>OZ026494.1:8158519-10558519 GCA_964019985.1 Aurelia sp. 4 Dawson et al 2005 | reverse complement strand
GAAATTTTTCTTTAATGTAACTGGATTGTGAAAAACTTTTCACCACAAAATGTCTTTTCTCCTCGTCGTTTTCATCGTGCGAGAAAAGATGGCCTTTGGGAGTTTTACCAAAAATGCCATTTCGAGGCCTCTGATTTCAGCTTTCGAACAAACTTGATCTTCAAAGGCTTGTAACTCAATCAAGTTTTAGCGGGTTTGCAAGACTCTGGTATCAAAAATCAATTTGAAATGTCAGGAAAATGGTTCCTTAGCCAAGTGCCCATTCAGTGTATCATTAGTGAGATAAATGACAAAAATCTCATGCCATTACATTTGTGCATTCAAACGCACCTTTATTTGATCTTGATTTGATGTAAAACAAGGTTACGTAGGACATTATATTTTTTGGCTTGGGATAAACTCGGATTAAGAAGAAATATATATTCTCTGGTGATATGGCAGAGTGGTTAAGGCGCAGTGTTTCGAATCTTGTGGGGCCTACCCGCGTGGCTCGAAACTGTTATGTAGGTAAATGAGTACTCGGAGGCAACTCTGAGGGCACAAGCCGCAGTGCCGCAGGCCCACATCAGCTGTAAAGCTGCCACATATCCAGCCTGCGTTTACAAATAAATGTTACTTGCTTGCTTGCTTGCTTGCTAGCTTGCTGGCTTGCTTGCTCGCTTGTTTGGTTTGCTTGCTTGCTCGCTTGCCGTCTTGCTTGCTTGCTCGCATGCCTTCTTGCTCGCTTGCTTGCTTGCTTGTATGCTAGCTTCTCATTTCCTTCATATTTCAGATTTCGGAAAATCACAATTTGCAGTGGCAGGTTATGTTCTGAAGATACTGAAAAACATTCTAATGCAGGCTGCTAAAAATTCCTCCAAATACTTGAAATTCCGAAGGTTGATTTTCATTTCCCTTTATAGAAATGCAGTTACTGATCAAGAATTTTGTTGGGATTTGATGAAACAAGGATATCTATCGACACAGAAAAAGATCGATGGTCATTACAATAAACTGAAATATCTTTAACTGCATGAAATTTTACAGCATTTGGATTGACTGTTTGCAGTCTG
Source organism: Aurelia sp. 4 Dawson et al 2005 (assembly GCA_964019985.1). Classification (NCBI taxonomy): domain Eukaryota; kingdom Metazoa; phylum Cnidaria; class Scyphozoa; order Semaeostomeae; family Ulmaridae; genus Aurelia; species Aurelia sp. 4 Dawson et al 2005. The sequence continues at coordinate 10,557,467 of OZ026494.1, read as the reverse complement.
CTACAGTCTCTCTTGGAGTATTCTCGAAAAACATCCGAAATTGTTCACTTTACCCCGTGTTAACCTTGACCTAGGAGTGCCGCCTAGACTGTTTTCAATTTGTTTTGAGTGGGCTTGTCAGGATCTCTAGCTACTGAAAGCTAATTTAGACCCACTGTGCATGCCGCAGCCAGGCATGGGACCCCTGGTTTAACGTCCCTTCCGAAGGACGACGAGGTGAGTTGCGAGGTCAGGCCTCCGAGGTCACTCACCCATCCGAAATCTGACCTCACTCGACCAAGCTTAACTTCAGTCACCTGACGAAGACTGTATAAGCCACTCAGCCACTCATCCCATGTATAAGACTTTGTCCAAAGCCCACAAATACAAAGACATATCTACCCCATAGAGTAGGACATAAACGCACGCAGAGCAACGCAACGCAACGCAAGAGATACGCAAGAGATACGCAGATGCATGCAAAAGAAGATGGAACGATCTTTGTAGCGACTGATGAATATTTTGCAAATAATAGGTCATTAAGACACTCCCCAGTAACGATCCCGCCGGGCATTGAAAATACCGCGGGGAAGTTATGAATTCATTTTTTTCAGCTGGGATTAAAGAAATATTGAGTGTCTAACGCCCAACCACGCCCAGTCCCCAAAAAAGTCAAAAGTCAAAATGAGGAGAATCGGAAACGAGGCGAAAGGTTCACCAGCGCAACAGCGCAACAACAGACTAACAGACAAACAGACAACAATGGCGACAGACGGTGCAGGCAGCAACTTGAATATTGACGTTAATAAAAGTAATCCAAGTGGTACGTACATTATATTTCATAAAGATGATGTCCAAATACTCATCAATCACTTTTCAAAATCTTTGTTTGAAGACATTGTCAGGGAAACATTTCTAAGGCATAGCCTAGTACAGTACATACCCTGACAAACTGCGGGATGGCCTAACTACCTAGAAGAGCACTGTCGCCCTGAATGGGTCTAATCACAAATAGAATTTATATTCTTATCAAATACTATGACTCCCAAAAAGTTTTTTTCGTGGATTTAGACTTCATTTCCTTGCCAAGCGTCTAAGCCAAAAATAATTTTATTCAGTTCACGCTAAAGCTGTGGCTAACATCAGCAGCACTCAAAACAAAGCTGTTGCAACAACTTGCCTCAATTTTCGCCCTGAATAGGTCGAAATATTTTCAGGACCTCAACAGGGAAACTTTACTAGCAGAGAAGCCAGGAATCTCGCAGTGTTTACTATGCTGAGTAGACTTTAAGAAAATGTGCATGGCATCCGGTTTTTTACATTATTGACAACACAAGACGTTGACAAACAGATCTTGCCTTTCCTGCGCCCATGAAGCTCAAATTTACGTAAAACTCAGCCACTGCAGTATTCCTCTAAGTTGACGAGGCACCAAAGTTGATGAAACGCTAAAAATATATCAAAATGAGTAAAGTAGCACCCTCCCTTTCTAAATTGACACAAATCCGGCACATATAAACTTGACTCGCTACGTGGAGTCGTTTGAAAAGAATAGACCCATTCTGGGCGAATTTTTCCCGATCTACTGTACAGGCCATTTGTAACTTAACATCATTTTCGCACCGAAGAAGTCGCGCGATGTCGCACGACATCGTACGATTTCGTGCGAAGCCGTACCATTTCGTACGAAAGAATAGCACAGCATTCTTTCGTACGAAATCGTGGAGCGAAAGCGCGACAGTGAAACTCAAATGGAACGTTTCTTTCGTACGAAATCGTCGACTACTTTCGTACGAAATCACAGAGCAAAGGCTGTGAGAACAAAGTTCAGAAACATTTACTTTAAATGAAAGTTTGAGGCAGAGAACGGAGTTACAGTTAGTCGTCAAGGTTTCTATAAAATATATGAGGAAACTGGCCTAATTCAGAATCATTCCTGAGGTGGTCGAAATCCACTCTAAACTTACATCACTGTGGTTTTATCGACACTAAAATGGAGGAAGGCAATTAACTAAGCGTGATAGAGCTCTGGGATTTGCTTCGCAAAAAGTTTGATATTCAGTTTCACTCTATTTTCACCTGTTTCCTGCATCATTACTCGTAAGATACTTGAGCAATGTCTAAATATTGAACAGCTTCAAAAAAAATTGTTTTGAAATGTTCACGAGGGCACAGGAATTTAACACAAAGACTGTTAACTTCAGGTGGGAGGTTTTTGGGTTTCGTGGGTTGCGGGTTTGGCCAATTTTAACCCTTGGGTTTCGGAATTTACATTTAAATCGTACAGGTTTTCGAGTTTTGAGATGTGACACGGGTTGCGAGTTTGGCCAATTTTTGTCCTCAGGTTTCGCGTATTTCATTCAAGATTCATATTTTTTCCGGTTTTCGAATCCATACAGTCCATGTAGACAACTGAGATCGAAGAAACAGCTTTCGAATGCTTACAATAAGGCCCAGAGAGTCCCTGAAGAAAACGGAAATGTTGAAAATAATCAAAAACTACTGCCGAAAATTGAAGATTTTGTTCAGAAAAGCAGTTTCGGCTTTTGGCCTTTTTGCTTGCAGATTTTCGGGTTTTCCCCAATTTTGGCCTAGGTTTGCGGGCTCTAGTACCCCCAAAGCCCCCTGTAGGGAACTCGTGGGAAACTTCGAGTGCACCAAATCTGACAATATTAAGAAACTTTTCAGTAGTGGCACAAATCCTTAGTTCTTATAAACAATACATACATTCAAACAAAATACAAGTTCAAATACATTACAAGTGACAAACGCTGCATCATTGATAATGATAAAGGTGATGATATATCTTTCATTGTAAAAAGAATTGTAAACAAAAAAGGTCATATAGTTAAACTTTTTTTAAGGAAGTATCCATAAAGTACCAAGGCGAAATTTTTCAATGTTCACACTTCCAATGTTCAATTGCCTGTTTTCTTGTACCCTTTTTGAAAATTGGTAACATCGGGCGCTTTTGACAAGAACCATATCCTCCCCCACTACAAACGCGGTTAGTGACTCTGGTTACACTTCGCACTCTTCTGATATTGTTCTAAGGTTTACAACATTTGATAAAGTCCCAAATGAAATGCAATGTGACACTAGTGAAATCACTTTTGGATATCGTTTATGATTATGACAACTTAATTTTTATTACTCATTATTGTCACCTACTCAAGACCTTAATCCGATTGAGATGATATGGCCCCACTTGAAGCGGGCAATCAGGAAACACGCAAAACCGAAGAAACTTAATTTCACAATTCATCACACTTCGAAGAGGGCTTGGGGACGGACAGTTTCCTGATCGAGAACCAAGTGAGATGGAGCTTTAGAGTTGGATTGTTTTATCTCTTTCGTTTTTCAAATTTCAACCTTTACGAGTTCGACTTCTTTCAAGGGTTTCGGGCGGACTTGCACCCTGTCTTGGTTGTCAAGCAAGTTTCCCGCTAATAGCATTGTTATCAACTTCAACAACTCAGCGGTGACTGAACTTTGTGAGGCGTTTACTGAACCAGGAAAGCAAGTATCAATCTGTCTTGCAAACGCAACCAAGGTCTCCTGCAGGCAGCGGCGTAGCCCCAGAAAAGTTTTGCATGGGCACGTCCTTCAGACTCGTAGAAAACGCAGGCAACGCCCTTTTTACAAAATTTAGGGTCCATATTTGCCAAGAATATTGATTAGAGCTTTTAATTACATGACAAAAACTTGATCTGACTTACCCCTTCTGTGAGACCAATTTTATGCTTTTATCACGTTTTTGTGCGAATCTCAGGACCTATGTTCTGGAAAAGTGGGATGGTCCGGACACCCCATTCTTCCCCCTCGTGGCTCCGCCACTGCAGCCAGGAGGAAGAGCCAGGTGCCAAATTCTCAGCTATTTTGGAGAAATTAGAGCGGTTACAGGTGTGGTTAGGCCGCGAGAATGGATCTAAAAATGTCCACTGTATTCCCAAGATATACTTCTCTTCAACAAAATATAGATGTTGCGTGTGGTACTAGTATGTAAATTAAACGACAATACTGTAAATGAAAGATTTAAGTACCAGTGTAGCATAGATGTTAAAAACACGACGTTTCGAGCGTATACTCGTTATCAAGTCAAACGCGTATACTTCGAGCATATACTTCCCTTGCCGAAGATACTGCAGAATGTTGGGGGTTCTTCTAAAATATGATTGATACTCATGAGGATAACACCCTCTGCCACTTTTCATCCCACCAAACACGCTCTGCCACAGTCATCTTTCGAAACTTAAATCGTATTCGGGAAGTTCCCGTACACGCAGTGAGTATTTCACGAAGGAGCTGGGAAAAGCTGCTGAGAATTGAAATCCTTGAAGACTTCAATTCAGTGTATAAACATCAACTACAGTAAAAGAAACTTCAACTTCATTCATAATATTCCCTGAAAAGCCTATCAACAAAGTGCTTGACAGTGAAACAAATAGAAACGCTGAAAGATTCGACGGGCACATAGAAAACTTTATCGATTGTAAAAACCTTATCGTAAGTAAACAATAACGGAGAATAACAGATGCCAACGTTGAAATGACGTGTGAGTTACTATCATTCTGAAGTTTCGATGAAGTTGTCAATAACTAAATTCCCCCATGCAAATAACCTTTTAATCTTCGTATGCGAATAACTTTGACATTCCTATGAGGTTGCGTGATTTCGTATGCGACGTCGCATTACGAATTCGCTTTCATTCGTATGAGATTGCATGGTTTCCTGTGCGACTTCGCATTACGAAACTCGCTTTCATTCGCACGATGTCGTACGATTTCGTGCGACATCGCACGACTTCTTACGAATTTCGTAAGTGTTAAGTTACGAATGGCCTGTACTGTATCTGCCTCCTGAAAAATACTTATATATTGGCAATGAAAATTTGCGAGATGTTTCAATAAATGTTAGAATTTAATCTTAAAAGGTTGGCATGAACTCTGAAACAGCTTAACAGGATATCAAATGTGCAAAAGTGGAAAAAGTACAAGCTGACCCATTAAACCCAATATCAACGTGAAGGGAAAATTTGACGAATCTTGCAAGTCCACAGAAAATAGCCTGCCCGAAAAGCTTCATATTCTTTAGAAATATCTTCTTTAACAAAATACAGGCAAAGAATATCATGAAGAAAAGAGTCAGCGAACCATTTTGATTGGATTTTTGAAAAATTTCAAATCCAGGAGCCTTGTATTTCATGTCGAAAGAGGAGCGTGTGATTCTGACGAAGAACAATATTAGACCCATTCAAGGCGAAAGTACTCTACCTACACGGTGGCAAGATGGAGGAGGGATTGGTACTGGTGCGATTGGCTAGTATTGGGCAGCAGGAGGATCCAGCGGGACATGCCAGATAGTGTCAGCTCTCAACACTTACTGTAGTAACACTCCTCTCACATTCCAAACACAATTATTCAAATGTAGGCAGTCTGGTAAAAGGCCTCGATTCGTTAGCAACAAACTGATCGGTTAGGGGCCATTGACTTTTGATTTTGTATTTTTAACTGCAATTGGCCGTTATGGGGGCTCTTACCCTTTGGCCGTTTAGAAAATGCAAAATTGTGCGGAAATCTATGTAAGGGAATTTTTTGAAAAGCGTAGATAAAATCCTTACAAATAATGTATAGAGTATAAGGATAAAACAGTTTTACTATGCTTCCCAATATGGCATATCTTTGGTTGAAGTCTGGCATGTTCCGCAAGACATCTATTTGCTGCTCCCCAAGTCTTATTAAGGCAAAAAATTTAGGCCAATCGGAGGCACTTTTGATAGAAGGCCGTTAACGGGGAGGGGGGAGGGGGTTCCGATCTTAACTGCCAAATGCCACTAAAAATACGAAAATTGAAAGTTGATGGCCCCTCAGCAACTAACAGATGGATTTTAATGACTAACTGTTTGAGTAGTAACTGTTTGAGCTGCAAGCTCAACCTATCAAATTTCACTAACCAATCGGTTAGTGACTAAGGAGTCCATTAGTAAACTTACAACTTGATTGGTTAGTCACTAATCCATTCGTTAGTCACTAACCGATCGCTTAGTCAGACGAATCGAGACCTTTTACCAGGTTGGTAGGTAGGCCGCACTGGGATGCACAGGCAAATTGCTGAGGTGGCCTAAAGTAAAACTACAGAAAATTTGCGGCTGAGAACAATAAATAGGTTAAAGCAAAATCCCAACTGCACAACTCAGGTTGAAAACCGCATACATTCCTGCGCACGCGGTACAAACTTATAATTCTTAGAAATGCTTTAATTTAGGTAAACCTGGAAAACTTTGCATTGACTCGTAACTATGATCAATGAAACTCTGTCAAATGCTTAGTCTAGAGCTTTCTACAAAATTGCTAACAATATATACTGTACATTCAATGACTACATATCAACTTAATCAAAATTGAATATACAGTACTAATGAAACAAACATATACTTTTTTCAACTGTCAAACGCTTGCAACCACAATAATAGGTTCTCACATATGAGAACTAAGATTTGTTGTTGATATTGCATCTCTTGCAGCTTTTAAAGTCTACTTACAGCTGACACCTTCAAATTTATTTCACTCGCTACCATACATAAGGCACTTTCTATTAGAAACGAGGAATTTGGGCCAGTACTGAAAAATTCTTGAAATTATCAGATTCAAGTCTTCATGAGTTTCTTTAAAAGTCTCTTAACAATTTCTTTATAATCTTCATGTTCACTATGTGTTCCCTTTGAGAAAATTTCAAAACTGGTCCAATGTTTACTCATTACTCAAGTACCTTATGTAGTAAATGATACAAGAAACAAGTGAAAATAATGCATATGTTAAAGGGTTTATTTTATAAGAGTAATATTTTCTTGAGTTACATTTTCCCAGTTCTGATGTTTCTTAAGTTTTTGGTGATAGAGAGTTGAGCTTCATAGGCTTCTTATAACAGCATACAGTACATGTGGAGGCAAAATCATTTTGCCAACCTGGGCTGAGTGTGGAGAGAGCTAAAGCAAATCCATGGAAATTGATTTTGGCTGCTAGAGCTTTTTACGAAAATAGCTAACAATACATACTGTACATTCAATGACTACATGTCAACTTAATCAAAATTGAATATACAGTACTAATGAGACAAAATAGATATTTTTCTCAACTGGTTTATTTTAAGTAAATTTCATACAGTAGGAAGTTGCAGGCACCACATGTGCAATTTGGGCCATCCCATTGCTCTGTTATAAGTCTTAAAACTTTTCAAATTTTCAGTGCTCTTTCTTCCCAGTCAAATCTTGATTGAGTTTGCCTTCCAGTCAAAAGTTACATGCTGCAAGCTAGTGCAAGTGGTGAAAAATTCTTTCTCAAATCAAGATCTCAAACATAGTGCACCCAAATCATACTCAAAATAAGTTAGTATCAAGCTTGAAGCATGATCCAAACATACTAAATACTGTATTTTGCCAAGGGAAGAGTTTGCTGCACAAGTACTCAGTTTGAGTTTGGTATATATACACTTTTGGTAAGGTGAAGGTGCAGTTGCGGTTTTCAGTGCCAAGCGCTGGGATTGCAGAAATTGCCAAGCGCTAATCAAGTCTGCAACCCCTTGTTATGATGTTCAAGAGGTGCTTGTGGGATTTGAACCCCATCCACCTGACTGTTCTGGCTTCAAAGTCAGTGTCATCAACACGGCGCCACAACACCTTCAAGAAAGTCATGAATTATGCAAGATCCTGTAGAAATTGATTAACCAAAACACTAGACAGATGCTAAATGGTCTAATCCCTTTGCAGGTCTAGATGTGGGACAGAACAGAGATGATATGGTATGTACTATACATAATGCAATGCAGGCTTTCAAATCAAATTATGACAGACCTCAAGAATTCTAAGAATTTTCAAGGATTGTAGAAACTGTAAACATTTAAGACAAAAATTCAGAAAACTTCAAATTTTGTCAACGATTCTTAGGGCCGAAAATGATGTTGATATGCACCAGGTCCCTTCTCTAAGTACTGAAATTTTACACTCAGTGTTAATCATACTCATTGCTTCATATTAAAAGTTGAATTTCTTTGAGCTGGACATTATATACACTACTCTAAAGTATAGAAGACTTAAATGCTCTATGTGCTGGACATGTCTGATGAATTCATTGCCATGCTTATACTGTTGTGTGATTAGGCTTTAAACAGTGACTATACTGATTTGGCTGTCTATGTTGTAGACAAATCCTATCCAGCAGAACCATTGGGAACCTTTCATATATATGTTGGCTTGAAAAGCCCACTAATTATAGACACAAATCAAGAAATACTCATCAAGTTTACATTTATAGGGAGATAAAATTTGAAGGGCTGCCCAATGAAAGTCAATTGTTTATGAAAATTTTGGCAAATTTCTGCACTTGCGATTTTCAATGTTTTCTCAGTATTTGTTTCTCAGCTCGCTGTCCCCTATGCCAAAGTAAATACTGCATATAAAGAGAAAACCAGATAATTGCTAATTTACAACAGTTCAATTCCTTGCTCATTCAAAATTCAATTTGATTGCCTACTGGGTGAGCCAGAAAAAAAGCTCCCTACTTTTGGAAATTCAAGCCACGAGAGTTCTTTGAATGAAGTTCCTTGTTTTGTTGACAAACACAGCAACTCTCCATGTTGACAAACACACAAGGCAGTCTGGTGTTTCATCTCAAGAGTAGTCATATGTCATTGCCCTCCTGAGTATTTAAAAGGTATTTTTACATTGTTTGAAACATGAAATACCATTGTTTTGAAAATACACGATAAATCTAAAGTGGAGAGCTATTTGAAAAAGTGTTTTTGTAATGTAAAAATTTTTGACATAAAAAGGGAAGTCCTTTTTCAGTTATTTTGCAACATTATGAATTATTTGTAAAGTTGAAATTACCCATATATCCAGTGGTCATAAGAAGGCAAGGAAAATCACAAGGAGTACATTGTTGTCTTCTCCACTGAACAAATTTCATTCCAATCCATTAGGTGCGCTTGATGCTCAGAATTTTCAAAAATTGGAACTTTTTCAAGCTCGTCCCAACTCCAGTAGATCCTATTAAACCATATCAGTATAACTTTTGATCTACAACAAGGGTGCATTAGATCAGCCTGCTCTGTTCCCTTTAATCGGTAGAAGACTATTCATGCCATCTGTAGAATGATTTATTCTGGAGCAGGGTAAATATTGTTCAAATTTTATATGATTGCGGTACTGGTAAAGATGTTCTAACATTGCTAGGTGTACCAGTAGTAATCCATCAGAAGGAATTCTTTAGAATTCTTGAAGGCAAAATTTGATGTTGTAAGAATATTTATCTGAAGATTTTGCAGTTGTTCATACCAATCAAAAGGGTATTGCTCTGTTTTAAATCTTTGAGCTTCTGGAGAATTCTTGAAAATTCTTGTCATCTTAATTTGCACAAGGCCTTCTACAATATGGCACTTCAGACCTCTTGTTTACATTCTGTTAAAAGGAGTGACACCATGACCAATAACAATTTTTGATGGTGTTTACGGAAGGGGGAGGGGGTACAATAACCACATTATGGTTTTCACAAATAGTATCAGTACATTCCGTGTACAAATAATCTTGAAGGAAAAGGAGACTTTTCAAGAATTTATGACAACTCTTTGCCAAGAGGGTAGTGTCAATATCCCTGAGGCCTGTACTGTAGATTGAAACTGGATATTTTGCTGATTCTACATATGAGGATGCAGATCTTTAACGTTGTGTTAACAATCTCTGAACCTGAAAGCATTCAAGTGTTTGGTAAAATTTGCATTTTGAATCTTTACTCTGTATAGTCCTAAGCATTTCCTTCCACATTTCAGGGCCAGGTAGCAGCCTCATCACCAATGCTTGAAGCCGGTTTTACAGAGAATCTTCAGGTATAATGATCCTTTTTCCATTGAAGTATAAATTCAATACAATTTTCTGTTTTAGAATAGAATTTTAATTTCATTTCCAAATAAGTTTTCGAGCCTCGCCCCCGATAAATATAAGAACAACTTGATTAGTGTCTTAGTGTGTAGAGCATTTCACATCTGCTCATCGAATCAAAACTTCCACGACGAAATAGTTCGATTTAAGGAGATCTTAGTTTTCCTGGGGCGCTGACAGATCGTATTATTAAATTTTTCAAGATAAAAGGTCCTCACCTACTGTAGGCTCCCTGCCCCTCAAGAAGCCAAAACGGCCCTTTTGTTTTGTATGTCGTATACAGGGTTTGTTTTGTATGTCTCAAAAACTTGTTCGACGTTTGATTAAATACAAAAAATAACGATACGCTGAATGCACCCTTGGTCATGTCACACATTTCCTGAAATTTTTAATTAATTAATTTTTGACACAAGAATCCTGTAAATCCGCTAAAAATTCATAGAGTTACAAGCTTTTGAAGTTCAAGTTTGTGCCAAAGCTGAAACCAGAGGCCTCAAAATGGTATTTTTGGTAAAAGCCCCATAGGCCGTCGTTTCTGCTATTCCTCGATTGTTTCAGGGCGAACCAAGCGGGATTCAAAGAGGTTTTCGATAACCTAACTTTGAGCATATGCTTGCTTTGAGGAAACAAATTCAGTCTCTCGCCGATTATCTTTTGAAGCACTGTTTTTGGACTTACGCAATGTTAAGGAAATTTAGAGAATGATCGCAAAAATATTTTACTTTAGGAGTCCTATTTGGTTTGCTCTGATATCAGCGAGAGGTATGACATTGGATAAGCTTCTCTTACCTCCGTCTTCGAGCTTTTTGCAATACCAGTAATCTGGGGGGTCTCTGGTTTCAGCTTTCGCATATTTTGATCTTCGAGAGCTCGTAACTCAGTGAATTTTCAACCGATTTGCACGATTTTAGTCTTTAAAATTATTTCATAACCTTCGGAACAGGGTTCTATTTCCATGAGCCTTTTCATGTTGTCCTTAGTTTTCAATAGTTTATCAAACGTCGAACAATTTTTTTGAGACACCCTGTATAGGCAGGTATATTTTGCAGATTAAAACTGGAATATGTAGAATAATTAAGCAATGCTATCCAGGTATTCAGCTTGATGTTATTTTTCGGTCTCCTAATAGAATTCAGTCATTTTTTCCTTTTAAAGACCGCCTTTCAACTCTCATACGCTCCTCAGTTGTTTACAAGTCTCAGTGTCCTGGCTGCCATGCCTCGTACTTCGGCAAAACATCTCGTAACTTAATTTCACGCTGCAAGGAGCATTTGGGAATAAACAAAGCAGGTCAAAAATAAAAGTAAGTCCTTCCGCCATCTGGGACCATATCAACCAATCAGGTCATGCCGCATCGCTGGAAGATTTCTCAGTGTTGGACAGAGTTAACGATGACTTTGATTTACTTATCCACGAAAGTCTACTTATTTTGCATGATCGCCCTTCACTTTACTCCCAACAGTCCTCTATCCCCCTAGCTCTGTTTTAATCATTATTCCTTTGCGCTTACCCTTTCACTGTTTTGTACGTAGGAACTGTAAACATGCACTCATAGTTGTTTATCGTTATGAGTATAAATAGAGCCTCGTGCTGTTGGAACATTTAATGCTGATGATGAAGCACGGAGAATTGCTTCGAAACGTCGATTTAACCATAGACTGGTCAACTTCATTTTCTATTTTTTCTATTAATATCGGATACACTAAAACCCCGCAGACAAGAACATACTTTTCTAAAAAAACAGACTGACTAGGTTCCTATAAATGAGGTACTTTATGACATTTTCAAGGGGTGGTTCTTCTTGCAAGGACACTTGTTACTGTGCTTGCTGTGGTGAATACATAGCTATGCAGACTGTGTTAAAAAAAACTTGAGGGTAGAATGACTGCATTGAAATATTAGAGGGTATGGTATTTCGTTGTTAACAAAGCAATTTATATCAAACATCTTGATAGAGCAATTTGCATATCCCTGAAAATAACATAGCAGCTTTGAAGAAGTCCTGCGTGGCAGGACAAAATATTGGTATCTAATATATATTTCTTCATTTCGCACATATTTGCTGTTGTTCTTCGTCGCATTGCGGTGTTCCTGCTCGCAAATTCATTCATGTATTATGAAAGCATCCTCACATCCGCCGACGAGCGACGTTGGTATCGTGTCTTTTCCTTTTTCGATTTATTTTGGGACATTGTAGCCTGAATGCAGACTATAGCTACCCAAGGAAAAAGTATCGTCTGTGCAAAGCCGCCCATTTTTGTGCAGTGCGTGTTTCAGCATTTATTTTGCAACAGTGATAACAATGAAAACTTATTGTTGTAATAGTCAACAACGTCACTTCCCTAGCCTGCGTGCAGCCTCAACGCGGCGTTGCGCAGGCTATACCTTTTCATTGGGCATCGTCTGCACATATGCGAAGGAATTGCGAAGTGTATGAGTGTCCCTGATATGAACATTTTGCCAGTGGATCCTGCCTGGTGTAAAAAAAGCGCACTTTAAGTCACTTTCCAGCCCAATCTGACATGAGCTTTTCCGCTTGTTCCCCAGAAAATGATTGCTGAAGAGAAAGACGTGATAGATGCCAAACGTGTAAGACGAGATGTCAGGTGGCTAAGTACAAGACCGTACCTTGACCAGACAGTTGTGCCCATTCTCCTTCAAGGTTTAATAGCACTATCTAAGGAGAGGTGAGTGTTGGCTACCAAATGAATCTTACGACGTATTTTTTAGATTGGTTTTATCTTAACAAAACTTCTTAAGCTATATTTTTCAGTTCTTCTTAAGATTTTTATCCAGCAGGGGCTTTGTTATTCATGTTTATACACTGACTAGACTTTAAATTATTTATTCTAATCGTTGGAAGGGACCGTTGATTATTTTGACAGTGGTTACCGAAGAGACATAAGTTTGGTAAACTGAATTTCCTGCATTGAGAAAGTTGGGTTTAAGCAAGATTTCATTTGCAAGAAAGAAGCTTGGTAAACTATAGCTTGAGCTCTAAATTATTTTTTGAAGCAACAACGATGAAAAGGCATTTTGGCTTCTCAAGTAATGCTGATGATGTTAGCCGTCAATGATGATATACAATCTTACAGGCGACTTGGGACAGCTGCAGTTGAGTGAAGTTTTTTCCATGATATAGTTGGATTGAGTAAACAAATTTGTGCATATGCTCGCAATTTGATGAAAGCGATTTTCACCATCAAATCAATTTCCCTTCAGTCTCAAGCCCTGGCTAAATAATGAATGGTCCTTGTAGCCCAATAGATTGATAATTGTATATTTGTATGTGCGCTCTGAAAAATTTATATTTTATCGTATGAATAAAAACTCTCCAGTATGATTTTGTAAGTGACTCATGACTGTTTGAATTTTACATGAATAATTTACTGTAATTCGGTTGAGCATCATTTAAATCTTTCTTATTTTCAATATGCTGCAGCGGATTGCTGTTTACTGAATAATTGATGCAATGTTTGAAAGTAAATTAACACATCCTAGCTTCTGAATCTACATTAAAATGTCACAGAGCATGTGCCAAAAAGTTTGGACGCCTGAAAATTTGTTGTACTTAAGGCAACCTCGAGCCCAGGGTAACAATTGGGGGAGGGGGCAGTTGACATAAATCTTTGACATAAATTAGCATACGTTAACCACGAATTGTCAGGTAGGAACCAGGGGTATCATTTTTGCTGAAGAAGTGAGGTTGAAGACAATGATCAATGATAGCCCTGGAATTGAGGTTGAACTTAAGGTCCTTGTTGGCAAGAATAAAACAAATTTGTCTCTAAAATTGAAAAGGTAAAGAATTTGTTGCAATGTTTTTGTTTCTGTCAGCCTTGATCTCGCGAAAGATTTTGGTCCTTATTGCGCATGAAGGATCCTGAAACCGTCGATCAAATCTGTGAAGAGTATCCTAACAATAGGCAGTTCATAAGTACGTTCCATACTTTGCGATTTGATCGAAATTTTCAGGCGTTTTTTTTACGAAAATCCTAAAACCATTTTCGATAGTTTAACTGTTCAAAGCAATAAATTGCTCGATCTTTAGTTAGCTCTATTTGGTAGTCTAGGTACTACAAATTGTCTATCATGCAGTAGACCTGCTTCATGCAGATCTTTATGTGGTTATAAGTTGAACTCTATCATGTCTCTTTCTTTTCGTTTAAACTAGGTGAAATCCAGCTATTTTTTTATCAAATATCATTAAATGGTTATTTGGTAACCACTCTTTTTACTGTTTCAGGCCGTCGGATCCAATCGAGTACTTAGCAACATTTCTTCTTCGAAACAAGAAAGCGTATGAACACCAACAACCTCCACCATAAACGATTTAGTGACACTATCGCTCGTATTTGTCTCTTACATTATTTACTTGTATTGGTCTATCATGTTATCAATATACTGTAGATTCTCAACTGTAAATTATATTTCTGGTAAGACGATCGAGAGTTTCTGTCGTTGGTTTAGTGTTAGATTTGTTGAATCTAATCATCTATTCTTCTTTCGAATTTTTTTTATCAAATATGTTCTTTTTCTACCGTCATAAGTGAAGTTCACTCCAAATCCAAAAGTAATGTACAAGATTGTGAGACTTTTGAAATTTCTTGAGATTTTTCAAAGATCTTTAAGATTTTTGAAGATTTTCAGGGAATTTTCCAATTTCTATTTTCTCTTAGATTTTTGCCAGTTTGAGATTTCTGATCATTTTCAAACATATCAAAGATCTTTTGAGATTTTGCAAGAAACCTGGGAATTTGAAAGATTTTCAAGATTTTCAAAATATTGTTTAAAAGGGCTGGATGACATAATGTAAAGAGACTTAATTTGAAACCACGATTTTCTAGTATTTTTGATAGGCCATATCACCGTGATATTCTACTACTTTTTTCAAAATGAGCGTGTTGTTGAGAAGACAGACTTTGGATTTAGTAGAGAAACAAACGAAACACTCATAGGTTGTGTGATTGCAGAGATATTGGTTGATTTTTGGAAGTAACGTTATTGTGGATGCACCCCATCCACCAAGATCTGTGCAGAACACAAAAAAGACTTAGTAAGACTTGTAACTAGAAAATATATACAGTATAAGAATGTGGGACGACAAAAATACTAAGGTTTAAGGCGTATATATTTTGCCCTTGGTCCTTGTATATATTTTGCAGAACACAATATGGTCATGGCAAGTGGTTCATTTGCTGTTACACGACCCAGCCCCTTAAATAACTTTTTTAAGGATCTTAATCATTCATTGTGGGTTAATGCCACATTTCTCAAAGGAATGTACATTGGTACTGTAATTGGGCTTCTCTACAAAGAGAACAAACAAAACACTTGACACAACATTGTTTCTTGAAGGCTGTCCATCGTTTGTGGCAAGTGCATAACATTGATTTGAATTGGGAAATTTTTAGACTGTTTTGCTCTTTGCAAAATGCCACTTTTTACTTTGCTCTCAGAAAAGGGAAATACTTTTAAGACCTTTTGTAATTTCTAATGGAATATTTGATGATTTTTGATGTTTTCATGACTGCTGCTAAGGAACTTTTGATTAGCCATATCATAGCTACAGTGAAGTCCAGGGAGGGCCGGTGAAGTCACTTCACTTGATTTAAAGAAAAAAAAAGAAAGTATATAACACTGCAAAATATTATGAAATAAAAAAGAACTATGTTTTTGATTTGATACTGATTGTATGAGTATACTGAGATGATATTGAGATGATATTTCACCATGGCAAACAAGACTTCTTCAAAGCCAAACGCTCAAGAAGCTTGTCAAATCTGATTTTTTTCTGAGACACCTGGTACTTAAAGGGAGTACAAAGACCAGCATGCTTTGCGCGAAGTCAACAATTTGCTCTCCACAGCTTCCAGAATATCTGACTGTACGAAACTCACGAAAACAAAAACAAACGATTGCAAAGGTTGCTGGTCTTTGTATTCCCTTTAATGTTTACGCTCAAAGGTGTGATTAAGGAAGATGGGTTTCAGATTCTAAATCAAACGGAACTGGAATTTCTAGATGAAAGAGATTTAATTCAAGTTATTCATTCATGGCATACAATAGAGTATATATATACATAAGCAAAAATTTGAATTCCTTGAGAAAAGTGTCGAAGTGAAAGTGTCCTTGAGAAAGGCACACATTTTCTAACATCAAATTCAATGCCCTTGAGATGCGGTTGCATTTCTTGATAAGTATGCCCAGAGCAGTATGCCCAATGTGGATCCAAGAGAAGTTATTTAATCCATGTTAATAGATTTGTACCTTTGAAAAGTTACAGTACACTAAGTTTCTATTAGAAATGGCAGGCTCAAACGGGGCATGTTTTGCCCCTCTGACAAAATTAAACACTTCTGTGATTTCAGGATTAAAAAATGAGAAACTCATAGAAACCTTTGAGTAGGGAAAGTGTCCTACCTACTACTGTACACTAAACAAATTGGAATTACAGTACCTTACAGTACTTGCCCTGGACTTTACCGTAGTTTCTCATAAAAACAGTGAGGCAGATGTCTCACAGTAAAAACTTGGGTCAGCATTTACAACAGAATTGCAGGAAATTTTGGAAAATTTTATTGTAAGTTATCTCTCTCAGATTTGCATGTTCGTACAGCTAATTGCTTGTAGAGATTGAATTTTGCACCAAGCCAAATTTGCAACAGTTTATTTGGACCAACATGAAAATTTGCACAAACTGTACAAACTCCAGAGCATATTCAATGCAAATTGATTGCAATGCTTGCACTCGCAAAATGAATCTCTTACTAGGGGAGGCCACAAGAAAAAAACTTTCCACTTTCCACTTCAAAATTTTTTATGGTAAGTTGTTGCCAATCAATTTTTGTATCTTGCCTAAAACTATTGAATTTCTACAGATGCAAGAGCTTGTATCATATGGTGGTTCTATTTTGGCAATACCATCCATTAATAAAATTGTTTCTCCATCCAGATGGACGGGTAAACGATTCTTGTCAAGAATCTCAATGATAATCTTTCTTTTTTCCTCTAATTGCTTTTCATCAAACTGCCCTCTTACAAGTCCTAACTGTTCTTCTGATCTTTTTTCAATAATTTTCCATATTTCATCATCAGTTTCACCCTTGTGAATGTCTTTGATTATCATATAAGCATCTTCCATTATAAACTCAAACTCTACGACGCAGCTTTGAGCATTATTTTCTTGGTGCAAGAACACAATGTCAGGTGTTGCTGTTGTTGTGTTCCTATCATTTCCCTCGAAATTTCTATTGTCCTTGTTGCACAAATTGGCAAGTACAACTATCTTTGTCTGGGGATCTTTTGTGTATAAAAATCCAGTCTTTACTTGATTATTAGTCCCTTCTATCGCAATCTTTCTCCCAATCTTTAAAATTGTTTCAGTCATGTTCCAACCGTTGTCCGAAGCACGGCAACAAACGCCTTTCTTTCATTCACTAAAATCTTTCTGCAGTGAAAGGATGAAGTCATTGAAGCCTTAATTTTCAATCGTCATTGAATTGAATTGATACCTTTCTCACTCCTTGGACAATCCAAGGAGATGAAGGAAACTACAACGAATGTAGTAAATCTATTATGGACCATTTTAATTTTATTTTTTTCTTTTTCAGGAAGTGGAAATGGAAATGAGGCTTTTTGGAAATGGGACATCAATAGTGCAAGATGGCGGTCAGTTTCAAACGGATAAGGTATTGCAGCAGATTGCATAAGATGGTTTTTGTTTCGTGGTGAACATTGCCTTCAAGAACGTACGTGTCTTACTTAACTGAAGCAAACATCTTGGGGCACCCAGCGGACGTTTGTTATACAAATCTGAGCTGCTTGTGGTCCCCTTGCGTAGAAAGCCATTTGTTTTGTTTGGGATTTGTTGTTCTGGATTACAGCAAAAAGGCCGATCAGGTGTCTTCTCGAACTTGTACAGTAACCTTCTTGTTTGCGGAGTCTGAAAGTTAACTTGCTTTGACAGCTGCCGCATGATTTCAAGAGCAGATGAATCAAAATGCTGTTGCTCGGACTAAACAGAATAAGAACGTCGAGTTTTTTCAAGACGCAGACTATACCAGTCTTCAACAAATCAGGTCTTTTGCGAAATAATAGGAGGAAAGGAATTAATGAATTTCATACTTTTAGAAAAGCTAATCAAACTCTTACAGATGGCTGCAATTGCAAGACCAGCCAAAGAATTTTCAGGAGCAGACAGATTGAGACATTTTGCAGGCGTCTTCTATCATCAAAACAACCACAACATGCTATTAAAAAATCTACATCAGTATTTTCATCAGTATTTGGTGGAAACGTGGCTGGAAGGAAAGCAAATAGAAGTTATGAGGTCTCCAGGCTGGTTGATCTGGCTAGACCGGAGTGGAAGAAGCTTGCAGGTGTTTGCACATCCAAATTTTTACTTTCTCTCCTTTGATCTTTCTCCTGTAGGATCTCATTATCATTCTTTTGAATCTTAATTTAGGAAGTTCTATTTTGAAGCTTTTTGCGCAATATTTGAATGCAGGTTGTCACAGAAAATTGTTTTAGAGAATGCTGCGGAAAGGCTTCATTGGGGGCTTTTGTTTATGTTCATTTGATCTTGGCAACTACCATCAAATTCCTAGGTTGGAAAACATGCAAAAGTTAGTAAGAGTCATAAAAGTAACAATTTGTTCTCCGTAAGAACTTTTATTTCAGCTGTGAGCAGCAAGCTTGAAACAGTTGTGTAGTTGTGGGTGAATGCAAGTTTTCCAACCTTGCAGTGGGGTAACAGAGCCAGTTTGGGCCCTTGGGCGCAGGGTCTCCAAGAGGGGGGGCAGGAGGTGCAATTTGCCCCAAGGCCTCAAGGTCTAAGGGGCCTCATAATTGAAGAATTTTACTGAATAATTGAAGAACTTTGACTACAGAAACTGCTCTGAAATGCATTGTGAGCCATTCTAAAGCGGTTGATTAAAAAATATTCTGCTCACTTGGCTTGCAGAGGCCTCATTCCCAGGTTTACCCCTGGACCTTGAAAAGCCGTTGGCGGCCCTGCTCAGGCATTTAGGTGCTTGGGGTCCCCAGCAAGAGCATTTGTAAATGATATGATACTGTAGGTGCACAAAAAGTCATATTTATGTATCAGTGGGGTAAGGCAGAATGAGAGAGTCTAGGGGCAAGCACCAACAAAGATTTTAAGGAAATTTTATGTCAAAGTCATTTTTTTCTCCTCTAAAAATTTTAAGGACACATCCTGTACTTTTGCTCAGAAGACATCTCCTGAATCCTTTACAATTATTTTCTTGATTCCATGTTTACTATGTTGAACCATTTTGTAAGAGTCTTCTATGGATCATCACCTCTATAAAATCTTCTGCACTAGCACCCTCTACTTTTGCTTCAAATGCATCAACATAATCCAGTATTTACAAGCCCTGACCTGGAAGCATTGAGGATTATGTGATAATTCATCTGGAAACATTTGAATGCCAACCTTTACTTTGGTATAGATACAGTAGACTCTCCTAATCATGTGCCAGCATGTCTCGGGAAAATTGGCATTCTGTACCTATCTATACCCAACCATGTTCCCCTTGTTTTTGAAAGAAGCTCAAAGACCATATTTGGACATAAGGGTCAAATGTCGACTGTCGTCATCCCACTTGTTCACTCCTCTTGTTTAAGCTTCTGACAGAAGGGTGCATGAATGTACAATCAGACAGAAGTGTCTTCTTTGACTGATAATATTCTTTAGGGTTCCATACCAATATATATTCCACAGTCTATTATTAAAGAATGAATTACACTTGCCACGTGATCAAAATTACTTTCCATTCACTTAGATTGCCATATCTTGATGGCTTGAGACCCCAGTCTTTTATCAACAACCACAACAACAGCTAGACTTCATCCAAGGCTTGTTCGTTATGTTATTCAAGGACTGCGGAGTGACCCTACAGTAAATGCGTCAATAAATTCAATAATGAATGCGCAATAAAGTTCGATTATTTCCAATATCATAGTACTCGGCAAAGCTCTGCATTTCCAATTCTATGTGTGCATATTTTTCGAACAAAAACACTTTATTTCAAAATAAATCGACAAATCCAATAGCAGCGACAAATTCACAATGTGACCATTTTTCTCAATCTATAAATTGTCATCAGGGGGAAACAACGCACACATTAGATCTGAGAAAAGTCCGCGAAAGAGAAGGCACGCGTTTTAGGATTTTGCATGGGGGCAAATCCTAAAGTGTGGACCTTAATAAGTTTTACTCGTAAGGGCTATCCATAGTAACGACTTCCACTGCCGACTCTTTCAAGCTGAATATTGTGCACCTTCCATGAGGAAACAAGAGAATGTTCGATAAGAATCCTGTTGATACTCATTCAAGTTAGCTAGTTCCATTTTCAATTTTTGTTGGGGAGACGAGATATACGTTGTCCGAGGAAACTTATGTGTCCCCCCGTGCAGTGGGTTAAAGCTCATGTGCAGTAGCGCTTTGGAGTTGAAGCTGTGATGGGCGCATGAGCTTTAACCCACTGCACGGGGGGATACATTAGTTTCCTCGGACAAAGCAATCTCGTCTCCCCAACAAATTTTATAAGAACTTCATCCTACTAATGGCACTAAGTTTGACTCATGATAAAAAGTGGCAGAATAACGCGATAAATAACAGTATCTAACTTCCTTAATTTTCGGTCGAAATAAACACTCGAAATAAATATTCATCACTCAGCTAGTATATGAATCATAGCACACAAGTTATTAATTTCCGATGAGTGGTAAGTTTGGGTTCGTTAAGGAGAATATCCGCATGATCTTAACTGACGGAGGATTGCATATAAATATATAGCATACCATGAATTTTGATCGTTCACTAATGTCATACAAAATAGTGAACAACCTTTGTCCCGAAATCCTGCAGAACAAATTAGGAAAGGTCTTCCATTTCAAAATATAATACAAGAAACAAAAGAGACCTGCATTTTCAAAGGCCCAGCTTAGAATGCGTAAGGAAGAGCTTCTTTTATACCGGGGCACGAGCATGGAACAGTATTCCGCAATCCATCAAAGATGCTAGGTCAGTAGTCGCATTCAAAAAAAGACTGAAAACTCATTTTTTGAGCTGAAAAAGAAAAACCACTAACACATGGATTCATGGAAGAGCAGTATCTAGGGTTAGGTTTTTCCTTTTTCACGTTTTTGTAACTATTTAAGTAGAAATTATTGTAAATAGGCTTATATATATCTTATCAATTTTTTTTCCTTTGCTGGGACAATTGGAAAGCAGTTGCTATTTTTTTTAACTGAATTGTATCCCAGGATAAATATTTTTAAAATGAAAATAAATGAAATGAAAGCTAAATTAGATTCATATTGTCGTAACCAATTTCTGTATGTAGGCCTATTACTTTTGTTATATATTTTTTGCTTACTGAATGAATCTTCCGTGTATAAATGTTTTGAAATGAAAAATGAATATATACCATACAATTCTCTCTTTAGAGCGATATCCTTTCAGTATACAACTTGAAAGGCCTAACTAAGAAAATCAACTTAGTAGATAAATAAACCTGATCATCACTACGATTATCAACAGATATAAATTTGTCAACAGATATAAAATAATGAAAATCAAACGGAAAATGAAAGCAGGAACTACTAAAAGAAATTGTCCGCGTTTTAGGATTTGGCCTATGCAAAATCCTAAAACGCGGACCTTGTTTGACGGACCTTTTTCCTTGCCTGGTCTTGGTCCGCGAGGTCCGCATGTTCCGCGAGGTCCGCGAGGTCTGCGTTATAGACCTGGCCCAGCGCATACACTAAATTGCTTAGGGTACTTTAGATAGGCATGCAGAATTGCTTTCAAAGTCTTGTAAACATTGCACTGAGCCAGTCTAAATCAAACGAAATTGCTGGCATGAGCACTAAGAATGCATCATGTCTGCCTCTCAACCCCAGTTTCAATCTTTATCACTTTCCATTACTTAAGAAAGTATGCTTGGCCATGTAAAATGATTACCTTGTAACATTGAGAGAGGGGGACAAGTACATGGTAAGGATTTCAGTTCATCGCTTATGTTGCAAAAAATTCCTCTTTATGCTGAATCATTTTGGAGAGGATTGCGAGTATCTATATTGTGTAGTGCAGAGTATCTACTTACGTTCCCTTTGCCATGACAAAACATTGAAACCACCACTAGATATCCTTGCAACAATCTAGTTATGTTAATGCCCCACCCCCTGAGACAAGGCAACTGCATTATTCCATAGGACATTCACTGTTTCCCCAGTGTGACTCAGGGGTGAGGGGGTTGGGGCTTAAATTGACTAGTGTATTATGTTTATGTACAGTCTAGGCTAGTTTTTATTTTGTTTTGCCATGGTTCACAGTTATTGTAAGCTGGCAAATAATACATTTGTATTTGCTCCTACTGTAGCTGCTCTGGGATTATTGATACTATCGTCATCAGTTACGATGCTGGTTCCATTCTGCATTGGAAAATTGATAGACATTATCTATAGCTCAACTGAAGATTTTACTGAAATGCTGTGGAATTTAAAAGTCACATGTGCTGTATTGTCAGTGGTATTCATGGCTGGTGCACTTGCAAATCTTGGCAGAGTGTATATTGTACAAACCAGTGGTATGTATCACCCTTTCAGCTTTACTACTAGTATACAGTATCTGTTTCACCAACACAATAGATCATATACAGAGCCTCCTGTAAGGTACAAGACTGCTATGCTATCTAGTTGCTGACCGAAGTTATATAAATATACACCACTTCAACTAAAAACCTCTTTCTGGAAATTATTCAAAATTATTTCATACAAAATTTTACTGACCAGATTCGGTTTAACTAAGCTATAAAATCAGCCAAACGACCAAAAACGAGCCATAATGAGCCTAAACTAGCCCCCCCAGGAAATGGGAGGGTACATGACTTGTGGATGGATAGGGGTCTGCTAGCCTGACTCACAGAGGCTAGGGGTCTGCCACCTGTCAGAAAGCTACCCTAGCCGTCATGTATGATGAATTTTTGGAGGAAAACTATCTATTTTGGACTATTTTTCCAATTTATGAAAAACCCACCCAGGTTAAAGGAAAAGGGGCCCTTGTTTAGAGAATTTTTGGCCTAAAACCCTCCCACATGGGTTGGACATACCCATACCCTCAACATGTTATTTTACCCCCCCACCCCGGAAGCTAGCCATAACGACCCAAAACGAGCTAAAATGGCCCTGAACAACCCAAATCGACCCAATCTGATTCAATCAGTGAACAGACGAGATCATATGGAAACAACCTGCGCATTCCCATCGCTAGCGTCGTTCGTATCGCCAGAGATTTGTAAGAGGCGGGAACGACAGGAACCGTCACATGGAGACCATGTTTTCATACTTGGCTGCCCTTCAGATTTATTTCATCCTGTTCGTAAATCTTTCCTCATAAGCATCAGACAAACAATAGGTTGCATTTTCTCGTTATTAGGGCATTTGGGCTTTTGATGGAATAAGCATATTCTGGATTTTTA
Source organism: Aurelia sp. 4 Dawson et al 2005 (assembly GCA_964019985.1). Classification (NCBI taxonomy): domain Eukaryota; kingdom Metazoa; phylum Cnidaria; class Scyphozoa; order Semaeostomeae; family Ulmaridae; genus Aurelia; species Aurelia sp. 4 Dawson et al 2005. The sequence continues at coordinate 10,534,049 of OZ026494.1, read as the reverse complement.
TAACTCTTTTGGGCTGAAGCAACTTATTACCGAACCTACAAGAGAGACACTTGATACTGCCACTATAATTGATCACATTGCGATCAGCAACCCTTCTAATGTTGTTGAATCTGGCGTTGTGAAAACATGCATTAGTGATCATTATTTGGTATACGTGACTCGCAAGTTTCGGGGATCTATCAAAGCCAACCATAAAGTTGTAAAGTCTAGGCAAATGAAAAAGTTTGACGAAGACCTTTTTATTAGTGACCTTGCCAAAACTGACTGGTCTGCTATTGCATGCAACAGTGTTGGGTTAGACAATGCAGTCCGTTTGTGGTCCTTTCATCTGTCTTCCATAATTGAGAAGCATGCCCCTCTAAGAGAGCGCAGAGTCACTGAGCGTTTCAGTCCATGGATCACCCCTGATCTGAAGCAGCTCTTCAGGACACGGGACAAAATGAAGGTTGCTGCAGTAAAGGCAAAATCTGAACTACTTATGAGTGCCTACAGACAAATGCGATGTAAGGCCAATAATTTGAACTCTAAAATGAAAAGAAACTATTTTTCAAATAAGATTCAATCCTGTGCTGGGGACACTAAGGAAACTTGGAAGACAATAAACCAGTTGGTTAATAAAAGGTCCAAAACAACTGAGATCTTGTCTCTGAAAGATGGCGAACACACAATTTCTAAACCCCAAGATATAGCGGAAACCATGAATAAATTTTTCTGCAACGTTGGTAAGGACCTCAGCGAAAATATACCTAACAAAGAAAACCCTCTTTTAAATGGTGATTATGGTGAAAGAGAGACTGATTCCACCTTTTCTTTTAAACCTATTACTACTGATGAGGTTAAAAAAGCATGTTCTAAGATTAAAAATTCAAATGGATCTGGTACTGATCGCATTTCTAGTCACTTTATAAAAGTAGGTATTGAGATTTTGGCTCCTTCGCTTGCCCAACTCTTCACAATGTCTCTGTCCGTCGGCTGCTTCCCTGACAACTGGAAGACTGCTTGCGTAGCGCCGATTTTTAAGCAAGGCTCAAAAGATGATAGGTCGAATTATAGGCCTATATCGGTGCTACCTGTTGTCTCTCGTTTATTTGAAAAGCTTGTCTATAACCAGCTGTACGACTACCTTGACAAAAACAAGATGATTTTTACTGATCAGTCTGGTTTTCGAGCCCTTCATTCGGTCCTGACGTCTCTGTTGAAGTGTACGAATGACTGGCACCTAAACATTGATAAATGTACATACACGGCTGTTGTCTACATAGACCTCAAGAAAGCTTTTGACACAGTCGATCATGATATTCTATTGAGGAAGCTCAACTTCTGTGGCCTAAAAGGAAAAGAACTAAGCTGGTTTCGTTCGTATCTCACCGATAGACGACAATGCTGCAAGGTAAACGGTCGAATCTCCGCTACAGACAGTATAACCTGTGGGGTACCACAAGGATCTTGCCTTGGTCCCCTTCTCTTTCTTGTCTATATCAATGATCTTCCTAGTTGTTTGAAAAATTCCCTTGTATCCATGTATGCAGATGACACAAGCATTTACTATGCCTCTGAATCTGTTTCAGAAATTAATCAGGCAGTTAATGCTGACTTAGAAGCTTTGAAGGGCTGGCTTGAAGGAAACAAGTTGTCTCTGAACGTAGCTAAGACAGATGCAATGATCATAGGAAGCAATGGAAAGCTTAGAAAAATCGACTCTGTCGATTCCACTAAACCGCAATTTAAGATTGGTTCCGAGGATATCAAGTTGGTAAAGGAGGTCAAATACCTTGGTGTCCAGGTTGACCATCAACTAAAATGGACATCTCAATTGGCCTTAACAACTAATAAGATCTCTAGAGGTATTGGTATGCTTCGTTATGCCAAGCAGTACCTTCCATTATCAACCGTCAAGACTATGTATAAGAGTTTAGTGGAGCCGAACTTTAGATATTGCTGTCCTGTCTGGGGAAATGCTGGGGTGACTGTCATTGAAAAATTGCAGAAACTCCAAAATCGTGCTGCAAAACTCGTTACCAACAGTCCATTTGATGCGACCGCTTTACCAGTTATTCGTGCGCTTCAATGGCCCACTGTTAGGGAACTTATTGATTTTGAATCTCAGAAAATAGTTTTCAGATCCCTTAAAGGAGACGCGCCTTCCTACATGAAAGACATGTTGACATGTTCACGAGAGTCAACAATTCCACTGCTCGTTCTCTTAGGAATGCTGAAGTCGACCTCAGGTTGCCATTGTTAAAATCAGCAGGGGGGCAGAAATGCTTCTCGTACCGAGGCGCTAAGCTTTGGAACAGTCTTGGTACCGACGCTAAGAACTCTTCAACCCTGAGAGCCTTCAAGAGAGAGGTGGAAAAATGAACACTTAAACCTTTTCGTTTTTTTTTTTGATTTTTGAACAATTGTAATTTTAATTTAGTTCGAAATACTGGTTTTTATTGTAAATTATTAATTATTGTAAGTTTTTAGCATGGCCCCCTGTAAATCAGTTATTCTAACTGAGGGGCTACCATGGGTAAAAAATATCAAATCAAATCAAATCAAATCAAAATCAAACTAGGGAGCCCATCACCCGAAAAAGCAATTAAGCCTACGGAATGCGGATCTGGAAGGAAAACCTACATTTACAAAATCAAGCATGCTTATGCCCATCATTATTCTTTTGTGATATTTGTGATTGTGTCAGCAATGAAGTGATCATTGTGTATGATTTGTTTAGGTCAGCGAATTGTTAATCGACTGCGCCAACGGGTATTTCGTTCAATAATAAGACAAGAGACGGCATTTTTTGACAAGAACCCAACTGGAGAACTTGTCAACCGTCTGTCAACTGATACAACTCTTGTTGGGAAGGCAATCACTGATAATGTATCTGATGGCTTGCGTTCTCTGGCACAAGGCGTTGCTGGTATTTCATTGATGGTGAGTACAAATTTTGCCTGGTTTCCGCTTTGGCGAACACACTTTTAAAATTCCTTTTTCGTGTTTGATTTTTTTACCGATTTTGGATGGAAAGTGTATCAGCACTTACGCAAACAAATACAGTGATTGCAGGTTTCTGCGTTAGAGTTTGGCTACATTTAGTTTGTGCTGATGTTCTCCAGTAAGTGCGAAGTAGTCGAATCAAGCTCGAATTTTGTTTGATCCAACCAGATCACAGGATTTCCATGCATAGAAAGCAGGCATCGGATAGCCAAGGTACGCAAGGGTGCGAGCACTGCTCGCAGGCAAATTCATACATTCAAGTGATATCTGCAGGCGCATTTCAAAGAAGATAATTTCCAAAGTTCTTAACGATTAATTGGTAGGAACTGGGAAACTTGGTTATTGCAATGAAAGGACGTTAATAAACGACTCATAGAGGCTGCCCTGAAATTCATTCATGCGACCAAGCGCTTTTAAATTCCTGTTGCAATCCCCCCCCCCCCAATACATGGACATATCTCTTCTTTGTAAATGTAGTTTTAGATTTATATTAGTTTTGTTTAGATTTGTATTTATATGTTAAATGGCCACAGGGTTGCTACGTATTTCTGTTCTCCTTGTGGCATCGTTTTTTGTAATCTTTTGTGGTAGTTGTGTAATTATGTAGTTTCGTAGTTGTAGATGTTTAGCCGTTGTATTTTTATAAGATAATAAAAAAATGAAAGGATTTGAAAGGCAAAGATTAATGAATGTAGACTTACGACCTTATTCCTGGTATTCGTTCATTGTTTCCAGGGAGATATAGACAGCTCCATATCTCCCTGATTGTTTCAATGAGCGGTGCTATGACTTATGCAGTGAGCACATCATGAATCTTTCAACATCTCACATGGAGAGCAGTTTCCTTACATCGCACCTCTTGAAGAACATTTATTCATTAATAATTTAGACTGCGTTGAAGTTGAACATGGTGAATGTACCAGACATTCAGACAATGAACTGTTTTTACCATTCCAAGAGGTTTTGAGACGTCTCAAGAAGATTTACCTATAGCATATGGCACTATCTAACTTTCAGGACGAAATTGTCCCTCACTTTATCAAAGTTTGCTTCAAGTGATGTACAGAAAGAATCTGAATTCTACATGATATGTGCTGAAAAAATTTGCAGGCATATATTTTGGAAATTTTGCGTTCGCAGGTGCAAAAAGAATTTTGCGAGGTCTGATAGACAGCCAATCAGCAATTAATTCTAACAATCCAATTCAATTCAACGTCGATTTTCCCAAGGATCGAGATACAATTTTATACTTGAGGGGGGCTATGGGCAAACTGGGTGACGTGGAAAAGCCAGGAAAAACCTTGAAGGGGGTCTGGGGGTACTCCGCTGGAAAAATTGAGACCACGTTCTTCAGATTTGCTTAAACAACGCTAATTTTTGTTCCTCATTTAAGGTAGATCTACGTTGGGATGTACACATTAGGGCTGTCCAAACGAAAGATTACAACTATTCGAATATTCGGTGCTAATTTTACCGAATATTCGGTTATTCGGCGAGTAGGGGTGTGGCCAGGGCGTGGTCCTAACTCCTGAAAGGTTGAAAATCTTTAAATGATGGCAAAGATGAATCTGTGTACAGCAAATTGTCAGGAAAGGAATCTCCCCTGGTCCAGCTGCAGTGCTATGTCTTGCTCGTCATGTACAAAAATCGTCAACGCAACAATCATGTAAAGCTGCAAAATACAACAGGCTAACAATATGTATTGTTTTACATGATGAGGTGCCTTGTCACCACTGCCCTTTGTCTTGCTTTCTACCAATTGTCTAGACAAGAAAATTTGACCTATTCGATCTGTATTCGCAATATTCGCTATGTCAACCTGGGGTCAACCTATTCGGTTTCTTTGACTGATCATTTGCATTGCAATCAGTCGACCAGTCATACTATCCGAATAATCGATCTATTCGACTGGTCATTCAATCCGACTTATTGCATTATTCAGACTATTCGGATGGCAACGAATAATCGTTTTGCTTCATTGCTATTCGAATAGTGATCAAATAACCGAATAGCGATTATTCGACCTTCGGTGGACAGGCCTAGTACACATCCCCCACAAAAGTAAAAAAAACCTAATTTACCAAAGGCCACGATAGAGGTAATAGCATCATGATTCTGGTGTGAAACAAGTTTGTTAGCTTGTAAATACCCCCCAAAGAGCTTCCTAAACTAGTGAAAGGTAGATATTGAACGATATATACGCGACATAAGAACATGGAATACATCTGATATTCCGAAATATCAAAATAACAAAGTAATACAGATTTTGCTGCAGAAACTACTGAACTTTTTGAGGGGGCCATGGCCCCCTGGGCCCCCTGTGTCTCGGTCCTTGGTTTTTCCTAGAATGCTATGTCCGCCAAGCAGAGGTTGAAAAAGTGCTTGCAGCTGTGAAGCAACTTTGTAGGAAGCCTGTTCGCCTCGAAGAAAGAAAAGGGTAGGAAAAAAAGAGCAGAATAGAAAGAAGGAAAAGAAAGGAAACGATGTAGGAAGGGCAGAATAGGTAAAGGGAACATGGGTGGAATGACAAAGGAGGAGATAAAATGAAGAATGGAAAGAAAAAATGATGACCATTAGAGATTGAAAACATAAAGAGACAAGGAGAAATAATGGAGGGAAAAAAACAAGGCAATCAATATTTAGATTCTGCCCTTTTTTCATTTACAGTTTTGTGATCTCAGGAATCTTTTAAATTGTAATTCCAGTCACATGTGGATAATCAACTACACTGTGCACGGTGTTGCAATTCAACTGAAACCTGGGACTACAGAAAACTGATAAAACGATGGAAGGGAGAATTATAGTTTGACATTTTTTCACAGGAAGGGAAATATTTGAACGACGAGATCTTCTCTGTGGAGTTTCGGTAGTATTACGACCGTTTGTTGAAACAAACAGTCTCTCTAACACGTTCTTGTTTAGATTCTATCGCATGGTGACAAAGACCTGTCTAACGAGATCAACAAAAATTTACTCTAACTGACACTAGGCCTAGATCTCATCCACAAAACATGCCGGTTTGATTAAAACGGATCTGTATAGTTTGTTTTACTCCATTCAGCCACTAAGTCCTTTTCCCTTTTTCATGCTTCACTTGTTTACGGCTGTTTTCCATTGAATGTTGCATAGCTCAGTGTTTTGTTGGCCCATAGCATATGCTTGCAGACTCAATAGCCAGAGCCTTATCAGTGTGATGCCCCGCAGGGACTTTATACCGATTATCCTGATAGATGTAGATGAGATGTAGATACCGAGATACTCGGTAGATACTCGGTAGATACAACAATTAAACTCACACTTAATTTCAAATTTCGGTGAAACTTAGCGTCCAACCTACCTGTCACTTAATACTCTTTAACCCTATCTGACCTGGGGGGGGGGGTCGGCTTCCGCCCTCATCGTACATTGTCGATGCTCCGTTTTTGCTGAATGCCTCTAAGATTTAGTAAGTTTAACTTTCTATCATACAGCAACCCCTCAACACTCTTTCATTTTATGACGTCATATGACATGATGTTGATTATGCTCTAGCAACAACAAAAACATCGCTAATTTTACTATTGTTTCAAAGATTTATTGCTTACGTTATGAACAACCTTCGTGCCAAATCAGGTTGCCATATCTCAAAGAACAACAGAGATACCCCCCCCCCCAGGCATCGAGTGTTTCAAAACGCCCAGGTCAGACAGGGGTAAGTAATCAAAATGAACATTTTATCGTCTTGGAAATATTCGGATGACTGAAGTAAGAAAACATGAAAACAGACTTTATGATAAGTTTGATATTCGAGTTTTGGTGATTTTTAAACAGCGGTAATTTTTTGGGACACCCGTTAGCTATGATGCAAAATTCTGAATGGAGTGAATCTTTTCTGCACAGGGGGAATAAGTGCGTGAAGCCGCCAAACAGCGCCGCTAGAAGTTTGTTTATCTTCAAGGTTGAAAGGTGATGAAAGAGAGAAAGCAGAATCGAAGGCAGGAAAAGAAAGGAAGCAATGAAGGGTTGGAAAAGAAGTGATGGGGAAAAGGAGAGGATGAAGAATGATGGACGGAGAGATGGGATGACAGAGATTCAAAATATCAAGAGGACAGGAATGAATTAGAATAAAGGAAGGAAAGAATTAAAACCAAATCAGTGTTTAGACTCTCTTCGTGTACGGTTTTGTGATTGAAGGAAGGTTTTAAGCGTAATTCCAGTTCTTACTTGATTATCGACTATACTATACACAATATTGCTATCCAACTGAAATCTGCAACTGCAGAAAATTGATAAGACAATGGAAGGAAGAATTTTCGTTTGACGTTCTTTCGCAGGAAGGCAAAAATCTTTTCCACCACTGCTTCGTTGCATTTGAGTTGCAAGTTTCCACGTCTTCCGTAGCAGCCACACAAACAGGGCAGGATTTTTTAGGAAGCCCACTACCGGATGATTCAGAAAAGGTTTCCACTTTTGAAAATGAATGTATGGATTGAATCAATATTTTGCTTGACAGCCAAGAGATCAAAGCATTTTTGTGGATTTTCTCGCCTTCTTACGAGCACTAAAGATATAGGTAAATTCAACTGTGCAGACATTTCATGCTTGCAAAATGACTGTCAAAGGCCTAAGATCTAAGATGCTTGATCAAATCTCGAAGGATGCCTCGCACAGAATAATAACAAAGGCAATTTTTCATGTGTGAGAGATATTGCTCGTTTACTGTGATGAAGTTGTTTTGTATTTGTTTAACAACAAATCATGAGCCTCCCCGATATCTATATAGGACTGCGTTCACAGGATCCCGGCACATTTTGAAAACTGTGAGAAATGTGACGGTAGCGAAATTTGAGCCAGCGTTCACACGATGCCAGAACAATTTGAAAATGATAGCAAATTGACAGTAAAAAACTCTTTGCCAAACTTCGATGCCAAAGAAATGTACCTACACTCTAAGAATCGATCAGTCACGTTCCAAAAACATCAAAAAATGTTCTGTTTTCGTCATTTTCGAGTGCTCACACGATGCTGTTTCCAAAATGTATTAGTTATAGTTCCGTTTTCAAAATCTACCGTTTTCAAAATCTGCTGGCAAAAAATGTGCCGTTTTCATGTGAACGGGAGGCCTATCCGTCACATTTTTTTGAAAGATGTGCCGACATTGTGTGAACGCTGTCTAAATTAGTAAAGATTTTTCAAATGTTCAGAATTTTCATTAGCAACTCGTTTTGTCTTCAACAGAAAAGCATGATGAAGTGAAAGCGAAAGGTTGATGAAAGTACTATACTTTTGAAAATCTTTTGTATTTGTTTGATATTGGTACATTGTTCTATGTGAGGAGAGTCCTTACGATCTGATCAAATGTTTTAGGCCATTTTTTAGTCATTTTGCAACCATGAAATATTTGTAAAGTTCAGTTTGCACTGTATTGCTAGTGTTAGTGAGAAGGCGAAACAAATCACAAAAATATTTCCAAACCTATGGCTTTTAACCAGAAGTTCTATCCAAATCCGTGAAGTATTGTTGGTAGCTACTAAGAATTTTCGAAAGTGGAAACTTTTTGCTGGCTCACCCTGTGTATGTTAGACAGCGTTCACACGATGCCGGCACATATTGAAAACGGTGAAAAATGTGACGGATAGGCCTCCCGTTCACACGAAAACGGCACATTTTTTGCCCGCAGATTTTGAAAACGGAACTCTGGCCGACACAGCATCGTGTAAACACCTGAAAATGATGAAAACAACATTTTTGGACACTTTTGGAACGAGAATGATGGATTCTTAGGGTGTAGGTACACTTCTTTAGCATCAAAGTCTTGCAACGAATTTTTGCCGTCTAGGTTCCTACCGTTTACAAATCGTTGCGGTATCGTGTGAACCCTAGCTCAAATTTTGCTGCCGTCACATTTTCACCGTTCTCAAAATGTGCCGGCATCGTGTGAACGCAGTTTTAGTAGTACATCGTACATCATATCAAGCCTTAATCAATGAATCCATACATAGTTCTGCTTTCTGTCCATAAGAAACAACTCGTAACAATTTTTTTTGTTTGCAGGTTGTTGTTTCACCTAAGCTTGCTGGTGTTGTGCTGAGTATTGTCCCTCCAGTTGTCTTATTTAGTGTTCTTTACGGTCGTTATGTACGTAGAATCACCAAGAAAGTTCAAGATTCATTAGCTGATGCTTCTCAGGTAAGCTAGTTCGTTCAGTGAACTGTGAAAATAGCACTGTACCGTGTGTCTCAGAAAAAGCATGCATATTTGATTGGCTCCAGCCCGTGGTGTAGATTTAGCTCTAATCAATAGCTGCGGTCACACTAGGCGATTTATCCCGTTGTTTCTTTTCAAAATAACGGGCTTATAACGCTGTTGTATGTGACCGCTCGCTCTTCCTGCTCACATACAACGCTGTTACAACGTTTCTTTCTTGGGACAAGGGTCTTTGAAAATCCATACTGTCCAAAACAACGGTTTAAACAAGACTCTAACCTAAATTACAGCGTTGTTTAAGAAAACTCAACAAAGAGATAAAGAAGAAATGCAATGAAGAAAAAGAAAAATGGATAAATGCACAATGCAAGGAAATAGAACAAAACCAAAACAAAGACAGCAAATTTATGCACTCTAAAATAAATGAAGTAACTGGCCGCAAACGTTATTGTAGCAGCCCCGGCTGCATACAAGCTCAAGACGGTACAATGCTCATGGAAAAAGAAGAGGTACTAGCTAGATGGTCAGAATATGTTGAAGAGCTTTTTAGAGATGACAGAGGACCAAAACCAGTTATGAAAAGAAATTTAGAAGGTCCATCTATCCTTAAAGAAGAAGTGAAGGCAGCAATAAAAAAGATGAAGAATGGAAAAGCCACTGGACCAGACAACATACCAGTAGAAATGATAGTAGCCTTAGATGACTTAGGAATAGATATGACAACAAAACTCTTAAATGCAATATATGATAGTGGCACCATGCCAGAAGACCTTTGTAAATCTGTTTTCATAGCTTTGCCTAAAGCACCAGGGGCAACAGAATGCGAACTTCATAGAACCATCAGTCTGATGAGTCACTTCACGAAAATACTCCTTAGAGTTTTAATGCAAAGGATGAGAAAAAGCATAAGACCTGAAATATCTATGAAACAATTTGGTTTTGTACCTGGCAAAGGGACAAGAAATGCTATATTTACCTTATCAATGCTCATGGAGAGATGTATAGAAGTACAGAAAGACCTGCATCTCTGCTTTATCGATTACTCAAAGGCCTTTGATAAAGTAAAACACGAAGAACTGCTCGCGATGTTAAGAAAATTGGACATAGATGGCAAGGATTTAAGAGTTATTGGGAATTTGTATTGGGACCAAAAAGCAGCAGTAAGAATAGATAGTGAACTTAGTGATTTCAAACCAATCAAAAGAGGAGTTCGACAAGGATGTGTCATGTCACCCGATCTCTTTAACCTGTATAGCGAAACAATTTTAAGGAATATAGAAGACTGCCAAGGAATGAAAATAAATCGTCAAAATTTAAATAATCTCAGGTATGCCGATGACACAGTTCTAATGGCAGAAAGCGACGATCAACTTCAAAAACTTTTAGACATTGTTGTTTTAGAGAGTGAAAAGTTAGGATTGACGCTAAATTTAAAGAAAACAGAGTGCATGGTCGTTTCTAAAAAATCTGTGAACCCTAATTGTTGCTTAACCAGCAAAGGTAAAAAGATAAAGCAAGTGACAAAATTTAAATACCTAGGTTATATGATAACATCAGATGGTAGATGCACAACTGAAATAGGTAAAAGAATTGCAATGGCTAAAAGCACTTTTCAAAAAATGAGAACAATACTAACCAACAGAAATATCAAAATCACCACAAAAATAAGAGTTTTAAAGACATATGTGTGGTCAATTCTTCTATACGGATGTGAGTGTTGGACAATTAACAAAGAAATAGAAAAGAAACTAGAGGCAGCAGAGATGTGGTTTATCAGAAGAATGATGAGAATATCATGGACAGAGAAAAGGTCAAACGAATCAATTCTTAAAGAAATTAATACAGAAAGATCACTAATTAAGACTATAAGAAAAAGACAATTGGAATTCCTAGGACACATATATCGTGACAAAGGCTTAGAACATCTGGCCCTTACTGGAAAGATAGAAGGAAAACGTAGCAGGGGTCGGCAAAGGATAACATTTGTTGGAAGTCTAAACTCGTGGTTGTCAAAGACAGGCAGCAAGTGTGACCTTCTGAGACAGACAGAGAACAGATTTGATTGGAGAGACATGATCGCCAATGTTTGTTCCAAACAAGGCACATGAAGAAGATGAAGAAAAAGTTTAAGAAAAATCAACCAATCATGATTTACCAAGGTAATCACGTGACTATTACTTTCTCGCTAAAATAGTTAACCACCAACAGCTTTGCAAAAGACTTGACGGGCAAAGTGTGACCGGGTATCTTCGTATCGTTATAACGCCGTACTTTCGGACGTTAGCGATAAATTTCAAGAAAGTGAAACAATTCAGATTATAACGGGATGAGATTCTGGTGAGACCGCAGCCAATGGCTCGTCACTCTCAAGATCTTCTTCGATAGTTAACCTGAATGTAGGTACCTCGTTTGTTGGCATTGGTGCTCTAAGAGCAGAGATGTTAATATGTGAACAGATGACTGTGGTACAAATCTCAAAGGACAAGTCTGGGGTTGGCATAATTGTCGACTATTCAATAGATTACACTGTTGTGAATGGTGTGTAGTGCGTTTTTCAATTTTTTCTTCCTTTTTAATCTGTGAAACTATACATATTTCAATCTGCTTAGAAGTGCGAAATGACGTCATTTTGTATGACGTCATTTTACGTTAACCTGAACGAGACTGCCAAATGTGTTGATTATACCGCCCACATTGCTAGCCTCCTTATCGCGCCTCTGCACGCTTGTACAAAATACAAAACGGCGACGATATTTGAGCTAACTTACGATTATTAATTGTCGAATTTATGAAAGTTCAGGCATGAAAACTTGGAAAGAACTCACGACTGGTGTTCAGCAGCTGGTAGGTTGCTGTATAGCAATAATTTTATCAACCCCAGAATTGTCCTTTAAAATGGCCTTAAAATTGTGGACTAATCATAACAAACCCATGGACGCACAGTAAAATTGTAACCTGCAGAGAGAATACTATCTACTCCTGCAAAAGAACAACAATTAAAGTATAAAATGAACCTATAACCAGAGAGAGAACTGCTAAACCCGCAAGAGAATCAAGTAACCACTTACCACCTACCAACAGCGTTATTTCACCAAATCATTTCACCAAATATGAGTTCATGCGAAGAACCGAAAAAGCAGAAGACATTTGAGTTTCACGAGATCATCTCACCTGAGCCACTGGTCTGTTTTATATTTGGATTCAGATGTGAAGTGTTTGTTTGTGCGTGCGTCTATATACAATAACTAAAGTTACTTTATATTTTGATCGTTATTCTTTTTTAGAGTTGATAGTGTTCACTCTACATGTTACAATTTCATTATGCGTCCGTGGGTTTATCATGCCCTTAAGGTAAGCGTCTGTGACTCGAAATGTGGTTTTCGCTCCCTAAAAGTTGACTTATTAACGGAATCAAGGTAACTAAACATCATTCGATGCACAAGAATGCGGGGATTCTAGCCATGTCAAAACTATTTGCAAATATTGTAAGATGATATTTTCCATGCAAATCTATTGCTTAAAAGATTGTACCTCCTTCAAAAGCTATTTGGTACCCTTGCATTTGAGGTAACAGAATCTGACTTAGATTAACAGAAAATGCAGATCCTAAGCTTTTGAAGTTGTCTGGCATGGGAGGAAAGCGCAACTTTGTTAAGAATCGTAGAACAAGGATAAAAACGACAATCATGTTTGTAAATGACTAATTATGCGACATATCCAGTGGTAAATAGTAAGGTAGGCTAAAGGCCTAAAATATTCGACTCAAGTCATTATACTTTCGGAACGTTGCGAATCAACCACGATTCATTATCAACCTTTACCAATCACCAACGTTGTGTCTGGAGTTTTCTTAATTGCTTCTCCCTTTGAAACTACGTGCAGTCAAAGTTAGCAAATGAATTTTTTGCCCTCCAACAGTTTATTTGGCTATGAAAGACGGACCAGGACAAATACAAAGAATTTGGGACAGGCTTTCTAAGCTCTAAGTCTGTCCTGGCCATGTAAAATTTTCGAGCAATTCGATTGGCCCATAGTGTACAAAATAGCTTTTTTTCGTAACTGAATCTCGTGGTTTGTGAGTCTTCAGAGAAAAACACTGGCAAAGTACACATCGAGATCACATAAACCACACTAATCCGGATAAAATCATGCATGCTTAACAATCAATTAAAGCCTTAGCGAGGAATATTCCATCCTCCCAAGAGAAAATACAGTAGAAGGGCAGTAGAAGCCCGCTTATAAGAACCTACAATTTTGGAAGTCAGCCTGACTAGGTTCTTATGTATTAAGTATTTAGTGGAAAATGAGACGGCTCAGTCTTTTAAATCGAAAAAGAAACGGCCACGATATAAACGTCGCTCATCGGATCCGCAGATGCTTGCGATGATGGATAACGAATGAAATTTTTGGTAGAAACACCGCAATGCGACGAAGAACAACAGCAAATGAGTCGATTTAACGCGTACATATTTGATTATATATGTTTTGCCAATATTTCGTCCTGCCATACAGGACTTCTTCAGGGCTGTTATGGGATAGTTACATTAAAGATTAAAATATGTACAACGATTTGAATAGGAGAGGCTACATGTGATTGGTTAGATATGATGGCTACGCAGAGGCTATGTAGGTAGGTTATGAGGACTACGTTATGTGGTAATAATAATGATAATGCTGTTGGTGATGATAATGATGAGAATAATGATGGTGATAATGATGATGATATGATAGTCTGATGTGAAATAATGACAACGATGATGATGATGGTGCTGTAAAGTAAGATAGGAAGATTAGGAAAGTGTGCTAGTAGATTCGGTTAGTGTGGAATAGACCTTTTAGCTATTCTGGGAAAGAATCTGAATCGAACGATGTTATGATGCAATTTGAAGAATTTTTGAATGTGCATATTAGTGATAGAACCTCTAACGCCACTCGATCGAGCCTCGCGTATAAAATTGTATAAAAATAACGCTCGATCCAGGCTCTTTTGTAGAATAGCTAAAAGGTCTATTATTTGTGTTAGCGGTCAGTGGTTCTGTTAAGTCCCTTAGGTGACAGAGTGTTGGCCAAGCCAAGGGAGTATGCTTCCTTGGCTCGTCTAACATTCTCTCTGGTGTCATGTATCTGGAGAAGCGGTAGTAGTTGCAAGTCTTGTACTGACTTTCCGGGTTTACAGAATCTTCTGTAAAAATCCACGGGAAGGAAAAGTCCATCATAGCGTAATGAATTACCGAATCTAACCGAAGGTAATGGCTTCAAAGAAAGACAATTTTCAATATCATTGCTTTCATATTAAGGGAGCAGTACTTTTAAATACCATACCTTTTTTCTAACCCAGCCTTTTACTCTTTTTTTTCTATACCATCCTAAAATATTAAAACATACAGAAACAACAACAACAGTTAAACTAGAATAAACAAAGGAAAATATGTCGTTCGTAGCGAGAATGGACACAAGGTCATCGAGTTCTCACTACGAACGACATTTACAAAAATTTAATACAACAATAAATCTAGAAAAACAAAAAAAACACACTCTGCAAAAATTTGGGTGTACCAGGTGCGTCAAAGAAATATATCTCTGACTTACCTGGTAAGGCAGATTTCCACTCAGTCAATTTTTCCGATTGGACAGGAAATCATTAGTTGGCGTGAGAAAAAGCCGCCTTTTACTCTTCAAAGGAAAGAAATAATTCACAGGTGGGAAAAGGAGAGGAAATTTCTCAGGATTGTCGTTTTAATGATAATTTAACTATATCGTTGCTTCAAGGATTTCTGTTTCATTCAAATTAAACCTTACATTATGGGAATAAGAAAATAAGGGAACCATTATGGGGATAAGGTCAGCTTGACCCTTTAACGCTATCCCTGCCGCTGTAATTATTTCCTCTTACGTATTCAGCCCTAAAGTTTATGTTATGTTTGATTGTATCTATTTACATACGTCATAATAACATCGAATTTTTCTATTGTGGCATAAAGATACGTACATACGTACATCACCAAGATCATTAAAACTAATCGCTCATTGGAAAGTTTGACTGACCGTTTGAAGGGAAAATTGCATGTCTGAGATTGAGGAGATTATTTCTCTGTTGATTGTAACAGTGCCAGTGCAGAAAAAAGAGTTCCGTGATGCATTGGATTTGTTGCATGACCGCTGCAATTTTTTGCAAAAAAGATGAAATGGAAATTATTATTATTTCGCAGGTTGCAGAGGAAAGAATCAGTAATATCAGAACAGTGCGTGCTTTTGCTCAAGAGATGAAGGAATCAAAAAGGTAAGTTTGGTTCTGGTCTTTTTGTCAAAGGGAATCGTCATTGTTTAAAGGACATATGTCACGTTACCAATTGGTTAATGCAAGCAAAGAAGTGTGGAGTGGAATTCCATTGTTTTGTGACCTTTCATTTCTGCTTCACGAATTTTCATTGCAATTAAATTTCAGCTTCGATCCTTTGCTTTGTAATAAACAATAGAGAGAATTGCATCGTGTGAACCAATCAGGTTAATAACATATGTACTTTAAAGCTTTTCCGGGCATGTACTGAAAGATGTAATCTAGAGGGTGTCCCAAAAAGTTATGCCCCGTTTCTGTGGCTGCTATAATTCTTGTTTGTAATTTTAGCACGTTTTTTAAGGTTTCTCACAGGGACTCATTTTAGAAAATCCCTTACAGAATCTAAACGGAGTGACCAATTTCTGCCAAAGAAATTTATGAAAATAATTGAACATGCTAGCTATTCAATCAGGTATCGCAAAAAGTCATTGCTCATATACTCGGGTGGCAGTAGCCTTTCAAGCGCTGGGCGTTTTTTTTTATTCACCCGGTAGAAGTGCTGCTTTTGAGGCAACCTCTTATTCAACCGTTTCTCTGCCATAAATCAGCAGCAACTTGCCAGATTTACCCAAACAAGGTCTCAAACTCTAAGTTAAAGCATAAACAATCCACTTGTGTAGAAACCGAAGTAATTGAACCTACACCTCCTCCACAGTAGCCACACCAAAGGGGCACAATTATTTTGGGGCACACTGTACTTTATTTGATAACTTTAACACGTGCCGTTTCAATGTGTAGCTAAAGAAACAATGATTGCTGGCACTTCTCTAACATGGCTTCTCCAGCAACTGCTGCAAGTTATGGTCGCTTCTCATTGACACAATTAAAGCAGTTTCATTCAAATTAAGTTAATTTAGTTTCAACCAATTAAATGCATTTGTGTATTGACCAATAAGAAGTTGGTTAAAGTTGCGATTTTGAATAGGGTAAGGTGGGGGTAAGGTAATAAAACTCATCACCAACACTAACATTTATCTTTCAGATATGATGAAAAGGTCGACTCTGTGCTGCATTTGGCATATAAGGAAGCCATTGCAAGAGCTGCATTCTTTGGATTCGTGAGTTATTCTCGTAGACTTTGGGCATCGCAGCAAAAAGATTGATTTTGTGACTAGTGTGACAACGAATTTATTCTCCCTGTCTTTGTAATAATGGAATCTGATGGACCCATTTGAATGAGATTTTATGCGAAACCTACTTGCAGTGATGGTGCTGATGACAGAAACCTATAAAACTGAATGGAATATTGCCCAAAGTTTTATGACAGAGGTTTTGGTTGAGAGGAATCCCCCTATCATCCTAGAAACTAAAGTATTTTACAAATGCCCAAGGCTTGGACCTTTCAGTTCAGGATAGAGAGAATTGCTTCCTTGTGATGTAAAATTTGGCACGGAATCTCAAATGACACTAAACAGCCACTGAATTTTTCTATCTGTAAAAACCATATAAAGGAATGGAAGGGTGACGAATGCATGTGCAGATTGTGCAAATCTTTCGTAGCAGCAGCACAGATTGGATGCTTGAATTGATCTCGTTTTATTGACATTCAGAACTTGCCTATAGATATGTTTCCCAGGTATATTTCGTTTATTGTTAAATTCATTAGAACCATTTTCTTTAACTTTTTTTAGGAGGCATCAGTTAGCTGTAATGTAGCAAACTGCAACTTGTAAATGCCTATATAAAGGCATTGATAACAAGAATAATAGTAATGATAAATGTGAGAAGGAGGGATAAAACAGCAAATGAAGATTTGTGTTCCTTTCAAGAAAATCAGAAAGGGAAACGGGAAAAATTTTCCTAATTCACAGATATTATGCCCCGTCACGCGGGTTTCGCAGGTGTTCAGCTGGGGCCGTTGTGAGAAAAGCAGGGCTCCAACGGTTCAACGCTATGGTGGCCTTTCGTGCGGAAGGTGCCTGACACTCTTCAGTGCCCTTTTCTAGCCCATCTTCCGATTCACAGTTGAAATACTCCTTTAGCAAATTAAGGCTAAAGTTAACTTCAACAAAGTGCTTTAGGTCATCTTCCCGAAGCAAAGCCTTCATAAATTTCGACTTGGAATCATCTTTGTTGCATGCTTTAATTTAGAATGCCAGTGGATCCGCAGGCTGAAGACGTTCCGAAAAAAATTGATCGTAGAAAAAAATAAGAACCGTATTTTTCTGAACCCCTTTGCCGATGGGTAACTACGGGGGCTAAGCCTCTTCACCTCTTTACGACCCTGATTCATTTCTGTGATTGGTTAGTGCTCTGAAGCGTTGCTGAAAAAATTTCCCTAGAGGTATCACGTGAATTCTTTCCAAGTTTTGATGCCTCCAACTTTCATCAATTGGCTAGTAAATCTTCGTAAGTTAGGCCAAATATCGTCGCCATTTTGTATTTTGTACGAGTGTGCGAAGGAGCGACAAGGAGGCTAGCAATGTGAATGGTATAATATCAGCACATTTGGCAGCCTTTTTCAGGTCAACGTAAAGTGACGTCATATAAAATGACGTCATTTCGATTTTCTTAGCAGATTGAAATATGTAGTTTTGCTGATTAAAAGAGAAAAAAAATTGATTGAGAAAACGTACCACACACCATTCACAACAGTGTAATCTCTTGGATAATCAGCAATTATAACAACGCCGGACTTGTCCTTTAAACAATGTTATTCAAAACAAAGTTCCCTAGCCCCACTCCATAAGGACCTTGAAGTCATGCCCACCTCATTGAGTTGAATTATTGCTGTTGTTCTCGCTCCACTGGGGGCCTTATTTCTCTGGAGTTGTAAATTGCAGCTGGTCTAGAAAACTGATTTTTAAGACATTTTAGACCCATTGCTTGTGATAAAAATGTAGCAGATGATTTCATATCTTTTAGATAATGTGTCACTTATCTTCAAGATAATGGTGTGCTTTCTGAAATTTTAAGTCTTTTCTGTTTTCTAGAATGGTTTCTCTGGCAATATGATAGTGGTTGCTGTGTTATACAGCGGTGGATATATGATGAGTGAATCTCAGTTGACAGTTGGTGATCTTACATCATTTCTGCTGTATACTGTCTATGTTGGAATATCGATTGCAGGTAAGAGAAATGTTATTTTGATTTCCTACTGGAGTAATTGTAACAGGAGGAGACCTGATGATTAGCTTAAAGATAACAATCAATCAGTCAATCAATCAAAATCTTTATTAATGTGTCAAAATATTTAGCTTACAGGCTAATTGGGACTCAATTGGGAACAATACTAAACACATGGTTATTATCTACCGGGTGACTCAAAAAATGCTCCTCTTCTTAAAAAATCATTGCAGCGAATTCACTTGCACTATCGAGTGCGTCAAAAAAAGAGTTTACCCGTTTGGTGGGCTGGAAAATAAAAAGGTGAGACTGATGTTCAAAAGTGAAATCTTAATCTATCAGTCAAAAGGCTAACTTAGGTGAGAAATTTTTGTTTGGTAAAAGCACTCATCATTTAGGCCCAGAAATTAAGAACAATGCTAGTAAAGGGCATGCTTGGGAACGAGGATTTCCACATTTCATTAAAGTCTTTAGATTTACTTGCTATTGAAATCAGAGCTCGATTTCTGAAACTGACAACATAAACTTCTATGCCCCATAAATCATGGAACAGAATGGAACGTGGGATTCTCGATTCCCATACAGACCCCCAGACCTCTCACAGGCATTTTTTCAATTGTTGTAGGTCTTCAAGTGTGCGGTTTTACCAATCAAAATTTTCTCATCTAAGTTAGCCTTTGACTGATAGCCTTCGAATATTTTAGTTTGAATATCGGTCACATACTTTTTATTCCATAGCCAGCAAAACGCGTAAACTTTCTTCACTCGCCTGGTATAATCATAGAAATTGAATTTTCTAATGGCTACAAGACCGAGGTACTTTGTTGTATTTTTTGGGGTTTTTTTGCCAGAGAACCATTATTCCTTTCCAAAAATAATACTAACTAGATATCATCCGAAAGAGCTTAGCGAGTGGAACTTGATTCTCGCAAGAGTTGTAAAACTTTGTTCATTTAAGGGGCTTTAGTCCCATGGGAATTTTAGGAAGTTGTTTGTTCCGCAAATTTTTCGTATCTCTTGTACATAATTCAAAAGCACAGGTCTTCGTAAACAGTAATATGAAGTTAGACTTTGCATAAATGGACTTCTCTGACCGTCACCTGTCATCGAATACATTGTGGTCCGTTTTTTGCTCCCATACTGTCTTGATAAAGGAGCAAATTTTTCTGTATTCTTCTTGCAGATTCCTTATCAGAAGACATTACAGTGTCATTAGAAACCAAACTTTTTTTGCAAGACAAATAAGCAAAAATTTCGTAAAAGCCCCAAGGGACTGCAGCCCCCTTAAGGAACAAAGTTTTATAACTCTTCTAAGAATCAAGTTTCGCTCCCTAAACTCTTTCAAATGACATCTACTTTGCATTATTCTGGAAAATGATGGTTGTTCGATGACAAAAACTATTTAACTCTACATGGTTTTTGGTTATACTTTAGTCTCGTATGACATCTAGCAAATGCCTTACAAAGGCATGATCATAGGAATTTCGAAATAAAACAAACGTAGCCGGCCAGTTTTACTATTTTCAATATTCATTTTTTCAGAGCATTAAATAAGATATCAGTTCCACTTTCCGTCTGTTTCAATGCATTATTTTATTTATCATGCTAACATGGATTTTGATTAGCTTTCAAACAATGTAGAAGACTTGATCGTCACTTTAGGCCATTTTCCGGCTGTTCTGAAAACTGACTTTGTAAGTCTTTGAATTTACCAAATGACTACGGTGTCCCGGAAAAAGAAGAATCGTTTGAACGCCTCCTGCGAAGGAGCCTTTGATTCAAAATATATCTTCAGTTTATGATTCAGAGGAGGCCTCAACTTAGATGCTGCGACCTTGCATGTCCAAATCGGGTTCGTACTGGTAAAGTAGTTCACTTAAAGCGTTTAAACATCTGAAGGAGCTTAAGAAATATGGTTATTGAATTATGCAGTTACTATCTATGTGTGATTTAGAAAAACTTCTGGGACAGATTTATAACAACATTCTTAGAAGTTTCTTGGGCCATTAAATTGAAATCTGTTCTTCACTAATTCAAAAGCCAAATACGACTGAGCAATTATATCTGTAACGAACTTGGGTGAGAACGGTACTTCACTATCAAAACACACTACTTGACACCGTCTCCTTTTCTTCAGTCCTGGAAAGTTGTGCTCTGAACTTTTAAATTTTAGATGGATCTTTTCTTAGCATTTTCTTTGATCGATAGAATAGTTTGATTGATCGGGAAGCGTTTACGAATAGAAACTTTAATGGTTGAGATGACTCAAAATTTTCCTCAAATTACGCATAGATAGTAGAAGCAATACTCAATAACCATCTATCATTGGCTGTCTCACAAATCTTACCTTTAAAGATTGATTACCTGCAAATACAAACCCGATTTGGACTTGCAAGGTCGCAAAATCTAAGTTGAGATCCCACCTATACCATAAACTGAAAACAAACATTTTTTAATCCAAGACTTTTTCGCAGGATCTGTTCAAACACTTATACTCTTCTGGGACACCCGGTAATACCTGAAAAATTGCCAAAATACGAATAGTACTTCGATTTTTTAGCTATTAGAAAAATCAATCCAAATAATTATCGTGCATCTTCTGTTCCTGCAATGATTCTTCAAACGGGGAGACACTTTTTTGAGTCACCCGGTGTGAGCTATTCAGTTTTCGGCAGCTTTCTGAGGAACCACAATACTCAACGTTGAAACTGCGACAATCATTGACAACGTTGCCACAACATGTGCTATTAACATTATAAACACAGGGGTCCATGAGGTTTATCTCAGTGATCATCTAATGGTCTACTGTATTCGAAATTCGATGGAGCAGATAAAAATACCATTAAAGGATAAAATTCAATAATTGGGAGCGTCCTGCAGCCTTTCTGTATCGATAAATTTTTACTATTATTATCAGTTTATTAAAGTATCAATGTATTTAGCACACTGTGCCAATTGTGGACACTATTTATCACAACAAAAAATAAAATTACTATATATGAGTTTATCTGCAGAGTGAAGTGTTTAAAGATATCATAGGATACTGCTTCAACAGAATAACAACCTCACATACATGACGAGTAATATAACCATCTGCAACAACTGTACCCCCAGCCATCCTCAAGAACCCCCCCCCCCCCCCCCGCCAAGTCACACTTGATCCCGCAAAGCACTGCGGCCATCAGCATTTATAGGAAAGCAATATCACATTTCAGCAGTTTCTGTGTCATTTACAATCAGTACCTGAGTTGCGATTTTGCCATTCTTAATTGTTAAAGCTGGATCCATTTGAGCCAACCATATTTTTGTAGAAAAAGTCGGAAGCTACAATCCTCGCCAAAACCTCTTGACACAAAATAAGATTTTCGGCATTTTTCGAAAAAATCACAGCGCCTTCTAATTCAGCTGAAATATTTTTGTAAACCCCCCTTCCCCCCAAGTCAATGTTGATTGTCTCGACTCAGGTCACTTGCTGCATGATTTTGTCTACATTACAGAAATCAATAACATTGACTTGGGGGGAAAAGGGGGCATTTGCTCTTCAGATCTACGTTTTTCTCTTTTGTGTCAAGGGTTTCGGTGAGGATTGTAGTTTTCAAGGTGCTTCATTCGAGATTAAGAAAATGCACTGTAAATTATAACTGAATTGTCAAAAAGTTGTCAGATCCTCCATTAGGCAACAGAGTTTCAATTTTTCAGATCGGTCTTGTAGTTTTTGCAGTAATGTAAATATATGTAAACCAAATATAGAAAATAGTTTATTTTTCAGACTCACCCAAAAAGCATTGTTAAATGAAATGTTTACTTTGTTTGACCAGGGTGTATTGACACAAAGAAGTTCAATTACCAGATGATGTCACTCACCAGTGTGCTTGAATTGAGACGGGGGCTGTTATTTTTAGCCACAGGAAAGACCTGTCTCCATCACAGCGATTGATTATTGAGATTGCCGGTAAAATCAGTCGCCGTTTGTTCCTGTAATTGTTATTGTAGGAGAGACAATGGAGATTGAACGGGATTTCAAAAATTGATTGAAACTCAATAGCTTTTCACTGACGATCGCTGAAAATTCAAGCATCTTGCACCCCAAGGCGAAGTGTGGTGTGACCGTCCTGTAGGTATGAAAATGTGAGTTGTGCGTGCTAAAATTGCTAGGGATCGCTTAAAGGAGCTGGGTAAGAAACTATCGGGGAAATCTTTTATTTGTCTATTTTCTGCCGAGCTAATTTATTGCGACGGTTCAACGAAAATTCAAAATTAATTTCTTATGTTAGAGATTAGCCTTTGCACTTTCTTCTGGCACAAATTGAACCTCCATATGTTTTGGGATGGGTGCGATGTAAGTGGATTTCCAACAAGTTTTTCGTTGATCTGTCACCCAAAGATCAGCCTATATCTACAGGGTGTCTCCAAAAAATTGTTCGACGTTTGATAAAATATTGAAAAATAAGGACAACGTGAAAAAGCTCATGGAAAGATAACCATGTTCCTAAGATTATGAAATAATTTTAGAGACTAAAATCGTGCAAATCGGTTGAAAATTCACTGAGTTACGAGCTCTCGAAGATCAAAAATATGCGATAGCTGAAACCAGAGACCCCCCCCCCCCAGATTACTGTTATTGCAAAAAGCTCGAAGACGGAGGTAAGGGAGAATTATCCAATGTCATACCTCTCGTTGATATCAGAGCAACCCAAATAGAACTTCTAAAGTAAATTATTTCTTGCGATCATTCTCTAAATTTCCTTACATTGCAAAAGTCCAAAAACAGTGGTTCAGAACATAATCGGCGAGAGACTGAATCTGTTTCCTCAAAGCATCTATATGCCTGACAGCTAGGTTATCGAAAACCTGTTTGAATCCAGCTTGGTTCGCCCTGGAATAATTGAGAAATAACAGAAACAACGGCCTATGGAGCTTTTGCCAAAAATGCCATTTCGAGGCCTCTGGTTTCAGCATTCGCACAAATTTGAACTTCAAATGCTTGTAACTCCATGAATTTTTAGCGGATTTGCAAGATTCTTGTTTCAAAAATTAATCTAAAATCCCAGGAAAAGGGTGACTTAACCAAGGGTGCATTCAGGGTATCGTTTTTTTTAGTATTTAATCAAACGTCGAACAATTTTTTTGAGACACCCTGTAGATACGGATCTTTCCTTGTGAATTTAGCCAATTACAAAGGTATTTCTCCTTTAGAATGCGATATTTGATGCACAAAGCGAGGATTTGTTTACATATTTCTTATCCAGCTCCTTTAAGGATCGCCACAACATGCGTTGATGGAGGTTGGCTTCATCATAGTTTTCTTTCCTTGTAGGTTTAAGTTCATTTTATTCAGAGCTGATGAAAGGTGTAGGGGCAAGTTCCAGGATATGGCAACTGGCTGATCGACAGCCAAAAATCCCTGTCACTGGTAAGGCTTCTGTTCATTCATTCATTCATTCGTTCGTTCATTCATTCATTCATTCATTTGAAATTCTTTATATATAATGGTCTCAGCCAAGAATTGCTGCTTTTCATGGGGCTTGGCAACAACCTAATTAAAAATGTTACAATCATATTAAAATGAATAAGAACAGATTGAACAATTTAAATCTATCTGCAGCGTAATCTACACTTACAAGTAGACGCAAACGGGGCTAGCTTGTCTTAATGTTCTAATTTATTCAAAACCGTTGATGCATGTAGGATCCACGACACGAAAATGCTATTTGGCCGCTCATTGTTTTGTTCATGGAGCAAGCAAGTCAGTCTCAGAAGTTCTCGAATTTTGAATCTTCCGAGACAAGTTTCTTGAAATCAGAGTTGAGAGGGAAATAACCGCTCATTGATTTGAAGACAATGACCTCTTGCATAATCATGTCTTGGACTGTCGGCCATTTGAGCTCTTTTATCAAGTTTCCTGCATTTAAGAAACCATCAAAAAGAAACTTTTATGCTACTGAAAAACGATTATCCCCTCTTTCTAGCTATAAGAAGCTCTTGAAGCTCATACCCAAAATGGTATTTCTTGTATTTTGCGTGGCATATATAGTACCGGTCTTATGGTCTGAGAGCATTACGCTTAATAGATGAGTCATAACACACTTTTACCTAAGTTTTATTCATAAATGATCACATAAACATATGGCTAAATATAGCAGATATATCTATAGACAACAGTTTTTGGTGAAGCATCATAGATAAAAGAAACATTTTAGGCTGAAGCTGTGAAAAAGTGGTTTCCTGAATGCGGGGCCCGAGGGACAAATCACTTCTCAAAATAGCGTACGTGATTTTTGTGATTTTAATATCACATGATTTTTTTCTGTGATTTTTTGCGATTTTAGTGATTTTCAGTTATATTTTCGTTAGATTTTTCAGTAATTTTCAGTGATTTGTGATTTTGGGTGCTTTCTGTGTGTGATTTTTTTTTGTGATTTTGTGATTTTTGTATGTGATTTTTTTATGATTTCAAGAAGGGTGTACGAAAAAAAAATCAGTGATTTGCCCCTCGGCGGGGCCTTGCTGTAGTATTTGTAACTGTATACAGTAAAGTCCTGCCTTTAAGAAACTCGTTTAATAAAAACAGCCTGATTGGTTTCCAATGTTAAGATATACTTCCTCAAACAAGGTGTGTGTACAATGGTATAAGAAACACGTTTATATTCCAGACAGCTATCAAAATTGTTAAGAAAGCGTTTTTAAAATGTGCACTGTTGCACAAGGATCTAATACTTTGAGCCTGTACTGACAGTTTCTTGAAATTGTAACAATCTGGGCTTAAAATTTTCATTCTTGTTCCTAGAGAACTGAGACCTATTGGAGACATATTCAAATATATGCCATGAAATATTACTATGCACCGTTGTAAAAGAAACTGACCGTGAATCCGCCTGGATAGTTTCTTGTAGAGAGGTATTCTGTTCAACGAAATCATGCCTGAGTTTCTTATAATAAAGTTTCTTAAAGGCGGTACTTTACTTGGATGGTTTTTGTATTTTTCGAGAATCAAAACAACCATTTACCGGACATCATTAGTTGCCGCCGTATCTGCAATATTGCAGGGTTTAACACCACTAGATTTTTCAACGATGTTAACGTAGTGATCGTTATAGATCTCGGCCAGTCGGCCAGCCCCCTGCCTTCAGTTACAATTTTATCATTTTTAGCTAAGGAAATATCATTTCCAGCTAAGCCTCCTTTGTTGGAAAGGAAAGGTTTTACAAGATTCCAGAAAGCTTGTCTCAAGGCTATAACAAAACCAGCGGTCCGTCTCTCCGCCTTTGTCTCAAGGCTATAACGAAACCAGAGGAATACGTAATGCTTTTTATTCCATAGAATAAGAGACAGATTAAGAAGGCGATGTTAAAATGACACCGCTTTATTTTTTTCATGATGATGTAAAAACGTTGCCATAATTCCACAGCAGTTATCGCAGCGAACGTTTTAATCCTTTTTGATTAGTTTGGGGCAAGTCGCAATAACGTAGCTGCAACGCCTGTTAAAGGGTTTTGGGTTTGTCACTATTTTATGGTGTTTTATTATCTTCTGATAAAAGGACCTTTGAAGAATTAGTTTCGTAGAATTTTATTGGACTTGTTCCATAACTACGAGCAGTTTTAGTAAAGCCATGTTTCATGAGATTCTTAAAATAAATCCTTATTAGTTGGATTCATATCCAGGCATACTTGAAAATCAAACCCATAAAGAGGGTACAGTTTCTCAAGACTCAACACAGAATCCCAGTCATCGCAAGAGCAACAAAGATTGTTTTTAGATTTTTCATTGAATGAATTATTATTGCTGTCACTGGGATTCATGACCTATTGGCCCAAATCATGGCCAGAAAATATATTATTCATGTCATCTTCTTTGTCACTGGATCCATAGAGAGAACTTTGCTTGTAGATAAAGCTTGGTTCACACTTGGTCTTTTGTGTCATTAGAGTCGTGCAGAAGGACCCGAAAGACCAAGTACTCAAGCTCTGAGCCTTCGTCTTGTTGGTCTTTCTGCCCGACCTTAACGACCCAAAACGACGAAGTGTCAGTCAGGCTCAAGAAAAATTTGCCAAACATACCAGCAACTGCCATTCATCTACTTATCAGTAGCTATAGTTAGACTCGCCAGAAAAGATGGTTTCTGAGAATTTTGTCATTGGGTGGCCGGCATTATCCAAAGGCTTCGCATCATAGCAGTATAAGGAAATAAAGCAGAGAAAAATACTGATAAACATAGATCATTTTGTTACTTTATGGGAGCCTGTCTTGGGAGGACCACATTTGATGCCCCATGGGCATTCGTATTTGTGAGGAAATATGCCCAAAACTTAGGAATGGAGGAACAAGGGCAGATTTTGCAATACAATAGCATCAGTCGCTTTGGTTCACAGCTCAATTCAAAGGGATTAGCGAGTGCAGACAAAAGAAATTCTCTCAAGCAGAAAATAAAAACAAACGAAGCCGCAAAGTTGCTCTGAAACCAGTACGGCGAATTCTCGTTTGATGCGGGTGAAGGGAGGTTTTTAAGAGAAGGTATGTGCTTATAACGAAAGAAGAAGGGTGAATCTAGAGTTTGTCTCGCGGATTTTGTTTATTTGACTCAGTAGCTGAGGAGTGACTGCGTACATCTAAGCAATGAATGTGCAAAAATTGTATTGCCCTCTGCTCCGTTTCTGAATCAATTAAACAAAATCTGCGAGAATGAACTTTAGATTTACCCTTCTTCTTTCGTTATAAGCACATACCCTCTCTTAAAAACCTCCCTTCGCCCGCACCAAACTAGAGTTTGCCGTGCTGGTTTCAGGGCAACTTTGCGGCTTCGTTTGTTTTTAATTTTTGCTTGAGAAAATTTCTTTTGTCTGCATTTGCTAATCGCTTTGAATTGAGGTGTGAACCAAAGCGACTGATTCTATTGTATTACAAAATCTGCCCTTGTTGATTGGAGGCTATATCAAATCTCTGGCCTAGAATTCAGCCATCAATTCACGATTCCCATTGTTTGAGCGAACAGAGATTTTATGCTCCTCCGTCATTGCTTTTTTTGTGTTTCGTTTCTTGAGGTAGAGTGAAAACATTGGGACGAGTGGAGCAAGCCTACCAATTCTATGACAATGAATTGAAACAACACATGCTTTTTGTTAGGGCAAACAAGGAAAAACTTTTACAATTTATTTTCTATCCCTTGGGGAATATTAATTTCATTATCATTGTTGGGGAAGAAGAAACTTGTCTTTTCACAAGTTTGGCTATGTTGCAAATTCCCAAATATATACAGAAAGAAATTACGGATCTTAATGAACAAACTAAATTTCTGTTACTAATGGTCCTTTCTTCTGCGATTTAAGCCTCCAAATCCCCAAGCTGACTGGCTTTTGTTTAAAATTTTACTTGCCAAAAGTCCCAGGTTTTTTTCAAACTCACCCGGTGTAACAACTTTTAATCTATCATTTTTACAGGAGGAGTCATCCCACCAAATTTCCTTGAAGACATTAGCATCAAATTTGACAACGTGCACTTCAACTATCCAACAAGGAAAGAAACTCCTATTTTGAAAGGGGTTAACCTGGATGTACCTTCAGGATCAATAACGGCAGTTGTAGGTGCGAGCGGCTCAGGCAAAAGTACCATTGGTTCACTTTTATTGAGGCTCTATGATCCAGATTGTGGTCAGGTATCAATTGGAAATTATGATGTGAAGAAACTAGATCCAACATGGCTTCGGAAATACATTGGAACAGTCAACCAGGTAGGACTCTGACTAGCAAGGAAAAAAGCGAAATGATAGTTTGAACTCCCTGATTAAAATTGGGTGAATTTTAACTGCGAAGCAAACTTCAAGAATTGTGACGATAATCATCTTTGTTCTCATTATTTCATTCCAAAGACAAATCACAATTATTAAAACCAGTACATGCTTACAATTCAAAGTTGTTTATGACGAAAGAAGACTAGGCCGAATTGTGTGATTATCATTGACTTTCTAAAGCAATGTTGTGCTTCATCATCAAAATACCAAGTTTCCAAAGCCAATTTGTATCCATAAGACAATAATTTACCAAAAATGCATTTTTACACATTCTACATGAAAAAAATTACGAGTTACGCCAAGAGGAAAATACCTAACACAGAGCCAAGGAAATAAGAGATTGCCTGGAGTTAAGTGATGGACGATCGGGCAGAATTGATAAAGCTCCATGTATGAGCAAGTCGAAATCATTGGCTGCAGTCACACTAGGCGGTTTATCCCATTATTTTCTTTCGAAACAACGGGCTTATAACGCTGTAGTATTTGACCGCTCTTCCTGTTCACATACAACGCTGTTACGACGTTTCGTTCTTTGGGCAAGGGTCTTTAAAAAACCATAGTGTCCAAAACAACGGTATAAACAAGGCTCTGGCCTAAATTACAGCATTGTTTAAGAAAAATTTACGAATCGTGATTTACCAAGGTAGTCACGTGACAATTACTTTCGCGCAAAAATAGTTAGCCACAACATCGGCAGCTTTGCAAATGACATAACGGGTACAGTGTGACCGGGTATCTTCGTATCGTTATGACTCCGTACTTTCCGACGTTACAGATAAATTTCAAGAAAGTGAAACAATTCAGATTATAACGGGAGGAGATTCCAGTGTGACCGCAGCCATTGTTACTTTCGTCTAAAACTGAAATCTTCCTCTGACGTAGCGTGACCTGGTTGTTAATGTGGTTCCAAATGGCTGAGGGAATTGTGTTTATTTTCTAACCAGCCGTGTTAATTCCTTGGTGCTCCGTGCAGCGTGTAATCATGTGACACGGGTTGTTTTTCCAAAGTACAAGGCATGGCAATCAGGACATTTAGATTTTTAAACAACAGAGTGAATTTTAATGTTGTATGGTATGAAAGCATATGAGTGAATCCGGGAAACCTGATAACCCCCGTTTGGAACCCCACTGATATAAGCCATTCTATTCTTTGAAAATTGCGCCCAAGAACTAGAATGATGCTGTCGTAGATTATTTCATTTCATTTTTTCATTTCATTTTGAATTCTTTAGGCACGGTGGCCACATCAGACGTGCAAGACTGATTTACAGTGGGCCTTACAGTGGGTCTTGCATTTACATGAACAATAAATCTAACAGTTGGACCTAAACAACTAAGTAATCTTATTTACAAGAAGTAGTTAATGACAAATTAAAGTCATGCTATATATAACATGAAAGAGAGACTCAGCATTCACTTGTGGCATTTCTGACATGCTTTATTTCTGATTCTGCCTTACTCTGTGATTCGTACCAAAAGTTCAGACACGAAACAGCTTATTCATATACCTTGTTAAGCCTGATTCTCACTAGGTCGTTTGGGTCCTTAGGGTCGTGCAAAAAGACCCAAAGACAAACGCTCACTGTTTGAGTCCTTTGTCCTTTGGGTCTTACTGCACGATTTTAACCGGTATAATACGATACAAGGACGCGTTTTTGTTGCCACAACAACTGCTTTAGGCCGGTGACATTTACAGTAAACTCAAAGGACGTGGCAGTAACAAAATCTGTTTGACTAAATGATACGAGTCAAAATTAGAAGCTATCACTGTAAAACTCATACAAAGCTTGGTCTGTACTATTAAGACCTTTGGTTTTATAGTTTCATGTACAACACAAAACTGCTTAGTATGCGCATAGTAATGTACTAAATAGTGGACACGTTCAAATTGTCTTAGCCTGTGAAGGTGTTGTTGCGCCGTGTTGTAATCCACTGAATTTACAGCCAGAACAGTCAGGTGGACTGGACCGGGTTCAAATCCCACCAGCACCTTTGAGCGTCGTGACAAGTGGTCGCAGACTCGATTAGCGCTTAACTATTTCTACGATCCCAGCGCTTGGCGCTGAAAACCGCAACTTCACCTTCACCTTCGCAGCCAAGGGAAAATTTCGTTAGATCTGTGACGCAGGCGAAAATTGACTCGGTTCTGAAATTATGAGGAATATTGGCCCTGAAAGAAACCTTCTAACTAGGTCAAAAATCATGATGAAATAAGTGTCTCTGATGGTCAAGTGTTTCTCGTTTTGCCTCAAGAAAAGTCATCATTATGTTTTTCGCTTTTAGGAACCAATCTTATTTTCCTGCTCAATTGGTGAGAATATTGCGTATGGCCTAGATGAGTCTTGCGACGTTCAATGCAGTGATGTCATCCAAGCAGCCGAAAAAGCAAATGCAATGGGTTTCATTCGGTCCTTTCCAGATGGCCTCGAAACTGTCGTTGGAGAACGCGGACAAATGCTATCAGGTCAGAATTATTTCATTATTTAAAAAAGGTGTGCGCATAGTAATGTACTCAATATTTCTGCTGAGCTAATTTATTGCGACTGTTCCACGAAAATTCAAAATAACTGTCTCATTTTGGAGATTGGTCTTTGAAGTTTCTTCTGAAACAAATTAAATCTTCATATGTTTTGGGATGGGTGCGATATAAATGAACTTCCAACAAGTATTCTTGTTGATCTTTCACCCAACATCAGCCTGTATCTAGACAAGGATCTTTCCTTTTGAATTTGGCCAATACAAAGGAGTTGCTCCTTTGAAAATGCGATATTAAATTTGCAAAACGAAGATTTGTTTACAGCATGTAACGGCGTAAAAGCGGTTGGATTTGGCTTTATGATGTCGTAACCTCATAATCTCATAATTATTTTGGCCCAGTTCAACTGTCCCACCATTTATTTATACTGGATTAATTCTAGCTCCAGAAAGATAAGCAAGATATTGACAGCCCCTAAGAGGTGATGAGCCAGATGAAAGTGGAAAAGAAGTCCAGCCTAGCTTTTTCAATCAGACTTTGTAAAGTGGAGATCAACAACCTTGCTGAAGCTGTAGCGAAAGAAAACCACAAAGTTTTCCAGTAGTTTTAAAGATAAATCTACTTTTCTGAAATCAACAAAAAGTTTTGACAAATAATTTTGCAAAGCCCGCCTTAACGGAAACATTGTTATTTATATATCTTTCGATTGCCAAGACTACATACAAGAATGTTATTCATACCACTTTCGATAGACCGGACAATATTGGAGAAATTATCTGTTTTCTGAGGAGAATGGTTTCGCAAACAGCAATTCGCTGCTCACTAGCGCGGAAAGTAGAGTTATCTTAAACGGCTGCAAAATTAATTCAAGAGATTCCTCTCCTTAAGTCTTGTTTCCATATGATCGTAACCGTCGGCGACCTACTACGACACATCGGTGACGTGTCCCCGATCAGTCGGCGACATTTGGAAACGATCAATGCTACGAGCATATGGAAACCATGCTTTAAACTCATCTCAACTCTTTCCATGCGTCCCCATAGTGTCCCCGTCTGATGGGCGACGTCAGAGAAATAACTCAGAAAATGTTTCCATTTAACGCAACTGGCCCCCATGTGTCCCTGAGCCTGCCTCGTCGACGCATTATTGTTATCAATTTGTTTATCGTTGGATAATGAAATATGGTAGCTAGAATAAAAGGTAGCTAATTAATTCCAACGTTAAAAGATGTATATACAATATTAAATAAGAAAATAATAGATGAAATATTTAAAAATCATCAGAATATACAATTAAAAACAGGTATCGAAAAGCAATCGTTATAAATAGTCCAAGTTTGGAATAAACATGTCTTTTTTAAATTGACAAATGGTTTCTGAATTCCGCATTCTTGGTGGTAACGTTTGCCACAGTTGCGGACCTTTAAATCGTACGCTTTCTGTCCCATTGCTGACAGTTGTCACTCTGGGTTGAGTAAATTCGTTATTATTTTGCAAATTGTAGTGAGTTGTATTTTCACGGAAGATTGGAAGATTTCCTGCATGAATGAAGGGTTAAGCTCATTTTTAGTTTTGTACATCTCAGTCATAAGTATTTGCAAGTTCTTTGTATGAATAGTAACTGCACAGTCCTTCTGTAATAGCTCACTAAAAGTAGATTCGGTGTCCTTATAAGTAATTCTCAGAGCCCTTTCCTGTATTTTGTTGATTTTCTGGTCAAGTTGCCTACTGTGAAACATCCAGATTAAAGGACAATATTGAAACTGACTGATAATAAATTAGTATGAACCCCGAGCAATTTCTCTTCGGAGCCATTAACGACATCAGTATTTCCAATCTTAGCAGTGACTGGATCGTCACATCTCTGCCCAAGAACTAGAAGATGGCTTTTATCTGCGTTTAATTTCATAAATTTGTCAGCAAACCATTTTAAAGCCACGTTACAGTCATTTTCAAGCTTCTGAGTTATGTGATCTATGCTCCTATCGCAAGAATAGATAGTAGTGTCATCTGCATGATTGCAGATATCTGAATTTTGAATGAAAAGTAGAAGATCATTAATGTATATGTTAAACAACCGAGGTCCCAAAATTGACCCCTGAGGAACGCCACGTGCTAGGTCTTTTTTGCGATAACTGTGTTCCCAAAATCAACATCATTTTACATCCAACAGTACTTTGATTCAGCTACCCAGCTGCATGTTTCTAACTTGTATAAGTTACTAGTTTTAACAATAGCTCAGATATTTGTCGTATCCTAATCTATCCGGTTATGCTGTAGTACCATCAAGCCTCGTTAATGCCGAATAGGGCCTAGAATCTTCAAAGTGCCGCTAAAATTTAATTTGAACGAATCCTTTGGCAAATATGCTCCCAATACATCAAATCTAGTTTAGTATAGTTTGCTAAGAATCAGATTTATTCAGATTTGTTTCACTGTAAATGAAGAAATTCTGATGCTTCCACTGTTTTTGTGTTTAAGAATTCCGTACGCCATTTTGAATAAAATATCTATTTCAGCTCTAGATTTTAAAGGTTTAATTTGCAACTTCGGTAAGAGCAGATATATACATATGTATAAAGTTAAAAAGCGTGTTTGCAAGACGGCCTCCTTGTTGAGGATATATTGTAATTTCGATTTGTATGTTTTGATCAATGCCACCACCATTGGGCCAGAAATATATTATATTATGTTATATTATATTATGTTATATTATATTATATTATATTATATTATATTTATTATATTATTTTGTATCGTTAAAGTGCATAACTATAATACAATATTCTATACACTTTACAATTTAATACCTATTACATAACATCGTAAGCTAATTTAAATAGGTGGGTCTTTGACGACGATTTAAAACAATCAAACGTAAGGGAATGAGTCGTAATTGAAGCAGTATCAGTTGAGGGAATACGAAACTAGGACATGTAATCGAGTACATCGCTTTCTTATGATAAAATCTCATAATTTTTTCCACTTGAATTTTCATTTTTTGGTCATAATTCCATGATTTCTAAAAAGCTGGATCACAGTGACTAAGTCGTTTGGGTCATAAAAAGACAAAAAGACTGAAACTCTGTGTCTTTATCTTTTGGGTCTTTTTGCATAAGCCTAACGATCCAATTGATCCAGTGTGAATCAGGCTTTAGACCAATGAAGATTTTATTGCGATATAGACAGCATTATCAAATTTTTGTTTTGTTTGCTTTGCGTGGTTTAATGATTTATTTTCTCATCAGGAGGTCAAAGGCAGAGGATAGCTATTGCAAGAGCAATTTTGAAGGTATGTTGAGTGGTTTTTTAGTATAGCTACTGGGTGAGCCAACAAAAACGTCCGGCGTTTGAAAAAATCCTGCTCCCTGAATATCAAAGCAGTGATATTGAAAACTGTCTTATTTTATCCCCGATAGGTTCAGTAATTTACCCGGCTTTAATTGTCCATTCCTTCTCGTCGAAATATGAGATTTGCTACAGAAAGCCATTTCGAAAACCTGCAAAACGAGTGAAAACACCAAGCAAGGTTTCCCTTTGTTCTCCTTCCTAGCAACAATGACTCTTGGGTGCGTTCATGCATTTTGTCCTCTTGGGAGAATGGAATCCCCCTGAACAAGTTATTCATACTAGGGGGAAGACTTTTCAAAAGGAAAGCATGTGCCAAAGCGTGCTGAAAGTCATCGCTGTGAGGTTAACACATTAGGGATTCTTGCTTGTAGTTTTAGCTTGTTTTGTAAGGTTTCTCAAAATGGCTTACAGAATCTGAACTCAGTGACTTACTTTAGTCAGAAAATTTCTAAAAATAATCGAACATGTTAGCCATTCAATCAGATATTGCAAATATCATTGCTTATATACCGACTGATATATACCGACTGAAATTTGCCAAATAGCAGCACCTGCAATTGATTCCACTTGCTAGTCAGTGATTTCTCCTTTGAAAATAGCCCAGACACTAAATTGGTATGAAGTGGGTCATGCTGAGTGGCTGCAAAAGTACTGGTCAGTAATGTCAGAGTCCTCAGAGTCTTGCAACCTTAATCTTCTATCTTCTGTTGAAAATAGTTTCATGAGATTTTAACCCATTAATTAAAATACGTTTACTGCCTACTTCTTGAGAGTTTATTAGTACCCGAGCAAACTCAAAATTTCATAAAATCATGGTTGATAATGATGAATATTAAAGCGTTGCTCACCGTCAGTGGTTAGAAGACTAAGGTATATCTTAAATGCGGGGTCATCATAAATTTTCTTTGGGTGGGAGGTAGGGATTGAAGTTTATTATGTAATGTAACTTCCTAACCCGTTGAGAAAATAACCCTGTCATATAGCTATCCTTCGAAAGTTTCTGGATTCAAGAAAGGGAGTTACTCTTCTGCTCCTACAGTGTTTTAAATGGAAGAATTTAGAGGCTGGCAAGTTTTTTTGGAAAATCTTATTGTTTTAGGTTTGGTTGTTAGGTTTTGATATTCATGCTCAAGGGTGAGGTTTTAGCAAAAAAGGTGTCTCCTACGTCTAATAGATCATTCTTGCCCAAAAGAACTGGCTTAGTGACTCCTTATAGCTAATGAGCTTACTTTGATGTTAGTTACATTACATAATTACTCCACTGGCAAAAGAAATTCTTGACAAACCTGTATTTAAGATATAATTTCAGTCTTCTAACCATTGAAGGTCTTCTGAAAGCTTGCTCCAGTTGAATAGAGATTCCTCAAAATTGGCAACTGGCAGAAACTGGCAGTAAAAATAATTTAATTCCCCGGGGAGGGGGGAGGGTAACATGACATGTTGAAGGTACGGGTGTGTGCCGCCCATATGGGTGAATTTTTGGGTCCAAGATTCTCTAAGCAACTGTCCCTTTTTCCCAAAACATGGGTGGGTTTTCCAGAAATTAGGAAAATATTGTCATAAATGGGTAGTTTTACGCTAAAAACCATCATAAAGGTGGGCATGACGGCAACTGTCCGTCATTAGAAGAGGGTAGGTTTCTGCAAACATGGTGGCGAACCCCCGTCCATCCTCAAGTCATGTACCTGCCCCCCCGGCCTAATTCATGGGTTGAAATTCCATTTGAGGCACAAATCTCTTTTCAACAGAGGATGATAGAGTATATTACTTGTTGAAAAATTCTCTAGGCTCTTACCGGTACATTTTGCAGCCATTGAACATGACCCATTTCATATAATTTGGCGTCTGAGCTATTTTCAAAAGGTGAAGTCACTGACTAGCAAGTGGAATCAATAGACCTATTTCACAATTAAATTCAATCAGAGGCAAATGATGTGATTCCCCGTACAGCAAGGAATCTGCATCTTATAATTATGTTGCAGCTACACGTGCAAAACAATTTCATGCGACTAATTGTAAATGATAACTTTGATAAAAGGCAACTTTGCGGCTTTGTTTGTTTTGAATTAGTAGTTGAAAGAACTTCTTTTGTTTGTATTCCCTAATTGCTTTGAATTGAAGTGTGAACCAAAACAACTGATGCTATTGTATTACAAAATCTGCGCTTGTTTTCATTCACCCAAAATGTTTATTTTTGTACCGTCACTACTTGGTTATGGATAAGCTCACAATGCAGCTCCAAACAAAGGTTTGCAAATTTTGGTTAATGTTTTTTATACATGATACTCCATCAGTATAATTGTAAACAACAAAAGTAAATAAATATTATCTAGAGTATTTACAGTTCATCTAAACAAAATATATGTATTATACATCATAGTTTTATCATATTGGGAATCCTTACTATATTTTGACAAACTTTCAAAATATTAAAGAAATAGTTTCTAGTCTTTGATGTTTGTTGGAATTCCTGCGAGAGGTATAGTTTCTAGTCTTTGATATTTTTTGGAATTCCTGCGAGAGGTATAGTTTCTAGTCTTTGATGTTTGTTGGAATTCCTGCGAGAGGTATAGTTTCTAGTCTTTGATATTTGTTGGAATTCCTGCGAGAGGTATAGTTTCTAGTCTTTGATGTTTGTTGGAATTCCTGCGAGAGGTATAGTTTCTAGTCTTTGATGTTTGTTGGATTCCTGCGAGAGGTATAGTTTCTAGTCTTTGATGTTTGTTGGAATTCCTGCGAGAGGTATAGTTTCTAGTCTTTGATGTTTGTTGGAATTCCTGCGAGAGGTATAGTTTCTAGTCTTTGATGTTTGTTGGAATTCCTGCGAGAGGTATAGTTTCTAGTCTTTGATGTTTGTTGGAATTCCTGCGAGAGGTATAGTTTCTAGTCTTTGATGTTTGTTGGAATTCCTGCGAGAGGTATAGTTTCTAGTCTTTGATGTTTGTTGGATTCCTGCGAGAGGTATAGTTTCTAGTCTTTGATGTTTGTTGGAATTCCTGCTAGAGGTATAGTTTCTAGTCTTTGATGTTCGTTGGAATTCCTACGAGAGGTATAGTTTCTAGTCTTTGATGTTTGTTGGAATTCCTGCGATAGGTATAGTTTCTAGTCAATGACGTTTGTTGGAATTCCTGTGAGAGGAGGATGCCTCTGTTTTATTTTATCATTGAAGCTTTTTATCGTTGCAAAATAATGAAACTAAATGGCCGACCGCTGGTTTCAGTCATCAGGAAAATTTGGTTTTCTGAAGGCCATAGCTCTCCATCCTGCTCCATCATTTTTCAACGGTCTTTTTGGGATCGTCTCCAAATTATCGTATAGGTTCTATACGAATCGATACAAATTCAATCGTTTGCGTGAAAGGTGTCATACGATTTAATTCGTATAGCCGCACAAGAGATAAGAATTGTATACGAATTGTTTGATTTCTATACGAATTATGATATGAATTTGACACGAATTTGTTACGATTTTGATACGAATTGTGTATATGAATTGCTTATATGATTTTGATACGAATTTATTGTGTTTACAAATTGCTTATACGAATTTGATACGAATTGCATACGAATCACATACGAATTGTATACGAATTTTTACGAATTCTAAAAGGTGATGATACGAATTACTTCGCATGCGGCTTATAGAATATCGTATCAATATGGTATAATGCTACGAATTCCCTATACGAATTTGATACGAATACTTGGAGACGATCCCTACGGGGATGGCAGCAAACTTGCTTTAAAATCTGAAGCAACTGATAGTTTCTTTGTTCACCTGATACTGAATTATAGTTTGCGAGAAATTCATCAAAGGAGGATTCAGTTTCTCTGTATACAAGGGGATTTAGTGTCTAGTTATCATTTTTGGCTCGAATATTAGGAGATTAATTTTTTCTTTATTTAGTTTTTTGAAATTGTCAGAGAACCATTTTGACAGGAAAAGTTTGTCTTTTTGTAATTTTTTAGGGCGCTGTCCTATGCTTCTTATGCTTCTTATCTCGAACATAAAGCGTTGTATTGTCCGCATAATTACATGCTTCAGTATCATTCATCAGTTAAAAATGTCATTGATAAAGAGGAGGAGCCCTAATAATGATCCCTGTGGTACTCCTATTTTTGAGTAGCAATAGGTGCTAAATGTGCCATCTACCCTCACCTGTTGCCTCCTATCAGAAAGACAGCTACATATCAGATTGAGAGCACGAAAGTAAGCAATGTGTAAACTAATCGTTTATTGAATGTTTTCAAACATATTTCTCATCACTTGAAAATGTCTCAAGATTAAGTTTCCTTTGAAGGTTGTGAAGCTTTTATTAAATGACTTCAACGATATTACTCATCACTGGAAACTGTCTAAGCAATAAGTTTATTTCAAAGGTTGTGTAAACCACGGCTGTTTCAAATGGTTTCAATCTGGTTTCAATGACATTTCTTATCATTCGAAAATCGCTCAAGGAGGTTTTTCGGGAAGATTTCCCGTGACAGCTGTCAGCTACTAGTAGTTCAAATGATTTCAAAGATATTTCTCATCACTTAAAAATGTTTCAGGATTAAGTTTCCTTAGGAAGTCATGTAAACCGCTGCCTTTATCAAATGATTTCAAAGATTTCATATCACTTGAAAGTGCCAATTTTTCGAATGAGTATGCCTGACCTTACAGACCCATGACTGACTGGGATCCTTTGTGGGTTCATTTCCACAGTTTCGAAGTATTTTCTGCATACAGAAAATAGATCGTAGTAAAATGTGTCTTAGTGCTGCTTTTTAGCAGGAATATTGCGAATAAGTGCATAAAATGACAACGATGTACTCGCAGCTTGTGGACATTCTGAGAGTGCAGATATCAATATGTGAGTCAATAGGAAGCAAATTCTTATGTACGGAATCACAAATTTGCCCTTAGGAGCCAACAAAATGATCTCAAATTTAACTATGAAGTACAATTCTGAGACAGAAT
Source organism: Aurelia sp. 4 Dawson et al 2005 (assembly GCA_964019985.1). Lineage (NCBI taxonomy): Eukaryota > Metazoa > Cnidaria > Scyphozoa > Semaeostomeae > Ulmaridae > Aurelia > Aurelia sp. 4 Dawson et al 2005. Next base: position 10,494,903 of record OZ026494.1, on the reverse strand, counting down.
GCTTTGGTTGAAGGTTACTTTAATCCCTGAAAAGAGCACCCAAGTCCCTTCTATATGTGTTTGTTTTCAGTAGTTATGTAATGTCTCAAGGAAGCTTGCGACTAACTAATAGATGCTTTTGTATTCTACCTTGCACGGTTGCAAACTTTTCAAATCTTCACTCGTAATTATTTTGCTGCGAGAATCCTTCACTTGTAACTCTGTCTGTCTTTTTATTAATCTCTTTTTTATGTTATGACCCCCGGGAAGACAAAATGTTTTGCTCCTTGGGGTATCGTCTCCGTTTTAGGGTAGCGTTGGGTGTAGGTATAGTAAGTAATCATGTAATCACAGACATGTGTATCATTGTTTAGGTCCTTGTGTTTCTTTAGCATATTTTTCAGATGTCTGTATTTTGGTATCTCGTACGTGTGTAAATTAATTTTTTGTTTATTGAGGGGAATTGGAGTTTTCAAAGAGAAATGCTACGTTGGGTCACCTGTTTTTGGTTAATTGTCAAGACAACGGCGAGGGGATTCCTTCTTTGTGATGTCGGTTGATATCAATCAATGGCGAGCAGCAATAGGTCGTTTCAAGGTCTTCACCACCAGATCAGAGAGCTTTTGTTGTGTAATTAACTTTTTCGTAGTGCTATTGCAAGTTCTTAGGCTATATCAATTTGCTGCTTGTTTTATTCTCATTTCAATTGTTACCCTGCCTTTCACAGCTGCAGTCCACTTTTTCATAGGTCACTTTATTTATGCTCAGTCTTGTTATTTGCCCTTATTTTCCCGCACTTATTTTCGTACATACGGGTAATTTCATATGTCCTCTTTGAGCTTCTTAAACGAATACCATTTGCATTGAACAGCCTTTTCCGATCAAAATGTAGCACAATTAAGTATCTTTTCCTCGTGTATGTCCAATCGTATGCAGTCTGCATAGCGTTTAACCTTCTTTATTCGCAATGGGTAATCTCAAGGTTTATCTTACTTAGCGGTGATGTTGAACTCAACCCTGGTCCAGAGACACTGAAGTTTTGTTGCTGGAATTTGAACAGTATTTCTGCCCATGATTTTCTTCGTGTTTCACTTATAGAGGCGTACAACTCCAAATATAATTACGACCTCATAGGCATTGCTGAAACCCATCTCGATGATTCTGTAGATCAGGAAAGACTTATTCTGAAAGGGTATGAATTCATCAATTGCAATCACCCTTTGAATTCCAAAAGGGGTGGAGTTGAGCTGTATGTTAAAGATTCACTTCCCAAGAAGGAAAGGCCAGACATTGCAACACTACCTGAAAGCATCGTTTGTGAACTCAATCTCGACAGGAAAAAATATCTTTTCGTTGTTGTATACAGAAGTCCCAGTCAGGACCAGCAAGAATTTGACAATTTCATGAACAATTTTGAGCTAATGCTGTCTAAAATGTTTGCCGAGGAGCCATATGCCGTCATCATTACTGGGGATTTCAACTGTCGCTCTCCTATGTACCTCAGTGGTGGGAACAAGGTAATGAAAACGAGGAGGGAAGACAATTCGAACCATTGACGACAGACCTCGGACTACATCAGTTAATCTCTGGACCGACCCATATGATTGGTCAATCAAAATCTTGTATTGACTTGATTTTTACAGATCAACCTAACCTGTTCATTGAATCTGGTATTCACCCCTCCCTTCATGAGCAATGCCATCATCAAATTATCCACGGTAAATTGTCTGTCAGAAATCTTGCTCAACCCCCTTATACTCGCAAACTATGGTTTTATGATAGAGCAAACATTCCCGCTATTCGGAAGAGTGTAGAAAGTCGTAGCATTGGATGTGAGCCTTCTAGTGGTCAAGAAAGTCGTAGCATTTGATGAACCCTTCCCCGTACCCAGAATGTATGCATTGCCCCCCCCCCCACGAGTCTTTGACATCTCGGGTAATCATTAAAAGTTTGAATTTTGTCATTTTAGAATCCAAGAGTTCTACTTTTAGATGAAGCAACCAGGTAAGAAATGTTTTAGGCCTATTTCATATCATGTCATTTCAGCACAGCCAAGTACAAACATTCCTACGACGATTACTTTTAAGTGTACTTTTATGAATGGGTTCTAGACCTCCTGCTATCTCTTGGGTCAATATGGTTTTTGCACGTATTTTTGAGAAGGATCACTTGTAAGAAAGTCAACTCTCCGATTACCAACAGAATTAAGAAACCCTCGCTAGACTGGAGAATACACGTATTTCTTATAAAAAACTGCTTTAAAAAACTCAACTATGATATCGCCAAAAAATCAAGAACTCCAGTACTGGGAAAAAACTAAACAATCAACAAAGTATCGTTTTGATAAAGGAAATCCTAAACAGGTTTTTGCTTTATCTTCAATTTCTTCCTGCATAATATTTCTCGGAAGGTGCTTGAGTAATGCACTGGAAAGGCCTCAAAATTTCGTTTTGAAATGTCCTTGAGCAGATGATAAACATTGAGATTATTGTGGAACCTTGAAGAAACTCGTAAGAAGTTCTGAGTGCGCAAAATCTGATAATTCTAAGAAATTTTATTCCTGGCTCAAGTTCTTTGTTCTTGCTACGGGTAAATCAGAAAAAACATAGGCGTTGAACCAGGGATGCATTTGTTTTGCTCAGTCACACATCAGCTGAACTAGTGCCCAACTGCCACAGCACAGTGGTGGTCAATAGAATCAAAATCAATGAAAAAACTTCAAAAACAAACTGTTTGATTCTTCAAAATCAATGTTCGATCATTTATACGATTGATCTTTGCATAATCCATTTCGATCGATCACACTACCTTTGCCTTGACTGAAAATGAAACAATTACTTCAGCACTCCTGAATCAAGTAAACAAAATTCGGCAGGCTTGGCAGATCTTTAGATTTATTCTTATTATTTCGTTATATTTGCCAAATCCTCTCCATTCTTCCGATGGAAAGAATTCATTTACTTAATGCACCTTTTTCGTCAGCTGCCTCTCTGATTGGCTAATTCGAAGTTGATACACAGCACGGGTTCTCGTTTCTTCTCCTTTGGAGCCGACAGTTAGCTGTGGCGACCTTTAAGCAGCTAATTCAACTAAATATGACCAGAAGTTAAAAATTATATCGTTTGAAATTAGCAGCATTGTTGACCGATAGGAAATTCTGTTTGCTGTTAATTTTTTCATATCTAATTTCGTTTCAAGTTATCTATTGAATTTAAGTATCAGCTGATGATGTCATTTTATTTGCCAATTGCCAGGATGGAGGTTACGGCAAAAAGCTTTTGCATCTGAGGCCCCGTTTACAAGGATACGGGGAAGTATTCACCTCGGGTCAGCTCAAACTGCCTCATTAAAAATGCTGTTCATACGAGGCTGGGGAACTTTGTGAGCTGCATTAGCTGATACTTGGCGAGGTGGCTGTTTTTGCCTTTTGTTTTCATGATAATACGTTTTGTTTAAATGTTGAACTGAGCCACCTTCACATGGAAAAAATCAACAACAAGCCAACCCGCTTCAACGGGTCAACCCTGCCCTCAAGAACGGTTACTCGCTTAGACGGGTTGACCCGAGCTGGCTACTGGGTTCTTGTAAACACTTGAAACGATTTGACTGGAGAAGGACTGGCCCTCCATAGTCATGCGGGTTGGAACCAACCTGGGCTGGTGTAAACAGGCCCTAAGCTACATAAATGGAATGTAGATTCCCTCGTGAATCAATCTAATGTTTAGAAAGGCATGTTAATTAGGAGGGCTTCTTTATTGGTTTCCTCTGCGGAAAGATGGTCAATCCTGTGCACTTTCTCTACTTTTTGCAAGCAATATGATTAATGAAGTCATTGGCCAATCCTACAAAATATTGGATAATGAGAAAATGAAAAAACATCGCAAAGATCTTAATCAGAATTCGTTACCATTCAATGTTGATATTTATTTCCATGAATGAAGACTTCGTTTCAAATCAGCATAGGGCCAAATTCCCCGAAAAGGTGATTGTAAAAGTCCATTGCATTCCCCTCTGATTAAAATGCTCGAAAGGAACCCAGGGTACCCCGCCCCAAATCACTTGCGGAACTTTTTCGATTAGTTTCAAAATGGCGTCATCCATCATTTTGGAGACTGTTACGTAATCAGATTTTAAAATTCTAAACCAGGAAGGTTTCATATTTTTGCTTGCTACCATATTGTACCGGGTGTCTCAAAAAAGTACCCCCTTTTGACTGGAGATAGGAATGAAACGATAAGATATCATTACTCTCCGAGTGGACAGCTACATTCATCAATCTTCAACTTAGATCCACATACCTTGCATTTATAAATTGGCCACCAAACACTGGAGATACAAGCTTGCACAGTCAAAATTTACAGTGCACTCGAAACCAGAGGTTTTGGAAAAGGGCGTAGCCATGATTTGCTATCACAGGCATGTTGCACAGGAATTTTGACCTTGACCTTTACCTTTCTCCTTTGAAATGAATAATACCTTGAAATGCGTCAATTGTTCTACAAATAGTTATTCCTTTGAGGAATCAATCCGTGCATTGCATTCCACTCTAAGTGTCAAAGAAGAAGAAAAGGAACACATGCATGCTCATTTGGGAGATGTTGCACGACTTCATCATTCTTACCACATTTTTGTTATATTTGTTTAATCAGGACGATTTCCACGAGTTTTTTAATTCTTTTCAAAAGCGAAAGACTGAAAGTTAAAGTTTACAGGTGCTTTGGAAAAGATCCATAATACAAATCACGGCTAGGTCCTTTTACAAAACCTCTGGTTTTGGGTGCACTGAAAATTTCGTCTTTGCAAGTTTGTATCTCTGGTGTTTAGTGCACGATTCTTAAATGCAAGGTATGTGAGTCTAAGTTGAATTTTGATAAATTTAGCTGTCCACTCAGAGAGTAATCATATTTTATCGTATCGTTCCTATTTCCAGTCAAAAGGGGGTACTTTTTCTCAGACACCCGGTAGACATTCATAAAGAACGGTTTTCTTGAAGATGTTTTATATTTCCTCCATTGAGTTAGGATTTACAATGATCTCCGTTTTTCAAAATTTCCATGAATTCTTGCAAAAGTCTTTAAACTGACGTTATTTTGAAAATAATTTGAATATAGAAAATTTCCGTGACAGATTCACAGCAAAGTACCCTAGATTTCTTTTAAGCCATTCATATCATGGCTCAAATCTTTCAGATATTTAAAAAGGTGAGTGTGAAATTGTATCACAGCATTCTAAGAATTGAATGACTTAAAGGAACCTTGTGTAATTTGTTGTGAAACTTTCATGGCAATATTTTGATGTTCGAAGGCAGGAACACCACAATACAATGCAAAAGAAATGACGACTATTATTTGGATTAAATATTGATTATATACGGTATACATTATTTTTAATCATGTTTTTACACAAGTTTCTGTAGTTTTATAGTCATTAGTTAAGTTGATATTTTCTAATTTTCAATCAGTTCTGTTTTCTTTCAACAGTCTATTCATTCTTTAACACTTTAACAAATGAGGAGGGTATAACAACGGTGCTTCCCGCATCTATGTACAAAACTTTATCAACAATAAGTCTGCAACCCCAATACAAAACTATGGTAGCATTCACGTAAAGGTGGTCTGAAGCGAAAATTTTTATTGATGAAAATGAATACCACTTTTAAATGATGAAGAATGTCGTTTATAATTTTGTGATACCTTGTTTCATTTTCGAGTTATCCACTATTTTGTAAGATTAGCTGATGATCTCATTTTGTTTGCAAAAAGCAAAGAACGTGTATGAAGCTGGCTATGTTTCAAAGACGAAATTGATTCAAAGAACTGTTTTTCGATTGGTAAGTCTTTCTAAACATCATATCAGTCCATGAGACAATTTCTATTACATTTATTCAGCTCAACTTCACGGTCTCCTACAACTGCAACCTTTCAAAGATAAGATACAACCATATTTCAATATACCATCCTAGTAATTTGCAAACAAAATGACGTCATCAACTGAAATTTAATATCAGTGGATAACTTGAAACAAAATAAAGTATCAAAGAAATTTGAAATGGGTTCCGTAAAATTCCATAGTGCTGTTCATTTGAATCAATAAAAAAATTCGCTTCAGATTACCTTTAACAATGTTAAAACCTAGTATATGGTATATAAGGGCTGATATATTGATATTTTAGAGCTAAACATAATCACAAATGTACAATAATTTGAATAAAGGTCAACTGTAACATGATTAGCTAAGTAATACTTTGATGTCTTCATTATTTTCAAAATGGCGGCATTTTGATTATCTTGTAGAATTTCATCGAAAATTTAAAGAAATTTAAATCATCGTAAGTCTCGAATTACTTGTGGAAAATTAATGTGATCTTCAAGAAAGCCATGGTTTATGATGGCATGCAGACATCTGTAGCTCTCCTCGTTAAGGATTTGGAAATTTGATGGCGTCACATCCTCAAAATTAATGAATACTGCCATTTTGAAGCTAATCAAGATATCAAAATAGTTGCCATGGCAGATTTACAGCTAATTACTCAAAGTCTCTTTCAAGCACCTTAATTCAAAGAAAACCGTAATCGAATTTTACACCCACCTTCTACACCTATTCGAGCTCTATGCTATTCATATCAAGGAAAATTTTGATGGAAGTTTACACCCATCGTTTTAACAATTTGAAAGATTTGAGCCTTATGCTCTTCAGATTATTGGTCCTTTTCGATCAACTACCGGGTGAGCCAGAAAAAAGTTCCTACTTTTGAAAATTTATAGCACCAAGACTACTTCAAGGATTTGAATCATTCAATTTCTTGTTAAAAGATGAAAGATCAAAGTATTTTTGTGATTTTTCTCGCTGTCCTACCAGCACTTTAACCAGCACTATAAATATAGGTTAATTCAACTTTACAAAAATTTCATGGTTGCAAAATGACTGAAAAATGGCCTAAACATCGACCAATGCATAAATGTCTTCTCACACAGAAAAATAAAGGAAATGCAACTTCTCATGGGTGAGAGATATTCTCTAGGCATTAATTGCCTTGGGGCTGAAAATGTTTCGTATTTGTTTGAAAATAGATGTCTTATAACTCTTGAGGGAGTTGAAACGCCCATGGCCTATTGTTTGATTTGAATAGAGTCCTTACTTTTTAATCAACATTTTAGGCCCTTTTTCCGTCTTTTTGCAACCATGAAATTTTTATAAAGTTGAATTTACCAATACTTCTAGTGCTGGTAGGACAGCGAGAAAAACCACAAAAAAGATACTTTGATCTTTCGACTTTTAACTTGAATTTGAATGATTCAAATCCGTGAAGTAGTCTTCTGTCCTGGTGTTATGAATTTTCAAAAGTGGGAACTTTTTCTGGCTCACCCGGTATGTTCGATAAACTTTAATCATCGTACATTTATCTTATATTTGGTGTTTCCCTTTGTAGTGCATTAGATGCTGAGAGCGAATATCTCGTGCAAGATGCGTTGCAGAAGTTGATGGTGGGTAGAACTACCATCATTATCGCGCACAGATTATCAACCATCAAGGCTGCTGACCAGGTTGCTGTTGTCGACGAAGGACAAATTGCTGAATGTGGCAAATATGAGGACCTGATAAAAAAAGAGAACGGTATTTTTAGAAAACTCGTTGATAAACAATCTAATATGAATGACCGATGAAATTTCTGTCATCAGTTTTTGCAAGTATCCACAGTTCTAAGGCGGATTTAAACTAGGCGAATAAATTTTCAGAAAATTTATGCAGAGTCGCATTTCAGAGAATTCTACTCGAAAGCGCAGAAACTTTTTCGTTTAGCAGAAAGTAGAATCCCATTCTTCGCGGCGAATTTTTTCAAACAGCAAAATCATCCCCTCAGAACAAGTATGAACAACACCAACAGCGACATTGTGGATGAAATCAATCTAAAAGTATAAAATTTTTTACAGTAACTTTCTATGAGGATTCACAAAGAAAAGTTCGAGGCCAAAAATTCGAGTCGTAAAATTTGCTTTAATATACGGGCTGAATCAACGAGGGCAGATTTTGTAATACAATACCATCAGTCGCTTTCTTTCACACCTCAATTCAAAGAGATTAGCGAATGCAGACAAAAGAAATTCTCTCAAGCAGAAATTCAAAACAAACGAAGCCGCAAAGTTGCCCTGAAACCAGTACGGCAAACCCTCGTTTGTTGGGGCGAATGGAAGGTTTTAAGAAAAGGTGTGTGCTTGCAACGAAAGAAGATGGGTAAATCTGACGTTCTGTCTCGCGGATTTTGCTTATTTGATTCAGGAGCTGAGGAGTGACTGCGTACATCTGAGCAATAGATATGCAAAAATTGTAATGCCCTCTGCTCGGTTTCTGAATCAAATAAACAAAATCCGCGAAACAGAACTTTAGATTTACCCTTCTTCTTTCTTTGCCAGCACACACCTTCTCTTAAAAACTTCCCTTCGCCTTCACCAAACGAGAGTTTGCCGTACTGGTTTCAGGGCAACTTTGCGACTTCGTTTGTTTTGAATTTCTGCTTGAGAGAATCTCTTTTGTCTGCATTCGCTAATCTCTTTGAATCGAGGTGTGAATGAAAGCGACTGATGCTATTGTATTACAAAATCTGCCCTTGTTGGCTGAATCAAAAATGTATCTCCATTTGAAAATCACCTGCTCCCTGGATAGCTAAGCAATGACATTGGGTAGTAATAGACTTACTCCAAGTATTTTCCGTGGTTTATCAGCACTTGATGAAAATTAAAATTAAAATAAGGACAATCTTAAGGTATTGTATAATGAGATATAGAGGTACATGATGATAACTACCGGGTGAGTCAGAAAAAATGCCCGGCGTTTGAAAGGCTACTGCTCCCTGAATATACAAGCAACGATGTTTTACAATATTTGATTAAATAGCTCACAGGTTCAACTATTTTTAGAATTTTTCCTAGCTAAAAGCGGTTACTCCATTCAAATTTAGGCACAATTTTAGAGACACAATGAAACTAATGTGTTCAATCAATGATGGTATAGAGGATACGGAGCACTTCTGGCTGCTTTGCGACTCTTTCAAAGAACATAGATGCAATCTTCTCACTGATGTTAATGTTGCTCTTCAAAATAGTGGGAATTCTGTCTGGAGCAATAGTTTTTTGCAACTTCTTTTGTACGGTGATGAGAGTCTGTCTTATGAGGTAAACAGATCAATTCTAACTTTGACTATTACGTATATCCTCAAGACAGGATATGAGGGACCATTATGGAAACAAGGTCACATTGACCTTTTTAATGCTATCCCTGCCATTTTTAGCCTGGGTTATTTTTTAAATTGATCATTTAGTTGTTTTTTCCTGTAAGCTTTAATATTCCTGTAAATTGATTCGCTTTTGTTTTGTTTTTATCACCAAATGTAATTTACTTTTATGGCAAAAATATACATACAAACATACAGAGCGTGTTGATTAAAGATTTTTCATATTATCCCAAGAAATTGTCCTGTTTTCTTCAATTTCCTTCCATTCCCTTCTTCACGTCGTTACGTGTAATGCTATGTTCGTGTTTCCTGTTTTATGTTGCCATGAGGTAGTCATAGTTTTTTGCTCCAAATGGTATTGTAGTAGGGTATAGTTTTTTTGTAAGCAGTATAATTAAGTAATATGTATTGTAACTGTTTAGAGTGAATGTATAAAAAAAGATTCTGTAGGCAATTTTCTAAAATGAGTCCCTTTGAGAAACCTTAAAAAACGTGCTAAACTTAATAGCAAAAATCCCTAATGTGTTTACTTCACAACGATGACTTTTAGCACGCTTTAGCATGTGCTTTGGTTTTGGCGTGTTGAAAAGTCTTGCCCCTAATGTGAATAACTTATTCAGGGGGATTCCATTCTCCCATGAGGATAAAATACATGAGCACATCCAAGAGTCATTGTTGCTTGGAAGGAGAACAAAGGGAAATCTTGCTTGCTGTTTTCATTCATTTTTGCTTCTTTTCGAAGGGACTTGTTGCAGAATATCTCCTATTTCGACGGGAAGTATTACCGATTAAAGTCGGGTAAATTACTGAACCTAATTTGACATATCGGGGATAAAACAAGACAGTTTTCAACATCATTGCCTTGATATTGAGGGATCAGGAATCTTTCAAATGCCGGGCGTTTTTATTCATTTATTTTTGACTCACCGGTAGGTTTGTGAGGAAGGAGATAGGTTGTACGGCTGTCTGTAGCGACACACACCTAATGAGCCAAGAGAAAGATCTGGATTTTATGTATGTATATTTTTACCATAAGATTTAAATTACAATTTATGATAAAAGAAGAAAGTGAATCAATTTACATCTCTAAAATAATTACAGGCAAAAGCTAAATGATTTATCTAAAAATACCCTAAGTTAAAAATGGCAGGGATGGCATTAATAAGATCAGTGGGACCTTGTTTCCCTAATGGTCCCTCCTGAGGTAAATCTTATCGAGTTTTATTCACATTACCCTTTATTTGTTCCTGAATCTACATTCCAATGCTGGTATTGTATCTTTGGATGACATGTTACTTTGCTGCAGATGTATACTTCGGACACTTCTGCATGTCAAACGATTCAAACTTGATTTCACTAAATGGGCCTAACTTAGGCCACGTGAAGTACGATGGCAGTGCTCCAAGCTTCACTGATGTGTGCATCATGTGTGCATCAAAGAAAAAGGGGAATGCGAGCTGGAAATCATGTCTATAAAAAGTTAACATCGGTCAAAGGGGAGTGAACAAAATCAATCTTGTGACTATAAACAGAAAGCAAAATCACAAAGTGCAGCAATTTTCAGATAAGTCTAGGATAATGCTTGTTAATGCTCAGTAAATGAAAAATAAAGAGCATGCCTTGCTAGCGCACATTGATGACTTGAAGATTGATATTTTGGGAATTACAGAGACATGAGTCACAAGCAATGCCAAGGATCAGGTTTGGAATAATAGCTGATGCTTTAATAGTAATGGCTGGAGGACAGAATTTCAACACAAAAAGGGAAGGCCAGGTCACGGTTTGTGTCTGGTTTGTAGAAGCCACATCAAAATGTGAAATCTTTTGAATTTGGCCTATGGAGGGTTTGTTATAAAAATGTCTCGCTCCATACTATGCTTATTTATCGCCTACCTCGATCCTTGACCCATCCAGTTGAAACAGCAATATTTTTGGAAGATTATCCTGAATTTTTGAGTGAAATTCTATCACAGCATAAGAACATAATAATGATTGGTGATTTCAATATCTGGATTAATAACATAAACAATAAAGATGCTAATACTTATATTAGAGCTATGGAATCCCTTGGATTAGAGCAACATGTGACATTCTGAACACAAAATGAAGGACACATACTTGATACTTGAAAGAATCATGTGTTTACAGGGTCTGGCAGCGAAATAATAGTTGATTGTAAACCTGGGATTTATATTTCAGATCACAGAAATGTAATGGCTGAGGTGAACATTCCAAAAGAAAACATCTCTAAAGTCTCCAGAACACAGAGGAAGCTGAACAACTTAAACATTGAGGAATTTTGTAATATCATGGGTATCAAATGTATCAATGACTCTGTTGATTCAGTATGTGTACAGTTAATGGAGGCAGAGTGTAAGAGAAGTTTAGTCTGGTTATCAGACAGAGAAAAGCAGACTGGTTTGATGAAGAAGTATCTGGTCAGAAAAGAAAGTCAGAAGAGAGGAAAGGAAATGGATTAAGTATAGAGAACAAAAACGTGGAGGATATACCGTCATGAAAGAAATAAATATAATTACATGATATCAGAGAAGAAAACTAAAATACTGTCTGAGAAAATTCTAATGTGCCAAAGAGATACAAAGCAGTGTACAGAACCTTCAACAAAATAACAGGATCAACGTCAAAAGACTGTTTCTTGCAAACAAGATACAGAAAAAGAAGAAACGTAAGGAAAAATCAAAATGTGTTTTAAAAAAATCATCCAAATGCAGGATTTGGCAAGTTAAAAATTTGAACACAGGAAGATGCGGAAAACTAATAAAAAGGATGTCAACGATGAAGTCCTGTGAACTAGATGACATGCCTACAAATATACTGAAAAATGATATCATTCTTAAAAGAAATTCTTCTAGTTATTACTAAACTGATCAACTTGTCACTGCAACAAGGATTTTCTGCAAAAGAATGGAAAACATCTATTGGCAGACCAACATTGAAGAAAATAAGATTAGAACTTTAATTAAACAATTATAGGCCAGTAAGCAATTTGAGTTTCTTGTCAAAATTACTTGAAAAATGTGCTCTTGTACAGTTAATAGAACACTGCTGCAGCAATGCTTTATTCCCAGACTATCAGTCAGCATGCAGAGAGGGCTATAGTTGTGAAACAGCACTAGTTAAGATATTTGATGATATCTTATGGAAGATGGAACAGCAAAATAGGATGGGACCCACATACATCACAGAACATTAAAGCCCTTGAATGGTCCAACGGAGAAGCGCTAGATTTGTTTGCAATAATCATCGTAAAGGCAGTAGCCCTAGTGAGATGATATCAAGTCAGGGATGGAAAACACTGGCTGAGAGAAGGAGGAAAGCCAAGGCTATATTTGTGTTCAAAATCAATAATAGCCTTATTGACATCCCAAAAACTCTGTTTAAACCAATAAATTCACATGACCGCCGCAATAATGTGTTTTGAAGTTCCATTTTGCAGAACAAATACATTTATGAATTCATTTGTCCCTAGTGCAATAAGAATCTGGAACGGACTTCCTCCTCATTTCAGAAACGAAGGGTCTATCGAGTCTTTCAAAAGAGAGCTTAACAAAGAACAAATTATCTAATTTTTCTGAAACAGCCCTTTATTCCTTCTTTTATGGTATGTGTTGTATATCCAGCTACAATTCCTGCCAAAAGTCTTGGAACACCTTTGCTAATTTTGCCTTGTTTTGCGATTTCCCCCTCTCCCCCTCAGAACATGAGTGTTAGGACACTCTTTAGGTGAATTGAGTGGTATGACGTTCTTTCTTACCTTGAAATGCCATCAAATTCTCTTCCTTGCCATTACCAGCCTTTCTCAGCCAAACTTCCTTGCCTTGAACTGAAGAGCTCCATCACATGTGCTATCAAAATGAATATGTGGGCCTAAGCCTATAAAAACGACCTTTGTCATCTCCTGCGCATTGCTGTGCCTACGCAGCGGTCTCGAAAACGACGACATTTCGCACAAAATGACGTCATTTCGCACTTCTTAGCAGACTGAAATATGCAGTTTCGCAGATTATAAGAGAGAACACAATTGAAATAAGTACTACACACCATTCACAACAGTGTAATCTCTTGAATTATCAACAATTATACCAACCCCGGACTTTACCTGTAAAAAGCTAAAAAGTGTTGTTTCGCTATCTCAACTAAGCAATGCCTATCGTGCGCTCGTAGAGAGTGATATCAATTACGTTGAGGTCATATGGGGAGGTGTATCCAACTCCAAATGGAATCATGACGGCGCTTTCAAGAAAGGGTATTTCGATAATTGACGCTGCCAAGATAAACGATGACTGGTCGAAGAACTTTTTACAAGTTAAACAACTTATTACGTTTGATCGATCAGTCATGTCCAGATCATAAACAGCCAATGTCCAGAAAATCTCTGGAATAAATTTTAACGAGATCTCGTTACTCTAAGTATAATAATAGATTTTGTGAGAACCTTCAGATTCCAAAGTATAATCTGGAACATTCTAAAAAGAGATTTTCTTACACAGCTGTGAAGGCTTGGAACGAGATTCCTATGAATATTAGGGAGCTCCTTACTTACCTTGTATCAATATGAAAAACAATTAAAAAGTTATTTGATGAGATGAAAACCAATACAAACACGGCCCCCTGGAGGATCAGCAGTAACTGAGTGGTTAAGAGGAGCGCGTGGCCGAGTGGTTAAAGCGACTGACTCGTAAAACAAAGGTCAGAACGGCCGAGGTTCGAATCCCGCGCTGGACAGTTTGGTTGCTGTCCGTAACTCTAGCCCGGGTCGACCAGAGCCATGTGAGGGAAATCTGGTAGCTGCAGCGGGTATCTGTGGCGGGTAGCTGCGGCAGGTAGCTGCGGCGGGTAGCTGCGGTGGACTGATGGTAAAGCATCCGTGGCCCCTGCTTGAAATAAGTCTCTCAGACTTTCGAAGGCTAGCCATGTTAAATATGATAACCTACTTACCTACCTACCTAACTTTAGATTAGTTGCTTTGTTTTTGATTAACAATGATTGTAATTAGATTTCTGTTTGTTAGCTAAAATTATCTATCAAGCTGAAGGGTTTTCCTGAACAAACAAATAAGAAATATGAAAAAGAAAATGGAAAAATATTCTCTGAACATAAATTTTGGCGACTTCATACTTACATTTGTTTTACATTTGACACTACTTCTGTATGCAAGACATGCTTTGCCTATGAAAACAAATTGTTGATACTTCTTTATTAAAGCTCGTTCTAGTACTATTTCGAAGATTTCCTTTTTCTATAAACAGAATAGGTAGCATCTTCATTGATACATGTTATTCCACTTGTAGTTCAAAGGCATGCTTTGACAGGGACGGCGCGACCGAGGAGCAGGGGGCAGGAGCCCCCCGTCGGCACTTGAATTTTTGAAAATTGCTGTGCACCGTCGGCACTTCCGTAACTTGCTTGTCACGTTTTTTGAGAGTTTTGTCGAATTCTGGGCCAATCAGAAAGGTGTGGTCCGTAAATATTTTGCTTGCTTCCCTCGCTGTCGGCACTTTGACAATTTTTATCCCCCAGCATTTCTTCCCTAGCGCCATCTCTGTGCTTTGACAATCAACGCTAGCAGTTACCACTTCAATATTAGAGTTCGTTCCATTTCTATGTCGCAGATATGTATTTGCTATAAACACAAATCGTGGCGACGTCACCATTAAATTTCATTTCAGAACGGAATCACGGAATATTGCCCTGCCCTTTATTGCAGTGTCTCTTTGTAAACAGATATACTTTAGTGATTATGACAGCGGAACTATTGGGGATACGAATCACCAATGTTGAAAGCAATGGTTATCCCAACCTCGTTCGCAGGGCCGCCATTGTCTGATGTCGGCCCTGGTAACTGGTACCGGTTGCCGCAAAAGTGGCCATTTGGGCGCCACTTTGTTTTGCATAGATTATCATCTGCACACTCATTACAAACTCTCTTATTATCCCTTAGCATAGCATATACCCTGTGCCAACGGATTTTGATACATAACATACCATGTAATAAGTCCAGAAAAAATGGAGGAGGTATGAAAATGCGACGAAAAATGGCCGATCTTCTTCCACTGATGCAGCAGTATATAATGCGAGAAACTAAAAGCAAACTCTTTGAGGACCTTTACTTAACCCTTTTAAAGGTATTTAGACAATTATCCGAGGTTAGCAAGTGTATTTATAGGAAAACGAGCACAATTTCTTTGGAGTGAAAATGGGCCTAAGTTTGAAAATTAAGGAAATTCCACCGCAGCTTCCAAAATGAAATGGGTCGTTATTCTTCGAACTTTGAAAACAAATAGCAAATTAAGGTTGGGATAGGTAAAGAATGGGGATTTGCGTCGATTTTTGACATCGTGAAGTCATTTGCCCGGCGCAAAACTGAGTTAGCACGCAGAAAGGTGTGGGCCAAAACTTTATCCCATTTTTTAACCCCCCTCACGAAGCCACTGGGGGCAGTATCGTACTCTAAATGGCAGTAAAAGACTCCCAGAAGGTCGGTCTCTTGAAATCTTTCTTCCATCCTTTAATCGGTTCAGTAAACATCGAGCATCAACTCCAAACGTAGCGTCAGGTCGAAAAAAGACATTTTTTCTTTGACCCCCATTTATGACGTCATAATGACCCCCAAATTTCTTCAAATCCTAAAATTCGAAATCTCTGTAACCCCTTACCCCTTTTCAACTCCTCACCGGCCCTACACATAAAACATAATTTTCTCAATAACCAGTTAGAATAGGACCATTTTTGAATCGGAATCAATAGGAATGGTCCCCAAAATGACCAAATATAGCTAATTTCTCCCACATGTGCCGATGGATATGGCTCAAACCCCCGTTAACTGGGGCATATACATGACATTTAAGTATAACAACAATCCTTTTTCATTCCTTTGTCCTATTTTCCCGTGACAGCGATCCAAAGTTTACCAATTTCTCTCCAAAGCCAAGCAATAACTCTTTGGAATAATTAGCTAGTGAGCATTTTGTTATCGAATAGCCAATCACTTTGCGAAGTTGACCTGGCTGGTACCAGGGTCAGTACTGACGCAGGAAGCTGGCCCTTGGAACCATGTTGTGGTTATCCCCCAAAAAAGAAACCTTTGATCATGCGCAGAAAGTAAGTTTGGTCTGTGAAAAGAATGTGGGCGGAGAATCCAACCACAATACAAAACAAGGATCGGCAACGAAACAAAGAGATTCTCGCGCATGGTAATAGGTTCCTCTTCTGTAGATCTCCTTGGAACATTGGCAGCATAACAAAAGACTCAGTATACATTACACAGTTGCGATTGTGGAACGACATTTTTCAATTTTTTTAGAGCTGCAAGTCCTCCACTCATTTTGCCTTTGGTGCGCTAAATAGGGATAAAGTGTTCATCCCTATTTAGCTTTTCATCAACTATCACTCCCAGGGATTTCATCTTATTGACTCTTTTTATGCCAGAGATAATCAGTTTCAGCACTTCTGGCAATTCTACCGGGTGAGTCGAAAAATGTCCGTCCGGCGTTTGAGAGGCTACTGCTCCCTGAGCATATAAGTAGTGATATTTTGCAATACCTGATTGAATAGCTAACATGTTCAATTATTTTTTGAAATTTTTCTGACTCAAGTCGGTCACTTCGTTCAGATTTTGTAAGCGATGTTCTAAAATAAGCCCCTTGGAGAAACCTCAAAAAAACATGCTAAATTATTATGCCAAAGTCCCTAATGTGTAAACCTCGCAGCGATGACTTTCAGCACGCTTTAGCACGTGCTTTCTCTTTGACGAGTTGAAAAGTCTTCCCCCCTAGTGTGAATAACTCATTCAGGGGGATTCCATTCTCTCATGAGGACAAAATGCATGAACACATTCAAGAGTCATTATTGTCAGAAAGGAGAACAAAGGGAAATTTTGCATGCTGTTTTCCCTCGTTTTTGCAGGTTTTCGAAAGGGGGTTTCCACAGAAAATCTCCTATCTCGACGGAAGGAATGGCCGATTAAAACCGGGTAAATTACTGGACCTAATTTGACATATCGGGGATAAAATGAGACAGTTTTCAATTTCGTTGCTTTGACATTCAGGGACCAGGATTTTTTCAAACGCCGGGCTTTGTTATTGACTCACCCGGTATGGATTGTTGGTTTTAAGTGGATGCCCTATGATCATGAATTCAGTTTTTTTCATGATTTGGGCTAAGTTTATTCACCCTCATCCACTCAGAAAGGTTGGAAAGCTCTTGATGTGCGTCCTCAGTTAGTCTCGCTACGTCATCCGATGCAATCGCTACACTGTTATCGTCGGCATAGATACTAGCCCGGGAGAATTTAAGACACTTCTCTAAAGTCATTCAGGTAAATGATGAAATGAAGAGGGCCTAACAAGAATCTTGGGGATTAGCACATACCACAGGTTACGTCTCTGGCTTTTGAATGCTGACCGTTTAGAGAGCAGAACTGTTTTCTATTACTTAGGTAGGATTCAAACCAAACCCCAGTTTTGCCTCTTATTCCATATGCACGTAATTTTTGGAGTAAGATATCGTGATCTACCGTGGCAAAGTTTTCCAGAGGTCGAGAAAAAGAAATAGATTGACATTGCTCCGATCTATGTTTTCGTACCAGAAGTCTGTTCTGCTTATGAGTGATATTATCATGGAGTATATCTTACGAAAAGCTGCTTGGTTGCATGTAATACCGGGTGTCCCAAAAAAAGTATACAGATTTGGTCAACGCTAGTGACTAGAATATAACGTGAATCAATCCAAAATTATTTTCAAAACATACCTCGATAGCTAACTTGAACATTGATACCTCGTTTGTTAATATCGGTGCGTTGAGAGTGAAGATCTTAGTCTTCACAGGACAAATTTGCCTCCACCTCCTAACCAGAGATTTGACGTTTTGGCCTAAGCAAATTCTTGACGCACAGTGAATAAAATCAACAAAATTTGAAGACGGTACAACAGATGTTTTTAAGAAATACAGTTTATGTGAGACTTATCTTCAAGGGAGCTCCGATTTCAGCTTCAATTAATTATCTCTAAATATAGACAATTTATTTTACACATACTGTTTATCGGACAAGTACTCCCTTGAGCAATACTTCCTTGAAAATAATTTATCATGGGATCTCTTGGGAGTCAAGACAGGAAGGTCTGAAGATCTTTTGAGGGCCAAAAGAAGTCTCTCTTGCTGATGACAAACCCGCCGGGAATTTGAGAATACGTCATGATCAACCTGATCTCGAGAGATCTGATAAAAATTCTTTTTCAAGGAATGATTCGACGATGTCAAACGTGCGTTGATCCTGAAAGGAGTAGTTTCACCGATGAACAGTATGTTTAGATTAGATTGTCGATATTTAGAGATAATTGAAGCTGATATCGGAGCTCCCTTGACGACAAGTCTCACATAAACTGTATTTCTTAAAAAACATCTGTTGTGCCGTCTTCAAATTTTGTTGATTTTATTCACTGTGCATCAAGCATTTGCCTAGGCCAAAACGTCCAAGCTCTGGTTTGGAGGTGGGATAATTTTGTCCCTTGAAGACTAATATCTTCACTCTCAACGCACCGATATTATTAACAAACGAGGTATCCTTGTTCAAGTTAGCTATAGAGGTATGTTTTGAAAATCATTTCGGGTTGATTCGCGCTATATCCTTATCGCTAGGGTCAACGAAAACTGTATACATTTTTTTGGGACACCCGGTACTCTCATTGATTTTGAGAAACTCAAACAACTGATTGTGCGTTAACCTTTCTAGCATCCTTGAAAATACTGAGATTACAGAAATAGACCTGCAGTTGTTTACATCAGTTTTTGGGCTCGACTTGTAAATTGGGGTGACCCTCGCTAATTCCCAAATATCAGGGAAAACACCATTCGCAAGTGATGAGTTATAAATCAGCGAAAGAGGATAAGCGATAAATTCGCTCGCGTCTTTTACCAAATTTGAGGTATTCGTTCTTTAGCTGATTGGTAGCATTCATGGCATACTTTTTGCCGATTGGTTTGAACAGCATTTTTTCATTTACAACGACCTGAACCTAAGTTGAGACTCACTCACTCCTGCCTTAACTAGAATGACTTGAACCGATTTCCAATGTCATCAAGTTCTGCGATGTCAAATTTTTGCCTCAACTCAATGGCCTTGTGTTAGGTTGTCTTACAAAACTGTTGTTCATCTCTCACAAGATTTATGGTTTGGCCTTTGCCTTTCTTAGCTTACTGGACCATGGACAGTTCTTTAAGAAGTCGCAACATGGTCTATGTTACCAATTGGCTGCCAAGTGCCAAGCAAAGTCGCAAGAGCAGAAATTGAAGAATTCCGTAAGAGCGCGAAGCGCTCGCAATGGAATTCCGATTTTATAAATAAAATCGAAGTACGATCTAATACTGGATTAGAGCCCAATCTCCTGGAACATTGGAGCCCAAGACGGAAACAAACGCGAACAAACCACACCCAACCGAACCGGAAGAAAAAATACAAAGAAAACAACACATGATTTGTTTCACTGCCTTCACTATTCAAAAATATCCCTCTTCTATTCTATCGACTTTCTTCTTTAACGATTGAACATCCGGTTCCCTAAAAGGGAAAGAATATACAATAAAAACTTTGAAAATTTTACTCACAGCTTTGTCAGGTTACCGGGCTGGTGGGTGGGAAGTATTAGATCGTACTTCGATTTTATTTATAAAATCGGAATTCCATTGCGAGCGCTTCGCGCTCTTACGGAATTCTTCAATTTTATTTCATAAAATCTCCGTAGATCTAATACTGGATTAGAGCCCAATCTCCAATCACATTGGAGCCCAGACTCCCACAAATCCTCAGTTCAAAGCGATGTGATACAGGCAGAAAAAACAGACTGTTGGTACACCTGTGCAGGATTTGCAATTGTTTTATGGTAATGTTTCTGCCAGGTAGATTTGCCAGACCACTGCCCCCTCTTCAAAATGTCCTGTAAAGAGCAACCACCTATTTTGGCTTTAGAAGTTGATGCTGACCTACTTGAGTGGGCCTTAAAAATATTTGTGTCAATTCCTGCTTCCCCAATCACTGTCTTTACCCATCCGGAAATGGTAGACTTCGCAACTTCATCATGGGGATTTACTGTACCCAGCAGAAGCTGATGTTTGTTATCAGAAGGCCAACCTGCTGATCTCAGAAGGTAAGCTTCTAACACTGACACCACACACAGATTTGTGTTTGATTCAAAATTAAAAAACTCCAAAGATGGTGGGGCTTTGCCCTTTCTCCAGCTTTTAGTCACCTTAGAAAATTCAAAAATGTAAGAATTTGTAGTCTTTGTCATGTAGCGGATATCCAAGCATTTTAACTCTGAACAACGACACGCTGAAGCCAGTGCTAGCAGCATAGTAAGCTTCAAGGTTAGAAGCCTGTCAGACAAATGGTCATTGCTAGGAAGTTGATCTAAGTATGTCAGTACCTGCTCTACATCCCAAACAAAGGAATACCTTGGTTTAGGTGGGCGTTGATTGAATATTCCAGTCATTAAAGCAGATACTTGTGGATGTTGGCCTACTGGGACATTGCCAATAGGATCATGGTAAGCCGAAATGGCTGACCTGTGACAATTTATAGTACTGTATTCATATTTCAGCTCATACAGTTGTGCCAAAAAGTCCAAAACAAAAGTTATAGGACACTGAAAGGGACTAACTTGTTGTTTACCACACCAGCTAGCCCACTTTCCCCAGGACGATTCGTAATTAGAAAGTGAACCTGGTCTTCTGGCAGCTGCAATAAGTCCTGCAGCCCTCTCTGATATTCCTTTATTTGCCAGGTTCTGCCTGAAATTCTCCAAGCCACTAGTTTTAAAGAATTGTTTTCCACTAGAGGATGGGTGTTTCCCTGTGGGTCCTTTAACAGAGTTGGAAAAACTGGAAGAAGAAGTGGATTCTGCACTGACATTCCCAGTAGCTGCCCATACCACGGCTGTGTTTGCCATGCCGGGGTTATCAAAATCATGGAGACTTTCTCCACTCTCACTTTTGCCACTACTCTCCCTACAAGGGAGAATGGTGGGAATGCATATGGGTACAGATGTGACCACTTCTGTTGGAGAGCATCCGTGGCTTGGCTGCCTGGATCTGGCTTCCACGCCATGTATGCTGGGATTTGGTGAAACAGTCTGGAGGCAAACAAATCCATGTCCGGGTGACCGAATTTCTGGCAAATTTTCTGGAATAATTGGGGGCAAAGCAACCATTCGCTCGAATCCTGGAAATGCCGTGACGCCCTGTCTGCCTGGACATTCAAAACCCCTGGCAAATACTCTGCAGTAATTGTGATCTGTTCTGACAGCAGAAAATCCCAAATTTCCTTCGCAAGGGATGTCAGCTCCCTGCTGTGAGTGCCCCCCATTTTTACTAAGTATGACAGCGCAGTCATATTGTCCATTTGAATGTGCACACTTGTTAGATTCTGGGCTTTTGAGAAAGTCAACAGGGCCAAATGAACTGCTTTCAGTTCCAACAGATTTATGTGCAGTTGTGACTCCTTTTGAGACCACTGACCCCCCACTGATTTTCCCAAGCAATGGGCCCCCCAGCCCTTCTTGGATGCATCTGTCTGGATGACAGTTCTTGAGTGGGGTGCTAAAATTGACCTTCCATTTGTCAAACGAAGGTTGCTTATCCACCATCTGATCTCCTTTAATGAGTCCAGATCTAATGTTATTTTGTGTTGGTACGATCGTACCTTCCCAAGAACACTGATCAGTTGCTGCTGTAAATACCTCACTTGTAATTGAGAGGGTAGCACTGCCTGTGCTGTGGAGCACAGAGAACCTATGAGACTGGAAAGATTCCAGAGTGAAATCATTGGGTTTTCTAGCACCCCCTGACATTGCTGTAACAGCTTGTTCACTTTCTCCTGCGGTAAAGTCAAGGTCATGGTTACTGAATTTATTTCCATACCCAAAAATTCTATTTTCTGAACCGGTGTCAAAAGAGATTTCTTTTGATTGATCACAAACCCCAAATGCTGCAGGAGAAAGATCAATGTTTCCCGGGCTACCACTAATTCCCCTTGAGACTGGCACATTATCAGCATATCGTCCAAATAGATAATTATTCTTATGTTTAAACGACGTAGTAATGCTATTGGCACTTTCAATAACTTGGTAAATATTCTTGGTGCCGGGCCAAGGCCAAAACATAGGGAGAGAAACTCGTAAATTCTGCCCTCCCATTGAAACCGAACATACTTTCTGTGTTTTGGATGTAGGGGGAGGCAAAAGTATGCATCCTTCAGATCTATCTTGCACATATAATCTTTCTCCTGCATCATCTCTTTCAACAGATGCAGACCCTCCATTTTGAAATGCTGGTAGGGAATGAAAGCATTCAGTTGCTTCAAATTGATCACTGGTCTGTTCCCCCCATCCTTCTTTTTTACTAAAAACAGGTTGCTCAGAAATTGGCCCTTCTGATAATTGACCTCGTGAACAGCCCCTTTCCTCAACATGGCTTGTATCTCCTGGTCTATCATAGCACTTTGCTCCCTGTTCATTTTCGCTTGGTGAGGGGGTTGAATCTGTTGTGGCTCCCCCGTAAATGGGATTTTTAATCCTGACACAATTTCTAAATTTCTGGATTGTTTGTTAAAACCTGCCAATTTTTTACAAAAAATTGCAGCCTTCCTGCCAGGGGGTAGTCCCATTTTGGTTGAACCGGGAACATTTTTCTTACCCCTGGGTGAACATTTTGTAGCCCTTTTATGGGCAATATTTCTGGTATATCTTTTGAGATCTTTACCAGGTTGGCCATGTTGAGGTAAGGATGTTCTTTCACATTTTTCCTTACCGTGAAAACCTCGTCCCCGTCCAGAGGTTGCTGCTGTATTGAACTTTGGGGCATCATGGCCAATCTTCGAGAAGACAGCTGTTCGCCCCCCCTTTCCTCTTTGAAAAGAGGGGCCTTTCTGAAAGGGCTGTTTTCGTTCAAAACCCTGTTTTCTGTAGACCTCCTTGGACTCCTTCTTCACCTTGGCCGTGTCCATGACATGTTTTCTGAATTTCTTTCCAAATAACTCCTCATTGTCTGATACTTCAAACAGCTTTGCCTGTTCTTTTATGGTTGACTTGGTTTTTCTATGATCCTTCATCAACACTGATAAAACATTGCAGCGTCTCTGATATGTGACTGCATTAAAAGATTGGCCTACCAATAAAATGGATTGCTCTAGGCCAGTTGAGATGTCCTCCAAGGGAATCTCCACTTTCTCAGCCTCTGCTTCATTGGCAGATTCAATGGCCATCCATACCTTAGAAAGGGGGCCTAACACATTCACAATTTTCTGTTGAATCTTTTCTAGGGATGAATCCCAGAATAGCTCTGTTTTCTTCTTCTGCTCATCTAGAAGTTCCCTGAAAAACTCATCAAGTTTCTTTGGCCCACCAATATTTGAAGGCACTGGGTTGGCCGTCAATATGCTGTCCCTGAGATCTCTCTCCGGCACAAATTTCTGCAAATGTTTATTTGCATAAGAGGCCATGCCCGCTGGTAATTTCCATTGAAAATGGGCTTCCTCAGCACAAGGCTCGAACCGTTTTCTCTTTGCTTTCGGTTCAGAGGAATCAGACTCAGACGAAGATTCGCGTGATGAGCTCGATGAATCTTCCTCGTCTGATGTCTCATGGTCGACATGTGGCCTTTTCTTTCGGCCCGTTTTCGACCTGCTGCCTGATAATATTCGCTCATTAGCGTCAGGCTTGCTGCCTACCACCTCCGTCGACTGATTTGGCAGGTCTTTATCTCGATTATTTTCAACACTCATGCTGATTCAAACAGATAAAAAGCTTGATCAATTGAGCTGGCACTTCGCGTCCGTCTTGCTCCAGAGACGAGCTAAAAGAGGATTTGTGGGAGTCTGGGCTCCAATGTGATTGGAGATTGGGCTCTAATCCAGTATTAGATCTACGGAGATTTTATGAAATAAAATCACAAGCGAGAAAGTGGGTATACAGCGAATTCTCGTTGAAATTTCTGAAATTATTTAGTTTTGCTAAGGAAATTTTTGCTAGCTCCTTCAAGTGCAAGTTTTTTTCTGTAGTTGACTAATCGCATGGAAGCGATGCTTTTGTCACCTTGCTCAGAAAGTGCAAATCATTCTTAAAGAGCAAACAGACGTTTCTAGTCTGGTTTTTGTGATAGGAATGTCACGATACGTACTTTTAGTATTTTCATGAGTTCATTTATTGGAATATATTTTTTCTTTAGCTTTAGTATGTTCATTCAAGTTTTGACGATTTTCCTTTCACATTATGACTAGGTATCATTTCCCATAGTTTTAGCATTGATTACTTGTGAACCTCGCTTTGATTCCTTTTCGACATTTACTTTTGGTATTTGACTAGGTGTTTTATTACCTAGGTTGGTCCGTTATCGCAAATCTCTTCTTAATCATTTTTCTGTTAATCTTGTATTTGATTGGTTAGTCTCAATTCGTATTTCCGCGTATGGTTTCTAATGTATTCTGTACTTTTGAGTCAATCTTTGATAATCGTTTATGCGACCAGCTACACGTTAATTCCGGATCTCACTGAAGAGCCGTTGACCTTGTACAAAGTGTTTTGTAAAAATAACACCCAAATAACATAACCGAAGTTTATGTGATTTATCCGCTCGTGCCTTAACTACAAAGAGAGCTACAAATTAAATGAATCCAAGTCAGATCGGATCAACGGAGAGAACTTAAACATCGCATCTTTACTTTTGCTTACAAAAAGTCACATCATGACAGGAAGATGATTTCGCCACAGGCATGCTGGCCTCCAAGATCAAACCTATTTTTGGATATATTCGTTCATCTGCGCGTTTTGTGCTGAGGCTAGGACATGAAATTCACTTGGTAAGCAAATGTTCCCCTCAGGGCAACGAAATCCAACCAGCTGTTATAGATTGAGCAACTTGGATTGTCGATGCAAAAGCACACAACTGCAAGAAACTGTATGGGGTGCTCCCTCCTCGATTAGTTTATCTGCTGCTGAGAGAGTTTCTCCTGTAACATATTCCTTTACATACAAACCCTAATTTGCAGTTATTTGCTTTTAACTGTCATCTTTTGCAATTTTTTATTGTAACTGATGGTTAATTTTTTTATTAGTATGAAGGGTGTACTTGTAGAGGGAGCACATATGTTTTAGCGGAATGGCGGGATCGGCCGTTTTTGACTAGCGAGATTTTTTAATTGATATAAATGATTACTGTATTACTTTCTACTATACCAATTCTAATTACTATACAGTAAAGCCCCGCAAACAAGAGCATACTTTTCTAAAAAGCAGTCTGACTAAAGTACGACCAAAAACTATGTAGAGTTAAACGTTTTTCGATGCCATCTCGGCTATATTTGCATTATAATAAAAATTAAGGTCTCTCTCGAAAGAGGAAGAGAAGCGTAATGTCCTTAAGCAGCATTTTTTGAAATTTAAACTTACAGAAGGGTGTTGAAATCACGCCTCATAAAGAGCAACTCTTAGCCCGTGCAGCAGTCGAGGTTGAAAAATATATGGCTGAAAAGCTCTATCTTAGCTGTGTCCGAATCTGTGCTACGTTTATTTGTTAACTAAGTAGATTTTGGTCCATATGCGAAGAAATGGCCAAGGGTTAGCAGATTTTAGAAAAGTTGGTTTCCCCAAAATCGGGGGAAGCAGCAACAAGTCGCTACTGCAACGAATAACAAGGACTTTATCACAGTAAAACTGTATCGAGCACGGAAGATTATTTTAAGGGAGTTTAACCGAAGGTCACTTTTTCGTGATTATTTGAATTTTAAGTTGTTCAGTCAAGCATCTTAGATAACAATTATTTCTTGAAAAAGCGCATGAAATGTATCGATTGTAATCTCTCATGCGGCTAGATTCGCAAACGAGGAACACTGCGCTGCGCTACTGCAAAGGTTCTTTCAAAAACTGTAAGCGTACCAAAGTTAATTGTTTAGAATCTAAATAAAATATTCTTAGAAAGAAATCAACAACATTTAGGAAGAAAATGTGAATTTTGACTAAACTCTCGTGAGACAATTTTTCATGCTCGATACAGTCCTTTGTGATAATGTTCCTGTTATTTGTCGTTGTAGCGACTTAGCGCTTCCCCAGTTACTGAGAAAATCAAATTTTCCAAAATCTGCTAACCCTTGGCCATTTCTTCTCATGTAGACAAAAGCCTATTGGGTAGACAAATAAACGGAGCACAGATTTGGATACAGCTAAAATAGAGCTTTTCAGCCATATATTTTTCAACCTTGACGGCTGGGTGGGCTAAGAGTTGCTTTTTTTGAGGCTTGATTTCAACCCCCTTCTGTAAGCTTAAATTTCGAAAATGCTGCTTAAGGATATTACGCTTCTCTTCCTCTTTCGAAAGAGACCTTAACTTTCACTATTAAGCAAATAGAGCCGAAATGGCATCGAAAAATGTTTTAACTCTACATAGTTTTTGGTCGTACTTTAGGTTCTTATAAATGAGTTACTTATGGCATTATCAAGGTGGTTCTTGTCGCAAGGACACTAGTTACTATGATGAATACATAGCTATACATTGTGAGTTAAATAAACAAACTTGAGAGTAGAATGACTGCATTCAAATAAAAGAGGGTATGCTATTTTCTTGTTGACTAAGTAAATCATATCATACAGCTTGATAAAACAATCTGCATATCCCTGAAAACTGTTAGAGGTGACAATATTTATCATACAAACAGTTTCAGTCACGTTTCCACTCACGTGCCCGGAACAGTTTGTATGATAAATATCGTCGTCGTTGGCCTACCCTAGACAAAGTTGGCAAATTGTGTAAACACTAAAGTAAAAAGAGAGGTACTTGTTGCTTTTATTCATTTTCCCCCTTACCTGTGGACACATGGACAAGACGAACTTACAGACTTCATCAACACACTTAACCACATACATCCCACCATCAAATTTACCAACGAAACCTCCTCCACATCCATTAACTTCCTTGACGTCACTATTCCAAAAGCATCTCCGACAAAAGCATCTCCACCGACCTTTACGGCAAACCGACAGACACGCACCAGTACCTCCTCAGCTCCTCCGCACATCCCAGACATACAAAACAATCCATACCCTACAGTCTAGCATTACGACTTCGACGAATCTGTTCCAACGACACGACTTTCAAAAAACGCACCAAGGAACTACTTACCTACCTTGCGAACAGAGGATACAAATGGAAACACGTACGCAACGAAATACGGAAAGCCTCCACTACTACCAAACAAGACAGCCTCACAACGAAACAGAAACGACACAACAACAGAACGCCGTTTGTGGCAGGGCCGTACATAGCGGGGGGGGGGGCAAGGGGGGCACCCCCCCCCCAGAAATTTTCAAAGTTAAGTTTTTTTATTGTACAATGTGTGTCACATTCAACTTCAAAAGTTATGCAACTATTCAACTTACAAACAACTTACAATCAGGTGAATACAATCAGACTGCTGCCCTTGACTGGTGCCATTAAAATCAGGTTTCGGAAGTTTTGCTTTGTAAAATACCAGTTTCATGTAGCTGAATTTTGGCATTTGTTACATCGATGACTGGTATGAAGCAGTTCAGTTAAATTTTCTACAGTCCTTCGTTATTTCATACTTCTAAATGATACGTTAACAGTTTTGTTGCTTAAGATTCGCTAAAGATCATTTTGCAGTAGTTTACCGGAGATGATTGGTACCCTTAATGAATAAAGGCTTTTGAAGCCCTGTAAATCTACCATCTGACTTTGCAAACCTAGTGTGTGCGTAACAGTTGGTACAGTGAATAACAATACTGGTAGGTCCCTATTGCAATATTTGCTCGAGCACAGTATCTGAACAGCTGTGCAGGTTACAAAATCTAAATTCTAAAATAATGTAAAATGAGCTTTTCAAGTAAATGTGAAAGAAGACTTGGCTCTTTGCACAGGGAATGCTATGAACGGTATCTCTAAATACTAAACCCACAATAGCTTTTTGAAGGTGGAAATCAAAGGACTCTAAAAACTTACTATTTTGATTAACATTCGCTACAACTTCAAGACAAATGAGTATTCAAGAATCATTTGCAATGACCCACGGCCACTTGGGTTTGCATGAATTATTTTATGTTTCGCTGCATCCGAAGAATAACTGTCCAGAGCGAACATTATGCAAACAAAAAAGGCGAAAACATACCCATATGCTTAATACTTTTCTTGTAGTAGTTGCAGGCCCTATTTTGTAGAGCCCCTTCTAAGTTGTATGTCTTAAAAGAAACCAGTATTGGCTAAGCCACTGCAAAGCAATTCTAGAACTCATAACCATGGGATTAATGATATTGACATGGGATTAATGATTAAAGTTTTCAACGGTATTTTCCAGTGATTTAAAGGGTGCAATCTCAAATTTTTCTGGGGGTCAGCCCCCGGACCCCCTATTCCTTTTTCTTTGACTTACTTCAACATAAATGTTGGAACATCCACTGCCCCCCTGCCGAAAATTTCCTGCGTACGGCCATGGTTTGTGGCTACTTACATACCATTTCTACCACAAATTACAGCCATACTCAAACAACACTACCACATCCTACAAGACACTGACAGTTGCAAGGAGGCTTTCCCCCAACCTCCCATACTCAGCTACCGTAGACCCAAAAACCCCCGGGATCATTTGGTTGGTGCCAGATTAAAAAGTGACGCAACCAGTGCTCCACGGGGGTCATACAAATGCAACTCACGACGCCACTGCAACACTTGCTCACACAAACTGGACGGAGACGACACAGTCACCTTTACGAACACCAACAAGACGTTTACAATAAAACAGTGACTAGACTGCAACTCGACTAACACCATCTACGCCATACAATGTAAAACATGCAAACAAAACGGAAACGACAACTGCCAATACATTGGACAAACAGGAAGACGACTACGAGACAGACTTAACGAACACCGCAGAGATATCATTAACAGAAAAACTGACAAATCTGGGGTTGCAGAACACTTCTGTAAACCCGGACACTCTGTTAATGACCTACAGATACTGCCATTGCTACACACAACGAACGTGAGAGCGTTAGGCGAGCCAAAGAGCAATACTTCATTGGCTTGGCTAATACTCTCACACCTGACGGCATGAACAGGACCACTGACCGCTAACAGAAATACTACTAGTTTGTAACTTACTACTAACAATCATAACATATGGTACATATATATATAGATATATCCTCTACTTATCCTATTATTTTGTATTCCATCATATCACCATTATTCTCTATATCATCATCATGTCACTTTCCTCCTCCACATTATCATGTTTCCCACATCCACCTACATTCACCCCTGCGATGTAGCACAACTTAGCCAATCATGTTACGGTTAACCTTTATTCAAATCATTGTACAATTGTGATTACGTTAGTTTAGCTCTGAGGAAGCGTCGTATGCCGAGGTGAAATATCACCTCTTATATATAATATATATAATCAATATTTAATCCAAATAATAGTCGTCATTTATTTTGCGTTGCGTCGTATTCTGGTGTTCCTGCCTTCTAATATTTTCACTCGTCCTTCGCTGCAAGCATCTTTCGCTCATGGAAGATCCGACGCACAGCCTGCGATCGTGGTTTTTTTCTCGATACAATTTTTCAAAGTAAGGACGTTTTTCTAGAGCAGGTTGTCAAAAAGGCACATTTTCTCAAAAGCAGGTTATTATTTCAGCAATGCTCGGTTTAATTTTTACCGTTTTGTTAATTTGTCCGAATTGATTCAACTTTCTCATGGACTTTGCAGCAATTTTCTAAGACCAATTAGAAACAGTTCGAACTCATTCGAATTTGCTATGTATTGCTGCGCTGGAACCGGATAAACTTTGCAGATTTTTCTAGGACAGGGAATCGTTTTCAGGGGAAGATTCTGGAGCAGGTTAAACTTTTTTTGTGTGGTGAGGACACCATCGTATAAAAAACTCAAGACCCCCCCCCTCGGGTTTAGTACCGAGATATCGACTTTAGACCATATTGAAGGCTGAGACATATAGGGACATGTTTTTTATTTGACTGGCAGAATATCCGCCATTTTAAATGTCGAAAAATTACAAAAAATGAGCACTAGAGGAGCAAAGCGTAATGAAATTTCATGAAACTTTTATCAAGTATGTATTCTCACAAACCTAACAAGGTAAAAGTAGATGAAAACGTAATTTTAGAGTGCTTAGTGAGATATGAGTCATTTTATGATTTCGCTCACAAGGTACTCCTTCTCGAATGAGGATAAGTAAAACCCGAATCAATGATTAATATGGAACCTTCGTTAGCTCTGAAGACCCCGAAGAGCAGTTTTTAGTTAGAAATGAGCAATCTACGAGCATCTTAGTGCCCAAGAGGGTTCTCTGACATTTTTCGAAAGTAATGCAACTTTCCCGCACACGTTTTCAGCATTCTTGTGCCCACGACAGTTTGTCGATTCTTTCTCATTTGTCCAAATGACAAAAGGGGAGCAGCTCGAGAGCAAATAGACCCTAAAACACAAGAACCTACTAATGTCTCCAAAATTCTTAAAGATCTGTTAGTTTGGTCAATGCTAATGCTCCTTTCAGAAATTATGAAACCTACTAACAAAGCGAAATTGAGAGTAGGTAAAGAGCTAAAAGTCTTTAATAACGTTTAGTAGCTCGTAGCTCAAAATTGGTAGAGAGCCTAAAAATGGCCTAGCAAGCTGTCCTTCAAAGGTTTCTAGCCGTTACAAGTGGGCATGAAACTGTCAGGTAAAAATGAAACTTTAATAAAATCAATTAGGTTGGTTTTAGTTAAATTAGCGAACAGTTATCACGCACTCACTCCCGATGCTTTGAGCAAAATTGGAATGTCCTTGTGGTCATAAGGATCATTTGCTCTGGAATTGCTCATTGTTTAAATCTACTCTCAAAATCCATTCTGTAGATCCATCTCCACTGTAAATAGCTTGGTAAAAGGTTCTTTAATGGAAATTTTGATTAATTCTGTTACTTCTAAGCTTTATGGTTTTACATGAATGAAAAACCTTTTGTTTTGATTGAAGGACTCTTAGCTTCTGGAGCACTCTTACCCTTATAAAACGAGGAGATATGATAATTCACGAGTTGCGAGTTGCGAGTTGTCAGTTGCGAGTTGTCAGTTGCGAGTTGTCAGTTGCGAGTTGCAAGTTGTCAGTTGCGAGTTGGTTTCCATCATATCAATTCAGTCTATTTTGTTCCAATTTTAGATGCTAGCCAAAAAGAATTTCTACTTCTTGACGGAAGAAGGGTTGTATTTTGGGGCTAAGATTTTAGTTGAATGCTTCTTCTATGGTATTGCCTGTTGCTAAAGTAATTTCAAAGTTTGCGTCGACTGATTTCCCTTTCAAGGGCACTGCAAAGGGGGAGTGAAATCTGGATTTGCTAAAGTCAAACTCAAGGAATGAGGTTTTGGTGTTGGTGCTATGATTTGATCACCGACTATTAATAGGATTTCATGAAAAATATGACTGGGAGGAGAACGGGACTGAGGTGTACCCTCCAGGAACCTTTTACTTTGATACGTGTGTCTTCTTTGTACTAATATTTATTTGGAAAGAATTTTGAGGTCTCAGATCAGAGAAGGGGTTTTCTCTTCTTGTGTGGAGTATGCTCAGTGCATCAGTGCATGCTCAGTGCTCAGCGCATGGGGGGTGGGGGGGGGGGGGTAAAGGCTTAGTATGGATCTTGCCCGAACTTGAGAGAAATCTTACCAAGTAACTTGAAAGCCCCTTGAAAGGACAAAAGTTTTATGGATATTTCTTCAAAAAACTCATAAGAAACTTTGATAGAATGAATTGATGTGATGGAAAACCAACTCGCAACTTGCAACTCGCACCTCGCAACTCACAACTCCCAAAATATGAGTAAAAACCAACTCGCAACTGACAACTCGCAACTCGCAACTGACAACTCGCAACTCGCGGAATATAATCCCTCTAAAACGAGCTCCTAAGATTCTATGAAGTCCGAAGATAGTCCGGACACTGATTTACTGTTGATAACAATAATGAGTAGCCTAAGATCGAGCCAGCAAGAGGTTTGATAATTTTACATTTCAACTCCAGTTGTGCTCACTTAGTGCTCTTTTTTCAACATCTCACATAGCGATAGCACCAACGATACAGGATCAACCTGCATTGTCTCGCAGACAACATACCAAGTTGAGATCCATTTATTGCTTAAATACTACTTAGCTCATTCGATCCAAGGATTCAGTGGCTCACCAACTACTCCTAACTTTGACCGTCTATAGCTCGAGAACAAAGCGTCATGGAATCATGGAGAAAAAAGGACCTAGAAATTCTATGTTTTCTCCTTTGAACGGCAATCCTGTTGACACTTGAAAAAGGAACAACGACTTCTCATATCATGTTTAGTTTAGATAGTCGAAAATGACAGTTCTCTTCCACTCAAAAAAAACATGTCCATATAGATCACCTCGACTGGTCTGTCTTGTCTTGTAGAATACTGATGAACAGCTGGGCTGAATAAGAAAAAGTCATGAAAGCAACTGGGTGAAGTTTTATTAACAGAATCAAAAACAAAAGTTGGGAGTCGCAGTTCAAAGGTCTCAGAAAGTTTCAGAAGGTTAACACCATTAAAGACTGGTAGAGAGGGAGACATGCGGGGCTGAAAGGAGATAGCTCTGACTGCTTTTTTCTGTAATTTGAAAATAGGATCAATGTAAGATGAATATGTTTGATCACAAACAATAAGACCATATTGTAAGAGGGACAGAAACAAAGCATTGTACAGACGAATTAAAACATCTAATGGAAGTAAGTTTCTAATTTTGAAAAACATTCCACATGTTCTGGCTAATTTTTTGGGAGTTCACTGAGATGGCATTTCCAGCTTAAATGTTCATCCATGAGGAGACCTAAGAACTTAACAAATTGACCCTTTTGACATGCTTCTTCCCTATTTTGATATCAGAACACGGAGGAACATTGACAGGTGAAGAATGGAAGATGATATAGTTTGTACTAGGATCAAGCCATTTCTTTACCAATTTCAGCTCTTTTTTTACAATTTTATTCAAATTATGTAAATCTTTGCATTCATAGTAGATGTTTGTATCAACAGCAAATAGGTAAAAAGTAAGTTCCTTAGAAGCATTAGGTAGATCAGGGCACATTGATAGCAAAAATCTATGGTTTACTGTATCAAAAGCAATTTGTAAATCAATGAAAATACCCCAGCCAATTCTTTTATTATCGACTGTATTTCTTACAACTTCTGTCAAACTCACAAGGGCATAATCAATTGAGTGATTTTCTTGAAATCCAAAATGTAAAGAATAAAGAATATTACGTATTTCAAGGAATTTATAAAGTTGTCTAGCTTCTCAAATATTTTACTGAAAATGGATCAAAGAGAAAGTGGCCTATAGTTTGATGGAGGCTCAGGATTTCCTTTTTTGAAGAAATTACCTTCACAATTTTGAGTTTATCAGGGAAAATACCAGACTGGAAAGACTTATTCACACGGAGAGCCAGAAGTGGTGAAACAGAATGTCGAATAATCTTAAGTAACTTTATTGGAATACTATTAGGACCTACAGATTTAGGAGGATTTAAAATAATTGACACGCGCCCATGTAATGGCAAACATCTTTTCAGCCCGGGCTCCGGGCTGAGAAATCAATAGTCTGTGGCAGAGCGGAGCCAAGCCATTTCTGTAGCCATTCCAAATCAATAGCCATTTCTGAGCTGAAAAGAAGGCTGTGGCAGAGCGGAGCCAAGAGAAAGAAGAAGAAAAGAGAAGGACCCGAAAGGCTCAAGACAGACTTATGCAAGACAAGCCAGAGTGGGGTGGCTTAACTTAAGATGTATAACGATGCAGGGGATGGGAGGGAGGGAACAAATCTCGAAAAACTTGAGTGAAACTAATCAATTGCGAACAACTTGCTGCATGCTTATATCCGGGACTTTCCCGCCCAACCGAGGCTATCCAAAAAGGGGGAATGCCCCTGCGCAGCAACCAAACTCATTCTTTTGGGTGAATTAACTCCACTTAAATTGACATTTAATTGACATTAAATAGTTGAGCGTCAACGCTGTCCTGAATTTTTGCTGACAAACAGCTGACGGCCCTTTGTTATCGCACAATAGTGCTAAAGACGTTAGTAGTGGAGACCAAAGACTTCTTAATCCTTGCATTATTCTAACGAATTTCTTTGGTTTAATTCCAATTGGGATTAAATGACAACTTTTTGTTTCATGATTGAAAAAGCCATCAAGGACATAACCACGCACACCATATTGCTCCATTTTGATAATTGAATTTCATATTATGATTAACAGTGTCAAAAGCCTTTTGTAAATCAATAAAGATACCACAACAAAATTCCACGTTCCATTCTAGCCAGTAATTTACGTGCTATTGAAATCAAAATTGCGTCTCTGAGACAGGTAACTGTATTGAATTCGAATTTTAATGCCAAATAAATCATGGACCAGAACAGGTGGTGGAGCTCGAGATTCTTTTTCATACACCTCACTAGTATTTTGCTGATATTTGGGTCTTAACCCTATCTCACCTGGGCGATTTGAAACGGTCAATGCCTGGGGGGGGGGGTGGAATCCACCCCCCCCTGTTTATCTCTGTTGTTGCTTGAGATATGGCAACCAAATTTGGCACAGAGGTTGTCGATTATATAACCAATGAATTTGTGAAACAATGGTTTAATTAGCGTTGTTGTAGTTGTTGTTGCTGGAGCATAATTAACATTATGACGTCACATGACGTCATAAAAATGAAAGTGTGTTAAAATGTCGTAAAACTTTATTTTTTGTAAAGAAATATAATATATAGATCAAAATAGATGTAAATTCATACTTTAGACTTAATCGGACCTATTGTAAAGGATTAAAAGAGATACAAATTATGTTTTTCACAGAGTGTGGCACGACAACTTGATTACCATGGAGACAAGGCTAAAAATAGAACACCAAAATTGTTACAGTTTCATTGCTGTATGATAGAAAGTTAAACTTGCTAAATCCCAGAGGCATTCAACAGACAGGGAAAAACTTATAAATGAAATTGTACGAGGGGGGGGTGGAATCCACCCCCCCCCACCCCAGGTGAGATAGGGTTAAAGACGAGCGAAGTTATCAAACAAAATTTCCTCATCTAAGTTAACCTTTGAGTTTGACTGATAAATTAACGTTTTCTTTGTGAATATCAGCTACATACTTTTCATTCCACAGCCCGTGTCAAACGTGTAAACATTTTTTGACTCAGTGAGCCGGAACTTGAGAGTTCGAGTTGCCCAAGTTCAAGTGTTGTATCAGTAATTTTGAATATTAGTAGCAATTATAACCTCAAATGCGTGTGTTTTATGGAATGTTTTGTCTCCTCAGGACATGAAGTCGACTACGGGTTTACAGCTTATGATCTTATCCACTGCCTTTCTCCTGGGATCAGATGGCGCCTATTTTTACATCGGAAAGGGCTTCAGCGAGAAAGGCGTTTGCAAATACACAGGATACAAGCCTGGTGGTGGAGTGCCCAATATCAAACCAATAACTGCGCCAGAAGCTAAAATGCCTGCCAATGCACTTGCCCTAATTACTGGATTGGGATCAAAGAGTGCTGCGCTTGCTACATCCACATCAGATCTGATGCAAGCATTCAACAAGGGCACCAAATTGTTTTTCAAAATTGCCCCAAAGCTAGGAGCAGCTTTGGGAGTTTTTGGGGCTGCTCTTGACCTCGTAAATGCCTTCGCATCGCCGACTTCTCAGGATATCCTAGATCAAGCAAATAAAGCTATCGCAAAGCTGACAGCAGAAGTAAATAAGCGGCTCGTTCAAATGGAAGGATATGCTGATGCTAAAGTTATCAACATCGAGAAAGACCTAATCAACAGAGAATACCGCACCTTGTTCAACTATTTTGCTGGATGTGTCAAGGAAACGACAAAAGCGAAAGTCGATCAATGCATGATAGAAGCAGAGAAGCTTACCAATGCAGCAAGCCCAAAATTCATGATTCTTGATACGATGATGAACAGTTACAAGCCAACACTACACAGTAGATCTTACTTTGAGAAATATCCATCAAAGGCCCCCTCTTAGCAGGGGTAAATTTTGTAACATCATCATCATCATTATAATATAACTCACTTTTACAGGAGTACAAGAACTGAAACTAAACTAAGTTAAAATAATGAAATCCACCCTAACTTAACAATACTAAACTTAAACTAAAAGAATGCATAAACAACTTTTCAATCGGGAATCTCAATGCCATATTTCGTAAAATTCTCGTTGGCTCGTTACTTTCTGGGCGTAGATCTTAGTAGCGTGTCAGTACGTATTTGAAATGCTTTTTGCAGGTATTTTGCGAGACCTTTCCCAATCTTACTGTTTTCACAGGAGAGAAGGTATATAAATTTGCATGTAGAATCCATGCGAGTAAACAAGGGCACTTCTTGCTGGACTATTGTAAAGAACTGATTACGAATATCAGAGTACTCTTGGCAATCCACTAGAAAGTGTTGTTCGTTTTCAACGTAGTTGCTTTTACAAACGAGACACTTGCGTTCATCTGGGGTAATGTTTTCCCTTCGCCCAGTCTCAATTCGAAGGTTATGGTCACTGCACCTAAATTTGGCTACTGCCCGGCGCAATCCCCTATCGCCTAGAAGACAGTAGGGCTCCATTTGAACTCGCGTCTTGAAAGACTGGTAACTTCGCAATTTATTAGACCCTTTCTTTGATCGACCAACAGTGGAAGTGATAGCTCGAGACCAGTATTCGTTGAAGGCACTGTTGAGTTTTCTCGTTACTATATTTTTAAAGGTTGGTGCTTTCATATTCCTAGTTCTACAAATATCGAGCTCTAGGTTGACCTGTTTGGCTAAACAATGGAGTGATGACATCCAACTATACTTATCATTCCGGTGCAGCGCGATGCTTTCGTTAAATGCTTTTGCAGCGAGTTTATGATTGTCCATGGTGCAAAGACGGTGGAAAAAAAGCAAGCTCAGTCTCAAACAGAATAGTGAGATAGGTGTCCTTCCCAAGTCTCCAAGAACCGCCAAGTTGCTGCAACTTTTCTTAACACCGAGAATACTCTTACAGACCCGAAGGTGCTGCTTCTCGGTCACACTGAGAAACTTCTCGTAGACAAAGGTATCGTTGTCATCTTTGCAAAGTATTTTGATCTGACGGGAATTAAGCTGGGTCCATATCTCGCAATTGTAAGTAAGGATTGGTTTAATTAAAGAATCGAAGATTTTAAGTGTAACTTTAGGCTCAAAGTTAACTTTATTGAGAACCTTCCTTACGGCAAAATAGGCTTTTTTTGCTCTGTCACTCAGGTTTTCCATTGCTGCGGTGAAAGATCCAGAGGCAGACAACATTGTGCCAAGGTATTTGTACCTATTGGTTATTGGGAGTTCTTTCCCTCCAACTGTAAATGATAAGTTTCTAGGTTTCATCCCCGTTTTGTTGAAAATCATTACATTACTTTTCTTCGAGTTGATATTAAGCCCCCATTTATTACAAAATCCGTTGATTTTGTCCAGACACCTTTGAAGCCCATTTTTGGAAGTGGAGAAGAGTACCAAGTCATCTGCAAACAGCAAATGACTCAAACGAGCATCGCCAAGGGATACTTGATCGCAATCGTGGTCGAACTCTAATTTCATATCTTCGATAAAAAGGTTAAAGAGCAAAGGCGAAAGATTGCAACCTTGTTTGACCCCAATAGTTGTTGGTATTGGTTCGATGAGAGTACTCCCAAGCTTTACACATTGCTTCACAGACCTATACATTGATTTAACAATATTTAGAAAAGGGCCATCCAGCCCTAAAGCCCAGAGTTTTGAGAAAAGGAAGTTGCGATCAACGCTGTCATAAGCCTTTTTCAAATCAATGAAAGCTGTATACAAGTGTTTGCCTTCGTTTTTTACTATCTTGTTTACAAGTGTGTTAACCACAAAAACATGATCACTAGTCCGGTTCTCCTCAAGAAAACCGATTTGGTTGGGTCCTATAAGCCCGAATTTCGCTATTGTGTTTCGAAGCCGATTTGTGAGTAAAAGGCCGAACATTTTACCAAAACACGATCCAACACTGATTCCACGATAGTTATCTAAATCGTCCTTTTGGCCACCTTTGTATATAGTTGAAAGAATGTTAAAAGACCAGTCATTAGGATAGCAGCCTGACTGGCGTATAAGGTTGAAAAGTTTTTGTACTGGTCTGGAGAGTGCATGTCGACCATGTTTGAGGCATTCATTTAATACGCTGTCGAACCCAGAAGCCTTCCCGTTTTTTAGTTTTGCAGCCCCTGAGAATATCTCCTCTTCCGAGAAAGGAGAATTTAAATGTTCGGAAATTTTTGATGCCCTAAAATTTTCAGAGAGGGATGATCCAAAAACAGTTGCACCAAGATTTCTCTCTCCTGCATTAAGCGGTTTATTGTACAACTCCGAGAAGTATGAGTGGTATTTTTTCAAATTCGCTCCAAAGTTTTCACCCCCTTTGTCTGCACTGTCATTTGCCTTACTCTCATCCTTGCTGATCCTCGAAACCAGATCCCAGAAAGCTTTTGGGTCCTTGTTTTCCATACTTATTAATTGTTGTTTGATTTTCTGGGTGTATATTCTCTCTTCCTTCCTCAGTAGAAATCTCAATAGAAATCTCAATAGAAATCTCAATAGAAATCTCAGTTTGTTTACATTTTGCACCATAGCTAATCAACGAGCTCCATTTTAATCACATGATCAACAACTTCGCGCGTCGAGAATGGTAGCTGTGGAGAAAACCATAAGACAACTACCCTCTCAACTTTTGGTCGCCGCGAAAATATACTTGCGAAGAAGCTTTAGAAATTTTAAATCTGTGTTGTCCGATTAATATCCTAGCCAGGGTTGCTTGCCCACTTGTCTGCCGTAACTTGTTTTTGTGAAATAATTTCTTGAAACTTCTTCGTTTCACAGACCTCTCGTTTCCTTTGATAGAGCTGAGTTCCGGCGCAATAAAACTAATCTTTGTGTTTAGGAACGACAAAATGGCACTTTAAACGGCTAAATTCAGTTCCAAAATAATAATACATTTAATTTTGATTTACCAGAACAATGTGTTGCAGCAGCTTATCCTAAACGGTCGTTAGTTAGCCGTGGCAACGAAATTTGCAGAACAAGAAAAATCAGCATGGAAGGGTTTCTCTTGTGGGTGTTTTAGCAGGTGTTTTTGCCAATTCGTCGACTGATCAGAGTGTAACATGAAGAATCATTTGCTGGTTTCTTCGGAAAATAAAAAACACTAAGACAACACTAAACAAGACTTTGGCCGGTCAACTGAAAGAGTAGAGTAAGAAATAGTTGCACAACAGAGTTGCACAACAAAGTTTTGTGTTTATTTGAATTTGGATGCTCCAAATTTAGTGATTACGATAAATGCTCCTTTCGATGAATGTTTATTAATCAAAGGGTTTATTATCAAAATTATCAGATTTTCGGTCAAGAATCGAGTTTCTTACGCGTTCCATAAAAATCATTTGTACCCTCGTGAAAATTTCAAAACAGTACTCGTATGTTTAGACATTAACTCAAGTAGATACCCTCCGAGTAATATAAGACAGGAAACAGGTAAAATATATAAAGTAAACTATGCCGAGGCTTTCCTTGACTAAACTGGAAATTTCTAAATGCTTTTTGCCAGTTCTCGAGTTTCTTAGCCTTTAAGTGATCTTCTATTGAGTTTCTCCATATAAAACTTGAGTGTAAAACGTACAAGGAAATTTGATAAGGACCCTGTTCCAAGGTAAGAACATCTTGAATTTCAATTCTATGTCACATAAATCTTTGTAGCTGGAATGCTTCCGACCCAGGTGTGTAAATTCAAATTCATAAATTCGGAAGTATTTATAAAAGTTCGTCATTCTCCAATTTTATTTGAAGGCGAAGTTAAATCCAACGTTTAAGAAGACATGAGTTATGTGATTCATCCTTTTACAAATTAATCCACTTACCTTTCAAGACTGACTTCTTTTAACTTTTCTGCTCCCTTCTTTTATGTCACTCGTTGGGGAAACCTTCTTGGCCGTAGAGTTTGCAAAATCAAGATGTCAGAAACAACATTCTATTTCTCATCGACTGATTACTGGTACAAACTCTTCATGATCTTATCTCCTATTTTACCAGTTCTGCTGCCAAAAGGTGCCACAATCTTATTCAATTTTGTCCCAAGGTTTTCATCATTTATCGAAGCAACCAAATAATGTTTCAGTCCAGTTTTGAATAATAAGAGGATGAATTGCTGACAAAATTCCCGCCAAAACACTAACAAGAGAAACCCTTACATGCTAATTTTCCTTGTTATGCAAATTTTGTTGACAGGGCCACAGGGCCAACTGACGGCCACTTAGGATGGTTGCTGAAATACTTCTTTCCGGTAAATCAAAATAAAATGCCTTGTAACCTTAATTTCCAGTCTGGAACTGACTTTAGATGTTAAGAGTGCCATATTATCGCTCCTTTTCGCGCTGAACCTCGGCTACTTCAAAGGAAGTGAGAGGTTCCGTGAAATGACGGAGTTTCAAGGAATTATTTCGCAAAAACCAGGTATAGCAGACAAGTGGGCAAGCAACCCTGGTTAGGAAATTTATCTGACAACACAGATTTAAAATTTCTAAAGCTTCTTCGAAAGTATATTTTCGCGGCGACCAAACGTTGAGAGGGTAGTTTTCCTATGGTTTTCTCCACAGCTACGACTCTCGACGCGCGAAGTAGTTTATCACGTGATCGAATTGGAGCTCGTTGATTGGCTATGGTGCAAAATGTAAACAAACTGAAATTTCTATTATTACAAAATTTACCCCTGCTCCCCCTCTTATTATGATGTAAA
The DNA here is from genome assembly GCA_964019985.1 of Aurelia sp. 4 Dawson et al 2005. Classification (NCBI taxonomy): domain Eukaryota; kingdom Metazoa; phylum Cnidaria; class Scyphozoa; order Semaeostomeae; family Ulmaridae; genus Aurelia; species Aurelia sp. 4 Dawson et al 2005. Next base: position 10,453,797 of record OZ026494.1, on the reverse strand, counting down.
GAGAATGGAAGTTGGAATCATTTCTTTCCGTGATTACGCAAACTTACATCTGCTTATGATCAGCACTTTGGTGAACACATTCAAAGACATGCGGGGTAAGAAAGAAACCTATGCAAGATATGTGAAGGAGCAAGCATCAGCAGGTAAGCCCATTCGCGTGTGTTTCCTTTCTATCCGTTTGCAAAGAATCATAATTCAGATGCACAATTCAAAGTAGCTGTGTTGGACAAGACTAAACTTATGACGATGAGTCCCTTGTATCCCTGAGGTAAGCCTTGCTCTACAGGGACTCATAATGAGACAAAGAAAAGGTAGATTTATGCCTTTTGTCCCTTTTTCCATGCGTTTTTTGGTGTGCTAATATCACTTGGCCAATAGGAGCTCATAATATTACGCCTAAAAAGAGGGCCCACATTTTTGAATGGCCTACGCAAGTGCAGTTTTCGTATACTGAACAAAAATCGTTTCAAAATCTGGTTTAAAGAGCTCGAAATTTGAAAAGTACACCTTCTGTACAATAAATGATATTGTCTTGACCTACAAATGGCAAAATGCGTACCCAAGGATACAAGGGTGAGCGGACGAGTGGCTTATACAGTCTTCGTCAGGTGACTGAAGTTAAGCTTGGTCGAGTGAGGTCAGATTTTGGATGGGTGACCACTGAGGCCTGACCTCGCAACTCACCTCGCCGCCCTTCGGAAGGGACGTTAAACTAGGGGTCCCATGCCTGGATGCGGCATGCACAGTGGGCCTAAATTAGCTTTCAGTAGCTAGAAATCCTGACAAGCTCACTCAAAGTGAATTGAAAACGAAAAACAAACAAACAACCTTTCTATGTTTCAAGTTTCATATCGGTATTTTTATCAATTTGTAGATGCAAAGCGACAAAATCCACGTGGTTTTGCACCCAATTCAGCAACATTTTCTGACGTCAGCACTTAGTCACGTGACATAAACAAAAAATGACATCATCTTGTTTGCCTAATCATGTTTGTTCCTTGTGCCATTTTTCAAGCCTCTAGCTCTTATGGTTTTGAGAAGACAGAGGGAAGGGCATTTTGTGCCTCCTCTAATCTCCTCATAGTTTCAAAAAGCCATTCTGGATAGGTTTGAATTTTTTTCAATGTGACTTGATTTTTCGAAAAATCCTTACCTGGATCAGAATAATTTTTAGTGCGTTTTGAAAAATCAGAAGTCCTGTCGCTTGAGAAGAAATATACACCTAAGTTAATTAATAACATTGACTCTGTCTGCACTAAAGCTTAGTGGAGCTCCCCAGTGAAACTCTGACTGTACCCTTTGGTCACAAGCACACAGACATTGGGCCTCTTTTAGATGGGGGTGTAACAAACGGAGAATGTGAAAAGTAACTTTGTTACATGGGTAAAAAGCCTTTGCTCTAGTGCCTGGAGCCATACTTTGTAGAAAGTAGGGCATTGGATCTTACCTTCTGATTCTGCACTAAAACCCAAAGCTTAGTGACTTCTAAAAAGCATAAGTTTGAGTGCTGCTATTTGCTATTTTGGTCGGCTCCCTGTCTCTCCTCTTTACCTTCAGTTTTATTCTCGTGATTTCGGTAGGAGAGGGGCATTCTTGCTCCCCATTTCCCTGAGAGAACAGTAGAACGTTAACGTTATGCCACTCGGGTGACTTGGGTCAGACTACTGCACGGGAGGGGGAGGGCAAAAGTGCCCCCCATTATCTCCAAAACTTTAGTTGGTATACCCTTTTAGCTTCGCGCAATAGTAATTGAATCTTTTTGGAGTGTAATTATAGAATATGGTGTTAATTTGTCAAGCAGTTTTGGCCAACTAACCTAATAAACAACCCAGTTCTTTATCCACTTTATTTTTGGTTAATAATCAAAAGTTTGCATGAGGCCATTTTGCCCCCCCCCCTTAGGTTAAGATAGGGTTAAAGCATTTTACCTTTTTGCAGCAAAGAAATACGCAGACTATGGAAAATGGGCCTATAATTGGATATTGTTGAGAAACGTGCAGGAAAATTTGAATGGACACTTCAAACACTCTTGCGGAAACGGCAACAAAATCATGGAAGGTTGGTTCATAAAAGTAAATACTGCCTACGGATCATCGTGTAAACTGGAATGTACAGGGATGAATAAACCAGCAGAGTGTACATATCGTGTCATTGTTCGTGCAGATGGGAAAAGGCCAAGCTCCTATTTTGGACAATTTGTAAGAGCATGTAACAGGTAAGTAACCAAAACAGCATGCATAGACGTAAGAACGGGGGCACTGGGTGCTCGTGCCCCCAAGATCCTACAGTACACAATGAAGTGCCTTTTATTTTGGAAAATGCCCCTTTCTCTAACAGAACAAGTGCCCTGGAAGCGTTGTGTCCCCCAAGGCTGAGATGCTTCCTACGTCCCTGACAGCATGGCAGATTTTAGTGAAATGATGTTTACTTTCGAAGTCCTGTTTATTTTTCTATGCAGATGAATATAGTCAGCTCTGAGTATCTAGTCAGCTCTATAGTATAATGTTTATTAGGCAGCTCTGAGTAATTCGAGTTCCTAGGAGGGGTCGTGAAAATATTCGAATCACAAATAACTAGATTTAAATGAGTAGTGAAATTCCTGTCAAAAGTCGTGAAACAGTTTCCACGTTTTAAGCTCTTCGAACCAAATAGCCTATTTCAATACTTTTCTATCAATAAAGAAGTTGGAAGATCTTTTGACATTTGTTCTACGAAATTGACACAAACTCAAACCACACGTCTCACAATATCTAGCTATATATGTATTCTCTTTCACTTTGCTTGCTATCCTAGTTTTCTTTTATAGATATGTTTGTGAATTTAGTTGTAAAGGGTTATTGAATTTACAAAATTTCGAAAAAATTTTCCTTCCGAATGAGGCTGACCAATGGGATTGCAAAAGATAGGAATCAAGGTCAAATGTTTTAGTCGAGTTTTGCTCTTGGTTCATGGCCGGAAACCTTCAAAGCCTCACGTTCACGGACCAATCAGACAGCGAATAAGCAAAGAAGACAGAAGAAACGTGTGAAGATTTTTCTCAATTTAATCTACCTACATAAAACGCAACCACGACAAAAACTTTTGAAATTTCCCGATTTTCCTTTCAAGAAATCTTTTCGCCAGACAACGTCGTCCCCAAAGGCCTTTTGCCTTATTGGGACGGAGACGAAAAGGCACTGGGATTGGCTGGTCACATGACCATAAAAGCGCCCACTCTCCGTGGGTGTCACAAATTATAGAAATAGTAATATAAGTAGCGGTTTAGACTGATTGTATAATCGTAGTTATCGCTATTGATAGACTGATGGAAGCAAAAATAAGAAATATTGTTGTTGTTGTTGTTGTTGTTATTGTTGTTGTTGTCGTTGTTGCTATTTTGGTGATATCTGGGACTATGTCGTGAGGCTTGCAGCAGCTTACGTTCGTTAGGCCACGGCTGTGTCAAATTTGCAGCGGAATGGAGGAAACAGAATGCTACGAACAGCTCAGGCTTCTGTCAACTTTTTCAATTTTTTCAATTCAGGTTTCTGTCAACTTTATCCCTCCAAATATATACCAAGGCAAACTCTAAACGAGTTATGCAAACTGTACGTGCGACCCCATCTTGACTACTGTGATGTAATTTATCATAACCCAGCAAAAGTTTGTGAATTTAGTAATGATATCATCTTGCCACGTTGGAGAAGCTCGAGTGAGTACAGTATTCATGGAGGGATTCGTCGCGAGAAAAGCTGTACGCAGAGCTCAGATGGGAATCGCTAAGTTTCCGCAGATGGAGTAGACGCTTTGCTTTATTCTACAACATGGTAAACCACTTAACCGGTGAATACACCTTGGCTCTAATCCCCCCCCCCCCCACTTCAGCAGTCTCAGTACTCTCTCCACAAAGGGATGTAATCGGGCGAATAAGGGCAAGAACAGAAAAATTCCAATCTAACTGCTATCCTCACTGCCTTTCTGAACGGAATGAACTCGATCCAGAAATTAGACTTGCACCTTCACTTGCTGTATTTAAGAGAAAATCGCTCTTGAAAATGCGCCTCCTTCCTACATCCATCTTTGGTGTTCATGACCGATTAATGTATCTTACACAACTTTGGGTTGGTCTTAGTAAATTTCGTGGTATCATTTTAAACAACATTTTCAAGTGGAATAATTTCGTGATCACAGGTCAGAGAGATACGCCATACTTCGACACCAAAGACAGCATGTCAGATTTGCTAATCTGCAAGGCAAGAAAAGGCCCACAATAGTCAGGGCTGTCAGAGGAAAATTTTCGTCGAATTGTGCATTTTATGATACCAGCATGAAAATCGGTAAACATACACAGTTTGATGCGCTGAAAAAGGTAGGGTCGGGACCCCATCTCAAAATTGCCCCTAAATGCTATTTTTAGAATGGGGGTACTCGGTTCCAGTCCTTTTCAATGGTCCTCACTGTAAACCCCATGTCAATTGTGGTATTAACATGAAACTTGGTACTCTTACACAGTTTGAAAAGCTGAACAAGATAGGGTTGGGACCCCATCTCAAAATTGCCCCTAAATGCTATTTTTAGAATGGGGTACTCGGTTAAAGTCCTTTTCAATGGTCCTCGCTTTAAACCCAATGCCAATTGTGGTATTAACATGAAACTTGGTATTCTTACACAGTTTGATGCGCTGAAAAAGATAGGGTCGAGACCCCATCTCAAAGTCACCCCTAAATGCTATTTTTAGAATGGGGTACTCGGTTCCAGTCCTTTTCAATGGTTCTAACTATAAACCCCACGTCAATTGTGGTATTGGCATGAAACTTGGCGTTCCATACAGTTTGATGCGCTGAAAAAGACAGGATCAAGACCCCATCCCAAAATTACCCATAAATGCTATTTCTAGAATGGGGGTACTTGGTTCCAGCTATTTTTAACAGTTCTTATCGAAAATCCCTTACAATTTGTGATGTCAGCATGAAACTTAGTATTCTTATATAGTTTGAAAAAGCTGAACAAGTTAAGGTCAAGACCGAACCTCAAAATTACCCCTAAATGCTTTCTGAGAGGGGAGCTTTACCCAGCTACATCAAATGGAAGCTGAAAGTGGCATCAATGAAGGAAGACTACCGTAATACTCATCACTGTAACGTTGCCTTTCAGTCGTCAATGGTGATCTTTCAGACTTTTTTGCGAATAAGAATTAAGCATAACCTCTATTTCTGTATACAACAAACCAGAGTTTTATCGCCCATTATGGCCGACTAGCAAGAGATATTGAAATTTCAGAAGATTGGGAGCTAGTAATGAAATTGCAATTGCGCTGGAAATCTTTGCTGACTTCCATCAGTTTATTATAATTTGGCCTTTACTTTGCATTGAATGAAGACAAGATAGTTTACGTTCCTCTTCTTTCTTTTCCTTCGTGCATCACATTGTGATTTGAAATCATTCTAACATAACTTTATTTCAAAGAAAACTTATAAAAGTGATTTCTAATTTGGATTTCAGTTTCTGAAGTCTGAGCTCCACTCTATTTTGGTCGCCTTTCTCAGTTTACCATGGAAGCTCCCAGGAGCCTGAATATGTTCAACTATTCCCGTCAGCGATATATTTGGTGGAAGCCGTACTTACTAACTTCAACGGTTCATGAAGCTCCAAAAAGGAGGCGCATTTCAATATCTTTGCATTTTAGAATGATTCTCCAAAAACTCATACACAGATGATAAAGCAAGATAAACAAGAAGTCAAAGCATTAATTTCTACAGTCAAAACTCAAAATTTGATTCTCTCTTTCCGAAAGACGGAGTGGCGTAACTTTTTATGATGGGCGACAATTGAAGAAAATGACGCATCTCCCAATCTGTCTGAAGTTTTTCTCCATTAGTTAGCAATACAACCTAACTACTTAGTTTTTCATTAATACCTTGAGCAATTAATTTAAAAGTTCGCGATGCCATAGGCATAATGGGCAACACCAATCTACGAAAGTATACAGAAAGTGACTTCTTGAGTTGCTTGGAGTCATACTATAGCAGAAAGCAAGGACCTTATAGGGTTGACTGCAAGAGTAATCAATGGTGCTGCCATGGTACAAATGACAACATCGAAAAGCGACAAGATGTTCAGAAAGTACAATAAGACAATTTTCAGAGAGAGGATTCTGAAAACTTTCAAGGAAGACTGCATATGATCTGCAGGGACAACATTAGAGAGGTAGAGCAATTTGTTGTATTTGTAGAAGACAAAGAAAGTTCTTTGAGCAATGTCGTTGGATGCACCCTAGAATGCAATTCTGAGATGGGGTCTTTTCCTCCTTGTTCTGCTCGTCAAACTGTGTGAGAATACTAAATTTCATGCTATCACAAATTTCAAGCAATTTACACTAAGAACAGTTTAAAAGGACTGGAACCGGGTACCGCATTCTAAAAATAGCATTTAGGGGTAATTTTGAGATGGGGTCTCAACCCTATCTTGTTCAGCTTTTCAAACTGTGTAAGAATACCAAGCTTTATCCTAATACCACAGTTGGCATGGGGTTTACAGTGAGGACCATTGAAGAGGACTGGAGCCGAGAACCCCATTCTAAAAATAGCATTTAGGGGTAATTTTGAGATAAGGTCCCGACCCTATCTTGTTCAGCTTTTCAAACTGTGTAAGAATACCAAGCTTTATGCTAATACCACAATTGGCATGGGGTTTACAGTGAGGATCATTGAAAGGGACTGGAACCGAGTACCCCATTCTAAAAATAGCATTTAGGGGTAATTTTGAGATGGGATCCCGACCCTATCTTGTTCAGCTTTTCAAACCGTGTAAGAATACCAAGTTTCATGTTAATACCACAATTGGCATGGGGTTTACAGTGAGGACCATTAAAAAAGACTGGAACCGAGTACCCCATTCTAAAAATAGCATTTAGGGGCAATTTTGAGATGGAGTCCTGACCCTATATTTTTCAGCGCATCAAACTGTGTTGGTTTACCAATTTTCATGCTGGTATCATAAAATGCACGATTGTTCCGCTATCAGGCCTGACTACAAGCCCTATCGGCTTCATGGGAATTAGTGATGTTTCACATGTGTTGTAGAAGACGTTTTAGGAATGAATAGTGTACTAAGAATGCTGGAAGTCCAGAAATGCTGAAAACGAACACAGGTCGTGAGTTTGATGCGTCATATCTCCTTGGAATAGAGAGATATTTTGACCGGCATCCAAACTTGTATACCCAAACGTATAGAGAGAAGATTTCTTAAAAAATTCAGGAAATTTCGAGCAGTTTTTTATCCTGGTTGCGTTTTATGAAAGTAGGTAAAATTTAGAAAAATCTTCACTCGTTTCTTTTGCTTCCTCACTTATTCGCCGTCTGATTGGTCCGTGAAAACGAGATTTTAATGGTTTCCGGCCATGGACCACGAGCAAAATTTGGCCAAAAAATTTGATTCCTATCTTGCATTCGAACAATTGTGCAGTGCAATTCAGAAGTCAATGAAACACAACACATGTGCTGAGAGGGGCAACAAATAACACACAAAGGTATTATAAAGTTAACTGCCAGGGCTTTCTTTATCTGAGATGACCTAAAGCCACACAGATCCAATCGAATCATCAAAGGATGGTAGCACTACCAGGTGATCAAATAAGACTTAAATTAGCTTGGTCGCATATAAAGGGTGCCCCCAAAAACATGTGCGCTGTTTGAGTGACTGATGCGGAACATAATCATAATCATATTCATAAAAACTTATTTAAAGTTGATTTATTTGTAGCTAACAGCCATAGATCCAAGTTTTACGCTTCGAGATTTTTATGGAAGAGACTTCATCTTAAAGGTTGACACCGAGTTTGAGTAAATTTGATCAGTAATTGCTGATTTGTGGAGCAAGAAAGTGAAATCATTTGCCGCCTCAAAACCAGAAGATTCTTTATTCTTCATTATGTAAAATCAAAGGAATTGATTGAAAAAATACCTTCCTAGCCTGGTTTTCAGATGTTTATTAGTGAGACAGAAAGTCAGCAATTGGATTTTGTGATAACCAAGAATATTGAACAAACCCAACATTATCTCCATTTTATCAGGACCTTCATCAATTTATTCATTGCGCCTGTTGCATTTGCTTAAACAAAGAAAGCAAAGCTCTGACTTGCAGCATCTATGCTTGCAGTTGGATGCAAATTTTACCCATCTGGATTAATATGTTTGCCATTAATACCAGCCAATAGGGTACTGATGTTCAAGTTACCTATTGAGGAAAATCTTCAAAGTCGTTAGCCATCTGGACTTGCTACAAGTCTCTCTCGCGGAAAAAACAGGAGAAGGAAAAACAGCGAGAGGGACTTGTAATACTTGGCATTCTCATTAATATTCATGAGCAATCAAGCCTTGCTTCCATTTTCAAAAATGACGGGGTTGTTGTCAACTGTTTCATCGAAGCTTGAGTCTGCCATTGTCAAAGAACGTCGCAGAGCCTCGCCCTGTTGTATCATTGTCCCTTCTAAGCATATGATTGGATATTGGTTTTTTTGTAAAAGGATGCCGACTGGACAGAATTCTGTCCAGCCAACGACCCAGGCTGCCAAGTATTACAAGTCTCTCTCGCTTTCATTCCTTCTCCCGTTTTTCCTGCGAGAGACTTGTAGCAAGTCCATTAGCCATCGATTAATGCATTATTCTCTCTTATGACTATGATTAATGCTAATTTAACATTTCTGGAGCCAATCAAGTCTGAATCTAGTGAAACTTCCATATGACGGACAACTGTGGGACAAATTATATCGTCCATTGTAAAGAGGTGTCCGAAGTATGGAGGCTCCATCCATTTTCATACTTTCTTTTGGGGCGAAATATACTTGTCCGTTTATTGAAGGTGTCCGTTGCATAGAGGTGTCCGTTAATGAAAGCTCCACTCATCTGTGACACCCTGTATAAGATTTTCTCTTCTTCCTTCCAAGATGCTACGGATCAGCTGCAAAGGTTTATGGTTCTGAAAAAAGGGCAAACATTCTTTGCGGTCCATTTTTGAGTAGCCTGGAGAAGGATGTCAAAACGTATTATGAAGGAACACTCCTCAGCAACGTCAAAATATGGAATGAGGTTGCAAAGAAAGCATCAAATGATTTTAAATCATTACCGAATGATGTTGCTGAAAAGGATTCTACTGCAAATGACGACGTTAGCGAAGATTTTGAAAGGCGTCTTGAGAGAGCAGAGAAGTTAGCGATGCAGCAGTATAGAGATATGATCAGGCAGGAAGAAAGGGACAGCAGAATTGAAGCAAGAAAAAAAGACATGGCAGCTCAGCGGGCATATTCTAACGAGGAAAATGAAGATGATGATCGTGATGAGGATGAAGATTATGATGATGATGTTCCAGAATTTGAAGAAATACAATAGAAGGAACAATAGTATAATAGGGGTGTTAATGGATACCATGTGAATGGTATAACTCTAAATGTGTAGTGAACTGTATTTTATAACTTACGATACTGTGCCTTTAGTTGATTTGACAGTATCTCATCATATTTAATCACACTGACCGAGCAGAAATAATCTATCTTCTATTTTCTATCTGCTACCTATACCGAGTGAACTGGAAAAAAATTCTAACTTTTAAACATTCATAGTACCGAGAGTTTTTTGCGGGACTTGAATGATCCAAGCTTCAGTGGAAAGGCGAAAAGATTATTGTGAACAAAGCTGTGAATTTTCCGAGCGGGCGGAATTTAGACAATAACATGTTGCTCAGCCGTAACAATCTATTCAATTTCAGAGCGACATTTTCTCTCGTAAACAAAAGAATTTCCGCCCGCTCGGAAAATTCTACTGACTGGAAATTAGCCCCTAGGCTGCATTCACACTGAACAATCTTTTGTAAGCGTGTAAACACTCGTGCAGAAATCCGCCATACTAATCTCTTACAATGTTCAGATTGCAACATATTTTTGCAGTCTGAAAACTTAAGGGATTAGAATTGGGGATTTCTGCACACGCGTTTACGCGCTTACAAAAGATTGTGCAATGTGAATGCAGCCTTAGGGGCCCTTTACATGAGCAAACTCAGACCGGTCTGAGTTTCAGATCGGCTTGAAATTTTGCTATGTCTACTATTTTGCATTGCGTTTACATGGAGTTTCAAACCGGTTTGAAATTATACTAGCGTCACATTACGCATGCGTTTAATGCGACTGAGGCAAGTGTGACCGTGGTTTTCTTTTCTCGTATTTTCGATATCAACAACACGTTATCAACAACATAAGATGCCATTAAGATGGATAAGCAACGATAATAAACTTTATGTTTGTACTGCATCACAGATCTACTTCGGTTTCATGGTTCAAATACTCCTTCAGAACCTGAATTTAAAACAGGAGGCTGATCTGCCTCAGATTTTTATGCTTAGTTTAGTTAGTTTCTTAGTTTTAGCACAGTAAATTACTCTGGTTTAAGGTTTTGCAACTACACACCACAGGAGAAAAACAAACAAACGACCAAACAATAAGACTGGCTCCCAGTGGTGCAATATCACTTCCGCAATTACATTCACAACTTTCATTTCGCCCCGATCCGAAAAATTCTGTTTACATGAGAATTTCAGGTCGACCTTACTTTTCAGATCGGTCTGAAAGACCGAAACGAACCCAGGCCGGCACGAGTTTCATTTCGCCTGTTCTCATGTAAACACTTTAAGGGCTTTGACCAGACACCGAAATGAGAGTCGTGCCGATCTGAAACTCAGGCCGGTCTGACTTTGCTCATGTAAACACAGGGAGCCCAGGAATAATTGGCAAACTAAAAACCACTGATCTGAAAAAAAGACTGGATCGAGCAACTCATTGTTCGCTGAGGACTGTTTTTGAAGCCCGCGATTTTTGACCGGTGCCATATTGGTAGGTCCCAAGGAGCGTAAGCATTTGTATGGGACCTACTGAATATAAGGAGAAATTTCAAAGAGAAGCCTGCTATTTCGGCTCGCTGTGGACAGGAAAAGAGAAAGAACAACATCAGAACTATATCAGAAGGAAGAAGGACACTAGCAATGATGAGAAACTGGCTCTAGAGGGAGAATTTCTGTCATATTTTAACAGTAAGTCATAGTTGCTTCGGTCCAACTTAGGCCGGCCTGTAAACCAACGATTCTGAATGATGGTGGCAAATGGTTGTAGCATTTCTTGATGTTATATTTCTTGAAACTTATGCATTTCGTTCAGTTTATCATAGGCAAATATCTGAAATGATTAAATGCTTGATTTGGTGCGCACAATTGAGCTTGAAGGCAAGTTATCATGTCCAGTTTTCCATGTTCTCCTTCATGCCAGGAATGAGATTTCAGCTGGTTTCCCTTGACTTTTATGTACGGAAATAACGACCTTTTATTATTCCAAAAACCAGTTTGAAAGCGGTTTTGATATCTAAATCTGTTGTCAGGGTCTTTCATTTATTCCCCACTGGGTGAAATTAATTTCAAGACATGTTTATCATCTACACCACCCTACCTACATTGCCTTTCTTTATGTTTACCTACAGTTATTAGCAATTAGGGTGGCTTTGAGATCTTGTTAAAATTTTCTCTTCACGATTTTCATCTGACAGACATCTGGATGAATTTAGCAGTATATTTTATGAGAGCATTTTGCATCAATGAGGCTAGCAGTCTACTCTTGAAATCCAAGCTTAACTTGAAGTTAGCATCCATAGTTGTAGGGTCAGGTGCAAACATTTAGTCACTCAAATAAAGATCATGCCAGTTAAGGTTGTTTGGTAAATGGCTGTACCATTTTTAAGATTTCATTGCCACCCATCTAACCTAGCCTGTGTGCAGACTTGACCAATTTCTTCTGAAAGAAGTTTCGTCAAGAAACCTCTCTTAAACGAAACCAATCTTATCTGCATGAACGCTTCTAGCCTAATCCAGCCCTATGTGATATAATGGCAACCAAACCATTTTGTTTTTGAGAATAGACTTGTTGAAAATTAACTGTCACTTCAAAAATAGAGAATTCTAGTGACAATAGCAATGTGTAAAAAATAGTTCAAGAAAGTCTATGAATAATATACAGTATCAAGCTCTTTGTACCTGGCAAATTTTCTCTTGAACTGATCACAAGTTGTTGTACAGTATTTTTATTAGTGCAGCTTTTTGTCATGCAGTCTTTTAATGAATGTGTAGATGCAATCATCAAGGAAGCAATGTGTATTATTTCAGTAATGTATGCTTGTCATCAAAATCTATAATACTATAATTAATCAAATACACCATGTCATAACTTCATCATCAACTGGATGCAGCAGAAATGATTCATTATCACAACACAAAGTTCAAGGAATAGAGTCCTGATTTTGAGGAAAACAAGTTAATGTAGATATTAGAAGTCACTATGTTTTTCAGATAATTCAGCTCTCTCAATTTGTTTACCACATGCATTCTTTTCACAAGAAACCCTGGATCAGCAGCAGTGCTAAATATTTCTTAAGTTTGCACGAAGAGTTCTGCCAAGTCCCTTGATACTTTCCCACCGCTTGTTTGATCCTATAATTATAATGTATATACAGGTAGTTTCTACAACTGCTATGGGTGCATTTTCTTGACATATGTAAAAATAACAGTAAGTGAGAGAAGTTCTTCTGTGACACAAAAAACATGTTTTGCAAAATCAAAGCAAGCTTTAAAATTCTGCTTTGGAAATTTTCTTTTCCTTCCCACATGTAGAGCAACTGGCCATCTCTTGCAAACAGGTTTCTTATGAAAGAACAAGTATGTAATAGTACATATGTTAGTAACATCCTTCAGCAGTTTGATCGTAAGTCTAAATTCATAGAATCTGTTTGTAAATGGCAGTCACTATTTCCAAGCAACTCAAGGCTTTCCAATGATTTCAATGAAGCACATCACTGCAGCATTTAAAACTATCACCACAAATCATCAGGCAAGTGCAAATGCACCAACACATAAACTTTGGTTTATGTGTCACTCAGCTGCAATTATTGGCATTTAATTACATATTCCTTGCTTGAAAAAAGAGCAGTAGGCAACCATTTGTGTGAAATTAGAGAAAACTGGCATCCACAGTGCTATTGATTGTATCCATCATTCTTGGACTATCACATCTACCTAGAAAAGAAACGCAAGTGCAATTGAAATAGATTCATACTGTACTGATCGTTACAAAATCAGGATTGAATAACAAATGGCCTCATGGCAGAATGGATGCAAGGTTTACAGTCCTTGGGAGATATTTAAACAAACTATATTAATAAGAGAGAACTGTGAACAAACTGAATCCAAAGAAACTTTACTTTGTAGATCTATCATTCAAAAAGCCTGAGCAGAGGAGGGGCAAGAAATTCTATTATTCCTCATCACCTACTAAGGCTAGGCAAAAGCTTTTTCTGCACTAAACCAAATTTCTCTAAGCTAACTGCATTGTATTAGCCGGTTGGGACAACCTGCACAGTCTGGAGAGATAGAGAGAGGGAGGAATCTTGACAGTCGAGGTTGATAAAGCATGCATGCGCCCTTCATTTTGTTCGCCCCTTTCTCTACGACACTCGGCGGTAGCGAAAACATAACTTCCTTTCCCCTTCATAAATAGAAACCTACTAAGCACTGTGTTAATTTAGGCAAGAAACGACCCTCACAACCATCACAAATCAAAGAAACTGTCTTATGATCCTACTGCCTACCCGTACGACGCCAGGAGCACGATACCCTGTAGTGCCAGTGTGCCCACACCAAAGAAATATTTTGCAGGAAATATCTACATTTCTACCTTAAGAATGGTTTAATGAATAAAAAGCTGCAAAGAACTACACAAGAATGAGTAAAAGGAAGTGTGCAAACCTCAAAACTCCTTCCGTATTTCTCAGAATGAGTGAAATTTCCTCTGTTGTTTATAAGGCTTTGCACCGTCTCGCAGCAAATTGGGACCTACCAATATGGCCGCCGCGCATTTCAGCTGGCTTCATTTTCTGAACAACAGAAGCTCGATCCAGTCTTTTTTTCAGATCAGTGACTAAAAACATAAATTGTCTAGAATAGGAGCTCCGTAGGAAACTGCGAAGGATTTGCGAAGCCTTGAAATGAATGCTGCGAAGGACTCGTAGCGCGTTGAGCTGCGAAGGAACTATGAAAAACGGTTTTTCACAGTTCCTTCGCAGCTCAACGCGCTACGAGTCCTTCGCAGCATTCATTTCAAGGCTTCGCAAATCCTTCGCAGTTTCCTACGGAGCTCCTATTCTCGACAATTTATGTTTTGACTTTGCCAATTATTCCTGGGCTCCCTGTGATGTAAAGGGCCTCTTAGAAATGGAGGTCAAAAGAAGATGGAGGTCTTATCCAGTGACGAAGGCGATGATTTTCTCAGCTTCCTGATCCTCCACGATAGAAACTGACGACCTCTCATTCATCTGGTGTAACAAGGGCAAATAATCTTTCAATAGAGCCAAACCGGATGTTTACATTTGCACATTAGCCAATCAGATGCGACCATGACGTCACACAAACAAAAGAATCGACTGGTGCAAGTGCCCCTCATATATTGAGTCGTGCAAGCGACTATTAGGTAAATTCAGGAAAACTTGGTATTTTTCAACTCTGTACTAATATGGCGTAATATGGTTAAATTTTCCTCCAGGGTTTTTTTTTAAAGAACTCTTAAATCCAGAGAAAACGGCTTTTGAGTAAGGCCTATCATTTGGAAGCGTGATCCTTCACAAATAAGCCCTTCAAAAAAAAACGTAAATTCATATCTTTGTCTTCCAATTTTCTAAACATCTCTGAAAATACATTAGCAGGCGACAGCAGTTGGCTTTAAACAGTACCGGAGTTTTATATTACACAGGCAGTGGCAACGCTTACCTTATAAGCGAACAACATTCGAAATCCTAAATCTTGTGTAACTGTGAAATGCGATAGATTTTCGTCTCCCTCTTAAAAAATCTTTTATTTGAAGTATCTTTAAAGCTTTGGTCTTTATTTCTTGCTGTTACCATCCTCAGAAATGTCCTTTCAACTGCAAGGTTTCAAAATCATGCCGTCGGTTAAGTCAAACTTTATGTAAAAGCTTTATATCGTCCACTGCCAATCGCAAACCAGCTATCGATCTCTGAAGCGCTGTATATTGAAAGTAAGAATATATGTTACCAAAGGTATAGGCTTCACTTATTTCCTTTCCACTAAGAGTTGACGTTTCAGCATAGAGCAAACAAGATATCACGTTTCAGTTTATAACACCAAAATGAAAAGTTAAGGGGCAAGATTGTCAACTTCGAGAGTACAGTCATCTAACAGATCTACCTAGGGTTTCAAAAAAGCCGAGGAAATCCACCTATTCCCCCGTTAAAAACTGTAGCTTTAGATAAATATTGTCTCCTGCTAATCAAGAGTGTCTGCACTTTCTGAATTTGGCTAACTCTGATATTCTAGACTCTACACTTATCGTTTTTCTTGGTTAAAGCTGCACTCCCATAAATCTAACGCGGGCTGCTGGGGCTTGGCTGCCCTTCAGATATTTTTCAGCCTTTTCGCAGATCTTTCCTCATAAGCATCAGACAAACATAAGGTTGCATTTCTTCATCATTAGGGCAATTTGGGCTTTGAGGGAACTAGCCAGTCTCCCGAAAAAGCAAATAACCCTTCCGAAGGTGGGGTTGGAAGGAAAACCTGCATTTTTCCCGCCACAGAACACGAAGCGAGGAAATGAAATTGAACGAAGCAAAGTGTTCCCCCCAACCCCAAACCAAGAGGAGAGAAAACAACGCAATACCCCAAGCCAAATAGGATCGAAGCGTAAATAAGATGAGGAAATGCAACCCCTGTAAGCGATACACGTTTTTTATATATAAGAAACTGGTTTATAAGGAACTAGTACTAAGAAGGCCAGAATTTTAAGAAACTCTAGTACCATGGTACCATGTCTGACAAGTACTAAGAAACTTTTCAAAGTTAAAAGCATGGATTTTATAGCGAATAGATCATTGAACCTTCATTCTTGAGCAATATTATCTAACCATTTGTGTTTTCAACATAACAGAACACTGTTTATTCCTTTATGATGTTTTAAATATCAAGAAACATATCTGCCGCAGTGTTAGCGACCACATTGCTAATTCTGCATTCAGAAAAATAAGAAACCAATTAAGAAACTTTTAGTACTAAAATCGACAAAATTTCACATGGAATTAAGAAACTTTTAGTTCTATGGCCTGATCCTAGTTTCTTATAAAAAAAAACGTGTAGCTCAAATGATACCTTGAAATACTTGCATTGCTAACCAGAGGCGAAAGTACACATGATGTAAATGAAAAAGAAATTGCTCACCAAATCTGAGGCTCCATGTTTCGTGCTAAACCAATGTAGACTTGCACTACAAATAGCCAACCAAATGGCCTGCTCGAACGAAGCTGCAAAGGAAAACATGGCTCGAAGGCCACAAACACGTAACACACAAACACAAGCAAAGCCCAAAGGCCATTTCAACCAACATTGGTCAACTCGCTGTCGAGACTTATAGCATTTTGATTTGCAACCACTCAGCACGAGTGTGCAAAATTTGCTAAATTCTCAAATCAAACTCTGTTTTATACTGCATGGAAGAAACCATGCCGCATGCACGACCATCAATGAACACGCAGATGATGAAAACATTACATCTCTAGAGAGTTAAAACAGCAGTAGTTTAAATTCCCAGATTTGTAAATTTGTAAAAAGAACAATGCACAGCATGTTCGTTGCTTTAACTCCGATTAGAATTTCATTCTAATCGTCAAAAACTACATGCAAGAAACTTTGGGCTCACTAAAGACCAAATGAATTTAGTCTACCTGTACTTGAGACAAAAAGCAGAAGATAGAGGGCAATAAGACTAGCAACATATACTGTACCTGGTTAGTTCCTTGCAACTTCACTGACAGAATGGCGTTTGTTGGTCCAGTATGATTCCTCAAACAATTTGCTTGCCAAATAGCTGACTTGGGTACCCCTGTCTGCCGAGTATGCAAAGCAATGCAGATCAAGCAAATCTCCCATCGGGAAGCAGCAGAATACTTCACCGAATCCACACCGGTCTGGTACACTTGTGGCATTATCCTTGGTAAGGTGAGTACCTTAAGTGGCTATTATCAGCATTTCTGAATCTTGGATGCTTTTGTAGATGTGTTAGGAACCCGGGGGGGAGGCGTAACTTGAGTTTCCAAGATACGGGGTTATGCCATTCAAATCGTAAAGCACCACACATAAATCCGGAGAAATTTCTCAAAAGTACCCCATAAATCTGGAGAATTTCTGAAACTCATACCCATAAATCCGGGAATGCCAAAACAGCTCACCAGTAAATGAATTCTGACAGAAAACTATACCCATAAATCCGGAAGATGCAAAAAATTGTTGAAAACCATACCCATAAATCCGGACTCTATCATGAAAAAGGTACTCTAAAAATGGCACAACCCGTACCATAGACAAGTTAAGTTACCCCCCCCCCCCCCTCGGGGTTAGGAATGAACAAGTGCAGAGCAATCCTGCTTTGCTCAATGGCTTCAGCTCACGTCAGGTGCAGAGTTTTGCCGCCACTCCTTATTTTGACCAATGACGGAAGAGGGCTAATGTCAAGCTCAATGACTGATCAAAGAAATTGGGAACTGACGATCATGCTTATAAATCAAAGTTTATTTTTAATCAAATGAAATCGACAAAGTGAATCATTAAAGTTCAGCAAGGAAAGTTAAGCTGTGGTGTCGCTTTGAATTGATTCCCCGGAGGGGGGGGGGGGTACTTGACTTTTTATACGGGGGTGTGCCCATCACAAAAAATTTTAACCTGCTCCAGAATTTTCCCCTGAAAGTGATACCCTGTCCTAGAAAAAATCTGCAAAGTATATCCAGTTCCAGCGCAGCAATACATAGTAGAGCCGAATGAGTTCGAACTGTTCTAACTGGTCTTAGAAAATTGCTGCAAAGTCCATGAGAAAGTTGAACAAATTGGGACCAATTAGCAAAACCGCAAAAATCAAACTGAGTATTGGTGAAATGATAACCTGCTCTAGAGAAAATGTGCCTTTGGACAACCTGCTCTAGAAAAAAGTCCTTACTTTGATACCCTGTTCTAGAAAAATTGGTGAAAACGATGCCCTGAAAAACGGCACATCCCCGCCGACCAAATATACTACATACCCCCCGAGATTGATTCCCTAGGAACGCAAGGATGAGGGAGGAGCTGCGGTTGGTATCATATGCTACCTTATCTGTCGCCACTGTCTCGGTAAAGTTCAGCACTTTTTAACACCAAACTATATATTTAGAAAACAGGAAGACATTGATAGGAATTACGTCGTTTTTGAACGGCTTATTTGTAAAGAAATGAAATTTGAAAATGAAATATGTAAATTGAAATATGAAATGAAATGAAATGTATAAGATGAAATGAAATGAATTGAAGAACCAAGACCCTAAATGATAGGCCTTACTCAAAAGCCGTTTTCCTTTTCTCTGGATTTATGCGTTCTTTTAAAAAAACCCGCGAGGAAACTTTAACCATATTGTAATACTGCTTATTTTCCCCATACTCTAGGCAAATTATTAAAGTACTAGCCATCTTATTTATTTATTCATGTTTTTACTTTTCGTTGCTTTTAATGCTATCTGTGCACGACATCATAGGAATGTTAAGTAAGCCACTGTGTGAGTGGAGAATATTGCTCTATCGTAGGTTTAATGACCCTTTAAGACAAGCCAGTTATACAACTTTGTACGTCATTCATTGTCATCACGTGTAATATTTTATTTTAGGATATGGCACTTTGTTGTTGTTAGGCTTTATGTGCAGTGCTTGCAAAAGACTGTATCATTTAGTTCCTACGTGTACATTATTGTATTTTGGGTAGATTTATTGAGCTCCACCAGAGTAGACTAGTCTTGGCTTCGATTAATGAAGGAATAATTATCACAGTTACGAAGAATGCTCAAATTGTTTGTCATTTATTTGAAGGCTGCTCTTGGCCGAAATCCTGAAAACTACACATGTTCAAACCAGTTCATAATATCAGTAAAGAGTTGAAAAATACAAATTTTTTCCTGAATTTACTTAATAGTTTGTGCTAGCTTTTTGCTAAGTTTTGAAGGATTTGTTACGCAAAAATGACTGCAATGAGATTCAAAACCCCACGAATCGGCTAATTTTAGCGATCGCATTGTGATACCGAAAACACTTATGGTCCGAGGTATGGAGAATCTTCTCCCGTTGAAATTTTGACAAAAATCGACATAGCCGAGTGTGCAATGCTATTTTGGGGATGGTGGTCAAACCGGTCAAAAATGGCCTAAACGTTGCCGCAAAACGCGGAAGTAAACACAACGACGGCACCTGATTGGTCAGTTTTAGGAGAAAATGTGATCTGATCAGAGCGTGGCGAAGAACCCCACGGGAGCTTTGGACAAAAGAAAAGATTTGTCCGCTATGCTCCCTTTTTCCAGAAGGAGCTTCCATACATATCTGATATTTTCTAATGCAGGGTTGCCAGATGTCCGAAATGGGCTGCGGCCAATATTGCTACGGTTGGTGGCCAAATTCGGCCAATCATACAGAATGCTAAAAAACTGCCAAATTTCGATCAATTGTGTGCAGCGACCGTGTAGTTGGAAATAGCTTTGAGTGGTAGAATAACTTTTACGCCTTCGTCTTTGACAAATTTTATTATGTTTTACTATTTTTGTCATTTTTTTACTCAGGCAGTCTTGAGATTTTCATTATAAATCGGTACATTAATTGTCGAAAAATAGTGGTTTCCTTTGTTTATCTGTGGTTTTTCCACTTACGGCCAAAATTCGGCCAACTTTTGAGTTTTCGGCCAAATCATTGTTTGGCGGCCAAGGGTTTTAAAAAACGACCAGAATCGAGAAATTTGGCCGTCAAATCGGCCAAATGGCAACCCGGTAATCTAATGCTCTTGGGGGTGAGACCTTTTGAGAATGCCTCAGTTTGAAGTAAGGTACACGACTTCCGCTACCAAATAAGGACAATGCTAAACTTTGGACCTTGTATAAAAAGGAGAAACACAGTTGGACTTGCAAGAAGAGCAGAACTTGACTTGACATCATTAGGTCACTTCCTGAAATTATCGCCAAAAAGAGATCAAAATCCACACTAATTTCATAATTGAGTCTTTTGTCCTGATAACGTAGCATGAGTGACATCGAAGACGCCATTTTAGTTGAAAGAATGGCAGACATGGAGGCCGAACCTTTCGAGCAAGGATCATCAGATTTGCTTGATTTTTCCGACACACCTGTTCCTGAGAATGAAGCGTTTCCAGTTTCTTCGACCACAGATCAGTTGCTGGATTTTATAAAACCAGAAACATCGCATGGAGATGATGTTGCTGCCAACACAGGCCTAGATGATGTCGTCCGTCCAGTTGCGAGCGAGAGCGAACCACAAGAGACCCTGCAAGAGCCAGAACCTGCTCAAGAAACCGTTAGTTCAAGTGCAGTTGAAGAGCTTCCCACCACTCCTGCTGCTGCAAGTTCAAGTGTTGACGAGCAGCAAGAAGAAAAGCCAAGTGATATTGAAGAAGATAGCAGCAAGCAGGGTAAGCTCAATTCTGCTCAATTCATGCACGTTTTCGGTTCCAAACCACACGTAGAAGTCTTGCAAGATAAATCCCCCGATGCCAAATTTCCGTTTATTTTCATAACCCATGGCCTGATAACCAGACTGGAACTGGTAGGAAAGATAGTGAATTATATATACTAAATTATATATACTTCACCTCAGCTGCAGAATGAATGAAGGCCTGGCTGGTAAAGGGGTCTGCACAGACAGGGCCAAGGAAAAAAGACATTCGACCGACGTGAGACGACTTTCCTTTGCCACTCCGTCCAAAAGTTAAAGCAAGAGGGGAGGTTGAGGTTTATCAATATCATCTTCTTTTTGATAAAGGGCCCCCGTTGATGAAAACCCTTTGAATAGGCGCCCCCATAGGCGCCCTCTTGCAAGACTGATTAAGTGTGTTTTAAGAACGATTATTCTATTGCTCTTCAGAAATAGCATTGCCCCCCTTCCTTCATATTGTGATAAACTGCTCCCACTCTCAGTGCAGTTCAGTTTCATATATTTTAAATTCCTCTACATACAATTTATGAACTGACTAAACAGACAAATAACTAAACTAAACAAGTATAAGATACGGAGATTTGATACATCAAAGAAAAAAGAAAAATAATACAATATACACTGAAATGAACAACGAAAAAAGATAAATTGTATGGAGGGAATTACTTAAAGGAGGAGCTCTCTCAGTAGTCAGACTAATCGAGGAGAGAGCACCCCCTGTTTTTTGATAGTATTTCACATAAAATTAATGACTTACATGGGGATTATATATTCGGGTGGATGGTGAACTTTTTGTGCAAACTAAGATAATTTTGATCATTATTTTCAAAGAGGAATGCTTTGAGTTTACGATGAAAACCAATAGTAGAGGGTGATTTTTTTATATCCATGGGGATGTCATTCCAGCACTTAGCTCCAAAGTAACAAACTGATTGGAGACCATATTGAGAAGTGTTTTTCTGAGTTAGAAAAATATCATTTTTAGTGGCTTGCCGTGTATAATGTTGATGAACGGATTGAACTAGATCAAAAAAAGAATGAAAACAAGAAGGAGAGATTTTATTTACACAATCATATACAAAAGACTGATGACTGATGACTCTGACTGATGACTCTGACTGGAATCTTTGAAGAATGGACATAAAAGTCTTGCGATAGCCAATTCTTTTTCCATATTGTTTTTCCTGAAATTTCACAAGTGTTCAGTGCAGCACAAAAAAGTTTCCAAGGCAATGCCTCCTACTGACTGAATAGATCACATAAATTTGGTGTGTAAATGACATCTTTTTCTCATGAAATCTTTTTGCTCAATCTTTCCACATCAACCACAAGTATCATCTGGATTTAACACAAATACGCCCCCTGCTTTGCCATACTTCATGTTTTTCAGTACCCAATCGGTTTCTTCTCATTGGCAGTCATTTGGAGCCTCATCCATGTCATCAAACAGTCTCCTTCAGTTTTCAATTTTCATGATAAACTAAAAGTTCATATATTCTCAAGAAAATACTAAGTTTAAAGGGATAGGTGAAGGTGAAGGTGAAGTTGTGTTTTTCAGCGCCAAGCACTAGGATCGCAGAAATAGAGCAGACCTAATCAAGTCCACGACCCCTTGTCATGACGCTCAAGCAGTGGGGCCCAACCGGGACTCGAACCCACTCCTCCTGACTATTCTAAATATCTAGACATAGCTATATCTCCTAGCTGCTATAGATAGATTATAGAAAACGCCTACTGTACGCATCCATTTTGTCTTTGGGTCCACAATGAAGCTGCATGTGTCAAAGTTATCATACATACATACATACATACATACAAACATACATACATGCATACATACATACATACATACATACATACATACATACATACATACATACATACATACATACATACATACATACATACATACATACATACATACATACATACAGCAAGACAGCAAGATAAAGCAGGACAATTTTATGGCAGCACAAGGCTGATGTGGTCCTGCTAATTAAATAACTACACATATTTAAAGTGGATACGAAATTTTGGCATAAAAAAGTTTTACAAATCCTTTAATCAACTAACTAATAATAAAAAAACATGCTTGTCTTTGTTACTTAGTGCCGCTGTTGATCTGAAATTAATTCTGTCCAATGCAAGAGAGTTTTCCTTGATCCGATTCTCAAAAGAGTACATACTACTAGATCTTTTCATCTCAGAAGGAAGAGAATTCCAAATGATTGCAGCGTGATGTATAAATGACCTTTTCCCCAGTTCTGTCCTAGATCTTGGTAACTTGATTTTTAAATTGTCCCTGAGAGATCTCTTCGTTTCACTCTTTTTTATGAGGGGTTTGATCTCTTCTGGAGTTTCACCATAATAAGCTTTATGGGTTAAGCAAGCAACTCTTCGTTTATATAAATACTTGATATCCTTCCATTTTGCCTTGTCTAGAATTTGATTTTCAGGGATCAATGTTGGTATATTATGAATCAGTTTGGCAGCTCTTCTGTGAACTCTTTCTAAAGATAACAATGCGTTGTTAGAGCATGAGCCCCAAACAACCAAACCATATATTGCACTTGGTAGAAGTCCTTTGAAGTAAATGTTCTCCAAAACTGAGGGTGCAAGACCTTTCAGTCTCCTGAGTGATTTAATCTTTTGACCAAGGCATTTGCTGACATTTTGTACATGATTTTTCCAGCTCAAACTCAATCAAACTCAATAGACTGTACTCTTAACCTGGCCAGGCTAGGTTTCCCATTCCCTTTGAAATTCTCTGAATGTTTCTGCAATTTTTTAAGTTGAATGAAAGATGTTGCAACTTCAAGATACTTTTGGCACAGGTGGTTCTCTCTCCTCAATTAATCTATCTATTGAGAGAGCTACTCCTTAAGAGATTCCTATCTTGCAAATTCCCTGCAAATGTACAGTATCTAACTTTCTTTGTATACAGTATGTTTGCTATCTGTTTTTATTAATGATTACTTGATGTTCTTATTCTGTTGCCTTGTTGTTATTGTTGTAAAATGGAATTTGTGTTTCATTGGAATTTTAAAACGAATGAAACTTGAACTTAAGTGTTTAAATCTTCAGCACTCTTATGAGCTGACCAAGCCGTGCTACCTTCTAGCAGTGCACCAGGTGGGATGTTTGGTGTTGGCACAAATCATTATTATGCTTGTTGATTTTATGGCTGTATAGTGTTGGCCCTGATTCATTAAGTAATTGTCTTTCATTGTGGAATTGGCTGCGATAAAGGGAGGGGATGTAGGGCATGGCTGCAATGCTTCCTTGTTCAGAATGAAAGGAAATTGCAAATGCCTGCATTTTGGGTGCTTCAATTGAGGCTTGTACAGTGATGCAGTGTGCAAAAAGAATTTTATGTTTTCAGAACTTTTATGATCTCATCTACTGTATATGTGTCCCATTTCATTTCATTAAATGTAATGAGGGTGTAATCCAAACCAAACCATTCTCATTCTTGCACTTATTTATGTGCGGGATTTGTCAATGTGTTTTTCCATTGTCAGCTATTATGGTCTGGAGCTTGTAGAATTTTCACAAGAAGCTCCACAAGTTTGCTTTACATGATCAACACAAAGTACAGTCATCCTTACTGCTTATCAATATTCTGCAAATGCCACACCTTGCAAAATTTGCAATGGCATGATTACACCATTGAGGAATTGACCCCTGCTCATATGCAATGAAATTTAGGAGAAATCTTTTATCAGTCACCTGCAGATAACACTGAAGATAATGGTATACAATTGGAAAACTGATGTTTTCATGAAAAATTTATTAGATTGATCTTTCGGTATTTTGTATGGAGCCTTGCTATCCCCATGGAAGAATAATTTGGGAAGCATGTGGTATAATCATTCAAGATAAACATTTGTCCAGTTTGTCATGTTGAGTTTGAGGCTGTTATGCTGTAGCTGCAAGTTTTATGATAATATTTTTGCAAGAATGGATTACTGTGCAACCTTCAATTTTTGTACACACCACAAAGATGAGGTTTTGTATTTTTTATGTTTATTGAATCTTCCAGAGTTAGAACTAGCTTGACTCAAAAAGTTTAGCTAAGTCTCTGATGACAAAAAAATTCCTTTATATATACCCCATTAGTTTCTTTAGGTAGGCAATGTTTATGCATGTTTCAAGATCATATACTGTACAATAGTGGCAAATTGTAGATCCCTGTATGCAAGTAGCTTTTGACTCCATCTTATCATTTTAATGTGTTAGATGTTGTTTACAAATGCTGCAAGAGGCTCTAAGTTTCAGCTACAGCAAATCATTTGATAACTCTGACTTCAAGTAAAATAAACTTTTATGTTTGTTGGATTGATTTCACTGGTCCAAAGGAAATAAAAGATTACAGATTAGATGGTTTTAATGGGCATTTACCGTACAAAAAGTTAAATTGCATTTATGGAACTTAGTGAAAGCGTCTTAAATACCCTGTAATGCCGCTATTTCTGTAAATCAAATGTCAAATCTAGTAACAGACAACAAAGAGAAACAAAGGAACTGTCTGCAACATTGTGTGCATTGATGCTTTGGAATTTTACAGTACATCTCAGCTCTTTTGATTAATTCAATTCATAAAGATTGCTCAATACACCGAAACACACCTCCTTAAAATTTCATCCCCTTGCAGAATATAGCTGTTGGTCTCCCAGCCTCTAGATTTGAGGTTTCATAAATTATGTATTGATATACTAGATTGATGCATACAGTGCAGGCAGCAGGTTGAATTTCTTGAAACATGAGTCTCATACAAACAATGAAAATTGCTTTACAGCTGTCACTGTTATCATTCTTCACTACTAACTGCACAATAAGAATTTATATATAGTATATAATTCTTTTTTGGCATAATGTTGAAAGTATATACGCGATTTTTGTACATATTTCAAAGTATCTCCTAACATACTGTATATTGTGAGACAAGATTACAATGGAGCACCAAAGATTGGAAGTTGAGTTTCTTTTTTGTTGATGCCTTTTCCTATTTCATAACCTGTCTGATTTCAGAAAATATATGTTTTCAGTCCAGTTTTCTATACCGCAAAACTTTGATATTTGCACAAATCAGGATATTCATTACATATAATATCAACTGCATCAAATGCATGATTTCAGGTCAGTTTTATATACTGTATATACTGCTTATAGTGTTTCTGTTCTTCCTTAGAACTGACCAGTTGCATGGCAAAATGCCTGATGAGCTACAATGTGGATCAAAGAGGTTTGGATTTACAGTATGCTTTATTTCTGTTGTATGATTGTACTTAAAATCAAACCAGTGTGTACCTGGAGCTACATAGGAAAACGATATCAGCATTTGCAAAATATAAGATTGTGGATTATCCATCAGTTTCAAGGTACTTTCACATATACTGTGTGTTGAAAGAGGGCCATTTTTACCATGCCGCTTTGATTTCACCTAATTTTTTGGTAACTACAGGGTGCCCCAAAAGATTATGCCCTGTTCGTGTGTCTAATGTGGAGAAGCTGTAGCTTTAATTTGCTCTGTTTCTATGCAGTTGCATAGGCCAGGCTTCTATTTAGAGTCAGAGTCCCAGTCATTCTGACAAATGACTGCTGATTTATAGTAGAGGAAATGCAGAATAAGCAAGTGGTTGCTGCAAAAGTGGCACCTCTGTTGTTCCACTGAAGGGGTTGTGGCATAGTGGTGAAATCCTCTGCAGTCAGAACAATCAGGCATGTGGGTTCGATACATGGTAGAGCCCCACTCTTTGAGCTTTATGAGAAGGGGTTGCAGTCTCGATTAGCACTTTGCTACTTCTTCGATCCCAGTGCTTGGCGCTAAAAACCACTTCAACCTTCACCTTCCACTACTATGTCAATATTAAGTAAAATTTCAAAGAAAGGCTTCTATCTTTGTACTGAATTTTCTTGTTAACTTCCAAAAGGGTTAATACAGTAGGACCGCTTATCAATGTGAAAATCTTTCAAACCCTAAAGAGAGATAATTTGAATATGACAAAACTCTCTCTATTTGATGTTTGAAGGAACGTTCAGAGCTTTGCCAAAGGTAGAAGGACCCCTTCTAGTTTCTGGATGTATGTGCCCCTCTTCAAGACTAATGCGGACAGAATGTCATTTAGTTTTTTACCATTTTCACAAAATGCCCACAAATAGCCTTATGAAGTTAAGAAGCACTGAGTATGATTTTCATGAATTGTAGGTAGTAACACCGCAACACGACAAAGAACAACTGCAAAAAATGAGTCAATTTAACACATATTTATTTGATTATATATGTTTTGCCAATATTTCGTCCTGCCATGCAGGACTTCTTCAGGGCTGTTATGGGATAGTTACATTAAAGATTAGAATATGTACAACGATTTGAATAGGAGAGGCTACATGTGATTGGTTAGATATGATGGCTACGCAGAGGTTATGTGGGTAGGTTATGAGGATTACGTTACAGGCCTTTGGCCTTCCTAGGAATATTTTGGTAGGTGTGTGGCCAATTGCAATCAGGGTGCATATCAGGTGTGCAATGGAGAGCAATTGAAAGTCACCGTAAATTTTATCAGAGTATGCCTATTATGGAATTGCAATCTACGAATTGTTGGACCCAGTCCATTGAGGGATCAAATTTTGAAAATACTCTAAGTACATCTAAAAATAAGCCAATAGTGATATTGCCTATCTCTAATGAAGAGGCAAGGCAGCCGAAAATTTTCCATTCACTCTAAATTTTCGCTAAAATTCTCTAGTAAATTGAATGAACAAAAAGGAATTGAATTTTCAAGAACCAATAAACTTTAAGGTCAAAGAAATAACTCTTCAGCCAAACTGATATTGCTTCTTACTGGATTATCTTTTATAAACAAGCTAATAATTATTATCAATTCATTAAGGGGCTTTGGTTAAGTGCAAGATTTTTAATCCTCATTTGGAAAAGGGATGCGTGTGATCTATTGCACTCCTTGGGAAGAGGTGTGTGCCAAGGTGTGTGAGAGCAATCGCATGCCATTCCCAGTAAGACCTAACGTTATGTGGTAATGATAATGATATCCTCACTTTATACTAACATACCTCACTCTGAAGGTGTTCAGGCTGCCAGGGAGTACCTTGACAAACCCACCACACAAAACCCACCCACCCAAACCATATGCGACCTCATTCTACGCAACAACAATTGTGAGTTTAACGAACGATTTCATTTACAGAAACATGGTACAGCCATGGGCACTTGCATGGCACCCCTATATGCTAATCTTTTTATGGGGGCCATTGAAGAAAATGCCCCACGCAACGCACCTCACAAACCCCTTGTTTGGTGGCGTTGCATCAACAATAAGTTTTTAATATGGACTTACGGACTTGACAAACTCACAGAATCCATATCCACATTCAACAACATCCACCCAAACATCAAATTCACTAGCGACATATCACCTACTGGCACACATTTCCTCGACGTCACAGTTATACTCAACGAAGACAACACCATCTCCACAGACCTCTCGACAGACACATCAATACCTCATCAGCACATCCGCTCACCCTAAGCATATGAAACAGTCTATAGCATACAACCTAGCACTACGACTACAACGCATATGTTCCAACGATGATACATTCAATAAACGTACAAACAAACTGCTTACATACCTTACTAAACAAGGATACAAACGCAAATACGTACGTAACGAAATACGGAAGACTTCCAAAACAAAGCGACAATCAAGCTTACAAACGAAACAGAAAAGACATAAAAAACAGAACGCCATTCGTTGTCACCTACCACCCCAGCATTCCACAACTCTAGCATATACTTCACAGCAACTTCCACATATCGCAAAACTCAACTAACTGCAAGGAAGTCTTCCCAGACCCACCGATACTTAGCAACCGTAGACCAAAAAAGCTCAGGGAATACCTGGTGCGCGCCAAAATAAAAAATGACGCCACCACCACTCTCGGAGGTATATCCAAATGTCCATCATGCCGTAACTGCCATACATGCCAACACATACAAGACGGAACACGAAAAGTCATATTTTATAACACTAACAAAACCTTTGACATACGACAAAGCCTTGACTGCAACTCCACCGACCTCATATACTTACTGCAATGCAAACGATGCCTACGCAACAAAAAGACCGACTGCCAATACATAGGACAAACGGGACGACGTATAAGAGACAGACTCAACGAACATCAACAAGACATTATAAAGAGATATTCTGACACATCCGGGGTTGCAGAACACTTCTGTAAACCCGGACACTCAGTACAAGACTTGCAACTACTACCGCTACTCCAGATACATGACACCAGAGAGAGTGTTAGACGAGCCAAGGAAGCATACTTCATTGGCTTGGTCAACACTCTGTCACCTAACGGACTAAACGGAACCACAGACTGCTAACACAAATGATTTCATACTAACAGAATCTACAAGCACACTTTCCTAATCTTCCTATCTTACTCATCATCATCACCATCATCATCATCATCATCATCATCATCATCATCATCATCATCATCATCATCATCATCATCATCATCATCATCATCATCATCATCATCATCATCATCATCATCATCATCATCATCGTTGTTGTCATTGTTTCACATTATACTATCATATCATCATCATCATTATCACCATCATTATTCTCATCATTATCATCACCAACAACATTATCATTATTATTACCGCATAACGTAATTCTCATAACCTACCTACATAGCCGCTGCGTAGCCATCATATCTAACCAATCACATGTAGTCTCTCCTATTCAAATCGTTGTACATATTCTAATCTTTAATGTAACTATCCCATAACGGCCCTGAAGAAGTCCTGCATGGCAGGACGAAATATTGGCAAAACATATAATCAAATAAATACGTGTTAAATCGACTCATTTTTTGCTGTTGTTCTTCGTCGTGTTGCGGTGTTACTACCTACAATTTATTCCTTATCGATCATCGCAAGCATCTGCAGATCCGACGAGCGATGTTTATACCATGGCCTTTTCTTTTTCGATTTATGATATTCATGTCCCATTGATGAGAAGATGAGTGGGAAAAGGTTCATCTCATATCATGGAACCAGACTCTGGAGCCAGTAATGCCTCAATGTTAAGATGGTGCCCTCTATGGTATTATAAAAAGACTACAAAAGAAATAATACCACATGTGCTACTCTTGTTCCTTTCATTTTTCTTTGTAGTGGATTTTTTTGTTTCCTTTGAATGTAAGGATAGTGGGTATTATTTTAATGTCTTTTTGTTATGACCAATTTTGCAAATGGGAAATCTTGTGTCTTGTTGTCCTGTGTAGATTCATTGATAGAACATAGCCTTTTTCTCCTTCACTCAGTATGTATCTCTTTCTTTCAGTTATTGACTTGATCTATTGGAAATGCTGGAAAAAGTCTGCTGCTGTTTTTATAGGAATAATGTTCATCCTTTTGTCATTAACATGCTGCACCCTTCTCAGTGTGGTGACTCTCTTTTCAATGGCACTTCTGGCTGTAGCATTTCTCTACAGAATTGGGATGACAGTTTTCAACGCTGTGCAGAAGACGAGTGCTGAGCATCCTTTCAAGTATGCTTTTTTGTTTCCCGTTAACATTTGTGGGACAAGTCTGGGGTTGATGTTATTAATGCTACAAAGGAAGCTCATCATGTACTGATGCAACTTCTTGCCGTTGTTTCACACTGAGCTTTCCAACGGCTGTCAGTTCCAAAAATGTTCTGATAATTTAGGCCAGATTTGGTTTCTGTGTCACCATTTCTTGCAAGTGCACATGATGAAGAGGCCAGAATTTTAAAGAGGCAAGGAAACAATAGGACAGCCTTGTTTTCGTTTATGCAATATGAGGCCATTTTGCGCAGATTGCTTAATTGAATACAGGTACGTGATTTCACAAGGAAAATTTGAAAAAAGCGAGAAAATGTGTGATACAATATTCATAACAATATTATCTTTTATTACCTGACTGAAGTTTGAAAAAACGAGGCAACACAGAATCCCGCCACTCCAATTGGTTAATCGCACCTTTCCTGCAGGTTTCCCATAGCCTTGTATAATACAATACAAGGACGCTTTTCTGTTGCTACAGCAGCTGCTTTAAGGTGGGTTTCCACTTGTACGAATTTGGTTGTGCGATCGCGCGACCAGTGGTCTGGGCATGCGTAGTTCTTTTCAATGACGAAGATTCCCCAGTCATCAGCGATCACGCGACTGATTTTGGAAGTTGGATTGACTGCAAGTTCTTTGCGACCAGCACGAGCAGAGCCAATCAAATTGCTTTAATTTTGCAATAATTACTTGATACGCATGCCCGGACTATTGGTCACACAGTCACGCGGCCAGTTCGCTCGACTGCTTTCGAGTGATCGCATGGGTCGCACAACCACATTCGCTGATTTAGGTCTATGAGATTTACAGTAAACTCAGAAACGATATGACTGTAACAAAATGTGTTTTTCTAAATGATACAAGTCAAAATTAGAAGCTATCAGGTAATGAAACTCTTACTAACCGGTTTGTCGTTGTACAGGAACATATAAAGCCCTCCGTCTTAATGCACAAACCTTGCAAGCTCGGTCTGTACTCTTAAAGCCTCGGGCTTTATATTTTCCTGTACAACACAAAACCAGTTAGTATGCATTTAGTATTTTATCATTGATAATGCCAACCCCAGACTTGTCCTTTAAAAGTCACTAAGGCCGATTCCACTCAGTTGCAATGGTCAAATTATCCAACGTGGACTGGAAATCTTAAGTTCACAAGAGAAATTATCGCTTTGAATTTGAATGAAATGTTACGCATGAAAGACATTTTATTGTGCAAAATTCCATCCGCTTGAAAGAATAGGTTCAAGATCTTTAAATCGGCATAGAATGGCGGGGTATATAATTCTATGACCTATTTACTTTAACTTTAACGCCAATACTGAGCATCGCATAAAGCATTTTGCTCAAATATTTCTTTAATTGAATGGCTTGAAAGAAACTATAGCCAATTTTCTATAATGCTACTGTAGGACTTTTTTTGAAATCTTGAATGTTTGCCAACATTACAGCCTATTTTAAATTTCAGCTCATTTTATGATATTACGTCATCAATTTTTTATATTGTAAACCCTAAGAATGAAATAGTTTTGCTTCATAGCACATCGTAGACATCCATAAACTATGGTTTTCTTGAAAATTATCTGATCTTTCGTCAAAAAGTTCAGAAATTATACGATAGCTTTAGGTTTTTCTCAACAATTTTCTTGAATTCTTAGAAAGTTAGAAAAACACTGTAATTCTGAAAACGTTGAAGATTTCGAAAAAGTACAACAGTAGATTTTTATTGAGATAGCTAAAGCCTCTTTGCAGCCGTTCAGCTCAGAGAAATACAGGTTGTCCCAAAAATATTATGCCCCGTTTGTGTGGCTATTATGGAGGTGCTGTAGATTCAATTATCTGTGTTTTTACACAGTTGCATAGATCAAGCCTCAGCTTAGACTTTGAGACCTTGGTTGAGTCAGTCTGATACGTGGTTGCTGATTTATGGCCGAGAAAATGCAGGATCAGTTGTTGCTTCAAAAAGAGCACCTCTCTTGTTCTCCAGCAATGTCAAAATAAAGTTAGTTTTCAAAGGAAGGGTTCTGGCATCGTATTTAAATTGTCACTGCATTTTTAAATGGTATACAGTGCGTTCTTGTGAATAGACAGCACTGCTAACCCTTTATATTAGAGGAATTGCATGATTGGTTGATGCATCTTTTGTTTCATTTAATTGGTTGAAAGGAACTTCAGGCTATTTGGTATAAATATTCATTGGTAGTCTGAATCTGGGTGTCTGGAAACCACGAAACCGGGAAACGAACCAGTGAAATAGCGAAATAGTGAGGAATAGTGAAACGAAACGGAGAAACAGCGAAAGGAAGAGTTTGTTTATGGAGTTTTATCACCCAAAACAAGTTCAGTTCTCAGATTGTAAAGCTTAGTACCTTCGCCGTAGCCGGTTCCACTACTGCAAAGATTTATTTTGCATTCGTTCCCGAAGAATGCTGCTTGCATCTATCAAAGTGAACGATGACCTCGATGAGAGTCCGAGTGAAAGAGGAACGAGCTATATTTGGAGTGCATAACATTTTTTTGGAAGCTCAAGGGAAATATGCCATGCTGCATATTCTATGACAGGTGTTGGTGATTTGATGTAAAGAAGAATGCATTATTGCAACTGGGAATCACTAATTGAAAATCTCATCTCCTTTGACAAAAATCCATTTATTGTCGCAAAGAGTTTCAAAAGAAATTCCAAAAAAACCCTGTAATTCTCACACTTTTCCTCAGTTTATTACTTGTTAGTCGTTATATGACGTTTTCAAAGTTCATGGCGTCATTCTTATAAGACGGCTCAGTCAAACAATTGCATTGAATACAATTGATTCGTTGAAATTTAACCTGGTTCAGTTAAAGACCGGGATGGGTACTTCACTATGGGGTAAGACGGGTATGTGCGCCAGTTTTAGGTAGTTTTGACTTGAAAATTCTGGGATTGGGATATACTTTTACTGGAAAATTTCTGTGATTGGGGTGTACTTTCACTTGGAATTTTCTGGGA
This sequence comes from Aurelia sp. 4 Dawson et al 2005, assembly GCA_964019985.1. Lineage (NCBI taxonomy): Eukaryota > Metazoa > Cnidaria > Scyphozoa > Semaeostomeae > Ulmaridae > Aurelia > Aurelia sp. 4 Dawson et al 2005. The sequence goes on along the minus strand of OZ026494.1, from coordinate 10,420,608 downwards.
TTGTGGCTTACTGTTACACTCAAAATTCTGGCAATTGGCATTGAATTAAAGTACAACTGGATAATTTTTTCGAGCAACACGAGCTCAGTTTCAGGTAAACAGACCTCAAGTATTCTTTTATGTGTTGAAAAACGTGCTCAGATCACAGCCTCGTTCCAATGGCCCCTTGGGATCAGAATTCTCATTCCCAGCCCTCGAAGATTCGAAAAATCGAAAACTTTTGGTGCTAAATGACGCTTGAATTCTGGGATTGGGTATTAATATCTGATATACCGGGTGTCCCAAAAAAACGCAACGTATTTAAAAAATTCTGACACAAGCTGTTTCAGATAAAAAATCAAATAACTATTTTTCCCTAAATCTGCAATGATTAGTTTAAATTTTGATATATTTTTCAGAATTTTTGGTGTCTTGTTTGCAGAGTTAAAAATCAATAAACTTAAAATTTGTTGTCAGGCCAAAACCAGAGCTACCAGCAAGTGCAAAGTATACTGCAAAATTACAATCATAGCATGGATGCAACTTCACAGGATTACAGACGAGTGCCCAATTTGATCAAGAAACTGTGACAAAGGGATCCCTTGCTGATTCATGAGTTATGTAGTGTTGAGGGAGCTTTCAGTGTACATTTCCAATCAAAAGTAAAACTCTAATGACGGCCTAGTCATTTAAGAAAAAGCAACTATGGTTTGACAGAAATCTTTAAAAAAATATCTGTTAAATGTTCAGTTTATTTGTGTCTTGCGTGCTTTTGAGCAGTCTTCGGTAATTTCTGGGATTGCCATGTTTTATAATTTGATATTATAATTCACTATTGCTAATGCAGCAGCTCTGGTTTTGACGAAGGGGCAATTTTGAAGTTTGCTGATTTCTAACTTTACAGTCAAGTCCCCAAAAATACTGGGAAGTATATCAAAATTTATTCTAATTATTGCAGATTTGAATAAAAATAATCGTTTGGTAATGAGTATGAAACAATTGCCAGTAGAATTTTTCAAATCTATTGCGTTTTTTCTGTGACACCCGGTATACTCTGGGATTAGGTATCAATATCGGACAAAATTTCTGGGATTGGGTCGTAACAGAATTCCTCACGGCGTACACCCCCGTATCAATTTAAAGTGAACCCCCCCCCCCGCGTAGTTAAAGCTGGTTTTAAGTGTGTCAATGAGAATAGAGTATAAGATATGAAAGATTTCTAATCATTTAGCAGCAACGCGATGTTGCTTATCAATATTGGTGCAAAGACAACGACAAAGAAAATCAACTTTTTCTGTTGTGTAAGTCGATAATTCACGATTGATGGTTTCAAAATCGTTGAATGCAGGTTTTAATGGATAGAGTTTGCCAACGTTACTCTCAGCATTTTTCAGATGGCAAAGCAAATGTTACGGTGATATTTCAACATATTATGGTTTATTCAAATGATTCAAAACTAGTAAGAGCTGTGAGCTACTAAAAGAAATGGAATAGAGCCACCATCTGATTGGAACTGCCGTTCAACAACGCTATCTTACTTGGCCAACAAAGAAAAACGCTAATCAATGGCATTGTTGGACGTGACTGTCTTTCTCCTTTTTTTCTTTTCCGTTTTTCTGTCTTCTTTGAATTGAGCTCCATATCGCAGCACATGGAATCCACTACCATAGTTGCTTTCTGAAAGTAAAATTCGTTTCCTTTCTAAATGACTGTTGAAAATTTGTTTCTCTTCCTTAGTATGGGATTGCTTTTGAAAATGTCTTTGTTTTCCTCTGCAATGGCGCAATGAAATGGCAGTGACGAGGCATTGGAAGTGCAGAGGAGACAGAGCGAAGGGAGAATCAGAAAGGAACATTCGCAGTTGCCGTTCTCATCACTGCGTTATAGCTGAGGAAAAACAAAGAACATTTAAGAAAACAATTAAATCATTGAGGCAAAGAAACGAATTTTCAGCAATCAAAAAAGGAAAGAAACGATTTTACTTTTAGAAAGCACTCTTGATTGTGGATTCCCTATGTTCTCAGATGACGGAGTGGGTATATGGGACAAGACCAATTTACCGTGTCCATTCCCTTTAGTTTCTGTTTGTCTTACAACAGTCTCCGAAATTTCACTGAATGATGCTTCTGTTACAATAGAGACGCGCATAAAAGAACCTAGGTTTTGTCGAGTCAGTCTGCACGAGGTTCTTGATGAACTGATGTCATAATAAGTTCAGCCAGTAGACCACGATATAGTCCCAGTTATCGCAACAATAACAACAACGATGACGACAACAACAGAGTTGTTTATTTTTGCTCGAACTGAGACTTGTGGACTTTCATATAAAAATTTGAGACTGGAAATGAGCATGTTTAGGTGTGCGCTTTGGAACGAGGCTATGGTGTAGTGTCAGAAGTGAGGCAAGCAACCCTCGACTGTTGGAAATTCTCATAGTTGCGGTGAAGTTCATGGAAGATAATTGGTCTTAAAATGAGGAAGTCTTGGTTCACAGTGAAAGGTTTGTTGATTCTTGGATCAAGGAAACATTCATCTGGATACTTTCGGCTTTTGCTCATGGCTAGTGTCACTGAAAACTTGAATTTTGAGGTGTTTTAGCATCGGAGGTTCCAGCCAGCAACTTTGGTCCATCCGCCATTACTAGGAGCTCGTACAGTGTCGCTATGGTTTCCATGTCTAGTCGTGAAATCAAGGGGGAAAGCTTCGTCCCAATTTTAAATGTGAAAGTCCATGAGTCGTAGTTTGAGCATCCATCAGTCTATCAATAGCGACAACTACGAACATGCAATCAGTCTATCTAGCCAGTATGGTTCTTACAGAGATGCTTATACCTGGTACCATGCAAATATATTTTCATACAGGCCAGTGCACTCCTTCTATGACTCAAATAGTTTTTCAATGTATTTCTTTTTGATAAAAGTTTATGCTATAAAAGATTTTGCAGTTTTGAAGTAAAGTACCATCTATTGAACCATGAGAACCGTCAGTAATTTCAGCCATTTTAGGGTGCGTGTTTAAAAAGTAAAGGTTCTTGTAAAACTATTCGCTTTTATGCGGGTTTCTGCTATAATCAAGGTTATCAGGCGAGGGGTATTGTTTGAATTATGCAAATCTTGCAAGGAGACATTTTCTTTGGAAGGAGATGCTCTATCCAGGATGTAATCAAAACTAGCTATTTTTTTCTAACTCAGCAGGCATTCTGTTTTGTTTGCAGGCACCTACTCGAAGAGGATCTAGAGCTTTCAGAAGAATCGGTTTGTACTGAAGTTTATATTCCAAGTGAAGCTAACATTAGGGTGCAAAGTTTCAAGTGTGCTGTTTTCAGTAAACTGTCTTAGATGGAGACAGAGCTGAAAACAGTTTCTGTTCCATAGCTGTTGGTCTTCAGTAAGAGCTGTATTCCTCAAGGGAGCTTGTAAGTGCTGTCTGAGTAGATATGCAGGGTCACCGTAGATGCACATCACCTGCCCATTTGGGGAAACAGAATGACGCTCAAGATCTTGGAGGGGGCCTGATTCTCGAAGAATGCCACTGTCATGTCTCTTCCCCTCATAAGGTCCATGTAATAATGCAACAAGCCCATATGGTGTTGCCACAGATTGAAATTTTATAGGATGGACTCGCTTGTGCCCATTTATCTGATATAACTAACATTACCGTAACCGTATGAGAATGATAGGCCCGAACAGAACATAAATACACTACTGAGTCACGTAGCTACTAAAGGGCGGAAATACAGCAGGGGGTCCTACATTTGCAGGCAAAGGGAATTCTTTCGAGCAGCAAATCAAAGAGGAAAATAGCCTTAAATGACGACGGACTCATCGTACTAAACCTATAAACACAACAGAAACACCGTAACCTGTAGAAAGAAGACTGATAACTCCTGTAAAAGAACTATACCGGTTGAGTCAGAAAAAATGCCCGCCGTTTGAAAGGCAACCGCTCCCTGAATATAGAAGCAATTATATTTTGCAATGTTTGATTATATAGCTAACATGCTCGATTATTTTTAGAAACTTCCTGGCTGAAATCGGCCACTCCTCTCAGATTGTGTAAGCGATTTTCCAAAATGATTCCCTTCGAGAAACCTTAAAAAAGTGCTAAAATTACAAGCAAAAGGCCCTAATGTGTTCACCTCACAGCGATGACTTTCAGCACGCTTTAGCACGTGCTTTCGTTTTGGCGGGTTGAAAAGTCTTCCCCCTTAGTGTGAATAGCTTATTCAGGGGAAATCCATTTTCCCATGAGGACAAAATACATGAGCACGTCCAGGAGTCATTATTGCTAGGAAGGAGAACAAAGGGAAATTTTGCTTGCTGTTTTTCGCTTGTTTTTGGAGGTTTTGGAAAGGGGCTTTCTGCAGAAATCTCCCATTTCGACGGGAAGGAATGACCGATTAAAGCCGGGTAAATTACTGAACCTAATTTGACATGTCGGGGATAAAGAAAGATAGTTTTCAACATCATTGCTGTGATGTTCAGGTAGCAGGATTTTTTCAAACGCCGGGCGTTTTTATTGACTCACCCCGTACAACCAAAACAAACATGCATGTAGAGTTTTCCAAGAGAAAACGAAATAATCTTAAAAGCTAAAAGGAAAGAGATAAGTTTGCAGCTCAGCAGTAACAGCAATAAAGAACAACGTTGAATAACAAAATCTCATTTCGTCGCAAATCAAAACAAAGAATTCCAGAAAGATGCCCGAAACCAGTATGGCCAACGGCATCATTGTGCATGTGAAAGGTCATTGTTAAAGGAGGTTTTTGACAAGTATTTATCGAAAATCACTCATGCAGAAGGCTTCAATTATTCTTTGTTGGCGGGAATTTTCACGTGGTATTTCATTTGAGACAGGTTTCAAATACCTGTGTTGCAGATTTTTCAATGTTATTCAGAAGCTGAATATTTAATGTACACCCTTAATATAGGAAAGCTGTGATGTCTACTGTCCTTCTTTTTAGCAAAATAAACACATTTCACGAGACTAGTGTTTTGAACGCATGCTTCTCCTTTCGATATATTCATGGCTTCACTCAAAATGCCTTTTCGCGTACAAAACGCGACTTTTCGCAGTACTTGTTTGATGAGGGCATCTTTTTTCTGTTTGCTCTGATTTTCTGCTTGAGAGAACTTCCCCTATTTTTGGTCGCTAATCACATTGAAATGACGTGTCAAACAAAAGGAAGAAATGCTACTGTTATAAACTCTGCCTTTGCTGTGCAAAACTGGTCATGAACTTTGATTATCGTTCAATAGCATTGTTGGACACGCTTGTATATAATATTGTTGTGGCATGCAAGGAAATTGCATTAAAAGCAAGCGTGCCTGACGTGTTTATTTTGGAAATTTTCAAACGTCCGAAGATGGTTGTCTCAGAAATGTTATAGGCCGAAATATTTTGTGTCCACGATGTCTTTCCGTAAAAAATAGTCGCATGAAAGCATTGTTGATATGTGAAGACGTAACGTCTTACTTGTGAATGTTTTTGCATAGGATTTGTTCGGAGAACTACTCAGAGTGAAACATCATCATGCCTTCGCAACCAACTACTTCACTTCAGCAACAGTTTTCATTGTCCTAAACATTGATCATTGAATCAGAATTTCGTCAATGATCGCTATGACAATTTACGAAAATAAGGGTCGGTATGAGATACTAAAATTTAAATCATAAAACAATCAAAGGCAACTGTAAAAATGCGCAAAAAGAATCTTGTAATTTACTCAGAAACAGTGCGTTTTTGTGCAATGTGCTGTTTGACGCCCCCTTAACTGACTGCGCATGGTGCTTCACAGGGGATCGTTCATAGTTTCTCCTTTGTTCCCTTGTGATAAAAGAGAGCCCTGTGAAGCACCATGCGCAGTCAGTTAAGGGGGCAGTCAAACAGCTAATTGCTAGACGCAAATTATACGCTTCTTGAAAATGCTGTAAGTTGACACATTTCCATTGTTTACCGAAAATTTACGAAGAACGTCAAAAAATTTTTGTGTGATAATTTTTTGCTTCAAATTAATTTTGCGGACTTATTTTGCGTCTAATGTGCCATTTCATTCATTTTATTTCAATTAAGGTGCGAAAATTTTCAAATGTGGTAAGACAGGGGATCAATGCAAGAGTCAAAAAGCTACAGAAACTTTTTCTTATTGAAGATGTCGTAGAATCTGTAAAGGTAATTATCTCATTTAGCTATTAAATTAAATTCTTCTGGATATGAAATTTACCCTTTGTTTATGTGCAAGAGCTAACAAGGACAGATTTTGTAAGACAATAGCATCAGTTGCTTTTGTTGACACCTAAATTGAAAGAGATTTGCGATTGCAAACAAAGGAAATTATCTCAAGCAGAAATTCAAAACAAACAAAGCCGCAAAGTTTCTCTGAAACCCAGGTAGCTATCTCGCTTGTTGTGCATTCCACAAATGGTTTTTAAGAGCAAACATGAACGTATATTGAAAGAAGAAGGATATATCTAGATATCTACCACGGGCATTTTACTTGTTTGGTATAGGAATCGAATCGGAGGCGATTCAATTCTCGTATTTTTTGGGTGCAATCAAAGCACTTACTTCTCAGCTTCTGAACAGCAAAAATAAAATACCCGTGGTAGATGTTTAGATCTATGTTCCTTCTTTCAATATGCGCTCATGTTAGCTCTTAAAAACCATTTGTGGAATGCACAAAAGCGATATAGCTACCTGGGTTTCAGAGAAACTTTGCAGCTTTGTTTGTTTTGAATTTCTGCTTGAGAGAATTTCCTTTGTCTGCAATCGCAAATCTCTTTGAATTTAGGTGTCAACAAAAGCAACTGACGCTATTGTCTTACAAAATCTGTCCTTGTTGCAAGAGCTAGCAAGTATCGAATGGGGAGGGGGATTCTTTTGGGCATGTGAAGTCTTTCATATTTTCTGCGAACTGCAGATTTGGCGAGAAATGACTCGGTTCCTGTAAGTATGCGCTAGCTGAAAAGTATAAAATTCAGAGAGATTGTAAAGAAAGTTTTCTAAAGAATGCAGATATTTTGAAACACCAAAGCTGGCAGGCAGGGAATTTTCGCCACCGCGTTGCAATCATGAAAATGGAAGGATATGAGCGGATATTTTCCCTTGATCAGATTGAATCCATTTAAATCCATTGCATTTGAAATCAAAAGAGAAAATTTTGCCATATATTTTCTATTCAAGAAATCTTCAAACCTAAGAGGAATAGGTTTTCCGAGACCTCAGCATTGGCAGTTTTGGAATATATATACCAAAGATTTCGACAAAAGTCACTTAAGAGTTCTTTGCAAAATACGACGACCAAAGGAATGGGAATTTGTAAAATATGTCTTCGCGGTCTAACATTTTTTTGAAGTGTGGTACGAAGAAGAAATTATCTTAATTTCTGTTGAATTTTGATTTTGCTGTTTTTGGACAGGCAGAATATCACCATGGGTAGTTAGACACCGCAGTTATGTTTTGCAGCATTTATACTCCTGCGGAGGAAAATTTATTTCTTTCTGCAGATGACTTTCTTAGTGGTTAATAATTTTTTCCTTCCAAGAAGAATAAGGCTGCAATAGACAGAGCCGAACCTACGCACGCATGCGCGAAAACTCGTAACTTTGAGCCCCCATAGCTCCCTGCAACATATCCCAAAATTAGGCAACAATCGATATTTTCTTCCCAGGGCCTTGAAATCTTGATTTATCATTTCAAAAAGCTTGTATATCCAAACACTTCCTTATCGCAGATTGTTCGATGGCGTCATTTTACGCAGTTTCTGCTCTTTCGCTGCGGCAATCAAACACAACTGCGGCGTCTACCTACCAATGATATCACATATGCTTCTCATTTTAGAGGAACCAACCAAACATTCTTATCCTTTACGACTGCTCACATGTATATGGATTTCTAATGTTTTCTTTTGGGTGGCCTAGGTGAAGCCACCAAACAAACTGCAGAAGACAATGAATACGTGCATGAAACAATAGTTTTTACAGATTGTTTAAACTTGTGCAATAGAGCCCCTTTAAAGAGCCATTGCTAGCCATGATCCTTTGTGCGCCGAATGAAAAGCAAGACAAAGGGAATTTAGGTCAAAAAGAACTTGCAGATAATACGAAAGTCGACTTTGGCGCCATGAAGAATCATGGTTGGCAATGGATCTTTAATGCTTGCAACACCTTCATTGTGAAAGAAACCCTAAAGAGTACAAGTAGAATATCGTTTAATGTGTCCCCTTTTCGTAAGGATAGGTGAAGAAAGGCAATTCTGAAATTGGAAGCCAGTTGGATTGTTTGCAGCATGATTTTCAAATATAGTAACATTCTTTAATCACCAGGAAAATAATTTCGTTTTCTGCTATTTGGCAAGAATAGACCTAATCGGCTAAGTTTTGTTTTACCCATATCAAGGCATATGGCCATATTCTTGGGAAGCTCTTGTATTATGCTACATTTTTGCACTTATGACACAGCTTTGCATGAAAATATGTTAGAGAAATCAAGGGATGTTTTGTATAGATTGATCACATGACTTGCAATGGGTGTACACAAACTTTAGCCGATTTAGTCTATAGACCTCCAAAAGAGCCTGGATCGAGCTTTATGATACATTTTACACAAGACGTTCGCTTTAGTGCCGTTATAGGTCGTATCATTATTGTGCAAGTTCAAAAATTTTTCAAAGTGCATCAAAAAGTCGTCTGATTCGGATTCTTTCTTAAGCCCAGTTTCCAGTCCGCGGAATTTTCCGAGCGGGCGGAATTTTAGACAACAAAACAGGGAGCGCCCAACAAAAAGGTGCTCAGCCGTAACTATCTATTGAGCTTCAGAGCGACATTTTCTCCAACAAACAAAAGAAATTCCGCCCGCTGGGAAAATTCCACTGACTGGAAATCAGCCTTTAGAGGAGCAAAAAAGTCTGTTGCTGAAATTATAGCGCAAACATGTAATAATAGAGTTTCTTTATTGTAATCTGCAGTTTGGGGTGATGTTATGGATGTTATCGTACATCGGTTCATGGTTCTCGTTGCTGACTATTGCAATCATCGGTGAGTCTTTTTTGTTTTTGTTGTTTGTTTATCCCATGAGCCATTAAATAGTTTTTTTAGTAGTTTGTTTTGATATTTATGTTGATTCTTGGACTGAACAGTGTACTGTGATGTCAACATTGAAGAGGGAAACCTATAAAGAGGAAAGGAATGGGACTTTGAATCGGACTATGTTGCATCTATCTGCTGTGAGGACGACGGGCGCTTAATGGTATTAACTAAGTCCCCCTCGAAGGCCAAGAAACTCACAAAGGAAACGAAGCCGCTATGCCTGCTAGATTCCAAGCCCCAACCGCGTTTGCACCACTGAAGGTTGATCAAAATGTTAATTAAAAAGTTCAGTTCTGTGGCATTATTTAACTGTCTGCACAAAACAAGGTTAAAAATGACCCTATATCGTTTCAAAGACGTCGAAGAAGACTGAACACGACTCGAAATTGTCACTCAACATTGTTCACTGGAATTTGTAGTCACTTGGGCATCCCCTACTCGGCTGTTGAACAAGGCTGAACATGACTCAGCATTGTTAAATAAAATGTTTAATGAGAAGTTATGTCATTTGACCAGGCCTAAATGCGTAATTTTTCCCAGAAACCTTGCCATGAATCAGTGGTACAAGTTGCACAACTCGCTCAAAGAAGACAAAGAGTAACTGGACAACATTAAAATTTATTCAACTTACTGCTTTCACTGCTTTCATCTTCTAACACAATTTAATATCCTGTTCCTCCCGGGGGGGGGAAGGGGGGTTGATTGTTGAATGATACTGGGCGTGCCGCACATATGGGTGGGTTTTTTCGTCTGAAATTCCCAACATATGGGTCCATTTTGGACCTCCTTTCTTGTATATCGGTATCCTTTCTAGAATTTTAATCTGAAGAGACCTTGCAACTCTAGATTCATAAAATTCATACATGGCTAAGAAACTTTTTGATATTCATCTGAAAAGGAGTTCGGAGTTCTTTCAAATTGGTCGACTCTTTATGTGTTGCCAAGGGAAAGACGCTCTTTGAATGATGAGAATTTAGGTTTTTTTGGCACGGACGCTGGTTGCATAATGGAGTGTCTGTAAGGAGAAGCATTTCTATTGTGAAGCCAGTATGAGTAGGACTTACATAAGTAGTGATTTTCAAATGTCGGACAAAAGTCATGACTACCAGACCCAAATGCTAAAATCTTTTGAATGTTCTGGCCTAGATAAACTTTGCTTGTTAGACTGCAGCAGAATCTCGTCTTTTCTTTATCTGTCTGAGTAAATGACATTGAAGAAATCGGATGGGTTTGAATCTGAATTTTGGAGGAGGCTAAGGTAGGTAGTAAAAACTTGTTTGATTCATGTTAACGGGCTTAGGTTTCTCCTGGAGCCTTGATTCCAATGCTTTTAAGCCTCACTTAAATTGGGAAAAGTATAAATAACGGGGAAGTTGTTACTTTTCTTCAGTCTGACGAGACCCTACTCGGGGCCGCCGAGAGCTTTTGGAGGCCCAGGGACAAAACTGTGAAACGAAGCCCTTTGCGTTGAAAGTGAGCAGAAGTTTTTTCAATTGCCCTTTTTCAATTGCGTTTTTTTTCAATTGCGTTTTTTCAATTATATTGGCTTAAAATGCATTTCATAGCTTTTCCTGCTGTCGAAAAGCTGAAAAACGTCAATTATGAGGCCCCTAAGACGCTTAGGCCCTGGGGCAAATTGCCCCTGGGGCAAATTGCCTCTCATGCCCCCTCTCGGCGGCCCTGACCACACTGATGCAGATTTAACTGTAGATGTGACCAGTGACTGTATGTCCAACTTTAATGCGTTGTAAAAGAATAGAAATAAAAAATTGTTGTTGATTTCAGTGCAAAGTTGTTTAAAATTCGAGCTCATTGTATGGATTATACGTAGGTGAACAAGATGCAACTGAAGAAAGCAGAAATTTCAAACTGCTTTCCCTATTTTTTTTCTCAGTTTTACCCAGAATAGTCATGCAAGAAAGATTTTAACCCTATCTGGCCTGGGAGGAGGTGGATTCTGCCCCCCCCCCGTACGTGTTCATTTATACGTTTTGCCGTGTTTGCTGAATGCCTGTAATATTCAGTAAGTTTAACTTTCTATCATCATACAGCAATGAACTGTAACAATTTTGGCATTCTATTTTTGGTGAAGGTGTAGGTGAAATTGCGTTTTTCAGCACCAAGCGCTGGGATCGCAGAAATAGAGCAGACCTAATCGAGTCCGCGACCCCTTGCTATGACGCTCAATCGATGGCGCTCTACCGGGATCCGAACCCACTCCGCCTGACTGTTCTGGCTGCAATGTCAGAGGATTACACCACGGAGCCACGACACCTCATGGTACAAAAGTTGTCCTACCATCACTCTGTGAAAAATATACTTTGTATCTCTCTTAATCCTGTTTAATTGGTTGAATTAAGCCTAAACTATGAATTCACATGTATTTTGATCTTTATATTTCATTTCATTACAAAAAGTAAAGTTTCACAACCTTGTAACACACTTTTGTGGTTATGATGTCATATGACATCATAATGTTAATCATGCTCTAGCAACAACAACAACAACATCGCTAATTGAAGTTTTGTTTAAAAATTTCATTGTTTACATAATGGACAACCTTCGTGCCAAATTTTGTCGCCATATCTCAAACAGCAACGGAGATAAAGAGGGGAGGCATTGAGTGTTTCAAAACGCTTAGGTCAGATTGGGTTAAAGAAACTTATAGCCAGTGTTAAATTTCTTTTAATGGAAGTAAATGGACAGTTGCAAGGATTAGTCACAGGGACCATCTCAAGAGGTACACTCTTGTTCAAATTAATTGAATAATTGTTAATCAGGTAACATTGTAGACTGATTACGACGAGTCCCAGGAATCGCTATTCAAGACGAGACTAAAACACCAAACCGAGACCGCTCATCCTGGGACTCATAATATTGACTTTTTTGGATTGACGTTGTTGCACCTTTGAACGTCCTTTGGAACGAGGCTGCTTGCAAATTCGATTGAATGATGTCGAACAACGGAAACTCGAAGCTCAAAGCAGAGTTTCAAGGAACTTAGCTAGACAGAACAAAGTCTTACGATTAAGAATACCATGAAAACAGTTGGTGAAAATGTTAATCCTTGTACTTAGGTATTGTTTTTGTTGCTTTTGCTAAGGATTAACTGACTCACTGTGAATTTTTCAAATCAATGTATTTCATTTGAAGTAACAACTTTTTGTGTTAGTGTTTTTTGCATAAGCCCTTATCGAAACGAGGCAGATAATATCATTTTAAAATAATGGCGTTTGATTACGAGTTATAGTTAGGAGCGTCCGGCTGCTTTTCAGTATTAATAACTATGTAACATTACTTTGGTGATCATTCTTAGGTACTTGAGATCCATTTTATGTGCGAAGAATGAGCTCATAACCGTGATGGGGTTGATTTCTGTATAGGAAGGGTCTGTAGCGTTTTTTTTGCTCCAACATACTCCTGTATACTCCATACTTCAGTAAGCTCCAGTATACTCCAGTATAAGTGGAGTATACTCCAATTTTCATGTTGTGGAGTATACTTTTCACCGATTTTTTTCTAGAATTGGGTATCGTTGGAAGGCAAAAATTCTGGCATCAGGAAAAAAATTTTTCGTGGACGCATCCCCGTACAAATTTAGTTCAAGTACTCCCCCTTCTCGGGGTTCAGTTTTGTTACATTTGAATGGTCCACGAAATCGTTGTCCGCCTTTTAGACTTTACCCAATGTAAAATTTTCAAACCCGGACAAGAAAACCACGGACAAATTCGTGACTCGTCTATCCTAAGTGGCTATAAAAATCTAGTGACAAATTGACGAAGGAAAAATGATTGAGAGTTGACTTAAGAAGCAGAGGTGCAAAAAGTCGTCGATCTTCCTCCAAATCTGGATTTGAAGGTCCCACCTTCCTCATTTCAAAGTTTTGTTAAGATAAGGGGGGATAGAGCCTATATATCAAGACAAGTATTGATTGGTCTCTCTATGATATATCAGTATCGCTACATATGTCAGAAACTATTGCCTGCAGTCGGGAGAGAATTTCAAGAAGTGGTTTGCACACACAGTTAAAGTTTTAAGTCGACCGATCTTTGGATGATTTTGTCAATAATGTCAGTCAATCGTACGTACTGTAGCGTAATATTGAAATGAAGGGTCTTTGCACCTGGGAAAATTTTGAGGACGCGCCTTTTATTTCGGCTGAGAATGCCTCTCTTTATCCCAAATCTCTTAGTGTTAGAATGGAACTTTGACAAATTTGTAATAGGTTTATACATAGTCACAAGAGAGGACATCTATTGTGACTATGGTTTATATGAGTAGTCACCCTCTAAAGAGAAAGTCTTTGAGTGTACGCTCCTGAGTTTGGCTCAAAATGCCTCTCTGGATCCAATGTCTGCCAATGAGAAAATGAAAATTTTTGTACCATTTCTTCTGCGGAATCAACGTTTACATTGCCCCTTAGAACGACTCTCCTATCCTTTCAGATGCGATTCTCCCATATATGGACAAAGTTTTGTCAATAACCTTCCTCAATTCTTTGCTCGAAACTTCCTCCAAACCAAGTTTGTAGGTGTGTAATGTTTTTGGATCTCTGTTAAGAATTGTATTTGTTCGATTCTCTCGGCTGGTTTCAATTAGCCTATCAATACCTAGGCCCAGTACTTGTGCCATTAGAAAGAAATGATGAAAAGCGAGAATGTTTACGGACAAACACGGAGAAATGTGTGACGAGCATTCAAATTTCATATGTTCAGATGGTCCACGTTTTAAATTATTTTTCCACTGAGAAATTCTAAAACGCGGACAAGAAAACCGCGGACTATTGTTTTCGTTTGGTCCGCGTTGTCCGCGTTTTAGACCTTGCCGAAAATTTCTCCCTGTTAAAGTTGCCAATTGCAACCACACCAATAGCTGTTCTTGGAAATCAGCCGAAAAAAAGACCCTTACTAGGAGATCTTTGGGTCCAAGAACTCACCAATATGGTATGGCTTTATGTCTAGTAGGTCCTTATTGCAAACACCGCTTATTTGATATATTTCATATTTATTTACATTTTTTATATTGAATTCTTTCAAGGAGGGTTGCCCTTCAACAAGTTGATTTTCAAGGGGCCCTCCGATAAAAACGTTAATTACAATATTATCTAGAAATAAAAATGCTACTAATCAAATCAAACTATAAAACCCTTAAAATCCTTGGTACAATAGTATTCAAAATTTACAGTACAGAAAACTGAAAGGAAGAAGGTTCCATTGGAAAGAACAAATGGTTTCTCTTCAGTTGAGACTTCGTGGTACAAGATTTTTTTAATTATATTTTGCCACGGATTCCATTGTTACCCTCTTCCCCTCCCCCCCATGTGTGACGTGTGAATGCGTGTGACATGTGATCAATCTGCTGATCCATCCCCTTTTTTGGGTGTGGGCCAGCCTCGTAGTGACACCGCTGCAACAACAACATGACAACAATCATCATAAAATTAGATGGAGAAGGAAGGTAACAAACATCTGTCTCTCACTCGTGTTTTAATGTGGTTGTCTGGTTGAATTTGGTCGTGTGCTTGATCATTTTTAGGCAAGAAACATTTCCTGAAGACTGTCGCGCTTGATATACAGAAGTCGTAAGAAAAGAGTCCTCATGGACGAAGAAATAAGAGACTTGGAGATCGGGAAACTCGATATCGATGATATTAGGCCTAAGCTGTCAGAAAGTGGCCTGCTTGATTTGGATAACCTGAGTTTATGCAAAATCATATCATACCTCGATTTCAAGGATCTGTCGGCATTTAGCAAGACTTGTAAGACATTGAATGTCATTGCAAATGATCGATATGCATGGAAAAAAGCTGTCCTGTTCAGAAGAATAAGCCAGTTGGTTCAAGATGCCTGGTTTGAAGGTTGGTTTGAAGGCACCTGCAAAAACTTCAAGAAATATCCAAAATGTGTACTTGCAGAGCTTATGAAGGATTGTGTGAAATTAGGCCAAACATTGTCTATGATAAATATGGCTGTAGTGAAGTTAGTCTGGGAAGAGAATGGGCCATTTGCAACTAAGCTTCTTAGCAAACTGTCAACATTCACAGTGGAAGAGGTTCACAATCAGCCACAAGGCTCTTGGTTCATACAAAGGAGGAATTTGCATTTCAAATTTGATGATGCACAATTGAGTGTGCAAGTTTCAGTTTTGTGGGATGGAACTGATGACACTGATCATGAATCAGGCCCAGATGAGGATGAGGGGGAAGGTCAAAATGAAAATGATGATGAAGTTGGTTGGGCACCAGTTGCAAGACCAGATGATGAGTATATCAAGAAAGTTATGGCTTTGACAAAAGAAAAATTTAAGGTGAAAGCTTATTTGGATGGGGAATGCATTATGATTTTCAAGACTGATGCATATGAAGAGCCCCATACAATAAAGAATCATGATACAGAGGATTGCTCCATTACATCAGATTTAAGATCATTTAAAGTTGTTAATGATGTTCTGGCAAAACATCTGCCACAAACAAATGTTCCATTGAGACCAGAATACATTGCCAACCTTTTCCTTAGTTTGCCTCATAAGCCAGAATATGTAAATGTTGATCGGCTGAAATTTGTTGAAGTTGAAGAAAACAGAGAGCCTAAGGGTGCCGTCTTTATGGAAAACCTTTCTGACAAGAAAAAATTAGTTATCTCAGAATACCATGTAAAAGCTATGAAATTCCTCAGTGAAGACATAAAGGAAAAAGAACTGTGTGAAGAGCTTATTTGCCATCTTGGTACTCTCTTAGAGAAAAGACCAGCATATTTCACCAGCATTGATGGATGCTTCCATGCCTCTGCAAAGGCAGGATTTGATTTAATTTTTGCAAATGAGTATGCAATCAGAGCACTGCTGAGAAGAATCAGCTTTCAGGATACATTGTGCCAATTTAAAGGTGAAGAAGGTGACAGTAAATGCATATTCATGATGACCTTACCAGGCAAAAGGTTGTTAAAAACTGAGTGTAGTTGGAATAGTGAAACAGAGCCTGGTTTAGCTAGCAAAGAAATGCTTCACTTTGATTTTTGTTTGGATGGGAAGGGCATCCTCAAATGGGAGTCTGCTGCTCTGTACCAACCAGGAGAGGATTGCAATAAGATTAATCCTATTACTAAACTTTTTGGTAATTGTGTCATATCAGATCTTGGGAGAGAGAATGCAGATGAACTGGTTACAAATAAAGTGACAGTGAAATTTTTGTTAGCCCTGGTCAAGGGATTCACAAGAGCTTGTTATCACCAAAATGATGTTCACAAGCAAAAGCTAATGCATTATTTTGCTGACACTTCTTATGAAGGATATTTTTATATTTAATTTGACGTCTTGGTAATTTTTTGATGTGAATTAATTCTATTACCCAAAATTATGCAACAGTAAAGTCAAGCTCGCTGTAGTTGGACTGATGTAAGTTGGATATTTGCATAACTGAGAACGATATGGACAAACTAAAAATATGCAGGACCATCAGCATCTTTCTTCTAAAGGTACTTCTCATCTGTCAGATTTTGTGCAAGGCAGATACTTTTTGTTGGGCCGCAGTGAACCCACTTATGCATGTTTAACTGTATGTGGATGGAGATAACCATATATTTTTAGATCAAAGTAGGACTGTCTCATGTTAAGATTCACCTGGCAGAACTGATGAAAAATCATGAATGCTACAAATTTTGTGTTGAAATCCATTATGGCAAGGTAAAATAAGGAACTAAGGAGCAAGTTCCTTATTTTATCTTTGGTTATAGATACATTAAAATCAGAAACTTATGGATGATCAAACTTTTGGACAAATTTTGCCTGCAAATTTAATTGTCCAGAACCTTGTGATGTGCAAAAGTTTTTTCATCCAAAAATTCTAAATTCATTGACAATAGAAAAGCACAAAGAAACATAACATAAGATATTGATCAATTGATGTTTTGCCAGGAGTGCTTATGTTTCTTGAATTTTTCATTTAAAAGTTTGGTTCCTTGAAGCGTTTATGAAAATATTTCATGTATGGCAGCAACTCGTAATTTGGTTTGCAGTTGGTTTTATCATTATTCAATCTTAGCAAAAATTACTTTCAAATGCCCTTGCAGATGTGATGAATACTAAGTACCTACTGTAGATATTTATGAATTTATGATGGAATCGACAGAGCAGAAACTGCGTAAAATGACGTCATTGAGCAATCTGAGATAAGGAAATGTTTGGAAAGATAAGGTTTTTGAAATGATAAATCAAGAGCCTAGGGCCCCAAGGAATGATATATCAACTTTTGTAGGATTTCAAAATCTGTTGCAGGGAGCTAGGGGGACTCAAAATTATGATTGTTTGCGCATGCGTGCGCAGTTTCTGCTCAGTTGATAGAATCACAATTAACTTTAACATACAGTTTTGTATCATGCTTGTTTTTTAATGTCATGTTTTCCGAAAGTTTTTTCTCCAATATTGCTGAAAAAGCATCCGAAGTTTTTTATCCGAAGTTTTTTTTTTGCTGAAACTTCTGTTCAAAAGTTTTCGATGTTAATGTAACTTCAAGTTAAATCATAGTTTGTGGGGAAAGTTGGTTGAAAGGCGGTCTTATCACTTTTCTGATTGGTCACAGCAGTTAGATCTCAACACAACAGATTTCTTTGTGAATCTGTGCGTTTGAAACAAAGGAAAGCTAATCGTCTGGATTATCTGCCCTAGCAGCCATTCAAATTTCCTATTCTTTATATTGTCATTATTAACCCAATAAAATGCATGACTGACTGGATTTAAATGTGATACATACCTCTCTTATTATTTCAGAGTTTTTTTGTTCGGAATACTATCAGCGAAGAGTCGGACGCCCGTCGAAGCGCATTGGAGTCTGTGTAGTATCGATCTGAGGGTCATCGCCCTTCATCCTTCCTTTGTTAATTCGTGCACGCCCCAAAAGGCTTCGATCGTCCTATTGATCAGCGAGCCAATCAGAGTTAACGTCTTTTCCTTTCTGGCTCACAAAGGGGGAATTCGCAGTATCCCGAACAAGTTTGCCTAATTATATCTGGATTTTTACTGGCCAGCCACAATGTTTTGATATACTAGTCCTAGTCTTCAAAGAATTTTTTCACATCAATTTTAAACCACCCCCCCCCCAACAGCCTGTGCTCCCATAGCATCTTTCTACAAATTGTGAAATTGTGTAAATTGTAAAATTGCAAAATATAGATGAAGACTTTTCCGTGGGTGTTTGTAATAGGTGGATGACAGGTGTATCTTGCTGAATTTTGGCATTTCCTTCCCTACAAAAGGGTTCTCAATTTTCTCTAACTTTTGCGCGGACTGATTTTTCTTAAAAACTTGCTATGATGCATCGTAGGAATATCATTAGCGAGCCGCTCACTCTATGCATCCTGTGGTTAAAGAGCTATTGTTACCCATGGTCCTTTGCAGGCATGCTTACCCAAGCAGCAAACTCAATGCATACTGTGGTTAAAGAGCTATTGCCATGCCACCCACGGTCCTTTGTAGGCATTGCCACCTCACTGCAGCACACTCTGCGTACATTATAGTTATAGAGCTAATGTCACCCAGTGTCCTTTGCATTAACGCTTACCCAAGCAGCGCATTCTATGCACACAATGGTTAAAGAGCTACTGTGGCTATGCATACAATGGTTAAAGAGCTACTGTGGCAGGTACACTTACCCCAGCAGCACATTCTGTGGACACTATGTTTGAAGAGAATGTCACCTAGTGTCCTTTGCAGGCATGCTTGCGCCAACAGCACACTCTTTGCACACTATGGTTATAGAGCTAATGCGACTCGGGGTCCTTTGCAAGCATGCTTATCCCAGCAGCACGTACTATGCACACCATGGTTAAAGATGCTTTTTTCATCCAGGGTCTTTTGCAAGCCTGCTTCAATGTCAAACTATTGTGAAATTAATGTTTGAAGACAGTCCATGGCCGTGTAACACCCCAGATGTCTTTAATTTCCTTCAAGTGATTGCCTATCAGGTTACAGTGAATGCTAGTACGAGCTTGTAGTCCCATTCAGCATAAACATAACAAAGAGAGTGCCCTTTTAGCCTTAAGATTCTCAAGTGCAGGATAAATGAAAGGAAAGCTGTGTCCATAAGATTGTGATGCAAACTATTCAAAGATATGACTCAAAAATCCATAATTGGTATTCAAGACACAATAGGCCTATGAAATCTTACTCAACCAATGGTTGGTATTAGTAGCTTGAACTTGCATTTTCAAGCGTAATTTCAAGAATACTTAATCTCAATATGCCCAAAAAAGACAGATAATTTTACAATATGATCCGCTACTTTTGATTGACGCCTCAGCACAATCAAAGCTTGATCACCACAACACGCCTATACACTTTTTCAACTAAGCTGCCTCGTTTTGGAATTTTTCTAAATTTCTTTAGCTTGCGTCATATGAAATTTCTTACCCCAGATTCACATTCAGCAGGCAAATTTTAGTCTAATTGCAAATTTTCATGATCTTACTGTGAGCGATTGTAATTTTATGAGGATAACAAATTTGAAAATTTATAAGGGATTCGACCGTGAATAATGAATAAGGGTGTAAAGTTACACCCCTGACGATTTGCACGGTCAGATCCCATGTTTTCAACAAAAACACTTTTGACAAACGCGATATTAAAAACAAGCATGATACCAAAATATATGTTAAAAATGATTTGTGATTCTATCATGAATATCAATTTAGGGTAGGTACATGGTGGTCATCACATCTACAAGGCAATTTGAATGTAAAATTTCATTGGACTGAACAATGGTAAAACTAGTTGTAAACCGAAACGCTTCCAGGAACCAAATATTTTGTAAAAAAGATTCAAGAAACACAAGTACTACTAGCAGAACATTTATGTATTAACATTTTGTGTTACGTTTCTGTGTGCTTTTCTATTTTCAATGAATTTAAAACTTTCGGACATGTGTAGCCTGCGTGCAGACTTTGGTTACCAAAGTCTCCGCGCAGGCAAGACATACGCAGATTTCGGATAATTAAACTTGTGATGTGCCCTACAAACTGCGTGATGGAAAACTACCGACCACGCTGACCAATGCACCGGCCACATACCAATGGCCACGCCTCACACCGACACAGCCGACCAGCACCACCGACCTTAAAAGCCATTTACCACCGACAATAACCGTTACCGACGACACACCACCGATCGACCGACCACATATCGTACTTGGGTGTTTTTTCTTTCATTTCATAAAATAAATTTATTCTCAAACAAGAATGAGCTTCATTGTAAGACAAAGTGATTTCTCTATACAGTATCATTTGCTGGCCCTATCTTGTTTTATTTCTTGCCCTTATCGTTGTCAGCAATGTATGCGTCTTTGATCAGATCAAGTATCTCCTCAACAGCACCTGCCATATCGTCCATTGATTTTTGAACATTTAATTTCATGTCTCGGCCAATCTTCTCGTGAGTTATCATGCTCTTCATCAACGTAAGATTATCACCGATTCCAATCTTCAAAACTGTATACCTCTCTTTCCCTCCAAGGCCACCTCCCTTGCCAAGAAGAATTGGAGATTCTTTATCCTTTTCAGTAAAAAGGATTTTTGCAATTGAATTGTATAATCGTTGGTACCTGAAAGGGAAGTCGAGGCTTCATTCATCAGTTCCAACCACAGGTGGTGGAGAACGGTTCAGTACTACTTCCATGATTCCGTAACACATACAAATGTACTAAGATTTAATCATACGTGCCAGTCAACTGTGTTAAATTTCTCTTGAATCCTTTATCAGTTACACTGACTTCCATCTGTATGTTAGGCCATACACTGTGTTGTGTGGTTGCATTCGTATTGAGTACAACTCTAGCAAATTGAAGAACGAGAAATTTGAAACTAAGTACATCAGTATTATCAGTAGTAATTGGGCGATTGTTTTGAAGAATAACAACTTGTCCTTTTCCTCTCTGTCACTTCGCAGAAAATTATCCAAAGGATACAGCAAATCAATTTACCATTTTTCAGTGACAGCCGTGTTTTTTGAGTAAGGCTTTGCCATCCAAACTGCAATTTCAACAGGGTTAGACGGCAAATCGAAATCAGACAATGCGTAGCATGCTTTTTCAGCTTCGTCGCCTCTGCGAAGGCCGATCTTTTTATTGATGATCCATTCAAAGATTAAACCCATTGCTTCTTCTGGTATTTTAGCTTTGAGTCTCTGCAATCCATCGCCATCTTTAAATGCCTTTGCAGCTGTCTCTGCTTTCTCAGTACCTAAGTAAATAAAAGGTAGCTTCCATCATGTGTTGGTCTGTCTTTGAAAACTGCAATGCATATTGAAGTAGGTCCCAGGCCCCCTGAGGTGTAACCACTACGCATACACGTGTTTTTATTTATTGCTTTCTTTGATCTGCTGCAGACGCTTGATATCTTCGGAAAAAATGTTAGGTCTATGTTCATTGTTGTCAGGTTTATTGCTTTGTGGGTTCCTGTTAAATATCAGGGAGGCAGTCATGGTATTTTGCCCCTCCTGGGGCCCTCCTGGTATCGTCCTTGCTAACTGCAAACCCTAAAAACGCTGCAAAATCGAGCGGCGAGAATTGTAACCAAAAGTAAATCTGATACGTATGCTATGGAACTAATACACAATTTAAATTGGCCAATTGTGAATTAAGTGATATTATTAGAAGCGAAACAGCTACTTCCATGTAAAATTCTCTAAATGGCCTTGTACCTGAGTACCTCTCCAGCTTGTTTGTCAAAAATTCAGCTCGAAATGTCAGAGAACTGAGAAATACTGAAACGGATCTTTCGCTACCACTGCGGAGAAATAAAAATGGGCAAAACGCAATATCCTTTCGTGTTTAAAACAGGCACCCTCCCTTGCCACCCTCAAAAATGATTAAAAAATTGATTCACATGTTCTTTTTCTTATCAATATTATTCGTCTCTTTGATTTAAATTTAAGATTTTTGCGACGGCCCCCTAAAAACCAGTTGCTGATCAACTGATGGGGCTACCGTGTTTAAAAAAAAAGAAATTGGGACAGTAGCACGTGCACGTAGGTAGTGTCTTTGTTAATTCGACGTGGCAAACTCCTACAGTATATCGAATATGAAAGGAGGAAAACGGCTCTAGCGACGAGCAGAAAAGTAAAAAAAATAGGTCTGGTGCATGCTGTTCCCGCCAACCTGTCCCTGAATCCCTGAATTTGTTTCGTATTTTGGTCCGATCGGGATGTTTTGTTTTTCAGGGTATCGTTTTTGCAAATTTTTATCGCACCAGGTATCCAAAGAACGCAATTTTTGTAGGGCTGGTTTTCAAAACATATCAAAAGGGGATATTTTGTAAGATCGGGTCGCCTTTCCGTCAGATTTTAATGTTTCACAGTGCAGTATCTTCACCTAGCTTAATCTTCACAGTGAAGAGTCTTCAGCTATCTTTGTAAGAGTTGGGTATCGTTTGGAGGGAAAGATTCTGCAGCCGGGTGAAAAGTATTGCCGTTACACCCCCGTTACACACCCCGTGCAAATTTAAGTTGAGTACCTTACGTCCTCCACGGGACCTTTAATTCAATCCAGAAAGTAGAGATTTGTGTCCCAATGCCATTTGGAAGAAAGCAGTATATTATCATGGAAGGGCACTTTCTGATATTCCAAGGGGTCGGTACGGTCTAAAGACTTGTTTTAGGGGCAAACCTCGGACCTCCCCATTTGGCTCGTTTCACTCTCAATCCAACCCCCCCCCCACTTTAAAACCGTTCCACGGTCCCTGCCAAATACGACATGAAAAGCTATGTTATTAGAGCCAGTTACAATTGAATGTAAGGAGATTGATTCGCAGAAAACCGCCCTACGCGCCGAGGAAGCAATTGAACGAACAAATCAGATTGTTGCTGCGAAACACAGGAGTAAATGTCGAAATATGACACTGTTTGTGCTGCAAAGGGAAGGAATGCGGAAAATATTAGAGATTCGACCATCTTCCTCGATTCTGTCTTTCCAAAGCCAATAAAGCGTAGGGAAAAGGAGGAAAAGGTCAAACAAGCACAAGGGGGATAAAGTACTCCCCCCTCCCTGGTTATTCAGATTCTGGTCCAGAGGGAGAATATTAATGTCCAATCAGAGACCAACGGAAGAGTGCAGGCCCTGCCCAAGAAATGTCCAAATCAGGGTCATTCTTTTAATGCCATCTTTGATTATTGAAGGCGGCTTCCATGAATGATATTGCTAAGAAACATCAGCAAAATTACCTGACATTGTGCTGGAAAAGACGAAAACTCTTGCTCTTGCTCACGATGCTGGCAAGCCAGAAAAATTCATCAGCAAGTTCGATGCAGTGATTGCAACGAGATATTTGTGGCCAGTTTCGATGTTCTTTGTTGTCAATAATAAGAATGAGGATTAGTGACTTTGCACTTGAATGCTTTCCTCCGCAAGGCTTCTTCATTTCGTTTATTAGTCCGCAGTTATGGCTCCGTCGCTCAAAAGAAACCCCGTGGAGGAGAAAAGCATTTGAACAAGACTTTATGACCCAGGTGAAGAACAATGAAGAACTGAATAGTGTTCTTGAAAAGCATTTAATGTACAATCATGTTTAGTTCCAAATACCATTGTTGTGCCTACGTGGGAGAAGGCATTTTGGAAAGCTCTGCCTCACGGAGGGTATGCGGAATTAAGTCACGACACTCGGCACCCGACAATCTACGGAAAATAAAAATTGTGTGGCCAGAATCATTACCAATCGCCCTTAAACGCTTTTGCTCTTCCAGTTATAAGGAAACTGGGCTGGCAGACAGTAAATGACTCGATTGTAACAGAAACATTGGAAATGGTATACAAGTATACAAATTGATGAGTCTCCCTCGTATTTTACATGCCTTTTTGACAGGTGATCAGAAACCAGTGCCCGGGGTCCCGGGAACTTCGGAACACCGAAACCGATCTACGTGCCCCGCTTTTACAAACAACATATTGCCAAAAGGCGAAAGTTCTTTAGAGGGGCAAAACTATGGAATGGCCTGGACGCAAAATCAACATTAACGAAAAAATTAAAAGAATTGTAATCCTGTCTCGAAAGCTCCAGAACATAGAGGAACCCTGTTTATTCTTTCGGATCGTCCCAGTACTTTTATCTACTTTTACTTTGTTCTTATATTTTGTAAATTCGTATTGTAAAATTTTACGGTGTATCTTTTTCTTTGTACCGGGCGGCTTGGAAAGCAATTGGTGAATATATAATGGAAAAATTTACCCTGTGTAAATAAATAAAAATGAAATGAAAAATTAGGCTACTGAGTTTCGAATTTCCTACACTGGGCTAGTTGAACTAATCTTGGAAGAGAGAGATACCTTCTAATCTGATCAAGTAGCAACTGCTAAATGCGAAATCGATTCTCTTCATAGTCGATGCGGGTAGACTTACTAGCAAGAAAGTATTAGAGGCACTACATTCGGTACTAAAGATTCAAGTACACGCCAGGACCATTAGACTTCAAAGTTCATAAATGCCAAGCTTGCAACTGTATGATGGTGCCGGCCACCGAGAGGGGGCAGGAGTGCAATTTGCCCCAGGGCCTCAGGGTCTAAGACGCCTCATAATTGGAGAATTTTGACATTTTGATCTAAAGGGAGCGATCGAAAAAATTTTCTGCTTGCTTCGCTCGCCGGGGGGCCTCAATTCGCAGTTTTGCCTCTGGGTCTCGAAAGTTCTCGGCAGCGCTGCGATGGTGTACAATTTTTTGATCCCCGTTCAGCTGTTTTTGTTGTAACTTATATTGTGAGATATTGTATAGCTTATGTTATATACAGTTCTTGAATGAACGGAGGGGGGGTCTGCAAGAAGCCTGTAACAGATAAACTTCCATTTTTACCACCGGGTGAGTCAATAAAAACGCCCAGCGTTTGAAAAAATCCTGCTTCCTGAATATCAGAGCAATGATATTGAAAACTGTCTTGTTTTATCCCTAATATGTCAAATTACGCTCTCGCTTTTTTCCTTCTCCCGTTTTTGCCGCGAGAAAGACTTGCAGCAAGTCCAATACTCAGGGAACAGTAATCTGTCAAAGGCGGGGTATTTTTTTTCTCACCCGGTAGATCCATTAATCTGAAGTACTTCCTTTCTCATACAACATTGAAACCGACTGCATCTTCATCCAGTTTTCAGCTTACAGTTTTGTATGTCGCTCTTTGGGCAACCTTATATGTATCATTTCAATTGGATGCTAGGAAATGCTCTCTTCTTTCTCCTTGATATCTTGGATGAGACTTGATTCTCCAAATGTTTAGCATCGAGCGGAAATCCATGAGAAATCTCATTGCTAGGACCTCGTGTTTGGTCCAATCTTGTTCAACATTGGAAACAGAAGAGCACAAAAGATTCTCACTTTCTGTTTCCAAGTTGAAATTAGCGCGAATACCATTAAAACGTAGCTTTCTGAGATGAAGAAGGTTTGGGGTTGGGTAACATCGGATTGGTGCGACATCGGATTCTTGCAGTTAGACGAGATGGAATTCGCAGCAGAGTGCATCAGATTGCTTTTCACCTCTCATCCAGAGCGAAGTGCTTTCACGTCACGGAAATGGATTGGAGTGACACCGGATTGGCTTGGCGTCGTGTAACTGCTCTTTCCAATCCGATACAAAAACAATCCGCTGCTTGATGAATCCGCTATAGTGTAATTGGGGCCTTAGATTCGGACACCTTGCCATGTTTTCTTTAGCACAGGCTAATCACAGTCTGCTTTGTTTGCTAGTGATACTGCATACTTTGCATGTGGTTATCGTTTCCTATCTTTCATTTTAGTATGCATCGACATCTTCACCTTGCCCGTGCTTTATGAGCGTAACCAGGTATGAACAATTCTTTAGTCTTATTTTCATTGAATAGTCTCTAATTTTGCCGTGACATTGGCTTTGATAAGCACCGTAAGAGCCCTATGATGCCCCTGGGGGCTTGTTCTGACACTCTGAAGGGGGCTTATTAGAGAGGGGGAGGCCTATTCACATAGGCATAAGAGACAAGGGGCTGGAGGGAGGGCTGCATCCCTCCCAACTTTGGAAAAAATTGCAAAGATCAGCCATAATGGGGCAAAAAATCGGCCTAAAGTCGGACAAAATTTTCGTAAAAAATGGATCATTTATAAGGCAGCCCCCCCTTAAATCTTATTTCCCCTTACGCTAATGCTTTTTCACAAAATCTAATGACAAGTAAAATACCTATGCGAGCTTTTCAGTTCTTCTTTCCCATATTTTGCGTATTCAACATACAATCGTGTGTGTCAAATACGTAAACTGGACACAGTTTTATCCCAAACCGTATCAAAATGGAAATGCAAACTTGTTTATCCAGGGAACTGGAAAATCTTTGGTAACTTATGGATTTAGATACGGAATGTCGCAGTTTCTGCGAAGGAGCCTTAGATGATTTTGCCATCTTGCATGTCCATGTCGTCTTTGTATTCGCAGAGTAACTTAAGTAAAGAGGCAACATTTCTGAGGCGGCCTGAGACAGATGGTTATTGAAGTGCAGTTACTATCTGTGCGTAATTTGGTAACAGCTTTTGAGGCATTTCGACAATACAACATTTTTAGAAGTTTATTGGACTTAGCCTGTGTCCCAGACTCCAGAAAAATAAATTATGTTTTTTTCCACTTATGGTTTTTCGTTTGGGGTCTGGAATACAGGCTAGTTGAACTATGAAAGTGAAATGTACTCTTCATCAATTCAAAAGTCCAGTATGACTGAACGATCACAACTGTAACAAAAGATCCTTCAGTATTATAACTGTATTTGACACAATTCCTGTTCCGTTAGCCCTTCAGTCCTAGAAAGTTGCGTTGCGAACTGTTCAAGTGTAAATGCATCAGCTCTTAACAATTTCTCTCATCGCTGTAATATTTTAGTTGATCAAGAAATTTATGCGACTAGAAATTTTAATGGTTGAGCTGACTCAAAATGTTCTTCAAATGCCGCATAGATAGTAGTAGCATAATTCAATAAATTGTTTCAGGCTGCTTCAGAACTTTAGCATGTTTTGGTAAATTACTCTGCAAAGACAAACACGAATTGAACATCCAAGGCTGCAAAATTTAAGTTGACATCTCATCGGTGTGAAAAACTAGAAATAAAAATGTTTGAATCCAAGGCTCCTTCGCAGTAAGTGCTCAAACATCTATGCTTTTTGGGGACACCCGGCATAAGTGGAGCTGATAGAAAGGGGCAGCTTATCTAGAATTTTTGGCTCAAAATGGAGGAGCTTAGTAGATAAGGGGGCTAAATGCAGCTTTTACGGTAATTCGCATCTTCACAATGAAGTGAAGTTTACGGGGCGAGCACACCCTAGTGGCGTTTGAAGGCTGCGAAAAATTGGGTCGATTGACCCTGACAATAGAAGAGCAGCACCCGATCTAATTTGCTGAGATTAACAATTGTTAATTTTTCTTAAAGCTCATTTACCAAAGATTCTAGCCTTTTCATTCGATTTTCAGCTGTAGAGTATCCCCCCTCCCCCCCCCCCCATTGAGTCATTTTGTTTCCGAACTAGATGCGTGTGTTATTTTGACTTCGTGATTGAGTTACAGGCCTCATTTACACTGGACCAGTAGATATTTGATATTTTGATATTTGATTTTATTAAGGAGGGTTGCCCTTCAACAGAGTTGTTTTACAAGGGGCCCTCCACTTAAAAACGTTACTTACAATATACAATATCGAATAAAAAGAAAAATTACAATATAAAAACCATGATATAAAAACCTAATACAAAATTTACAAAATCTAATTTAAAAGAAAAAGAGAAAGAGAAAGAAAGATCCACTGAAACGATTGAAACGATCAAAACGGTCCCTAATAAACTATTAACGGATCTTGCACTCATTTACGCTGCTCGAACCTGTGCATTAACATTGTCGTTCCAAAGACTACCTTCAGCCAGGAGCACTTTAAGCGCTCTTGAAGTTTGAAACGGATCAAAGCTGTCTGTTGCAACATGCGGAAGAAGAAGCCGACAATTAACTCATTTCCTATCTGTTTTGTGCGCAACGCGTTGTCCCGGGGGGAGGGGGTACTCTCATACTTGACTTGACGGTATGTGCCGCTCAACAGGGTGTCCTGTTACGATAAAAATTATTCGACAGGGTGTCCTTTTCTGATAAAAATTATGCGACAGGGTATTACAATCGATAAGAAAATTATGCAACAGGGTATCGTGTGGAAAGATGCCTTTTAGAGTTCTCTTGAAACAATGGATTTTGGCCAAATTTTTATGCGACAGAGTATACTTTTGGGCCATTTTTTATGCGACAGAGTACCGGGTGTGAAGAGATTTGCCGCACACCCCTGTCACTTCCCTAGTCAAGTACCCCCCGGGCGCGTTGTTTGATGAACCGGATTACCCCCGATAGCCGCTTGCGCTTAGTGCAGGGTTGTTTAATTAACCGGATTACCCCCGATAGCCGCTTGCGCTTAGTGCATTGCAGTGCACCACACTTCGGTGTTTTAAAAATCTCTAGAACAGTTTCAAAGAATGATACAGCCTTCTCGCAAATGTATGTGATTCTACTTTTTAAGTGAGTCGAAACAAGTTAACACGTTTGGAGAGCTGTGGAATAAAACGTACGCTGTCGATAGTTGACACTGAAGCTTTAATCTATCAGTCAAAGGCTGACTTGATGTGAGAAGTTTGTTTGGTAAAATCATTCATCTTTTAGACCCAGAAATTAGAAAGATGCTAGTCAACACTTTTTACGAGAACGAGAGTTCCACATACAATTCTGGTCTATGTTTTATTATCATTAAAATTTAATTCGTATTTCTGAAACTGACATTTGCATTGAATTTAGAATTTTGATGGCAAGTAAAGGATGGACTAGAATTGAGCTTGGAAATCTCTTTCTCATACAAAGACCTTACCAGAATTTTTGTAATTTCTTTGTTCAGACGATGAATGACTTTTACGAACAACAATTTCGCACCTACGTCGACCATCAACCGATAAATTGACAGTTTATTTTTGAATATCGACAGCGTAATCAACAGACCACGAAAGATTGCAAGAAAAGTTGGTGCGCTCCAGTGTCTTTTTCTTGCTCGTTTTCAAGTTGCAAAGTTAGAGTATTTGACTGCCTGGATAAGTAAGTGAATTAGTTCATAGCTGAGTCATTTTACTTCAGAAACTGGAAACTTTTTTAACCATAGCATAATCCCTGAATGCACACAGCTGAATAGTCTTTTTCTAACTTCAACCAAATCCTTGATTTTTATAGGAGCAAGTTGACAAGGTTCTTGCCATCGTTAAGAGTAAAGTGAAGGCAGTTTGTTCAACGTAAGTATACATAATTTATCTTTTGTTGCATCGATGAGAACGTGCTGTTGCTTTTTTCTGTTTGTTGATTTGTTGACAGTTCAAACCAATTTTGACCAAATGAACGGAGACTGTTTCAGAATATGCTGAAGAGCATCTTTACAGCTTTATTTCACGATCTCTTCATTTGTCCAGCATGCAGTAAAGTCCCCGTGAAGAAAATCGTTACACAAAGACAGCCTGATAGCATAGGTTCCAAATCTTTAAATCTACGAAAAAAGGCGGATGTAAAATTCAATGACCTATTTCTTTGAATTGAATGGCTTGACAGAAATTTCAGTCATTTTTCTATGATCCTACCGTTGGACTTTTAAGAAATCTTGATTATTTGTCGAAATTACGGCCTCTTTCATATTTCAGCTCATTTTATGATGTGACGTCATCAAATTTCTAAATCACAAATCAGAAGAGTGAGAGAATTTTGCTTGATACCATGTTGTAGGCATCCGTCAACTATGGTTTTCTTGAAAATTATTTAATCTTTCGTCAAGAGATTTAGAAATTACGACAGTTGTACGTTTTTTTTCGAAAGTTTTCTTGAATTCTTAAAAAAGAAGAAAATACTGTAATTCTGAAAGTATTGACGATTTAAGAAAAGTCAAACGGCAGATATTCTTAAAGATACTTCAAGTTTCTTTCAGGCCATTCAGTTCAAAGAAATAGGTCATTGAATTTTACACCCAGCTTTTTAAAGATTTGAATCCTATGCTCAGCCTGATTGGTTTCTTATGTCAAGATGCACTTCTTCAAAACAGGATGTGTATACCATGGTATAAGAACATTTCTATACTCCAAACAGCTGTGAAAATTGTTGAGAAAACGTTTTTGAAATATGCACTGATGTGCGAGTATATCTAATGGTTTGAGCCAGTACTGAAAGTTTCTTGAAACTATAACTATTTTGGCTTGAACTTTCCTTCTTGTTTCTAGAGAATTGAGACCTATTGGAGACATAGTCAATATACGCCTTATATCATTACAATTTAACTTTGTATAAGAAACTGAACACGGATCAACCTGGATAGTTTCTTGTAAAGAGGTCTTTTAGTCATCGAAATCAGGCCTGAGTGTCTTATAATGCAGTTTCTTAAACGTGGGACTTTACTGTAGCTTGAGCGAAAAGAACGATGGAGTGCACTGAAGCTAGGGGCGAAAGTAGCGGATAGACGCATTTAGCTAACATTGTTTACGCCCACTCAAGGTCACATGATTTTCCTCTTGATAAATCCTTATGTTCATTCAATTTGAAAAGTTCATGCCATGAGAAGCATGATCTTGGTAACTGTATCAACGAAGAGATGACTTCCTTCAACAAGGGAGAGACAAAAGAGATGATTTCCTTCAAGTTTATATGGCCACTTCAAAGAAAGTGGGTTCAAGATAAACAGCATCAGATGAATTTTGTCTATGGTTTATCAGTCTGAAGTTTTCATTTGAAAGCAGAAAGGAAATGCAACTGATTTTAAGTGTGGTTTTTTTGTCATTTGCCGTTATTTTGCACAGTCATTTGAAATGTGTTATTCCAAATGAAATACGATTTCGACGTCCAAGGTATATTGAAGAGGGAAGGCGCAAAATGAAAAATTAGTTTGGCACTATTCAAAAAGGAATATTTCTTTTAACGTGTTTTTAGCTGCAGATCATCTGACAATGTATATTTATTGCGACTCTCTTTACGATGCCTGCAACTCTTTGGGCCCATATTTTTCAACTGCCGCTAATGTGACTTTGGTGACCAGATCCTTCATTGTGCGACATTCAATACAGTAGTGTCACGCATACAAAAAACACAAATTTAAGAAACACCAGCCCTGATTTTTAACGCAATACCCTCCTCTGATAAGAAACAGGCCTAGGTCTGAAAAGGCTTGTTTCTTATTTACAGATTATTGACACAAGAATTGTTAACATTTTCAGTGTTCCAATTGAGTCAAACTTTCTCTATTCAAAATGAAAACAAGATTTTTGCATGCTAACGAAGGAAAGAGCACCTTCCAGGAATAGTTGTAACCTTTCTTGGAACTGACATTCACAGATACAAATCAAAATAGTGTGCTTTGCATTACCGTCATAGAGCTGTTGTCTGAGAAGCTCATTGATAGTATATGATTTTTCTAATAAGAAACTTAAGAAACGTTACTCTGATTTAAAGTTGCTGTCTCATTTTATAGGGAACACATTAGACCTAAAATTGAAAAACGTTGTTTCTTATATGCGGGACACTACTGTACCTAATTCACACTGACACGGTGAAACAAGCTTTATCTAGATCAGGTTAATTTTCAGCCAGTCAAATGCATTTGATTTACTAGATTGATAACCTGCAACGCTCGACAACTTGGTGTACTGGTTTGATGTGCAACGACTTCGTTCCCAAGGTTTTCTTACGTCATACGCTGTTCATGAAGCCAAATGAGCACCCTTGTACACTTCGATCAAATGCGCCCAGAAACTGGGCAGATTTGCAGCCATTATTGATTTGCAGTTTGCTAGGAAACGCTAATTATACGACCTTGATTTCAAAGCAACAGTGCCAATGGTTGTTGCTTAGTGACAAGATTACATTGTTGTTTTTGTTGAATGAGTATGAAGTTTTCGACTATAATTTATGTTTGCTATTGTTTTCGAATAGCCAATCAAATCACAGAATGGCCTGTTGTATCCCAGAGTAGAGGTAAAATATCTAACTTAGGCCTTGTTTACACTATACCGTTTTCAAATGAAACGGTACGAAATCATGTCGTTTTGGCCTTCCGTTTTCACTGAAACTTTTTCATAACCGGCATCAAATGAAGACGATTTTGAAAACGGCATGAAACGCTTCAGTGTAAACGCTTGAAAATGGAACGAGTTCGTTACGGATTCAAAGAGAGACAACGGAATAATTTGCCTCCCTTTCAATCAGCAACGAAATCGTTGCGTTTTCAAGCGTTTACACTGAAACGTTTCATGCCGTTTTCAAATCGTGCAGTTTTCAAAATCGTCTTCATTTGATGCCGGTTTAGACTTGCCCAAGTCTCTCCCGTGTTAAAACCCACATCTCAAACCCACATCTCCCGTGTTAAAACCCACAAAAACAGTCATCCTTGTACGCGGAAGAGACTTGGGCTTGGTACGAGGAAGAGACTTGGGCAAGTCTAATGCCAGTTACGAAAATGTTTCAGTGTAAACCGAAGGCCAAAACGGCATGATTTCGTACCGTTTTCATTTGAAAACGGTATAGTGTAAACGGGGCCTGACTCTAGGGACGAGATTTGAGTTGCAAGTGTGAATAGGGTTAAAAGTTTAGACAGGAGAGGTTCAGTCCGATAAATCCTCGATAATCGAACTATAACATTTCAAGTCACACTTGACTTTCCATCAGATACTTCGCATTTGAATCTCATGTCTCTTTAGTGAAAGGATCTATTTCCAATTTTCCTTCTTTCCAGGATTCAAGAAAAGTTGCCAGAAAAGCTTAAATTTGCTAAGGCTAAAGAAGAATGAATTAACAACGAGACCCAGACAAAAGAGAACATCAGTGTTGAAAACAAAGGCCCTGGTATTGCACATCAGGCGTTGATGTATGTAGCCCAAATTTGAATTGAATTTTAAAAGGTTTCATAATTCTAAGGGCCTTTACTGAACAGGATTAAGCAGCTGTATGTATCATAGTTGAATTTCCCCTCTTTGGAGATACAAACCTTTTGCACTTTGTTTGGAACTACCCACCTTCAACTACTAACGTTGTTGACACCAACCTCTAGTAAGAGACTCACAACTAGCTACTCGCTTTAATTATTGTCTAACTCGATCAAAAGAAAGATCAGTTTGGGAGTTTTTTCTTGAAAATTCAATTGCTCACGGTAATTGTTGGGGAGACGAGATATGCTTTGTCCGAGGAAACTTATGTGCCCCCCCCCGTGCAGTTGGTTCTAGCTCATGCGCAGTAGTGCTTTGGGGTAGAAGCTCTGACGGATGCATGAGCTTTAACCCACTGCTTGGAAGGATACATGGGACAAAGCGCATCTCGTCTCCCCAACAAGTAACCGTGTGGCAGTAGTCTTGTTCTTGTGGGCTTCATAAAAGTGGAGAACGGTTTAATCATAATGCCAATGTCTTCTTAAGCAATGGAGATATCAAGTAATCTAATTTTTTCACAAATATCTTTGAAAACAGTACACAGTCTAGAGCTTATAAAACGAAACGTTTAAAAATAACGATAACTCAGGAGCCAATTTATAACTGTGCTATCACCATTAACTTTGTTTAACGTTTCTCATTGAGTTACAGAGGAAGATGAAAATGGAAACGTTTAATGACGTTATCGTAAATTTCTGATGTATCATTTAGAAATGATACACGGCTTGCAGCTTATTAGACCAAATGTTTAGGGCAAAGCTCTTCATCAGCAGTCAAATCTTAAGTATGCTTATGCTGCCTTTGAGTGCACATATCCCTGAAGTTAAGTCTCGTTGCTCTACACGTATTTTCTTGGTAAGAAGCAAGAAATCTGATGTGACACTGAAAGTTTCTTGAAATACTTTGGTAGTATTCGCAAACTATTTCTGTTGACATGGGCTGATGATCATCACAAGCTGTTGGACACTCTGAATGAAGAAATAGATTTACTTTTGATACATCGAGGTAGTCATAATTGGTGTTCTCTTTCCGTCCATCTGGCCTTATCTCTCATATTAAGGCGCAAATTTTGATACCGCGCGTGGCAGTTGACATGACCCAGAACCGTTATGCCGCTCAGCTTGAGTGGCTAGCAGCTCTTGATCACGTGAATCTGCGATAGTTTGTAATTGGAATAGCGCCTTCGCAGGAGCGATAGAGACAGAAAGAAAGCAGAATCGACGTAGCAAGGAGGATATGACAATGAGAGTTTCTTGCAACCCTTTGGGATTATTTATGTCTTTGCCAACATTTCAAAGAGTAGTTACAGTGTCCGCTTTCTGAACATTAGATTAATATCGAGTAACAGAGTGAAAGAAACAAGCCTAAATGCTCTTTGTTTTGCCTGAAATTTTTCAACAAAACTGTCTTCAGTATCAGTTTCAAAACGTGTCCACAACCTAGTTTTCGGTGATGTCCTGAGAGTTAGACTTTGTTCGAAAAATCGTTATGAAAAGTTGAAGAAGAATCAAAATCACGAAAATGCTTGGCCGTTCTTAAATAAGGTCTAAAGGTCTAAAGGTCTAAATTGCTAAGCGCTTCAAGTCACATTTTTATCAGTAAGTTGCAATGCTACATACAGTACCAGTTACGCACTTGAAATTACTTTGCCATGCACTTCATATCATACGCGAATATCATGATAGTATGCTGCTAAATTATTGATAGTATATTTAAACTGTATAACGCATATATGACAATCATATTTGCTTATGTTTAGTTTTATTTTGTTGCCCGTGAATAATTACTGTACGTGATCTTGTTAATTGGAGGCATTATTGGTTTAAGTATCCCGTAACTGAGGCTGTTTCGAAATGATTAATCAGGTTTTGAAGCTAAAATGTCAACTTGGTAGGTTACAGGTATTCATATTTCAAAAGAAACAATGAATCTGATCCATAACTGAAGTTTCTTAAAATGACAAGTTTCTTTAAAGTTCTAAGGAGTTAGTACAATTCTTCGGGAATATTGCGCTCCTTTGAATGTTTCATAATGAGGTTTATGAAGCTTTTATGCTATGGAAGTATTTATCTATTACAGGCTTTGGAGTAATGCAGTACAAGAAGCAAGTGAAAATAAGGCGAAAATATTTCATGCAGTTTCTTAACTAACAAAAATAGCTTCCTCTCCCAAGTTTCTTACAGTTCTAACGCTGTTTAGTGTCCCTTAAAGTGCGATCCTAAGCAATGAAAACAGTAAATATAATTTAAGCTGCTCTCTATCGTCCTTTTTTCAAAAGTGATTTTGTTCTCATTTCAATTTTGTTTCCGTTCTGGAAATTTTCTGTTGTCAACCCGTTTTACTGAATTTTTTTCAGAAACCATTGTAAAACTGAATTCGAAATTGAACTGTATTAAGCCAGTTAGTTGACAAAATTTGAACTTACTGTAGTTCACCAGCTTGGTGACAAAAATTGTATCCTTTTTTGGAGTCATCTATCAAAAATTGTTCGAATTAATCGGGTTTAATCAGCGATGCCGTTTCAAATTATGCAACAATTTATTTCCTTGCTATGCTTTCTTTCGACAAATGTTCAGTCACTGCATATATATTTCTTCGTTATTTCTGTAGACTTTGGTTTTGCTGAAAGCATTGGTGGGTTTGGCAAACGTGTAATCTGTTATATGGCGTTATGTATTGTTGTAAAGCATCAGAAGAATTAGGCCTGTGGCATCTTCTCTCGTCTTGATTTTGAATTATCAGATGGCTGCTTTCCCAAGTCGACTTCACTTGCACAGGACGCCAATTTGGAATAAGTTGCTGTGTTGTTAAAGTTCCTTCAAAGGAGAGCGTCCAGAGCAAAGGCGAGAAGAAAAGAAGAGAGGAAGCGTTCTCTCGGTCTCAGTGGTCGCTCCGCACTCTCTCATTTGAAGGAGCTTGAAGGACACAACAACTTATTTCAGTGTGACGCGCGGTCCAAGTGAAGGCGATATGGGAAAGCAGTCAAACCGGCGCTCCCTGATTTAAGCATTCCAAATCAAGACGAGAGTAGATATTACAGTCAAGTCCCGCCTTTAAGAAATTCTTCACAAAAACCGCCTGATTGGTTTCTTATGTTAAGATATACTTCTTCAAAACAGTGTGTGTATACCATAGTATGAGAAACTCTTTATATTCCAAACAGCTATTAAATTTGTTAAGGACACGTTTTTTAAATTTTCAGTGTTGTACAAGGATCTATTAACTTGAGCCAGTACTGGAAGTTTCTTGAAATTATACAAGTTGGGCTTAAAACTATCATTCTTGTTCCTAGAGAACTGGGACCTTCTGGGGACATATTCAAATAAGCACATTATGATATACACCAATTCAATTAAACAGCATCGTTTGGGAAATTTATCAAAAGTTCTTCCTATTCTTCATATGAAAATTTAAATTCCAGAATCGGATTTAGCACCCAAACTTTAGTCTATTACCGTGTTTTTAAACGGGTGGCATTTGCGGTGTTGATTTTATGACGAAGTAAAGTTCATAGATTTATAAGGGATTTGACCGTGAAAAATTGTTTCGGGTGAAACTTTACACCCCAAGTCATTTTTCACGGTCAAAGCATGGTTGATAGAATAGCGATTCTTTTAACCATGGTTGATAGAATAGCGATTCTTTTAACCATGGTCAAAGCCCTTCTAGATTTTCAAACTTTACATCACCATGAAATTAATATTACGACATGAAAACTCACAGTTAGTGTAAAGCTTTGGTGCTAAATCCGAATTTGGTCCTTAAAAACTTCACATGAAAGAATTTTGCATAATTACTATGTACCATTGTAAGAGAAACTGAACATGAATCAGCCTAGATAGTTTCTCGTAGAGAGGTATTTTACTTAGCAAAATCAGTCTTTAGTTTCTTAGAATGCTGTTTGTTAAAGGCGGGACTTTACTGTATCGATACACACATAGTGCACAAAGGTAAGCGTTATGCTTCTGATTCTTTACAACCATATATAACGCCATACAACAGAATCCACGTTTCCCTAACCCATGCTTAAAGTGGTTTTAACTGTTGTATGCGTGCTGTTGACTCATGCTGTTTTTTTCTTGTTTTCAACATTAATTTTCTATTCTGTTCTGTGTAAGATGGTAGTTGGATTTAGCAATAATTTATTGTCAGTAAAATTAATGAATTGGCAGAAATTAGAAGATGGTCAGTTTGTTCATTGATGATTTGTCACCTATAAATGCCACTTTTCCTTCATCGTCTTTCCATATTTCCTTCAAAGCTTCCCTCAGATCCTTCATCGTCTTTCCCTCACAACTCACCTCGTTGTCCTTCGGAAGGGACGTTAAACTAGGGGTCCCATGGGTGTCCCATGCCTGGATGCGGCATGCACAGTGGGCCTAAATTAGCTTTCAGTAGCTAGATACCCTGACAAGCTCACTCAAAGTGAATTGAAAACGAAAAACAAACAAACAGTCTGCTTAAGAAACGAAGAATTTGTGCCACTAGTGAAAGTTTCTTAAATCTTCAGATTCTGAGTTCTCAGATTTTCTCACAAATTTCTTAAAAGTTCCGCAGCAATCTTCATGTTCATTACCTGTTCCCTCGTAGGCATTTTCAAAATAAGGTTTTTTCAAGCCTTTCCAGTGTTTAGACATTAAGACATTACTCAAGTATCTTCCAAGTGCTTGCCAAGTAATATACACATAGTTTTTAAGAAACTGCTTATAAGAAACTCAACTCTCACTTCGCCCAAAAATTAAGAATGGGAAAATATAACTTGAGAAACTATTTCTCTTGACAATCAAAATCCTTTAACATAGTTAACTTTCACTTGTTTCCTGTGAAATATCACTCAGAAGGTACTTGAGTAGTATCTAAACATTGGAAAAGCTTCAAAAATTAGTGTGAACACATCACGGGGGGGGGGGGTACATGACTTGCGAATCGACGGGGGTCTGCCGCCTGATTTTCAGAAAGGTACCCTCTTCTAATTACCGGAACTTGCTGTCATACCCACTTTTATGATTAATTTTGGTGGAAAACGGACCATTTTGGCTATTTTTCGCCAATTGCTGGATAACCAACCCATGTTTATTGAAAATATGCCGAAAAAGGGACCCTTGTTTAGAAAATTTAGGCTCAGAAACCCACCCATAAGGGCGGCACAGGCACATACCCGTGC
Source organism: Aurelia sp. 4 Dawson et al 2005 (assembly GCA_964019985.1). Classification (NCBI taxonomy): domain Eukaryota; kingdom Metazoa; phylum Cnidaria; class Scyphozoa; order Semaeostomeae; family Ulmaridae; genus Aurelia; species Aurelia sp. 4 Dawson et al 2005. The sequence goes on along the minus strand of OZ026494.1, from coordinate 10,382,446 downwards.
CCTCAACATATTATGTACCCCCCCCCCCCCGGGAACACATTTTCAAATATGCAAACATGGCGTCGGACACATAAGCAGCAAAGTGGCGCGTGATTCTGAGGAGTCTGCGATGGAGCAAAAAAATTGTTGGAACTGTTCATGAGGGCACGGTAAGTGAACACGAAGACTGCTATGAAACATTTAAGAAACTCGTAAGAAACTGCGAGCACTGAAAATCTGATAACACTTGGCGGAGTATGGTTCAAGAAGAATGGTTTTTTAATGAAATAAAATCTAATCTTACTTGCCAGTTGACCGTGTCTCATTTCTTTTGTTTCTTTTGTCACTTCTCTCTTCCACTTCAGTTCAACCGCCACATTTGCTGTCCTCTTTTAGGCCACATGATGGATGGAAAATACAGTAACAACATCATGTGGCCTAAAAAAGGAAAAAAAAGGACAGCAAATGTGGCGGTTGAACTGAAGTGGAAGAGGAGTGACAAAAGAAATGAGACACGGTCAACTGGCAAGTAAGATTAGATTTTACTTTGTCAAACCATTCATCTATTTACTGAACCATTCTCCGCCACCTGTGATGATATACTTTCAGTACATGTCCAAATTCTTAGGCCCTGTTTATATGGGGAAAACACCTCACCTACCAGACCCGGGGCTGACAAGCGAGGTAAATTTCAGTGGCTGTTTACATGAGACTTTCACCTCACCTGTCAGCCCCGGGGCTGAGAGGTGAGGTGGAGTAAAGTCTCTCTTCCGTGAAATCAGAATGAACTGACCAATGAGACTTAACCAAAAATTTTATTTCACCTCACCATACCGGTGGTGTTTCGTTTAAATGGAAAATTTTCACCTCACCCTGGTGAGATTCCACCGCTGGTGAGGTGGGATTTCACTATACCGGTGGTGCTGCGTTCGTCATGTAAACGAGAACTCAAAATACAAAGGATTCTTTTGGAAGGTGGAATCAGGGTCTGGTGGAATCTCACCTCTCAGCCCCGGGTCTGGCAGGTGAGGTGTTTTTCCTCATATGAACAGGCCCTTAGTTTCTCATGAAAAGTGCATGTAATACTGGAAAGCACATGAAGATGAAGTAAAATGATTTTGGATTTCCTTTTATTATAATAATAGTGTCTTAAACTTTATTTTCCCAGTATTGGCGTTTCTTACTTTTTGGGCGATCTGAAAGCCGAGTTTCATACAACCTGTTTCTTCATTTTGACCCAGGGTCAGATTCAGAATAAAATCAAGTAGCTGCTTTCCAATTTGCCCAAGCCAAAGTTGACATTACGATAGGCCGTATAATAGTTTTTACCCTGGGTACCAGAGCCTATAGCCTACTTAAAATGGGAGGGAGGGGAGAAGGGAAGAGTTTTATTGTATTCTCGTTTCCCCACTATTCTCGTTTCCCCACACCATAGGCTCTGGTACCCAGGGTAAATAGTTTTGTCTTTCTGTCTTCAAACCTGTTGAAATTGCCCTTAGTGGATAACCGTAACGTTAAAAAACGGAGAGATTAAGATATTTGATATACAGATTTGCTGTCCTTGAAACGGTCGAATTGAAGCATTTTTTTCGTTTGCACAAAATGGAATATTTGTCAGTTAACTAATTCACCTAATTTGCACAGCATGACAATTTTGCAGAAATTACCAAAATCGACTCATATATTTTTATCAATTACCCATTTCATCGAAGGCAAGATCGAGGGAGGGGCATTTCACTCCCAAAAGTCGCGTACACCTTCGGCAAATATCCTTTTGTTTTTGAAGAGAAATTCATCGAAAGTCTGTAAAATTCCTTTTTGTTCTGAAAAATATAAGCTAAGATGGGTTGAATTTTCACGGTGTTGGCACCCCATAGAAAATATTGTACACATTTTCAAATTAGTACAATGCCTCTCGGAGAAGGTGAAGGTGAAGTTGCGATTTTTAGTGCCAAGCGCTGGGATCGCAGAAGTAGCTAAGCGCTAATCGAGTACGTGACTCCTTGTCATGACGCTTGATTAAGTGGTGGGACCCTACCAGGCATAGAACCCACTCCGCCTGACTGCTCTGGTTTCGAAGTCAGAGGATTGCACTACTGTCCCGCAACACCTTCACGGACAGGATCGTAATTTGATTATCTGAATTTGATTCTTTTCGCTCATAAATAATCTTAAAATTGCACACCCCGGAGCGAGGGGCAAATCACTCCTGAAAATGGCGTACGAGATTAATAATCACAAGTGATTATTTTGTGATTAATTTGATTTTATGGTGATTTAAGTGATTAATTTGTGATTATTCTAGAATAAATCATACATTTCAAAATGTTCTCAAATGAGCTCCTGTACTATAAAAATTGTATGAATAAGGCAATACAGAGCAAGATTGATAAACCAAATAATGAAATATGACAGTAAACTCTTGACCATAAATCAAGTCAGAGACTATCATGCCAATTTGATTTTGCTGGTTGGCTAAGTTGTTTGTAACACAAGAACGAGGCTTTCCTTTTTGCTCCATCACAGGGGATTCGGAATCTTGCACTTTTGTGCTGTTCATGCTTTGGCGCTTATGTTTTGCATATCTAATAGTGTGTTCACATTAATTCGGAAAATGGTGACAGGGACAATCTAATCTTTTCACTTCTTATAAAATTAAACACATAGACTTGGTTAAACATTCAAGGTTTGTGATTAATATGGCTGGTGATTTTGGTGATTAATGTGATTTTTGTGTGATTAACATGATTAATTTGTGATTAAAATGTGATTATTTTTGAGAGCGTACGAGATTTTAAGCAGTGATTTGCCCCTCGCCCCGGAGGTAATTTTATCATAGCCAAACGAGGAGTGTAATGAAGAGAAGACACAGCGTTTCTCAAAATTCGCCAATCTCTTTCATACATTAGTTTCCAAAATTTTCGGACGTTTTAATTTTCGGACAAAAGAGTAGTCCGAAAATATGATTGTCCGAAAATTTAATTGTCCGAAGTTTTTAGTAGTCCGAAAATTTAATTGTCCGATTCTTAGCACAAGAAATGAAATTCAGCTATAAATTAGAGTATTCTAAAGAAAGAGCCGAGAAAATCAATACAGGTAAAGGCAATGTCTCAATGAAAGAAAAACAATAAATTTCAACAATTTTAGCAGAAAACTTGCTCAAGTAATCCACGGTGAGGCATGTTTTCTTTTTAAAATTTGGTAGAGTAAATACAGAAAGGTCCAATTTGCAGTAAGTAGTAAAGAATTTGAGTAAAATTACACCAGTAATCTAAAATAATGTTATCCTCACCGCAATTGTCGCGCGACAAATGCTAGATAACGCAAATTCTGAAGGCACGACTTGTGGAGCCCCGGGTAACATTGTCACTCCATCCCACTAGAATTCGCCCTACTTAGGGAGGACAGAGATTTATTTTAACGTTTTCCAATTAACTTATGGCAGGAGGGATCGGAATCGAGAGACTGACCCAGCTCCCTCAGCACCGTCATTCCTCTCTGCCCACAGCTTACCTTTTTCAACCCATCTAATGCTTTATAAACTGCTGTTTTTATTCTCATCGTTGTTGATGTTGTTTTTCACTTGGGAATTGCCTCTTTGGCCTATCTAGGTTTCATGAATCCCTTTCTTATGCTTGTATTTTACACTTGATTACTATGCTACTTTAAGTTTTGAGATACGGAGGAAAATTTAATCGATTCATTCTATGATTTGTCTACCAATATGAAAATGTCCGAAATTTTGTCCGAAATTGTCCGAAATTTTGATTTCTTTGTCCGAAACTTTTTGTCCGAAAATTAAATGTCCGAAAATTATAAGTCCAAAAATTTTGGAAATTAATGTATATCGAAAAAACTGTACCCTTTATGTAAAAAAATGAAGTGCCTTTTCAGAGTTGTACAATCCGTTTTAAACTGTATTTCATTTCACTTCATTTCAGATTCTTTAAATACGGAGGGGCGCGGGTCAGACACTTTTTGGGTTTGTAAAACATTGTCTAGGATACCTTTGGGTATTCTGTTTGGTGCATAATCGGTATATTTTTGGGGTTGCGTGTGAGAAAAGTTGATAAGGTGAGTGCTAGGCTGAGTTTTTCGCCAAAATATGGCAGGGCAGTTGTTGAAGTACCAAACCTTCAATTTTGTTCATGTACCATGAAGCAATGAGTATATTTTTGGGGTCTAAATATGCCCTAATTTTAGTATATTTTTGCATTGAGTATATTTTGGGGTCTAAAATGTCCTAGGTTTAGAATATTTTTTGGGTTTTTCAAACATATGCTGTGTCTGAGCTCTCGTCCCATACCATGAGAAGTCCCCCCTGGGGCATCTGCTGCCTTTCTATTACGGGGAAAAAACCGATTTAATGCCGATTACTGACTGGGATTCTGCTGTAGATAAAAGTAGGCCCAATAGCTTTTTTGGTACTCTTCAAGGATCTTGGAAAGTCATACCAACAAATATTTTCATGCTGTTTCTGGATATAATTCAAGTAACATGTGAAATTTTGAAAGCTATATCTTATTTGCAGCATTGGAGACTTCTCGAACATATGGCAATTTTTGAAGGAATGAAATTGGATTTATCGCCAGCCCTTGTGACGAGATTTTAACAAAATGCAATACAGTCACCAGTTAAATAGCTCCATTTTGATTTTTGTAAAGGTACCAGAAAAGTTGTGTCTATGCTGCAATTTCACTGGCTAACATGTAACAAAGGTGAAATTTGGCGATATGTGAGTTTCCCTTTCCCTTTGCTGTGCCCTGTTGAAAGATTTTATTAAATGCTTTGCAGGCTTTGTTCATCCTCCTTTTTTAAAAGGGAAGATCGGGTTTTTTAGTCTGGATGATATTTGTTGACTTTTCTTATTAGAAAATGCCCTCTCTGTATTGTATGGGTTAACAAGAAAGCGTGTCTTGACTTTTTCATGATTTCATTTCATTTCACCATGATTTGGTATGCCATTATCATCCAAGTCATTACCTATATGACTCAAGAGGCCCCCAGAGGGGGTTCGCTGGAGCCCTGGAGCCCGCCATTTTAAAGCTTGGAGCCCTGGAACTCAAACAATTCCCATGGTGGTTTCCTCGAATTTTGAGAGATGGAGCCTGTGGAGCCCTGAAAAGGATGCAATGGAGCCCTGGAGCACGGCAATTTGGCCTTTGGGAGCCCGGAGCCCGTTAAAATATGCCCTGGAGACTCGGAGCACGAGATCCTTTAGGGGGCCTCACTCAACGAAAAGGAAACAAGATCGTTTTTTAATCCATAGCATAGCCAATTGCACGTAGTACCTATTTGTGGATACGGTTGATTTTGGGATGCAGTCTCCCAATCTCTATGAAGGTTTTGTAAAAAAGTTGGTAGGTAATAAAAGGTGGTAGGGACCGCGGAGCATATTTGGATTGAAGGGACTAGGAAGAGTAAGAATGTATGAGTGGGTCTGGGGGCGAAGCCCCCAGAAAATTTATTTTGGTCCACATCCTTTACTTTGGCTATGAGCGTGACCAACGCCCTTTTTGATAGCCATAAACACCTTGGAAAAGGTATTCATCTGCAATATATCCAATCACTAAATCACGCCAAAAGTACACGTTCTTTTTTATAAGAAACTAGGATCAGGCCATAGAACTAAAAGTTTCGTAATTTCACATGAAATTTTGTCGATTTTAGTACTAAAAGTTTCTTAATAGGTTTCTTACTTTTCTGAATGCAGAATTAGCAATGTGGTCGCTAACACTGCGGCAGATATGTTTCTTGATATCTAAAACATCATAAAGGAATAAACAGTGTTCTGTTATGTCGAAAACACAAATGGTTAGATAATATTTCTCAAGAATGAAGGTTCAATGATCTATTCGCTATAAAATCCATGCTTTTAACTTTGAAAAGTTTCTTAGTACTTCTCAGACATAGTACTAGAGTTTCTTAAAATTTTGGCCTTCTTAGTACTAGTTTCTTATAAACCAGTTTCTTATAAAAAAACGTGTATGTACGTAGGCCTGTTGACAGAGTAGAAACTTCGCACGCATGCGCAAAAACTCGTAACCTTGAGCCCCTTAGCTCCTTGCAACAGATCCCAAAATTAGGCAACACTTGGTATTTTCTTGCTAGGGCCTTGAACTCTTGATTTATCATTTCAAAAAGCTCGTATCTGTCCAAAGGCTTCCTTACCTCTGATTTGTTGATGACGTCATTTTACGCAGTTTTTGCTCTGTCAGGCCAGTTTCATTCCAAATCAAAATGGTTTCAAAACACTGCTTTCTGATGTAAGGAAATTGTCTTCTGCATGAGAAACTGCACTTCAGAGGTATACAGATACCCGTTAAGGGTGTTAATAATTTTGCTAAGGTAATTGGCGATACTTGATTATGTGTGCTAAAAAGCTAAAAGCTATCTCTTGAAAATTATTGGGGGCTAAAGCCCCCAGCCACCCCCGGCTCCACGGTCCCTGGATGGTGGTATAGGGTATTTCGCAACACGTGATTTGCCATATTTTTTGGCCTAATTTTTTCTTGTGAAACCTGAAAATTCAGGATTCATTTTTGGGAAACGTGAAGATTCAACATTTCCTTAACGTGAAACGTGAAATTTAGAATTTTTATTTCCATGATTTGTGATCATGAACCCCTCTTTGACACCCTCAGAATAGAGAGGAAGAAACACCGGGGGCCGGATGTGATAAAATAGAAAATAATTTTTGATTGAAATGAATTGGTTGATTGAATTGAATTTGGCAGCAATGCATTGCGAGCAAGTATCCAAGTGGAATGTTTGAAACAAGAAGGTAATGAACACCTTCCAGACAGGCAGTCAAATGCTTGACGTCAAATTGTAAACATTTCGGGTAATCTTAGGTTGAATTAATAAATCACCATGTCATCAAAAGATGCCAGAAAAGTTGTGCTGTTTGAAGATTCAAAAAATCTAAAGTTCTTGCTTGATGGCAAATGCAACTGGATTGGATAGCGTAGCTATGATAATTCAACAGGGGACTTCTATTGACAACTTAGGCCCAATAATGGAAGCTATTTATGCCGAAAGTTTACAAGATGAGGGCCAGGCACTAGATGCACTAAAGAAGTTACGAGAATGCTTCTCATATTATGGTCCTTCTTATGCTAGAGATGACTACCAATCGGTGTTGCGTTTGATTGCCAAGGGACTTGAAGAAACTTCTCCAGATGATGTGAGGAAACTTTCACTTGAAATCATTTCTGAATTCCTTCCATCTCTGGAAACTGGAGGAGAAACAGAGGAACTCGTCACTGAAGAAATCGTACCCAAACTTGTTTTCAATCTGTGTTTTTCAAACACAGCGATTAAGAAATCCACAGTTCAAACGCTTCATGTTTACATGAGGCATTTTAATCGCGTACAGGATGTGCTTCGGGTCATTATCAAACAGCTTGAAAACAGCGATGATGCAAAAACAAGGACTGAATTGATGGTCGCATTACCTATTATAATTACACCAGCATTCTTCGCGCAAGAAGATATTTTTGAATTAATTGGTGCCTTAGTTCGCCGTCTTGAAGCTAGTTCTGTGAAATCGGAACATAATGCCCCGTCTATGGTTTGTTTGGAACGAATTAAATCTGTTTTTGGTGAGAACGTTTTCATGTCAAACATTAATCGTCTGCCAGAGAGGCTACAAAAGGAATACAATTTAGGACTACAAAGATCTATTCTTGCTGGCCAAGATGCAGCTAACATCGAAAGACAAACATCTCTTCATTCATTAATCGCAAAATCACTCAGCAATGGTTCTATAAATTTAGATAGTACACCAGGGAACACAAAGATAAATTCCCAAGGGAATGCTAAGAGAAGTAGCCAGTTGGCAAAATCTACAAGTGGCCTTGATAAGGTAGGCTTAAAGCCAGTCAGCAGTGCTGAAAGAGTTGGCCTTGTAAGAGCAAGGAGTACTGAAAGACTTAGCAAAGGCAAAAATTATAGTGATCGCCTGAAAAAGGTGATCTCAGTAGAAAATGTTTCATCTGAAAACAATCAAACCCTCCATCATGGCTTTATTCCTGCAGAAACTATGGCAGAACTGGGAGACAGTAATTGGAATTCTCGTGCCCATGGTATTGAAGAATTAAAAGTGCTTGTTGAAAGCATTCATGATAGCTCTGTCCTGCTCAGTAATCTTGGAGATTTCTTAGAAATGCTATCAAGATTTGTTGAAGATGCAAACTTTAAAGTGCTGTTGACAAGTTTATATATTCTACGTGATGTTGTTGAGAAAGTCGGTGAAAACATGCGCCCACATATGGAGTTGATTCTTAATGTTGTGCAAACAAAGCTTGGTGATTCCAAAGCAGTTATTAAACAGCTGAACATGCAACTTGTGTTGCGCATGATGCACTTTGCAAAGCCTTGGGCAGTCCTTAAGCCATTGATGCCCAATTTGAATCACAGAAATTCAAAAGTAAGAGAAGATGTAATAAACATGATAACAGCTGCAATGCTGACATTTCCAAGCTCTGATTTCAAGTTAACAACTTTGCCAAGTTTGATTTCACATTTGCTTGTGGACCCAAAAAGAAGAGTCAGGCAGGCAGTTCTAGAATGCTATGCAGTTATTGCACAAGGCCTTGGCCCAGGTAGAATGCAGCCTCTTGTGTCATCAGTTGATATGATTGAACTGAACCCAGATGGAGAAGGGGTTATGGAGGCTGTCCAAGCAAGACTTTCAAGACGGAAGTTGCCAAAACTCAGTGCAGAAGGAACTGTTGAATATTCTGTGATGGTTACAAATGCTACCAAGCATAGTCCATCGTCCATCCCCCCAGATGTCTCTTGGATTATCCATGGCTCATCTGGTCCAAATGGTGATCTTGGGAAATCCCACGGGGAAGGAATGGCTAAGAGGTATCGCAGTGCTGGCAAGAAGAGACTCCCGTGGGAGGTTGATGATGAAGTTGTCAATGGTCCCTTGAGGAAAGGTGTTGGCAGTGCACCAGTACACCAAGTACATCATGTAAGTAAATGCTTCAGTTTCATGATTTATGTAGCCATATATACAAATTGGGGGGGGGGGTCTTGTAACTACTGGGTGTGCCAGAAAAGCCAATCCATTCGTGACAGGCTGTGATTAATGGCACGTTGGACTGAATGATTAAATTTCTCTAGCTTAAGTCCAAACTTTAGATCCTGGAATGTCAATTGTGGCCCTCAACTTCTGAACAACAATCAAAATTATCTCAAAATATTTGGATTTGAAAACAATGCAAACAATATATAACTGCAAATAGATTTTTGAAGACTTGACTTGAGTGGACAATGAGAAACATTATTTGTGCTGATGTGAGAATTGAGAAATTGGTTAGGTCTGCATGGGTCTTAGTCCAACATACAGCCTGTTACAGAGGCCTTAGGTAGGGCATGGCTGTAAAATCTGATTTTTCACCTAACCAAGTTGGTATTGATGGTCTCCTACACAATCGAGTAAGTAGAATCATAGTTCAAGATGGGCAGTTTCAAATTTCTCATCAATACATGTTACTGATGATGTCATAACAAGGCATTTTAAACACATTTTGGTTTGGTCTCCTCCCCAGTATGTTGAATCTGCTTCAAAATGGCACAGTTGAATTGAACTTGATTTGATGAGGCCTTTCAAATGATGTATAATTTGTTTCAATTTGGTCAAATTTCCAACATTTTTATGTCATCATGCATATGACATCATAATTCACTTTTTTGGGTCACTTGAGTTAAAATGTTTTGTCAGTCTTGACTAAATTGACCTTGTAGATTCCCATTCTGCTGCCAGATGAGATTTACTTTATCTGGAAATAAAATTTTGATGCATGTCATTTTCTCATGTTTCCATTAGCCATACAGATGCTTTGAACACTGTAATGTGTCAAAAGGTCACTTGCAAGCAAAATAACTGTTTAATCACCACAGAATTGGAATCTGCATCATTGATATACAGTAGTCAGGTTCAACAAAAATTTGAACTTAAGGATATGGCAAATGCTTTCTTGGTGAAAATGTTCATTTTTTGATTTCTTCATAAGCCAAACTATCAAGGCACACAATGATACCATGTGTGAAGCTAACAGAAGTTTTGAAGATGGAGGAAATTTCACGCAAATGAAGGTTTCCATAATCTTTTAATCTTGAAGATTGGAAAGTGTGTCCCAATATTTTGTATGTGTTCTAGTCCTCCTTTTATAGTCCAATACAGCTGTTGGGGGGGGGGGCAGAAAAAATCATCTGCCAGTTCTAGATAGCATGTAGTTTTAAAGGGAGAAGGAATTTGAAAAATCCCAGACACACTTTGTAAGCTTAGGATCTGCACTTCCTGCTAATGTAAGTCAGATTCTGTTACCTCAAACGCAAGGGTAGAAAATAGCTTTTGAAGGCTGTGTGCACTCTTTTATGCAATAGAATTTGCCCTGAAAACATCACTTGACAGCATTTTGGTATTGTTAGAATCCCCACGCTCATATGCATCAAATGATGTTTAGTTTAACTAGATTCCTTTAATAGTTCGGCTTTTAGGGAAAGAAACCAGAATCTTGTGTTACAGATGACTACCGTAATGCCGTAACCTTGAGTCAGTCATAGAAAGATTACTTTGGTCACATCCCATGACAACATCACTGCATGCTTCCTGGTAGACAGCATCTAGTTTCTAAGGGAGAAGGAATTGAAAGATCTCAGACACATTTTAAAAGCTTAGGATCTGCACCTTCCTGCTGATGTAAGTCAGATTCTGTTACCTTGAATGCAACGGTAGAAAATAGCTTTTTGAAGGTGGTACACTCTTTTAAGCAATAAATTTGCCTGGAAAATATCATTTTACAATTTTTACTTTTTACTAATAATTTTGATATGGTTAGAATCACCAGGTTCTTGTGCATCAAGTGATGTATAGTTTGACTAGATTCCCATAATAGTTTGGCTTTTAAGGAGTAAAAACCAAATCTCGTTTCACAAATGTTTACAGTAACCTTAAAAGATTCTAAAAAAACTGAGTTATGGCGTCGTATGATGATGTAAAAACATTTTTGGAAAATTGGTCCAAAATACAACAAATTCAATATCTTTCAAAAAGTCTCATCAAGATAATTCCAGCTGTGCCATTTTGAAGCAGATTGAACATACAGTACAGTACTTGGGAGGAGAAGTAACGCCATTTGTCTCCAAAATATCATGTAATGACATCATCAAGTCATGTGCTACTGACACAAAATTTGAAACCATCCATCTTGGAATATGAATCTCCATACCCTGTTGCATATTGATGCAGTCTTGGTTAGATGAGATATGCCCATCAAAGCAAAATTCATGTTGGGGAAGCTGAAAGAAGGTGCAAGTGAAATGGAGAAAATGGGGGTCTGGGGGCTTACCGCTACAAGAAAATTTTGCTTGGCCATGCCCTTTAGATCGTTGGGAAAAACCACATTTTTGGAAAATTTGCCATTGAAAGAGACAAAGGATCACAACTGATTGGAGTATTTCTAGGAATATGTTGAAATTTTGAGTTGCATGCCATCAAGAGACATTGCCTTTTGAAAAATTTTGGTTAGCGTCCTCAAATATATATATATATATATATATATATATGCATATATATGAGTTCAAATCCTCATTCCCACAACCATGGCCACAGCCTTTTCACTAAATAAAATCCAACTTCAGCAAACAACCTCCTTGTTTCCGACGGGCCTGGGTGAGGAATCAGATTTTTATGGCCGTCACCCTGCCTACCTAGATTCACTGCAATGGCGGAAAGTGGCAATCACATAAGTTCAATGAAATTCAATACATGCTTTACCTCTTGAAACCCCCTTTGACACAGGAATGCAATCTGCACCAAAGTTTGAATACAAAATGAAAAGAAGAAAGGAAAGAAAATGTCTTTGCATCAGTGAATGCAATGTTGCATTTCTCCCAACATGGAACCAATTCTTGTGCAGCAGATTATACCTAATCAATTTCTAAAGTAGCTGTTAACATCGTAGCATCGTTAAGTGAATGCTGCTCAAGTTTGCTTATCATAGAAAAATGGCAGGCTTTTTGTGGTCATGATGTACATACTGAAAATACATTGATTGAGAAGTAATTCTCTGCAAGCATGTTTTATAATTGATGCTGCCCAACCATAAAGGCTCATAACATATTCAAGATATGGGAATGTGCATGGGACCTTTTGGATGAGTTTCAGTGCTAAAATCCACAAGATATGAGCCATTTTTGGCTTAAGTGAAAGACAGCAACGTAGAAGTGTAGGTTTTCAGCAGAAATTTAATTGTGCTTGTATCCTTTTTGATTACAAAGTCCAACTTTGTAATCTAAGAGGGGACGTGATGTCAGTAAGAAAGTAAGAAAGTAAGTATCGCGCTCGTTAATGCAATTGATTGACAATTTATTTTTAGTTTTATCGAATAGAAATTTGTTTGATCACATTACAGATAAAGTTCTTCTCCATAGAAAAAGCAATTAGTAACTGTAAACAGATGAGTCTTTTGGAGACTTAGGGTGTCCTTTTAGCATGATCCCACTAGTTACATTGCCTCTAGACTTCTGACGATGAGTTCCTTGTATCGCTGCGGTAAACCTTGCTCAAGAGGGACTCATAATGAAACAGTGAAAAACTTGGCCCTATTCTCTTCAATCATCAATGGAATTATGATGGAATCACGACTTCGAATCTCAATCCCGTGGGAGTGTTTTCAATTCGTCAATCGAATCGAAAATTCTATTACATTTACACCGTAACAATAGTAATTCACAACAAATCTCGCAATCTGAGTGGTACTGGAGGAATTGCGAAGTTTTGGCCTAAATAGGGCCAGGTTTTTCAGAGTAATACTATGAGTCTCTATTGACCGAAGCGATATCATCACGTCAGAGAGCACAGGGAAACAAGGGAATCATCGTCATAAGTCTACACTGCCTCCTGTAAAGATTTCCTGTTACTGCAGAGCCATGCAGGGTGTCCCAAAAACTTGTATCCCATTTGTGTGGTTGCTGTCGAAAAGCTTGTCTAAGTCAAGTGGTTACTGATTTATGGCAAAAGAGGGATTGCTTCAAAAATAGCACCTCCAGCACCGGAATAGTGTCTAAATTTAGCAAACCTTTAAGAAATGGTTGTATATTTTTCTACATGATCAAAGTTGAAAAAACGAAGTAGCATGGTAGCGGCGCTACCAGGAAGGCAGCTGAAATGCTCTAATTTCCCAGCAAAGAAGAAAGAAAACAACAGGAGAGAGAAACGGAAAGGAAAAAAAGGAAGGGAAGGAACGGGACGGGACGGGACGGGAAAGAAGGGGAAGAAATGAATGAAGAAAGGAAAGGAAAGAAGGGAGAAAAGAAGGAGAAAAAAGAAAAGGGATAGAATAGGGCAATGCATTGGGCATAAAGAAGATTAGAAAGTACATAAGATAAAACATAGGTGCTGAGCTTGCTACCAGGAAGGGCAAAATTATTTTTAGCTCTGGTATTGATTATTGCCTGGTTTTAGCGATCGCAGCGACGTGCTATTCATTTGTGCATCTTGGCCCAGTCCCATTAAGCCTGGTTTCTTTATGATCGTTCGTCTCGTTCGTGCCGCTGACAAAAATCCAGTTGAATGTCAGAAACTATCATGTTGAAACAACTCGATCACTGCCCGTCGCTCGTGTCTTTGGTGTCGCTGAAAAATTTACCTGCGAATGGATCGAGAGGAACGATCAAGGAGCGCCGAGGGGAACGATCATGTGCATACCAGGCTTTACAGAAAGACGGAAGAACTTCTTGCGTTCTTAAGAGCAAGGAAAACATATGCGAATTTGACTCCCATTTGATTCTACGAAAATTAATTTGTTGCGAAATGGCCGAAGAAGGGCTTGAATACGTAATCAAATCATAAGGAATCGCTCACACAGAATGATACGAAAGGTCATTTTACCTCTCTCTATTTTGAGTTACAGGAAATGAATTTTCCCAATTAATACCAGAGGCAAACAGGAAGTTATATCAAAATCTGTTAGAAAGTAAATCAGGTTTTTGTGTTTTTGGGAATATTGTGGAGTATGAAGTTTTGGGTGTAAATTCCTGATTTCAGAGAAAATGAGATAAATTTGAGAAATTGATTGAATCCTTCCTTAGATGATGAATTCACAATTTAAGAATTGGTTGCTTGCTTTTGTTGCATTTCACAGACTCTGCCAGAAAGCCGGCTATGCAGTTGTGATTGATTTGTCGTCTCTCCACATTAACTTAGCAGCGATATTCTTTCGAACAAGTTGGTGTCTTTATTGATAAACCTAAGTACCTGTATTTTGATGACCTGTTTACGCAAGCATAATGCTGTGGCTGAGGTAGACGATGCAACAGAATGATTTTACGTTATTAAATTTACACCTGTTGTTTGCAATATCCTATTTGAAAAAGACAACAACGTCATATGGTTTAATGAAGTTTATGAATTGAAAATTGAAATAAATCTTTTGTGATTATGGAAACAAAGATGTAAGCACCTACCTTACCATTCGTTTTGTTTATACTGGAAGGTTAAGGAATATTATATCATTTAGATATGGTCGATGGATCGTAAGAAAGTGCCATACTAGCGGTAATTTATCATATTTATCATTATAATTATTACGATTTATTATTATTATCATTATTACGACTGAATATTGTTATGATTATTATTATCATTGGGTACAACGTGACTGCAGATATTACTCTTGCTCTGCAAGGATGTCCTCTGTCAGATACTAGAAAGTATCGCTTGGTTCTGTCGTAGTAGAAGGGTTCAGAGGTTGCTTATTGCAGTCCGAGGAGAAGTTAGATGGTTCTTCTTCTTCTTACTGGCTTTTCCGTCTTATTCAAGACATTAGCCTTGCCACTGTTTTCTTCCATTCCTTTCGCTCATAGTCGTTTTCAGTTAGTTCATCCACTGTTTTATTTATTGGCTTCAGGTCTTTATTTATTTGTTTGATCCATGTCTGTTTTGGTCTTCCTCGGTTGCCCTTCGCTTTTTTCAAATGTTCTCTGTAAGCTAGTTTTGCTGGTGTTTTTTCTGGCTACCTCAGCATGTGCCCAAGCCAGTTTAATCGCCGTTTCTTTATTTCGGTTGTGGTGGGTATCTGATGTGATCTTTTATATATTTCTTCATTTCTTACTTTATCTGTTAATTTGATGTGTAGCATCCTACGTAGCAGTTTTCTTTGGAAGATATCGAGACTTTCTTCCAGTTTCTTGGTTAAGGTCCAGATCTCGCAGTTATAAAGCAGCATTGGATATATAAATGTATTGAGCGTTCTTATTTTTAGTTTTATGGATGTCTGTCTGTTGCTGAGAATTCTTTCATATTTGTTGAAGGCATCAATCGATAGTCCTTTCCTTCGTTTTATGTCCTTTTCGGTGTCTAAGATACTTCCAAGATATTTTATGGTCTTCCATTCATCGTTGCCATCTGTGCCAACACAAAATTCTTCAGTTTTTTGCAGTATTGATATTTAGGTTTCTTTGTTTGACTTTCAAAGGGAGTTCTTGCTTTATAGTGTCCTTATGTTGTTTGTCAGTTGTTACATTGCCAATATCGTCAGCATACTGAAGATCAATGCTGAAGTTTTCTTTATCTTGGCTGTGATTTGCTTCGGGCTGGTCTGGTAATGTGATTGCATCTGGATTTTGAAGCATGAGTGCAACTGCTAATGTGAAAGTAAATTCTGGAGCGCTTGCGCAGTCTCCTTGTGGTGCTCCTATGTTGGTTTCGAAGGGTCCCCCCCTTGCATTTCCTACTGGTACCGTGTATTGCATTTTATACAGTAATATGTAAAACATATGTAGCTTGTGTGTAAACATATGGTTACACACAAGGAAAAGTCTGATGATGATAAAGTAAATGGTGGCAGGTATTGCTCTTGCATTAAATGAGGTATTGTGTCAGATGCTAGAAAATATTTCCCTGATCCTACGTTGGTAGAAACTCTTCATAGATTGCTTTTTGCAATGCGAGGACAAGAAGTTTCGTGGTTACAGGCGAGAACGTATATCGCTATCGTGCGGTAGATGGCTGAAAATGTTATTCATGCATAACAATGAGGTATTGTTTTTGATAACAGAAAATGTTGCTTTTCTATGTCGCCCGATATGGTTGTCAAGGTCACACCTCATCTTAAAGTTATAGTATGCACATTCTAACCGGTTTTGTGTTGTACAGGAAAATATAAAGCCCGAGGTCTTAGAAGTACAGGCCGAGCTTGCGAGGTCTGTGCATTAAGACCGAGGTCTTTATATTTTCCTGTACAACGACAAAACCGGTTAGTATGAGTTTATTACTTGACATCTTCTAATCTTGACTCGCATTTCATCAAACACATTTTGTTACAATCATGTCGTTTGAGTTCACTGCAAATCTCACAGGCCTAGGCCTAAAGCAGTTGCTGTGGTGACAAAAACGCGTCCATGTATCGTATTATGCAAAGCTACGGGAAACCCGCGGGAAATGTGTGATTAGCCAATAGGAATGGCGGGATTCCGTATTGCCTCGTTTTTGAAACTCCAGTCAGGTTATAAATAGCAGGTATCAAAGGACTGATATATTTGCGGAATCAAGACTAAGTATTATATGAAAACTGAATATCAAATATGAGGCATGACCAAGACATATTTTCTTTTCTTAATATGGGTAATGGCTGCAGAGATAACTCTTGTACGGCAATGAGATACTGTTTTAGATGCTAGAAAATATTGTGATGTCATTTTGTTGGCTATAAGGTAAGATCTTATCTTGAAAGTTATATACCTTTTATCAAAAAATTGATGAGTTCACAGGACCAGTTCTCTGTGTTGCATGAAAGCAGAATATCAGATGTAAGGTATGTGTGTTATCTTGCTTGACTAGAGAGGTTGCTGCATTGCAGTGAGGTACTTTGTTTGATGATGGAAAATATTTTTTGATCATATCGTCGAAGGTAACTGTAAAGTTTAGGTTTCATCTCACAGTTATATATAGATATATGGCAGGAATGAAAGGACTTATTACTTTACCGGAACAGTTCTCGGTGTTGTTTGGAAATGGAATGTCAAATGTGCAAGAAATCTGTATGGACAAGAAGTAGTGTGTCATCTTGATGTTGCATCGTAGAATATTGTACTGCAATGATGTTGTATTAGAAAATTTTGTATCATCATGTTGTCGGAGATGGCAATGGCCATTAGTGTATGCACGGTTTGTTCCGGGAAAAGGTATGCAGATTTGGTTGGATGCTGCGATAGAAATTTATATTGCATTTATTTTGCTCGGTTGGAATGTATCCTGCAACTGTAATATTTCAAAGATCAGATACAGCTATATTTCCATACATTTTCCTGGTAATTTGGAAACAAAATGATGTCATCAGGGAGGGGTCATTAATTATTACCAGGGAGGGGGTGGAAGACATCTGGAAGGGGGTACCAAAATTTTACCCACTAAAAGAGAGGGGGGACGAAAATAACACACCTTTCAGGGGGTGTGAGAATTATTTGACATAAATCGTGTAATTTTGAAGCAAGCTAGTTTATCAGCAAGTAAGTTTTCAACATCTTAGAAGTAACTCTTAACGCAACTGCTTTCTCTTTTCTCATCACGTCTGAAATGGTATCTTTCTTTCATGTGCTACTGTGATGATGTAACTCTTGATGCATTTGAAATCATGACAGTAGAATGGCACTGTAATCATATTAGGAGGGGGGCTGAAAATATTTTCTGCCACGTTTGAGGGGGCACCAAAAGTTTCAAAAACGTAGGGAGGGGCTACAAAAAATCTATTAAGCATTTGTAAATGTCTTCCACCCCCTCCCCAGCAAGAATTAATGACCCATCCCTTAGTTGGTACGTTAAATCCAGGGAGCTACATACAAAAGCCCCCAGGCTACATCAGTGGGTAACCCGAAAACGAAGTAAGATATAAGAGATAATTTGAACAGCATTCCTCATCTTTCGACAATGCTTTTCCCAATGGCTAATCAGTCTCAAAATATCCCTGAATATTTAACTTGAAAGTGGATCACTCTTTTTTGTTATTGGTTCTTTTTGTTTCTGTTTTCAATTTGCTTTGAGTGGGCTTATCAAAATTGCTACTGAAAGCTAATTTAGACCCACTGTGCATGCTGTATCCAGGCATGGGACCCCTAGTTTAACGTCCCTCCCGAAAGACGATGAGGTGAGTTGTGAGGTGACGCCTCCGAGATCACCTATCCGGAGTTGGACCTCACTCGACCGAGCTGAACTTCAGTCACTTGACGAGGACTGTATAGGCCACTCGACCACCCCCACCCCCTACCACCCCCACCCCCTAAGCAACGTGACCACTCACCACGTTAGTCCTTTGAGAGCAGAAAGAGCAATTCGTGAAAACTCAGATTTGCGTCGAGAATGAAAGATGCTTGAGTGAGGAGATCGTTGCTAATTTTGATGGATGATTTTTGGCCCCTTGCGTCGTATGTCGAAAGTATGGAATGTTTGTAAATTTTACTTTACTTAACAATTTTCAGAAAAACAGAAAAAGTCACAGGAATGGTTCAGCCTTTCCGGTATCAACCAAACTTATTTCCAAACATGTACAATTATTTTTTGAACTACCCGATATGTTTCTGGGTTGTCTTCAAGGACATATGTCACGTTAGCAATTGTTTAACACAACAAAGAAATTTGGGGTGGAATTCCATTGTTTTGTGACTTTTCATTTCTGCTTCACGAATTTTCATTGCAATGAAAATTCTGCCTTGATCCTGTGCTTTGTAATAAACAATGGCGGGAATTGTATCGTATGCACCAATTAGGTTCATGACATATGTACTTGCAACATCAAACCATCTGTTAAGCTGGATCTCCACTAGGCGGAAAAATTTCGAGGCGGAAAAGTTTCCGGCATTCTAAAGGCCAATCTCCAGTCAGCTGAAATTTCCGAGCGGGCGGAATTTATATTTTCATATTTATATTTATATTTCATATTTAATTCTTTTAAGGAGGGTTGCCCTTCAACAAGTTGATTTTCAAGGGGCCCTCCAATAAAAATATTAATTACAGTCTAAGATAAAAAGTAAGGAGCTATTAATTAGATTAAACTATAAAACCTAAAATTAAATTAAACTATAAAAGCTTATTTACAATATCCAAAACCTATTTACAATAATGTTTAAAATTTACAATCAAAACGAAAGAAAACAGTTTCTATATAGTTTTCTTAAAACCATACAGAGAGGTTGCCTGCTTTGACTCGGCGGACAGGCTATTCCATAGTTTTGCACCTCTATAAGAGAAACATCTCTGGCCATTTGCTGACCTTTTCATCGGTAACCTCAGGTTGGTCCCCGTGTCACGAAGGCTATATGATGAGCAGGACGAATTTCGGGTGAAAAGGTCACACAGGTATTGTGGAGCCAGCTCATTCAGAGACTTGAAGACCATTGTCTTAGATTCACCAGAAGCAAGTTCCTCAACGGTCTTCCATCCCAGCCCTTTAATAAGAGGTCTGCTAGGGGCATCAAAGCTGCTAATTTAGACAATAAGATGTTGCTCAGCCGTAACCATCTATTCAATTTCAGAGCGACATTTTCTCTCGTAAAGGCTGATTTCCAGTCAGTGGAATTTTCCGAGCGGGCGGAAATTCTATTCTTTGTGGGAGAAAATGTCGCTCTGAAATTGAATAGATGGTTACGGCTCAGCAACCTTTTATTGTCTAAAATTCTGTCCGCTCGGAAAATTCCGCTGACTGGAAATTGGCCTTAAACAAAAGAATTTCCGCCCGCTCGGAAAATTCCACTGACTGGAAATTAGCCTTAATTGGCTGATCGAATTATCGCTGCGGAAAAATGTGTGGCCGTGTAGCCGCCAATAGTGGAATACGTTCTACTTTTCGCGGCTCGACATTTTTCCGCCTAGTGGAGATCTAGCTTTATCCGCCACATCTGGTAAGGAAATATGGACACAATTCCATAAGAAATATTTATATGCCTTCTCTTCCATTTATAATGCGGTCCAACCGGTATCATTTCTTGAACCCCCCCATCTTTCGATACTGAATAATGGAGAGAGAAAAATTTCAGAGATGTCTAGAATTTATCAATAATTCAACTTGCTCTTTTAGAAGGCAGGTTCTAAAACTTTCAATGTGTTTGTCAGTTTCTAGCGCATTTACTTGTAGTCTGATAATCTTAGAACAGGTAGCATATTAGATTGTTGTGGTGAGAGCAATGTTGTTAATGCTTACAGGTCAAGAAAATTGGTATGAATATTTTACTCTTCATCATACATGTTTTTTTAGTTTTCTATGCTTCAGTTAATGCCGGTTATGTACGGTTGACTTTATTCACAATGTTAACTGTTTTAAGATCGATAGATAGGTCAGCGCGACCTTTCGTTCATGGTTTCTAGAGTTTGCAAGTGGATAATAGTTCAGAGCATTGACAGTAAGTTTTGTTTTTGTGCTTTGAGTCTGAGTCCGACTTGAGTCCAGTTGTAAGATCCTCTAGTTTTGCGGTTTTCAATTTGTAACATATTATTAGAAATGTTTTTGTTGTTGAGTTGTCAAGGAAGTTTCAATCGTCGGTTTTCCTAAAGAATGCTTGCAAGTTTAATTTACAGTAAAGTCCTGCCCTTAAGAAACTCGTTACACAATGACGACCTGATCGGTTTCTTATGTCAAGATACACTTCTTCAAAACAGGATGTGTATACCATGGTATAAGAAACACTTCTATATTTCAAATAGCTGTGAAAATGTTAAGAAAGCATTTTTGAAATATGCACTGTTGTGCGAGGATATTATAGTTTGAGCTAGTACTGAAAGTGTATTAAAATTATAACAATTTCGGCTTGAAACATTCATTCTTGTTTCTAGAGAATCGAGAACTATTGGAGACATATTCAAATATACGCCTTATAATATTACTATGTACCATTGCATTGGAAAAGAAACTGAACATGAATCACCCTGGATAGTTTTCTTTAGAGAGGTATTTTTTCAGTGAAATCAGGCCTGAGTTGCTTATAATGCAGTTTCTTAACGGCGGGACTTTACTGTATTCAGCTGACGAAGTACGAGTAGAATTTAAACGGTTATCTTGACACTTCTTAAACTTTAAAGAGGATTGGCACAGCTACAGTAGAAACCCACAATAAAGACCACCAATGCTTTCCTTGGGCAGCCTGAATAGGTTCTTAAGCCTTTCACCCCCCGGAAGGGCCATATGGCCCAACAGTATTCATTGAGAACTGAAAATTTTTCAGGGGGTAAAGCATTTGGAATTTTGATTGATTTGAAAGGTTATGCACATTGCATTTATCTATTGCTTACTGAATCACTGATCATGATACCCCCTGGAAAACGACAGTCTACATTAGGTTTTCCTGTTAAGCTTAATTTTAGCCGGGCGTGAAAGGGTTAAATTAAATGGCTGTTATTCCAAATTCCTGCTTGCAAGGTTCTTGAAAAGGTTCTTATTGCCAGTAAGCATCTTGCACCTATTGATGCCGTTTTTCCAGCACAAGAATTCTGAATAATACTGTTAACGTCATGGGAGCAGTTTTGGGTTTGAATTCTTGTTTAAAAAATCATGCAGTCTTTTGCACCACTGAAGAATTCTGACCAGAATGTAAGAATTCTTGAGAAATTATGAGGAATTCTGAACACGTGAAACCTATCATATAAGAACCTCTGCCAGGCTCAGCCACTGGAGGGTTCTTAGTTAGGGACTATAAACGATTAATTTTAGCTTCAACGTTCTTATAAAAACAGGTTCTTTTGTGCGGGCTTCCACTGTATGTCAAGTAGCGGCTTGAAGAAAGCATCTATAAACCCATGGTTTCGTGTCAAAGTTGTCAAATGCTATAGAACAAACGTTGCCAACGAAACTGTGCTCAGTGCGGTGAAAGCAGAACAAATCATAACGAGAATGAGACATTAGAGTGAATCTAATTAAGTGATACGTGCTGCACCATTTTTGGTTGGGTGATCTCCGTCAACAGGTAATACCATGGGCAATGATGCACCGTGTTTCTAGCTTAGAAATTGAAGTTGTTACCTCGATATTGCCCCTTTGTTTTCTTCGTCGTTTTCCCCGTAGCCCAAGCATAATCAGTGCTAGAAATCAAATTCAAATGGCTCCTGCGCATCTGAACTGTTGGCTCCTACAACGTTCATCCTCATTTCAAACTGCCTGTAAGTTATTGTAAGAGGAAATTTGAAACAAGGATGAACGCTGTGCTGGAACTAATTGTTCAGACGCGCAGGAGCCATTTGAATTTGATTTCTAGCACTGGTTAGGCTTCAGCCGAAGAGGAAGCAAGAAAGTAAAACATTTATGTCGAGGTAATGAACTTTAATTCGTAGCTACAAACACGGTGCATTGTTGCCCATGGAAACACTAATATCCATTAGGCTAGGATTTGACCTTTGGTGGCTTAAGCCCCTTTTACATGCTTTGGTTCACTTAAAGAAAGGCTAAGTTTGTTGCTGTTACTCGGAATTTCACGCTATGCAGCAATCAATAGACAACAATAGAATGCTTTGGAAAGTATTAGTAGTTTAGCAAGGTCGGTAGCCAGATGCTTAAGTTGTATAAAATTGGTCCGTTTTTGTGTTTGTGAAATTACCAGTCCTGATCTAAGCGATGGTGGGTTTCATAGGTGAGGTAAATATTTGCGGCAGCAAGGACAGATATGGCAAGGTTACAAACGTAGTGTGCTAGCGTGCTGTATTGTGCACCTACTTTGAAATATTTTAACATTAAATTAAATTTCATTAACTTTTCAGATTCTACTACTCTTTACGTCATACTAGGTTATTCTTTAAGGAGCTGACGAATTTCTTTATAAATCATTTCTTTTGATTTGAAAATGTATTTACGTTAACTGGATCACAAAAAGAAGTTGCATATTTTTGATGATCTTAGAAGGTGATATATCAGTGCCTGCGCTTAGACCATGTTTCCAGGAGGGGGGGGGGTGGGGTGGGGGTACATGACTTGCGGATGGACGGAGTTCTGCCGCTTGGTTTTCAGAAAGCTACCCTCTTCTAGTCACCGACAGTTGCCGTCATACCCACTTTTATGATTAGCTTTGGAGGAACACTACCTGGACTCGCAACGTAACAAGTTCTCCTTTCGCTCTTCGTTTCCTCCCCTTGCGCTGCACGTTTCTTGTGCCTTCGGCGCCAATTGATTATCGTCAACGACCAGAGAGACTACAAAAGCGAAGAGTTGTCGCAAGTCCATATCAAGTGAAGAAGACCACCATTTCTGAATTTGACTTTGATTGGCAGATTAATCAATCTTTCTTTGAAATTGGTCAAACAGATCAGCTTTTAAAATCATCTGAAGATGAAATTTGTACCGGTTGAGTCAATGAAATTAATCCCTGTTTGAAAAATACAGTTCCCTGTATATGAAAGCAATGATATGGAAAACTGTCTTGTTTCATTGCCGATTTAATTAGATTCAATAATTCATTTTGCTTTAATCGGCATTCCTTTCCATTGATATTACTGATTTACTTAGAAGCTTCTGTAAAAAACATGCAAAAACCAGCGATAACGTCGAGCAAACTTTCATTAAATCGTAATTGATCGCCGAACATCGTCTTACAGCATCGGTTATGACCGGCGATGCTTTAAGCAGTGGCGTAACGCACGGTGGTTGGGGTGAGAGCAACTCTTAAGGGCCCCCGCGCTTTAGGGGGCCTCTTGCGAATTTCATTAATGTACTGATGTAGCTTTTTGCGCTGAATACTTTAAGGCCCCTCTAAAGAGATCCAAAGACTTCTAATGAATCCACCTTTTCAAGATAATAGGTGCGAAAGCGGAAGTCTTTTGTTGTTTGAGATTTCGCATTTTTGAGACTAAAATCTTGTTCTGCGTACAAAGTTTGGCATAGAAGCAAATTTTTACTTTCATGTCTGTCTTCGTTTGGAAATTATGATCATATAAAGAGCTAGAAATCATAAGGGCTTTGACCGTGAAATCAGATGTTTGGACAAAATTTGTCCAAACATCTGATTTCACGGTCAAGCCCTTATAACATTAAACTCTTTAAAATCGCCGTAATTTCTAAACAATGAGAGATATGAGAGTAAAATTATGCTTCCAAGCTAAACTTTACACGCAGTCAAAAATGCAACATCTCAAACAACAAAAGACTTCCGCTTCGCACCTCTTATCTTGAAAAGGTGGATTGAAAACCGTTACGATTTTGAACTGAACGCAAGTTTAGTGTACTATAAGTGATATAAGTTGCAAACTTTTCAAAGGTGCCTTGCTATCGTTTAGGGAGCATGAATGTTTTAGCAGATGACTTAACAAAGATCCTTTTCTATACGACACGTAGGTTTTGATGTGCTGGACGCGCCCTTGATTTTGCCGATAAAAATTCCTGTACTCTCGAGTACCGAATAAGCGGAGGGGGTGAGAATAATCGGGGGGGGGGGTGGAAATGGTTCGATATAACAATAATCGGGTGTTGGAATAATCGGGGGGGGGGGGAAGGTTGCTTGGAGAAACAGAAAAATAGTCATTTTCTTAGGTAAACACGTATCTCTTATAGATTTATGTGAACAGTGATGTTACTGATACATTTACTTTTGAACTCTGGTTTTGTTGAATGCACTTCTTGAGACTTTTTCTTGCGTTTATTCAGAAATTATAATTACTATCATTTCATTTTTCCAAAAATTTATAAAAGGGGGGTTGGAATAAGAGCGGGGGGGGGCGGTTGGAAAATTTTTCAAAAATTAACAAGCGGGGGAGGGGACGATAATTCGGTACTCGAGAGTATTCGTGTCCTTTGACCTCTTGGGAGAATCGAATGCCCTTGAATAAGTTAATGCTAGGGAAAGATTTTAGCATCCTCCCAAGCGGACAGCACTTGCTAAACCGTTTTAAAGTCATCACTGTAAGGTAGAAGTAAAAAGAAATTTGCCTGTGATGGTATCAGGTTTTCTAAGGTTTCTGGAAGGGACTTTTCAAGCAAATCCCTCGTAAAGTCCGAACGGAGGAACTGCCGAAAGCCGGAACGTTGAATTGGCCCCTTAAACCTTGCTATGCTTTACTGATTTAGATTCGTCTTTGCATAAAAGACGCATGGCGACATTCTAACACGATGACTAAGTTTTGCAAGGATGTGCGTGGTATACAGCTATTTTGTTAATACTAAGATAAACAAGTCATTCTGCTGCCTGTGGTAGACCAACGTTAAAGATGGTTGTTGTCCTTTTACTGACATTTATTCTTTACTGAAAAAGTATAGGTTCGTTTATCTGATAGAACGATTGTCTTAGCTAATTCTCACAGCATAGATCTGACGGAGAAGTATGTTCCATTGTTGGGGAAGTTAGCAGCCCATTTTTGATTGCAAAGTCCACTTTGCAGTATAGGATGGGGCTTCGATGTTAGTTCAAGAAAGTTACGTAAGTGAAATAAGTATGTAAGTCAAGACACACTCACTAATGCAATGAAGTAGCGTTTTATTTTTAGTGTTGTTGCATGCTATTACTACGGTTTACTGTAGTGGCCCAAGCAGATTAGCTCTGCTTTTTTGAATCGCGTTTAAAACGAATTCACGATTCAGTATCTTTGTAGGATACATAACTTGCATTTTACGAAACTAATTGAATTTAGGTAACTAAATGCAATGTACAAAAGGTGGCAGCACTAACCATATGCTTACAACCATGTAACATTAGCTCAAATCTTTAAAGTTGGTGCAAGTAACTGTTACTTGTGATTTTGAAGTGGACCAGATTTTAGGTGACTTTCTATAATTTTACCATGAGCAGTTTGATACCTTGATCTCTTTCTGACTTAGAGTGCTTTCTATTTCAAACTCCGAATTCGTGTCAAATTTCAGCAAAAGAAAGCATGGCAACTCTGAATTCAATGGGGAAATTATGGTAGAATTCTCACAAAAGCCTTATTTATGAAATTTTACAATATTTATTTGATATTTATTGACAGTACAGCGTGTCTCAAAAAAAGTGTTCCACGTTTGATTAAATACTAAGAAATAACAATACGCTGAATAGCTGCTTGGTCAAGTAACCCTTTTCCTGAGATTTTGAATTAATTTTTGACACAAGAATCTGGCAAATCCGCTAAAAACTCATGGAGTTACAAGCCTTTGAAGTTCAAGTTTTTGCGAAAGCTGAAACGAGAGGCTTCGAAGTGGCACTTTTGGTAAAAATTTTGGATTTGAACAGGTTCTCGATAACGTAACTTTCTAGCATATGGTTTGAGGAAACATATTCAGTCTCTCTTTGATTATGCTTTGAACCACTGTTTTTTGGACATGTGCAACGTTAAGCAAATTTTGACAATGATCGCTAGGATTAAATTACTTTATAGGTCCTATTTGGTTTGCTGATATCAACGAGAGCATTGGATAAGCTTCTTTTACTTCCTTCTTGGAGCTTTTTGCATTACAAGTAATCTGGGGGTCTCTGGTTTCAGCTATCGCATATTTTTTATCTTTGAAAGCTCAGTGAATTTTAACCGATTTGCAAGATTCTGGTCCCTGAAATTATTTCACAATCTTAGGCATAGGGTTATCTTCGCATGAGCCTGCTCACGTTGTCGCTATTTTTCAATAATTAATCAAACGTCGAGCAATTTTTTTGAGGCACCCTTTATATTCATGCAGAAGTCTATCGCATTTATGTTTAAGGTGCAGCAATTTGATGACGTCATGACCTCAAATTTGATAAACGCGGCCTTTTTGAAACTATTACCAAGCTATCGTAAAAGTCCTCGAAAGAAACTCCTGCAATGCACCTAAAATTCCATTCAACCGATTCAGTTTAAAGAAATAGACAGAAAGCTTTCACAGAAAAGACTTCGAGCCTTTGCCGCCACTGACCGTGACATGTTGTGTTTCTTTTGTTAAATAGTCTCATTTCTTCTACAGCACGAAGAAAAAGAGAGTGAGCCGTCACCATATACGACAAGGAATTCATGGGCATCTGGACAGAATGGAAATGCTAACGTAGATAAGGTTCATATTAAAGCAAAGCTAGGCAGTATGCCAATGAAACAGCAAGATAACCTTGAATTTGTCAAGAATGACACGGCTAGTTCGTATTTCCACATGTATAAGCAACGCATGAGAAAGTTGAAGCAAGCTGGTTTACAGGCAGATCACAATATCATCAATACACTGACGAGGTAAGTGTTTGATTGATTCCACGAACCTTCTTCTTGTAGTGCCTTATCGTATAACATTGGCGACTAGTTTATGCCGATCATTTCTACTTTCCGTGCACTGAATAAGTTCAATCGCTGACTTTCCACTCCTTGTGACCCTCTGTATTCCTTAAAATGAACCTTATATGAACGTTAAACGCGGTTTATATGAGATGGGCTAGCCCGCCTGACTGGGCTGGCTCGTCTTGGTGGGATCTGAGTGAATAAAGACATCGGTCGCTGTCTTTTGGAATTGTTTACAATACCTTCAGTCTGGTTTCTATCCCAAGAGCGGGAATTAAGAAAATTCGCAGTTGTTTTCTTCTCTTCACAGGGGATGCAATTGCTTCGTTTCACAATTGTTTCTTCGGTTCTCTCCATTATTCTTAGCAACAACGGTACCCACTCAAGTGCTGAGGGCAAAATCTTATCGTTCTTGGTTTGGACCAGTTCTGGACTTCATTGCCTGGTAGACGCAACCTAGACTGATGACCACGAGTCTCTTGTTGCCCTATGCTCTTTGACCTGATGATGGCGCCTCGGGCAATAGAGACTCGTAGTATTTTTCTGAAAAAATTGGCCCTATTTAGGCTCAAACTTCGCAATTCCTCCAGTACCAATCAGATTGCGAGATTTGTGAATTACTATTGTTAAGGTGTTAATGTGATAGAATTTTCGATTCGATTGAAGAATTGAAAATACCCCCACGGGATGGAGATTCGAAGCCGTGATTCTGTCATAATTCCATTGATGATTGAAGAAAATAGGGCCAAATTGTTTACCGTTTTGTTGTGAGTCCCTCTTGAGCAAGGTTTACCGCAGGGATTAAAGGGACTCATCGTCATCAGTCTAGACTTACGCAACCCCTCCTGAGCATTCCACTTTTCGGAAGCGAACACTCGGCGGTCCCTGATATGGAACGGAATGATTGCGTTCCCATATAAACGAGGCCTTATTTACGGGTATTTACCGTACTCCTTCATCCCTTTTGTCTGAACATCAAACCCAACGTTCATGCAGTGCAAAATATTTTTGGTAAAAGCCGATCAGAAACTGTCAAAGAAATGGAGAATAGCCTCGAATTATGTTTACAGTTTTTATCCAAATGCATCATGAAGAACAATTGCCGCCTTGAAAGTTGGAGTCATTTGTCTTGACTTTTTGAATAGTACCTAAGTTGTAGTTTGGGCGTATTGGAAAATCTAATTCAA
This sequence comes from Aurelia sp. 4 Dawson et al 2005, assembly GCA_964019985.1. NCBI lineage: Eukaryota > Metazoa > Cnidaria > Scyphozoa > Semaeostomeae > Ulmaridae > Aurelia > Aurelia sp. 4 Dawson et al 2005. The sequence goes on along the minus strand of OZ026494.1, from coordinate 10,354,090 downwards.
TGAAGATTCAAGCGAAATTATAAATCAGGGGATATCTCAGCCTGGTTCCTTGCGTCAACTCGACCGCGTTCGTTTGAGGGTACTGGATGCCAGAGAAGCGATTTGTTGACGCCTGGACAAAAACCAGCGAAACTTCTCAAACTTCTCAATCCTTATTTAGAAAACCGGTTAAGCGTAGCCTGCTTGCAGTCTTTCTTTCGTGTAATTTGAATTGTTTTGTGTAAATTGAAAGATAAACCAGGGAACCCTCGGAACTGTCGGAACTCTCGGAAATCACACATTCCGAGGTTTCCGCGATTTCCTAGAGTTGCGTGTTTTCGAGCAGACATAGACATAGGCCCCGTTCACACTGCTACGTTTTCATATGAAAGCGGAGTAAAACTTCTCCGTTTTTGCCTGTCGTTCACATTGCTGCGCTGTGAAAACGGGACTTTTCGAAAACGCTAATGAAAACGCATAAATCTGAAAACGGTGCGTTTTGAAAACGATCCGTTTTCAGTGTGAACGCCAAAACGGATTCATTTGAAAACGCTGTACATTCCTTTGTTCATAGACTTTTTAGGGTTCTAAGGTAGGTAGATAAACTAAAACTGTGAGTAATTAAGTCGTATTGGGATTTTTGTCAGAAGGCTATCATTTTCATAATTGGGGTAGTCTGACTACTGATTGGGGGTATAATTTCAGCTTATTGAAGTCACATAGAAAATGTTGCTTAAGCGTCGAACAAATCTACTGGAGTTATAGACGATGGCAATGCATTGTAATGAAATACACATCGCATTTCCGATTCAATTGTCAAAGAAGCTGGATCTTGCTTGTGCCAAATTGAGTTCTTGTGCTCATGTCTTGGAGACTTCAATTTTTAGGGAATTAAACCCTCACTGATATCGTATGAAATACAGCAACACAACATTCGAATATTGCCTTCTAAACTGCACTTTAGCTAGCCGATTCTGACACACGTTTGACAATGACCAGCTGATCCAATCCAGCTTCGCCTGTTCAGTATTTGAGCCGTTCGTGAGCCTAGCAGTTTAATCAATAGCTGTATTCAGAACGCGGAGTGTATTGAGTCTAAAGGCAAACCGTTGCTTGTCATACGATATTAAGAGATGCCCTGTCCTATCTTTAATCAACTTATATTCGTGAGAACAACTTTTTCTAACGGCAATTTTTTCGAACATTGCGCTCGAATTTAGAATTATGCAAAGACGTGAACTTTTCAAGTTTGTGACTGGCATATCTTTAGGAACCAGATATTATCGTGTAGAATCGATGGATATAGGAAGAATGACGTCATAGACTGACTTTCAAAATGTCAACAATGTTGTGTGCCCTAAGGTGAGGCTTTTTACATTTTAGCAACCATAGTAATGAACTGACAGTCCTCGAAGCAAGAGCAATTTTCATGGCTATGCCGTTAATTCGACTGTGTTACTGTGTTACAACCTTTGTACATTGTTTGTCATTTTAGACTTCTTGGGTTAGGTATAGGTGTTTAGGTGTTAGGCATTTAGGTGGCGTGACGAAAAGAATTATCGGATTGATATGTGTAAGGCCCTTCCCCTATGACTGGTCTTCTTGCGAAGGGACAGCTCGATAGGCATGACCATCGTACAGCGGGTTAGGGTTGTAACCCGAAAACCTTAACTCAAAAACGTAGCCGTAGCTGGTTAGAACTTCTTTGTCGAGTTTGGGTCATAGGGCTTGGATTCGTTTCAGGGTGAAAGTTATTTTTCAGGATCAAGGTAAGGGGCTAGTAGGGATAAGGATATGATTTTAGAATTAGTTTTATGAGGTTAGGTAGGTTAGGTGTCATATATCTAGAAGTGACTTATTGCTTGAACATATCGGCGACTTTTAAAGGGAATCGACGTAGCTGTATCGAGCAGCAGCTATGAATAAGCTAAAGAAAACGGCTTGTTTGCACTTTAGCGGACAGACTTTCAGCATTTCCTCGTGTCTGAATGTTGCACCGAATGTGAATGTTAACTGCATCAGTATTGAAATTAAAGTATACCCGAACTGTATTAGCGGATGTTTGGTGGCGGCAGCCCCCAAAACTTTGCAACCAAACGAATACATAGATTGCCGGTCCTTGCTGCAGATTTAGGCCACATTTAGGTCATGTTGACGTTCTCCAGTAAGTGCGAATCAGTCAAATCACGGTTAGGTTTAGCATTATCCAATCAGATGGTAGGATCTTGATCACTATTGTTAAGAAAGCCAATCAGCATGTAATACTAACAATGTAATTCAGTTTAACCTCTGTTTTCCTTGAAAGCTGTGTCTGCCAAAGTGCATTTGTCCCAAGAAAACACCCAGGCACCCATTGTTTCCTTGCAACACAGTTACGAGGGGCGTTTCAACCTTGTCAATCTTAAGTTCGTCCGGACCAGCTTTTAACTATGCTGAATCCCTTTAATGTATATCATTGTATGAAAATTTCATGTATATTATTTTGTGAAACGTACTGGAGGGATTTAGAACTGCACTTTCATCCATTTCTTTCCAGAACGACACCATTGTCAACTGCTGATGACAGAGGGCAGTTGGTTCGCAGAAACAGCATTGGAAGAGAATCAATGCGGACACCTGCAACTGGGAGTCGTTCCCCTGTTGCCCCCCTCGAAGATAAACAGCTCTCCGCTTCGTGGTCTGGGTCCGAGCTTGTTGACTTATGGCATGTTGCTAAGAAACCAACAGATCTTGAACCTATTGGGACTCCAATCCCTGAAAATGGTGAGCATTACTACTACTCATTAATTTATGCACATAATCTCCTCAGAAATACGAAAAAGTAGACTTATAATTGTATAAATAAACCAAGTATATACCAAGAAAAACATTTTTTACCAATTTGATGCTTTTTCTATAAACATAAAATAAAAATACAAAAGTTTGTTGCATTCTACTGTGCCATCCATGGCAGGAAGAGACGCAAGGTCATCTGGTCCCTACTTTGGATGGCACTTGCAATTCTAATGCTTTACGAAAAACAGTATGCGTAGAAGCCAAGGTAGCTGAATGCCAAATAATACAAAAATCCTAAAATTTCTAAATGTAGAATCCGGTCAGGTTTGTACATCTCAAGGCTTAATCAAATTAACTAAGAATATCTGTAAAAACATTGTAAAATCTGTATAAATGTATTATACTGAATTATTCCTTATGTTAGATATATATGTATTTTCTTTTATTTTGAAACAATTTTACTTTGTAGTAGGCTTGAATTAGCTTTTATTTTATAGCTATCCATTATACGCCTACTTTAAATAAATAGATCATAAGAATGATAATTGTAAAATTGAGCTGACATATAGTTTTATCCAAAACCCATCGAAGCAAGTTTTCAACGATTTTTTAATTGAGATCGAGATTGTGCATTATATGTTATTGAATTCCCAAAACTAAGTTAAACTCTCAGCTAGAATATGGAGTTATAATTTCATACCAGTTCTGCAATCTTCTTGGTATGATTTTTCAAACAATTGATACGTTTTTGTATACAAAGAAGGGACGGGCTGTCATACATTATAGTTCTCCAAATTTTCTTTTTTCCTCCGTAGAGCCATCGCGAGACATCGAGAGTCCAGTGCACACCAGACCAGCCATTGCGAGATCAGCTTCAAAAAAGAGACGTCAGCAAAGAGCAGACGCAGGGAAAATGAGTCCAATAAAGCTGGACGACACAGAAGAGCAGGAAAAGAAAAAGGTTAGTCGCCATATTTCATTTGCAACATGAGACAGATGTATGCATGATGCATAGAAAGTCTCTGCCCATTGTCCTTAATAAATGTAGCAGTGGGCAGTAGGGCACAGGGGCGGATCCAGATATTTGAGTGACCGATGCGAATAAGGGGGTCTGGGGGCGAAGCCCCCAGAAAATTTTTGAGTGACCATGCCCTTCAAACTCTCGGAAAACATAGGCAACGCCCTTTTTCAATTTTGTTTTAGCTGGAAGACCTTACTTCGAACATTATTTCAGGTACAAGGATATGCACATTTACCTCAAGTCAGATCTATTCAAGCCAGTGCTTTTCGAAGTGCTGTTTACATCTTGGCCCAGACAGGCCCAATTTCGTTGTTTGCTGATTTGGTGTTGCCAGGAAAGTTCCCCTCCACGGACTACTTTATTCAGTCAACCACAATTAGGTCCTCTAACACTTTGAAGAAGCGCTTAAGTGGACTGTACGCTGTACTTTCCTTTCAGGCGAGAGGAGACGAGACAACCGAACGGTGAACAACAATAATAGTAGAGGGCAATCTATTGCTCAATAGTAACCTTTGGACTGCATCGGTCAACCGGTGCAAAACGCTGATTTTTCTCCACTCAGGGGTCTGGGGACCGATGCATTTTTGCGATCGTTTGTTGAGAAGAAAGGAGCTGTCAAAGCTGCTATGATTGACACCGATGCACTCATCAAAATGATTACGCAAGGTTCTCCAGTTGGCTTTCGTTGCCTTGTCGAGACTCGCGTCACACATCAATTGAATAGAGGATTAGAATAATGATGGGATTTACCATAGTTGTTTTGAGGACACTTATTCTTTTGATAATAATGGGGTTCTAATGGTCGGCCATGGCTTTCGTGTCTGAGTCTGAAGCTACGAGGTTACTTCTAGGAGCAGTTGCACCAGAAAGAAGGGGGCATTTCGAAAGACCTCAAATGCTTTGAGTCTAATAAAAATTCTGCTGCACAGACTTCCAGATAATCGATCATGTGAAATTGACCGATGCATTTGCATCGGTTGCATCGGTCTGGATCCGCCCCTGGTAGGGCAAGGTACAAAAAAGGGCGCAAGCGTTCGAAGATTCATAATACCATAGGTATGGTATGATATGATATTAAACACAATTCCATTTACATGTTTTTTCGTTGTGCGTGGAAGGAAAAATTTACAAATTTACAAAAATTAATGGTAAAACCCTAAGCAGTAAGTTAAAATAGAAAATAAACAAAATATGATATAAAATAATCTAAATAAAATGATGAATTGAGGTCCATTTAAAATAAAGCATTACTGATTATCAAAAGACGTTCTAACATGGCTGTAAACAGCAGTTTTATATTTGTCGTAATAAGGTACGGGATGGATAGAATTTTCTTTACATTCGGAAAAAAATTATACGATATAAGTTAGAGAGGAGTATCGCCCTTTTGGAAAACTCTCGAATATTGACACATTTGACTACACAGCAAAATTTCGATATGGCCGGGGTCTAGTTCCTTGCAAAAAGCGCGCGAAAACGGTTTGTTTGCACCACCTTCTTTGTTGTCATTTGTATGTGTTATTATCTTTCCTTTCGTTGCTTTGCAAATTGAAGGTAAAAGTACCGACCTGAAATGAATGCGTAATTTTCTTCATTTTTTCAAGCTGCCTTTCTACAAGTCTGTTTTCTTTATACTCCTTTCATTAAAATTTTTCAGCAATAACTGAACCTGAATGGCCTGTTGTTGACATTGAGCCTTCGAAATGAAAACTGAGGGGGATTCAGCAAAATTGCTTGAACAATTCGGGCACCGGATGTGTTGATTCTACAGCCACGCTGATTAGCCTAAGCCGCCCTTATGGTGCACCTGTGACTGCTTGAGCCTTCCAAGTGACTTCCTGCTGTGTCACATGCTCAAACCCTATTTCTGTGTTGGAAACTGGGTAGAGGCAACGGGAGATGTCGGAATATCGGAAAGCACTTTTCCAAGCCCTTGAGGGTCCTTTGGGAGGGAGAGGGGGGGGGGTAAGATCACGAAGAAATGATAGCCTTTGTGAGGAAGTGAGGAGAAACGCGAGAAGTATGGAACGAGTGTAATGTTTTAGACGATCATGTGACTAGATAGAGACTGTGTGGGCGTGAAGGGAGACTGAGTTGGAAGAGAGACGATAACTAGGTAGTGACGAACAGTTGTGAAGATAGGTTGAGAGGTATAAAAGCGAGAAAACGAATTTGATGTGTGTTTATTTGTCGCCGCTTCGTTACACATTTTTGGAGGTCCTACCGAGATTGGAATTGCTGATGCTGGATTTAATGTTTGATGTTGTAAATATGTAAATAGACCTATTTCGAACGAGACATGAGCTGTCATGGCGAATCAAGGACAGCAAGCCGGACAGCAACATGGAGAAGAAGTAGGTCAAGAACAACTAGCTGTAGCTGAACAAGGACAAGATAACAGTCGATTTTCTTTTTCTATTTTTCGCAGACCAGATAGATTCAGAATAGGTGAAGACTTCGATTTGTTCGTGAAGAAACTGAGTTTATATTTTGAAGCCATAGAACTAGAGGACACGAAGAAGCGTAAACTAGCACTTTTATTTAACTTGAGCGAAGATGCTTTTCGATTAGCCGAATCAGTTCCGTTCCCGGATGAAGACGATGCTTGGCATCAATGGATTAACGCTTTAAGATCTTTGTTTGAACGCAACCAAACACTGACAGAGAAGAGATACAATTTTAGTAAGAGAGTACAGGAGCCAGGAGAAAGTGTCGACTCATATGCAGTTTCACTCAGAGAATTTGGTGCAAAATGCGGTTTCCAAGGAGAAGAGTACAGCAACCGTCTTATCGACCAGTTTATCCTTGGGCTGAAGGACAGACAAACTCAAAACAAGCTGTTACAAGAGCCACCAAGTAGTCTTGATGATGCCGTTTTGCTGGCAAGAAGATTCGAAGCAGCTAATGCAACGATGCAAACTTTGTCAAAGAAAGTCAGTTCATCTGAATCGAAGCCAAATGTTTTACAAGTTGGAGCTTCTAATGTTGTTGCTAAGGTATGCTTTAAATGTAATGGTTGGGGTCATTTAGCTAAACAATGCCCCACCCCGTCAAATTTGTCTGAAGTTAGGCCTAGAAGTCAACAACCTAATGCAAAAGTTTGCTTTAAATGTAACAAATCGGGTCATGTAGCCCGTAACTGTCGTACTGTTCCTGTGTTTCAACCATCTAACCAACAACAACAGTTAGGCCAAAACACAAGACAGCCCCCGATTTGTTTTCGTTGTGGAATTGAAGGGCATATAGCCAAGTTTTGTCAAACAAAAGCTGAACAAGAACCCGATTCAGCCTCTCAAGCAAAACCCAGTCAAACAAAAGATGATCCAAAAATTCGTTTGTCTGCAGTAGCCCCTGCGAGTAAGAAGAAAACCATGTTGATTGAAGCGAAAATAAATGGTTATTCACGTCTTTGTGTAGTAGATACTGGGGCCTCTGTTTCTTTGCTTGCAAAGGATGAATGGGATAAATTGAAAGGCGTAGACGACAAATTATTTCCTTCAGATATCGTTGCAGAAGCTGCCAATAATTCGCCCATTGGAATTTTAGGCAAGTCGTCGTTGACCGTACAGTTGAATGAACATACTGTAGGAAAGTATGATTTCTATGTTGCAAATGACATTTCTTCTGAAATTATTTTGGGTTTAGACTGGCTTTTGTCGATACAAGCAGTTATTGACACGTCAAGCCTTGTGATTTCTTTCGAATCAGGCCAGTTACCTATTTACGTTCGAGATACTTCGATTTCTGATGCGTCTGTTGTTACGCTTTGTGATGATATTGTGATTCCAGGGAAGCATGAAATCATTCAAAGGGCCAGGATTAAAAACCCTTCCCTTGAACAAAGTTTGTTAGAGCCCAATTACGAACTTACGTCAAAAGGAGTTTTGGTAGCCCGGGTCATTGTAAAACCGAAAGAACAAATTGTACCGGTACAAATTATAAATCCGGGGGAAGATCCTATCAAATTGTACAAAGGAACTAATATTGGCTCTCTTGAACTTATTGAAACTGATGATCCCATTTTGGAAGAAGCCTCTGAAAAACAAACAAATAACATTTCGTTTGAATTGAGCCACCTTGATGAGAAAGAAAGGAATCAATTGAACAATATGCTGCAGGAATACCAAAGTAGTTTTGCTCGAGATTTATCCGAGCTCGGTTCAACATCAGTTGTCAAACATAGAATTGAAACCGGTACCGCAAGCCCGATTAAACAGCTCCCTAGGCGTTTACCAAATGCACTTAGGCCTGTTGTAGATGAGCAAGTGCAAGAAATGTTAAAAAATGACATTGTTCGACCCAGCATGTCACCTTGGGCAAGTCCCATTGTTCTAGTCAGAAAAAAGGATGGTACTTGGCGATTTTGCGTTGATTTTAGAAAACTCAATGACGTCACAGTCAAAGATGCTTTTCCTCTGCCACAGATCAACGATCTTATTGACACTCTCTCAGGTCAACAGTATTTCTCCACACTAGATCTGGCATCGGGGTACTGGCAAGTAGAAATGGAGGAAACAAGCAAAGAAAAGACAGCTTTCACCATCCCGGGGGGTACCCACCTAGAATTTAATCGTTTACCATTTGGCCTCTCCAATGCAGTTCCGACCTTCCAGAGATTAATGAGCAGAGTATTAGAAGGTTTATCCCCGACTAAATGTCTTGTTTATCTTGACGACGTTCTGGTCATTGGCAAAACCTTTGATGAGCATTGTACAAATCTTAAAGAAGTCCTTGATGCTATAAAACGAGCAGGCCTCAAGCTAAAACCATCGAAATGTTTCTTTGCACACCCTGAAGTAAAGTTCTTGGGATTTGTGATTTCAGGGAAAGGACTTGCCCCTGACCCCCAAAAAGTAGAGGCAATCCAAGGATATGAGCCACCGAAAGATCTTACTGAATTACGTCGTTTTATTGGTATGGTATCATACTACAGAAGATTCATTTCTGGATTTAGTGACATTGTCGCCCCCCTGAATAGGCTTACCCAGAAAGATGTCAAGTTCGTTTGGGATGAGCATTGCGAAGGAGCTTTTAGAGAGCTGAAACGCCAAATGATAACCTGCCCGACTTTGGCCTTTCCTGATCAGAAATCAGATTTTATTGTGTACACAGATGCAAGCGATGTGGGAATAGGAGCAATTCTAGCACAATGCAATGACAAAGGAGATGAAAAGGTCATTTCGTATGCTTCAAGAGCATTTTCATCAGTTGAGAAAAATTGGTCAGCAACCGAAAAAGAAGCTTATGCTGTCGTTTGGGCCCTACAGTATTTTCACCCTTACGTTTATGGAGTAAAAATCACCGTGTACACTGACCACAAAGCTTTACAGTGGCTCCGAGGCATAAAGCACCCTAATGGCAAGCTTGCTCGCTGGATTTTGAAGCTTGAACAGTATGATTATACTATTGTCCACAGACCTGGCACACAGATGCAACATGTTGATGCATTATCACGAGCCCCTGTCCGAGGAATAACGATCTCAAATTGGTCCACAGAAGAATTTAAAGAGTTACAGAACTTAGACGACGACATTTCGACAGTCAAAGACTGGTTACGTGGAGGAAAGAAACCTGAAAGTAAGCCACAAGAAAGTTCTGACACATTGAAATCACTTTACAATGTATACGATTCATTGCTCTTAAAAGATGACGTGTTGTACAAGAAATGGCAAGATGATACAGGAGTAGAAAGATTACAACTTGTTGTTCCATCGTTTCTAACAAGTAAAATTTTGAAAGAAGTCCATGAAGGAATAAGTCACCTTGGTGTTCACAAGACCTTTGACATGTTACAAAAACGATTTTATTGGCCGGGATTCCATAACGCTGTAGAGAATCACTGTCGTACTTGCGAAGTTTGTGCAAAAAACAAAACAGTTCCAAGACCGCGATATCCTATGAATCCAATAAAGATTGTGCCAGAACCTTTTTACATGGTTTCAGCAGACATAATAGGTCCACTCAAGACGACACGTCAAGGCAACAAGTATATACTTACTGTGATCGACTACTATACGAAATATGCAGAAGCAGAAGCTTTACCAAATCAAGAAGCTGTCACAGTAGTCAAAGCACTAGAACAAATCTTTTCTAGACACGGAATACCATCTATATTATTGACAGATCAAGGCCGCAATTTCGAGTCTCACTTGTTCACCAGCATGTGCCAACTTTTTGGAATTGACAAGAAACGTACTACCCCTTACCATCCACAGACCAATGGACTGTGCGAAAGATTCAATGGAGTACTTAAGCTGTTATTACGAATGCGAGTCAACCAAGACCTCGACGATTGGGATGAGCAGTTACCATCTGCCCTGCTAGCATATCGCGTCAGCAAGCAAGAAAGCACTGGAGTCTCTCCATTTGAGCTTATGTACGGGAGAGAGCCCAAAGTTTCTTTTGATGTCAGGAGGGAGGGAGAAGAAAGACAAAAACCAATAGGTGGTCCAGCTCAGTATCTGACAGAACTGAAGAAGCGTCACAATGAATTAAGGCATTATGTCACGGAGAAGACAGAGAAAGCCCAGAGCAAACAGAAGAGAAATTATGATCAAAAATTTCGCGTTGAACAAAGCAGAGAACTTGAAGCCGGAGATATTGTCCTTTACAAGAACTTTCGAGCAACAGGACTTTCACAAAAGTACACAGGACCTTACAGAATCGTTAGCAAGATCGACGGAAACTGCGAAATTGAATCGATTGAAGATGGAAAAAGAAAGTTCGTACATTCCAATACTTTGAAGCCATTCAGTCCTGCAAATTTTGCTGAAGATGACCTTTGTGTACCGACAGATTTGGAACACAGTGAATCAGATGGAGAAGAGAATGACTTCGTAATCGAAGAAGGCCGCCGAAGAGCCATTGATGTAAATAGAAACGAAAACGCGAACAATCAAGCACGTGATCAAGATAATGCAGATCAAAGACGATATAACTTGAGAACAGCAAGACGTGCGCCTGAACGATACGGTTTACCCGTATTTGACTATTGAAATGTACTCAAAAGAAAATTTAACTTTCTGTTGACGAGTGACAGAGTACGAAGAACTTTGAAACTTTATTGAACAATTACACTATATGAAGATCGCAAAGTGAACTGTACAGAACTATTGGAAAACGGACAAATAAAAATTTTATTGCAGTTGAAGTATTTTAACGTTTTAGGTTATTAGGTATTGTTTATTGTAATTGATTTATTTTTTTGTTTTGGGTTTTTGGGAATTTAACTTGAGTTTAGGAGGAGGGAGTGTGAGGAAGTGAGGAGAAACGCGAGAAGTATGGAACGAGTGTAATGTTTTAGACGATCATGTGACTAGATAGAGACTGTGTGGGCGTGAAGGGAGACTGAGTTGGAAGAGAGACGATAACTAGGTAGTGACGAACAGTTGTGAAGATAGGTTGAGAGGTATAAAAGCGAGAAAACGAATTTGATGTGTGTTTATTTGTCGCCGCTTCGTTACACCTTTCACGCTTCACATCAATTGATATTGGTTTTTTATGCTTCACGCAAGGCGCTCGTAACAACTTTGTCCGCGTTCCAAATGGGCAAATGCTGGACATTAGGCCACTCAGACCTCTCGGCATTAAAACTAATATCATGGAAAGATGGAGCGACAATCAGACTCGTCGCATTCAGTAAGGTGATATGAATAGCAGAAGATTACAATAACATTAACCATTATCTTGCAATTGCAACTAAAATTTCGAAAATCTACTTCGTTCAACAGAGTGTTCCAAAAGGGCGATACCCCTACTATACTTTCTAATGACAACTATACGACACTACGGGGACTATACTAAGAGGATCTAAAATATACGATTACCCCATGAAACAAAACGAGGACGATACAAGAAACTTTACGCAAAGAAACAACGAGGGAACAAAACACAGACGAACAACAAGTAAATACGTCGTTGCGCTACGAGGTAAGCCAGCTTGTAGCCAGGTAATTGAAGACTAAAAATTTTAAAAACTTTAAACCCATGGATAGGAATGAATCGATGTCTGGGTGACATACAGGTGGAAGTGGGCTGAAAGCAAATTTGAACTTTGCCATTAATACTTCAGCACTGAAGACGCTAATCTTATTTAATTAGGTATCTATATTCTAGTTAACTACCAAGGAACATTGTAAAGATGATCAGCTAGGCTTGACTAATTCTGTTTAAGTTTTTGGGCACCCAATGTTTTTATGTTTTATTTGTATTTTAGCGTTTAGCTGGTCCTAAATACACTAAAAAGTTTGTTTCACAAGAAAAAGTAAGCAGAATAGGACAAAGTTGCAAAGTTGGCAATAATTGTTATATAGTTACATTCATTTCCATAGGGAACTCGAGTGCTCATCTCATTTACATCCTATTATCGAGCGCAGCGCAACATCGTAAATGCGTCTCTACTTCTTTAACTCCGTAAAGGCTTTTGTTATCTGGCGTTCGAAGGTACGGTCCCTTGGATCGGCAGCGGAGTAATTTGATTGGTTCTTGATCGGTCTGCAAAAGCCATATTTTCGAAGCTGTATTGGACTTGCGTTGCCATAAAAACCAACAACAACTTAGGGGCTTATTTGTAGGCCGTCCAACAAAAATAGACGATTGCACTGAATATAGCGTCGAAGAATTTTCATCAAGATGCACTTCGTTCTTTAATCGGATGCCTATAGAGTCATCAAGGTTTCCTAAGAAGAACGCAATGCATCTTGGTAAAAAATTCGTTGCCGCCATCTTTGACGCAATCGTCTATTGACCGCCGCGGTTTGTGTTATTAAAGGAATACCTTTTTTTCTGTAAATGTTGAAGAGGAACTCTTGATCATACACGAAGAAAATACAAATGTAGTTAGCGTCGAAGTGGGCACCTGCATTGATGAACAGAAATAAAACAAGACAGAAAAGTACAATGATGTAAGCCATGTTTCTGAAAGATTTCTGCCACATGATGAAGCTCTTCTTAAACGATTACTCGATACTTACTTGAAAATATTTGGACCTTTGTTCCTTGCACGAACATCACTGCGTTTGATCCGCACATCGAAGTTCGGTTCAGATATTTGCCAGCATTGACTAGTAATCTTTTGATAACCACATAATGTTTTGGATTACATTATCAAGAAATTACATTGTGAAGTTAACTTCAGAAAACATGTGAAATCCATTGTTTATCAAGCGATGTATTAATTTTGCATAAGCGATTGCCATTAACGTTAGTTTTATATGTCATTAAATTCTTCTCATTCATTCTAGAAGCCTCCCACAGATCCTCTTGCAAATATTCGACAGCAGGCAGCTTTTCTAAAGCAGCAGAAAATTGGTGTCGAGAGGTTAGTATGCTTACGAATTTTTGTCGTTTATACGGCAAATTGGTTAAATCCCACCCAGGTGTGTTGGGTTTTTTGTTCTTTCGAAATAGAACTTATCAGCTATTCTGAAAAGAATCAGAAGTTAACGATATTTGGGTAGGTTTTCATGGAATTTTCCAATGTGCAAAATAGTGACAGAAGCTCTAACGCCACACGATCAAGCCTCGAGTATAAAGTGTATAAAAATATTGATCAATGGCCCTTCTGTAGCATGGCGAAGAGGTCTATTGACGTTGGCACTTCCACTTTGTCAGATTTGTGCCAATCACGAAGATTATCCTCGCTTCTTGAAACTTAAGGGACCGTCGGAGTTGATCTGTTTTCTTACCTTAATTCTATCGAAAGTATATTTGTGTGCAATTTAAGTACTCGGATGTTCGTAGTTTTGGAAATTATTTATTCAGAAAGAAAAGTCGGTTACTCTGCGACGAACAGCAGCTGAATGTCAGCTAACGGGTGAGTGAAGGTGAACGTGAAGGTGAAGTTGCAGTTTTTAGAGTCTAGCGCTTGGATCGCAGAAGTAGATAAGCGCTAATCGGGTCTAAGACCCGAACCGACTCCACCTGATTGTTCTGGCTGCAAAGTCAGAGAATTACACCACTGCACCACAATACCTTCCAAAAGGCCCGACGTTTGAAAGGCTACTGACGGGGTGAGTGGCCGAGTAGCTTATACCCCATTCACACTGCAAGTTACACCAGCTTAAATTAAACCAGGTTTTTCGAATAGGGCCTGATTGGTCAATCCAACGAATGCAGTCATTTGATTGGTTGAAATTCAAACTGGTTTAAATAAAGCTGGTTTAATTCTGTCAGTGTGAATGCAGTATTAAACAGTTTTTGTCAAGTAACTGAAGTTTAGCTCGGTCGAGTGAGGTCAGCTCCAGATGGGCGACCTCGGAGGCCTGACCTCACAACTAACCTCGTCGTCCATCGGGAGGGACGTTAAACGCCGGGTCCCATGCCTTGATGCAGCATGCATATTGGACCTAAATTGCTTTCAGTAGCTAGAAATCCTGACCAGCCCACTCAAAACAATTTGAAAAACAAAAAAACAGAAACTGCTCCCTGAGTTTATAAGCAATGATATTTTGCAATGCCTGATTGAATGATATTTTCCAATACCTATGATTTTCAATTATCTTTACAATTTCTTTCCTGGCTGAAATCGGATACTTCGTTCAGATTGACTGCAAGGGATCTCTAAAAGATTCTCTTCAAGAAATCTTAAAAAACCTGCTAAAATTACAAGCAATTCTCCCTAATATGTTTGCCTGACAGCAATGACTTGATCATGTTTTAGCACGTGTTGTCCATTTGGAGGAATGAAAAGTCCCCCCCCCCCCTTCCTTGGTACGAGTAACTTATTTGTAGGGATTTTGTTCTCCCAAGAGGACAAACTGCATGAAGACATTCAAATCTTATCACTGATAGGAAGGAGAACAAAGGGGAATCTTGCTTGTTGCTTTCTCTCGTTTTTGCAGGTTTTCGAATATGGCTTTCCGCAGAAAATCTCCCGTTTCCGCAGGAAGGAAGGGCCAATTAAAGCCGGGTGAATTACTGAAGCTAATAGACCTTTTTGCAATTTGTAGAAAGGGACTGAAGAAAGCACGGCCCATTGTGATAGCCTCGGCAACAGTAGGAAATTAGGGAAATCCCCTTCGCTTTGGTGGTAAGCGCATGGCTTGCGTTTCGCTCGCATCTCCCTGCAAAGAGGAGTTATTTTAAATTTATTTGCATCTTTCAAGAATTACATGATACTTTTTATTATGGTTAAGTGTTTTTCGTGGATTATTTAGGCGTCTTGCCATCCTTCCGCCCATGTTTAAATGTATTTGAGTCACTTTGCTGCATTTTTTCACTAAAGTTTGAAGTTAGGCTGAGCTGCTTCAAAGCCGAGGTGAAATTAGACAATGATAGGTGAAATTAGGCTCAAAATTTACTCACCCAGGAGTGAAAAGATAGCAAGACGCCTAAATAACCCGGAGAGAACACTTATCATTCTAAAAAACTATCGTGTGATTCTTGGAAGGTGCAAATAAATCGAAAATACCTCAAGTTTGCTGTAAGATGCAATCGAGCCGCACGGGGGGATTCCCTTGATTTTTACTGTTGCCAAGGCTGTACGAATGGGCCGCGCTCTTCTCAGTCCCCTTCTCCAGATTGCAAAAAGGTCTATTGGGCATATCGGGAATAAAGTAAGACAGTTTTTAATGTTATTGCACAGGGAGCCCCTTAAAAAGTAGCGAAAACCAGACACAGAAACCAGGAGCGAGTTAGCGATTGCGGAGGAGGAGGGAAAGGGCGGAGGAGAAAGCGCGGAGGAGAAAGCGCGGAGGTAACTCGCTCCTGGTTTCTGTGTCTGGTTTTCGCTACTTTTTAAGGGGGCTCCCTGTGGTTATTGCTTTGATATTCGGGTAGCTGCATTTTTTCAAACGCCGCACCTTGTTATTGACTCATCCTGTAGAATGATCCGATTTTTCTGGATGTTTGGTCGAATGATTCGGCACTTCATATACATTTTGGGTGTGAAGGTGTTAGGACAGTTGTTTCAAAAATGTGTCGCAAATGTTCTATCGTCCTTTCGCCTCGTAACTAAACAAACGGTTTTCCCTTCAACCAAAGCCTGACATCAAACATGTCTGGCTGTAAAATATTCGTCATTTCTTTTTCTTTTTATCTGAGTCAAAACTTGAGTTGACTTCAACGTATTTCTGACTTCCTGACGTGAGAGCTTCGGAATGGTCGTTTATTTTGAAGGGGAACAGACTGATGATATGCCAAATGGAAACTGAGATGAGACACTTTTCCAACTGGAGGAAATATTGGTTAGATTGTGATATTTTATTTTCCTGCTAAACATGTTTGATTTGAGGCCTTGGTTGGAGAAAAAGCCGTTTGTTTAGTTATGAGAGTAATGGTTTGTAGGACATTTGCAACACCATTTTGAATCGATCGTCCTAATGCTTTTGCACCCCAAGTGTATTATCGGAATAAAGTCGGCAAAATTTTTCATCAGCTAAGCGCCGGTGTTTACTTGGTATTAGCAGCTGTTTTCGTCCAATTTCAGTTCATTCTATTTTTTTTTTCATTTACACGGGGTGAAAGCTATCAACTATATATACATCAGGGAAGGAAAGCTCAGACCAGGTCATTCAGAACTACACATTTTTCTTATAAGAAACTAGAAAATAGACAAAATTTCATGTGAAATTACGAAACTATTAGTACTATGGCTTGATCCAAGTTTCTTATAAGAAAAAACGTGTAGTTATGAATGACCTGATCTGATGGCACAGCGAAGTTCATGCGCGTCTTGCCACTGTCTGGAGAATAGAAGCCACCATTTGAATCAATTTCCAGGCAACAACCACAGAATTTGATTCCCATGTTGAATCTCGACCATTTTCAAGACTGATTCTGTGTCTACAGGGTTGATTTTTTCGAATTCCTCAGCAAGGCCTTTCCTGCACTTCGGTTTCTCCCCCTTTGATGCAATGAGATTGATGAAGGGATCAAATTGATCACCTCCATCGCGAACGCTTTCTGACGACTTCTTGATTTACAAAATCCTTCATCCATTTACAACCGAGCATTTATAACGTTGCAAACTACTCCACGGCGTGATGGTGTTTTATGCTGTTCATGTTTATCCGAAGTGCTATTCACTGCACATGACCCCCGATTTTTTCAATAACACATTAAGAATTCCTCAAGATATTCCCCTAGGTAACAAGTTCATCCCTGTACCTTACTGCAAGTTATCCCTCTGTGTAACTGAGTACCCTGAAATGTCTGATGTTATCCCCCTATCGACACGATGTTATCCACGCAAAATACTGCACAACCCCTCCTATACTGATGTTATCCCTCTATCGACAAGATGTTATCGCTCTATCGCACTGTTTGTTATCCCCCTCAGTTACTGAATAGCCCTGCTCTTACTGATGTTAGCCCTCCATCGACACGATGTTATCCCTCTACTTTACTGAATAACCCCAAATTTACTGGGTTTATCCCTCCAACGACATGATGTTGCCCTCTTACTTACTGTATGTTATCGTGCTAAATAACTGAACAACCTAGATTTTACTGCATGTTATCCCTCCAACGACATCATGTTATCCCTCTATCACACTGAAAAGCCCTGATTTTACTGAAAAACCCCTACACTACTGCACAGACGTTATCCAGGGTGCTAAGTGTTCCAAGGAGTTTTTGCAGGCATTGAAGTTCACCGATCAATTCGGATGGCCCCTAACTTAAGACTGCGTTCACACGATGCCGGCACACATTGAAAACAGTGACCATGTGACAGTAGCAAAATTTTAGCTAGCGTTCACACGATAGCGGAACACTTTGAAAACGGAGGAAATTTTACTGCAACGAACTTGTTGCCATCTCCACGAGAATTTGATATCACGGAAATGTAGCTACACCTCACGAATCGATCTGCCTCGGTTCGAAAGCGTTGAAAAGTGTTCCGTTTCTTCATTTTCGAGTGTTCACACTACGCCGTTTCCAAAATGCGCCGGTTAGAGTACTGTTATCAAAATCTACTGTTTTCAAAATGTGCCGGAAAAAATGCCGTTTTCGTGTGAACGGCAAGCCTATCGGTCACATTTTTCATGGTTTTTAAAATGTGCAGGCATCGTTTGAACGCAGCATTATACTGAAAGTCGATGGAAGATTGTATCATAAGTTTTTATCCAAAGTCTGTCGCACATTAGACATTTGGTGAAATATTCTTGAACAGAAGAAGTAAGGTGTTTGCATGAATAGTTTGTGTGAGTGCAAATCTTGCCTGGCATCTGATGCTAGACATACATTAAATTTGATCCACTTTGGCTGTAAACTATCGCTGTATATTGAAATTTGCAAAGAAATATGGTTAAAAGATGACGATTTAACCTGTCACAGCTGGATTTCAAGCCTGCTGCTCCGCAAGGTAATCACTGTTCTTCTTTCTACAAACGGACATTAAAGGGAATCAACATAGTTAAAGCCTGGCCTGGGCTAAATTAGAAACATAATTCGTTGTATTTGACAACTTTGACAAGTTTTGTTTCATTTTGTAGCTAAGGAAACAATGGGTGTGAAGGCGCTTCTTTAGCCTTCTGGTAGCGGCTACGATATATAGCTGATAGACTCCATTACATGTTGTACAGGGTGTCTCAAGAAAATTGTTCGACGTTTGATTAAATACCAAAAAATAACGACACGCTGAATTGACACTTGGTCAAGTAACCCTTTTCCTGAGATTTTTAATCAGTTTTTGACACAAGAATCTTGCAAATCTTGTAAAAATTCATCGAGTTACAAGCCTTTGAAGTTCAAGTTTGTCCGAAGGCCTTGAAGTGGCAATTTTTGTAAAAATCCCTTAGGCCATCGTTTCTGTTATTTCTCAATTGTTTCAGGCCGAAGCAACTGGGATTTT
Source organism: Aurelia sp. 4 Dawson et al 2005 (assembly GCA_964019985.1). NCBI lineage: Eukaryota > Metazoa > Cnidaria > Scyphozoa > Semaeostomeae > Ulmaridae > Aurelia > Aurelia sp. 4 Dawson et al 2005. The sequence goes on along the minus strand of OZ026494.1, from coordinate 10,335,521 downwards.
GAACACGTTTTCGATAACCTAACTTTCAAGCATATGGATGCTCTAAGGAAACAGATTCATTCTCTCGTCGATTATATTTTGAAGCACTGTTTTTGGACATATGCAATGTTAAGCAAATTTTGACAATCATCGCAAGGGTTAAATTACTTTGAAAGTCCTATTTGGTTTGCTCTGATATAACCGAGAGGTATGAAACTGGATCAGAGCTTCTTTGACCTCGTTCTTCGAGCTTTTTGCATTTCAAGGAATCTGGGGGTCTCTGGTTTCAGCTGTCGCATATTTCCATGATATTTTCTATCTTTGAATACTCGCAACTCAGTGAACTTTCAACCGATTTGCTGGATTCTGGTCTCTTAAATTATTTTATGATGTTGGCGATACGGTTGTCTTCCCATGAGCCTGTTCATCTTGTCGTTATTTTCCAATATTTAATCAAACGTCGAACAATTTTTTTTGAGACACCTGTACTAGCATACGGCTCAAATCTTTCAAATCTTTAAAAAGGTGGGTGTAAAATTGTATCACATTTTTCTTTGAATTCATATGCTTGAAAGAAACTTTGGGTGATTTGCTGTAAATCTACCGTGGCAATTTTTTGATATATTGATTATTTTCAAAATGGCGGCATTTTGACTTACTTTGCAAAAATTCATCGAAAATTTAGAAGAAATTAAAATCATCGCAATTCTTAAATCAATTGAGAGAAATTGATACAATCTTCAAGATAACCATAGTTTATGAAGGTCTCCAACATGGTTGCAAGCAGAAATTTGTTGCTCTTCTGGTTAAGGACTTGGAAATTTGATGACGTCACAGCCTCAAAATTAATAAATGCCACCATTTTGAAAGTAGTAAAGGTATCAAGAAATTGCCACGGCAAATTTATTGCGAATTACCCGAAGTTCCTTTCAAGCACTTTTTAATTCAAAGAAAAATGTAATAGAATTTTACAGCCACCTTTTTAAAAGATTTGAGCTCTATGCTCTCTGTACTTTCTCTTGCCTGAACTGATAACGCTACAACTACGACTCATTTCCCTAAGCTTGTAGAAATGGTAAAGCTCCGTACGAATTCTTTATGAAGCATTTCAGCTGTTCTACAGACAGTTCGATTAAGTAGTATTGGAGCTTCTATCACTATTGTGTGCATTCGAGCATTCTACAAAATGTACCAATCTGTCGGTCTACTCAAAATCTTTTTTAGAATGTAGCTGAAAGATACATTGGGCCTAAATCATCTGCAGCTTTTTTCCCACAACCGCTGAATCTAAAACGCCTTAAAAATCAGTTTTTTTAGAACTGCTGTACGATAAAACTAGATATCAGTGCTTCAGTAAAGGTTCATTCTTTCCATACTAACAAAAATTGCCTTCCTCTAGCCACACCATGACCAGTGGACGACGGGGCGATAGAATCGCGTCGCCGATGGAAATTTTTGCCGTTTTTACAGCTTTAGGGGAATAAGGCCCTCAGTGGAGCGACAACAACAACAGCAATTCAACTCAATGAGATAAGCGTAACTCAAGGGTCCTTTAAATTGGGGCTATATGGCTGATGGAGATGAATAGCAAACTCAAGAGCTGCAAGTACTTGCATAGAATTGGTATTTAATGATTTGTATTGTCTATTGTCTATTGCCTATTGTATTTAATGATTTCTACTCTGATGTATACATTGTGTAGCTAGTGCATTGTTTGGCTAGAGGGACGATAGTGTGCGTGTGTGTAGGCGTTTCTTTGTATTATTTATAGACTACCTCTTCTTAGTTCTGTCAACTAATTTTAAAGTAATTGATTCCATGCAAATGCTTGAGCGTTAGCGCGGTCTTGAAACTCTGCTGACAAAACGCTGACGGCCCTTTGTTATAGCACAATAGTGCTAAAGTCATTAGCAGTGGAGACCAAAGTTTTCTTAATCCTTACATTATCCTCAGGAATTTCTTTGGTTTAATTTCTGTGGGGATTAAATGACAACTTTTGTTTTAAAATTGAAAAGAAGTTGATATTGGTCATGAGAGCTGTATTTATATGGACTTAATTCCTTTTAAGTAAGGTTTCTCTATTTTATCGGTATTTGTTAAAATTACCAATTACCTGTTGTTGTGCAATTTAACCCTTTATTGATCCCCAGGTTCGAGTTATAGAGGTCGCTTCCTTTTTTCAGCAAACAAACTAGCTCTCCCTTCGACTCAAGACCAAAAATAGTTAGAAGTCCATCAGCTCGTAAGAGCAAGCAGAGGCAGATTAGTGACAAATTGTCTTCGGATACAAGTGAAAGTGGTAAAGACAGTCCAAGTCCACGAGAAAATCCTAGCCTTGTCAACAGAACACACGGGGAAACGAAGTCATCTACGCAAAGATCTTCTTCACCTGTAGCATACCAAAAAGGACCATCCGCCAAAGAAGCATCCACTCACATGAATGAAACCGACGAGACTATTGAGAGCAATCTAACCAAGGACTCTCTGGAGTATGAAGAAGACTTCGAGACTGTCGACTCTGAAGTTATGAAGGATGATACACCTAACAGCTCGTCTGATGAACAAAATAGTAGTGCTGAAGATTCCCCAGAAGGCAACAAGGAAAACCAGTATGAAAAAACTCATTCTGGATTATCCAAATCTGCTCTTGAAAGAGTTCAAAAACGTAAACATGAGGAACTTCGAAAGCGGGAACTCTCTCTTATTAGACAGCGTGAAAAAGAGACTGGAGAACGTTTGAAAGCTGAGGCAGAGGCTAGAGCAGCTGAAGAGAGGAAGCAAGCAGAACTGAATAGAAAGAAAGCTGAAATGAAAAGGATTGAAGATTTGTTGAAGGCAGAAGAGCTAAAGAAACAAGAACAGCTTCAACAACAGGAAAGATTGAAAGAAGAAGAAGAACAGCGTAAACAAGAGGAAGAGCGAAAACAAAGCGAGCTTCAGGTTGGTTTTAAACGTTCTTTTTATTTTAGAAATCAGTACTTGTTCAAAATTCACAAGTCTTTACTCGCACAGAAGGTAGAATTTTGAATCTTGTTTTACAAAATAGTTGATGAGATTTAGTTTGGACGGAAAAGTTGGGATATTGGACAGAGCAGACACCGCGCAAAATAACGTCATCCAGCCATCTGAGTTATGGATGTGTTTGGATACATAAGCTCTTTGAAATGATAAATCAAGAAGGCGCAAGGAAGAAAATATCAAGTATTGCCTAATTTTGGAATCTGTTGCAGGGATCTGGGGGCTCAAAGTTACGAGTTTTTGTGGATTTCTGCGCAGTTTCTGCTCTGTCGAGATTACGTTACACATGCATGTGTTGAAGACCATATTCTTCTTGTTTGGGTTTTAGATGGTTTACACAATATTTTGGGTATTCTCAGTTATCAAGATAGATTTTTTACTAATCTAGTCATGAAAATTCCTCATGGATTGGTACTTTTTACCAAATGTTGAGATGTGTAAGTAGTATTCTGATAATAATGAGAAGCTTGCACATGATATGTAAGCCTGCGATAATGCATACAAAGCAACATGGAATATTTGAACTTGTTAAGATAAATTGACTATCATTGCTTGTGATTTCATCATATATTTGAAAAGTGAACCAATGGCAATTGCAGTCATTTGGGTTAGACTGATTGCATATTCGTAGTTGTCGCTATCGATAGGCTGATGGACGCTCAAACTACGACTCATGGACTTTGACACAATGATATTTGGAATGAAGCTGTCCCTTATCGATTCCATAACTAGATATGGAAATCATAGCAACACTGTACGAATACCAGGCAATGGTGGATGGGCCTAAGTTGCCGGCTCGAACCTCCAATGTTAAAACAGCTCAAAGTTCAAGTTTACTGTGATATTAGCCATGAACAAAAGCCACAAGCATCCATGCGAATATTTCCTCAATCCAAGAATCAACAAACCTTTCACTGTGAATCAGGGTTTCCTCATTTTTAAGGCTAATTAGCTTCCTTGAACTTCGCCGCAACACAAACTGTTGAGGGTCACTTGCCTCGCTTCTGAGACTACATTGCAGCCTCGTTCCAGAGGGCACACGTAAACGTGTTCATCTCCGTCTCAAAATTTTATATCAAAGTCCATAAGGCCCAGATTGAGCAAAAATAAGAATTGTTGTTGTTGTTGTTGTTGTTATTGTTGTTGTTGTCGTTGTTGCTATTTTGCGATATCTGTGGGACTATATCGTGAGGCTACATGCGGGGCTTTATCCTCGAAAGGGTCACATCGATATGGTTTTATCAAGGATAAATTTCCGGGGGGAGGTACTTGTTCCTCTATCACATGGTTAGATACTTCTGGAAAATCTGAAAAGGCACCCTGTCCTGGATTCAAATTCCCGAAAATGACCCAGAGTAAAATTTTCAAAAACAATACCGTGGCCTTGAATTGCTTAACATTGTGCGCCGCCCTGCAGATTTGTCAGAAATCTGTTAGAATATGCGGCAATGCAGCTATAGATATCTATCTAAATCACATTTGCATAGTGAGAATAGCACACAGCTGCGGTACAGAGTGAGTTATGGACCCTATCATGGAGCTTGTTACAGAAATAAAATACCTTGTCTCGGAGAGCGGCAGATTCGCGTATGGGAAAGTATATAAGTGCCCCCCCTCCCCCAGCGATAAATGTTCTTCTGTTTGAGATGGGAAAACCCCGAGGAGAACTTTTTGGCGAAGACCAACAATGAGCCAAAACATTGTTAGTTGGAAATACCATGAAAAAGGGAGGTGAAGGGCATGAAAGAAAAAGAGTGCTAAAGTGAGGGAAGATGACATGTTTACTAAACTCATGAACATGTTGAAAATATGTTTACCAAAGTCAACGTCTCTTCAACACGGTCTCTCAGAAATTCGGATTATGACCCAAGAGTCCCTTTTCTAAGAACAACAACAGGACAGAGATGCTTGTCTTACCGGGTGCGGAACTTTGGAATGGTTTATCTAAAAAGACTAAAAATACGTCAACTTTAAAAGATTTTATGAAAGCCATAAAATGATCTTCTGTTCTCCAAGAATCAACGAAACCTCCCTTTTCGTTTTTAATGCTTCTTTTTTAAATTTCTTTAACGATTGTAATTAGGTTATCGATTAGTGTTATTTTGTGTAAAATATTTAATTTAGTTTTAGTTTATTTTATTGCATGGCCCCTTGTAAATCAGTTTTTTCTAACTGAGGGGCTACCATGCCTAAAAAATTGAAAATGAAAATGAAATGAGAGGAGCTACTGAGAATGCAACTGAGACTTGATAAACAACAATGAACAGAAAAGGTACCGCAATCAACTGGTGGTACCGTTCCGTATAGAACTGATTGGAACTTTTTCGAACTTTTCCCACCGTGCAGCGTTTACTTGGGATCAGTTCCAAATAAAGTTCCAAGGGCTTTGTTAAATCATAAATATTCTTTGAAAAAAGGCCTAGGTATCTCTTTTGTTTTTCAATGCACAGATATGTCAATTCTTTGAAGACAAATGTCGTTTGAGACGTCTTTTGTTTATTTAAAGCTACACTCCCATAAATCTGCCCAATGCTGCTGGGGCTGGGCTGCCCTTCAGATATTTTTCAACCTTTTCGTAAATCTTTCCTCATAAGCATCAGACAAACATAAGGTTGCATTTATGAGGACAGTACCAAACAGAATCGACTTCGTGAATGGATCCATTTCGGTACGGCTAGCAGCTCGATTTGAAAAGGTTCCAGCAGGTCCCATGTATATGCAAGGCTTAAACGTACCTTAGTGGGTATGGTTGCAAATGGAACCGATCCCATGTAAACGCTGCCTACAATCAAAAGGAAAATACAACCACACATCACTGCTTCACGATGCCTGTTGGAATTTTTTGTCAACCTGCATCCTTCGCTTCTCCAGAGGATCTTGTCGGAGCGACAAGTACTTGAAATCTTTCTTTAATCAGTGATTTGAAACCATAAACGTATTGTTCTTCAATGGAATCATTTTTGGTTGTGCCTTGTGGTTACCAAACAGAACAACGGTGTTTTGCGTGTGACAGTTTTGAGTCATTACGGCCCTAACCTCACATCTGATGTTAGACAGACTCTAGAACAGAATTCATCGTTTTTATTTTTTACTAGTATGTAGCTTTCACTCGAAATTGTATTTAGAAAGCATATTTTGTAAAGCAATGAGGTAGACATTGAAGTCACTTGAAATCACACTAAACTTTATATTTTCCAGGCAAAGCGCGAGCAACAAGCGAGACAGGATGAAGAAGAAATGAAACGAGCGGAAGATGATCTAAGGCAGAAAGGCATGAACAGGACAGAACAACGGATGAAGGACCTTGAAGATCTGATAAAGAAAGAAGAAAAGCGACAAGACCATCTCCGCAAGTTAAGGGAAGAAATGATACGGCAGGAAGAAGTAAAACAATGGAAACTAGATGAAGAAATTCGCAAGAAGGAAGACGAAGAATTTAAGATACAGGAAGAAAATCGAAAGAAAGCTGAAGCAGAGTCAAGAGAAGCAAAACGGAAGAAGGCAGAATTGAGAAGAATTAAAGAACAGAAATTATTGCAGGAAATAAAAGCGAAAGAAGAAGAGGACAAAAGAGAGAAATTGAAAATGCTGTCGAATCGTCATGATCCTCTAAAGCAGCAAGATCAGGATGCGAAATACGATGCTTTTGAAGTGAATTATGGTGAATGTGAAAGAGGAAATATGACAAATGGCAACGAATTTGGAGATGATGCTAATAATAATTATGGTAGGCTTTCAACAGATTTCGTAGAAGCTTTATTTGAACCCTGCCTCTGTTAAGCCCCCTCTCAAATAAGTCCCCATCTCTGACACAAAATTCCAAATAGGCTCCCTCTGTATTAAGTCCCCCATTTATATAAAATTTCAAGGCTACCAATAACTTTCCATTTCTTTAACTAAATAAGTTTGCATGTTTACTTTGGTATGGTTAGGGACAGAACTGCGTCGAATCTATGCTCTTGATTCTGTATGTCGAATCCCCAAAATATGGGGTAAAAGATTTGAAAAACCAGCATTCATATTCTTGTCATCTGATATTTTAAGTAAGCCTTTCCTCTCTCATAATCCCTCTCTCTTTTAAGCACCCCCTCCGGAGTGTCCGAAATTAGTTAAGCTTCCTGTGCTTAAAAGAGCTTTGACGGTAGTTTGGAATTTTGTCATTGCTATTCTCTTTGGACTCTTTGGATTAGAATGGGAAAAATGAAAAACGTTGAGTATGCGCAGCTGGTCCTCTTTCTTCTTTCTTCTTCACGGATTCCCAGGAATCGAGAGACCAACTTTGATTGGTTGTTGGAAATCCTATCACCTTCCCTGATTCTGAAAATGGCACCCCGAAAAGCAAACAATATCGTATGTCTGGAATCAGGCAACTTTAGACAAAGGATTAGCTTTGGCTTTTTGTGTGCCCTGCACTCTGCAGACTACATTCTGCAGACGAGATTAAACCTGTTTAATTAGAATAGAATGATGATGTCAGCCAACGAGCATGGTGAATTAGTTGCGCAAGCTGTACTTTTCTTCCGCATGGGATTAAACCTTTTAAGATCTTTAATACTGTTGCTCAGCTTTGCAACTCCCTCATCGTAAAGGTAACTGTTTTACTCCAAGGCGAATTCCAAATCTTAAATCCATGATTACGTGCAATTCCAAACGGCATTGCCATTCATTGAACAAACAATAGACGTGAAAGTCAATTTTCCAGTATTCTTAGGGCCTCAGTATCTGACTTTCTTAATTCTGTTATTTATTTATTAATACTTGTTTAGGGGAGACGAGAAAGGTTATGTCCGAAGAAACTTATAAACCCCCCCCCCTCCGTGCAGTGGGTTAACGCTCATGCGCAATAGCAGTTTTGGATTGGAGCTCTGAGCGCTGCAGCCCAAAACGCCACTGCGCATGAGCTGTAACCCATTTCACAGGGGGACACGTACTTTCCGTGGAAAAAGCCTATCTCATCTCTTCAACAAATACCAACTGTGTTTGGTGCGATCTTTAGTGACAGAAGTATATGAAAGCTTTTCTTTAGCTTTTTTTATTCTATATTGATTGATTGATTGCCTAGCAATCTTGACACCTGCAATTCTCAACGTAAGATATGCTTATGAAGTTAAGTTGATTGAAAATACAGCTATTGTTGGGGATATTAAGAGGCAAAGTTGTGAACCTCGAGGAACCCCCCTAAAAGGGCTCCAGATCGCATGCGTAGTATTGATTTACTTCGATTATGTAATATGCAAATCAGCTTGACCGTTGAAAGCAAGAGATCGAAACAAAAGGAAAGATGCGCATGACAACGTGAGCCCCCCCGGGGGAGGTACTCATATATTTTTCCGTTCGGGGACGTGCCGCTGAACAGGGTATCATTTTCAGGATTCCAACTCCAGTACACGGTATCATTTTTGTAACAATCAGCTCCATGACAGGGTCCATATGTGTCATTTTTGACTCCGAAAGGTCGTTTTTGGCCATTTGTACTCTGCGAATGCGATTCAAATCGCTTGGATGGCAATATTTTCACATTTTTCGATAGATTTCGTACGAATTTCCTTGCAGAGCACAACTTTGTCTAAAGAAAGTAAAGGATAGGGTATTGTTTAAGAACATTTTACTTCTGGACAGGGTATCATTTCGGGAATTTGACTCCAGGACAGGGTAGCTTTTAGATTTTCAAGCGGCATGACCCCGTATGTTCGTAGGCTAAGTACCCCACCCCCCGAGGGTGAGCCCCAACGCTGATTTGCTCTCAACAAAGCTGAAACACAATGTGTCCGAACAATAGGGTCAGCAGTTCATTTTCCCAACAAGCTAGTTTATACCAGCACTTGGAAAATCACATCTTTATCTGGTGATACAATATTCTCGGTTACTCTTTCATGGTACGAAATTCCTGACTTGGTTAATAGAAGTGTCCTCAAGAGGACAATCACGTGATCTGCAGTGGGTGTGATCAACGGTAGCTGAATTTTTCCATCAAGAGGTAAGATAAGGGGTACTTAGCAGGGAGCATTAAATTCGAAGATAACTGACGTTATTCTACGCAGTCATATAAATTTAGCGGATATTCATATGTATTGGAGAAAATTGATTTTTTGTACTTCCTTGCAGTCAAACCGCCACCCAGTCGATCGCCAAAAGTCAGAAGAAAGGTTCTGAATGGGTGAGTGATAATGAGTAATAAGCTTGTTGCGTTTAGTGCAATTGTACAAAGAAAAGCAAGTGTAATATGAGCACTGGTGGTATGAATTAAGTGAGGCACGACGCTTGGAGCATGACCCCGGGTAATAGGTTCTTTTAGCAGCAAGACGCGGACGTCTTTGAAAAAGCAGCTACTTTTTCATGTTTTTAGAGTATTCTAATTTTCCAGCCTTTTCCCTCCCAGAAAGCTACTCACCGACAGACAAATTCCCTGACAACAGGTTGCATTCTTGCATTTGTGAATGTGTTCATATTGCATTTTGCTTCCCTTCTCGATGTCCTATTTTTGCAGTGAGGCCTTCAAAAGTACAGTTTTCAGGTTGTCAGTTTCAGAATAGAACGTACAATAAGCCTCCCGAGACTTGCAAAACTTTTTAAGTTGATTTCTCTTTGTAATTTACATCCTCGAACAAAAGATTTATGCTGGCGTCTTCTTGACTCGCGTCTTCTTGCTAAAACAGCCTAAAAGCCCCGGTCAAACAGATCCAACATTTCACCTAACATTATAAAAACAAATGTTTGATGAAATGTTGGGCTCGTTTGGCCACCTTGTTTGGTCTCATAACATTTGTTTGGCAATGTTGGACGAAGTTTGATCTCAGTCAAAAACAAGTATTGTTTATATTGTTTTTCGTTGTTGTGTGAAATGTTGGATCTGTTTAACCACTCTATAATGTCTTCGCAGTACGGTGGAGGGTGCCAAGTACAGTTAAGGGTGCCCATTACAGTGTAGGGCTATCTCGCAGTACGGTGGGGTGGGCTATCATTAGGGATCGGGATGGCACTTGACAGCATTAATTAATCCAAGTGAAAAAATTGAAACATTACTCCACTCTACCAGATACACTAAAAGATACACACTGAGCAGGAATGTTTAATCGAATGATCAAAGAATGGAGCGGGCAAAATTGTACTAGCAAGATATGCAATTATAGGAAAAAACATGCAATAGCGAGGAATTCAAATTTGACTTTCTATTTTGTTAGCATTGTACGTAGATGGTTTAAATCAGTTTGTCGCTAATTTATTGTTGCAGCAATAATTAGTTTGGTAATGATAATGATAATAGTTGGAATTAATTCAGCCCTCTAATCTCATCCCAATTTTCGTTTTTTTTTCAGGCGTGCATTTTCTGGTTCTTACGCCACAACTCACGCAGAGTCAAATTCAGTGGTACAGCGTTCTTTCACAGAAGGAAATATGGGTGTAGAGCACCTCAGTCCATGTGAAAATCCTGAGCAGTCCTTGAAAGATGCACTTAGGCGGTTTGGTGCCAGCTCGGAAGATTGGTAAGCTACGTATCGTTTATGCAGCGTAGGGCTCGAATCCAGTGGCGTAACAGTCTAAAGTTACCTTTAGTTCAAAAACTAAGGGCCCCCGACCTCTAAGGGCCCCGAAGGGACCCCAGCAACAAAAGTTGCTTTGTTGTTTTATTGTAAAGCAGGTGCTGTAGCTAATATAAAATGACCAAGGGGCCCAATGCCTGCATGATTTTACACTTTAAATACATGGAAAGCGTGTTGATTAACTCTCACTTGTAATCGAAAATGGACCCGTCAATTTTATTGCAGATTTATGCACTTTCCCGTCAACAGAAGCTTTGTCCAACGGAGTTGGCAAGTGAGGAGATGGGAAATTTCTCACTTTTGTCAAATATATTCCAGTCTCTAGGCCAAAGTTAAGGTTGGCGTTTATAAGATGTTCCAAGACGAACCACCACAGAATTTTCAAGGATTCCAATATGGAGCATGCTAACACTGGATTGTGAAGAGCATTTTTAGCCCAAGTAAAGGGTGCTTACGTAACTTTCTGAACGGGGTGATTCATAGAAAACTCTGACAAACTTGTCAGGTAATCCAACTTGACACGGTAAGCGTTGGAACCTGATAGGCTTTCTGAGCAAGCGTAAGAGGTGTTGTCTCAAAAAATTTAGATGTAATCGACTAATCGGGAGATGTTTTCTGAGCCAAAGTAGCAGACGTGTTGGCAAAATGTTCCTTGGGGCTGGGCCCCAAGACCCCCTACTCAAATGCCCAAATTAATGCGCCCATGACATGTTGCAAGCTTAGACAACCCACAAGGTTGCAATCCATTAGCCTCAAGGTTTTAACTGGACATAATTCTTTTTGTCCATCATATCATTTCACATATGCCTTTAGCTGGGTGCCCCAAGCTGAAAGATCCCTAAGGGCCCCGACTGCCTCCGTTGCGCCACTGCTCCAATCTCTGGAAAACTTTGAATTCAAATGCATCAAATGGCATTGCCTAATTCTGTCAACTGAATACATCAAAGGGAACATTATGCCTGTGGCCGTAATTCCAGAACGAGCATTTTTAATATCATACCGGGTGTCCCAGAAGAAACGCAACAGATTTGATCAAGGAAAGCGACTAGAGTTTACATTGAATCAACCCAAAATGATTTTTGAAATAATCCTCGATAGTCAACTTGAAGATGAATACATTGTTTGTTGCTATTGGTGCATTGAGGTTGGGAATTTTCGATAATGAAAGTCCAGTTTTGCCTCCACTTCCAAACCAGAGCTTTTGGATTTTGGCCTCACTGCAAACGCGCTTTTTAGGGGATAATCTCCTTAGTCATAAGCATAACATAGTAGTTACGAGCAAAAACCAATACTTTGAGGAAACATTTCAATAGAAAGTCGAAATATGAAAACGGACAACCATGATATTGCATATGTGCACAAAGGAATATGTCTCTTCTATCAAAGTGCACCAGCAAAAAAGCCAAGCAGACGTTAGCATTTTCAATTATCTTGTTAATGGATACTGTTCCCGTGGGTATATTTTGATTGTGTTTTGTAATAATGCTGAAACAGATTCTACACAATGGATGTCATTCAAACAATGAAAGTTGCAGAACTAACTTATTTCTCTCGCTCACTCAAGCAAACTAGTTCACCTGTTTAACCATGGGCAGTTCGGACACTATAGTTGTGCTGTCTGCACTAACCATGTCTGAACCAACCATGAAGCAACAAAACATTGCTTCGTTTGGGTGAGTATTGAATCATTATTGTTTCATGGTTAGTTCAGACATGGTTAGTTCAGACAGCACAACAATAGTGTCCCAACTGCCCATGGTTTAACAGATACAATTTTAAGTTTTTAAGACTTTGTAGAACGAAGAAAGATTTCTCTTGAGGGCAAAATTAATGTATTTGGTTTGATTTCTATTTAGATATTTTCCTCAGGGCAAGGCTTTATGGCTTTATGCTCATATTTCACGGTAATTCCGGAGATTCCCCAAACAGCGCGTTTGCAGTTTAGGCCGCAACGCACAAGCTCTGGTCGGGAATTGGAGGCAAAATTTTACTTTCAAGATTAATATTCCTACTGTCAATGCACCAGGATCAACCAATATGGAGTATTCATCTTCATGTTAACTATCAAGGATTATTTTAACAATCATTCTGAATCAACTGGCTCTAAAAATTCTTGCCGCTAGCCCTGATAAAATCTGTTGCGTTTTTTTCTGGGACACCCGGTATTTATAAGATACAGACTTTTGCTTGCTACCGTTTTGTAGAGCTTCAAAAACTGAGTATTTCTTGCATTGGCCATCTTGACTTACGGCAATCAGTTTAGATTTTATGGAGCTTTTACTGTTTATCAGAGCTTCATATACCTCCTCTTGTACAACTTTTTATAGAATTTAAAAATGCTGTAATGCCAAAAATAATGGTGATATCAAAAATGCTCTTTTGGTATAATGGAAACGACCTAAGCTTCTTTTCGATCTGTTCAGTTCAGTTGTGGAATAACCTTCCTCCTGCCTTAAAGTCAATCTCAACACAGAAAAACTTGAGTAAAAAGCTTAAAGAAAACATCATATCCACTTATCAAAATTAATCATAAAAAACTCATGGAAATGACTTACAAACCAGTAACAGCCCTTACTAACAAAAATATATCTTATCGTGTTGAATCCCCTGCTTTGTACTATGATGTAATTTTGTCTTTCTTTTTCGTATAGCCTTTTAGATTTTTTTTTATTTACGGCCCAAGCCAGATAAGCTCTGCTTCCCTTGGCTCGTGTAGAATGCATATATTTTTATCATACATTGTATTAGGCTGTTGTATTCTGCGAATAAAATTGAATTGAATTGAATTAAGTTGAAATAATTAGGCAATATAATTTTACACAATTGATTTTAAAGTTTTCTAAAGATTTGAGCCATATGTTCGTCAATGCAGTATTGAAGAGCCATTGTCACCACGGGCACTTTGCAGGCAAGCTGCATTTTTACACTGTCGGAAAGTCAATATGGCACAAGCTGAAAATATGGGTGGGCATTGCAATGGTTTAAATGATGGAAAACTTTGACTATAGTTGACACTGCTATCAGTTCAACTGCTGCATTTGTTTTCAAGTCAATTAACGGTCCCGTGCCTATTTGCCTATTTACCTCTCCGAGGGGCAAATCACTGCTTAAAATAGCGTACGTGATTTTTGATTTAAGAATCATATGATTTTCCATGAATTTTTAGTGATTTTAGTGATTTTTAGTGATTTTTTCGTGTGATTTTTCAGTAATTTTTCAATGATTTGTGATTTTTGGTGTGATTTAAATGTCATTTTATTGTGATTTTGATTTTTGTACGTGATTTTTTTGTGATTTCAAGGAAGGTGTGCGAACAAATTCAGTGATTTGCCCCTCTCACCTCTCAACTATATTTACAAGAAACTCGAATGGCGCTGTTCCTAATTTAAGAAATTCCCAGAATGACATACTTGCTTCAGGGAAAATGATAGTAGAGAGCCTTCAGTCGAAAACTTTGGCCAAAACTTTAGGACCAGCACTTTATTTTTAGTTTGAAGCAACAAACTGCGTCGCGATGCGAGCTGATTTTCAATATCTTCCTTTACTATTCGAATTATCGAATATCAAAGGCTCTTAAATCATAATCAAAAAATTGTTTTCACCCTTTGCCAATCATGGTCGTAAACTTTTGGCCAAAGCTTTGGGCTGAAGGCTATCTTCTACCATTTTCCCTGAAGCAATACTTTTCGCAAGGCTATGATATTATGCAAGCAAATGATAGAATTGAATTGTGCATAGATTGATTTAGAATCCAGCTGAGTAACACAATTTTCGGGTCACACCCCTTTTCGACAGAGCCACTGGAATTTCCGAGAATTTCTATAGATTTAATTGTGACATCATAGCAAAATGGCGCAGAAATTTAAAAAACAGCATCGAAATTTGAATGTACATAAAAAGTTGTCCTAAACTAACTCATGCAGAGCGCTAGGGTCCCATTTTGCTACCCCAAGAAAAGCTGTTGACAAAAATGTGGTCACCACTGTATATATATCATTAGTAGGATATTTATTTTTGACATCTTTCAGAAATTGTTGTGTGGCAATTGAATAAAGTTTAGATGGATGCCATGACCACATACGCTTTTCGCTGCCCGTTTCTGACGCAACAAAGATAGACACGTATGTTTACATGCATGTGTGTATGCACGCCTTATTCACTTAAATTATATCTACAGGGAAATAAAATGTGATGGTTTACTGACACTGCGAAGGTTAGCTGTACACCATCCAGAAGTCTTGGTTCAGCAGCTGCATAGTATCTGTCTCGCAGTAACTGCCGAAGTATGTATTGGTTTTACTGATGAATTTTTCTGGTACCTTGACCAAAGTTTGAGGGTCACGAAGTGAGGGCGCGTTAATGAATGGAATTAAATTGCTTTGAGCTCTTAAGAGAATGACTGGATGGATGACTTGATTGAAGAGTAATACTGCATTCACACTGACACAGTTAAACAAGCTTTACTTAATATTGATTAGATTTCAACCAATCAAATGCATTGGATTCGTTGGATTGCCCAGTTAGAGGGCTCCATTCGATAACCTGGTTTAGTATGAACTGGTTCAACTTGCAGTGTGAGTAGGATATTAATTGATAGTTAAATGTTTTGTTAGATGGAGACAGGATTGAAATAGCGAATAACAAAGTTAAGAAAGACAGCTTGAAAACACTCGTTTTTTGTATTAAAGGTTCACATCCGGGGCTGGTAGGTAGTTTCATAAATTTCAGGACTATTAGCTGCCAAACATTACTTTCGTGTTTCTTAGATTTTTTAAAGGGTCTGTTTCATCCTTGCACGTGTCGTCTCTTGGCTGTCCTTTGTTTGTCGCCATTTTCATTTCCAAGAAATTTTATAGCCCTGCCATAGGGAAATAAGCCATATGAAAGCTGTTCCTGCTAGCAATGCCGAAAACATTTTTTGTTGTTTTGCCCCAGAAACAGTTATTATAGACATAATGAAGAATTTCAGTTGTAAGTTTTCAGGATACGGCTAAAACCTTTCCATGTTTACAGTATTTTTTATACAAGAAAGCTAGCATTTTTTTATTATTACTCTTGCAACCAGCTTTGGTAGGAATCGTTGTTAGGAATTGTTATTCTCAGGACATCAAATACTTTCATCATTTCTCGTAGGCTCGAAATTTGCGGTCACAAGTTTCTAGGACTGCAATTCAGTGCTTAGGAGACATCGTCACTTATTTGCCTAAGCCGATGGAACCTGTAAGTCTCTTTTTCTTGTTTATAGACCTCTACTCGCTAGGAAAGAGGCTTAGATCGAGCGTCCAAATCTGGTAATGTTTTGAGAAGGGAAATGAAATCGTGAATCCCGTTCCAAGTAGAACCACTCTAACTGTGGCATGACGTTTCTTTGGGTCTCAGGACACCTTTTAGACAGTTGATCAACGATATCTTTTCTCAGAGTTGATAAGTCTATATACAGGCAAGTTTCATCTGCCTTGTGGCGTTGTTTGTCCTTGTTTTCATTCAATAACAGCATTGAAATAACGTTTCTTTTCATTTGAATAACAAAGGTCGAAAACAGCAAACTTCGATTCACAATTACGCAAATGAAACCCTTTCATGCTCGCATTTTTCTTATATAGCTAATGCACAATAAACTCAGCTAATATTGAAGAAAAAAGGACAAACTACACCGAAAGTCTAATAAAACGTCCCTGGGTAAAAACTGTAGCATTAATAACTCACTAAGAGTGAAGCATTCGTTGATTAACTTTCTGAAAAGTGCTCTGAGAACCGAAGTAACTCCTTGGTACAGCTGGCCATGTTTATGCTGAATCAAATTATGACGCTCGATCCAAGTCCCTTTCTTGGCAAGTAAAATGGTCTATCGATCGGAAGTAGTTATGATTGAAATAGTAATTATTAATTAATTGTTGGTCTGAGTTATGGAACCACTCATCTGTTTTTCACACATTTTGAGAAAAAGAATTCAAATAAATCCTATTTTACTTGTACTTCAATGTGCAGACAAAAAGGAATCGTAGACTATGCTTCAGCTTTTCTGCGATGAGCCAAAATATCAATTTATTCCAGTAACTCAAATATTGTCTCCATAACGAATCTTAAATGTTCTTTTCCGTGCATTCGGTTCCATACAAGAACATAGACAGGCTGTCAAAGATTGTTCCTTCCTATAAGTTAGTTTTTCATATTATCGAAATATTGATATATTGTGAGAGGATGGAGATTTTAAAGTCCTATAGTTTGAATTTAATGGGATTTCTTCTCTTGATTGATACCTCGTAATTTTAGGAATTGGACCTTACAATTAGCACTTTATTGTCAAAGTCAGGAGAATCAAATGCGTTTATTAAAGAAGATGCAGAAGCCTCATTGTTGGCCGTGGTTAAACATGTAAGCAGTGTCAAAGCAATGGGTGCTTTTATCAGTGGAGGAGCTGGGTATGTGCCATTTGCTGAAGTAATTGTTTACTTGGGTGACCCGACAGAGCAGAAATGGCGAACGCATCCCGAAAACTCGTAACTTTGAGCCCAAATAAGTCTGGGCAACAGATCTCGAAATTAGCCAACTTTGATTTTATCTTCCTTAGGCCTTCAACTTTTAGTTTATCATTTCAAAAAGCTTATCTTTCCAAACACTTCCTTATCTCAGATTGCTCGATGACGTCATTTTACGTAGTTTCTGCTCTGTCGGGTGACCCAAGAGAGCTTCACGAGCTAGATAACTACTGGCTGAGTCAAAAACGGCCCTGCGTTCGAAAGGCTATTGCTCCCTGAGTATATAAGCAATGGTACTTTGCAATATCTGATTGACTTTCTCACATATTCAATTATTTTAGAATTTTTCCTCGCGAAAATGGGTCTCTCCGTTCTGGTTTTACAAGGGATTTTCTAAAAATATTTCCTTCGAGAACCCATGGAAAAGCTGCTAAAACTACGAGCAAGTTTCCCTGGTATGCTTACCTCACATCAATGAGTGGAGCACGCTTTAGCAAGAGCATAAGTCAAACGTAATTCAAAGCTTTTGTAGAATGAGCAGAGATGCCTTTACGGGGGAAAATGCATGAATTTGATTTTCGATTCATATTTGGATTTCTATTAGGGATTTGTCCGAAGCACGAGGCTCCTTACGCATACTTCGCTATGATTCTGGAGGGTCAACACAAAGTGCGTTAACACCTTAGGCCAAAACCCAAAGCTCTAGTTTAGAGTGGACGTGTAGGCAAATCTATACTTTCAAGTTAAAAATGCCTACTATCAATTCTTCAGTATCAACAAACAAAGTATCTGTCTGCAAGTTAACCATCGAGGATTAGTTTAAAATTACTTCCGATCAGAGTTGCAAAAAGTCCTTGACCTTCCTCCACACCTGGATTTCAAAGTCCGACTTTCCTCATTTCAAAGTTTTGTGAAAATAAGGCAACAGAGACTATATATATATATATATATATATATATATATATATATATATATATATATATATATATATATATATATATATATATATATATATATGTATGTATGTATATATATATATATATATATATATATATATATATATATATATATATATATATATATATATATATATATATATATATATATATATATATATATATATATACATACATATATATATATATATATTTATAAAAAGTGAACGGTCATAGAGAAGAAGAGGGACAACATCTTCAGAGAGCAGGCATCAATTTGGTCTTTTGCGCTTTTTATTTTATATTTCAGTGCTAACTAGTTTCGCCCACTAGGGCATCTTCAGAGCAACTCATGAGCAACTCATATATATATTTATATATATATAGAACGGTATTGATTGAGCTTCCCGTGATATATCAGGATGTTTACATGTGTAAAAACCTTTGCCTGCAGTTTATTGAAAGAAATACACAAAATGGTTCGCACACTAAATAAATACTTTAACTCGAAAGATTTTTGAACGATTTTTGAACGATTTTTGTCAGTCGTACAGTAGCGCAGCCAGAGAAAATTTACCGAAGAGACAGGGGGGGGCTCTGTAATCTTTGGAAAAATTTTGAGGACACGCCTTCTACTTTAGCTTAGAATGCCCCTCGTGATCTAATGTTTCTAAGTGGGAACTTGTACAAAATAGTTAAAGTTTTATATAAACTGTCACTGTCTCCAGGAAAATTTTTAAGTAAACGCTCCCCGGTTTTGCTCGAAATCCCTCTCGTGATCCAATGTTTGCCAATGCAGAATGGAACCTATTACAATTTTGTGACAGTTCTTCTATCACTCAATGTTAGTGAGAAAATTTCTGGGGAAATCAACCTTTACATTGGCTTAGAGTGACTATCCCTGACTTGCAGATTAAGTTCGCCACATGAGGACATAAGATAACTATAAATTCTTATTTTTTCCCTAACCTTCCTCAATTTTTGCTCGAAACTTCCTTTAGGTGTGTAGTGTTTTTGCGTCTCTGCTTCTGATTGACACAAGCTAAACTCCTAGCCTTAGCCTTGATCAAATCTGTTACCATTTTTTCTGAGACACGCGGTATTTTGGAAAATTCTCTTTGATCTTGTTTTTGGACGTGTTTTGGAAATATGAACACTGACATGACTATGGAGCGAGTTATGTGCTCTCGAGTTTGTAGGATCTGGACAGTTTTCCACCCTTCCCGTTTATTCTAGAACCCTCTTCTACTTTAAACTCAAGACTACATAACTCACTGTGTAGTCATGTCAATTGCCATGTCGTGGTTACGGACAAGTACGTGCCTTAAAGGGCCTTCTAAGAAATAGCCTTTGAATTTCCATTTGAAGTGCTCTTGCTGATAACAGAGATTTCTTTCTCATTCGTAGTCATCGTAATGCACAAGTTCGAAAAATGTGTGCAAGATGTCTGTCAAAGATAGCAGAAAAGATGGGCGCTGGACGCCTCCTCAGTGGTAGCAAAGACATCACTGATAGAATTTTGCCAGTTGCAGCACAGTTTGCTGTTGATGGGCAGCAAGAGACTCGGTAAGAAAACAGGATCAGCATGGAAAATGAATATATTTGGTACTTTTTGGTGAGCTTACGGTCCATTTCCATCGAAATACGTATACAAATTGCAATTTCAAAATGCATGTGAATTCAGTGCACAGCTCCAACTTGTTTGCAGGAATTGCAACCGCATTGCCATATGAAATCTGGCTCTCTTTGATAATGAGTGTTACTTGTATCTCTTTGATTTGTAAAGGTGCTTTCTGATAGCTTTCCCTCAGTCCAGGACGGTCCTTTCGTATGTAACCGCTTGCAAGGAATCAAGTATTGCGAATAGCTAACAGTCGTATCGCGAACGTTTGCGTGCAAATTCCAAACAAATGATCATATGCGAAGTCCAAACTCAAGGATGATGTATCTGACGTTCATGTCTACTGATTCCTGTTTCAATTTATATGGCACATTCCTTGCGTAAAGATTTGGGTGTTTTGGACTAATTGTGGCTTATTTCTATTCTGAGCTGTCTACCAGCCCCATCTTTGAAAATTTCCTTGATAGTTATTTTCTGCTAGGACTGAAGAGTTCTGTCATAGTATCGCACTCATCTTTTATTGTTTTATTTGTTGTTCTCTGCACAAAGAGCAGGACTTCACTTTGTCGTTATTTGCCTAAGTATCGTTGTTGTTTCACTCTGAAGACAACGCAGATACCCAAGATAAGTACTGGGTGACCCAAAAAAAGCTTAACGAGCTAGACTGCACATAATTTCTTGAAAGCAGATGTTATGAAGACAAACAAGGTATCAGCATGTAGCTGAGAGGCTCCGCTATCTTTTGAAATGTTGCTTGGCCAGTTTAAGATATGTTTTCTCTCTGAAAAAACAGTTGCAAAAATATGGAAATTCATTCATTTCTAGAACCATTCCCTCGCTTTCCAGTCAGTTTTTTGGAAAGTTTGAAAAAAGCTGCATTCAAAGTTTGCTTTAGAGCGTGAAATTTGAATGAGGAACAGAAGTCAATCATTTTGCTAACAACAATTTTTCCCAGACGACTTCTAATCCGTCGCTATGTCGAGTTTTTACGAAATGTTGACTGGAAAATGACGGTAATTGTTTCACTCAAAATGAGAAATCTGGAATTCGAAGTTTTCTCTGAATCTGGTTTTTCAGATGCTGATAATTGCTTTAAATGATCATGCAGCATTTCAAAAGATAGCCAAGCCTTTCAACGAAACTGTAATAGAAAGCAATTGACAATAGCTTTTGATTTCAGGGAGCTATGATCTAGCTCGTAAAGTTTTTTTTAGTCACCCGGTAGACAAATCATGTTGAGTTCTTATTCTACCATGGACGATTCTAACACATGAAGAATATTTCAGACTTGCCAATTGTATGTTTTCAATCAATTAGAATACTTGCCATGATGCCTTTTCTTGTGCTTTTAACTCAGCTCGAAGCAAGGCCGTTTCTGCCATTTTCCAAACGTGCATCTGCCGGTAAGTTCAGAGATGGTTGTTGCAGTTGTTGATCCATAAAGGCATGGTTCTCAAGCTCGTCTCCTGATAACCAACGCCTGCAATTGGCGGAGAACATACTTGCTTCTAGCTGAACAATCCCGTAAGAATTCTTATTAGTTAAAAAACAAATAATTGGCCAGTCTGAAACATTCTTTACTTGTCAGAATCACCCATGATTCTACCATTGGACAGTTAGCATTTTGGAAAGTAGTCTGATGTTTTTTGGCTTTGCAAACTTTTACAATTTTTTAGTCACCTGGTACGTCTCTGCATTATTTCACAGGTATTATGGTAGATGCATTCTCTTTTTAATGATTGAGCATCCAGATCTTGATCGACTCATTGAAAAGCATTTACCAAAAGCAAATGTGCGACCAGCCAAAGACATTGTTGAAAATCTCAAGTCAAAGGTATGTTGTAGCTTGTACAGTACCTGGTTAATCAAGAAACCTTGCATAGTTTGAGAATTCATGGAAGTTGGATTATACTACCAATCATGTAAGCTTTTCAACCCGTTAGTGGTTGGGCTATCTGACACGTCCTATTTTGATTTTAGGAGCAAAATACCTAGTCTGCGCGTAGACCCATTATCCAATCGAAAACCGGTCTATGAAATAAAGAGTAAAGTCTTGCTACGGCCACCCAATTAATTACTCTAATCCTCTTTAAACATTATTTGTGAAACGCATCGAAACAAAGGTTGCATACATGAAGTTTCTAGAAATCTGGAAACCATCGTAGTAAGTTTTTGCTCTTTGTTTGTAGACCCTTTATTCTTTTGGAACAATGGGTTTACACGTAGGCTACAAAATGTTCCCTTTTGACTGGAAGTTGGTAGAGCAACCAGATTCTGGTGAGCGCATTTTCTGTCCTAATATAAGAATTATGATATCGGGTGAGCCAGAAAAAGTTCCCACGTGAAAATTCATAGCATCAAAAGTACGTCACGAATTTGAATGATTCAAATTCTAGTTAAAAGCCAAAAGATTGAAATATTTTTGTTTTATTTCTCGCTGTTTCAAGAGCACTAGAAATAAAGGTAAATTCAGCTTTGTAAAGATTTTATGGTTGCAAAATGACTGAAAAATGACCTAAAACATTGATCAAATTAGAACGGTCTCCTCGTGAAGCATTTCCTGCGATGCAGGAAATGCTCTTAAAGATTGTAAAGATTTTATGGTTGCAAAATGACTGAAAAATGACCTAAAACATTGATCAAATTAGAACGGTCTCCTCGTACAGATCAATACAGGAAAAAATACAATTGTTCATGGGTGAGAGATATCCACTGTACATTTATTGCCATGGGACTGAAAATCTTTAGTATATATTTGATAATTGATGTCTTGTAACTCTTGAGAAAGTGAAGCGCTCACTGTGTATTTTGCTGTTTAAGGAGAGACGTTACAATTTTGATCGATGTTTTAGGCCTATTTTCAGTCACTTTGCAACCAGGGCCGCCGAAAGGGGAGGGCAGGAGGGGTAATTTGCCCCAGGGCCTCAGGGTCTAAGGGGCCTCATAATTAAAGATTTTTGACATTTTGGCCGCAGGAAATGCTCTGAAATGCATTTTAAGCCAATGTAAAAAGTGTAATCGAAAGAATTCTCTGCTCCCTTTGCTCACAGGGAGCGTCAATTTACAGATTTTTCCCTGGGCCTCGAAAAGCTCTCGGCGGCACTGTTTGCAACCATGAAATTTTATTTAAGTTAAACTTACCGATACTTATAGGGCTGGTAAAACAGCGAAAAGGATCACAAAAATACTTCGATCGTTATCTTTTAACTGGATTCTGAATCATTCAAATCTGTGCAGTATTCATGGTGCGATGAATTTTTAAAAATGGGAAGGAACTTTTTTCTGGCTCGCCTGGTAGACTACATCAAATAGCACTACTCTGCAAAAGAAGTTTGCAAAATACTGCAGTTTTGCTACTTTTTTCGCAAAAATTGAGACTCGAGAATTTGCGATTTTGATAGAATCATTCCCGGAAATTTGTCTCCCTCCTTAAATGTTTCAACGAGACTTTATGAGTAGTTGCACAATAGGTAGTTGCGAAAAAATCAGAAATTTCCTTGCCATAAACATCCTCCCTGCTGACTTCTTACTACTACTAGAGAAGCAAATCCCCCTACCAAAATACAGTTAATCACCCAGTATACTTGAATACGTGGTTAGTTGCAGACAGTCAACATTAGCTGAACCAAGACTAGAAGCTTGAACCCTATAGCTGGTGGCACCTTTTATACAAAAACAAACAATGAAAACACAATACACTATTTCAATACACAGTCAAAGATTGTAACTTTCAAGTCTCTGAAGAATCTTGCCCCAAATTACCTTTGTGAACTTTTCGAAAAAAATAGTTTATGTTCTGCCCTCAACCTCTGCATCACAAAAACTGATGCCAGGATGCCCAAGAAAAACACAGCGCAAGGACAAAAAGCCTTCTCCTTTCGAGGTGCCAAGATATGGAACAACCTCTCTACTAAGGCCAAGCTGTTATCATTCCAGCACAAATTAAAAAAACATTTGGGTTCATGAGGTTTCTTGGATAACCTGGGTCTGCCTGGCCTATGGTTTGTGGGCTTGATTCCTGCTGAGTCGGCCATCGGGATTTTGAGTGGGCCTAATGGCATGTAGTGGAAGATGGTGATGCTGCCTGGTCTGTTCTGGGCCTCTGTGGTCGATTTGGCGGGAGTCGGGCTTAGCGCAGGTGGGTCCCTGTTCGTCTGAGAAGCCTCCTTGCCCAAGGAGAAACCAAAAATTAACATATTTCTTTCTTCTTTTTTAACCTGAACATATTGTAAATATTTAATTCATAAACATAATAGCTTTAAGTTTCTTTTTAAGTATTTATTTCTAAACATTGTATTTTTAAATGGAGGGCCCTTTGAAAAACAACCTTTGTTGAAGGGTCACCCTCCAGAAATGATTGAAAATGAAAATGAAATGAAATAAAAGTTACGAACCTCCTTTTCGCATCTACTTTTTCTAACGCACGCTTTCTAGTGTCTTTACCTCTTATATATATACAATGGATAGGAGGACTACAATAGGTCAGTCTGTATATCACACATAGGTTCAGCACTTTTTCACACCTTTTTTGTTTTTTAAGGGCATTCAGGTTTAATTAATGCGTGGCTTAATTATGGAATTCTTATCACGTATGCAGTTTATTTTCGTGCAATAAGGCACACTCATTAATACTTTGTATCTTATGACCCATATATTGCTATCATAAATTTTAGGGTTTGCGAGACGCACCAACTGAGCATGGATCTGCGTCAGTAAGAAGGTCTCAACGCACTGCTGCCAGTGGACATGCAGTTAAATCCGTAGCAAGAAGCACAACTCTTAGTGGGAATCGATCACAGGTTGATGGCAGAAATGGCAGTGGAAATAAGGCATCACTTAGGTATGGCATTAGACATAGATGCCTCCTTTTATTCTAATCCTTTCTAATGCCCCATTCACAATGGGAGTTAAACCAGCTTAAACTAAACCAGGTTTTCAAATAAGGCCTTTTGATTGTTCAATCCCGCAAATCCAGTCATTTGATTGGTTGAAATTTAAACTGTTTAACAGTGTCAGTGTGAATGCAGTGTAAAATCATTTTCTGTTTTGTTACAGGAGGGCTACCTGTTCCTTAGAAAATTCTCGACATGAGGTATCCGAGATCTCACAAAGGAGGGCTGGAAGGTTCCCATATGAACATAATCAAGCGAGCTATCTTATTACCATGTGCCCTGAATTCTAGTTACACCAAAACGTCCATAGCTCTTTGCAACATAGCTATATACATGTTGCCGAGGGCTCATTTGATGTGGAATTGAGCGTCCCTTTTGTTGGCTGCTTCACATTAACATATTTCCAAGCTGGGCTAGCAGAAACAATGGAATTGATGCAGAATAATAGGATTTGGATGGTCGGTGCCACCACGTTAGCCCGCCGAGGATAGCTAGCCCTCTTGACCTCTTGACACGGCCCATACAGATAGGGAATGAAATTGAAACCCAGCCCTCTGTGAAAGAATAGTCTTCAAGGAAAGGCTGGCATTCCTTGTTTACAGTGCTCTGCTGCCATAGCACCCTGTTCTCTCTTCTTTCTATCAACTTCAAATTGCCAGCTTTCGTTTAAACTGATGCCTCTGACGTTATGATTTGGAAAGCCATCTTGTTTGTTCGTTTCGTGTGTGGCTTTTAGATATCAACAATCAGGTGCCAGCCCAAGGGGAACCATGTGCCTTTTTATTGTCTCACTCTATCATGCTTCATCATGTATGTTTTCTGAATGATTCCGAATAAGTTTTTGTCAGAAGCAAGTAGGGATCTAGCCTGTAGGTTTAGAGTGATTCCTCGAAAGTTATGTTTTCTACGTTTTAAGCCATAGGCATGACAATTTTCCTTACAGAAACAGGTAAAAGAGTCGCTGTTGAAAATGAAATACATTTTTACCTGCTAGTTAACAGCCTGGAGAAGAATCTCGCCATTTATGAAATACAGCGAAAAGCTCACTTGTATAATTTCGGGTTTTCACTGATGATCAATCTTTAAAATCTGCAGTGAGGTGATCATGCATGGTCTGTTCATGTTGCATTCTTTTCAGCGCATTCGATTTGTTGAGAAACGATTATTTTTGTTGCAGGGCTAGCACAAATAAGGCTTCACGGCAAATTTCCCAGAATGAAGGTTACCAGGTGAGTTACCAGGAAGCATGCAGTGATTTTGTCACGGGATGTGACCAAAGTAATCTTTCTATGTCTTACTCAAGGTTACGGCTGTCGTTTGTAACGCGAGATTTGGGTTTCTCTCCCAAAAAGCCGCACTATTAACGGAATCTAGTTAACTATACATCATTCTATGCACATGAGTGTTGGGATTCTAACAATACCAAAATCGTTGGCCATCATTGTAAAATGATGTTTTCCGGGCAAATTTATAGCTTAAAAGAGTGTACCAACCTTCAAAAGTTATTTTCTACCCATGCGTTTGAGGTAACAGAATCTGACTACATCAGCAGGAAGTGCAGATCATAAGTTTTAAAGCGTGTTGGGATTTTCCAAATGCCCTGTCGCTTAGAATCTAGAAGCTGTAAAAATTGCCAAATGATATTTTTGCCCTGCAACAGTTGTATTTGAAAGACGGACCAGAGCTCAAACCGAGAATTTTGGACACAGTGTCCAAGCTCCAACTCTGTAGTTCGGCTACCGGAATATGATGACTCGAAAAATGGATTTTTTCAGCCACAAACGTTTGCCGTAGCCTTCATTTGGTATTCCTAGGATATTGTGAAACCTTTAAAGTCCCAAACGCACTATTTACGCGGCAATTTCCCATTCTAACTTGCGTTTAATGGTAATTTTAAGTTCTGTGTTTGGAAACATGCCGTAGTAGTTATTTCAAAATTTTTTAAATTGGCCCGAAACGTGTGTTAAGATTTTAAAAAGCGGGAAAAGGCTAACTTTTGACATTGATATGAAGGAAAACTTCGGAAAAATGCTTTGAAATTGAGATTTTTGTAAGGGTTGAAAGACCTGGTAGCAGGACTCCTAGGTAAAAGATAGAGGAGGCTGCTAGAATGTGAGAAAATGGAGTATACTGCTGGTGACAGAGGAAGGGTAGCAAGGAGATCTTTCCAGAGCCTACACATCCTGAGAAAAAATGAAGAGGTGTTTTGAAGAAGCTCATCGTTGAGAGCCATGATGATTGAAAGAAGCTCTTGCCTTGGGTGGCTTGGATGGTTTGTTTTTATAACCTGATGAAGAGTAGATAAAGATGATAACGGACGCATGATGGTTTTGAATTCAGTTTGAAAATTTTCTTTTCAGATCAGCCAGTTTTATGATTGTCTGTCTCATCAAGTAGCATTCATGAGTTACTGTCCTTTTTGAAATGCTTTTTTTGCTACCAAGCATGTAAATGTAGCTCTTTTTCTGAACCCTGAGATGTTAAAGTTATTGAAGCAGTGTCCTGGTCTGTCCGCTCAATACCATCCTCTCGATGCGGTCGAACCGGTATTTCCTTCCCCTGGAATTACAGAGAGTTGGCAACTCTTCTCACTGCTAGTGGCAGTTTTACCAAGGTTTTTATAACCACTAAACTTCAAGTCTAGGGTGAAAGGGTATAAGAAACAAAGAGAAAACGCTTTCTACCACCGTTTCCAGATTTTTGGAAGCATAATTTATGCAGATACGGAAAATGAAGAAGAAGAATTCATGCAGTCTTTGTTCAGATGCGTTTTGCAAATTTTTGAAAAGAGGATTAGACTATCCAATTGAGTGACCGTGAAAAACCTTTGGTCCAAGAAACATGAAGTGAAGTATGACTAGTAGTACCAAGAAAGAACTTATCGAAAGGAGCAGATATTTTTTTCGTTTTTTCAATAAATCACTGAGCAGAAACTTTGAGTTCAATCAAAAGCTAGGAAAGGTAGAAGTGTTTTTGGCCATAGAACTACTGATTTCTTGTAATCTACTGTCAGCATTCTGATAATGATTTACTTGATCATTTCTTGATTAATTTGTCATTATGTTTTAAAGATCATGTGCTCCCCATGATCCTTTGTATGCGCACAAACCAGCAAAACATCACAGTTATTGTAAACAACGCACTTTTACCACAGAATATGGGACAATAAATAGCTGTAAGGAGAAAAGCTTCTCTAATCCTTCAATTACTTTTGGGAGTTCAAAGCAATCACTTCACAACTTCCATTCGAAGGTTGAAACTACAATGAAGTCTGGCGATTGCTAGGCCATAATCTTTTTCATACAGCATGAAATTCATTGTCAGACCAGAAAGGATCATAGGGAGCACAATGTCTTTAATTACTGGTTTTTGTCACTAATACAGGTATGTCAATATTTTCTACTTGTATTTGTCCTTAACATATGGATTTGTCATTGCTAATACTACTTGGATTCGTCGAATAATTACAACTTCCTCAGTCTTGTTTATCGCAAGGGTTAAAATGAAACTGTTCGTTGTGATACTTGCAATTCAATTTATATTCTGCCTGCAACTTCCTGAACATATTCAAACCTACTGCCAGTTATCTATCATTAAAACTGCTAAGCGAGTGGGAATTGGATCATTCAAGCCTTACGAAGTTCTAATGCATTAAGTACGTTTTGTTCCGTCATCTTTTGCTTTGGGCGTGTTATTGTTTTTACCTCGTTTCAAACAGGATTTTGTAGAAGATGTTAACTTCCTTGCAGCCGTCCAAGCCACTGGATCTTGATTCAATAGCTGGACTAGATGCAAATGAATGGAAAACTCGATCAGAAGCAATAGAATTATTTTATGAATTAGTACGCACTAATCCAGAAGGAGTGACGAGCCATATAAGCAAGGTGAGTGTGGTTTATCATCAGGCCTGCCGAGAGTGGGGGCAGGGGGGCACTTTGCCCCAGGGCCTTAGGGTCTAAGGGGCCTCGTAATTGGAGAATTTTGACATTTTGGCTACAGGAAATGCTCTGAAATGCATTTTAAACTAATCTAAAGGGGGCGATCGAAAAATTTTCTGCTCGCTTCGCTCGCAAGGGGGCCTCAATTTACGGTTTTGTCCCATGGGCCTCGAGAAGCTCTCGGTGGCCCTATTTATCATTTCATCCTCCTATTGGCGTTAATTAGCTTATTAGCTATACCTTTTTGTATTGCCAACGTAAAACAACTTGTTAATGAAGACGATGATAACAATATGTAATCTACAGCATCATCAATGTTGACAGAAACGTGAAATAAAAGCACAACTGTTAAAAAGCTACAGCCTTACGATAAAATCCTAGTCAGGAATAAATTATCAAGAGAAGAACCGTGTATTTATAGCTAAAACATAAGAGATAAATGAAGATCAAGGTTTGAATTTTAATTTTACACGTAGAAACAAAGGATTGCCCATTGACAATGAAAAGGTAAGCTTAGATGAATGCCGATTTCTGCTACACCTCGAGAGAAAAGAATTTTTTCGAGATGATTGTATGCATGCTAGATGAATCTCCCTGGAGAGGCTTGAAACTCTGAGCAGGCAAACAACAAGATTCAGTCGGAAAAGTCGTGGCCCTCCTCGATGATCTTTCCATGATTCGCGCACTGCTGAATCAAGAATAGCATGATAGGGATTCCATCCTACCGCCACGTGTAACATCAAACGAAATCAAAGGGAAGGGCTGCAAAGCCACGCCCACCAACTCTTCAGGGTATAAATGCAATTGCAAGATTCAGGTCATCCAGCAAGCAAGCATGTCCAGCCCGTGATCTACAGCCCGTTCATTTAGTCCCTTAATGAAAATGTTCCCAATCGATATTGCCGAGAAACTTCTTTTTGATGCAGTCAAAATACGTTTTCTGCCCGCTTCAATAATTTTGATAGCAACATCAAATTTTCCGTGGTGATTTCTTTGGAAAAATGACTGAAAAAATTCGCCTTTAGGATCAATTTCCTGCTTTCAAGCGTGCCTTCATTATGTTTGTGCTTAGGACCTGAAATACTATTTGTAAACATGAAACCTCGCCAGAATTTAGTTTTAGTACTACTCACATATATCTTCTGCCAACATTCACTTTGCAACAAGTAAAAAACATTTTCAAAGTTACAGTTGTACCTCCCCGAAAGGATGGTAGAAGATCTGTTTTTATCAGAACTTTCGAAATTGTTCCCCTTTTGGGTTAAACCGCAAATCTGACCAGCTTTTCCAGTCATTGCATTTATAAAAGCTCTTAACTGACAGACTCCCATCATGTGAATCGGGTAATTTCGCTCTCACCAGCTGGTCCTTAGAATTTTTGACCCTGAGCAACGACAAAAAAACTTTGTTTCTGATACAACTCTTTGTCTTTTGGATCAGCCAAAAGAACATTTGAGCTATCCCTCAGGATATTGTAAACCTTATTAAGAGCTGGATGATATGTCAGCACCAACGGCAGCCTATTGTCACTCTTGTCCGTAGTTTTTTCTCTTGAAAAGGTCTACACCATCACAAGAATGAATTTCTCGATTTGCTAATCGAATGCTTCTTCCATATACGCTCCATTTAACAGGCACCTGTCTCCCCATTGTCCTTTCCAGGTGTACTACATTTTCAGCCTGATTGAATATCACATTTGACCCAAGCGGAAATATGGGTCCACATTGCCTTAATTTGATTTTCAGTCTTTGTGAAATTGCATAATGCCAACAAAGGAGACTGGGAAACAATGTCTCTGTAAGTTGCCCAGGTCTCCTTTGTTAGTAAGCCATTTGGAGGTTCGCTGAGCAGATAATGTACTAGGAGGACCCATATAGGCGCATAGGTGTATGTATATATTGATTGTCACGTGACGAAGGCTTGATTCGTACCAATGAGAAATGCAATTGCAAAATTCTTACGCTATAAACATACATAGCTTGTAGCGCATGTTCATTTTTTCCATCTGGCTTGCAGGTATTTGATAAATTCATCCCAAGGCTCACCGACTCAAACAGCAAGGTAGGTCATATCACTTTGTTCCAAATGGTAGGATAGTTCCTTTGAGTAAATATGTTATCGGACAACGAAGTTTGATGCTGCTCTTTGCCTTGGCCAAGATTTACTACATTTGAAACGTTCAGTCATGAGTTTCAGGACAAATTTTAGGTGAATTAGAAGGTAGCATTAATTTCTTTGCTTACCTTGAAATGCCATTAAATTTCTCTTCCTAGCCATAGCAGCCTTTCTCAGCCAAACGTCCTCGCCTTGAACTGAAGAGCTCCATCACGTGTGCTTTCAAATTGTTTGGGCCAAAACGACCTTTGTCATCTCCTGCGCATAGGTACAGCAATGCGCAGGAGATGACAAAGGTCATTTTGGCCCAAACATTTTGAAATCACATGTCATGGAGCTCTTCAGTTCAATGCGAAGAAGTTTGGCTGAGAAAGGCTACTAATGGCAAGGAAGAGAATTTCATGGCATTTCAAGGTAAGAAAAGAAATTTATGCTACCTTTTAATTCACCTGAAAAGTGTCCTGACACTCATGGTTCAGTATTGTTAGTAGCTCTGATTTCTACCGGAAGACTTTCCCTGTGACAAGGTGCAGCAAATGCAAAAATTCGATCACCTAGTATTTTTTCTTGAAACGAGGCATGCTTAACTGTAATGCATTACTCGATCTGGACTTCCTTAGGCATATGCTTTATCACCTTTTCCCGTAGACAGGCTAATGTCTTGCATCTCTGATGTGCCGCACTTAGGGCTCGTCCTGTCAAATTTGTTACGCTCTGAATATGGCAGGCCAAGGGGCCTATTATTAGCGTTTGATTGGCCGATTATTTCGACTTTCTGAGACGAAGCGTTGTTCGACTGTTCTTTTGACGTTCCATGGGCAGAAAACGTTCCGTTTTTCTTAAGATCTTAGTCGTCGCTTGGAGTTGTGAGTCCTTTTATGAGATAAAAGGAAAAACATGAGATTGAACGCATTTGGACGAATACAGGAGATTATGTCATCAGTCTTCTCCGCATATACGCAAGTGCATTTCGGTGAAAACTGCACTTATAGCAGACTAGCGTTATGTTATATTCCTCAGAAACGTAATTAACCATATACGCCACCGAAACTGAAACGTCAACTTAGCCCCAACAAACCCTAACCTAAATTAGCCCTAACTAGCCGTACGAAACCCTAGAACTCCTTTTATAAAACCGAGCCCTGACCCTGACCCTGACCCTTATCCCATGACAAATAATAAGTGGATATTGGAAGCGGGTCCGCTAAATTGCAGACTAGCTGCCTTTCTTCGTACCACGCACTTGAAGGTGAATAGCATAATTTTCGAGTAATGAAAATGTTTACGAAGAACCAGGTATAATTTCTTGTTTTGTTTCGTAGGTGAACTTACAAGCACTGCAAACCATGAACAAGGTCGTTCCAATCCTCAGAGATAGTTTGGCTCCTCTCATTACGATGCTGATGCAATCATTAACCTCCAGTGTGGCATCCAAAAGCAATTCAATTTACAACGCCGCTATGGAAGTACTAATCTCGTTCACTAAATTTGTCGGTGAGTATTTGTGCCTGCATATCAAGTAATAGGCATAATGTTTTGGGGACCCCAGATAGTGAGTCTGTTGTTTTGGCTAATCCCAAATATTTTTATTTCTGGGGCCCTTAAAATGTTTTTGAACGGCTGATTTTTCACAGTGTTTGAATGATTCCAAAAATTTTATTTTTCATGATTCAAAACTTTGGAATACGCTGCATTCCATGTCAATGAAAGACATTTTTCCTGATATTAATTCAAAATATTACAATAAAGCTACATTCTACTATACTCGCAACTACTATGCAACACTACAAGGACGATACCATGAGGAAGCAAAAGACAATGTCTACCCCATGGCCAACACATAAAAGTAAACAATTTTTTTGGAGAATAGTAGAAGAAAAATGCAGAATGATTGCTGCAGGCTGGATATGTCCAGCCACGGTCCAGCGTAAGGCAGCACCTATACAGAAGGAGCATAGGGTTCAAACCTTTCAAGCCTTTGAAGACCCTCTGCTAACCATTAGGCTTCGCGTCCATTCTTTGTTATGGGCAAACAAACAACAGAAGACGGCTCGTGCAAGGTATATATGATATGTCCGTTGCTTAGGCCCCTTTTGAAATTGGAGAAAGAGAAATATCAAAGTTTGGACTCTACTCCTTTGCTATGCTTGAGACCCATTGTCAAACATGATCCTTTGTCCGCTGAATGAAAAGCAAGGAAAAGAGAGTCTAGGCCAGTAATTTTATAAACCTCTGGTTTCGGGTGCACTGTAAATTTTGACTTTTCAAGGTTGTATCTCGGGTGTTTAGTGGATGATTTTTAAATGCATTGTATGTGAATCTAACTTGAAGATTGACGAATTTAGCTGTTCGCTCTGAGAGTAATAATATCTCATCGTTTCGTTCCTATTTTCAGTCGAAAGGGGGTCCTTTTTTGAGACACCGGAAGTTTTAGCCAAAGTTATTAGAAGCAAGCTTTTCGAGAATTCTTCATTTCAAATTAAGATTGTGCATTGTGAATTATGAATAAATTCTCAAAATCAAACACTCAGCATCGTAATTTTTCAAGCCGACTTCGTAGATTAGGTGCCGGCTGAGGCAGAAAAAAATGTTCCCGCTTTTGAAAATTCATAGCGTCAATAGTACTTCACAGATTTGAATTAAATTTTAATGAAAAGCCAGAAGATCAAAATACTTTTGCCATTTTTCTTGCTACCTTAAGAGCACTAGAAGTATAGGAAGATTCAACTTTACAAACATTTCATGATTGCAAAATTACTGAAACAAGGCCTGAAATGTTGATCAAATCATAAAGGACTCTTCGCGAGTGGCTTATGCAGTCTTCGTCAAGTGACTGAAGTTAAGTTTGGTAGAGTGAGCTAGTTAAACACCAGATGGGTGACCTTGGAGGCCTGACCTCACAACTCACCTCGTCGTCCTTCGGAAGGGACGTTAAACTAGGGGTCCCATGACTGGATGCAGCATGCTCAGTGGGCCTAATTGAGCTTTCAGTAGGTAGAAATCCTGAAAAGCCCCCTCAAAACAACCTGAAAACAAACAAACAAACAAACAAACAAGCACGGGGCCATAAAGAAAATGCGATTTCTTATTGGAGAGAGATATCCTCTGCAGATCTATTGCCATGGGATTGAAAATCTTTCATTTTTGTTCGAAAATTTATGTCGCATAACTCTTTAGAGAGTTGAAACGCCCATTGCATATCATTCTGTGTGAGGAGAGCTCTTAACGATTTGATCAATGTTGTAGGCCTGTTGTCAATCATTTTGCAACCATAAAATGTTTATAAAGTTGAATATACCCATACTTCTAATGTTGTAAAGGCATTGAGAAAAATCAAAAAAGTCCTTTGATGTGCCGGCTTTAACTAGAACTTGAATCATTTAGATCTGTGAAGTACTCTTAGTGATATAAATTTTCAGAAGTGGGAACTTTCTTCTGGCCTACCCGGGAGAATAACTTTTCAAACAGCGGATACTTTTTCTGACTCATCCGGAACTGTTGTAATTTTTGCAGATAACGTTCTTCTGTTGCAACCTTTGATCGCTGCTGTTCGATATGGAAACACGAGGGTGAAACCAGAGATGGCAATGCGTCTTGCAGGTACGCTTACTTCGATATCTTGATTTTCTTTGCTAATGTGTCTGAAAATTGTTTCTTAACTTATGTTTATTTTCACGTACCTACCACAGCAATGATGGGTGCCCCAAAATGTTGCTCCCTGTAACGTCTACTGGGATGGGGAAGGTTACAGTAATTCTCTGCCTACAAGAAACTGACAATTTTTAATCAGGTTATTTTTTTCTTATATATGAGCGGCTGGCAGGTTCCTTATATGTCAGGATGTCTGCTTAAGGAACTTCTCTGAAAAGAAATCATTTGAATATGCAGGTAGGCTGTCCGTTTTGAGCAAAATATATGGACGGATTTTAATTGTACTAATTCCTGCAAAGGACTTGAAGACGCTTTAGCGTTTGCTATCCTCTTGGGAGGCTGAAAAAGTGTTCCCCCTGATAGCAATAGGCTGTTTTAGCAAGAAGACGCGATTCAAGAAGACGCCAGCATAATTCTTTTGTTCGAGGATGTAAATTACAAAGAGAAATCAACTTCAAAACTTTTGCAAGTTTCATGAGACTTATTGTACGTTCTATCTTGAAACTGACAACCCGAAAAGTATACTTTTGAGGGCCGTGCTGCAAAAAATATGACGTCGAGAAGAGAAGTGAAGTGCAATATGAGCACATTCACAAATCATGGAAATGTCAGAATGCAAAGTGTTCTTGGGGAATTTGACTGTCTGTGAGCAGCCTTTTGGGGGGGGGGAGGCTGGAAAAATTAGAATGCTCTAAAAACATAGAAAAGTAGCTGCGTTTTCAAAGACGTCCACGTCTTGCTGCTAAAAGAGCCTAAAAGCTCATTCAGGGGACTTCATTCTCCCAAGAACACAGAATACATGGATATATGTAAATTCCTTTGTTGATAAGATGGAAACCCAAACAAAATTTTCTGCCATTTTCACTCGTTGCTGCAGGCTTTCGAAAGGGTTTTCTGCAGAAGATGCCCCATATCCACGGGAGGGAATGGCCGGGTGGATCACTGAACTTAACTGAACACATGAGCAATAAGACAAGACTGGTTTCAAGATTATTTCTTTGATATTCAGGGAGCAATATTTCTTCAAACGGTGGACGTTTTTGTTGGATCATCGGTTAGAATAGCAGTAAATGATCCGTTATAGTATTTAGGATGCATTCTCCCTCAAATAGGACCCCATCGGAAATAAATACCCATTGGAAAATTCATTTTTACAACTAGTCCCGCTGGCGCTTGAAGAGAATTTAAGCATACCAAAGTGGCTCAGGCCACTTGCGGTCAGATTATAGCTAATCACATATCAGTATTGTGTCGCACGTATTGATAGTACATAAGTATTGTGTCGCACGTGTCAGAGCATTTAGTAGTCCAGGGCTATTTTTTATTAATTCAAATAACAGTGCAGCGTGTGGCGACGTATTAGTAGCAAAACGATCGATGATACTTATCAAAATATACTTTAACGCCATAGAAAAAAGAACTAAACGTATCGGGCCGTGCCTTTCGTCAGTAGTAAAGGAAATTAGTAGAGGCGAAGAACATGGAGAAGGAGAGAATGTTCGATAGAACAGTAGAATTGAGCAAGTAACGGAAGAATGTGACGAGCGAATGAAGAACGCTCAGAAGCAAGAAGAGATAAAATCATAGAAAGAAAAATTGTTTGTTCAGTCCTTTCGGAAATCGTGTGTCCAATTTGAAAATAATTCTCTTCTCCAACGTCTTTCTTCTTCGCGAGTCCATGGGGGCATCTATTTTTTATTACCTGGCTGAAGTTTCATAAACGAGGTAATACAGAATCCCGCAGCTCCTATTAGTTACTCGCACATTTCCTGCGGTTTTCCCGTAGCCTTGTTTAATACGATACAAGGACGCGTTTTTGTTGCCACAGCAACTGCTTTAGGCTTGTGAGATTTACAATAAACTCAAATGACATGACGGTAACAAAATGTGTTTGAGTAAATGATGCAAGTCAAGATTAGAAGCTGTCAGGTAATAAAACTCATACTAACCGGTTTGTCGTTGTACAGGAAAGTATAAAGCCCGAGGTCTTAATACATAGACCTCGCAAGCTCGGTCTGTACTTTTAAGACCTCGGGCTTTATATTTTCCTGTACAAAACAAAACAAGGTAGTATGCGGATGTTATCAAATGCTTTTATATGCTTAGATTCTCTTTCCTTAATCGAGGATTGATGTTAAGTTTCATATCGATTATTGCAACCTTTTTGATTTCCCAGATCTGGTAACGCCAGTCTTCCAGAGAAAGCCAAACCTGGTTCAGACTCACATACTCCCTGTTTTATGGCATCTCCTTTCTACGTCAAAAGGTGGCAGTGCTGCAAATTCTAGGAATGATATCAACACGGCTACAGCTAAACTTTGTGAGGAACTTTATATCTGCTATGGCGAATCATTATATGACGAGGCTGAGGGCCAAGGTAAACAAATCAAGGACAAGCTTAGACATTATATGATGTGATTACACTTAATAACGTGGTACAACAGATCAACAAATCATAGAATGTCCAAGCTTTTCTTTGATTTGCTTGATGGTGATATTTTATTGGTTTAACTGTATATTGATTTAAAGTTTTACTTCAAAACTGGATGTTCTTCCAGATTCCATTGGCAAAATCTCCACACGCTCTTTCCTGGAAAAATTTTGATTCTGTGAATAATTCATTTAACATAATACGGAACTTTGGCTTCGCTATTTGAAGGTATATTTACGATTTGGATTTTAACTTCTGAAACCAGAATGCAGATAGCTTTCAACATATATCTGTAATGTATGATTAACGTAGATTTCGAGAAAGAGCAGTTGATATCTGATATGCTGACATAAAAGCTATCAACTATTCTCTCGAAATAAAAGTTGAAGTATCAGATGCATTGCTGTTTCTTACATCGAGGTAGGAATTTATAGTCTAACCCTTTTATAGTGACAGACATTCACTTATGAAATTGTGTATCTGATACAACTGAGTCAGATACAGTCTGAGTTTGTGACAGTTGTAAAAACGACGTGGGCTTTAATTTGAAAAATGTTCATAAGAACTTCGCTGTTAAGATGGTCCGACTGTCGAGCATTTATGCTAGAACGCATTGATTTTCGATCATTTAGGCTAGAGTGACATAACCGTTGAGCGTCTTGAGCTTGGGCGCTGTCGCTGTCAGTTATGTGAGCTAAACTTTATCCGACTGTTAAGCATTTATGCTAGAATGCCTTGACTTTCGACCGTTTAGACTAGAGTGGCGTAACCGTAGAGCGTTTTGAGCTTGGGTACTGTCGCGGTCAGTTGTGTGAGCTAAACTTGGTCCGACTGTTGAGCATTTATGCTAGAACACCTCTACTTGCAATCGTTTAGGCTAGAATGACTTGACTGTTGAGCTTTTTGAGCTGGGGCACTTTTGCTGTCAGTTATTTGAATTAAGAATGGTCTGACTGTCGAGCATATGTGCTGGAATGCGTTGACTTTCGATATTTTGGGCTAGAATGACTTGACTGCTGAGCATCTTGAGCTTGGGCGTTTTGGCTGTCTGTTTCTTGTGCTAAAGATGGTCCAGCTGTTGAGTATTTTGCTAGAATTCCTTGGTATTCGATCGTTCGAGCTAGAATGACTTGACAAGAGAGCGTCTTGGGCATGACTTGACTAGGGAGTGCCTTGAGCTTGAGCGCTTTCACTTCCATTTTCGCTAAAATATTCTAACTCTTGAGCATTCATGCTAGAATTCCTTGAATCGTTTGGGCTAGAATAACTTAACTGTTGAACGTCCTGAGCTTGGACACTTTCGCTGTCAATTATTTGAGCTAACAATAATCCAACTGTCGAGAATTAATGCTAGAATGCCTTGAATGTTAATTGTTAAGGCTAGAAGGACTTGACTGTTGAGCTTCTTGAACTTTTGGGCGTCTTCACTGTTAGTCAGTGAAAACAACGCGTGAAGTTAGAACTATTTTTGATATCTGA
This sequence comes from Aurelia sp. 4 Dawson et al 2005, assembly GCA_964019985.1. Taxonomy (NCBI): domain Eukaryota; kingdom Metazoa; phylum Cnidaria; class Scyphozoa; order Semaeostomeae; family Ulmaridae; genus Aurelia; species Aurelia sp. 4 Dawson et al 2005. The sequence goes on along the minus strand of OZ026494.1, from coordinate 10,297,442 downwards.
AAGCTATCTGTATGGTGTAGGTTTTGCCAATGACAAATGAATGAATAGCCCGGGGGGAGGGGTACTTGACCTAAATTTGTACGGGATGTGCCCACGAAATAAATTTTTTCACCCTGCTCCAGAATTTTTGCCTTCAAATGATACCCTGTTCTAGAAAAAATCAGTAAAAAGTATACTCAAAAACACAAAAATTTGACTAAATAATATCTTGTTGTAACAAAATTTCCTCTTTTGACATGTTTTGACAACCTGCTCCAGAAAACTTGCCTTCTTTTGATGCCCTGTTCTAGAAAAAATAGGCGAAAACGATACCCTGAAAAACGGCACATACTAAGTACCCCCCCCCCCCCCGGGGATGAATAGGCATATGATCTCGCTTATAACATTCAGTATTGTATCTGGCGGTGTAAGATGTATCGCTTGTGTAACAAAATGTATCAGTTATTGCTGTAGAAAAGAAACCATACATAGTCTTGTAAATAGATTATGCTGTCAACTTATTTAATACAAATCTACGATTTTAGTTTCGAAAGCTTCAATTCCGAGCACCTTCATAGAATCTTGTGTCTTTTTTTGCAGAGTTCTCTTCTACAGGGTGTCCCAGAAAATTTGTGCCCCGTTTGCCTGAAGAACACGACAAAGCGGCAAAAGGTCGTCACCATATTTTGGCATGATGTTGCTCGCAAGATCTTAAATTAAAGTTTGCTTCCATCCCCGTAAAAATCCGTTAAGAAATGATGGAGCTATGACGTTCAGAAGACCAAATTTCTCTGATGACTGAAACCAGCGGTCGGCCATTTTGTATTACTATTTTGCGACGATAAGCAGCTTCATGGATGAGCTGAAACAGTAGCCTCCAATCTCATAGCTCTCACGAAAGTTTCAACAATCATCAGAGACTTCAGCTATTTCTTACCCTCGATCCTTTATTGAATGTCAAAACGAAGACGAGGATCCCATGATAAAATAAACAATCGAAAGGCAATGACAAAAATATAGTCACATTTTGTTTGCAGGTGTGGTGAGTGCAGCAGTTATTTAGTTTATCTATCACTCCAAAAATCTTTTGCCCTTCTCGTTTCTTTTAGTTCATTGTCTTCGGTAGTAAATCAACAATTGCTTGTAACAAATGAAAGGAGAAATCTGAGTAGGGATACGCTAGGGATGGCAACAAATTAGATGTGAAATATATTTTTGTCGAAACTTTTGATTTTTTATTACTTTGGGAATTCTGATCTTCACTTTTGCATTTTATCAAAGATCGTGGGGTAAAAACTAGTCTAACTCTCTGATGATTATTGGAAGTTTGATGAGAGCTATGACATTAAAGGCTGCTATTTCAGTTCATCCATGAAGCTGTTTATCTTTGCAAAATAGTAAGATAAAATGGCCGACCACTGGTTTCAGTCAACAGGCAGATTTGGTCTTCTGAAAGTCATAGCTCCATCATTTTTCGACGGATTTTCACGGGAACGGCGGCAAACTTTAATTGAACGTCTGAAGAGCAACGTCATGGAAAAGGTTAGTGATAATCTTTTGCTGTTTTCTCGCAATCTTCAGGCAAACGGGGCACAATTTTTCTGGGACACCCTGTAGATATTTACATTATAACCTTCTTTTAAACAAGAGTGTGACCTGTTGAAGTGGATCATGCACATGCTACTCGTGCATCGTGCAGTGATTATACATTAATTGCCCCACGAAGTGGGGCCTTCTAGCCTTGCGTGACGACGTTGTTGTTGGTGCTGGTGCCGTGAGATCAGACCAAAAAATTTCCGTCCATCACATGGGCCACCGTACCTTTCTGTGGCTTATTGTCAACAGTAATTGGCAAATGTGTCGTGACGTATGAGTTTACACAAATAGAAATTCCTTGCATGAAAAGAAAGGAAGATCAAAACTGGAAAACTCTTGTTTGCAGAAAAGGAAGGGAATCAGTAAAAACAAAACTCATTTCTAAACACAACTGTCTTGGGTAACTTCGGCCTGACTTTCACTGCCGCATGTTTTACTTGCCTTCGCGGGCTTTTCTAGTTTACTGTCTTTTTACACAATGAAAATGGCCAATGCATCTGCAAGATAGGCCCAGCAAAAAACTATTTTTTCAAGTCAAGAAAAACTGTAAAATGGTTGCAGCTAGTGGGGTATTTAGTTAATACTATTGCTAGTTTTGAAGAATTGAATTGATAATGATAACATTTCGATCCTGCTGACCGCCCCTACCCTGTGGCAGCTAAACAATAGTTCAGCGGATGTGTTAGCCTGATAGCCAGAAGACCCGATTTCAAAGGGAAGTAGTTTAACGCTAATAGTCGAAATAGCAAATCGTCACTATTTCCTTTTGAAATCGGGTCTGGTTATCAGGCTACGCATGTGTGTGCGTGAGCAAAACATGACATTGCATAAGCAAATATTTTAGGATTGTGTTGGCTCTTGCTTTGACCGTAAAGCAGTTTGAGATTCGTTATTAGCAAGGCCGTCATTCCACCTAATACTGTAGGAGGTCCAGGAGTGTCCGTAAAGGCTTTAGTTTTCGTTTCTTTGCTTGACAAGTTGAGCGTTCACGCTGTCCTGAAATTTGCTGACAAACCGCTGACATCCCTTTGTTGTCGCACAATGGTGCTAAAGTCATTAGTAGTGGAGACAAAAGACTTCTTAATCTTTGCATTATCCTAAGGAATTTCTTCGGTTTAATTTCAATAGGGATTAAATGACAGCTTTTGTTTCATGATTGAAAAGAAGTTGATATTGGTCATGAAAGCGCTATTTCTATGGACTCAATGCCTTTACGGGAGTGTACAATGGTAAATAGGCTTCTCTATGAATGTAAAAGAGGAAAGTATTCGGACACTGCATTGTGTTTTGGTTGTCCATTGTTCACGACGCATGCAAAACATCGATTTGAATGAGGTATCACGTAACCGTACACTAACCTGTTATCTCTATAATCTATGTTGTTGCCCACACGTTTCCATTGTGTCACAGATTTTAGTGGATGGGGTGAATCCACAAGAAAATTGCTTCCAAAAATCCACCAATATCTCTGCAGTCATACAACATGTGTGTTTCGTTTGTTTCTCTACGAAGCTCAAGAGTCCATCTTCAAAATGACACCTTCATTTTGAGAAAAACAGTTGAAAATCTCTGTGATATGGCCTATCAAAATTACTGTAAAATCGTCATGAACTAGTTATCATTTTCAGGATTCCGACTCCGGGACGGGGTATATTCTCTGTAAAACCACATGGTGAAAATCGGCCGGCTCCACGACCACAACTAGGTCCATATTTGTCATTTTTGACTTCGAAACTTCGTTGTAGGCCACAGTGGTGGAATTAAGGGAGGGGCAAGTTGAAGCAACTGCCCCCTTCACGAAGGAAACTCAGCTTTGTGCCCCCTTTTCTGTGAGTGCGCCCCTCGCCATGACCTAAAGACACTCTTTTTCAACTGTTTCATTCAGATCAGAATGTGGGGCAAAGTTTGCCGCAACATGCAAATCATAAAGTCATATGTTTTGTACAAGCCGATGAATTTTCTCAATTTGAAGTCAAAAATTTTTCCACGCAGCTTTCGGCGCGCTTACTTTCAATTATATTTCTGTAAGCCCTTTCCGCAGGCTGCTCCTCCACCAACTTCGGGCTCAGAGATGGCGCCAGGGAAGAAATGCTGGGAGGACAAAGATTGTCAAAGTACCGACAGTGAGCGAAGCAAGCAAAATTTTTATGGACCTCACCTTTCTCTTTGGTCCAAAACATAGACGTAGCAACCGGGGGCATTAGGGGCACGTGCCCCTCTGGTCCAAAACTTGACAAAACTCTTTAACCCTATCTGGACCGGGCTTTCCTGGGCATCCTCAGGCCGGGGGGGGGGGGGCTAAATTAGCCCCCCCTCAGAACTCCGAATTGATAAGTGCTAGAAAGATGAAACTTGGCTGTCTAGTGTAATTTGATGTGAAAAGTCCGAATATCTAATTTATTTTACTGTAATTGTTGTACTTTTGATGACGTCATCAATTTTCTTCGTTTCTGGTCAAAAACAGTAGTTTTACTGATTTGACTGTAGAAACTTATTTAGAGAGAATATTACTCTCGTTTTAAGTTTAATTATCAGATAAAGCATCAAGTTATTATAAAAACATAGCTTTTGAAAAAATAATGAAATTTGTTATCCTATATTTATTTCCTAAATTCATTAGATATATGACGTCATGAATTACGTCTTCAATAAGAAAATAAAAACATTGAGCATTTTCCATATTCTCGTATTAATTGAGGGTTGCGCAGAAAATTTCATTAAGTTATCTTCATTCTGTCAAGAATGATCCTAGTTTAAAGTTATAAAGGGTTTGACCATAAAACAAACAAAAATAAAACTACTCTCTCAAAAAATTATTGTATTTCCAGAAATAAATAAGATATCATGACGAAATTTGAAGAGAAGATGTGAAAAAGATAGTTAGGAAAAGTCACGAAAAAGAAATAGTCTATGAATTGTAATACAGGTTGATTTAGGCCAATTTTCGTAAGGTATTACCCATTCATTTTATGCTTGTTTTTCCTTCATTCGTAACATTGAAACCATAATCTTTGTAAGGTTTATCTTAAGGAACTGCATGTACGTCATTTGACATTTCACGCGTTTTAGGAATAAGTCCTAGGAAGGTATATTCTTTCAGAGATTATAACACTTGTGAATCAAACAGTAACTCCTCGACCGACTATTGTATGACTGAAACTTAGTACTTGTAATATGGACTATAATATTTCCGCGGTAACCACTAAAGAGAATATTGATTGATTCTGTATTTAGAAAGCTTAGAGTATGAATTTGTATAAATAAGAGTTCAACTTTACATTAGACAGAACAGACATGGATAAGTGATGCTAGTGTAGGAAGGGTGGATTACCACCAGCACAAGAGTCTTGAGAAAGCTCTTAGTGTTTATTAATTACTGTTTAAGTTTAAAGGGCATACAGTGCTTGAGAAAGACTGGGATGCGCCTGAGGTTATATTTGTGTATTTAAGGGCATACAGTGCTTGAGAAAGACTGGGATGCGCCTGTGGATATTTGTATATTAGAGAGCTCCTAGCAGTGAGAGCCAACAAGAATCTCGCTAGCATTGGTTAAAGTTGTACAGAAGGATAAAGATCAGAAAGGGAAACTCGAAACTTGTGTCTTCTCTGTCGTCAACGCTCGTGCCTTGCCGTAGAAATAGAAACACCTTTTTACACTGGTGACATTGTCGCGGGATTGATTGAATGATTGATTCATTCGTTCATCATTGGTGCTGGAAACAGACCACGAACTCAAGCCATGAAGAAGACAACGAAGACTTAGTTAGACGATGGAGATAAACTTCCCTAAACTCATTACCGGACAGTCGATTTATTTTTTCAACAGAACATTTGATTTGGAAAATGGACGTGTCGTTTCAACCTGCATTTATTTCATTCGGACTTGTCGAGAAAAAGAAATCAAGAAAAGAAGATGGACTTTCGAACATTTATTTGATTAATCTTCTTTATTATTTTATAACGTACTCAGTCAGAATCGAGGACGATTCCATTCTAGATGGGGAGGTATGTAATACAGGTTGATTTAGGCCAATTTTCGTAAGGTATTACCCATTCATTTTATGCTTGTTTTTCCTTCATTCGTAACATTGAAACCATAATCTTTGTAAGGTTTATCTTAAGGAACTGCATGTACGTCATTTGACATTTCACGCGTTTTAGGAATAAGTCCTAGGAAGGTATATTCTTTCAGAGATTATAACACTTGTGAATCAAACAGTAACTCCTCGACCGACTATTGTATGACTGAAACTTAGTACTTGTAATATGGACTATAATATTTCCGCGGTAACCACTAAAGAGAATATTGATTGATTCTGTATTTAGAAAGCTTAGAGTATGAATTTGTATAAATAAGAGTTCAACTTTACATTAGACAGAACAGACATGGATAAGTGATGCTAGTGTAGGAAGGGTGGATTACCACCAGCACAAGAGTCTTGAGAAAGCTCTTAGTGTTTATTAATTACTGTTTAAGTTTAAAGGGCATACAGTGCTTGAGAAAGACTGGGATGCACCTGAGGTTATATTTGTGTATTTAAGGGCATACAGTGCTTGAGAAAGACTGGGATGCGCCTGTGGATATTTGTATATTAGAGAGCTCCTAGCAGTGAGAGCCAACAAGAATCTCGCTAGCATTGGTTAAAGTTGTACAGAAGGATAAAGATCAGAAAGGGAAACTCGAAACTTGTGTCTTCTCTGTCGTCAACGCTCGTGCCTTGCCGTAGAAATAGAAACACCTTTTTACAGAATTATCAAAAAAGTTACGCAGACAAAACTGGGAGGGGGGGCAATTTTAGCCCCCCGGTCCAGATAGGGTTAAAATCATGACAAGCAAGTAAGAAGAGCCGACAGTGGATATCAATTTTCACAAATCCAAGTGCCGACGGGGGGCTCAGTGCATTTTGGGGGCCTCAAGCTCCCCCGGTCGCGCCATCCTTGTTCGGGCTGGATCCGCCCCTCTGGCATGTAGGCCACTTTCAATTTCAATTTATTTCAGCTTCAATTTATGTAAGCATAATTTGTTACACTTTTACAAAGAGCATCGTTACTAACAACTGAACTACTATACTAAACAGCATGAAAAAAACGAAATAAGCTAATTATAGTAAAAAATAACAATAACAGTGAGCATACTATTGTGAGAAATGTGCTCTCCGCAACACTTCCACATTTTCCGACAGGTGGGTGGCTCTTCAGATTTTCCAGCATGGAAACAATCACTGGACTTACTACAAACTTTTAACTTTTCATAAATACAATAAACAGTTGCTGTTGTTGTTGCTACGCTGAAATTTAGGAAAGGCTCATATGACATGCGCAAGGTTAAGCTAAGCTGCACCTCATGTAGTGAATCTTTTAATGAGGAAAATCAACAAATAACTGACCACCTATTCTGACGTGCACTGAAGTATCTATCAGTGGGCCAACACTGCGCATTGGGAAAGATCTACAAGATTTTATGGTGTTTGATGTTGTGCACTGGATCAATGAGAGCTTAGTTACTTCAAACTGTATGCATACCATGCCATTCGCTTGCTCTGTAGCCATGATTTAGCCAACAATTACAACAATTCCAAGTCTCGAATTTCAACTGTCATCTAGCTAGCTCAAGGTCAACTTTGCGCAACGCCGGAGGAAGGCCATATTTACAAATACGCTGAGTAAAAGGGTCTTGCAGGAGGCCCGTTGGAACTCTAGACCATTCTGAAATGTATGCTGACATTGACTATTCGCAAGTCTTACTTAAAGGCTTGAATGATTTAAGAAAACGGGGTTCTTTATGTGATGTTGAACTGCATGTTACAGACATGGTTTTCTGCGCCCATAAAGTCGTGTTATCAGCATGTAGTAAATATTTCAAAGCTATGTTCACTGGGAAAATGGAAGAAAGCCTGAAATACAAAGTGCAACTTCACCAGGTTCACCCAGAATCACTGAAGGACATAATCAATTTTGCTTACACGGGTGCTGTAAGCATAAATCTGAGAAACGTTCAGGATTTGTTGGCAACTGCAAGAATGTTGCAATTAGAAAGGATTGTGGATGCCTGTTGTGAATTTATGATGTCACATATTCATCCTAGTAATTGCATTGGCATTCTGACCTTTGCAGAGTTACACTCTTGTGATCAGCTATGGGCACAGGCATTTGGATATCTGGAAGATCATTTCATGCAAATCATCTCATTTGAAGAATTTTTGAAGATTGATGGTTCTTTGATAAAAAAGATTTTGCAAAGTGATAATTTGAATGTAGCAACAGAAGAAGATGTGGTGAATGCCGTGGAAGCCTGGGTTTTAAATGACACAGAAACAAGAAGGATTTTGATTCCTGAACTATTTCTTGATGGCTTGAGAATATTCCATCTCAATACAAACTTCATTTCCTCATACATTAGAGATGGAACTTTGTCATCACTTAGCCATCAATGCAAAAAGATCTTTGCAGATGTGTTAGCTCTGAAGGTAGACCCAAGAAGAATAACTGACAATAGATTAGAAAGCACACCACCATGTAGAAGGGAGGCAAACCAAATAATGGTGATTGGGGGAAAGACAGGTTTATTTGATATACTCACATGTTGTGAATGGTACAGTGAACTTGGTGATTGGGATGTTATCAGTGCAACCAACAGCAAAAGATCTGGTGCAAGTGCAGCAGTGCTGAATGGTAAGGCTATTTCGCTAGATTCTAGAATACCCTCCCTTCTCATGTTTTGTTCTTATAGATCTCACTGTTTTGTTCTCAAATCTTATTGTCTCATTCTTTAGATCTCATTTTTTCACTCTTGATGGGGAATTCTAGGATCGCTCCAGCTATTTTAGGGGTCATTATTGTCAGATTGGATTAGTAAACCTGTTTGGGATACCATCAGTGAAAGTATTTGGGATTTTCTCCAGAAGAGCCAGATGCCTGTCCAAGCACTTTAGACCCTGCGCAGTATTAATCTCAGGGCCGTCACCCCTTTTCCCCTCTTCGTGAAACTGTGCATACTCTCGAGTACCGAATAATCGTCCCCCCCGCTTATTAATTTTTGACAAATTTTCCAACCCCCCTGCTCTTATTCCAACCCCCCCCTTTTATTAATTTTTGGAAAAATGAAATGATATTAGACATAATTTCTGTAGAAACACAAGAAAAAGTCTCAAGAAGTGCATTCAACAGAACCAGAGTTCAAAAGTATATGTATCAGTAACATCACTATTCACATAGATATATAACAGATACGTGTTTACCTAAGAAACGGCTATTTTATATTTCTTATGGCACCCCCCCCCCGATTATTCCAGCCCCCCGATTATTGTTATATCGAACCATTTCCAACCCCCCAATTATTCTCACCCCCCCTCCCCGTTTTTTCGGTACTCGAGAGTACCCCAAAACACTTTGCCATTCCCATTGATCAGCAAGCCAATCAGAGTAGACATCATTTCCTTGTTGATTTACAAAAGGGGAAATTAGCAGTACTGTATCCCAAGCAAGAACAAAAACCATCTATTTTTGAAACATTACTGCTTGGTGGATGTCAATGAGATTGCTTGGAATATTGCTTGTATGTTCCCAGGGATTACAGTTTCATCATCCCAAAAGGATATTACAATATTGCAAAGGATGTAAGAAAAGAAGTTTTGGTTGTGACTCAAGGCCAGTAGTAAAGGTTTCTTGAAGTGACGGCCCAGCAGATTTTGTCCAATTGTGTTGTGTATGTTATCTATATTATATTATACAATATAAATCCTGACAACTCTGTCAGGGAATGGTAAGCATATTTCCTAAGTTGATTGTCTGTACAGTCAAGGGTTCAAATCTTTGCAAAACATCGAAATTAAATTTTGAAATTTTATTGCCTGTTTCTTTCAACTTAATAGATTGAAGGAAAGTTTAGGTAATCGCCATAATCCCTGAAGAGCCATTTTTTACATCATCATTATTGTCAGAGTTGCATCATTTTAGAATTGCTGCTTGTTTTAAAGTTGTCATTCTTTTGCTTAATTGCTAAAAGCTGTAATTCTTTTGTTTCATTCTCATGCCATGTGAGTATGTTGCAACTATATTTAATCTTCAGTGGTTATTGATGTGGCTATTTGTGTTCTTTGTTATTCATTTGAACCTCAAAGTTTATCCAAGCAGGTGTTTTATGGGTTTTATATAATGCTACTCTAGAATTTAAAAGAGGGTTACATCTAGAATCAAGTTTTTTGTCCCAAAGATCTATAAAAGGGATAAGCTGTATTATCTCAAATGCTTTTGAGCATTTCAGAGTAGCAACACAAAAGCTTGATCAAGTCCCCATTCTGTTGGAGTCACAAGATGTTTTAGCAAGAAGTTAGGGGTCAAGAAGACACCAGGATAATTCTTTTGTTTAAGATGTAACTTACTCAGGGGCGGATTCAGACCAGTTTCACCAGTTTCCATGCATCGGTCAGGCTTTCAAACCAAAGAGAGAATGACATTATTTACCAAAATTTTCAGAAAAATTAAAAGCATCACGCTTTTTTGCGATTTTCAAGCCTGTGCAAGTCTAGCAGTGAGATGTCTTAAAAGGCATGACACACTGTGATTCTCTTTATAATTTGCTTCAAAACAATAAGAAACATCATGATAGCTGCACTGATTCTGCTTTCATTTGCCATGGTCCTTTCGGGGAACACGTCATTGTAAACTTGCGCAATGAATTCCACATGTGATTACTTTGAATGACCACGACATTTCATATTGTTTTGATATAAACGCTTTTGTAATCTGATGGGCCAATAAGGGTTGAGTGAATCGGCGGAATGATTTCCATGAACCGGTACGCAATTAAAATCAGTGAACCTGTATCGACTAGGAAGTAAACCACTTCTGAAGGAAGTGAACCATGCCTGCAGAGGAAGTTGACAGCAGTGATCCAGAAGAAAAAGATCTCTGCCGCCTTCACACGCTGCCGCCATTGGAGAGAAGGTTGATGGAGAGGCAAAGGAGATAAAAGAAAAGTATGAGTGTATTTGAAATGCGATAAAGGGGGAGAAAATTTTTAGGGTGCCTTGCAGGGAGAGTTCTGGGGACTTCAAAAGCCTTAGAAGTGGACTTGCAAAAGGATCTATTGAATTTCGCAATTTTTGCAATTTTGCAAGCAATTTTTGTTGATTTCATCTTGAAAAAGTTGTTGTGGATACGCAACTAACAACCGTCATTTATTGAAAAACGCGTTGCCCATGTTTGCTAAGAGTCTGAAGGGCCTTCATTTTCTGTGAACTGGTCAAAAAACCAGGCTGGATCCGCTCCTCTGATACTGTGCAGAGTGAAATCAACTTTTAGACTTGAACAAGTCTTGAGAGACTTATTGTATGTTCTACTGTGATACTGACAACCTGAAAAGTATGCCTTTATGGCCACTCTGCAATATAGGATATTAAGAAGGGAAACAAATTACAATATGAGCACATTCACAAATGATGGAAATGTGAGATTGCTAATTGTTCTTGGGGACTTTGTCTTTCTGTGAGCACCTTTCTGGGAGGGAAAAGTCTGGAAAACCACTGTAGAATGCTCCAAAAACATAAAAAAGGAGTCTGCATTTTCAAATACATCTGCATCTTCCTGCTGAAAGAACCCACTGTATGTAATTCCAGTGACTCATGGTCAGGCACTTTAAAGATGAAGGCTTGTTCACAAGTCAAATGATGAGGCTATAAAGGTTTGGGTTGTTTAACAACTTTTTCAGAATTAGGGTGCAATTTTTGCAAATTCCACAAGGAATTGGCAAAGTTAATGGGAAAATGTATAGTCGCTGGACCACTGTTATACCAATCTGTTTTGAATGGCGCAGTGCTATCCAGGCTGCATAATCATATACTACATAAAGTGTACAGTTGAAGAAGATGCAACAACATAAGAAAGTAGGCATCAAGTTGATCTTTTGTGTGCGCATTTATTTTTCTTCCAGGCTAACTAGTTTTGCCTTCAGAGCATCTTCAGATCAACTGATCAAATTCTAAAAAGAAACTTCCATTTGTAGCAGAAGCTAAGCCTATCCAAAGTGGAGCAGTTAAACTGTATTGTTATTTCCCTCATCAAGAAGAAAAATAAACACTGGAAGAAGAGTAAACGAGGAAAAGATTAGTCTGATGCCTGCTTTCTTACTGTATGTTGTTGCATCTTCCTCAACTGTACACTTTACAAAGATACATACATACATACAGTACACCATTCATCATTCATCATATCATTCATAGGCAGCATTATCTTGTGATTTATCCCCAAGCCTACCGAGTGAGTAAAAAAATACCCGGTGTTTGAAAGGCTACAGCTCCATGAGTATATAAGTAATTATACCGGGTGAGTCAATAAAATCGCCAGGCTTTTGAAAAAATCCTGCTCCCTTAATATCAAAGCTATGATGTTGAAAGCAGCCTCATTTTATCCCCGATATGTCAAATTAGGTTCAGTAATTTACCCGGCTTTAATCGCTCATTCCTTCCCGTCGAAATGAGAGATTTTCTGCAGAAAGCTCCTTTCGAAGACCTGCAAAATCGAGCGAAAACAGCAAGCAAATTTCCCTTTGTTCTCCTTCCTAGCAATAATGACTCTTGGATGTGCTCATGTATTTTGTCCTCATGGGAGAATGGAATCCCCCTGAATAAGTTATTCACACTAGGGGGAAGACTTTTCAACCCGCCAAAACGAAAGCACATGCTAAAGCTTGCTGAAAGTCATCGCTGTGAGGCAAACACATTAGGGATTTCTGCTTTTGATTTTAGGACGTTCATCAAGGTTTCCTCAAAGGGATTCATTTTAGAAAATCGTTTACAGAATCTGAACGGAGTGACCGAGTTTGGCCAGGAAAATTTCTAAAAATAATTGAACATGTTAGCTATTTAATCAGATATTGCAGAATATCATTGTTAATATATTCAGGGAGCAGTAGCCTATCAAACGCCAGGCGTTTTTTATGACTCACCCGGTACTGTATATTGCAGTATCTGATTGAATAGCTAACATGTTCAATCATTTTCAGAATTTCCTCCGGCTAAAATCGGTCACTCCGTTCAGATTATGTAAGCGATTTTCTGAAAGAAACCCTTTGAGAAACCTTGAAAAACGTGCTAAAATTACAAGCAAGTTTCCTGAATGTGTTTACCATGCAGCGATGACTTTCAGCACCACGCTTTAGCATGTCCTTTTGTCTTGGCGGGTTGAAAAGTTTTTTCCCTAGTGTGAACAACTTATTCAGGGGGACTCCATTCTCCTATGAGGACAAAATACACGAATACATCCAAGAGGCATTATTGCTAGGAAGGAGAACAAAGGGAAATCTTGCTTGGTGTATTCACTCATTTTTGCAGGTTTTTGAAAGGGGCTTTCTGCTGAAAATCTCCTGTTTCGATGGGAAGGAATGACTGATTAAAGCTGCGTAAAATTACTGAAACTATTTAACATATCGGGGATAAAACGAGACTGTTTTCGATATCATTGCTTCGATATTCAGGGAGCAGGATTTTTTTAAATGACGGGCGTTTTTATTTACTCACCCGCTACTAACCTTGGACTTGCCCTATAAAGTACTAAAAGAAGTGGCTTGCATTTGATTTTACACCATGAAAAGAAGCATTATTCATCTTGCAGGAAATGTTTACCTGGTCGGAGGCATTGTTGAGCATGGCTCGCCTGTAACATCTTCCGTCATCCATACCTGTGATGGAAGAGTTGAGATGTTTGACCCATTGTTATTCAAATGGACTTATGCACCAAGTTTAAAAGAGCCACGATATAACCACGAAACAGTGACACTTGGTAAGTTGGACCAGAAGGTTTAATTTAAGGTTCCTTGGTGTGGGTTGTGCCATTCAGAGCATAGAACTACCTACCTTAAATCTGGAAAATTGTCCCACATAAATCTGGAAAATGCCGAAAAATTATATATAGTTGTAGATCTTGTAAACGTGAATATGTTTGGTGCCAGCAATTGCAATCTGACACTCAAGAGAAACGAAAGTTATTTTAAAGAAGATTTATCACTGATGAAAACCAAAATCACTGGGTGGATAGGCAGAAGTTTTGGCATATTTTTTTCAAAGTGTTTCAGTTTTAAACAATCTTATTTTGAGCGTGTTGTACGATATAGATTTAAATAAAACATTCAAGAATAAAAATAATCGTACATTGAGCAGAGTTGTTCTGAAACACGACGTTTCGAGCTGAGCCCGTTATCAAGTCACTTGATAACGGGCTCAGCTCGAAACGTCGTGTTTCAGAACAACTCTGCTCAAGGTACGATTATTTTTATTCTTGAATGTTTTGTTTCAGTTTTAGGGCGTGTTTGATAGGTAATTCCAAGCCCACCAAATTCTGAAACGGTAGACTTCACAGAGACGGAAACACAGTCCCCAATTAAACTCAAAATTCTTCAAAACAGCAGGTTTCAGGTTTCAGATTCATCCTGCGCAAACGAGGTTTCCAGTTGAAAACACGAAGACGAGTCCGCTGCTTGGCAACGAAGACTGAATTCACTCCATTACCATAGAAACACGAGCAAATTCGTCTCATTTTAAGAGTTTCGCAAATGAGAACGAGAATCCCTCCAAAGTTTGCTAAAAATTCTGCTTGTTGGAGCAAAAGGCTCGGAAGGCCTTCCGAACCTGCCAAACCTGTTGTTTTGAAATGAGGTAGTCAATCAAACAGATTCCGAGTCTCTCAAGTCTACCGTTTTCAGAATTGCCACCAATCAAACACACCCTTAAGCATAACCTGCTGGCAATTGGCAATGACATGATGCTGATCTAAGCGATGATTTCTGGTTTTCGGACAGGTCGTTCACGGGCTGTGGGAAACTTTTAATCAAAAAGTAGTTTCTCGTTTGATACATTGAGACGATGAATCGTAATTTGCTATCTCTGCCTCTAATGCAAAGGCGCCAATTTGAGTCTCCTAATCAACCTCTGGTGCTCCCTTCAGTTAACTGCTTCAAGTCTGTCGCACAATTCTGTGTACTTTTCTTATGTTACACAACCAATTTCTGTAATATAGAGTTTTAGATTTTTTCAAGTATATATCTAATAGTAGTCTCTTTCAGGACTTTTTTTCATACTCTTCGTACAGGAAACTTAAGCATGATTTTTTCTTGTTGCAAGAAGGGAATTATTAGTACCAACAAAGGCCTACTTCGATGGGTTGTATTTGTTAACATGCTTTTCTACCAATTTTCTGGATTTTAGTCCGATCAACACCGCCGTCCGATCACTGCCACCATGTGTAGTCTTACCAAATACTCATCGCCATAAATCGTTGCATCATTAAATACCGTTGACAACCATAGGATTTTATTGCAATAAAGTTGCGCAGAAAACCTTTGCCTTAAACCTTAAATGTTGTTACAGAATAAATATTCGTATAGAAAATTTGCAGCAATTTCCTTCTTGTCATTGCTTCACATCGTCATAGCGTGTTCTTGATAGCGTTGAAAGTTTCCAGTAGTTCTCCATATCACTCAGGGTTTTTCATAACCGCGTGGTCCCATTCTACAGTACGGGCTGACCCATCAAAAACTTCATTCGCAAGATCAAAACTAGCTCTCTGAAATCTAAAGCTATTGCAAAATGCTTTGCATCACAGTTTTATTAAAAAGGCTTAGCTATCTATCTAGATGCTGTATGGTCATTTTGGGCAACGATTACCATCCAAAAAACAGGATTCAAAGACAATTTCGAATCCCGGGTTTCTAATCTTGAGTGAAATAATCTTTATCATTTGCCTGTCAAAATTTTGTGAAAATGAGGCATAGTGATCGATGTGAAATTACGGAATTGTTTTGTTTGCAAAATGATTGACCCCAGTTTCTCATTCAAATTTTGTGCCCCAAAGCAAATTTGATATTCAGCTTTTTTCATATCTTCCAAAAGATCGAATGGAAATGTAAGGAATATTCCGAGAAATGATCGAATTTCCACATTTTCGAAATCGTTCTTTCAAACAGTAGGTATACCTTTAACTGACCATACAACATCTCAAAAGATAGCTGAGCTTTTCAGCTGCCATCCGATGATACCTTGTTTGTTTGAAGTTTTTTTGGTCACCCAGTATTCGGTCCTCCTGTTCTTGTAATTGCTCTCAATACATCTTGTGACTCTACGTACCTGCGTTTTAACATTTACTGTTTTGCGCCATGCAGATTCAGTACTGTATGTCCTTGGTGGATATAGTGGCCAAGACTGTTTAAAGGTATCTTTCGTTGTTTTATCTGCACGGTATCTTCTATTCAGTTCTATCCAGTGTCAATGTAGATCGTCTTTGCTCTTTTCATCTTGTTGACAACCTCAGTTTTTGTTGTTGAAGCGCAAAAGCCCCATCAATCTCTGTAGACTGTTTAAAGGGGCCATGCAGAAAACTACGAAGGAAGATTTGGTTCACAAATTCTGCAATCTAAATTAGCCAATAATAGCTAGATGTAAGCAGAATTAAACCAGCGGAAGAGTCAGCTGAATCGTCTACAAATTTCTCGTTTAACCACTTATTTAAAAGGTTAGACCACTTCTTTAAGGTGCATGTTTGACATCCAAGCTTAATTAATACTCTTTTGCCCATTTGCAATTCCGAAATAGGCCTTTGTACTTCTTTCCATGCAGAAACACTTATGCTTTTTCTTTTCCTTTAGTCCGTTGAGTGTTACAGTGAATACACAAGGCAATGGAAATCTGTTCGACCAATGCAGTACAGCAGAAGTTGCTTCGCTGCCGTCGCTCTAGATGGATGCATTTATGCTTTAGGCGGCTACGGGAATGTTCATTTGAGTTCTGTAGAGCGATATGACCCTAAGAGAGACAAGTGGTCATTGGTGCCTGCGATGAGTACTGCAAGAAATAACTTCGGTGCCTGTGCTCTGCATGGTTTCATTTACGCAGTTGGTGAGTTTTTGGTTCTAGCTGCTGGTTACACTAACGGTTATTTACTACCGCGTGTCCCAAAAGTACTCCAGTTTGAAAAATTGCCAAAAATATATTATAAGGCAGGTCTTCAAACTTTTACTTTGGCAAGAGCATCAATGGCCAAATTATTATTCCAGATATCGATGATCTTGCAATATGCTTTAAAATAAGTAATTTTAGCTCTTTTTAGGGCTGCATTGTCACGTTGATTTCTTTATGTAAATCAAGGTTCCTTCTTGGTAATAAATGCTAGAAAGAAATTCAAGCTATTATTGTAGCATTGAGGAAAAATATTCCACTATACTAGCTATTTTGGAAGATAAGCGATGTTCTGTAACGAGTATAGTTTATAAAGTTTTATTGGTGCAAATGATCGGTACCATCGAACGACAAGGGATCCCTTTTAAATTTCTTTGACATCTCGTTGAGTTGTCAAGTTATCAACTGATTTGAAGAATCAGCTGATGACGTCATTTTGCTTGCGAATCACTGGGATAATGTGTGGAAGTATAGGTTTATGTGATCTTAGAAAGGTTGCAGTCATTAAAGGAAACATTTCATTTGAGCTGAAAGAAGTAATATACATTGCCTCATGATTGATACGATGCTTAGAAAGGCATTTCATTTAAAGAAACCTTCTTTGAGTCGATTTCTCTGTGGATATTTAGTAAATAGTGAATACTTTCTTTACTTTTTGCAAACAAAATAACATCAGTTGGCAATCGTACAAAGAATCTGATTACTCGAAAACAAGGTATCAACAAAGTTTCAACGACATTCTTTATCATTCAAGAGTGCTTTCATTTGTATCAATGAAAATTTTCTCTTCAGGTCACCTTAAGTAATGAAAACAGACTTTAAACCATCCATAAATGATTTTGGATCACTGAAAATGTAATGGAAAAGAAAATTTATGATAAGTTCGATAATCGAATTTTCGTGCTTTTTCAAACGGAAATACTCTTCATTGGGACACCCGGCATTTCTGTGCATTTTTTTAAAAACTTGCACTATTGAAGCTAATACAGCCATCCGATGAAAACTAGCGAAAACAGAACCAGAGTACAATCGCCCTGACTCGGCACCCTAGCACGTTCTCCGAGATTTAACCTTGTTTACAAACTTTTAACAATGGAACTGTCTGGGACTCGTAAATGAAAATAAAGCGCGAAAATGGTTTGCTGACGCCATATTCTTGCTCTCTGACTGTTCTTGCTTGTTTCCTTGGCTTTATTTACATGCTACGAAGAATTTTTCAACGTACCTGAAAAAGGCTGTAAGCGCTTGTTCATTTCTCCATTTATTTTTGCAAGTGGCGTTTTTTTTATTCATTTTCATTAATAAAATTCTAGCAAAGGTCAAATAACTTACCTCAATAGTTTATTCTGCCCCTTTAAATGAAATATTTGCAAAGTCCTTCAAGTTGTCGATTTCCATCTTTGTTGAGGGGGTTTCTATTCCAAAGCGAGTTGATTGGCTGAAATCGCCCTGAACCGCCATGGTGTGTGAAAATGGTCTCGTCTTGTGAATAGTGACCTCCCCCCCCCCCTTTACGCTGGATGACTTTATGAATAAAAACAGGTGGTAAATAATATTTTGATTCTAGGAACACATTTCTGACTTGGTGATTTTTCGTATAGCTGGAAGAGGAGCATTTTTGGAATAACGTAATGATGGTATTATGTATTAGAGGTTAAAACTTGGGAGGAACGAAAAGCTTTTAGTTTTCCATCAGATCAAAATGCAATGAATATAATTACATCGGGGATGTGACCCTAGAAAATAGCTGTTTTGACAGTATAGCGCAATTTTCTTTCGGGATATATGATTTCGGTAAAATGAGGGGTGCCGGTTCATTGCGATATAATTCATTTAGACCGATTTTTACCGTCGTTCCTTTAAGTTCTGGCTGTACTTCAAAAAGCTGGAAGATTAAGTTTATGAAGTGCTACAGCAAACACCATGAACTAAGCAAATTATTGTTTAAGTTCCTATCATAACGCCCATAATAGGTGATTTATCGGAATGGTGCCGATTTAGGGCGATGGTACTCTAGTATTTGTTCCCAGGTAAACTTGAAAACGACTTCGATATTTTTCTATCGTTAAAGGAAGAAACAAAGACCAGCATGCTTTGCGCGAAGTCAACGACTTGCTCTCCACAGCTTCCAGAATATCTGACTGTACGAAATTCATAAAAACAAAAGCAAACGACTGCAAAGGCTGCTGGTCTTTGTACTCCCTTTAAAGTAGCTATGACTGACGCTCCTATAAGCACAGAAAGCCCTTGTTCAGAAGTGATCGTTTTTCAGAAATCTATTGACATATGTTTTATATGTTGACATTTTATGTCAAGTTATGCAGTACTTGGCTGTATGGTCGTCCCTTGAAAGGAGCTTGTTTGAAGACTGGCAACAGCAATTGTAGTGAGGTTTAGTCTCCTAAAGTGAGCAAAATTTTTTTGTTTCAATGTTAAAAAATTGTTCATTAGACCAAGTTCACACGGTGCTGGCTCATTTTGAAAACGATGAAAATGTGACGGTTGCAGAATTTGAGCTAGTAGTATTCACACGTTGCTGGAACGATTTGAAGACGGTACGAAATTTGACGATGAAAGACCCGTTGCAAGACCCTCATGCCAACGAAATCTACCCACATCCCAAGAATCGATGGACTCTGTTCCAAAGGTGCGAAAAATGCTCTGTATTCTTCATTTTCGAGTGTTGACACTATGCCATTTTCAAAATGCACAGGTTAATGTTCTGTTTTCAAAATCTACCGTTTCAAAATCTGCCTGCAAAGTGTGCCGTTTTCGTATGAAAGAGGAGGATATCCGTCACATTTTACGTCGTTTTCAAAATTTGCCGGCATCGTGCGACGCTGTCATAATGTGCGGTTATGGAGCTGTTTGAAATACTCTGTGATATCGAAAACTGTTCAAGATTTGTAAAAATCCAGCCGTAAAACTATAGCGGAGTAGTAAAAGTTTATTTGAAGCCATCCGATACAGAGGAAAAGGTGATCGAATTTTTTGCACCAACCTTTCAAAGATTTTGAACTTTTGATTTCCCATGATGTTGAACATGCGAAGCTGGTTTCTTTCTTTCTCTCGGTGATATAGGATTCGCAAGTTTCCAGGCAGTTTTCAATTTAGCTATTGAATTCTTTTATGATAAATTTGACATCTTTACAGTGACATCATTTCATTTTCTCTCCAGGTGGTCATGACGGGGTAACATATCTACGGAGCATTGAACGTTACGATCCAAGCACTACCGAATGGAGCTTGGTTACCATGTTGAATTCACCTCGTTCTGGACTCGGTGTGTGTGTTATGAATGAGAAAATATACGTGATGGGAGGCCATAGTGGTTCAAAGTACTTGAATTCGGTAAGGACTTATGATCCAAAGAAAGACACGTGGACTGATGCGCCTTCAATGACAATTGCTAGGTGTTATATGGCAGCAGTTTCGTTATGGTCTAGGTAGCATTTCAGGTGAACAGTAATACTAAGGTTTGCACCTAAAAGTTCTATAAAGGGCAAGTCAGGTTTTGGTATGATTAATGCTACAAAACAAAGTTACCACATGCTGACGTGAATTCCTCGGGGGGGGGGGGTATCTCGACCTATCATCTGACGGGGACCTGCCACTTTGCCCGAAAAATTGGTACCCATAATTCCGTAAATTCTGGTGGATTTTAGGGTCATAATTCCGTAAATCGAATGAAAATCTGGGCCATAATTCCGGAAATTATGAAAAGTCCCCTGAAAAGGACACCCATAATTCCGTTAAATGTCTAAAAATTGTGAAAAAGATACCCATAATTCCGTAACGGTTTGAAAAAAGTACCCCTAAAAAATGGCACGTCCCCGTACCATGAAAAGTACTAAGCTGCCCCCCTCCGAGGTGAATTCTTACCTTTGTTCCTCATTTTGAGGTTCCAACGACTGTAAATTCGTGAAACATTCTGATGATGTAGACCAAATCTGGTCGTATGAACACACGTTAAAGAGGCTAGCAGCGATTAAGAGGCGAGAAAACTATAGGACAACCTCATTTTAGTTCAAAGTGAGATCAGGAAACCACTCTTTTCGCGATATGACCTCTCTTTGCACAACTCGCTAATTTGAATACCCAATTTTACAAGGAAATGGCGAAGATAGTGGAAAAAAGTACGATGCAGCACTCATCTCACCATTATCATGTATTTTATCACTAATCATGCCGACCCGGCCCGGATTCATTTCTAAGGCTATTGAAATAGACTTTCTGGATGAGCTCTTGTTCCACCATTTCAACAAATAATTTCGCATTTGAGCGATTGAGTTTAAACATTGCCTGCACTTTGATAAGTCATGTGGTAGAAAAAGAAGCCACTCCCAAATGCTCGAACAATTTGAAGCCTATAGAACTAGAAAAGATATTTTTGGACTTCTGATCCATTTAAACTGACAGATTCAACTGAACACCAGAACACTGATTGTGTAAACGGCAAAACACTGACATTTTTCTGACCATGAGTTGAGACTGATCAGTCTTTTTACTAGTCGGGTGTGTTTTACTGTCCAGTTTAAACTGAACGTCAATCATGATTAAGATTCAATATCGCCACTAAGTTTTGCGAATAGATGCATTGTACTTGGATTAATCCTTGCGTAATGTAAGGGTTGCAAGAGGAAACACCACAGGAAAAATGGCTGCCAAGGCAAAATGTGTCAAGCCAACCGAATATTTCATCAGTATTTTCGAAGCAAAGTTGAAGGCTTTTGCCAAGTTGTAGTCTTCTTCCTCTTAGACAAGAGCTTCCTGCAGTAGTGGTGCTAATAACTGGGTTCGTTATTGAAGCCAAGGTTTAACCCTTTTTTATTTCATTCATTTCATTTCATTTTCAAATTTTTAAGGAGGGTGGCCCTTCATCAATATCAATGATGATTTTCAAAGGGCCCTCCACTATCAGATTTACAGATTAAAATATAATAGAAAAAAGACTAAACTAACTTAATTACAATTTTCATAAAATACTAATAAAACCCTATGATCTAAAATAAATATTAACAATAAAATGAAATCCAAATACATATTTACACCTACTGTTTGTCGAGCTTTTTGAATTTATAAATAGTGGATGCCTGCTTACGCTCGGCTGAGAGGCCATTCCAAGATTTAGCACCTCTAAAAGAGAAACATTTCTGCCCATTTGTTGAATTTTTCTTTGGTATCCTTAGATCAGTTGCCGAATTCCTAAGATTACGCGAGGTTAACTGGGATGTCTTTGTGAATAGGTTGCGCATGTATGGTGGAGCAAGGCCGTGCAGGGATTTGAAGACCATGATATTAGACTCACTATTGATTAGCTCATCTATGGTCTTCCAGCCAAGTCTTTTTACAAGTGGCAGGCCCGGTGAATCAAAGCGACTGCCAGTTATAATACGTGCAGCCCTGTTTTGTAATTTTTGCAACCGATTAATCTCAGTCAGACCACAACAGCCCCAAACAGAACAACAATAGCGAAAATGAGGCTCAACAATTCCTGTGTACATAGTTCTCAAACTCTTTTCTGGCAAAGATGATTTCGCATGTTTCAAAAAGCCAATTGCCCTTGAGACCTTTGAGAAAACTGTCGTAATGTGTTCCTTCCAATCCAACTTGTTGTCAATCTGCACCCCAAGATATTTTGTTTTTTGCACAACATCGAGCTCATCATTCCGAATTTTTAGCTTCAAGGATTCACCTTGATTTTTTAGAGTTTTATGTTTCGGTTTTGTAGAAATGAGCATGGCATGTGTTTTCATTACATTAAGAGAGAGTTTATTACCTTTGAGCCATTTTTCAACTTGTGCAAGGTCAATGTTGATGGCCTCATTCATCTGAGCGATATCGAATGATTGATGGCAGATACTTGTGTCATCAGCGTACATGGACACTCTTGATCCCGGGACAGATCGTGGGAGGTCATTGATATAAATGAGGAAAAGAAGGGGACCAAGACATGAGCCTTGTGGTACACCAACATCTATTTCCTCAACTTTTGAGTCAATGCCATTTACCCTAGAAAATTGTTTCCTATTGGCAAGGTAAGATTTGAACCATGCTAATTGCCGCTCCTGAATACCATAATACTCTAGTTTTTTACAGAGTATGCCATGATCAACTGTGTCAAATGCCTTTTTTAGGTCAATAAATACGAGTCCCACAAGCTTTCCCAGATCAAGCCCATTGTACCAGTCATCAGTGTTTTTAAGCAAGCAAGTTACAGTAGAATGAAGGCGCAAAAAGCCTGACTGCTCTGAAGAAAAGTACCCATTATCATACATGTGCTGGTACAATTGGTTGGCCACAAGTTTTTCAAAGAGCCTTGAGATGACAGGTAAAACTGAAATAGGGCGATAATTTGACTTTTCTGCCTTGTCTCCCTCCTTGAAGATTGGTGTAACTCTGGCCAATTTCCATGACTCTGGAAATTGGCTTGTTTCAAGTGACGTATTGAACAAACATGCCAATGAATTTTCAATAAAAGGCAAAGCTAGTTTCAGGAAATAGCAGGAGATACTGTCACTCCCAAAGCTCTTTGAAGTCTTGGTCTTGGCAATTGCATTCCTGATTTCCTGCACTCCAATGGTCTGAAACTGAAACTGGACATTGTTACCCCTTAACAGCCCCCAGACAGCAGTGGGTTAGGGATCGCATCAATTTTATCAAGCAAAACCTAAAACTAAGTATGCTATACATAATTTGCCCCATCCACAGCGGAAAAGACACGCAGTCACCTAGTTCCCACTGCAGCTTGAACTTACAAATTAAGGTAACTCTGCTTTCCGCTCCAGTGAGCAGCGAGTTGCCGTTTTGCAAAACCACACTCCTCAGAAAACAGTTAATTTCTCCAATACTATTCGGTCGATCGAAAATTGGTAAAAAAGGCATCGTTCTACATAGTCTTGGCGATCGAAAGATATGCAAATCGCAATGTTTCCGTTAAGGCTGGCTTTGTAAATTATTTTTCAAAAAGTTTTGTTGACTTCAGAAAATTGGATTTATCTCCAAAACTACTCGAAAAGTTTTTGGTTTTCTTTCGATATATCCTTAGCTAGATTGTTGATCCACAACTTTGCCATGTCTGACTGAAAAAGCTAGGCTAGATTTTTCGCAATCGAATTTCATATTTCTGTTTACCTTTCGACACTGAAGGATAAAAACCTTGGTCAACAGATTACCATGTTACGAATCACACTTTCAACACTCAGCCTTTGGCTGCATTCACATTGCACAATCTTTTGTACGCGCGTAGACGCTCGTGCAGAAATCCCCATACTAATATTTTGCAATCTGAACACTGTTAGCGCTCAAGAAGGCGCGGGTCAAAACTTTACCCTATTTTTTAGCCCCACTCACGAAGCCACTAGGGGTAGCTCAATTATCGTGGTCCTTGTAACTCAATTATCGTACTCCAAATGGTGGCAAAAGACTCCCAGAAGGTCGGTCTCTTCACATCTTTTTTCCGTCCTTTAATCGGTTTAGTAAACATCGAGCATCAACTACAAACGTAACGTCAGATCGAAAAAGTAATTTTTTCTTTGACCCCCATTTATGAAGTCATAACGACCCCAACTTTCTTGAAACCCCAAAATTCGAAATCCCCATAACTCCTTGCTCCTTTTCAACTTCTCACCAGCCCTACACATAAAAAATAATTTTCTCGATAACCATTTGAAATAGGATCATTTTAGAATGGGAATCAATAGGAATGGTCCCCAAAAGGACCAAATATAGCTAATTCCCTCCAGATGTGCGCACGTATAGGGCTCAAACCCCGTTATCTGGGGCATATACATGACATTTAAGTATAACAACAATCCTTTTTCAATCTTTTGTCCTGTTTTCCCGTGACAGCGATCCATAGTTTACCATTGACCTGGCCAGTACCAGGGTCAGTCCTGACGTAGGAAGCTGGCCCTTGGAACCAGGTTGGGTTTAAGAGTAATGTTATGAGATCAGTCTCTCTTGGCTGAAGCGCCATCATCAAGTCAGAGAGCACAGGGAAACAAGAGACTCATCGTCATAAGTCTAGCCCTGATGTTGTTGGAGATTTGGACAGCAAAGGTTTTAATTACATTTCAAAGAGATAACATCCTGAATATGGATTAGCAATGAAAATATATTTGATGCGTTGTGGTACCCTGAAAGTTCGTTTAAAACAAGTTTACAAAATATATTGCCCTCATTCTCACACATTTTTAGTCTGATGCGAACCTCTGTGCAATGACCAGAGCTCACATAGAAAGTCGGCAGCTACAAATCACATCTTGTAATTGTAAAATTTATGTAATTGTTTTGTTAATTTTAATATCATGCATGACGCTGTTTAGAATGAATGAGTAAACTATACATGGGTAAGAAGTAAGAGCTTTTATTACGATGGGTTGATAATATATTCTTGTTTTTATGCCGCAGTTGAGTGGCGTTTTCTTGAGTGATACTAGGGCATGATGTACGATATACTTGGTCAACTGGCGCTGTTTCAATAACATTGTACAGAACCCGCATAAAAGAACCTGTTTTTATAAGAACCTTAAGGCTGAAACGTAATCTTTTAAACCCCCTACATAAGAACCCTCCAGCGGCTGAAACTGGGAGAGATTCTTATACAAAAGGTTTCATGTGTTCAGAATTCCTTAGAATTTTCAAGAATTCTTAAATTCTGCAGTGTGGCACTAAAGACTGCATAATTTTTAAACAAGAATTCTGACCTAAAGCTGTTCTCATGAAGTCAAAAGATTTCTTCAGCGCTTAGACATTACTCAAGTACTTTCTCCGTAATATGATACGGGAAAGAAGGGAAATAAAGTAAAACAATGTGTAGGATTTTTTGTCAAAGTGGATAGTTTCTTAAATTACATTTTCCCAGTAAAAGAGTTTCTTAATTTTTTGATGAATAGAGGGTTGAGTTTCAAGTTGACTTAGTTTTCATTATCAAAACATGGGTAGCAGGAAACGAAGTAATTGTTAAAAATGTAAACGCAAACATATCTGTGTCTTTATCGTGGTTTCTTCTGCCTTTCTTGGCTTTCCCTTGCCTCCCTCAGCACAACCCATTGATTTAAGTTTGCAATGGCCTAATTCAGTTTCTCTGCAAGAGCGAGGCTGCCCTCGCTTACAGTTTTGTGATCCGCCGCTGAATCACAAAACCGCAAACGAGGGAAGCCTTGCTTTTGCAGAGAAACTGAATTAGGCCATTGCAAACTTGAATCAATGGGTTGAGCTGATGAAGAGAGGGCAAGGGAAAGCCAAGAAAGGCATAAGAAACCTAGCCTGCGTGCCCCCTACTGTTTCCTTTGATCAACGGGAAATTTCAACTCACAGGAAACAGTTGGGGCTGCACGCAGGCTATAAGAAGCCACGATAAGACACAGGTATGTTTGCGTTGACATTTTTAACAATTACTTCTTTTCCTGCGACCCATGATCAAAATCGGCTACATAGCTCTCAAATTAGAGACAATTTTATAAAAATGCTTTGTCTCAAAATCCTAACAACATGCCCTTACCTCCTTCATGAAATTTGCTAGCAATTGAGACTTTCAGCAAGGTTGATGTATGTGAGGTTTGAAACAAATAACTGCTAGAATTCCCATAAGAGGAAGCAACAACTATTCTTGTAGGCAAAGAATAATTACAAGAAAAGCTTTGAGGTGACTGATTTCCATACAGAGACTGGCTACAACTGCTTATTGCGGCCGAAGTACGCTTACTAATCTGTGTGTATCTGAGTGAATTTGAGATTTGAGCGCATACCTTGCTAATTAGGCAATTCTTAAAACAATGGCAGTCACATGCCACGACTTTGTGTGATAGGCGGAAAGGAAGAATGAATAGGTTATCATTGGCCGGCCTAACAATGAGTAGGGTTTTTATTGGCTGATTCGAAGAAAAGAATAACAACAATAGGGTGACGACACAGCGACTGCGACTGATGAAGGAAAGATTGCGGTGACTTCGCAGTGAAGTTGGAAGGGGCTGGAGTTCGAGATTTCATTTCATGTTGCGAACAAATACTTGGAAATTGCCGATGTGGAAGATGGAAGCTTTTATAGGACCTGTTAAACAGCAAGAAAGATTCAAAACTTACAGAGCTGCAAAGCTGTGCTCGACATCAGTGGGTAACACACGAAACCAAAACGAACTCACTTTTAAAGGAGCTGGATAAGAAACATGTAAACAAATCCTCGTTTCGTGCATCAAATATCGCATTTTGAAAGAAGAAATTCCTTTGTAATTGGCAAAATTCGAAAGGAAGATCCTCCTCCAGATACAGGCTGATCTTTGGGTTAAAGATCAACGAAAATGCTTGTTGGAAATCCATTTATATCGCACCCATCCCAAAACATATGGAGGTTGAATTTGTGTCAGAAGAAAGTGCAAAGGCTAATCTCTAAGAGGATAAATTTATTTTGAATTTTCGTTGAACAGTCGCAACAAATTAGCTCAGCAGAATATAGCCAAATCAGAAATTTCCGCGACAGTTACTTATCCAGCTCCTTTAAGCTTCAGTTCCTCGGTATCAGCTAAATTTTACATTGGTTCAATATAAGAAGCAAACTCTCCACCAAAGGAGTTTGTTACGTTACAGCAACTTGTAACATTGCAGAACGTAACAAGCTCGAGAAGTCCACCTTCGAATTTCCAAGCACTGCAAAGTCACAAACACTCGGTAAACTTACTTCGAGATGCATCCTAAAATCAACTTCCTCTTACGGATTCCTTCCTTTCAACACAAGTCAATGAAACAAATTTGAATAACAGTGTAATTCATTTCCATGGTTGCAAGGTCAAAGTACTAAAGGCAAATTCTATGTCTCTTTCCAATGTAGACTCATTCCAAAATTCTCTTGTTTCGCTCCTCCTGCAGATTTGTCGCTACAACAGCTGCAGCGATTACAACAACCACAACAAGCGAAAGTTAGAGGGACTTACGTCATGAGTCTATTTCAAATGCTCGTTCTATCCATAGAAATGGTTCCATCATTTCAAATCCTCCGCAGAGGCAATCCAGTTGAAAGAGCCCCTTGTAGCTAAACAGCACTTTTAGCCGATTTTTGCTCGTGGCCCATGGCCGGAAACCTTCAAAGCCTCATTTCAACGGACCAATCAGACGGCGAATGAGCGACGGAGACAGAAGAAGTGTGTGAAAATCATTCTCAACTTTTCCCGAAGTTTTTTGAAGATGTCTACTCACCAGATGTTTGGGTATCTAGATTTGGATGCCGGTTTAAATACCTCACGGTTTGGTGGAGATATAGCGTTTTCCGATAGGCAACATCGGCCGAGACTTGCCAAGCCTTGTTTACGCCATTTCAAGTCAGGTGATAAAACCTCTTGATGAAACCTCCTTTCAATTTCATTACTAATTTCGAACCATGAAAACTTATGCCATGAATGCAAAGAGTAGTATAATGCAGAAAATTCTCAAGAGTATTGCCATATGACTTGAAATGTGTGAACTAACCGAAGCAAATTTCTTTAGTTCACATAGAAATGGGAGGGGCATTAAATTTTAAACAAAAGAAACTGCGGTGGAAGGACAATAGCAAGAACAATTGGAAACGTAAATATTTGCCGCTCTGGGATCGTTCTTAAAACAATCACTATTGTTATCGCAATTTTTTCTAACCTAGAATCTCCTTTGTTTAAGGTTGAGTGCCTCATCGGTTTTGGAAAGGCCATAACTTCGAGAAACCATGAGATATTCAAACAGGTATCCAAATCTGGATACCCAAACATCTGGCGAATAGATTCCTTCAAAAAAATCCAGGAAAGTTCCAGCAGTTTTTTGTCCTGCTTGCGATTTATGAAGGCAGGTAAAGTTGAGAAAAATTTTCACACATTCTTCTGTCTTCCTCACTTATTCGCCGTCTGATTGGTCCGTGAAAATGAGGATTTGAAGGTTTCCGGCCATGGGCCACGAGCAAAAATCGGCTAAAACATTTTATTCCTATTTTCACTTTTGGTAGACTTATCCCAAGTTTATTTCGTCATCTGTACTAAGTCACCTAAAAGACTTGTGGCAAGTCTACACTTCTGGGGACAATCTTTCCTGATTCGAAATCATTTTATATCCAAAAATACTATGATTCAGCTACCCGGCCGCATGTTTGTAATTTACAAGTTACTAGTTACGTGCATGAACTATAACAACAGCTGAAATATGCCTTGATTAGAATAACAGTTAAGTAGCAAATTCATAATTAATTCTAAACTGGTCTTAATGCAGTGTAAAGAAAACCAACTTCACTGAAAAGGATTCATATAAATAGTAGATTAAATTGGATCTACCGAGTGACACAAAAACGATCTTTTAAAGTTGGGAAGAAGGGAACCCAACCTTACTTTATTCCAATTTTCAGAAAATTGTTTATCTGTTTGTTCTTTATACTAAAATAGTTAAAATCGATATGACCACAGCTTTGGGCTGAGGGACCTCCTCTACCTTCGTTTCCGTGAACCAATACCTGTAGTGGAATTTGGATATCTTTTATGCAAATCATAGAAATGAATTAATAATAATAATAATAATAATAATAATAATAATAATAATAATAATAATAATAATAATAATAATAATAATAATAATAATAATAATAATAATAATAAAATGTACATTTTTAGAGCGCGCATACAAATAACAAGTTATCTATCTATGGCGCTTTACAATGACAAAAGTTTATAACGGGTTTAAAATTTAGATAAGTAATAAGAAGTCCTCTGCTTTTTAAAATCTTAAAAACGGCTAAAATGAATGTTTATGAAATGAGTCATGAGAAGATTTGTTTAACTAAAAGCAATTTTAAAGAAATAGGTTTTCAAATTTTTCTTAAAAATATCCAAATTTGGAGATGTTTTAACATTGTTAGGCAGCATGTTCCAAAGTCGAGGAGCACAGACTGAGAAGGCTCTGTCTCCATAATACTTTAATTTTGAGCGTTGTTCTTGCAGGTTGATGCCATTTGCTGATCGTAATGAATAGTTTGATTTCTTCAGCTCGAGTAAATCACTAATATAAGTTGGTGCTTCGTCGTGTAATGATTTAAAAACCATGGTCAAAACTTTGAATACAATTCTGTATTTAATAGGCAACCAATGCAATTTCTTTAATCCAGGAGATATATGCTCGAATTTTGAAAGGCCAAGGATGACCCTGGCAGCAGAATTCTGGACGTTCTGCAGTGGCCTTAGAGTGGAATCCGGAAGGCCAATCAACAGTGCGTTACAATAATCCAAGTGTGATAACACCAAGGCATTTACAAGCCTGACGAGGGAATCATGGGTCAGATACTTGCGAATCTTCTTTATGTTATATAATTTTAGAATTGTGCATAGAGAGATAAAATCCAGCTGAGTAACGCATTTTTTGGGTCACATCCCTTGCCGGCAGAGCCACTATGGTCCATTATAACTTCTTGTGATATCATAGCGACGCGATGTCATAGCAAAATGGCACTAAAATTAAAAAACAACATCAACATTCAGAATCTACACGGAAAGCTGACGTAAACAAACTCAAAGAGAGTAAAATAGGCAGAGTTGTAGGGTTCAATGTCGTTATGACAAGATACCTTATTGACACAAATGTGTTATAGCTACTTCGCCATTCGGCAGAAATACGTTATCAAGTTTATTAGCATGTCAATGAAACTTTGAACATGTACAGCAGGACAGCAGTGCCTTATTAATGTAACCATGGGCAGTTCGGACACCATTGTTGTGCTGTGTACCTTACAGAAATGTTTGTCAGGCTGTCCGATGCATGCAAGAGAGAACTTCTCAATACTAAAACAGATATGGCCATTCCTCTTCGCAAATCGGCTTTCGGCCAGAAATGCTTTTCATATAAGGGTGCTAAATTATGGAACGATCTTTCGGTTGAAGCCAAATCATCAAAATCTTATGAGATATTCAAAAAACGTATCAACAATGCCAGCATCGAATGCTGATTCTCTCTTTCATGTTATAGTTAGAAGTACTTTAATTTGTTTATAAGATAATTTTGTAAATAAGGCTTTTTAATTATGTATGCTTTTCTTAGTTTCGTATTTATTTGCACGGCCCACTGTAAATCAGTCCTTTGACTGACGTGGCCACCGTGCCTAAAAAATTTAAAATCTAACATCTAAAAATCTAAAATCTGTGTGAACTAACCATGAAAAAATGCTGTGGCGCCGTGTTGTAATCCACTGACTTTGCAGCCATAACGGTCAGGCGGACGGGGTTCATATCCCACCAGCACATCTTGAGCGTCATGACAAGGGGTCGCGGACTCGATTAGCGCTTAGCTATTTCTGCGATCCCAGCGCTTGGCGCTGAGAACCGCAACTTCACCTTAACCAACGGTAATGATTCAATACTCAACCAAGCCTAGCAAGAATGTTTGTATTCCTTTGCAACATCGTGTTTTGGTTACGCTTGAGGTTCAAATTCTGAATCCAAACTGAGAGGACTCGTCGCTGCGAGGGCATTTCGTTAGGGTGAGCTAGGAAGCGAAATAGTATTGCAGTTCAGTTTGGATTCAGAATTTGAAGCTTGGGCCTAAACAAAACACGATGTTGTAAAGGAATACAAACATCCTTGCTTGCCTTGGGTGAGTATTGAATCATTATTGTTTCATGGTTAGTTCAGACAGCACAACAATAGTTTGTCCGAACTTCCTATTATGTAACCTACTGGATGAGTCGACAAAAAATCCCAGTTCTAAAGCGACAAAAAACCTCAGTTCTAAAGCGACAAAAAACCTCATTGGATATCAAGACATACACCGGATGTCCCAAAATGATGTATTATTGTTTGCAGAGCTCTACAATCATGAATTGTGCACCGATTTCAAGGAGTCACTTCTTAAATTGAAGCCCAAAGGCTAACTTAGATGTAGAAATTCATTTCGCCAAAATCGGTCGCATTTAATATTAGCACAAATCCTGAGTAATTTACTGAGAAGCTATCTTTGTAAAGTCGCTAAAAACGCAAAAAAATTGTAATAAAATTTCATTTAATTCAGTTTGATAAAACCTTGATCATGTTTTTAAAAAGTTGACTAAGCAACCCATGTACATGGAAGTGGTAGAAATATGTAATTGCCATCACGTTTTACTCCTTGGAAGATTAGCATCCTCGCATTCATTTTTAAGCAGAAACCCGGAAGAAATACTGTGCAGATTTGTAATTCTCTTTGAGGAATCTTCGAAAACAAATATCAAGCAAAACAACCTGTAGCTCTAGTTTGGTGTGATCAATTTTAGTGAAATAAATTTCTACAACTAACTAGGCTTTCTGCTACAAAACGAGTGGTATTTCATTCAAATTTCTCAACAATTTAAAGGCGATGTGCCCATGTAAGTACAGCTGTGTTTACACTCTGTCAAAATATGCTGACAAGATGCTGACGAACAGCCTCAAGGAGCGCATGGTGATTGGCAGAAATTAACTGACCACATGCAAATTAAGGGTTGAATTTCATAACGAGGCTGCTTTCTATTGTTCAGCTCTAGAAGCGCAATCGCAACTAAGTCATCCGTCTACTTGTATTTAAACTCGCGATAGCAAGATTGTATCTGCTTGAGGGATCACATTAAATTTCACGTGAAATTGGCATGCCCCCGCAAAGCTGCTGTACTTAGGATCTCAACCAGGCGGAAAAACGTCGAGGCAGAATATTGTCTGGAAATCTTACTAATTGGCTGATAGAATTGCCGCCGCGGAAAAATTTCGAGCCTCGAATAGTAGGAATACTTTCTACTTTTCGCAGCTCGACTCGCGGCTCGACATTTTTCCGCCTAGTGGAGATTCAACTGTACGATAGCATACTTCGGCAAACGCTGATACATTATTATGGGATACCCGGTATATCACTTAGGGCCTGTTCACATGGAGAAAATTTCCCCGGCATTTTCCCGTTTCACCGGGGAAATCGTTCAACCGAGATCCCGCCTCATATAGCGATACCACATAAAATGTCACAAATATTCACATTAGAAAACATTTCCCCGGCTGGCCGAGATCTCCCTTGAATTCTACCGGGATCCCGCCTAGCAGAGGAAATATTTTATTTTCTATATTCAATATAAAAGTTAACAATAATGAAATTACCGACGACGCGACTTACTAACTACTGTACGACACTACGAATACGGTACCAGAAGGAGCAATATATCATGACTACCCCCTGGCATTTAACATAAATCTAAGAAATACAACTCATACAACTACAACTAAAGAAACCCTTAAATACAAGTATTAAACATGAATATTTAAAGAAAAAAAAAGAAAAAACCTTTTACTAATAATTACTTGCGCCGGTTTCACGCAGGACGTCAGGCAAACATAAGTGATGATAGCCGACGAATTTGACGTTGATTTTTGCAGATACTTGGGAGAGGAAATATTTTACCATATGAACACATTTTCCCGGCTAGGCGGGGAAATCTCTTTTGTTTATGGTTAATCCATTGGCACCAGAAACAAAGCGCTATTGTTCTTTATCTCGGCTTGCCAGGGAAACTTTTCTCATATGAAAGGTGGAAGAATATTACCTCGGCTGAACAATGTCCCGGTGAAACGGGAAAATGCCCGGGAAATTCTCCATATGAACAGGCCCTTAAAGGACAAGTCCGGGGTTGGTATAAATTGTTGATTATTCAAGAGATTACACTGTTGTGAATGGTGTGTAGTACTGTTTTCAATTTTTTTTCTCTCTTCATCTGTGAAAATACATATTTCAATCTTCTAAGAAGTGCGAAATGACGTCATTCCATATGACGTCACTTCCCGTTGACCTGAACGAGGTTGCTAAATGGTTTGGTATTATACCACTCACATTGCTAGCCTCCTTATCGCGCCTTCGCACAAAATGCAAAATGGCGACGATATTTGGCCTAACTTACGATGATTCATCATACAATGAATGAAAGTTCGAGGCATCAAAACTTGGGAAGAACTCTTAATTGGTGTTCAGCAGTTGGCAAGGTTGCTTTTTAACAATAATTTTATCAACCACGGATTCACCCTTTATAGGGGCAGGATCACGTAAGCGTAAGCAAACCTGTTATTTCTAGTCCCGTGGGGGGGGGGGGTACATGACTTCCTGATGGACGGGGGTCTGCCGCCCGGTTTTCAGAAAGCTACCCTCTTCTAATTAACGACAGTTGCCGTCATACCCACTTTTATGATGAATTTTGGCGGAAAACTACCCATTATTGACCATTTTTGACAATTTTTGCCAAGTTTTGCCAATTTCTGGAAAACTCACCCATGTTTAAGGAAAATCTGCCAAAAGAGGGACCCTTGTTTAGAGAATTTTGGACCCAAAAACCGACCCATATGGGTGGCACATACCCGTACCCTCAACATGTTATGTTACCCCCCCCCCCGGGTCGCTAGTACCTATATTGTTGCTCACAAGTGGCCATTGTGTTTTGCACATTGTTTGGTGGATGGGGTGAATCCACAATAAAGTTACTCCTAAGAATCCACCAATATCTCTGCAATCGTACGACATACGAGTGTCCGTTTCTTTCTCTACGAAGCCCAAGAGTCAATCTTCAAAATGACACCTTCATTTTGAGAAAAGTATTGGAAAATCTGTGGTATGGCCCCTATCAAAATACTGCAAAATCGTTGTTTCGAAAGAAGTTTGTTTACAGTACGTGACGCAGCCCCTTTAATGGTGGAAATACTCAAATCAACTTTAAAATTTACTTGACTGAAATCAGGCACATCGTTCTGAAATCGAGTGATTTGTTCTACAAAGCCCCTTCAAGAAACCTTCAAAACTGACCCAAATTCTCTGAAGGCCATGAAGCTTTATTACATTCGCACCATGTAATACTGGAACCCTACTGGCTGAACCATTAGGACTACTACATTACCACTGAATTCTTGATCAATACCTGCGTAAAATTTGCTAGATTGTCAAAACGATAATACTATTTCCATAACATTACATAATATTACTTATAAATGTTCTGTAGCTACATTACCTGGTGTAATACACTCTATAGTACAAAGTTTTGGATCTTAAAAGCGAGTACGAATTATCAAATTTTAGCAAATAAACTCCTTGTCCAGGATACAAATGACTACCTACTATTACTTCCTCTTGCGAGTTCCTTCTTAAAACTGGAAGAACTTCGTCGAGCTCTGGCTTTAGCTTCGTGTCATTTGACTCACCTTCTTCCCCGTCATTTTCTGCTATTTCTTCATCTGATTCCTCCACACCTACGCTGACATCTTTGTTTGATGGTGTTGACCATTCAAAGTAAACTCCAAAACCGATGTCGTATGATTCTGTGGCGAATTCCCAAAATAAGCATGACCCTAAAATAAATATGATTGAATCTAGCTCATGTCGATATAATTCCCAAAATATGCATAATCCTGAAATAAGAACACAATGGTAACTCCGATGCCGGGAAATACAGGTGAATATTCATCCTGTGGGAGGGGCATGCAGGATATTTCCCGAGCCATTCAGTGAGCGAAGAGAGTAGGCAATGCTACAGTAAATCGCCGCATATAAGAACCTACCAAAATAAGAACCTAGAGGCTGTTTTTCCTAAATTATGTACCTTGCAATTACGAACCTGTTTTAGTTGGATAAAAGATAGGTTCTTATTGCAGGGGTTGCAAAGCTGATCTTTGATTGCTGTCATTAAGGTCATAGTAGTCCCAGTTGGCTTTGAAAGTTTTACTCTCCTCCCCAGTTACTTATTAGGGACCTTTAGCACCTAGGACGGCGACTGCAACGACAACGCAAATGAGCCCTTTGTTTGCGAACTTCGGCTTGAAAAGACTCTTTGTTTTTCGTTCGAATTTGCTTCCCTTGAGAGTCTGAGAAGTTGTCCTTTTCAATTGCACAACTTGGAAATCCTATTTCTAACTTGCTGTTCTTCAGATCTGGATATTCAAAGTGAAACTCAGTCATTTTTTAAATGTTAATTATAAAGGAAACAAAGCGTTCCGAAGTATTTAGATGAAGAAGGAGATTTTGTCTCATCTTATTTCAGAACATGTGAAGGTAATGTGGGGAACTATACTCCGTTTGTATCATACAAGGTGACGACGTTCTGGCTGGCGTTGCCGTCCTGGCTGCTAAAGGTCCCTATTAGGTCCATAAGAACGCTTCCAAAACAAATAATTGGGCTGAACATCTTTGTGAGAATTTCAAGTGGACTACATGAGGCACCCTTATCATACCAACATCTATACCCTGAAATTGGTCTTGATACCTTTGAAATAAGAACCAATTTCAGTCTGGCTTTCGAGAAAGTAGGTTCTTATACGCGGGGATTTACTGTATTTCCTGCATGCTAGGGGTGCATATGCCCCACCAAATGGATGAAAATTCACCTGTTTTCCCAGCGACGGAGTTAATATTGCGTTTATCCCTACCAACCAAGGGCGAAACATCATTGGCATGCCTCATAAGAGCTTCCGGGAAATAACAACATATTTCCCGGGGAGCCGCGTGAAATAACAGGATATTTCCCGGGGAGCCGCGTGAAATAACAGGATATTTCCCGGGGAGCCGCGTGAAATAACAGGATATTTCCCAGAAGATAGGGAAATATAGGTGGAATCCTCATAGGAAGATATTTTCTACTGAAAATATACAATTTTCTTCTTTGGTAGGGATAAAGCAACATATCTTAGCCTATTTCGACAAGAACTAATTTTTAATACAATCTGACTTAATCGGTACGACGGCAAACAGCTCTAATTAATTGCTGATCACGGGATTTCTACAACCGATGAGTTAAGGCTACCTTTTCATGCTTCTCCATTTCGTTTCTATCGGTTGTCGTTGATGAAAATGCTGCCCCTCCACATGAATACGATCAGCGTCCACAATGCTCCAGCAAAGCGGTGTTATTAATCCTCCTCTTTTCAAGTCAAAGCCTTTTGTTAGTAGCTATCAAAAGATTCAATCCCAAGTTTCAATGCCTTTGCAATCAACAGCCTATACAAAGGAACACGAAGCGTTTTCAAATATCTCCGTTGTGGCGTTCACACAGAAAACGGATCATTTTCAAAACAAATCATTTTCAAATTTATGCGTTCTCGTCAGCGTTTTCATTAGCGTTTCTGAAAGCTCCGTTGTCACAGCGGAGCAATGTAAACTCCAAACAAAAGCGGATATGTTTTGCTCCGTTCATATATTATATATAACAGAACAGTGTGAACGGGACAGTGCGAAGCTGCAAATTCAAAGAAACCATCATGGGAAAGATTACTGGATATATAGTTGTAAAAACGCGCCACAGTAATTCGAGTCAGGCCATTGGAAAAGCACTGTATGCCTCATTATAAAGTACTCCTTTTTAAAAAATCATCAGACTCGATTATCAGACCTTTCATGACATTTACTCTTGTTCAGTGAACGAAATATAGCTGAACACGATAGAAAGTTTGTTTTCAGCATTTATGGGTATAAAATCATAGGCTGAAAATATTACTTAGCAAGCCAATCGGCTGTGCAGCGAGGAACAAACCGAATCTCAGCTGAAAAAATCCAATTTTTTGAGACATCAATCGAAACATTCGGCATTTCATATATGTGGCATTAAAGAGGCAAGATACAGTAGTGTCCCGCATATAAAAGAAACAACTTTCTCAATTTCTGGCCTGATGTGTTTCGTATAAAATGACATAATTTCAAATCGGAGTAAAGTTTCTTATTAGAAAAATTATGTACGATCGATCTTGTCAAGCACTCAGACAAGAGCTCCATGACTGTGATACAGAACACACTATTTTGCTTTGTATTTGCACATTTTTACTTATGTACAATTATTCCAGGGAGGTGCATTTTGCTTTGTTTTCATAAAAAATGTCTCCAACACTTGAATAGGCACAGTTCAATTCAATTCGAAAGGTGAAAAACTCAAGATTTTAATACATAGCTTTCAAATAAGAAAGAAGCTTTTCTTGAAGTAATTGCCTAATGAGATGCAGTATTCATTTCAGTGTCTGTGTTTCTTAACATTGCGTTTCGTATATGAGGACATTACCGATTATCAAGTGCCGCCGATATCTAAGTAGTTTTTATCAGTTCCTTCTTCATAACTGGTTGATGTTTAGAAGATTTCACTTTGCCTAAACTCAACCCATCAATTTGAAAAGCCCCCAGAAATTCGTATCACTCCACCCTTCAGAAAGCAAAATACACATCAGCTAAAATCAGGGTTTAAAACGCTTCAAGAAGCCTTATGATTTACGTACCATGTTCATGTGTAGGGACTCGAACAGTAACTGTTTCTCCACGACCAACAACGATAATTGAGCTCGCATCTCTTTTCACATGTTGAATGAATTCGTTTAATTTCGGTCGTGTCCAAAGCGAAGCTTGTGCGATTTTGTGTTCTGATATACCATTAACTGCCGCTGAGTTGACTATGGTCGGTGTCTCCTTGTCTTTTAAACTCTGCTGGTATAAAAACAATTATGATTATCATCAAGTTTCAGACATTACTGGAAGCTGACATTGTTACCCATGAAGTACCAAAATGACTTCTCGTTTTTGCAAGCATTTTATGATAAATCCGTAAACAAGACCATTTAAAGTACATAATTCATTTCTATATCTATGCTGAATGATCTTCTATCATTATTCTTTCTGAAAAACAGAATACCTGAAAAGTCTACGAAACAGCCAAATAGAATCTATCATGAGATTGCTAAATCTGCAGCTCAAAGTCCAAAGAAATCGACGCTTTTAACAAACTCCGTAGCCTGAACACAAAGAAAATCACAAGTATCAGAACAACGAAGAAGGTCATTTCTGAAACAAACAAACAAACAAACAAACAAACAAACAAACAAACAAACAGTTGGTGTAAAGTGGACATTTCAATTATGATAAGACGTTCTGTGTTCTGCTGAAGGAAAAATATACTTCTTTTGGCAAAGTCCAGCGGTCCGCACTTTGCACATTGCCGACTTTTAACGTCTATCTAAGAAAAATGACAAACACTGACAAGCATTTGCATGCTCTTCGTGCCTCTGGCGTAAAACATGGAACATCCTTAATTTCTAGATTCACCCTGTTTTTAAGGGTTTCTTGAGCTGCACGTTCTGGAAAATCAATATTTTGGAGACCGTTTACACCGTCAAACTACGGAACAAAATCAGGATTCAAGCTAGCCTTGAAGCAAATGACTGCCATTTAAATATCTCAAATGGAGAAAATGGCTGTGTTTCTTCAGCTGTTCAAATTGCATAACTCTCTGTTGGACATCCGGTGTTTTTATAAAACATCTAAAAAGCCATCAACTGTACATCTTGATATTTTATAAACCATACGTATTGGCTAGACTTATGACGATCAGTCCCTTGTATCTCTGCGGTAAACCTTGCTCAAGAGGGTCTCATAATGAAACCGTGAAAAACCTATCTCCTGCATTCGATCGATCGAATCAAGATCGAATGACTATTGTAGCTCTGTTCAACGGTCACTCTTCGGAAAGAAAATGCGATAAAAGCCACGGTAAACAGACAATCCACCTTTTCAAGACAAGAGGTGCGAAAACGGAAGTCTTTTATTGTTTGAGAATTCGCATTTTTGAGGCTAAAATCTTGTTCTGCGTACAAAGCTTAGCATAGGAGCAAATTTTTACTTCCATATCTGTCTTCGTTTGGAAATTACGATCATATAAAGAATTAGAAATCATAAGGGCTTTGACTGTGAAATCAGATGTTTGGACAAAATTTGTCCAAACATCTGATTTCACAGTCAAAGCCCTTATGATTTCTAATTCTTTATATGATCGTAATTTCCAAACGAAGACAGATATGGAAGTAAAAATTTGCGTCTATGCTAAACTTTGTATGCAGAACAAGATTTTAGCCTCAAAAATGAAACAACTCAAACAACAAAAGACTTCCGCTTTCGCACCTCTTATCTTGAAAAGGTAGATTAATCAACGAAACTTGGTATAAATCTGAAGAGGGAAGTTCACTTTACCTGTTAAGTGCAAATTAAGTCTTTCAACGCTACATTTTCCATGTTTTTAAGTCCAAAACAAACCAGAGAAATCTTCAACTACCTGCCGCAGCAACTTCGTTCAAAATCTAGTCAACTGCATCATTCGAAGTGAAAAATCGACAGCACTGTTCTTTCCCAATCTCGTGATCTGATTGGTACTTTAGGAATTGCAAAGTTTGGGCCTAAATAGGGCCAGGTTTTTAAGAGTAATATTATGAGTCTCTCTTGACTGAAGTGCCATCATCAAGGCAAAGAGCAGAGGGAAACAAGAGACTCATCGTCATAAGTCTAGGTATTGGCTAGTCTCTTACCTCTTGAATTTTTCTTTCCTCCGCTTTCCTAAAACAGGAAGGAGCAATAAATCATTTTCATGTTTCGTCCGTTAGAACTACATGAAGACTGAGTAATAACGATTTACATGACTGTATTTTGATATAAGAATACCCATTCCGAAAAATAGCCATATCCTTTCGTCAAAGTGCTTCCAGCTTCAGGTAAATGCAATGGGAACTTCTGCAGGTCGGAAATATGACGTCATGTTCATGATCTTTCAGAAGCACTTTGCAGTATCATATCGGGTGTGCAGAAAGCTTTTGCCTCTTGACAGCCCTATAAACGCAAGGTATTTCACAAATTTTCAAACTGTATTCCAGTTACTTTCTATGTAATCTTTTTATGAAAAATTGCCAGTTTAATAACAGTCCTGTGAAAATTTTTTGTTTCAATATCCCTGAAAATGGCCTGAATGACAAGAAACTACAATCTTTCACATGCAAGAGATGTCATCTGCACAGTTACTGCGGTGGGGTTAAAAAACTTCAGTATCTGCTAGGACATTCATTTCTAATGACTGTCGAGAAGAGGCATAGAATGCTATCCATACTGCAATGTTGTATGAGGAGACTCGCAGTAACATTGTTTTTCCTTGTATACATTAACGACATTGTGGAAAACTTAAATTGTGATGTTACAATTTTGCCGATGACACTTCTCTTTTCTCTGTCGTGAAGGATGAAGGGGAAACTGCTGATGAAATGAATAGTGATCTTGAAAGGGTTCGACTTTGGGCATGGCAATGGAAGAACGGAAGAAGTTATTTTCTCTTCAAAAAGACTCAAGCCTTCTCACCTCCCTCTATTCCTAGGGGGCAATGAGGTGACTGTAAAAGCAGAGCATAAGCATCTAGGCATGATCCTCTATTCTAAGCTAGATTTTCAGAGTCATACCAAAGAGGCGATTATTAAGGCAAGGCGAGGTATTGGTATGATAAGATATCTTTCCAAATATTTTTCTAGAGATGTACTGGATCAGATCGATAAGTTATATGTGAGGCCCCACTTGGACTATGGTGATACAATCTATCATAGAGATGATCCTCATATGCAAATGAATTTTACCCAGCGACTTGAGCAGACTCGGTATTGGGCTGCATTAGCTGTGACTGGAGCTTGGAGAGGTACAAGTAGGCAAAGGCTCTATGATGAACTAGGCTAGGAAACCCTTTACCACAGGCGGTGGTATAGACTTTTGTGTCATTTCTTTAAATTAGTGAGGTCTCACTCACCCGAATATTTGTTTTCAGAAGTCCCTCCGGAGCGTCAAGTAATCTACAGTCTTAGAAACCCGAGCGTTCACGATCAAAATATTGTACCAACTGTTCGATTTTCAAACACGTATTTCCAGAACTCACTCCATAAGTGGAATTTACTTGACGACGAGATAAAAAGTTCTACGTCAATTTCTGAGTTTAAGCGAAAACTGCTTCAGATTATAAAACCTGTGAAAAACTTCTTGTACAACATTTCTGATATAGATGGTATTAAGTATCTGACTAAACTTCGATTGAAATTTAGTGCTCTTAATGAACACAAATTCAGACATAGATTTGATTGCTTAAACCCCTGTTGCACCTGCGGCGAAGTGGTAGAGGATAATGAGCACTTTTTCCTGCACTGCCCTCGCTTTGAGATGATGCGCAGAGATCTCCTTGGTCAACTTTCGGACATTCCCGGGATTGATATTTAAAGTAATGGATTCAAAATCTTTATGCCAATTGTTGTTGTTTGGTGGCACCAATTTAACCGTTGTTGAAAATCGTATCGTTCTAGAAGCGACGATGGCATATATAAAAGCAACAAAAAGATTTAGTTACGGTGTCTCTACTTTCTGTTCTGGTGGGTGCGGGGAGTCGTTTTCGAGGGTGATCTCTGGGGGATTGGTTTCTTTGGAGGTGCGGCGTAGTCGTATTCTTTGAGGAGCTAATTCCTCACAGCCCTAATGACGTTTTACACATAAAACCCAAACCAACTTTGTGATCCCTGGGGGCACCTGTCCGTGCTCTTCGGGGTGGGGGGCGGAGTTGCCTTAAAATTATATGAGTAGATCGCAGCACGCAGTCTTTCCGTTCTTCGTACTATAGTGTTGTTCTATTGCAATGTTTTGTTGATAAACTATTCTAGCTTTTGTATATTTATTCAAGTGTTATTCACAGTGGGAGCTCGATGACCATGTGTCTATTTCCGCTGTGAATAGCACAATGTATCTTAAGTTTAGTTTATCTGTATCTGTATTTTAATTTTATTGATTATAAAAAAGGAGACTCCTGAAAAATTTAATCAGCATTTCCGGCTCCCTTCCACAAATTTCTCTGTACTCAAAATGTGTGAAAATCAGATTAATTAATTGATCTTTATGCTATCTAGGGGGAACTGGCTTCATTCAAGTCCATGCAGTGCTTCTAGCGTTATGAATTTGCAAAACTTTCTCAGTAATTCTGGTCCATCCACTACTCTCTTTAGACCGACGATGTGATTCCTTGTATTCGTTCAACATTTATAATCTGATGTTTTAATTACACTCATACAAAGGACTCACGACCAAACGGATTCTAAACAGGGACTAAAATCTTACGAAAAATCAGAAGAAACTTGGAACATCTTCCATCTTACGAACGTCAAAAGAAAATTTGAACGCTCCTTCGAATGTCACTTCGAGCATCACTTCGCTTCGAGAAGTCAAACTTTTAACTAATAAGCCAATCAAACGCTGCAAATAGGCACGTGGGTTGACCATATTAAGAAAGTAGCAATCTGATTGGTCACACCGTGAACGCGGCGGACTTGGCCTTATTAGTCCCTGCATTGAAGTGTAAGGACATAAGTCCCTCAACTGAAGCGATAATAGCAACAACAACAACAACAACAACAACGAACGTAAGTTGGGGGGACTTATGTAATGTAGTCTATACTCTCTCTTCAAATGCATAGAAAAGTAAGCTGCAATTTCAGAGGGCTGTTAAATAGAAAATAATGCAACTTTTTGGCGCAGTAATTTTTGTGTCATCGATATTTACCTCTTGTTCTCTTCATCTTCCTCCCTCAATCGTTGTGCCTCTGCTTCTTCTGCCAATTTCTGCCGTGCTAATTCTTCTTCCAATCTTCTCTGCCTTTCCTCCTCTTCTGCTCTCCGCCGTTCTTCCTCCTCTTTCCTTTTTCTTTCTTCTTCTTCTTTACGCTTCTTTTCAATTTCCTCTCTGATCCTCCTTTCCTTTTCTTCCTTGTCACGTTTTTGTGCCTCCATGTAAGGCCCAAACAGAGCTGAAGCATTTTCGAGAGTTTCACAAAATTTAACCATTGCTGTTGTTTCTGACATATCAGACAGCGCTTGCCATGCTTTCCTGATGGACAACAAAAATTCATGAATATATTTCGAGAACAGGATGATCTCATAAAGCACTACAATGTAGCTAAGCCTAGAAGAAAATGGCCGTTATTGAAATATTTGACTTGTATAGTAGGCAAAGGTGATATCAAAAAATTTTCACTGAGATCTATAATACCCAACTCTTTGACTAAACAGGAACTATATATCATGGATAAAACCTGGCCAGGTGAAGACCGCAGACCTCACAGACTTTGCGGACCTCGCAGACTGTCCATGGCCATAAGTATGCAACATTTTGAGTCCGCGTTTTTCATTTTGGCATAAGGTGAAAACCAGGGACTTTGCGGACTTTCCTAGAATGATCTAAAATTTCCTATCGTGACTTCTCAATTCACTGGAAACACGTTCTGGGAGTGTCTTAACATGTCAATTGTACATTTCATCATACTTTCTTCTACTTTCTTTCTGATTTTCAGTTATACTTTTGAGGTCATTCTGCTCGTTTAGGCCATATGTTCTATAATCTACCCGGTGTCCCAAAAAAAAGTTCCGGCGTTTGATCAAACGCAGAGAAAAAAATTTTCAATCTGGCAATTTCTAATCAATCTCGTTAAATGCTAGACATTTCGACTTCAAGTTTGACATATTGTAAGAAGAAATTAGTAATCTGAAAATGGAGTTATGAGCTCCGACATTCCATGTTTATGTTCAAAGCAAAACCAGAGAGACTGAGCGGCTTTCTTCACCGTCGCAATGAAGGGGGGATCTCCGGATGAGCAACAGATGACGAACAAGAGTTCTGCTCACTGAGCACATCCAAATCAAAGTCTGAAAATCGAATCCAATAGGAAATAGGTCTCGGGGGAACATACTAAGTTGATACTTTTTACCACTCAATTCAAGCCGCACGAAGCCGGAGAATGAAATGTTGCATTGTATGGCACATCAAACAAGGAACTGAGAACTATCTTAATTAAACAAAAGAACTGTGAAACTGTGGAATAGTGAAACTCCCATTTGATAATGCAACAATAAAAGCAGCAAACTGTTTGTCCCAAGACA
The DNA here is from genome assembly GCA_964019985.1 of Aurelia sp. 4 Dawson et al 2005. NCBI lineage: Eukaryota > Metazoa > Cnidaria > Scyphozoa > Semaeostomeae > Ulmaridae > Aurelia > Aurelia sp. 4 Dawson et al 2005. Next base: position 10,253,211 of record OZ026494.1, on the reverse strand, counting down.
GTCCACAAAATGATTTCGAGCAGGTGTCACCTCACACAATGTAAAAGCATTAAAAGCTAACAGTAGAATTTCTGCATGCTTGGCAAATTCCACTGACTAGAAAATAGCCTTTACTTTGAATGTGTTCAGTGATCAGAAACCTTGCCCCTTGTCAAGGTAATACAAGCATCGCCAATTCAGTGTATGTGTTGGTCTTTGAGGGAGTCCCATTATACCACCATGAGGCAGGATGCCGTATGAATCTCTCTGGTTTTGTCTTGAGCATGAGCACAAAATGTTAGAGCTCTTACTTCCATTTTCAGATGACTAATTTCTTCCCACGATATGCCAAACTTTATGTTGAAATGTCTAGCATGTAACTAGAGTGAATAGAAATCGTTGGTTTTGTAAACCTTTTCTGTGTTCCATCAAACGTCGGAACTTTTTTTTGGGACACCCGGTATTATATTAGGATACGGGCACAGACGTGTGCCCCCTGCTCCCTGACATTTCATTTGTTCATGTAAATCAGTTGAAAGTGAACAAAAAACATCAAAAAAACAATGCAATGAAAAGTCCGTGAAAGAATGGTCCCGTTTTTTAATTTTGTGTAACGTGAAAGTGAAAACCGCGGATATCGCAGACTTTTTAAAAAATGATATAAAATCTCCCTCTTGACTATTCAATTCAACGGAAACACATTCTGAAAGTTTTGGAAAATGGGACCGTACATTTCATTGTACTTTTCTTCTAATTTCTTTCTGATTTTCAGTTGCATTTTTGAAGTCATTCTTCTCATTAAGGCCATCTCTTCTAGAATGTACCATGTTGGGAAATATAAAGCATTGACATATGCCTGTTCCTAAGACTTTATTTGTTATTGTACATCGGTTGAGGCAGTGAATGAAAAAACCTAAAAAAACAATGCAGTGAAAACGTCCACGAAAGAAAGTACACGTTTTTCAACTCCAACATAAAGCATACAGTGATCTAGACAGACCTATATAATTATGAAATATAATGGCCAAGCAAATATATGGCATACTTGCTCTAAGAGAATAAACTTCGTGTTTAAATGAATCAATGACCGGTTCCATGTAAACAAGTTATAAAAAAGTCTCACATTTGCACTTGCATTATGATAGAGGATCATCTTAGTCATAAATCCATAATCGAGGAGCCCCCTTGCTACTAATCAAATTGGTTTATCTGCGAACGAAGTCTTTGAGAATTCTGCGGTTTTTGTCTTTCTGCAGTGATCTGGGCAGTGATATTGACAGTCATCCCAACAAAATTTCATACCTTCTGTCATTTCCAACAACATCAAAGTATCCTGTTTCTGGCATTTTACTGTTGTCATAACTTCCACAAGATTTCTGCTTGTAATAGGCAACTAATTGCAGTTTATCTTCATAACTTAGGTTCAGCACTTTTTTTCCTGTAAAGAAAATAATGTAAAGTGTTGCTGTATCAATGAGATATGCCTTTATTTTTACCACCTGGCTGGTTATGCAATGCACAAAGAGTAAGACTGTATACAGGCTCAGCTGAGGGAGCAACAACAACCTGAACAACACTGCCAGTAATCCTGCTTAGGGAACTGTCAGGACGATATTGAAAAAGCAAGGCCAAGGTGTTAGGAAACTAATAACTTATGTCATTTCAGTAGGAAACAGCAGTAAATGCCCCTGAAGTCAGAAAACAGAAGCACCAAATAACTGAATATGATATTCAAGTTCTGGGGACTGTTTTCTACGAACTGGTACTTCTTCATAACCTAATTTTTGCAAAGCATGGTCAACTGGAGTTGGAGTGACTTGCAAGAAGGCCCTGCAATGCACTTTGATGAAAGAGGTTACACTAAATATTTTGAGGTAAGTCAGAGCTTTCAAAGGAATGGGGGGATATTTGACAACATGCAAGCATGCATGCACATGAGCAATATGACGTTTGAGATATATTACGTGCCTAGTGATGTAATATTTCCATTGTATCATTGTAGAGACTTATTGTAATTTGCGTAAGCATGCGTAAGTCACGCATTTTACAACAAAATGCGTAAGAAGATGCTTAAGATAGCCTCGATGCGTAAGATGATGCGTAACTGTTGAGTCACCAGGACGAAAACCTGATTGATCGGGGTTGAGCAAATTACATGAAGCAAAATGCAAGTATAAGGAGTTGTAAAAGAGATTTTATACATCTTCCCGAAAATTGGTAGAAGAGAAATAGGATGGTAGTTACTCTTAACATTCTTTTCACTTTTCTTGTGAACCGGGACAACATTTGTACACTTCAATATTTCAGGAAATACACCCTGTCTCAAACAGGTCGTGAATATTATTTTAAGAGGAGTAAGTAATGAAACATCGCTTATTTTCATCATTATTATAAAAATTTCATCCCAGCCATGTGCCTTGTTAGGATTAAGAGATCCTATGATATTTAGAATTTTTTCCTCAGAGATGTTAAAGTCGTTGATCAAAGAAGTAGGTACTGGAACATGTTGAGGAAGTTCACTACCGGAGTCAGTTGTTGTACATTGGAGTATGAAATAATCATTAAATAACTGAGCGTTTTCAGTAAAATCAGTTATAAATAACCCGTTCTCTAAAATGGGTGATATTATAGGAATCTTTGCCTTATTCAAAGGGTATTGATTAATGACCAATATGTTTTGCGAGATATCCCTGGGTTAGCTAAAGTTTGCCCAGTTTTGCAAAAATAATTTTGTTTGGCATCCTCAACCATTTTTGTACCGTCATATATCATCTTCTGTATTCCTTCAAGCTCGTCTCCTGGCTGACCATTCCTAACAAAAGTTTTATAAGCATGATTCTGTTTCCTGAGGAATTTTTTAACATTGTGCGTTATCCAGGGAGCTTCACGAGGCCCGATCGTCCTAACCCGGTTTGGAATGGAATTAGAGTAAATGTTCAAAAGGACTTCGTTGAGTAATTTACTTGTTCGTTAGGGCATGTAATTTTTCCAAGATGTTCCTGCCAACGAAACATTCCAGTACTTTTCATAATGGCGACAAAATCTGCCTTATCATAATACCAGATTCTGCGGGTATGAGGGGGCAGTGTAACATTCGAGACAGATAATTTCCCATAGACGATTTGATGATGACATTGCTCATGCAGTGATGGATGAACACCAGACTCGATAACGAGGTTTGGTTGATCACTAAAAATCAAATCAATGCAGGATTTTGAATCGCCCATTAAGTTAGTTGGTTTCGAGATCAGCAGATGGAGACCAAGGTCAGATGTTATTCGCTCAAATAAACTGATGATCTTGTTGGGAGATCCCTTCTAAGCCAAAAAAAAGATGACACATAATTTTGTTACCATTTGGCCTTTTGTTTCAAGCACTCCATCTGATCATGCTAGTTCTTTGGCAGTGTGCCTTAATTTCCAAACATGAAAAGCTTTGAAAGTTATTAATTTTCTCATAATGATGAGGCAATGATGAATCTAGTTATATAGTTATGGCAGGTAATCTTCGCGCATGGGAGATTGTTGGGTAACTTTAACGCAGCCTGTTCTTGCCCTCGTGCAGCAATCGTTGCAGTCAGCAAGGTTTCTGACGCAAACAGCATCAGCTCAGCATCATTTTGATGTATTGCTCATAGCTATGCTATCTCACGTTTCTTAGTAACACCAATTTACAAAATTGTTTGCTGAATCCTTGTAATAAGATCTTTTCAACAAATTCATTCAACTTTCTTGTTATTTCCTTCTTGAGTGCTTATCTAAGAATGTTTGGTATTTGATTTGTCTCTCAATACTTCACATTTGACCTCCTAAAGCCATTTTCGTCTAGACCTTTCAATTGTTTTGAAAACAGGGTGCGTGAAAGTTAGGCTTCACTCTGTGACCAAGTCGGCTAACTTTGGTGCATGCATCCAAACAAGAAACCGGGTGTACTTCCGTGTTTGAATCACATGACCCTATGGGTGCAGTCAAGAAGAGAAGTGTAGGGTCTTAATGGGTATTGGTGGGTAGAATATGTCGACAGTTTTTACCATGTTTAAATTTGAATAAAATTGAATTGCCTTACCCCTGTTCCTGCCTTTTTCTAGCGGCTAAATTTCTCATTTCGCATTTAAAGGCAGAGGCAGGCTGTCCTTCAAAGTTAGCCCACAGTGCCTGAAAGTTACCCAGAAATGTAGGCTAACTTTAGGGGATCCAATTAATCATTATCTAATTAAAGGCAATTATCATTTTTGATTTAATTTCCATTGATTTACTAGCACTTGATGCAAACTTCCCTCAGACATATTTGGATTGTTTCCAGAAAGACATGTTAAGCTGTAATTGCAAAGTTTTTAAAAAATGTGTGAAAGTTACCCTCCCTGACTATACATATTTTGTTTTGGTTAATCTTTCAAAAGAGATATATATACATGTTCAGGCCTTACTGGGAACATTTTGTAGGCATATGGCCAATCGCTCTTGTGGTGCATATCACGTGTGCAGTGCGTTCCAGAAATTTCATCAGAGAATGTCTATTGGAATTGGAATCTACAACTTGTTGGACCTGGCCAGCAACAGGGGGTCAAATTTTGAAATGCTTCAAGTACATCTGAAAATTAGCCAATAGTGATATTTTCCTATTCTTAATGAAGAGGCAAGGCAGCAGAAAATTTGCCACTCTCTGTAAATTTTTGCTAAATTCACTGGAAAAGTAAATTGAATGAGCAAGAAGGAACTGAATTTTCAAGACCTAACATACAGTAAGGTCTTACAGGATTATCTTTTGTAAACAACTTGATGATTATTATCAAATCATTAGGGGTCTTTGGTTAAGTGCAAGATCTAATCCTCATTTTGAAAGGGGAGGCTGGCTATCTATTGCACTCCTTGGTAAGATGGGGCCTATGCCAAGGTGTGCGAGTGCAATCGCGCACCATTCCCAGTAAGGCCTGCATTTTAGTAGAAGCAGAAGAAAGTCAGAAGAACTTAGTGAAAGCTTTAATTTGTATAAAATGAGCCCAAACAAGAGCAGGTTTTCTCAAAGTGTATGGAAAACCAATACCTTTTACATGATTTTTACGACCAGAAATACTGTATGTTTGCCATCCAGTGGCGGCTGGCAGCGCTACTAGCGGTACCAGTCTAGTACCATTTTATTTTGAAAGCTTGGAATTTTTTGTTTTAATTTCTAATATGTCAACAATGCAAAAAAGTGAATTCGCCATGAAAACAAACAGAAGGAAGAGCGGCAGCGCACACTAGAGCCAATATCTCAGCACGACCCTGCTTTTATTAATCCTTGTTGAATGAGTCGTATTGAAATAGATCCTTTATGTATTCCACGGTACTAGACCTCATTCATCTGGTACTGCAGAAAGCAGTCCCATTGTGATTGGTGACTTGTCATGACGTAAAATTCTTTGTGTACACGTAAGCCCAACAATGGCAAAGTTCGATCGCAGTACTAGATTCCTCGTTCTGGTAACGCTGTGTGGCCGTCAAATAACACATCAATTCAAGATTACGAAATCGACCCCGCAGTACTTTCAGCAGTATCAAATGGCATGTTAAACCACTGTTTTTTCAATGTGTTCTCTGCTGTTTTATTGAACCGATACTAAGGTATTTGAAAGTACGTTACAAAGTTTTTAGGTCTGTGTTTGTTTCTGGGCAGTGACTAGTTCGAATGTCAACGATTTTGCTGTAAATGAACCGAATTTCAGAGACCTTCAACCTAACCTTTCTGGAGTTCCGCATATTTTGACACTGTCGTCAGCTCAGGGTCACTTAATCATTTTACTCACGAGCAGCAGACCTTTCATAGAAATTAATGTTAAGATACGAGACTGTGAGAATGCATATTAGGATTTTTCATGGATGCATGGCGAAAATACTTGCCTTCTTCTTTATATACTACCACTAGGGAAGCAATCTTTGAAAGTTGTTTTCCCACTCCTATACATTCCTGGTGTAAATGGAACCATTCGAATTGTTCTGTATATGTTTTCATTTGTTATATGATAGATGAAAAATGCGAACTTCTGTGCATTGTACACAACAAGTGGAACGAGAAACCCACGCTACTAGAATCTCATTTCTGGTACCTCCATGAACTGCGGCTAGCCAGTGATGGGCTGGGTGCCGCAAGTGATTAACTTCCCGAATGTGTTGCTCACAAGCCTCTAAAATGGCCGCAGCCAGCGATCGACAAGACTCACAATATTTGCATGGAAAGGTTTCAGTGATGCAACCGGCGTCGTGGGAATAACTTGCAAAAACTCATTCATTAGAAAAAAGTAGCATCATTTTTTAAGAAGGAGGTATAACATTATTTCCTGATAAATTGTGCTTGCAATTTCATCTATAAAATGTTGTCCTTTCCGCTTAACTTTAAAATTTACCTTCCCAACTTTCTCGAAAATCTATTGGGAAAGACATTTTGCTTGCATTTTTGAGACAATCCTTTACCCAATTTTTCTTAAAACTTCAAAGCTTCCCAGGGGCTTTGCCCCTGGACCCCAATGGGGGGCTCACAGCGCCCCCCATCCCCCAGCTGGTCTGAGGCAAAAATTTGTTCGCTTCGCTCACAAAATTTTGTTTCCCTAGTACCATCTTATATTGCGTGCCAGCCGCCACTGTTGCCATCTGTATATTCCTATAATTCCATCAAAAAGTCAAGGGTATCAATTTTTTATATGTCCCGACTGCTTCCCATTTATTATTGGGTGGCATGTGCCCATCGTCATAAGACTTGAATTACCCCCTCTCCCCCCGGGAGTGGGTTATGGGTGTGTGCTGTGCACTTCTCTACTACTCTTTCTACAAAAAATTGAACGATAATAAGCTTAATAAAGACGGAAAAGTGGGATCAAACATTTCAGCAACAAGTTTTAAACATGTGTTCAAGGGCACTTCTCACTATCAGCGTATAAAATTCCTGAAGAAAATATAACCAAAATATGGCAAGGTGTCTTAAACTTCAAATGCGGCCTAAAATGTCAACCTGGCCTAACTTTAGGCCATTTGCTATCATTATGATGAATGACAGAGTCTCGTCCTACCTTTCTTGTAATAATCAAGTGATAATTTGAATAACTCTTCAAGTGTTAAGCCATATTTGTAGATAATGCCGGTCGTTGATTTAAGAGAAAGGATTTCATCTTCCTGCTCTGAGGGTATCGTCATGTTTTGTTCAGTTGCAGAGGCTTCGTTGTTCTCAAAATTCGGCCTGACCTCCTCCATTTTGAATTCTGTCAGTGTGAATCCTTGCCACGTCCAATGTGCTCCTCCCTATCGCACTATGACGTCATGTCAGTTGACTTGACTCCTTGTGTTCAAAATCTGATAAACAACTGCTGAGCATTCGGACATAGTTAATAGATTCGGATACCCTAAAAACCATAGCCTATAGTGTGGGGAAGGCCCTGGCACCCAGGGTAGGAGTCGGATGAAGACCTTTTTATTCTCATTGCCTTCAGTGTCAGGTTCTGTTCTAGAATCATAATTGACTTTGGTGTTATTTCTCGGGAAGGTTTCGGGGTAACTTGAAATCCTTGCAAAGTATTTCTCTCTTCGTGATGATATGGTACTATGATTTCTCATCAATATTCAGATCCTGGAAGAGGCACTAGAGTATATATATATATATTCCAGGCGGAATTCTTCAGACATTTTACTGAAGAAGGCCACCAGGGGTTTCTGAAGGATATTAGCGTTAAGATAATCGATAGGCTAACGGGGGGAAATAGGATGCGGGAAAGCTTCTGGCAATATCGGCTGGATTGCTTTACCCCTAAGGGTTTAAACACTAGGCAGGTTGATACATAGATTTCATTTTTGTTATATTTTTGGTTGTTGTGTTGTTTTGGTTTTAGCACTGAGCTTTTCGTTAGGGATACACGCTGTTTTTTAGGCTTTTCTGTTCTGCCTATCCACTCTCGGATCTTTCTATTGTTTGTTTTGTTGTAATATGCGATCCTTATAGCTTCGGCGAGACAGACACAGCCACCGGCTTCAGCAGTTCTTAACTCTGCGCTTTCTTTGATCTTTCTCCCGCCACCTTTGTATTGCCGGCTATTTAACACATCTTTTATACGCTTTGTAATGAGTAGGATCCCGCTTAGGCTATTGTTTGTCTTGTATTGTTTTTGGAATTCGTAATCTATATGTATGCTCCTGCTAATTTTGAAAAGTCATACTGATGAAGGCTTCGGCCGAAACGTTTACAAGAATGTGTTTTTTCTGAGTTCATATATCTATTTCTATTACGCATTGAGATTGAGCTTATGAGTATATATATTATTTTGCTTTGAGTAGGAAAGAAGGATAATTGGATGGAGCGCACATTATTGATTATTAATTCATTTACTAATTTAACGAAACTGGAACATCACCGTAATTTCTTGGAGTTTTGCAAAGGCGTCAATGTCATCCCGACTGGACTTAGTTTGAAGAAAGTACCGTCGTTATTTGGAAAAGCGTCACCGAATTTTGAAGAGACTTGGCAAGGCATCTTGACAACTGCACAGGAACAGCTACTCACGCTACTCATAATACAGTATCGGGACAGTCTGGCAAAAACATATGGCAATGCTTACGAAACGCTGCAAAGAGAACGACGAAACCTTTTCCAAGAAGAACTAGACCACATCAAAGAGCAGGTCAAAAGTCTTAAAGAAACCCTGGAACAGAAGAGAAAGAAGAAAGCAAGTAAGCTGTGCAATGAATCGGGAATAGCTCTGACCAACGAAAGGCTTGCAGAACTTCAAACCACAGATCACCACAACCACGAGCTGTTTGACAGTAGCGATCTTCGGCCAATGGAGAGAAGACAAGATGAGACCCCTGGACATGTTGTTGAACCAGTAAACGGCGATTTAGTGAATGAAGCGGAGGTGACAGAAAATGGAAGGCTAACAGGACGATTTGTCAGTGGGAATGTGGTGAATCTTTCTCGAAAGGAACTTTCGGCAGAAGACATAAGTCTCCTGTCGAAAGGCCTGAAATTTTCACCCACTCCCACTGACATCGACAAAGCGAAACTTAAAGAAGACCTCGAAGCATTCAAGAGAAGGATGAGATTACGATGGCATTTTAGGGACAATGAGGACAGTTTTTCAGAGGACAATAACGATAACAAATTTAGAATCAAATCCTCGTGGCAGCCCCCAAAAGAAGACCCAGTCCTAGAAAACTATCTTTCGCTGCTGGAGAAGGAGGTAATGTCTGTCTCGCCGGAGGGTAAGAACTTTAGTAATCTTTCTCCTTCTGAACAACTTTCTTTGAAACAACTTAAATCTGATAGGAACATAGTAATCAAGGAAGCGGACAAGGGATCAGCAGTTGTAGTATGGGATAGGGGGGACTACATAAGTGAGGCTAACCGACAACTAGACGATAGGCAGGTTTATGAAGAAGTAGAGGTGGACCCCTCGGTAGATCTGGGTAAGACCGTTAATTCTAGGTTGAATGAGATGAGGGAGGAGGACCCGGGATTAGAGGAAGTGACTGAGTATTTGAAAGTTAAGGATTCTAAGTTAGGTAGATTTTACTTGTTGCCTAAGATCCACAAGGGTCTTAGTAGTGTTAAGGGGAGACCAGTTATTTCCAATTGCGGTACAATAACAGAACATATTTCAGAATATTTAGACCACCACCTTAACCCGTTGGTTAGCCAAAGTAGGTCGTATGTTAAGGACACTAACCATTTTTTGTCTAGGCTAAGTAAGTTAGGAAAGATACCAGAGGGGGCTATGTTGTGTACGGTTGATGTTGTGGGACTCTATCCCAGCATTCCACACGGGGAGGGTTTAGAGGCCGTCAGGGAGGCGCTGGATAGAAGGGAAAACCCGGGCGTGGCTACCGATACCCTAGTGGGGTTGGCGTCCTTGGTCTTGGAGAATAATTATTTTGAATTTAATGATAGGATTTATAGGCAGAAATTGGGCACGGCTATAGGCACGAAGTTCGCTCCGGCCTACGCCAATCTCTTCATGACCCGGTTGGAAGAGAGGTTGTTGGAGGCTTCAGCTGACAAGCCCCTTGTCTGGATGAGATTCATCGATGATGTATTCTTTATCTGGACGCATGGGGAAGAAAAGTTGGAGTCTTTCATCAATCATCTCAACGGTAGCCACGAAACCATTAAATTTACTAGCGAACAATCACGGGATAGGATTAGCTTTTTAGATGTTCAGGTTAGCGTGGGGGAGGGGGGAGTCCTTTCGACAGACTTGTTTTGCAAGCCTACTGATACACATCAGTACTTGCACAAGAAGTCTTGTCACCCCTGGCACACCAAAAAGGCGATCCCCTATGGTCAGGCACTTAGGTTTCGTAGGATATGCTCGGAGGATCGCCAGTTTCAGGAGAGAGTAGGCGAGTTAGCTGGATGGCTTAAGGACAGGGGCTACGAAGAGTCTTTAGTTAATGAGCAAATAGATAGGGTACGTAGGTTAGATAGGACGGCTCTTCTAGCAAATGCGGGAAATAGGACCAATGACCAAGGGAGGGGGGAAAGGGTTCCGCTTGTTGCGACATATCATCCAGCGCTCAATAGTTTGGGGAAGGTTGCCAGGAGACTCCATCCTATGCTCACGAATTCGGAGGAGCATGGGAGGGTGTTTCCTGAGCCACCTTTAATAGCTTTTAGGAGATGTAAGAACCTTAAGGATATACTTGTTAGGGCTAGGCTGAGTAATGAGGGAAATGGGGGGACTGATAAGAAGGGATGTTCTCGTTGTGGTAAATCTCGTTGTCAAGTGTGTAACGTTATGAGTAATAGTGAACATTTTCATTCAAACATAGATAGCAGGGAATATAGGATAAACTATTCGTTTAATTGTGACTCGTCAAATGTTGTGTATTTGTTGGAATGTACTGTTTGTGGTGTACAATATGTTGGTAGCACCTGCACGCCTTTTAGGCTTAGGTTTAATAATTACAAGGCGTGTAGCCGTAAGTTGAATTCGGGGGCCTCAGTACCCCAGGCGGAATTCTTCAGACATTTTACTGAAGAAGGCCACCAGGGGTTTCTGAAGGATATTAGCGTTAAGATAATCGATAGGCTAACGGGGGGAAATAGGATGCGGGAAAGCTTCTGGCAATATCGGCTGGATTGCTTTACCCCTAAGGGTTTAAACACTAGGCAGGTTGATACATAGATTTCATTTTTGTTATATTTTTGGTTGTTGTGTTGTTTTGGTTTTAGCACTGAGCTTTTCGTTAGGGATACACGCTGTTTTTTAGGCTTTTCTGTTCTGCCTATCCACTCTCGGATCTTTCTATTGTTTGTTTTGTTGTAATATGCGATCCTTATAGCTTCGGCGAGACAGACACAGCCACCGGCTTCAGCAGTTCTTAACTCTGCGCTTTCTTTGATCTTTCTCCCGCCACCTTTGTATTGCCGGCTATTTAACACATCTTTTATACGCTTTGTAATGAGTAGGATCCCGCTTAGGCTATTGTTTGTCTTGTATTGTTTTTGGAATTCGTAATCTATATGTATGCTCCTGCTAATTTTGAAAAGTCATACCGATGAAGGCTTCGGCCGAAACGTTTACAAGAATGTGTTTTTTCTGAGTTCATATATCTATTTCTATTACGCATTGAGATTGAGCTTATGAGTATATATTATATATATATATATATATATATATATATATATATATATATATATATATAAATATATAAATATATATATATATATATATATGTGTGTATATAGAGTGTACGATGAAAGAAGAGGGTCGACAACATAAGAAAGCAGGCATCAATTCGGTCTTTTGCGCTTTTTATTTTCATTTCAGTGCTGACTAGTTTCGCCCACTAGGGCATCTTCAGAGCAACTGATTAATTTTAAGTATCAACCTGTATTTATAAGGAACCGTTTGTCCATATAAGGTTAATTAATTCAGAAGGGTAAATTTGTCCTTATAAGGTTAAAATGTTCTTGTTGTATATTGTTGTTGCTGTTTGCCTCGTTTTCGTTGTTTTCATTCGAGTCATCGTTGCTTTAGGGGTCGGATATCGTATCCTGTTGTCGTATTTCTATTCATTGTCTTTTGACGTCAAATTGTTTTTCATTCATTCATAGAGTTGTTCTCCGTTTTTCATTCATCGTTGTTCGAGCTTCGCTTTTCAAATTTGTATCGGTGCTTCTTTGCCGGTGGCTGATTCCTTGAATCTTAAGCCACCTCGGGTGTACCTTTACCCTGTTCGTTCTGTTCGGTTCGGTTCTTTTCGTAAGCGTTGTTCGCAATTTGATGTTCTCGTTTGAAGTATTGCTATTAAGCAGTTTCTTGTCGTGTGACGTCGCTTGTGTGTCTTCGTGGTCTTTGCAGTTGTTGTTTTTGTTGTTGTTGCTGTTGTTGTTTAGAATCACATCAATTCATTGAGTTTAATTCTTTGTAGGATGTTTTCCTTTGTGAAAAGGTCAGGTGTTGATAAGTTGCAATTGTTGCTGTTGTTGTTGTTGTTGTTTGTGATGCTCTTATCGTTGTTTATAGTTAAAGCGCTTCCTACTTCTTGAAGTATCTTCTGTAGTCTGCGTCCAGACTCAATAATAATATAGAGTGTACGATGAAAGAAGAGGGTCGACAACATAAGAAAGCAGGCATCAATTCGGTCTTTTGCGCTTTTTATTTTCATTTCAGTGCTGACTAGTTTCGCCCACTAGGGCATCTTCAGAGCAACTGATTAATTTTAAGTATCAACCTGTATTTATAAGGAACCGTTTGTCCATATAAGGTTAATTAATTCAGAAGGGTAAATTTGTCCTTATAAGGTTAAAATGTTCTTGTTGTATATTGTTGTTGCTGTTTGCCTCGTTTTCGTTGTTTTCATTCGAGTCATCGTTGCTTTAGGGGTCGGATGTCGTATCCTGTTGTCGTATTTCTATTCTTTGTCTTTTGACGTCAAATTGTTTTTCATTCATTCATAGAGTTGTTCTCCGTTTTTCATTCATCGTTGTTCGAGCTTCGCTTTTCAAATTTGTATCGGTGCTTCTTTGCCGGTGGCTGATTCCTTGAATCTTAAGCCACCTCGGGTGTACCTTTACCCTGTTCGTTCTGTTCGGTTCGGTTCTTTTCGTAAGCGTTGTTCGCAATTTGATGTTCTCGTTTGAAGTATTGCTATTAAGCAGTTTCTTGTCGTGTGACGTCGCTTGTGTGTCTTCGTGGTCTTTGCAGTTGTTGTTTTTGTTGTTGTTGCTGTTGTTGTTTAGAATCACATCAATTCATTGAGTTTAATTCTTTGTAGGATGTTTTCCTTTGTGAAAAGGTCAGGTGTTGATAAGTTGCAATTGTTGCTGTTGTTGTTGTTGTTGTTTGTGATGCTCTTATCGTTGTTTATAGTTAAAGCGCTTCCTACTTCTTGAAGTATCTTCTGTAGTCTGCGTCCAGACTCAATAATAATATAGAGTGTACGATGAAAGAAGAGGGTCGACAACATAAGAAAGCAGGCATCAATTCGGTCTTTTGCGCTTTTTATTTTCATTTCAGTGCTGACTAGTTTCGCCCACTAGGGCATCTTCAGAGCAACTGATTAATTTTAAGTATCAACCTGTATTTATAAGGAACCGTTTGTCCATATAAGGTTAATTAATTCAGAAGGGTAAATTTGTCCTTATAAGGTTAAAATGTTCTTGTTGTATATTGTTGTTGCTGTTTGCCTCGTTTTCGTTGTTTTCATTCGAGTCATCGTTGCTTTAGGGGTCGGATGTCGTATCAATTTGAATGAAAAACAATTTGACGTCAAAAGACAAAGAATAGAAATACGACAACAGGATACGACATCCGACCCCTAAAGCAACGATGACTCGAATGAAAACAACGAAAACGAGGCAAACAGCAACAACAATATACAACAAGAACATTTTAACCTTATAAGGACAAATTTACCCTTCTGAATTAATTAACCTTATATGGACAAACGGTTCCCTATAAATAGAGGTTGATGCTTAAAATTAATCAGTTGCTCTGAAGATGCCCTAGTGGGCGAAACTAGTCAGCACTGAAATAAAAATAAAAAGCGCAAAAGACCGAATTGATGCCTGCTTTCTTATGTTGTCGACCCTCTTCTTTCATCGTACACTTTATATTATTATTGCGTCTGGACGCAGACTACAGAAGATACTTCAAGAAGTAGGAAGCGCTTTAACTATAAACAACGATAAGAACATCACAAACAACAACAACAACAACAACAATTGCAACTCATCAACACCTGACCTTTTCACAAGGGAAAACATCCTACAAAGAATTAAACTCAATGAATTGATGTGATTCTAAACAACAACAACAACAAAAACAACAACTGCAAAGACCACGAAGACACACAAGCGACGTCACACGACAAGAAACTGCTTAACAGCAATACTTCAAACGAGAACATCGAATTGCGAACAACGCTTACGAAAAGAACCGAACCGAACAGAACGAACAGGGTAAAGGTACACCCGAGGTGGCTTAAGATTCAAGGAATCAGCCACCGGCAAAGAAGCACCGATACAAATTTGAAAAGCGAAGCTCGAACAACGATGAATGAAAAACGGAGAACAACTCTATGAATGAATGAAAAACAATTTGACGTCAAAAGACAAAGAATAGAAATACGACAACAGGATACGACATCCGACCCCTAAAGCAACGATGACTCGAATGAAAACAACGAAAACGAGGCAAACAGCAACAACAATATACAACAAGAACATTTTAACCTTATAAGGACAAATTTACCCTTCTGAATTAATTAACCTTATATGGACAAACGGTTCCTTATAAATAGAGGTTGATGCTTAAAATTAATCAGTTGCTCTGAAGATGCCCTAGTGGGCGAAACTAGTCAGCACTGAAATAAAAATAAAAAGCGCAAAAGACCGAATTGATGCCTGCTTTCTTATGTTGTCGACCCTCTTCTTTCATCGTACACTTTATATTATTATTGCGTCTGGACGCAGACTACAGAAGATACTTCAAGAAGTAGGAAGCGCTTTAACTATAAACAACGATAAGAACATCACAAACAACAACAACAACAACAACAATTGCAACTCATCAACACCTGACCTTTTCACAAGGGAAAACATCGTACAAAGAATTAAACTCAATGAATTGATGTGATTCTAAACAACAACAACAACAAAAACAACAACTGCAAAGACCACGAAGACACACAAGCGACGTCACACGACAAGAAACTGCTTAACAGCAATACTTCAAACGAGAACATCGAATTGCGAACAACGCTTACGAAAAGAACCGAACCGAACAGAACGAACAGGGTAAAGGTACACCCGAGGTGGCTTAAGATTCAAGGAATCAGCCACCGGCAAAGAAGCACCGATACAAATTTGAAAAGCGAAGCTCGAACAACGATGAATGAAAAACGGAGAACAACTCTATGAATGAATGAAAAACAATTCGACGTCAAAAGACAAAGAATAGAAATACGACAACAGGATACGACATCCGACCCCTAAAGCAACGATGACTCGAATGAAAACAACGAAAACGAGGCAAACAGCAACAACAATATACAACAAGAACATTTTAACCTTATAAGGACAAATTTACCCTTCTGAATTAATTAACCTTATATGGACAAACGGTTCCTTATAAATACAGGTTGATACTTAAAATTAATCAGTTGCTCTGAAGATGCCCTAGTGGGCGAAACTAGTCAGCACTGAAATAAAAATAAAAAGCGCAAAAGACCGAATTGATGCCTGCTTTCTTATGTTGTCGACCCTCTTCTTTCATCGTACACTTTATGTGTGTGTATATATATATATATATATATATATATATATATATATATATATATATATATATATATATATATATATATATATATATATATATATATATATATATATATATATATATATATATATATATATATATATATATATATATATATATATACATATACATATACATATACATGTCTGACGGGCACGTCCTTGTGGTTTTGCAGGGTATCGTTTTCGCCCACTTTTTCTAAAATAGGGTATCAAAAGAAGCCAATTTTTCTAGAGTCAGTTGTCAACACATGCCATTTTCATTTCATTTATTTATCGGGGAGGGTAGCCCTTCGACACTAATGTCGGTTTTCAAGGGGCCCTCCCATAAAACATAATTAACACCTATTTACAAAATAAATATTATAAAACTATCAAAAACATATATCTAAAAACCTATTTACAACCTAAATCCTATATACAAAATCAACTATTTACAAAAGAAAAATGTCCTAAATTGTTTGTTTAAAACAACTTAGAGAGGATGCCTGCTTAGACTCGGCTGAGAGGCTATTCCACAGCTTTGCTCCTCTATAAGAAAAGGATTTTTGGCCATTTGAACTCTTCTTGAGAGGAAGCCTAAGATCTGTCTCAGTATTACGGAGACTGTAAGAGGAGCACTGTGAGCTTTTTGTAAAAAAGCTACACAAGGATTGTGGAGCCAGCCCCACGCAGGCTAGCCCATGTAATGATTTGAAGACCATTGTTTGAGACTCATTTAGAATGAGCTCATGAATGGTCTTCCAACCAAGACTTTTAATAAGTGGGCTGCTTGGGGCATCAAAGCTGCTGTTTGTTACAATTCTAGCAGCACGGTTCTGAAGTTTTTGCAGCTGATTAATTTCAGTTGAACCTGCACAGCCCCAAACAGAGCAGCAATACCGAAAGTGGGGCTCCACAATACCTGTGTAGATAATTTTCAAAGTTTCTTTTGGCAAGAAAGATTTGGCATGTTTTAAAAAGCCCACTGCCCTGGAAACTTTGGTAGAAATAGCCTTGATTTGCTCTTTCCAGTCCAGGGAGGAATCAATTTCCACACCAAGATATTCGGTTTTTTGGAAAACTTCAAGCCTGTTCTCACGAATTTTCAATTCTAACTCTTTGTTCTGACTTTTTAGAATGTTGTGCCTTGGCTTGGTAGAAACCAGCATGGAATGAGTTTTGGCAACATTTAGAGAAAGTTTGTTACCCTGCAGCCAGGTGTCCAGTTGCTTAAGATCACTGTTAATAGCCTCATTCAGCCAAGTAATATCTGAGGACTGATAACACAGACTGGTATCATCGGCATACATGGACACAGTGGAGTCTTGGACAGCAGACAAGATTGCCCCATGTCCTAATCCCCTTCTCTCAGGTGACCATAATGTTAACAAAAATAAGGCTATATTTCGCTTTAAGACAGTTGAGGTCCAGGGGATCAGGGATGCATTTGCCAAAGTCAAAACGGCAAAGAGCTTTGGGACTGACAACATCTCTAGCTACTTTTTGAAACTTGCATTGCCTTTTATAGGGAATTCACTAGCTGTCTTGTTCAATACATCTGTCGAAACAAGTCAGTTTCCTGACTCATGGAAAGTAGCTAGAGTCACCCCAATTTTCAAAGATGGTGAAAAGACTAACAAGTCTAACTACAGACCAATTTCAGTCTTGCCTGTCATCTCAAGGCTCTTTGAAAAACTTGTCACTGACCAACTGTACCAACATATGAATGAAAATGGTCAGTTTCCAATAACCAGTCTGGTTTTTTACGACTTCGTTCGGTTTTTTACGACTGGTTTTTTACGACTTTGCCAGAAGAGTATAGTTTGTAAGATCTGGTTGTTCAGGCTAATTGTTGTGCTTTGGGGCATTCTTTTGATCAATTTATCTACGATCAGCTACAGGCGAGGGAAGTACCCCCCTTTTGATTGGAAATAAAGAACAAAAGAATAAGAAACTATTTCTCCCCGAGAGCACAGCTAAATTTGTCAGTCTTCAACTTAGATGTACATACCTTATGCATTTAAACATCGTCCGCCAAACATCGAAGAAACAAGCTGAAAAAGTCAAAATTAACAGTGTACCTGTGAGCTCGGGCATAAAGCCCTTGCGTGAGGTTTAAAACAGAAAATACACTGCAAATTCAGCGAAAACAACTTCAAAACTTCATCAAAACACAACTCTCGTACAAAATCGATGAATGAAAATCAATGTGTGTCCGTCAAGTTCCGCTTTTGATCCTTTTGTTTTCTTGTCTCGTTCTGCGACGGGGGTAATGTTTATATTATGAACAATGGCTATGAATATTATCATTACAAATAAAAATAAATGGGGTCCAGTTTTTAGTCTTTCTCACATACGCCCCTCGTTCGAAAAATGTTCTCCTGAACATTTGGCTACGGCTATGCGAATCTGATTTCCACTAACGAAGTCATTCTCAACAATCCTTGCTGGAGATGGCCAATCTCTCAATGAAAACTTTACTACACGACTTCCTCTTAATGACTGTTCAAACAGAAGAGAATAGTACAATTAGTAACTTCTTGAATCAGTGTATCTGATAAAAATATCAACGACTGCGCGTTGCTTCGGAAACTTGATCATCTCGACGAGTATATAAAGCAAATGTTAAATCAGCATAGATGAAAATGTATTTGAGTCTTGTGGCTAAGCTAACATGTAACTGTGACATGACGAGGGTAGATTTGATTCTGCATAACCGGTGAATAGTACCATGGGCAAAATGCTGGTATGTTGAACATTGGAAAGTTTGACATGACTTGCAATGGTTGAACGCTAGCATGTTGAATGTTCGATGGAGATCCAAACCGGTCATAGTTCAGCATAATTGGTGGGTTGCGAATGCGCAATGGTCTTCGGTGTTGATTATCTGCTAATGCATCCGATGATTCTGACGATACTGAAATTGATGGACTAAATGTTGGAGCTAAAGGTGATAATCCCGACTGTGGTGGCGAATGCTCCTCAATGTTCCGTGGCGGACTGGCTTGGTCTGCTTCAGGTTCTTCACCAGCCGTTTCATTCAGTTGGGTAACTTCTTGATTATCTTCATTTGATGAGCTGTTGTCTGTAACAATTGGTTCGGGCTGAAAAGCGGGCAAGAACATTGGAAATTCTTCCGAATCAGCGTCACTTTCATCTGTAGCACGTTCTGTCACTCTCAGTTCTTTTGGCTTGGGTGTACGGACGTACGGTTTGCGCTTTGGTAATTCTTTCTCAGGATCTGTATCAACTAGCATGTTACAAGGCAAGAGTAAGTTCCGATGTAGTGTGCGCTCTCGTCCCGTTCCAATCTCTGGTTTCACGACATAGACTGGACCATCTTCCTTCCGACTAACAACTACATGTACTTTGTCTTCCCAATACGAACGAAGTTTGTGGGGCGCCTGCCTTGGTGTTAAGTTTCTTACAAGAACACGATCACCAACTTCAAGGGAAACATGATGCATCCTGTTGTCGTAATGAACCTTTCCCGATAACCGTGATTTTGCTGAATTTTGCGATGCAATACGATGTGCTTGGCTCATTTCTGAGTACCATTTGCTGACAGATGGTGTCACTTTAGGCAGGTTGTCCGTAGCTTCAGGAAACATAGCATCAATAGGCAACTTAGGCTTTCTTCCAAACATCAGAAAGAACGGTGAATATCCAGTTGCGGAATTTCGAGTGCTATTATACGCATGTGTCATCTTGTTGAGAGCATCCTTCCAATTTGATTTTTCCTTGTCAGATAATGTTCTAAGCATACCAATTATCGTTTTGTTGAAGCGTTCTGTTTGACCGTTCCCCTGTGGATGGTAAGGTGTAGTACGCAGTCGCTTGATACCCATTAATTTCTCTAATTGATGGAACAGCTTGTTCTCAAATTCTTTCCCTTGATCATGCAATATCTTGTCGGAAAAGCCAAAACGTAGAAAGAAATCGTTGAATAGCTTATCGGCTGCGGTCTTTGCTTCCTTGTTTCTTGTTGGATAGGCTTGCGCAAAACGGGTGAAATTATCAACAATGACTAGAATATACTCGTAACCACCAACACTGCGCTCCAGGTGCAAGAAATCGATTGAGATTAACTCTAGTGGCATGGTTGATACGATATTCTGAAGTGGTGCTCTCGTATGTTTATTTGGAGCTCTGTCTTTCAAACACGGGCATACTTTGGTGACGTATTCAGTGATCTGGGTATGCATGCGTGGCCAGTAGAATCTCTCTCTTGTCACGTCAAAAACTCGATCAGCTCCCAAATGGCCCATGTTGTTGTGCAGTTCTTTCAAGACTAAAGGACGATACTTTGCTGGTAATACAAGCTGGTCCAAATCTACTGAGCGATGTCTCAATATTCCAGCTTTGGTGAGATGCAATCGGTCCCATTCGCGAAGCAAGATTTTAACATCTGGCGATTCCATTCTGATTTCATCAGCTGATGGCTTTTGATTCTGTTGTTTGAATTTGAGCACACGTGATATAACTGGATCTTGCAACTGTGCATCCATTATTTCGTTATCACTAAAAGAAGTAGCATCCTCACAGCTTGCAACATGACTCTTTGGATTACTGTTTGCATTCACAGCAGCGATCCAGGTGGAATTTCCTGACTTTCCTACTTTTATGCCATTGATAATCGCGTCGATTGTATCGGTTGAGGTTTCTTTTGAACAGAGTTCTTGGTAATGAAGAGGTAACCTGGAAAGGGCATCTGCATCACCATTGCTTGTACCCGGTCTATATCTGATCTTGAAATTAAAGTCTGCTAGCTCAGCAATCCACCTATGTCCAGTAGCATTAAGCTTTGCAGTACTTAGGACATAAGTAAGCGGGTTGTTGTCAGTATAAACAACAAAATTAGGTGCGTAGAACAAGTAATCACGAAAATGATCACATACAGACCACTTCAATGCGAGAAACTCGAGCTTACCAGCATGCATATGATAACTTCTTTCAGCCTGTGTCAAAGATCGTGATCCATATCCGATTACTCTCAGGACACCATCCTCATCTTCTTGGTACAAAACTGCACCAAGTCCATCTTTGCTTGCATCTGTGTGCAGAATAAACTGACGTGTGAAATCAGGATATGCTAGGATTGGTGGTGAGGTCAGGGCTTGGATCAACAACTCAAGAGAAGCCTGATGGGTGTCCTTCCATTGAATCTGGGTGTTGGATGGCAACTGACCTCCTCTGGCGTTGTTTGGTGCTCGTTTTCTTTGGTTACCAGGTGGTTTCTCAGTACCATCTGTTCGCAGCAAGTCTGTCAATGGCTTAGCAACCTTGGCAAATCCAGGGATATACTTTCGATAATAACCTACAAGTCCCAGGAGCTTACGAAGTTCACCAATGGTTCTGGGTGGTTTGTCTTGAAGCGATGTTATTGCTTCAATATTGCTGAGGTTTGGCTTGTAGCCATTTTTGGAGACGACATGTCCAAGATAACAAACCTCCTGCTGAAAAAACTTGCACTTACTGGCTTTCAATTTCACGCCACGACTGCTAAGACGATTCAGGACCAGTTGTAGATGTTCCACATGTTCTTCAAAGCTTTTACTGAAGACAATGACATCGTCTAAGTATGGAACACATATCTCATCACGAAGTCCACTCAAACAGTCCTCCATAAAACGCTGAAATACGGATGGGGCATTAGTTAAACCAAAAGGGATTCGTTCCCATTCGTACAAACCCCATGGTGTTATGAATGCAGTTTTGTGACGACTTTCTTTCTCGACATAACCTTGATGATATGCCTTATTCATATCAAGCAATGTGAACCAGGTGTTACCTCCTAAATTTTCGACTGTCTGTTGAATCCTAGGCAATGGATGTCTATCAGGTATTGTTTTTCGATTTAGCTGACGGTAATCAATGCAAAGTCTAAGGGTACCATCCTTTTTTCTGACGCAAACAACTGGCGATGAATATGGTGACTGTGACTTACGAACAAAACCTCGATTCAGTAGATCCTCAATGTAACCTTTTACTTCATTAAAAAGTGGTTTAGGCACATTTATGTATGACTTCTGAACAGGAATGTTGTCAGTCAAGTTTATCTCTAACTGTAAATCCGGGATGTTCCCTACATCATATTCATTGGCTGAGAAAACATTTGATTCCTTTTTGAGCATATCCAAAACAACTTTCTGCTGGTCTACTGTAAGGGTGTCAAGATTAACCGATTTTAGAATGTCATTGTTGCTTGACACATTCCCAGAAACTGAGGAAACATTAGCTGACTTACCACTGCCTAGATTTCTTTGTGTTACCTCCAATTCAGTTACAGAACGAACTCGTTCCAGGCGGCCTATCTCTAAACGTCCCTGCAATTTAACATCATGATTAGTGTGGTTGGTAACATGAATAGATACCCGGTTTTCATTCTTTTTGAGCAAAATCAGTTCTTGAAAAATGTCAAGTCCACTGGGCCATGTTTCAATGTCATTTGGCTCAAAGAAAAACAAAGTTGCTTTTGACACTGGCTCCACATTAACACGACAGGTAACCTTTGATGAAGAATTCTTTCCAATGATCAATGGATTTTTGGATGTTTTTACAGTCAAAGGGGACTCGTTTCTGGTTTCTTTTACAATGTCAACAAAAGCAATGACATCTTCATCACTGACTTTGCTTAATGACGTTTTCAAACATGCCATGAAATCAAGTGAATTATCAGAATGACTGTTAATTATCTCCTCCAAAACATTGTACCCAATGATCACGTTGTCGATATCGGTATTTGTGACTAACATGGGCACTTTGAGGCCATTACTTGCCCCTTCTTGTAAACTAAATGATAACACGACATATCCACTGTATGGTAAAGTGGAACCATTTGCTGTTTTAAGATCAAGGGCTGTGTCACTGCCTAAAAGTTCTGACACATCATGAATTTCTTCTTCTGGGAAATGCTCAGTCAAAATTGATTTTGAAATGATTGAAACCTGTGCTCCTGTGTCCAACAGTGCCTGCATTTTAGTACCTTGAAGTGAGCATGTAATGAGACACTTATCACCAATAAGTTTCACAATTTTTTGATAGTTTTTATCACTTAAATGTGATGGTTGCAAAAGACTGTCATGAGAGTCACCAATTTGGATTCTAACTGTGTTTACTTGTTTTTGCTCCGAAGCAATGACACAACAAAGTGGCTCATGCTTTTGCCAGTCCCTTTTCTGGCATATTTTGCTACAATAAAATACAGTTTTACACTGGTTGCATGTTCCAAAAGGCATGTCCACAGTTTCTTCTTTCAAACAAAAATGACACTGATGGGGCGTTTTAACAGATTCAGCTATGGGTTGCCCCTGGGTTGCCATAGCCCTCTCCCGTTTTTTGGAGTATTTCTTTTCCTACAACCATATGCAAAATGACTCGAATCACCACAAATAAAGCAATGTGTACACTCTTCAGGCTTATTTTGGGCTACGCAAGACTCACAACCTCTTGGCGGGCGCTTGGGGGGTCGTGGCTTAACTTCAGACTCTTTGGTGGGTTTAGCCTTAAATTCTTCAAATGATGCCTTCAATTCTGATAACCCTGCTTGAACAGCACTTAAGGTGGCTTCCAATGACTTTTGACTTTCAGGGGGTTTCTTTTTGTCGGTGCGCTGAATGCAGGGCTCTTGGGCTGGTGCAACTTGGGTGATATTTTCCACTCGACCAATGGTATACTTCTGGCCCTTCTTCCCCAATTTGGCCTCCCTTTCTTGCTCTTCAGAAAAAATCACGTTCATTTCTGCAATCAATTCATCATCAGGGATGGCTTGGTTTTGCAAAAAAGGCCTTAATTTTGAACGCACGGATTCATCCCTCAGTCCAGTTTCAATTGAATGAAGGAACAGATTTTGAATAAGACTTTGGTCGTATTTGATCTTGGAATCAGCTTCTTTACACGTAAAAATCACCCTTTGGCGCAACTCAAGAGCTCTGAAAAGAAACGCTTGGGCATCTTCATTGGGCGCTTGCGTCAAAGTTGAGAGGGCCTTGTACAATTCAGTGGAAGATTTCTCTCTATAATGTGAGCGAAGAATTTTACGCAATTTTGAGAGGGGCAAATCAGGGGTACACTCTAAAAAACTTCTCAATGGGAGCCCTGGACTAATAGATCGAATTATTGCCTCATTAACTTCCACTTCACTATACCCTTTTGCAAGGGCCCCTTCAATTTGATGTACCAGGGAAATAAAATTTAATTTATTGGTCTCCCCTGGTTGGCCTATTGTTCCTGAGATTTTAAATTCTCTCCTAAGCAAAGAACTATTATTAGGCTCATTGAATCTCATATCTGTAATCTCTCGTACCTGGTCTGGTCGCTTTTTCACCTTCAAACTCAAGTCTGCAACTTTTTCTCGTAACTCTTGTTGTTCTTTAACCAATCTTTCTAGTTCCTCCTTGGCTGCTGTATCGTCGTGTTCTTCCTCCCTTTCTTCTTCGTCTCCTTCCAAGTCGGGCATGCTAGGCTCCATGATAATTCCTGCGATGGTTTCCAAAAATAGACGAATGACACTCTCCTCTGCACCACTGGTTTTGGATTCGATTGCAGCTCTCACCTCCTTTAAAAGATTTCGTTTGGTCTTCCCTTCCTTGGTAACTTTTAAATGTGTACACAAGTGGGTCAAAACATCATCTTGTAGCGTGTAAAGCTTGCCTAAAATCACAATTTCCAGCTGGTCGAGGTCCATCATTTGTTCCATGTTCGAAGTAACAACAGCCTAAGCAGCGAGACAAAACATCACCGAGAGTGGATAAATGAACTACACGCTCGGCAAAAGCACTCCAATTCTCGTGATTTCTTCTTTAGTCGGAGGTGCCAAAGTGTGAGCTCGGGCATAAAGCCCTTGCGTGAGGTTTAAAACAGAAAATACACTGCAAATTCAGCGAAAACAACTTCAAAACTTCATCAAAACACAACTCTCGTACAAAATCGATGAATGAAAATCAATGTGTGTCCGTCAAGTTCCGCTTTTGATCCTTTTGTTTTCTTGTCTCGTTCTGCGACGGGGGTAATGTTTATATTATGAACAATGGCTATGAATATTATCATTACAAATAAAAATAAATGGGGTCCAGTTTTTAGTCTTTCTCACATACCCAAAACCAGAGGTTTTGAAAAATGGCCTTGGTCATTATACTGACGGCGTGAAACCTTGTATGCGTTCAATATCTATAATCTGATGCTCGATAACAACAACAACAGCAAACGTAAGTGAGAGGGACTAATGTAATGTAGTGGGAATGTGGTCTACTTAGGCCCCGTCCACACGTATACGTTTACGCTTTGTAAACGCATAGGATGTTTTCCGTCCACACTGATCCACTAATCGTTTATGGAGCGTTTTAGCCTGTCCACACGTAAACGCCAAAACAATGGGAAATGAATGATGAGCATGAAATCTATGACGTCATCGTTTACAAAAGTATGCGTTTACGACCGTCCACACGAAAACGCAAAAACAGTGTTTTCAAAAAAACTGCGAATGACTGGTGAATATGAAGTCTGTGACGTCACCGTTTACGAAAGTATGCGTTTACGACCGTCCACACGGAGACGTGAAAACAGCGTTTTCAAAAGTATCCACTTTGGAAAGCATTTTCGAATGTATGCGTTTAGGATAACTTGAAACGCCGTTTACGTGTGGACGCAAGGTGTAAACGTATAAGAATGTATGCGTTTACAGACGTAAACGTATACGTGTGGACGGGGCCTTAGTCATCGTGTTTGCATCATAGAAATTTTGTAAAGCACCTGCAAACTTCAATGTTCAGTTGCTCACTTTTGAAAAGAAGAAAAGATTCATGGACATTACCCCGATAAAACAAATACAATAGGAATGTGGCATGAATGATAAAGTCAATAAAGTCGTGTCACATCTCCAAAATAAGCGTGTATGTGCTCCTTTTTCTCTCCTTTGGTAAAAATAACACTTGGGATGGAATGCAATGCAATGCACCGACCGATTCCTCAACGAAAAAGTCATTTCCAGAACAATTTGAGGCATTTCAATGTATAGGGTAAGGTGGGGGTAATTTGCGTCTGCGGGGTAATTTGGGCCTTTTCGCTTTTAAGGTAGGTTACTGGTCGAAAATTTCAAAATTTTCGAAAAAATATCGATTTTGGGATTTTTCACTTTTTTGGGAGATTATTCAATGGAGAATCCGTGTGTGAATTCTGTTTTTCGAAAAAGTGCATAGTTTGGTAAATATTGCCATTCTAAGTGGTAGTGGTATCACAATTTTGAGGGAGAATTAGTGCCTGTCGGCCGTTGTAGACCTGATGTTTCAGGTCATGCTGTCGCTTTTCTCGCTCAAAGTCGACAAATGAGATATCGTTTGATAGCCCTATGTCTTAGGAATCATGTTAACAATCTTCTTTGGCCGCCCTGTCGTCCAGTAATGCTGATTGTTCAAAGATTGGTCAAACAAAAGGATTTGGGTTGCCATGTAACCCGTGAGTTGTTTATCAATTTGATTGTCTCTTTTGATGATTATCGCAGTTTGATTGGCCTTCCGTAGTCACATGATACCCATAATGGCGCACGCACAGCACAGTTCAGAAGCTTGCTTCACTCTACTGTCGATAATGGTTACAAAAACAAAAAGACCAGAACAGCAGGCAAACAAATCCTAAACTGCCTGAAATGTTGGCGAAGTTAGTCATTGCAAGTGTTGTTTTGTATGGACACAGACTGGAGAGGGATTTCAATTTGCAGGAGTCGAAAGATTGGGTTGAAAGAATGAACAAGCACAAGGAGGTCGAATGTGGAGGGCCTGGCTAAGTTCCGCATGATGTAGAGAATTTTCAAAATTGCACAAAGGATGACTGTGAAAATGACCCAAACTTTTATCATGAATGATCACTGCAACTGGAAGACGTGGAGTTTGTTTATTTTTGCCTAGTTGATGATGAAAGACCATCAGTGATCATGTTCAATCAACATGATGCGTAAAGTCCACCACCACGGCGACCACTGAATGGTTCACAGCTTAAATTGAGATCTGTTTAGTGCAGAGAGCCTGGCGCCTGTTTTGAGGTGAAGTGCAACTGTCACTGGGCTTTCCTTGCACAAATGGATTCAGATTTTATAGAACAGTGCATTTTCTATTCATGGATTCAGAAGTGATACTAAAGCTTATGTCCAATGTTTAGTTTGTTTTTATAGAATTGTAGGTAGTGGAATTTTAAAATATGAAACTGAAACTGAAAACCACTGTGCTTGATTGACTTGACACAACAAGTAGCATTAAGCTATCAAGCAAAAGACTCCTGAGTGAAATTCCTTCTTTACTATTGCTACTGCTGTTTGACACAAGAGCAATCAAGATGTGGATCATTCTCAAAGAAAGTCAAAATTGACATGAATTATCTGCAGCCTAAGCTCAAAGTTGCATTATGAAACTATATCTGTGTCAGAACTAACATATGGGTGAATCATAGAAAAAACAGTATGCTGCGGAAAGATCTAATTAGTAATTTATGGTAGAAAAACATTCTCAAATGATAAGATTGAGTTTGTATTTACTAATACTCATGAAAGGCAGCTGAAGAATAAATGTGATAAAAAATAGCTGTATTGAGAACAAAGTTTGCTGATAATTCCAATTTTTACTCGCTTTCAAACTTTAACATTGTTCTTCTCAAAACTGTGTTTTTCCCACACTTGCGCAACTTAATTTTTGCAAGATTTTTTTAAATTAAGGAGAAAGATAGATGTTTATATATCAAATTGTTCCTTATAGTGTCTGGAATAGGGTAAAAACCTTCAATTTTGCATGGAATGCAGCAGTAAGATGCTACTAAGGTTTGAATGTGCTTTTGAAGGGATGAAATTAGGAAATTTTTAGAAAAATGTCCATAAATCAATAATTATGCTTCTCAAAGTCAATTAAACTACATACTTCTATTTCTGAGGCT
This sequence comes from Aurelia sp. 4 Dawson et al 2005, assembly GCA_964019985.1. Lineage (NCBI taxonomy): Eukaryota > Metazoa > Cnidaria > Scyphozoa > Semaeostomeae > Ulmaridae > Aurelia > Aurelia sp. 4 Dawson et al 2005. The sequence continues at coordinate 10,225,554 of OZ026494.1, read as the reverse complement.
CTGGGGGTCAGTTTGATATATTGGAGGACTATGTAAACCCAAAAATAAAAATTTCTTGCAAAAACTAAGTTAGGCATGTTTTGAACAACAGTTTTGCGGTTTCCATGGAAACCGTAATTGATAATTGAATTTTGACAAAAGATTTGAAATAAGTCTATACTTTTGTAGGAGTTAAGTGGTGTCGAAGAATTATTTGATAATTTCTAGTGCTTCAGCTTCCTGATTTTCATCGGCCTAAACTCTTATCATGATCCGACAGCGTAGAAAACTTTCGATTTATGCCAACTTGCAACTTCTTTTCGTGAACAACTCATTATCAATCGCATGTTCAATCATTTGGAAAGGTGCTAGAAGTTTTTCGGAATTTTTTTGTGATTCGGTAGATTTATTTCGAATATTTTGCAAGGTGGGGTATTTTGGGTCTACTTACCCTGGGTACCAGAGCCAAAAAAATAATAAAAATAAAAAAGAAAAAGAGAGTTTTTAATTCTATCTTTTTAGTTTATTTATTTTTTAGTTTTATTTTTTGGCTCTGGTACCCAGGGTAGGGTCTACTGGGATTTCATAGGATTTTGATACAGTCGCGTTTTGCAAGATAATTGGCAATGGCTCCCGAATCAAAACAAAAATTGAGATAATACTGCAAGCAAATGGATGATTCATCCATTTGCTTGCAGTATTATCTCAGGATGATACATCGAAAACAGAGAAAGGTACACGTTTTTGTTCATTTTTTGTGGTTTCAGAACAAGACACAAGGATTCACTTCTTTCAAATATCATTTCGAAACATTTCCATATTCAAGAATGGGCCTAAGAATGTGCGCCGATAGTGGTACGATTTATTTTCAATTTTCTCTGGGCAAGTTTTCAAGTCTTTGGCTGCGAAACTCTGAAAATCCAATCACATTTATCCATAAAAGCATGCTAAATTTTTATTTTAGTGAATTTACAATACTCCTGACGAAAAAGATACCGTTTTTCTCAAATAGACCCAAATTTCCAGCGGACAGGTTGAAATGACAAGCAAAAGTGAGGAAAGTAAAAAATTCTAAAAAAATATTCAGACCTCAAATTAAAGAACGGGAACAAGTTTCAAAAAACGAAAAAAGATTCAATGTAGGTAAAACGAAAAAAGATCTTCAATATTTCCAACGAATTTGTGAGGATACTCTATTTGTTTCGAAAAATGCCCCATTTAGACCCAAATTACCCCACCTTACCCTAGTTCTAAGAAAAACCGAAGGTCAAGGTTATAAAGTTCTTTAGCAAAATGCCTGTGATATCATTTCATGGTGAGGCCTTTTTGCGAAACCTTTGGTTTCAAATACATTCCAGATTTTGACTTTGTTACCTCATATATGTTAGGGATGATTCAGGCTTCGAGAAACAATATTTGAAGGAAAGAATACAGAAAGAGAGGAGTGGAGAGGGCATATGAAATATGTTTGAGTAAGTTGCTGGACATAAGTAAGTAGGTACTGTAAAAATAAGTACCTCATATCTCCGATGTTTGGTGGACGAAATCAAAATTTCCCGATATTGTTTCATTAGGTTCCCTTGATTAGTCAAAAGGGGCTACTTTTGTCTGAGACACACTGTATTGTTTGAAGGGGAAAATTTTGGAGCTGGGTACAAAATTTCTTCTTGGGCACACCGCAGTACCAAAGGTAAAGCTTCAGCCCCTTTCACAGTATGACTCTAATTTGTGCATTGGAAATAAATTCTGGTAAATATTTGATTCTTCAGAGATTCTTCTCAACATGGGCCAACATATTTCACATTCTAAAAGCCTATCTTGTGATTTTTTTGTATTGTTGCTGTCCATATACAAAGGACTCCTCAGCGTTGTAAAATAGATCATAATTTCAGGTTCTACTGCGATTTTGGTAGCTAAATTCTAAATGAACAATTTGCTCAAGGCAAAATGGTCGCCAATGAAAGTTTGTTTGAAAGCAGTGGAAAAAGATTTAAAAATATTTTAGCTTGATAAACTGGCGAAAAGATATAACGTAGAAAAGACAATAAGAAGTTTGCACTCAGCTACAATCACATCACAGCAGATCATAGAGGGCATCGTCTTGAGAATTTTTCACTGGGGAAAGCTCCCGAGCCCCAACTTTCGCTCGCTGCGTTTGTACCTATCCTTAGCCCCCTCAAGTATGCATTTCCTTCTCATGAACCTGTCAAATTCACTGGAGAAGGAGGTAGATAGCATAGCAGAATGCAACTCATATAGAAAACCATTCAAATTGTGAAAAGTGAGTCCAATGTCATTTGAAGCCAATCTAGGCAGTGTGTCCGTGAAAATTTTTCCAAAGGAGTGCACTGCAAACCTGCAAAACTTTCGCTCAAGTATTTTCTGGCCCCTTCACTGCTGAATCGCCCAGGCCACAATTCTACTGCCAGATAACATAACAAGTGCCGACACTGCACAGCAATTTTCAAAATTTCGAGTGCCGACGGGAGGCTCAGCGAACTTTTTTGGGGGGGGGGCTCCTACCCCGTAAGGCATCTCTGAGGGTTAGGTCCCCGCTCGCGCTATCTATGGCGGGCTTGACCCCTTCGTCTTTTGGGTCTTTCAAAACAACCTTTAACCCTATCAGGCCTAGGGTATTTGATGCTCTAGGAAGCCTAGGGGGGCTGATTCAGCCCACTAATTTATTTCTGTTCTGGACTACCTAGAGCCTTGAAACTTTGCATGTGTATAGAACATATGGTGAACCCAAAAATGAAATCTATTTTTAGATATGTCACGAAACTTCCCCATGACATCACAATGTTCAATTTTCAAAGTCTATAGGGTTCAGTACTAAAAAATTTCAATCGTTGATTGTGAGAAAACGAAAAGCATTAAGGACCACAGTCCAATTTCATTGTATTCTATGTCCAAATAGTATTTGCTCTGTGAAGAAAAATTAATAAAAAGTGATAACGTCATCACACAGGAATGCAAAGAATGTGCGCATGCGTAGTGCCAAAATCCGCAAAACCATAAGCTCAAATTGAAAATTAGTTCATTTGTTGGATAGAGCATCAAAAGTGGTATGCGTTCCTTTCTTTTTGTCATTTTATCACATTAGCTGTAGATTTTATTAGGAATTATTCCAAATTTTACACATGCATCTTTCAAAAACTGATCGCGCTTACCCCCTGGAATGAAATTGATTTTTTCAAAGAATTAATTTTTGATTGTGACAAATTTAAAAACTAAAAGTCAGAAAGTTTCAGCATTGTAAGTGCACTTGATAAAAATCTACAGACAAAAAACCGCTAGGGGGCTGATTCAGCCCCATAGGCCTGATAGGGTTAAGACCTACCCCGGTACCAGGGCCAAAATTAACAATGGTTCCTATGGTACTATGGTACTGGCAACCCCAAAGGACCTTTGAATAAGACTTTGTGGTCGGTGGTAATTTATATTCTTACCAAAGGGAAATCCCTTGCAAGTATGTAACTTGAGAGGTAATTTCGCTTTCGTCTATTTGAACATGATTTGAATAACCTGCCTTTATTAGATCATAGTACAGAGATTCCTTGTGGCTTGGAAAATACAATTGTCAGTTACACTTCAACAACGAGCTCCTCCCGCTTCCAATTTCCTCGTTGGCAATCTGCTTCCCTGTTACCAAGTTGGTATAAATAGAGCAGCACAAACAAACAAAGCTGTTGAACTCACAGTGAACAGAAGAGAGAGAAAGATAGTACAGAACATTCGTCAAAGTTGTTTGTGAGGATGATGTTTGACACATTGCTGATACTCCTTCTTGTAAACTTTAGTGCTGGCTTTCACGCCAAACACGGTGAAGTTTTTGATGACAAGCAAGGAAACTACTTCAGAGTGAAAGGTAAGTACAAAATTCTTTATCAACTTGCATTGCATTGGGAGGAGTAATCACCTGGAGTTAAATCCTTTGTTTTGAACCGGTTTTCAGTGGCTTCCAAGTGTGTCTTTTCATGTCTAGTTTACAGGCTTACAGGCTATTTTTAGTCGAATTCCAATAAAATAGCTGCTGAAATAAAAGCTAGATTGATGCCTATGGGCCTATGTTATAAACCATACACAAAAAGTTGTTGAAAAAGTATGTTAAAAAATACACACAAAAAACGGCGAATGCAAAGTTCAACCCATGAAACTTTTGCGATTACGCTCTTTAAATTAGCTTAAATTGACAAAAATGCATTTCAGAATATTTCCTGCAGTCAGAATGTTAAAAAGTCTTCAAATACGAGGCTCCCTTAGACCCTGAGGCCCTAGGGGCAAATTGCGCACTGCTCCCCTCTCAGCGGCCCTGCCAGTACCGACACCCCAGTGCCAGACTGGAAAGTTTGGGTAAGTGTGCCAGCTCTCTACCTTTGGTCAATCTTTGGGCAAAAATACCTTCGCTGTGTCTCAGAACTCTCAAAATCCAATGATTGTTTGGCCCAGTGGTAGATGGGGCACTTCTGCAGAGTACATCAGGGAAAATGCTCAAAATGCGGTCCTGTGTTGAGAATCTATTTTGAATACCAGCTCCCTAAAACCATGACGCAATAGGAGGGAAAGCACTATGGAATAATGGTAATGGCATCCTCAGCCAGCTTTTGTGTTGTCATGAATATGCTACTTGCTTAAAGCATAGCATTAAGAAACTTTGACTAACATTATATCACAGAAAATCAATCCAAGGTTAAGATTTGATGTGAAATTTTGATTGATCTCAATCTGAATTGTTGCAAGTTTTCAGCAGGGCCGCCGAGAGGGGGAGCAGGAGGGGCACTTTGCCCAGGGCCTCGGGGTCTAAGGGGCCTCATAATTGGAGAATTTTGACATCTGGACTGCACAAAATGCTCTGAAATGCATTTTAAGCCAATCTGAAGGGGGCGATCGAAAAATTTTCTGCTCGCTCCGCTCGCAGGGGACCTCAATTCGTAGTATTGCCCCTGGGCCTCAAAAAGCTCTCAGCGGCCCTGGTTTTCAGATCTCCTCTCATACTACTTGACAAGAACAGTGCAACAGCTTTGATACCTTGTACACCCCCTCCCCCTCTCCCCCCTCCCACAACACCGAAAAGCTTCAAGGAGCTCTGTCACGCAGATGATTGGTTTCGAGAGAGAACAAAGCTTAGACAAAAGGAAGGAGCTAGAACATGGCCCATGATAGAAATTCAGCTCAATTTCCGCAAGCGATCTCTTTCCGATTCTTTAATCCCCGTTTACAACATCATCAAGGAGATGCCCCTTGGAACAGCCACGCAGCCCTTGACCATAAGACGTAACCTGCAGCTTACATGATGCAGATTACACCAGCCGATCAAATCCAGCTTGATTATCCAAAGATTGAATTGTGAAGTGTCTTTAGTTCAGACATGTGGCTGTGGTAATCAAAAAAGTTTCGTTAAAGTTGAATTTGCCTATTTTTACCGCTTATAAACAGTCTGTAGATATATCAAAACGTTAATTGAGAAAGAGCCCAAATTCGAAGTAGACACATTTCATACGAAGGCAAAAGAAACCAAAGTTTTAAGCCAGTATGGCAAGTGACTTTCAGTGCGCAGAGTTTGCGATTTGTCATAAGGTTGGATGAAATTCTTCGTATGTAGCTATGTGTACTTTCTTGTTTCTTTTTATAACAAACTACTTATAACAAAATCAACTCTCAAATCGCAAAATGAAAATATGACACAACGCTCATCCATGATTTCGCGAGCAAGGGGTTTGTTTGAAGCAGAATACTAGGACCCAGAATCTAGAAGGGAGGGGGGGATATTTTTCTATAGAAAATATCCCAAAAACAGTCAATTGCTACCGGACTCAAGACCTTGGAATATTGTCAATTTCACCTGGCCCAACTTTGATATCCTTAGTTTTATTGGATTCCGCTGTTGTTTTCCAGTAGGTAGGTAGGTAGGTAGGTAGGTAGGTAGGTAGGTAGGTAGGTAGGTAGGTAGGTAGGTAGGTAGGTAGGTAGGTAGGTAGGTAGGTAGGTAGGTAGGTAGGTAGGTAGGTAGGTAGGTAGGTAGGTAGGTAGGTAGGTAGGTAGGTAGGTAGGTAGGTAGGTAGGTAGGTAGGTAGGTAGGTAGGTAGGTAGGTAGGTAGGTAGGTAGGTAGGTAGGTAGGTAGGTAGGTAGGTAGGTAGGTAGGTAGGTAGGTAGGTAGGTAGGTAGGTAGGTAGGTAGGTAGGTAGGTAGGTAGGTAGGTAGGTAGGTAGGTAGGTAGGTAGGTAGGTAGGTAGGTAGGTAGGTAGGTAGGTAGGTAGGTAGGTAGGTAGGTAGGTAGGTAGGTAGGTAGGTAGGTAGGTAGGTAGGTAGGTAGGTAGGTAGGTAGGTAGGTAGGTAGGTAGGTAGGTAGGTAGGTAGGTAGGTAGGTAGGTAGGTAGGTAGGTAGGTAGGTAGGTAGGTAGGTAGGTAGGTAGGTAGGTAGGTAGGTAGGTAGGTAGGTAGGTAGGTAGGTAGGTAGGTAGGTAGGTAGGTAGGTAGGTAGGTAGGTAGGTAGGTAGGTAGGTAGGTAGGTAGGTAGGTAGGTAGGTAGGTAGGTAGGTAGGTAGGTAGGTAGGTAGGTAGGTAGGTAGGTAGGTAGGTAGGTAGGTAGGTAGGTAGGTAGGTAGGTAGGTAGGTAGGTAGGTAGGTAGGTAGGTAGGTAGGTAGGTAGGTAGGTAGGTAGGTAGGTAGGTAGGTAGGTAGGTAGGTAGGTAGGTAGGTAGGTAGGTAGGTAGGTAGGTAGGTAGGTAGGTAGGTAGGTAGGTAGGTAGGTAGGTAGGTAGGTAGGTAGGTAGGTAGGTAGGTAGGTAGGTAGGTAGGTAGGTAGGTAGGTAGGTAGGTAGGTAGGTAGGTAGGTAGGTAGGTAGGTAGGTAGGTAGGTAGGTAGGTAGGTAGGTAGGTAGGTAGGTAGGTAGGTAGGTAGGTAGGTAGGTAGGTAGGTAGGTAGGTAGGTAGGTAGGTAGGTAGGTAGGTAGGTAGGTAGGTAGGTAGGTAGGTAGGTAGGTAGGTAGGTAGGTAGGTAGGTAGGTAGGTAGGTAGGTAGGTAGGTAGGTAGGTAGGTAGGTAGGTAGGTAGGTAGGTAGGTAGGTAGGTAGGTAGGTAGGTAGGTAGGTAGGTAGGTAGGTAGGTAGGTAGGTAGGTAGGTAGGTAGGTAGGTAGGTAGGTAGGTAGGTAGGTAGGTAGGTAGGTAGGTAGGTAGGTAGGTAGGTAGGTAGGTAGGTAGGTAGGTAGGTAGGTAGGTAGGTAGGTAGGTAGGTAGGTAGGTAGGTAGGTAGGTAGGTAGGTAGGTAGGTAGGTAGGTAGGTAGGTAGGTAGGTAGGTAGGTAGGTAGGTAGGTAGGTAGGTAGGTAGGTAGGTAGGTAGGTAGGTAGGTAGGTAGGTAGGTAGGTAGGTAGGTAGGTAGGTAGGTAGGTAGGTAGGTAGGTAGGTAGGTAGGTAGGTAGGTAGGTAGGTAGGTAGGTAGGTAGGTAGGTAGGTAGGTAGGTAGGTAGGTAGGTAGGTAGGTAGGTAGGTAGGTAGGTAGGTAGGTAGGTAGGTAGGTAGGTAGGTAGGTAGGTAGGTAGGTAGGTAGGTAGGTAGGTAGGTAGGTAGGTAGGTAGGTAGGTAGGTAGGTAGGTAGGTAGGTAGGTAGGTAGGTAGGTAGGTAGGTAGGTAGGTAGGTAGGTAGGTAGGTAGGTAGGTAGGTAGGTAGGTAGGTAGGTAGGTAGGTAGGTAGGTAGGTAGGTAGGTAGGTAGGTAGGTAGGTAGGTAGGTAGGTAGGTAGGTAGGTAGGTAGGTAGGTAGGTAGGTAGGTAGGTAGGTAGGTAGGTAGGTAGGTAGGTAGGTAGGTAGGTAGGTAGGTAGGTAGGTAGGTAGGTAGGTAGGTAGGTAGGTAGGTAGGTAGGTAGGTAGGTAGGTAGGTAGGTAGGTAGGTAGGTAGGTAGGTAGGTAGGTAGGTAGGTAGGTAGGTAGGTAGGTAGGTAGGTAGGTAGGTAGGTAGGTAGGTAGGTAGGTAGGTAGGTAGGTAGGTAGGTAGGTAGGTAGGTAGGTAGGTAGGTAGGTAGGTAGGTAATCTTGTTTAACGTGGCTAGCCTGCTAAAGTCTGAGAGACTTATTTCCAGCAGGGACCATTTCATTTCATTTCATTTTAAAATATTTATACAGGTATAAGTTTCATATATTTATACATGTTTTTCAAACTGACCTGTTAAAAAAATAACATAAAATAAAGGAAAATAGGCTAAACTAAGAACAAAAGAAATTTATATGCCTAATTTACAATATACAATGCTATAATACCTAATTTACAATAAAACATAATAAAAAATGAAATAGAAAATAAAGTTACGCCGCCCTCATAGTCGTTCCTTGAAAGTTTTCAGGGAGGGTGCCAATTTTGCTTCTTTTTCCAAACTGTTCCAAAGTTTTGCACCGCGATATGAAAAAGCCTTTTGGCCATTGACAGTCTTTAGTAACGGTAACCTTAGATCAGTTTCTGTTGAGCGCAAAGACCGTTCTCTATCATCTGAATATTTTGTAAATAGTTTTCTCATGTAGACTGGGGCAAGTGAATTCAAAGATTTATATGTTAGCGTGGCGGTCTCTTTTCTTATAAGATTGTTGATAGTGGGCCAGCCAAGGTTCTGAATTAGTGGAGCAGCAGAGGCATCGTATGGGCTATTTGTTACAATTCTTGCAGCCCTGTTTTGAATTTTCTGCAGGACGTTAATTTTTGAATTACTACAGCAGCCCCAAACAGAGCTACAGTAACTCAAATGGGGCTCGACAATCCCTCTGTACATTTCGTTGAGCACATCAGATGGAAGATATTTCTTAGAATACTTAATAAGTCCAAGGGCTCGATCAGCCTTGGTCTTGATAGTATCGACATGTTTGTCCCAGTTTAGTTGACTATCTACTTGAACACCTAAGTATTTTGCATTGGCAATCATTTCAATTTCCTGATCACCTATTGAAAAAGATGGTTGAGCATCAGGCTGGCTTTCTATCTTACGGATGTTTGGTCCAGAACCTATGATAAGCGACTGCGTTTTCACAACGTTCAAAGAAAGTTTGTTTGCATGCAGCCAATCTTGTAGCTTCAGAAGATCTAAATTTAAGTCATTTTGCAGGTCACCAATGCTTTTTGAAGAGAGCGAAATGGTCGTATCGTCAGCATACATGCTGACATGAGACTTTTGCAGGGAAAAGGGCAGGTCATTGATGTAGATCAGGAACAACAGTGGACCAAGACAAGAGCCTTGAGGAACTCCACAATTTATTCCCTTCACATCAGAAGAAGAGCCACGGATGTTTTACCATCAACCCGCCGCAGCCAATGGCCGCAGCTACCAGATTTCCCTCACATGGCTCTGATCGACCCGGGCTAGAGTTACGGACAGCGACCAAACTGTCCAGCGCGGGATTCGAACCTCGGCCGTTCTGACCTTTGTTTTATGAGTCAGCGGCAACGCGCAGTGAAGAGATATCAGTGACGCGCAGTGAAGAGATATCAGTGAAGTCAAAGATCATGGAACTTTTTCCATCATCTTTGGTGAAGTGAATGGTCCTAAACTGCAACAATCCCATCGCTCAGATTTATTATTGTACGGTAACCACTTTCCTTTAAAAGGAGGTTACATTCGAAAATTTCCCATGATAGCGGTCTTTTCGCCAACTGCAAAGTCAGATAAAAGGGTATTCTATGAAATTGTGTGGACGAGTGTGGTGATTGCACCTAACGGGATCTAAGGGTGTGTTTGATTGGTACCAATTCTGAAAACGGTAGACTCGGAAGGCTCGGAGCTTGTGTTTGCTTGACTCCTAAATTCTAAAAACGGTAGGTCTGACAGATTTGGCAGGACTGCTGAACCTTCTGCTGCAAAAGGCAGTAGATTTGGCAGACTTTGGAGAGATTCCCGATTTCATTTGTAGAACTCTGAAAACGAGGCAGCTTTGCTCAGATTGCTACTGTAATCCGGTAATCGGTGAGTTTATTGTGTACTGCCAAGCACCAGCCTCATCTTCGTGTTTTTCAACTGGAAACCTCGCCTTCGCCAGGATAAATCTGAAACCAACTTACTGTTTTGAAGAACGTGGTGTTTGATTGGGAGCCGGAGGGGGTACTTGACCTAAATTTGTACGGGGGTGTGCCCAGGAAATAAAGTTTTTCACCCTGCTCCAGAATTTTTGCCTTCAAATGATACCCTGTTCTAGAAAAAATCGGTAAAAGTATACTCAAAAACACAAAAATTTGACTAAATAATAACCCGTTGTAACAAAATTTCCTCTTTTGACATGTTTTGACAACCTGCTCCAGAAAATTTGCCTTCTTTTGATACTCTGTTCTAGAAGGAAAAGGCGAAAACGATACCCTGAAAAACGGCACATCCCCGTCGGCCAAATATACAAAGTACCCCCGGGATTGGGAGCTGGGTGTCCGTCTCTGGGAGGTCTTCTCGTGGTTTTTTTCACAATTTGATAGATTTGGAATTACCAATCAAACAAATCCTAGGAAACTATTCATTTGACAAATGAAATCCTTAGCATGTATTTACTTTACTTCTCTTCTTTCCCTTATCAAATTACTCAGAATGTACTTGAGTTATGTCTAAACATAGGGAAGGCCTCAAAAACAATGTTTCGTAATGTGTTCACGGAGGCACAGTGATGAACATGAAGATTGTCATGGATAAAGAAACTCTGAGAACTGGAAATCTCATAATTTTAAAGAAACTTTCGGTACTGGTTCAAATTCTTAGTTCCTTGTAAAATGATAAGTGTAATTCTTGTGCCCCTGAGGACATTTACTTGTCAAAGTAAATTGTTTTCAAGCCTTATTGTTTCAAATTTAGTCATTTTTACTCTCCTCCGCTAGGTTTCTTTGCATCTAGGTTTCTAGCACAGAACAATAGACCACTATGACACAGAAAGCAACTAAAAGTAAAATGAAATATGCAAAGGATTTCTTACATTAAATGAACGATTTAGGATGGTCTGAGAGTTATATTTCGCATAAAATGGTTTCTTGTGAAGATCGTGAAGTTTTGCATTTGTCACATCACATTGATAAAACAAAACTTAAAACAAAACTGAAAGGGTGAACGGAGTATCTAAGGCTACAACAGAGGAGCATGCAGCGCATGGCGTGTGGCGTGGTCCCAGAAAACTTTTGGTGACCGCGCCCTTCAGACGCTCGAAAAATGAGGGAAATACCCTTTGTAGAAATATTTTGCATCGTAAACATAGATGCAATGAACACAAAATAGGCAGGTCGGTTTGTTAAATTTGCAGTGAGAATTTATACCCATCATTGGAAGAAGTGAAAGTGAAAGAAGAATAGTTATTCAGTAGCGACCAGTCCAACATATCAAGGCGAATTACAAATTTTTCTCTAGCTTCTTATTTGCAAAATGATTTGCTACTAGTCCGTGGTCCTTCGAACTCAAAATTCGAGGAAATTTCTGCTTTCGTTACTTTGTAGTTTTCTGGTAGCTCGATGGCATCATTTTTTGCAAGTATCGTCAGCAAAAGAAATTGTTGTTGCATGCTGCTGTTGTTAAATCATTACATGCTCATTATGGTACAGGCTCTTTAAATCATTTTGATGAGATTGTTTCAACAATGGTAGCAAACAGGGATCCATATAGCCAGCGGCATGTCCACGCTGAGATAACAAGGGATATTCAAATGAGTGATTCTGGGGGGCAAGCCCTTTGCCAAAGTGCTTCTCAAGGAGCACTTTGATATTTTCGGTGTTGAGCTTCAAAATTTGATTAATAATAGTTTGATTACTGGTGTTTTCCCCGATGAGTTAAAAATGGAAGAAATATCGTCTGTATTCAAAAGCGAAGATTCATTCATTAGGAAAAACTATAGACCGATAACTGTGTTACCTGCGGTCTTCAAAGTATATGAAAGAATTATGCAAGATCAAATAATTCCCTTTATGGAACCATTAATGTCTATATATCTTTGTGGTTTTCGCAAAGGATATAGCACACAGCATGCACTTATGGGACTTATTGAAAAATGCAGGGAGTTTCTTGATAAAAATGGTCATGCAGGGGCGCTTCTTATGGATCCTTCTAAAGCATTTGATTGCCCTGATCATGATTTACTTATTGCTAAGCTCCATGCATATGGCTTTAGCAGAAGTGCACTTGAGCTCATTTACAGGTATCTCAATGAAAGAAAACAGAGGGTCAAGGTAAATGGATCATTCAGTGCATGGAAGGAATCAACGAAAGGTGTTCCGCAAGGTTCAGTCTTGGGACCCCTTCTATTCAATATATCTATTAATGATATTTTCTTCTTGGTGAATGACACTGAGGTCTGCAATTATGCAGATGATACGACTATCTTTGCATGCGATTCTGACGTAAATAATGTTCAATGTAAGTTAAAGGGGGATGCTAGCCTCCTTTCCAAGTGGTTTGTTGACAACAATATGAAGCCAAATGATGAAAAATGTCATTTTATGTTATTCGGAAGTAAGTCGTCCAACACTTCAGTGAACATAGGCACATCCTGTATAGAACAATCTGACAAAGAAAAGCTCCTTGGTATAACATTCGATAAAAACTTAGATTTCAAGTGTCACGTCGAAAATATATGCAAAAAAGCTGGCCAGAAGCTTCATGCGCTCGCACGAGTTGCAAAATTCATGGACCAGAAGAAATTGCAGACTGTGATGAATGCTTTTATATTGTCTCAGTTTAGCTACTGTCCCGTAATTTGGATGTTTCATGATAGAAACGTGAACAACAAGATAAATAAAATTCACGAAAGAGCTTTAAGAATCACTTTCAAGGATATGTCATCAAATTTTTGAAGAATTGTTGATAAAGGCAGCCTCAGTCACTATTCACCAAAGAAATCTACAGTTGCTAACTACAGAAATTTATAAGACCAAACATGACCTTAATCCTAAATTCATGGGTGAAATCTTTGTCGAGAAGAACATCTCATATAGCCTGAGATGTAATCACCCCCTGTCGGTACCAATTCCAGGCACAAATGCGTATGGTATACAGACAATCAGGTACACGGGGCACAAACTCTGGCAATCGTTGCCGCTAGAAATAAAGGAGTCTCATACCTTGACAGAATTTAAGAGGAAAATAAAAAAACATCATTTCAACGATTGCAACTGTAGATTGTGCAAGACTTATGTAAATAATCTAGGATTTTTATAAAAAAAACATGTAAATAGAACTATTCAGTATCACTTTTGTTAAATGGTTTGCCTTAATTAGTTTTTCAACTATTTCTATCATGCCAACCTTAAATGAATAAATAATTATTACTATCATCATTATTATTATAAGCCCCCAGGAAAATTTTTAAAGATATCCAGTCAACTTTGGCTTAGAATGCTTCTTCTTGCTGTGTTCAATCATTTTTTAGAGACCAAAACCTTGCTACCAATTCTTGAAAAACCATTCTCTGCTTGCTGTTCAAGAATCTCAGAGACCACTTCTTGACACATCTACCTGACCCGAGGCGAATCTCAAGGACCAACTTTTTGAAAAGGGGGGTCCGGACCCCCCTTGGGTACGCCACTGGGCTACAATGCTTGACTGGTTAACATTTTCATACTTTTCTGCTTTCTAACTGAATTTTTCTCCCTTTCGTTTCAGGATCTACGTACTTAAAAGTAGACCATTTCAACATTACCAAACCACCTTACAACTTATCTGACACCGTCAAGGTGTCTATTGACGTTACGCCAAGTATGTATGCTTTACTTTAGCATTAGTTCCAAATGCTTAAAAATCTAAGTGTAAATTTCAGGGCAAAATTACAAATTTGCTTCCACCTGCTCGTTATTATTCATAATGACAGCTCTCTATGAAATTTATGATGATGTAGCTTAGTAAAGTCCTAGCCTCAACCCGACATGGTGTCCCAAAACAATAGACGAGTACGAAAAAGATGGCGGACCTCATTTCACGCAATGCAATAGCTTCGGTCTAGATTTATGCCGCAGTTGTAAGTTTTGGTAGCTATGCGTTGCTAGGGGGCATTTTCCTATCATGCATTGCGTGAAATGAGGTCCGCCATCTTTTCCGTAATCGTCTATTGTACCCAGTTTGTATGGCTGCTGTAGAGGATCCGTAGACTCAATAATCTCAATTTCTACATAATTGCATAGGCCAGGGTTCAACGTACAGTTTGAGACCTTGTATGATTCAATCTGAAAAGTGGTTGCTTCAAAAATATGTGGTTGCTTCAAAGACAGCACTTTTATTGTTTCCAGCAATGCCAAAATAAAGTAAGTTATCTAGCATCGTGTTAAGATTTTCACCACATGTTCTAAAAAATGAAAAGTGCTCTCAAATGAATAGACAACTCTGCTAGCCCTTTGCCGTTTTTCAGGGTATCGTTTTCGACCATTTTTTCTAGAACAGGGTATCAAAAGAAGGCAAATTTTCTGGAGCAGGTTGTCAAAACATGTCAAAAGAGGAAATTTTGTTACAACAGGTTATTATTTAGTCAAATTTTTGTGTTTTTGAGTATACTTTTCACAGATTTTTTCTAGAACAGGGTATCATTTGAAGGCAAAAATTCTGGAGCAGGGTGAAAATTTTTTTTTTCTTTGGCACATTCCCGTACAAATTTAGGTCAAGTACCCCACCCCCCCCGGGCATTTTCTCTGCCATAAATCAGAAACTGCTTGTCAGATTGACTCAAACAAGGTCTCAAACTCTGTATCGAGGCTAGACCTATGCATCTAAGTAAAAACTGGGATGATAAATGAATATACAGCTCCCCCACAGTAGCCATAATAAGGGGGCACACTCTTTTGGGACACCTTGTCGATTTCTAGCCAATGAGATTTGTCCTACTGAATCCATATCGTGTGCCGAGTGAATAGAAAAAGTCGAAATGATTGCGGATCGTAGGATAAAGATAATGTAAGCGATGCCCGTGTTTTCGGCCAGCGACCGATACCAAACAAAACTTTCTCACCTTAGTTAGTAAGTCTGTCAGATCAGAAAATGCAATGACGTCATCGAGTAAGTTGATAAATCAACAGTTCGAGGCCCAAACAAGACCGTATCAAGTGTTTCCTAAAATCGAGATTTGTTGCAGGGAGCTAAGTTGGCTAAACTTACGAATTTTTGCGCATGCATGTGCAGTTTCTGATCGGTCAGTCAGCCTTTGAATGATACCGGGTGAGTTAATGAAAACGCCCGGCGTTTGAAAAACCCTGCTCCTTGAACATCAAAGCAATGATATTAAAAAATGTCTAGTTTTATCACCTATTAGTCAAATTAGGTTCAGTAATTTACGCGCCTTTAATCGAGTATTCATTCCCGCCGAAAGAGGAGATTTTCTTCACAAAGATCCTCGAACCTGCAAAAACGAGTGAAAACAGCAAGCAAGATTTTTCTTTGTTGTTGTCGTTGTCATCTCTCTTTACATCGATTAAATTTAAAGCTAGCTTACTAGATACAAATACACAGAGTAAACTAATCTAAATCGATGAATTGTTCTCCTTCCTACCAATAATCAAAGTTTTACAGTAACTTTGCAATAATGACTCTTGGATATTTCTCTTCGATGTGTTCATGTATTTTGTCCTTATGGGAGAACCACCCTAAATAAGTCAATAAGTCATTCACACTAGGGGGAAGGCAAGAGGAAGGCACGTGCTAAAGGATGCTGAAAGTCAAGACATTGCTGCGAAGTAAACACATGAAGGATTCTTGCATGTAATTTTAGCACGTTTTCAAGGTTTCTTAACGGGATTCATTTTAGAAAATCGCTTACAGAATCTTAAAGGAGTGACCGATTTTAGCCAGGAAAATTTTTAAAAATAATTGAAGATGCTAGCTTTCAATCGGATATTGCAAATTATAATTGCTTATATACTCGGGGAGCAGTAGCCTTTCAAACGCCGGTGGTTTTTTTCTTTGACTCACCCGGTAGATGAATATTTTAGAATTGAATATCGGCCATGATTTTTTCACCCCCGGCCCTCCGAAAAGTCTTTAACTTGTTCTTGACTCACCCAGTGATGTGCATGTCACTTGGTACCTGCAAAATGTAAAGGCATGACATCGGTAACAGCATTTTAATTGTAAATATACCGTGAAGTCTCTTCAGTTATTTATACTGGAAGGATTTCTAGCTATTTAACGCTAATTTTGGGGCAGCGCAAAATTTAATTTGTTACATGGCCGGTGGAGAAGAAAAATTGTTGCGAAAAAATCTGCTCGCCCCGTATGAATCATTGCAAAAATACAACTGCCCAGTTACCTTTTCTTTAAAAATGCATCTGCCCCGTACCGTATTTATGAACACCAGATGTTATATAGTTCTATAGTATTATTTATGAATTAGCCAAAGACTACGAGAAGGGCAGTTCATCTCTATAAGAGTCTTATTCAACGACCGATGAAACCTTTTGCGTGAAATTAACAAGGAAATTTGCATACATTGCTCAACTTGCATGATTCACAATTTTGCCCTCAAGGTGAACAATTTTATAGTTCAAAGTTCACCCTATCTTGAGCTCATATAAAGTTGCTGCCCCGTTCAAGCCCGTTCACATTTGGTTAATAAAAGTGTTGGCCCAGTTGTGTTCATGCACAAAAAAGTAGTTGCCAAGATACGTTTTGCAGAGGGCATGTCATAAAGGAACTTTGCACAGTCCCTTAGGTCCTCTATGCATGCCACTGGCATGGTGCCCCTAGTTTAGCATCCCTTCCTATGGATGGCGAAGCAAAGTGAGTTGCGAGGTCAGACCTTAGTAAGGCCAGCCACCATCTGGAGTTTGACCTCACTCGACCAAGGTAAATAAAAAGTTATTTTTCTGGATTGACACCCTAGAACTTATGTCTAATTGTGATTTTACGAAAAAACAACACTCTAATTTACATTCTGCCAGAGAAAAGGCAGCCCAAAAAATGGCACATACCGCACTGTTATGGTAGTTACCATACCGCATTGTTATGGTAGTATGGTAGGTAGTCTCGCTCCTCGCGGGACTGCAGTCATCTGACGGAAAACTGCGTAAGCCGCTCGTCCACCACCCCGCATTAGTGAGTCATATGTTAGTTAAATGGGCTTAACCAATATATATATATATATATATATATATATATATATATATATATATATATATATATATATATATATATATATATATATATATATATATATATATATATATATATATATATATATATATATATATATATATATATATATATAATCTCTAATTCATTATACTGTTCACTGACGGCGAGCCTTGCTCATGCTTGCTCTTTTATATAGAAAATTCAACAGATATAGTCAAGGGGATTATATATATGCATATATGCTTTTGAATATAATAGATCAGACCCACACCCCATGCTTTTTCCACTCCACCCAATTCTCAGTGGAAAGGGAACAAAAGCTTGGACTCTGACCCCAATGAATTCATATGACCCTAGTGACCTTTAATTAGAAGTGGAACTTTGTTTTCCTCGTCGTAGGGAACTGAAATGCAGGGAACTCCATGTTCTCTGGTCACTCTGATTGGCTGAGAAGGTCCTCTGGGATCACGTTGATCATTTTGATCTCATGGAATTCTGAATTCATCATGCTATGTCCAACATGATCAGTCTAGATGCCCTGTCGCCACGGAGTTCCCTTGAGATTTGTAAAAGTGCATTTCCTGTAGCATTCCTTCTTTTTCTTCTCTAAGTTCTTTCTCTTTCTTTTATATTAGGGAATTACAAAATACTTTATTTAACAATAGAATTGAATATTTTAGTTACGTTCAATCCAATTTCAAATTCAAATTGACCAATCTGGAGCCTTGATACTGCTTGACAACGGTGCTTTTGCGAAGGGATTTATTGCACTTTTGCATAAAAAGAGATCTGTTTGCAAACAACTCAAGTAAAAGACAAACATGGACTGGTCAAAGGTCGATGGCGCGAGGCAGCAGAAGAGAACGTTAATTCTCAGAGAATCAAAAGAAAAGACTTACATTTGTCCGGTGCAGTGTTGTGAGAATCGAACTTTTTTTAGCAAGAGGGGCTGCAGAAAACATGTGGACACTAAGCATAGGTGGTACTATTACTTTGATGAGAAGCCAAGCGAGAGATTGATCGAAAAGGGCATCAAGCAACAACAAAGCACCTCTGGGGCTTCAAAGTTTGGAGATGGGCTGAAAAAGCGTGCAGACACAACGAAGAGGCCTTATTACTCAATATCCACTGGAATTGGAAAAAGGTACATTGATTGGCTTTGTGCTGTTTGCGGAGGGGGAATGTTAGAATCACAGGTGGCACAAAATGGAATTCGAGTGATGAAGTTTCTGAAATATTGCAGTGAGGATGATGAGGAGGAGCTTACTGAAGAGCACATAGACTACTGTATTGGTTCTGCCCAAGACATTTGCAAGTTTATCGAGCATATTGGAAAAGAATGGGGCCTAGGTAGCTCGGCGCAGCTTGGATACCTACAAGCAATTACAGACCTAATTGATTTTCGCAAGTCCAGTGGATTGTCGGCAACAGTGCTCGGGAATTTAGCAGTATCCGAGGTGTACATCAATAGAGGCAAGAGGGCTTTAGCACGACGAAAATTAACTGAGTGGTCGAAGAACCTTTCTGTCGAAGTTCTCGCTGCAACGAATCAGTGGGCGACAATGGACGAAATGGAGAAAGTAATCCCGTTTCATTTGCCACAATACAAGGTGACTCTATCAAACTGCAAGGGATATCCTATGACGAGTGTCACCGTGGCAGACTTGGCATTCGCTACTCGCTTTGTAGCTGTATGCTTGTTTACGAGAGTGAAGGGATCTCGGCCGATGACATATCAATACTTGACAATTGGAATGATGGAGAAAGCGAAGGAAAATGGGGGCTTCGTTGATCAGACCGAGTTTAAAACTGCTCAACAGTACACCTTTGATTCACTGATTTTCGACGAGACGAGCACTCGGATTATCGACGACTACATTATGCATATCAGACCGTTGTTGAACCCACAATGTGACTATGTTCTCGTAACGAGAAATGGTACGCAGATAAAGAACTTCAGTATTCTTATGTCAAAGATCGTCTTTGCAGCCATTGGGAAATATGTTCACCCGACAAGATATCAGCAAATATTGGAAACTGAGAGCTCGCGAAAACTTAGTGCGGAGGAGCAAGATATGGTTAGCCGAGATCAAAAACACAGTTCGCAAGTGGCGAGAACGTACTACCAAAAGCGGAGCTCCCGTGAAATTGCAACGCATGCAAAACGTGCTATGAAAAAGTTACAGATCGGAGACGTCGACAGAGAACTGAAAAAAGTAGCATTTGCAAGCGATAGCTCTTCCGACTGCGATGATGAAACGAAAGGGGGCGAGGAAGTCCTCGAAGTCGTTGACTGCGCTACTCAGGGAAGTGCTGATTTGAGAAAGGAGGCAGATATTGGGGGTGAAGTATTTAACAGTAAGAGTATTACGAGTTACCAACCACCTATGAGACAAGCTAGCAAGAGAAAATCGAAGCCAATCGTGAGCTCAAGGGTGCCTTTTACCCCTGAAGAGGACTACTTCCTGAAGAAATGCTTACGAATTTATGGATTTGGAAAGTGGACTTGCATGCTACGTGATCCACGCTTTAAGTTTCATGAGAAAAGGACATCGGACTCTCTTAAGAAACGAGCTGAAATACTGTCTAGAAAATGATTGAAATTGCATTGTGTGATTTACGTAATGAAATTGCGTCCTAAGGTTATCCCCAATCGAGATCATCTTATTCACTCTTGCTCAATCTTATTCACTTTTATTCCCTCATGTTCAAACTTATTCATTGAATAATGCTATTGGAAGGTTTCAAAAGCAAATTCGCTGTGATCTTATGACATCATTTTTTAAAATTTGTGCTGTCGCTGTTTGGTTAAATATATCTGCATTCTGGTGACATCATTATATCTTGACTCCTGGGAACTTTTCTCCTAGGTAGAAGTAGTGAATAACAATGAACAGCAGTGAACAATGATGCATAAGAGTGAATAAGAGTGAATAAGAATTTTTCAAAATTGGTTTTCTGAAAACGAGGTTTTCTTATTCCATCTCGTTCACTCTTATTCACCTTTACTCAGCATTATTCATAATTATTCACTGATTCATGCTATAGGAAAATTTTTAAGGTCTACTTTGTTGCAATTCAATGGCGCCATTTTTGTTTTTTGTGTTGCTGCTGTTGTTTGATTTGATATGTAAACATTCTGATGACATCATGATATCTTGAAACCCTGGGAACTTTTCTCCTAGGTACAAGTAGTGAATAACAATGAACAGCAGTGAACAATGATGCATAAGAGTGAATAAGAGTGAATAAGAAATTTTCAAAATTGGTTTTCTGAAAACGAGGTTTTCTTATTCGATCTTGTTCACTCTTATTCACCTTTACTCAGCATTATTCATGATTATTCACTGATTCATGTTATAGGAAAATTTTTAAGATCTATTTTGTTGCAATTAAATGGCGCCATTTTTGTTTTTGTGTTGCTGCTGTTGTTTGATTTGATATGTAAATATTCTGATGACATCATGATATCTTGAAACCCTGGGAACATTTCTCCTAGGTAGAAGTAGTGAATAACAATGAACAGCAGTGAACAATGATGCATAAGAGTGAATAAGAGTGAATAAGAATTTTTCAAAATTGGTTTTCTGAAAACGAGGTTTTCTTATTCCATCTCGTTCACTCTTATTCACCTTTACTCAGCATTATTCATAATTATTCACTGATTCATGCTATAGGAAAATTTTTAAGGTCTACTTTGTTGCAATTCAATGGCGCCATTTTTGTTTTTTGTGTTGCTGCTGTTGTTTGATTTGATATGTAAACATTCTGATGACATCATGATATCTTGAAACCCTGGGAACTTTTCTCCTAGGTACAAGTAGTGAATAACAATGAACAGCAGTGAACAATGATGCATAAGAGTGAATAAGAGTGAATAAGAAATTTTCAAAATTGGTTTTCTGAAAACGAGGTTTTCTTATTCGATCTTGTTCACTCTTATTCACCTTTACTCAGCATTATTCATGATTATTCACTGATTCATGTTATAGGAAAATTTTTAAGATCTATTTTGTTGCAATTAAATGGCGCCATTTTTGTTTTTGTGTTGCTGCTGTTGTTTGATTTGATATGTAAATATTCTGATGACATCATGATATCTTGAAACCCTGGGAACATTTCTCCTAGGTAGAAGTAGTGAATAACAATGAACAGCAGTGAACAATGATGCATAAGAGTGAATAAGAGTGAATAAGAATTTTTCAAAATTGGTTTTCTGAAAACGAGGTTTTCTTATTCCATCTCGTTCACTCTTATTCACCTTTACTCAGCATTATTCATAATTATTCACTGATTCATGCTATAGGAAAATTTTTAAGGTCTACTTTGTTGCAATTCAATGGCGCCATTTTCGTTTTTTGTGTTGCTGCTGTTGTTTGATTTGATATGTAAACATTCTGATGACATCATGATATCTTGAAACCCTGGGAACTTTTCTCCTAGGTAGAAGTAGTGAATAACAATGAACAGCAGTGAACAATGATGCATAAGAGTGAATAAGAGTGAATAAGAATTTTTCAAAATTGGTTGTCTAAAGTCGAGGGTTTCTTATTCAATCTTTTTCAGTCTTATTCATCATAACTCAACCTTATTCGTAATTATTAGACGATTCTCGCAACTGGAAAGGTTCTAAATGTGTGTTTCGAATTTGGTACAAAAGTTTCCCACATGAATTATTGCACAGAAGTAAGCCGAGGAATGGGCAATGATCATAAAACGCAATTAAACACAATTAAAACAAAAACGCATAAAACACAAAGTATTGTAAAAACACAATTTTTAAGACATAGCATTGATTCTCTTGTCCTTCGTTCGTAGTTGTCAAGGTCCTTCATCATCTTCTGACGAGAGAATTCGCCTTGTTCGCCTCACCACCATTGTCCTCGGTCTTCTTCTGATCACAGGGGTTGATGATGATTGTGGCTGTTCAGATTCTGCCGCACTTACTTCTGAACCGTCCGAGTCCACCAACTTCGACTCTCTGTCACTGCCAAACAGCCTGTCCATTTGCATCTCCCAAGTAGGGAAGTGATCTTTGAATCCTTCCATGTCGAATTGTTTTCTGGGGGTCTTTTCAATTAGCAACCATGCGTCATACATGCTGTCTGGTTCTCCCCATCCTATCCGTCTTCTCCTGCAAAACGCTGAAGGTCTTCCTCCGTTGGCTCCAGGGCCTCCCATTTTCCCTTTGAAATGGTTAGTAGGTTTACCGCCCGATAATACCGGAAGCAGTTTATTTCTCCCGAAGCGATGAAGTAATCGGTTTCCGGCCTTTGCCATTCATCTTTTTGTTCGTCCTCATAGTCAATAACTGCTTGATCTACGACTTCTCGCGGAACTGTGCCCGGTTGAAAATCACATGAGGCCTCGCCAAGTGTGTTAGTAATGTCTTGGGAGAACTGCAATGAATCAACTGCATCGAGATCTAGCAGCCTGGCTGCTCTTTCAGTGTTGAAATCACTGTAGATAGCACCAGCATCAGCCTCATTGCAATTCAAATCGCCAAAAGCTTCGTCGTCAAATATCGGTACTCCGCGTAGTCGCTCAGCTGCCCAATGGAAACAATCCATACAGTGTTTTCTGAGCCATGTTGTTGCGTTTGGATTCTTTGTAGGGAGTGATTTTGTTTGAAAAACTTCGAGCCTTGCTTCGATCGCTGTGCTGTCCACATCTGAAAAACTTGGGATCTCGTTACACGTTATGTATGCCGGTGATTTGAATATAAAATGGGTTGGCTTCTTATGTTTCTGGGGTATTGCAAGGTACACGCCTTGCAAGATACGTTTGGCATCATCAGCGCTCAGGGCATCCGGTGGCCATTCATCTACGAAGAGGCATTCTGTATCTTCGTTAAGCATGCTTGCTGAAAAATGCTTGTCACGGGTTACGGTAGCCAGCTTGTCTTGCGAGATGATTCCTTGGAAAGGTGCGAACCAACTGGTTTTTCCAGAATCTGGCTCGCCGACGCAGCACAGCTTCTTCATCTTTTGGGGGAACTTTCCTTTCATTGATAGTTGGTACCATTTTTTGAGGAATTTTTCGAGGGTTTCTTTTTCTTGGAAGCTGTTTCGCAAACTGTTGACAAATATGGTTGGAAGAGGGGTCCTGTCTTCTTTGAACGTATACGACACGTATGCGCGTGGTGTGACTTTGCCTGTAAAATAATGATAATATCATCATATTTATACGGCTTAAACTTGTTCAGCAACAATTTACTGTTCTCAACGAAACACACAAAATTGAAAACAAAAGAAAAGCGATCAAGAAGATAAAGATGCTGAAAGTTAAAGTTAAAATTTTGACAGAAAGTGTTAAATTGTAAAATTGAAGTTTCCGTCTTCATTTCATCTGCCAGTTAACTGAAATTCTTTGCTCCTTGAAAGATTATATGTTTGATTGGCTGCTCACCTATATCGGATTCTTCCATCGCATTTTGGATGAAGCCTTTAGTTTCGAAACTGAAGCATGTGCCAAATGGCTTGACTTCGATCAGGTCGTAGTTGATTTCTAACTGCGGGACAATCTGGCAGCCTTTAAATGAAAGAATCGTTGAAACCATCTTCATTTGTGGTGCTAGTATATCAGCAATATGGGTGTTGCGAAGGAGGGTGTGGAGAAAGCTATCCACTGTGAGGCTCTTTACAAAGGCATACTTGCCTTCTGGTGCTTTTGTGTAGATGTGCCCTCGATGTAAGCGAACATTTAGCTTGTCCATGGCACGTTTCACCACGTCCACTGCCTTGCAGATCTGGCTTGATGGCTTTGATGGAATTGTGCTACTCGTTGTAGATTGGGAAGGTTCACTTAGGTTTTCTTGTCTGTCCACAAGATCATATCGAAGGTCTGTGTACCTGAATATCAAAAGACAGGATCAATTACAGCCAGCATTTAGCTAAATTTTGCTACACCAAAAGTCGGTGAATGGGTATGAGTAACGTTGAGTAAGGATGAATAAGAGTAAAATCGGTTGAATAAGAAAACCTCGATTCAAAGAAACTAACTTGGAAAATCCTCATTCAATCTTATTCACTCTTATGCACCCTTATTCATTGTTATTCATTGGTATTCACTACTTCTACCTTGGAGAAAAGTTTCCAGGGTTTAAATACATTATGATGTCATCATAAAATTGATGTATTTTGCCAGAACAACCGCAACAACATAAACAGGAAACATGGCGCCATTAATTCGTAGCAAGTTTGATCTTAAAACTTTCCTGTAGCAAGGATCAGTGAATAATTATGAATAATGCTGAGTAAGGATGAATAAGAGGGAACTAGGCTGAATAAGAAAACCTCGATTCCAAGAAACTAACTTGGAAAATTCTTATTCCCTCTTATTCACTCTTATTCACCCTTATTCATTGTTATTCATAGGTATTCACTACTGCTACCTTGGAGAAAAGTTTCCAGGATTTCAATACATTATGATGTCATCATAAAATTGATGTATTTTGCCAGAACAACCGCAACAACATAAGCAGGAAACATGGCGCCATTAATTCGTAGCAAGTTTGATCTTAAAACTTTCCTGTAGCAAGAATCAGTGAATAATTATGAATAATGCTGAGTAAGGATGAATAAGAGGGAACTAGGCTGAATAAGAAAACCTCTATTTCAAGAAACTAACTTGGAAAATTCTTATTCCCTCTTATTCACTCTTATGCACCCTTATTCATTGTTATTCATCGGTATTCACTACTGCTACCTTGGAGAAAAGTTTCCAGGATTTCAATACATTATGATGTCATCATAAAATTGATGTATTTTGCCAGAACAACAGCAACAACATAAACAGGAAACATGACGCCATTAATTCGTAGCAAGTTTGATCTTAAAACTTTCCTGTAGCAAGAATCAGTGAATAATTATGAATAATGCTGAGTAAGGATGATAAGAGGGAACTAGGCTGAATAAGAAAACCTCGATTCCAAGAAACTAACTTGGAAAATTCTTATTCCCTCTTATTCACTCTTATTCACCCTTATTCATTGTTATTCATCGGTATTCACTACTGCTACCTTGGAGAAAAGTTTCCAGGATTTCAATACATTATGATGTCATCATAAAATTGATGTATTTTGCCAGAACAACCGCAACAACATAAGCAGGAAACATGGCGCCATTAATTCGTAGCAAGTTTGATCTTCAAACTTTCCTGTAGCAAGAATCAGTGAATAATTATGAATAATGCTGAGTAAGGATGAATAAGAGGGAACTAGGCTGAATAAGAAAACCTCTATTCCAAGAAACTAACTTGGAAAATTCTTATTCCCTCTTATTCACTCTTATGCACCCTTATTCATTGTTATTCATCGGTATTCACTACTGCTACCTTGGAGAAAAGTTTCCAGGATTTCAATACATTATGATGTCATCATAAAATTGATGTATTTTGCCAGAACAACAGCAACAACATAAACAGGAAACATGACGCCATTAATTCGTAGCAAGTTTGATCTTAAAACTTTCCTGTAGCAAGAATCAGTGAATAATTATGAATAATGCTGAGTAAGGATGAATAAGAGGGAACTAGGCTGAATAAGAAAACCTCGATTCCAAGAAACTAACTTGGAAAATTCTTATTCCCTCTTATTCACTCTTATTCACCCTTATTCATTGTTATTCATCGGTATTCACTGCTGCTACCTTGGAGAAAAGTTTCCAGGATTTCAATACATTATGATGTCATCATAAAATTGATGTATTTTGCCAGAACAACCGCAACAACATAAGCAGGAAACATGGTGCCATTAATTCGTAGCAAGTTTGATCTTAAAACTTTCCTGTAGCAAGAATCAGTGAATAATTATGAATAATGCTGAGTAAGGATGAATAACAGGGAACTAGGCTGAATAAGAAAACCTCTATTCCAAGAAACTAACTTGGAAAATTCTTATTCTCTCTTATTTACTCTTATGCACCCTTATTCATTGTTAGTCATTGGTACTCACTACTTCTACCTAGGAAAGAATTTTACAGCGTATCAAAAGTCTCAAAAATTCATAGATTACTTACCTTATTCTGCTCAATGCTTCACGAAAGGCATCTCCGGTCTCTGTTGGGCATTTTTCCGTGATCGTTATGTGAAGTGGCAATCTGCCGAATTCTCTGCATTGTGGCAAGTCTCTAAAGTCGAGCTGTAAACCGGTCATGGACTTAACAAACTTTTGTGTAAAATCCAAGGTACCGCTCTCGGCGATCTCCAGTGCATAGGAATGATTATGATTTATAATTGCCTGGCTGAGAGTTGCAGCATAAGCATCATCGATGCTGGTTTTCTTCCTTGCCAAGATTGGCTTACATTGGTCGATTTCCAGCCCAGACGTTAGAATTAGCTGCATTAGTTGCGAGCGAATTTCAGGAAGGCCGTTGTCAGGGACGTCCACCACCAACCAGAAACTAATGCCCGGTCGGACTTTTAGCGCTTCATCGGTCTCTTTTCTCTGTTCACTCTGTGAGCCCTTGCCAGCATCACCTTTTTACCTACAACGTAAAGTGATGGTTAGAATCTAATGGTATTTTCTGCCTGTGACTACGAAAAGAACGTGATTATCAACCAACTGTTAAGTGTTATCGCATATCAAATTGTTAAATGATTTAAGCAGTAAATGACATACCTTGACTCCTCTAAGTTGCCTTGTTCTTCTTCACTTGTCTCTTCTTCCGTGTCCTCTTCATCGTCCCTTTTCCTTTTCGTCCTTGAACTTTTCTTGTTCTTTTCCTTTGCTTTTCCTTCTTCGATGCCCGTGATGCAAGACCAAATAATCATTATGTCGCTGTTGCGCCCAAGAAGCATTTCCAGTTGTCTCCGTTTCACAGGAATCATTTGCTCTGCGAGCGTCTCATCATTTTTTTGGGCATCCCATAAGGCTCTTAAACAAACCACCGAGTAGTTCTTTGTGATCACTGGTACAACGAATGCTCGTAAAGCATTGTATATCGTTTTCGATGTCAGACGTCTTGAGGGCCTGAAACCTGGCATCGCATGAAATGAATGTCTTTCCGGATATATATATATATATATACATATTTTTATTTTTCAGGGATTTTTATTTACAACTTATACGTTAACGGCTCTGTCACCTACAACAGCAAACCACTCTGGATTTATGATGGAGTTTCTGATCATTGCGTGGATGGGAAGCATAGATTCGATTGTCCAATTAAAAAGAACAGTACGTCTTATTACCCTTTATATTACTCTTATTAAGGTAACTCTGCTTTCTGCTCCAGTCATGGACTAAATCGTTCAGTTTTTGAGTCTATTTTCTACTATCATGAGGCTCAATTGCTAGCAGATTTGATAAAATATTTTAGTGGCCTTCTTTAATGTTTTTAAAATTAAAATAGCATCATTTCTAGACAGTACAATTCATCAAAATTTCGTGACATTGTTTTACAGTTCAGGACCTTTAGTCATTGGTAAATAAATGGTTATGGTCCTACAGCGCTTGCTGTGGTACTCAAAGATTTTTTCGCTAGAGTGGTCCATTTTGTCTAAGATCTGAAATAAATCATTTGTGCATTTACTAAATCAATTGCATATATTTTTATGATATTCTGCATTTAATTCTGCATCGAATGATATGTAATCTTGTTTGGTATATCTTGACGAACGGTCGTGACGAACAGAGTTTCTTAATCACTGCCGGAAAGGTTACAGTAACCTTAAAAGAGTTTTTACCATCAGAAGATTCATTAGTTGATCATGTTTACTGCATTACTTTGTCTGCTCAATCTTCCAACTTTTTGAAGAACAGCCACAACTCAAAAGGGCAACGGTAAAAGTCAGCAGCACTAATTGCAAAGGTCACATCCCCTTTACAATTAACATTCATTTTATATTGATCACATACGAAATGAAAGCTCTTCATCTCTCCAATTTTAACCTCTCATACCTTCCACCAGCATTGAGTTAAACTAAAAATGCTCCTCTGACAAACTCCATGAAAAGACGCCAATCGTAGAAATGTGTTCCTAGAAAACCAAAATATTATTTACCAGATGTTTTTATTCAAAAAGTTGCCAAGCGGAAAATGATGAGGTGGCTATAACGTGCGACTGTGTGGAAACGCTATAGCGTTTCAGGGCGATTTTTAGCTTATCGACTTTCTTTGGAATAGAAACTCCCTGGGCAAAAGTGGAAATCGACAACACCAAGGACTTTTGGAAAATTTCAGTCAAAGAGGTTGAAAACACGCTGGAAACAAGTTATTTGACTTTTGCCAGAATTTTGCAATTTAAATGAATCGAAACAAAAACACTGATGGATAAAATAAATCGAGAAATGAAAGACCACTTAACATACTATTTCAAGAGCTTCGGAAATGCTCTTCTCAGCTTAAGAAGGAATTACTGGAAACAATTTAGTGTGAAGGTAATGCAAGAATGATACGTCAGCAATCAATTTTCGCATTTTATTTCTATTTGTTAGTCAAATCCCACCCTGGGTACCTGGTTCCCAGGGTAGTCCAAGCCTTGATTATTTTTGTAAGTTTAGTAACAGGCCAAAAACTTGGATATTGCGCTAGGATGGCGGTTCAGGGCGATGGTACTCTAGGTATTAAGCAAAAATACACAGCAAAACTTTGAATATAGCATATAGCCTGTAATGTAAGGTTAAACCTTTAATTGGTAGGTTGTTATACAGGAAAATTTGCTTAATGCAGTCATTTTCAGAGGGGTATCGCAAAGCCTATTGTTAACCAGGTCTTTAATCTAAATTTTAACCCTTTATGAACAAGTTTGAACAGAAATGGAAACGAAATTAAAGGGACTCGAACAAAAACTTTTCAAAATAGAATTTGGAACAATTTTTTTCGGATGCTGTGAACTGCATCTTTTGTAAATCACAAGGAATAAAGTTAACTCTGATTGGCTCGCTGATCAATGAGACCAGCGAAGCGTTTTGAGCCATGCACGAAGTCACAAAGGAAAAATGAAGGAAGATGACCTTAAAATCGCTACTGTGCATAATTCGAAAATCTTAGATACGAGGGCATAGCTCTTCTGGGAAAAATCTGAAAAACTTTCACTGATAGTATCCCTAACAAATATTATGGAAATTCGAATCGACTTTAAACAAAAGCTGTGTTGTGAAGTTTGCAGTTTCTGCACTGAAAAGTCGCAGAAATCAATTGTATTTCATGTGAGGCTCGAATTCCGTCTCGTTTCACTTCTAGAAGAATTCATACCAGGTATCCAAACAAATGGAAAAGATTTCGTCGCATCTACCAAATAGATTTTAGCTTCTATCAATTCTCAACGTTTAGAGCGCCGGTAGCATTTTTAAGGCGTTCCTGTTATTAAGGACAGATTTTATTATACAATAGCAACAGTTGCTTTAACCGACACCTCAGTTCAAAGTCATTAGTGACTGCAGACAAATCAAATCCTCTCAACCGGTAAATGAAACCAAACACAGCTGAAAATGTCGCCCTAAAAGCATTAGGGTAAACTCTAGAACGTGCACTCACATGAGCAAGCTCAGACCGGTCTGAGTTTCAGATCGGTTTATAACTCATTTCGGTCTACGGTCAAAACCCTTGACGCGTTCACATGACGCAGACGAAATGAAACTCAGGTCGACCGGAAACTCATTTCGTTTTCTCAGGTCGGTCTGAGTTTTCAAGTCGACCTGAAATTGTCATGTGAGTAGGAAATAGTTTCATTTCGGGGCGAACACTGACTTTTCAAAGCAAATGTGATTGACATTCCACGCGCTCTTTTGGCAATCAAAACAATAACGATTTCATTCAGAGTCAGCCACGTGGGTCTAAATGTTATGAAACAATTTTCTTTGTTATCCCTATCTAAGAATAAAAAATGTCGTTGTTGTTGTTATTGTTGTTGTTGTTGTTGTTGTTGCGATATCTGGGACTATTTCGTGAGGTCACAGGTGGCGGCGAATGGTTCAGTACTCCTTGCACGATTCAGCAATACATACAAATGTACTAAAATTTAATCATACCTGACAGTTAATTGTGTTAAATTTCTCGCTTGAATCCTCTATTGATGCCAAAGACCCGAATCTCCATAATACTTCAGTGTTTTCGCTTAGGCCACAAATTCTGTTGAGTTGAAATTCTGTTGTGTTGTTGCAATTGTATTGAATACACAGGTATTGAATACAACGTCCAAGGAACGCAGGCAGTGTTCAATATTCTCAAACCGGTCTGAAAATGTTCACGTGAGGGGGAGGCAAATTAGCAGACATAGCCAAATTTCAAACCGATCTAGAACTCAGATTGGTCCGAGTTTTCTCATGTGAGGGTAGTCTAATTTCGTGCAAGCGAAAAATTGTTTTGTAAGAGCAGTTATGTGGTTATAAAGGAAAGAAGAAGTGCTGTCTCGAGGATTTTGTTTAAC
Source organism: Aurelia sp. 4 Dawson et al 2005 (assembly GCA_964019985.1). Lineage (NCBI taxonomy): Eukaryota > Metazoa > Cnidaria > Scyphozoa > Semaeostomeae > Ulmaridae > Aurelia > Aurelia sp. 4 Dawson et al 2005. The sequence continues at coordinate 10,195,156 of OZ026494.1, read as the reverse complement.
CGAGTCAGAAGCTGTGTGGTAATTGTTTCATTTGAGCCATAAACACCCGAGAGTTATAATGCTTTATGCTCGATGCTTCTGAATCAAATAAACAAAATCCGCGAGACCAAACCTTAGATTCAGCTGTCTTCTTTCACTATAACTATAAAACTTCTTTTAAAAGCCACTTTTCACTGCCACAAGGTGAGAGTTTGCCCTTTTGGTTTCCGGCAGCTTTTGCAGCAGTGTATACTTTGATTTGCTGGTTGAGAGAATTTCCTTTGTCTGCAGTCACTAATCGCTTTGAACTGAGGTGAACAAGGGCAGATTTCGTAATACAATAGCATCAGTCGCTTTGATTCACACCTCAGTTCAAAGCGATTAGCGAACGGAGAAAAAAGAGATTCTCTCACACAGAAATTCAAAACAAACGAAGCCGCAAAGTTGCCCTGAAACCAGTACGCCAAACTCTCGTTTGGTGCAGGCGAGAAGGGAGGTTTTTAAAAGAAGGTATGTGCTTATAACGAAAGAAGAAGGGTAAATCTATACTTCTGCTGCGCGGATTTTGATTATTTGATTCAGAAACCGAGCTGAGGGCATCGCAATTTTTGCATATTTATTGCTCAGATATACGCATTCACTCCTCAGCTCCTGAATCAAATAAACAAAATCCGTGAAACAGAACTGTAGACTCAATTTCTTTCGTTATAAGCCCATAATTTCTCTTAACAATCTCCTTTCGCCTGCAACAAACGAGAATTAGCCGTATAGTTTCAGGCCAGCTTTGCGGCTTCATTTGTTTTGAATTTCAGCTTGACAGAATTTCTTTTGTCTGCATTCGCTAATCGTTTGAATTGAAACATTGGTTGGAAAGCGCAGCTTTATTATAATTGGAACATTAGGACCACGACGAACATCATTTTGAGAGTCATTTCAGAAAAGACAAACGTAGTTAAATCGACATTTCCAGTTGGTTAAGACGACATTTCCATTAGCAAAAAATTAATTAATTAAGACATGTTCAGGACGTTTCGAGACGAGCTTGTCTCATCTTCAGCTAAATCAAAGTTACACGTGTGAGGTTTTTATAGTGATAACTATTCTAGAGAAAATGCATAATAAATTATCAATCATACGATATCTAAATAAGGAAAGTCCATTGAAGTTAAACCAAATAAGAAAGTCCAGTGAGATTAAAAAAGATACAACGGTATAGAGGAGTTCTGTTGATTGAGTGTCGGGCGGTCCCTCAAGATTAGAAGGCTCTCGTGTATCAACAAATCAAAATTGTTGTTGGCTTTGTCCAAAATACAAAAATCATCAAAAGACGCGGCATGCCCAGTTTCATTAATATGGTCCCTAATGGATGAAGAAGCACTTTTTATACTTATTCCTTTCTTGTTTATTCCTAAATGTTCCCTACAACGAACAACAAAGTGGCGTGATGTTTTGCCATAATAAGCAGCCTGGCAGCTACTACACGTAAACTTGTAAACAACAGAAGAACAAATGTTCGTAGGGATGTGATCTTTGAAAGGGAAAAGGTTTTCAATGCGTTTAGCTGATTGAAAAACAACGCGAAAATCGACATGGGGGTACGCGTTACCTAAAAATTTACATAGTTTCTTTTTCACCCTGAGACTGTATTGGCCTAAATAAGGTAAACAAAAAGTTACCGGGAGTTTAGATACGGTGGCCGGTCTTATTTTAGGTATGTATTGCCCATCCAAAAATTTTTTAATGAGTCTGTCGATAAGATGTTTGGGGAAGCAGTTTTGCTGTAGAAATCGTTTGATGTTACACAGGTGGTCGTGAAAATGCGCATAAGAGGAACAAATATGAAAAGCGCGATAAACCAGGACTGTGACAAGGTTAACCTTATATTTACTCGGTGACAGGCTTTCAAAGTTAGTATATAGGCCTGTAAATGTTTTCTTACGATACACATTAGTTGCAAAACCATTACCATCATGAATTACTAAAACATCTAAAAAAGCCAGTGAATTGTTCTCTTCTACTTCATGTGTAAATTTAATGTTCGGATGCTGGCTATTTAAATACTCAAGAAAGCTCTCGACTTGATTAATATTTTCAAAAATGCAATAGGTATCGTCTACATATCTACGATAAAGTATTGGTTGAAACTCAGACGGGCAATTAGTAAGGAAATTTTGTTCTAAAGCACACATAAATATATTGGCAAGAGTGGGACCCAGAGGAGAACCCATTGCTACACCATCTATCTGATCATATAACTGATCGCTAAAAATGAAATGATTTTCTTTCACCGCTAATTCAAGGAGTTTCTTAAACTGAATCTTAGTAAAGGAGCAATCCGCAGTCTTAAGTGTGTCTGTTTCACTGAAAAGAGTATCCGTAATAATAGCAATCGTCTCATCAAGAGGTATATTGGTAAACAAGCTAGACACATCAAAGCTGGCCATTACAGTTTTGTTATCTGATTTAAAGCTGGTGATTTCTTTCACAAACGAAAAGGAGCTGTGCACAGTATACTGGTTAACCGTCAAGGGTTATAGAATTGGAACCAGAAATTTAGCAAGGCGGTAATTATATGTTCCAATAGCTGACATTATGGGCCTAGCAGGGCAATTTTCTTTGTGCACTTTTGGTAAGCCGTACAAAATACCAGGTTTACTTCCTTGAGGGGAAAGATCACGATAAACAGATTCAGAAATACACTGTTTCTTGAGTAAAGTATCTCTAAGAAAACGAATAAGTTAGACAAGAAACAACGCAAGGCACAACTCGACTTGAATTTCCTCCAAAGTTGTCTCGACCATAGCGTTGTCCCCAAGTTTTTGCACTTCAAACTCGCCAACCAACATCTTCGGCGCTCTACCACCTACGATGCATGCAGAAGAAGGCTCCTGGCCAAAGAACTCCAACTCAAGCGAAACCAGCTAAAGACCACAGAGACAAAGCTCAAGACCACCTTGGACGATCTCAGGACTTCCGTAAGCTATTTGGATTTTAATCATTTAGTGTCTTTTATTGCACAGAATAATATCAAAGCTACGTTGAGGTCTGAGGTCGTTCAAAACCATAAATTAGAACGCCTGAAACAAGAATATCTGAGCGAAGGAATTAATCCTGAGAAGGTTATTTTTAACTACTCGGCGTATGAATTGAATGACATCGAAAAGAAAGTGTTGTCCCGTGGTCTTAAGTTTGGTATCCGCCCAGAAAAATTAGACTATTGCCAGGCTTTAACTCCTTTTGAAAAACTTGTGAGAAGTCTAAAAGATCAGCCTATCGGTAGTGACAGTCGTATTGATTTCAATTTTGTGAAGACCAAATTAAAAGAAATTGCTCTTTCATATTTTCATGGTTACTCTTTGGATAGTCTTCCTCTTAATGTCAGTAGAGCTGAATTGTTGGCACTTAGAAATCTTTCGAAGAATAAGAACATTGTAATCCTACGCCCAGATAAAGGTAATGGCGTCGTCATACTGAATAAAATGGATTATATTAATAAGGTTGAAACTCTTTTATTAGATGTTTCTAAATTTAGGAAATTAGATACTGATGTATTGGATCTTTGCCTTAAACGGGAAGGCAAACTTCTTCGTTTTCTTAGAGATACTTTACTCAAGAAACAGTGTATTTCTGAATCTGTTTATCGTGATCTTTCCCCTCAAGGAAGTAAACCTGGTATTTTGTACGGCTTACCAAAAGTGCACAAAGAAAATTGCCCTGCTAGGCCCATAATGTCAGCTATTGGAACATATAATTACCGCCTTGCTAAATTTCTGGTTCCAATTCTACAACCCTTGACGGTTAACCAGTATACTGTGCACAGCTCCTTTTCGTTTGTGAAAGAAATCACCAGCTTTAAATCAGATAACAAAACTGTAATGGCCAGCTTTGATGTGTCTAGCTTGTTTACCAATATACCTCTTGATGAGACGATTGCTATTATTACGGATACTCTTTTCAGTGAAACAGACACACTTAAGACTGCGGATTGCTCCTTTACTAAGATTCAGTTTAAGAAACTCCTTGAATTAGCGGTGAAAGAAAATCATTTCATTTTTAGCGATCAGTTATATGATCAGATAGATGGTGTAGCAATGGGTTCTCCTCTGGGTCCCACTCTTGCCAATATATTTATGTGTGCTTTAGAACAAAATTTCCTTACTAATTGCCCGTCTGAGTTTCAACCAATACTTTATCGTAGATATGTAGACGATACCTATTGCATTTTTGAAAATATTAATCAAGTCGAGAGCTTTCTTGAGTATTTAAATAGCCAGCATCCGAACATTAAATTTACACATGAAGTAGAAGAGAACAATTCACTGGCTTTTTTAGATGTTTTAGTAATTCATGATGGTAATGGTTTTGCAACTAATGTGTATCGCAAGAAAACATTTACAGGCCTATATACTAACTTTGAAAGCCTGTCACCGAGTAAATATAAGGTTAACCTTGTCACAGTCCTGGTTTATCGCGCTTTTCATATTTGTTCCTCTTATGCGCATTTTCACGACCACCTGTGTAACATCAAACGATTTCTACAGCAAAACTGCTTCCCCAAACATCTTATCGACAGACTCATTAAAAAAATTTTGGATGGGCAATACATACCTAAAATAAGACCGGCCACCGTATCTAAACTCCCGGTAACTTTTTGTTTACCTTATTTAGGCCAATACAGTCTCAGGGTGAAAAAGAAACTATGTAAATTTTTAGGTAACGCGTACCCCCATGTCGATTTTCGCGTTGTTTTTCAATCAGCTAAACGCATTGAAAACCTTTTCCCTTTCAAAGATCACATCCCTACGAACATTTGTTCTTCTGTTGTTTACAAGTTTACGTGTAGTAGCTGCCAGGCTGCTTATTATGGCAAAACATCACGCCACTTTGTTGTTCGTTGTAGGGAACATTTAGGAATAAACAAGAAAGGGAATAAGTATAAAAAGTGCTTCTTCATCCATTAGGGACCATATTAATGAAACTGGGCATGCCGCGTCTTTTGATGATTTTTGTATTTTGGACAAAGCCAACAACAATTTTGATTTGTTGATACACGAGAGCCTTCTAATCTTGAGGGACCGCCCGACACTCAATCAACAGAACTCCTCTATACCGTTGTATCTTTTTTAATCTCACTGGACTTTCTTATTTGGTTTAACTTCAATGGACTTTCCTTATTTAGATATCGTATGATTGATAATTTATTATGCATTTTCTCTAGAATAGTTATCACTATAAAAACCTCACACGTGTAACTTTGATTTAGCTGAAGATGAGACAAGCTCGTCTCGAAACGTCCTGAACATGTCTTAATTAATTAATTTTTTGCTAATGGAAATGTCGTCTTAACCAACTGGAAATGTCGATTTAACTACGTTTGTCTTTTCTGAAATGACTCTCAAAATGATGTTCGTCGTGGTCCTAATGTTACGTTTGAATTGAGGTGTGAACCGAAGTGACTGATGCTTTTTTTGTATTACAAAATCTGTCGTTGTTACTGAGGTGTCAATTAAAGCAGCTGTTGCTATTGTATTACAAAATCTTTCGTTGTTGTTCCGGCTAGGCTTAGGATTAAAGACCCATTGCTAACCATGGCCCTTAAAGCGCTGAATGAAACGCAAGACAAAAGGAATTTAGGCCAAAAAGGGCTTTCAGGTCCCGCTTCCATTACTCCGTTTTCGAATGAAAACGGAGTGGAATGCCTCCGTTTTTGGGTTGGTGTTTCCATTGAAAACGATCGAAAACGGAGACATTTGAAAACGCTGTTCAAAGTGGAGTGATTTGAAAACGGAGACATCTGAAAACGCATCGTTTTCAATGGAAACACCGAAAACGGAATCATTCGAAAACGCTACAGCAACAATCTATACAAAATCCTCGGTTTTAAAACGAGTGCGAACAAAGGAAATGAAAACGAACGAAAACGGAGTAATGGAAACACCACCGTTTTCGTACCAGGCGCTCTTTTTGCGCTCTTGGCGAAAACGGAGTAATGGAAACGGTTCAAGATCATCCGAAAACGGAGCGATATGAAAACGGAGACATTTGAAAACGGATTAATGGAAACGTAGCCTCAGATAATACGAAAAGTCGACTTTGGCGCCAGGAAGGATCATGTTTAGCAATGGCTCTTTAAGGTCAGAGATATTGATTATTCAATTATTAAAATCTAGTTCGCTATGTACAATAATGCTTATGTGTTTTGCAGAGTTTTGCAAGATTACAATGTGTGACAAGATTTTTAGCCAGACATTAATATTCTTATTTTGCAGAAAGAGAATCGCTTCAAGGAAAATACAACGTGTTCGATGCTGGGATGATTCCTGTAAGTAGCTATATCCTTGACACACTTCTATGCACTGGGACGAGCCAGAATCAGAAATTACGGTCCATTGCCTAATGGTTTAAGAAATTTAAACAGAAATTAGACATCCTCGTCTTATCGTTACCGCTTAGAGCATATGAGGCCCTGACAGGTAAACTGAACTATAATAAGTATAGATTTTAAAGTAGTGAATTGTCATACCTTTGTGTTTTATTTGTTGCACCCCTCTAAGGCTGTGCTTCAGTTTCCATTCTTGACTTCTGTACTGACGAATGTAATGGCTCGAAATGAAGTAGGTACATGATACTTTACCCTACCACTATTATTATTGCGGCCGAAGGTCGCTTACTAATCTGTGTGTAGCTGAGTGAATTTGAGATTTGATCGCATACTTTGCCAATTAGGCAATTTTTTTATCCAATATAAACATTAATACAATAATGAAATTACCTAGAACAGCACTTACAAACTACTTTACTACACTACAAGAACGATGCCAAGAGGAACAGAAAACCATGACTACCCCATGGCCATAACATAGAGACAGGTAACTAACGTTAAATCTAGATATACAATCAAATACAAATACAGCACTAAATGCTACACAATTTTTACGGATAGATACAGGAATTGGGTTCACATTGGATGTTGGGCAATTGCTGTGTTTTGGATGTATCCTATTAGTGACGTGGGATGAGACGCTAAAAATTCCACTGAAAAATGAAATTGAAGTGAGCCAGACCATCAATCTGGACATCTGGACCAACACAACACTGAATTCTCAACATCCAATGTGAAACAGGCGTTAACAAGTGAACAATAAAAAGTAAGTGAAAAGACTTAGTGGCTGAGTGGAGTAAACAAACTTCTCAGATCTATTTACTCAAACCGACCTGTATTATGGATGAAAACTAGTATCATTTCGAGAATACTTTTGTTGATTTCATTCGAAACTTTTTGTCACCATACAATAGACAACTAGGCAATTGTTAAAACAATGGCAGTATCATGCCATGACTTTATTTGATTGGTGGAAAGGAAGAATGAATAGGTTGTCATTGGTCGGCCGAACAATTAGTAGGGTTTTCATTGGCTGACTCGAAGAAAAGAATAACCAACAATAGGGCGACACAGCGACTTCGACTGATGTAGGGAAATATTGGAGTGACTTTGCAGTGAAGTTAGAAAGGGGCTGGAGTTCGAGATTTCATTTCAAGTCACGAACAAATGCTTGGAAATTGCCGATGTGGCAGGTGGAAGCTTTTATGGGACCTGGTAAACAACAAGAAAGATCCAAAACTTACAGAGATGCAAAGCAATGTGCTCGACATCAGTGGATAACACAAGAAACCAAAACAAACTCACTTTCAAGCTTCAGTTACTCGGGATGAAAGCTAAATTCCACATTGGTTCGATATTAGAAGCAAACTCTCCACTAAAACAGTAAGTCACAGAAACTGTAACATTCTTTCTGTAGAACGTAACAAGCTCAAGAAGTCCACCTTCGAATTTCCAAGCACTGCAAAGTCACAAACACTCGGTAAACTTGCTTCGAGATGCGTCATAAAATCAACTTCCTCTTATAGCTTCCTTCCTTTCAACACAAGTCAATGAAAACAAATTTGAATAACAGTGTAATTCATTTCCATGGTTGCAAGGTCAAAGTAATAAAGGAAAATTGTTTGTCTCTTTAAAATGTTCGTTTCATCATTTCAAATCCTCCACAGAGGCAATCCAGTTGAAAGAGCCCCTTGTAGCTAAACAGTACTTTTGGTCAACTTGTCCCAAGTTTATTTCGTCATCGGTAATAAGGATACCTGAACGACTTAAGGCAAGTCTACATTTCTGGGGACAATCTTTCCTGATTCGAAATCATTTTATATCCAACAATACTATGATTCAATACTATGTATAGTATAGCTAACAATACTATGTAACAATAACAATACTAAGTATAGTATAGCTAAAAATACTATGATAGCTATCCGGCCGCATGTTGCAATTTACAAGTTACTAGTTTTTATTATGTACAATTGTTGCTCACTAAATGTCAGTGGTGATGTGTTCTCGTGGTTTGGCATCAACAAGATTTCTCAAATCTCAAGAACCTTTCTCAGAATCCTGGCAGAATGTAATATCACGATTTTCTGCAACTCAGTGACCCTTGTCTTTATTCCAATTTCCTCTAATCTCTTCTTCAGTTTCTTTGGTGTCGTTCCAAAGGTCTACCAAAGTATACAATTGCATTCTACTCCTTTCCAGGCTTTGATTCTCCTTTTAAAGCTGGAGAGGGTTTTTGACTGCTTGATGTCATTGGGAAGTGCCACAAACGCAATACCATTAAAAACTACGACTGCCATATTGCAATAGACCCATTTCACAATAACATTCGATTCGAGGCAAAAGATGTGATTCCCTGTGCAGCGAGAAAATACATCGTATCATTATATTGCAACTACAGGTAGAAAACAATTTCATGCGTTGCTGATAGCAACGCACGCTTTTGAGATTTCGATCCACATTAAATCGAGGCAAGTGATGTTCCTGGAAGAATCGCAAAAGAACTGACGTCATTGTGAAAGGGGTCTATTAGCACGTAAAACATTTGAAAACCAATAATTAGTAAAAATAATAACTGCGTTGTTGATATCATTTGTGATGGTATCCTATTTCATCATTTCATATATCAATATTTATGAATATTTAACTGAAAATTGTTTTGTAATCACTGTAAAAATCCTCACCAACTTAAAGTATGTCAAAACATCTCTTAAGACCTTCTTATTGCTCCCCCGGTACTCACAGATCAAAACTCTCACTCAGGATTCCTTGCGATGCGACAAGTTCGACGAGGTAACTGCGAAGGCGGTGTTATGAGTTTAGGGTACGTCCAAATTAGACGCCATACCGAAGATTAGGCCGGTCAAACCGACTTGTGTTTGAGATGAAGATTTCCTAAGACGAAGAAGAGGACGGTCGTTGCATTCAAAGTCTGTTTTGAGAAAGAGTATGTGAACATTTTTATCGTTATTTGCTGTGTCCTAGTGCATCTCCTTCTTTTTAAATCAATTTTATCTCGCAACCCGACCATTTAGGGCGACGCTTCTCTAATTGAGTTAAAACTTTCCTAATCAACCGGCCTTTTTATGTGTATTAAACGCATAGTTCAAGAAAGGGTTTTACCAATCAATGGCCCTGGCCCTATGGCCCTATGGCCCTACGGCCCTATGGCCCAATAGTCTTGAGTACTTTGTTACATACAAGTTGAGTATGAATTTGACGATGTACTCGATTAGAATTCGTTTGAAAATTGCGACCAAACATACACTAATTCATGGAAAAAATTCGCGTTCAGCTAGTGAGAATTTTCTCAATGTGATGGAGGGAATCACCCACTGCCACTTTCCTTGCCTTAGGAAACAAGGCAAACAAGGCAAGGAGGACACTGAAGTTACGTGTAAAGTAGAGGAAGGAACTGACAAATCTTTACAATTTTCTATATCACAGCAACCGGGCTAATGTCTCCATGAGAAAAGTCTTACAAGAAACTCAATTCTCCCTGATCACTAAAACTTAGAAACTCCACTCCACTCCACTCCACTTAGAAACTTCACCTCAGTTGAAGGACTGAAGAAAACTTTATTTTTGTCAAGGAGTTTTCACTTGCTTCCAGTACAAAAATCCTACATTTGAAATGTTCAAGAGGGAAGAGAAAGTAAAGTTTAACAATACTTATGGAAGGGAATACGTATGGAAGACGTACGAAACTCGGAAGAGACTCCATGTACTGAAAAAATTTGATAATTTTCCTCGGGGGGGGGGGTAACTTAGTACTTTTCATGGTACGGGGACGTGCCATTTTTTAGGGGTACTTTTTACAAACCGTTACGGAATTATGGGTAGCATTTTCACAATTTTTAGACATTTCACGGAATTATGGGTGTCTTTTTCAGGGGATTTTTCATAATTTCCGGAATTATGGCCCAGATTTTCATTCGATTTACGGAATTATGACCCTAAAATCCACCAGAATTTATGGAATTATGCGGGCAAAATGGCACGTCCCTGTCAGAAAATAGGTCGAGATACCCCCCCCCGTGTAATTTTCAGAAACTTTCTTTACTGGCACAAGTTCTTTATATGGTTTGTTTAGTTTTCTGTCTGATTCTGTTGCCTTTGAAAAGATGTTTTTGAAGCATAGATGTAAGAACCGGGGGCACTGGGGGCAAGTGCCCCCCAAGATTTTGCAATGAACAAAGAAGTGCCCTTTTTATTTTTAGAAAGTGCTCCTTTTTTCTCAAGAAAAAGTGCCCTCGGAATTGTCGTGCCCCTCCAAGTTTGAGATGCTCCCTACGTCCTTGGAAGTCTTTGATCCTTTCATAATCGTTCTCTCAAATTAAATCATTTCAAGAGGAATTCCCAATATTTGAATTTGGGCTTGTTTGAAGCAACATTTATACAAATCTTAGTTGAATAAAATTTCAAACTTCATACCCAGGTATTCGTGACAAACAGGCACGAGACGATAGTAACCATAGTGCCATAGTGCCATAGGGCCATAGGGCCAGGGCCATTGATTGGTAAAACCCTTCAAGAAAGTATATTTGTGTTAAGATCATCTGGAAATCATTATCACGTTACAATCAGCTCATCGACATTCATTCAATCAAATATTACCTGCTAGGAGTCAATCAACTCTCCAGATGCCCTATTGTCGTACAAAAATCTATAAAAGTCTGTTTACATCTGAGACCGATGGACATTACCAGCAGTCAAGAGCTCCACAGATAATTGATTTGCGCTGCAAGCAGCAAATCTTTGAAATAGGCTCGAAATCAGTGAACCAGAGTCTAATTCGAGGTTGTTGATTGGAAGATAGCTTTGTACAGGCTAGATGTAACGTACAGGTTTTATGTAGCTCTTCAGACAATAAGGATTGCTGTTATAGCCAATTAAATTGAGCCCTGTGAACAATCGAACAAACATTGTCTACTTCAACCTGAGAGTAACTGCGTCATAGCCAATAGTACCGGCAGTCTGTAAACCACGGAATCACGAAACGGCGGAACAAAATGAGGAAACGACGGAATAATATGACGGAGACACATAAGAGTGTAATATTTCTAGTTGTAGGCTCCTCCTAAACGTATTAACACGATACGAATGCCCTAATTTTCTTTTCTTCTAAATGGAAACCAAAACTTTCGTAACGTGGCTTTACAAAAACAAGAAAAGTAGTGGAGGATTCACGGTGCGTTCGGCACGGCATGAAAAAACCCTGTCCCCATATTAGTACGCGAAGCGTTATTTGGCTTATTTATACACGCAATGACATGACTTTGATACTATCCACCCTTGAATTCGTAATCAAAAATTATTTAATGCACTTTGATATGTTGAAAATAAGGGCATCTAGACTGGAATTGGGGAGGGATAAAGCCCCCCTTTTGCGAAGATAAGGTGAAGAACTTAACGATTTACAAATCAGTTTTTGGTGAGGATTAAGTTTCATTGATTTTTGGGAGCAGACCAAGAGTTTATTTAAGTCGGAAGAATTTGATCACTTAGGTGTTACCCAGGGTGTTACCAAAGTTTTGGTTTTCCATTGAGAAAAAGGCCACGTGTAGCATTCGTATGTCATTAAAGGGTTTGTACAAGGTTTAAAGCTTGCATTTGCACAGAGCAGAAATTCTAAAAATATCTCATTCAAATCAAACTTGCACACAGAGTCAACAAAGGAAGTATCACAATAAGATTTTTATCTCGCCACGAAACAATGCTGTGTCGGAGTAATTTCTTTGTTCTATTTATAGAGGAGCCTATTTACCATTGCACATTAGCTTTAACGTATAGTCAGTAGGAGCCTACGAAATAGATATCTTACACTCTTGTGTGACTCCGTCTTTTTATTCCGGCATTTCGTCATGTCGTTCCGTCGTTTCATCATTCCGTGGTTTACAGACTGCCAATAGCTCCTGTTGTTATGCGCCTAAAAGCCAATATACTGATTTGTCACACACTTCGATTCAATGAACGTAAACATCGGAAATACGGAACGAAAGTCCGCAAAGATTTTGCAACCCCTTTGCGAGTAAAGCCAGACTATCACGCGTCCCATTGACTCTTGTAGCTTGATACAGTGTCTCTTTACGAATCATTGGAGGTTGTCCTATTTTTCCTTCTTCGTAGAAGGAAATAGCGTGTAAGACATAGAACCTCTTTCATCAAAATCAGCTCACCAGCCTGTACATAGTATAAGTATTAAACCGTAGTTTACACTTCTAAGTGGCGATTTTTGTGCATTGATTCAAATTCATATCTAAAATTGAATTTGACCACAGCGCAAATCATCGGATAGTTATATCCCTTGCTTAACATTGATTTAGACGCTGATGTCACTACACGCTTTTTTTATAAGAAACTAGGATCAGGCCATAGTACTGAAAGTTTCTTAATTTCGCATGAAATTTTGTCCATTTCAGTACTAAAAGTTTCTTAATTGGTTTCTTATTTTTTGCATGCAGAACTAGCAATATGGTGGCTAACATTGCGACAGATATGTTTTTTGACATTTAAAACATCATAAAGGAATAAACACTGTTCTGTTATGTTGAAAACAAAAATGGTTAGATAATATTGCTCAAGAATAAAGGTTCAACGATCTATTTGCTATGATATCTATGCTTTTAACTTTGAAAAGTTTCTTAGTACTTCTCAGACATAGTACTAGAGTTTCTTAAAATTTTGGCCATCTTAGTACAAGTTTCTTATAAACCAGTTTCTTATCAAAAACGTGTATTGCATAGAAAGATGAATAGATAAAACTGCAGTAGACCATCATTTGAAAAATTAGTATATCCAATTGGTTGTGATAAAGAGCCCGGGGGAGGTACTTCACTATAAATTCATACGGGGGTGTGCGCCGCAAGGATTTCTGCTACGACCCAATCCCAGAAATTTGGTCCGATATTTGATACCCAATCCCAGAATGTTGAAGAAGTAACAAGAACAATTCGACGTCAAAGGGATAAGGGATCGAGGGCTGGGAACGACAATTTTTGTCCCAAGTGGCCATTGGAATGAAGTTCTGATCTGAGCACGTTTTTAAAGATAAAAATACTTGAAATCTGTTCACCTGAAACTGACCAAGTGTTGCTCGAAGGATTATCCAGTTGTACTTTCATTCAGCACCAATAACCAGAATTTTGAAGATAACAGTGAACCCCAATCCCAGAAAATTCCAAGTGAGAGCATACCCCAATCACAGAAATTTTCCAATAAAAGTATATCCCAATCCCAGAATTTTCAGGCCAAAAACTACCCAAAACTGCCGCACATCCCCGTCTTACCCCATAGTGAAGTACCCCCCCCCCCGCCGGGTAAAAGAGAAACATCAGCGAGAAGATCTCTTCGGGACATTGCAAAGAAGGGCAGAGCAACAAAAAGTGTATTCAACGCCATTGTTGGATGAGCACATTGAGTTTATGGTATCTCTGAAATTGTGCTTGAACTTGCTGTCCTTGTCCTCATCGGCACAGTAACATTTTGTTTGCGAAAGGAGTAGCGAGACTGTCGTTGTGGTGAAATTGGTATATTGGCATATGATATTCAGGAGTAAGTTTTTTTGTAAACTTGTAGAATAAAGAATAAGTCGTAGATGCCTGCTCCATGAAAGGAACTTAGCGATATATCCTTCCGTGTTCCTCAGATACCGCTGGAGTGGTAGAATACTGAACGGACTCTAATTTCTCTATAAGATTTGGCAAAGTTTTATTGTCACTAAATTTGCATAATTTTGCAGGCATATGGTAATTCAGTTTCGGAATTAGGGGTCTACAGCTAAGATCTACAGTCTTGAAAATTTTCAGACTTAGATATTTTGGTCATGTTTTAGTAATTCCTACTATGTTTATCTGTGATGTAGTTAAGTGATACATGTGAATATTAATGAATAGTTTTGTATTTAATATTCCGAGAGATAATTATAAGGTGGATGGGCTGCGTGGGCAGGGGTGGGGGGGGCTTTAAAGAATTTCTAGGGCTTTCTACCGTTGGAAGGTTCTTGTGACTAAGTGAAAGGTCACCACTGAAATTTGACATCAAATAGTTTGCGAAATACAAAAGGCTGGTTTTTTGTCATTGATCTGCTTGAAGATGAACAATGAAGGGAATGAAATGTGTTCAGGGGGGAGGGGTGGGTGGTAAAGAAAAATTTGGAAAACCTCACAACCTGCAGATTTTGTGATATTTGATTGATAAAAGTCATTGTAAACTCCTTGGCTCTATATTTGCGACGAGATATGACTTAAGTGGAGAATTTGACAACAGTAGTGAAACTGAAAACAGACCTTATTGCAACATAATTTCTATATTTTTAACAAACAAGAACAAAATAATAGTGACAGCTATGGATATCAGAAAATTTTATATTTCAACGTAACGAATTTTATACACAAAGCTATGCAAACTATATGCAGCTGTTTGATATTATAGAGACGTGCGGTAAAATGGCAGGAAAATGCAAGCGAAGTAGAGTTCCTTTGGAAGTCTCAATACACTGGCGTTACCTTCATCAAGATCAAGACAAAACTTGGAAGGAGATAGCTCGAATGAAAGATTACAAACAATATTCGAAAGCAACGATTTGCCGACACATGAAGAAACCCATCGATGACACTGTCATAGATAAAAGAAGGGACAACAAAGGACGTCCCCGGAAACTTACGGCACGAGATAAGCGCAACATCTTGCGCCAGGTTGAAATTCTTCGACGAGACTATGGCTATTTCACGACTAAAAGATTGAAGGTTTTTGCGGGCGTGTCACCAGAAATATCAGACGAAACAGTAAGGCGAGTATTGAGGGATGCTGGATTTAAATACACCCATTCCAGAAAAAAAGGGATTCTTAGTAGGAAAGATTTGAAAACAAGGTTGGAGTTTGCCAAAACAGTCCGCCGGCGTTTGGCAAAAACTGTATGGACAGAAGGTGTGGCATTCTACTTGGATGGGGTTGGTTTTACGCACAAGTACAACCCTCATGACCAAGCGCTGGCCCCTAGGACAATGGCCTGGCGAAGACCTGCCGATGGTTTAAACTTTCAGCAAACATCAAAGGGATCACACGAGGGCTGTGGTGGCAAAACTGCAAACTTTTTTGTTGCAATAGCTTACAAGAAAGGCGTTATTTTAGCAGAGCAATATGAGGGGCAACTGAACGGCCAGAATTTTGCAGAATTTGTCAGGGAACAATTTCCTACTTTGTTTGAAAGGAGTTCCAATCCCAAAGGAAAGCTTTTCTTGCAAGATGGTGATCCATCTCAGAACAGCCGGAAGGCACAAGAGGCAATGTACCAAATTGGTGCCAAGAAGTTCTCTATTCCTGCACGCAGTCCCGATCTCAATCCTATCGAAAATGTTTTCCATAATATCAAATCACAAATGAGAGATGATGCATTCAACAAAAGAATAACGAATGAAACTTATTCACAGTTTTGCGCAAGGGCAAAGGCGACATTACTGAATTACCCAGGCGAAATTATTGATCGCACAATCATGTCAATGGACAAACGCATCGATTTGGTCATAAAGGCAAAGGGACAACGTATTAGATATTAATGATTTCGTAGGTTATCTCCAAGAGTTAGCATTTGGTCTTTACACTGTGACAAAATTCTGGCGTGCTACCACGTGTTACCAACGTGTTACCAACGTGTTACTTACGTGATACCATCGAAAACTATATGCTTTCAGTATATTTTGACGTGATACCACGTGTTACCATCAAATATAAATATTATTTATATCCTATATTTTCTATATCAGCTGGTAACACGTGGTATCACGTCAAAATGTACTGGAAGCATATACTTTTTTATGGTAACACGTTGGTATCACGTTGGTATCACGTTGGTAACACGTGGTAACACGTCATAATTTGAACCAAACATGAATACTGCAAGCGTAACCCTGTTCATATTAATCCGAAATAATAGTAAAAGTTGAAACATATCTGTTCAATTGGCTGCCATTAGGATCAGTTTGGCGAAGCAACTCCCGCATGGCTTGACCTTTCGCTGATCTTTCTCTTCAAAGACATGCTTGAATTTGATGATTCTCCATCTACTGTTCATCATATCTGTTTCACGCTCATCCTCCACGTTGAATGGGCCCTTGTAAGTGATTGGGGATTTGTTTGTTGCAAATATCGGAACATCTGAATCTATCACCACATCCTTTGCGAAATGATTTTTTGGAGATGGAAGTTTCACAGTTTCCCCTTCGAGGAGTAAAAGTAAGTCCTTCCATGCAATCACATCTTTACTGAATCTGAAATCTTGAAGAAGGATGACTTCAGCTTTCTCAGCACCCACCCAAGCATATTTATCGTTTGCTGGGTTATCGAGCAATTTCCCTCCAAAAATGTTCTTCAACGGCTTCAAAATGAATGTTTTGGCACAGTTGGAAAGGCCGTAGATCATCAGATTTCGGAACTTTCCTCGGCCCAAAGTGAGCAGCTCATAAATATAGCTTGCAAAAATAGTTGGCTCGATACCATTGGGTGCTAAAACTTCAAGAGCGCACTTTATCCACAAACTGTTGCACCCCTCAATGCAGTTCTGGGCTGCAGCTGCACGCACCTTTTCCAATCTGGTGGTTTTTTCTAGAGCCAGCGAACTGGAGGCATTTTTTAGTAGCCATGCCTTACTTATGAGCTCATCCAACGCCTTCTGCGTTCTCGAAAATAAGAACATTGCCAAATCGCATTCGCCCTCTTCTTTGCGAGATTCGGCCTTGGCAAAAAGCTCTGGTACACTGATGATATTGTTAGCAATGAGGTAATCAGACACCTCAAGGTTATTAAGGCGTCTTCTTGATTTGGTGCTGTGTGATTCACCATCAGGCTGTAGGGAAGATACCGTAGATTGGCGCTTTCGGCTGGCAGCACGAGATGCTTCTGTCGAGGCTTTGGTGCGTGGGGACCCGACCTCGGACAGATCGGGATGTCCTTGACTGTGGGACACTTCTTCGAGAGGCTTATCTTTACATACATATCGATATGCATAAATGTAATGACTATAAGTTTCAGAAAAGTTTACTACGATATTGTGCTTCCTCATTATGTTATTCTTCACAGAGAGCCATTTCTTCACACCTGTCAGCTTCATACAACAGTGATAGTGGAATCCACCTAACTGATGATTCTCTTTGCAACATGCCCAGTGAGACACCTTGACTCGACTATTTCCAGCGTTGAACTCCGCTTCCAGCATTTTCCCAAAGCTTTCCCTTGTTGGGAATTTCACAGCATCTGCTTGTGAATATGTAATCAGGTACTGACGCCTTCCTACTCGAGGGTTTTGAAAGTCACCGTCTGTCATTTTGAAATCAAGGAGCACTGCAGTTGAAGAGACGCGCCAAAATTTTCAAATCATTCAGGTAAGACTGCACGAAAGCCGCCTCTGTTTCATTTATTAATCATCCAAAACAGCGTTACCATGCTGTTATTATCTTACATCCTTATCATCTCTTCCTTGACTACGATAATTGCTTCGTCCTTCGGTAATGTGATAACAATTGTTGACAAATTCGATACATGATCTGGACTCATATTTCAATGATTTGAGATGTAAGTTAACTTTTTCCTTGTTTAAACGATTCCTGCTGTGATGACCTATTTCTTACTTTCTTAAATAAATAATTACTTGCATTTTGACTGTAATATTTTGACACACTGCCACTGGAATGATAAATTCAAAACTGTTACAACCTTGGCTAGACAATTTGCCAATTCGAAGACCGTCGTTCAGTTGCCATAACATAGAAATTGCTCTTCACTTTTTCGCGCCTCTCCCTCCCTAGCATTCTCCCCATAACCCCCCGTCGTAAAGACATAGCCCTACCGAAAGGATCTAAGTCAAACAGGTAAGACTCGACCACAACAAAGCCTTTAAGATCACAAGAAACTGATGTCTAACTTGAACTGCTCCTATTCGTTTTTTCTAAGGTTTCAGACAATCCTTCACAAAAATTATGAGACTGCATCCCCTTTCCCCTCAGTCAATGTTGTTTCGCTTGACTCTGGGGTGACTGGATGTCAATTTTCAGGGGATACATTGCCTACAATTACAACATTGACTGAGGGGGAAGGGGAAATGACAGTGGCAAGAAAAACAATGGTTTTCCTGCAGTAGAGAAATGGGAATACTAAAATGTCGGGATTGTACCTGCTGGTCTCAATATATTTTGTGAAGGATTGTAGAACATAGGTTACATCCAGAGGGAGCTTTGTTTGATTTCGGAGATCCTAACGGGGCTCAAAAGAGAGGGAATACATAAGAATACTTTTCAGTTCTTTACTTCATATTATGCGTTAATAGTCCCTGTCCCAGAGGCCTCCCTGGGAGATCTATTGCATTGATTTCCTGGCTATGTATCCAATAGACTGATTTTTCGAATACAATGGTGTTTTGTTTGTTTACAAAAAAATATTCCTCAATTTACAGTTGTTGACAAAACTAATTAGATAATCGTTTACGTTCCTTATATATTTAAATATATATATATATATAAATATCGTATATTCAGCTTCGGCGAGACAGACACAGCCACCGACTTCAGCAGTTCTTTACTCTGCGCTTTCTTTGATCCTTCTCCCGCCACCTTTGTGATTACCGGCTGCTTTAACACATTTTAATTACGCATTGTAATAGGTAGGACCCGCTTAGGCTATTGTTTTGTATCCTTTGTAACTTCGATATTTTCATGTATGCTCTGTCTGATTTTGAACAGTCATTACTGATGAAGGCTTTTGCCGAAACGTTTACCAAGTTGTATTTTTTGAGTTTCTGTATATATATAAATATATACATACATTCTTTAAACGTTTCGGCGAAAGCCTTCATCAGTAAACGATTATATTTAGTAGGCAAAAGCCTTTCTGTATATATCTATATAGATTCGATACAGTTTTATCACAACCTATTAACCTGCAGGTTTGTTTTACCTAAAAAATTGGAAACTCTTTGATAGCTTCTGGAAGTTGATTTACCTAGGGGGGGGGGTAACAAAGAGAATACTTACTTGAAATTTTGGCTCAGAGGGGAGGGTCTCATTAGATAGGGGTGCTTAATAGACAGGGGACAAAAGGGAGGTTTCACAGCATACCTATACCAATCATATTTCTCATTTTTCCAAAGGGGCGCTACACAGTTGCTGTTGATATTGCCACCAAAGTACCTGGAGGAAAGCGTCTTCATTTGCTTGGAATTGAAGCGGGTGCAGTTATCAATGACAATTGAGGATCAGTTATTGAAATTTGAAGCCATATTCAGTGGTAGCCCCTCATTTGTAATGACTGATTTAAAGGGGACCATGCAGAAAGTTTACAGTAAATAACAATCTACAATAAATATACAGTTTCCATTTATGACTACACTAAACTGCAAGTTGCCATGAATGAACAAATCAAAAGCGAAAGAAACTTGATGTTCATCTTTTCAAATACTTTTTAAATGCTATCAGGATTGAAGAAGATCCATCTTTAATGCCAAGATTGTTCCAAAGTTCACTTCTAAATCCTATTTTGTCGGCTCCTGTGTTATCCTTTCGTAAGCATAGAGTTTTTAATCTTTCATAGAGTTGCTGTTTGTTGTCATGACACTGCAAATATAGCCCATATACAGACATGTAACTGAAACCTAACTGTTCAGTCGCTGGACACTCTTTAGTCACTTTTGTGATGTTGAATAAGTTTTGGAAAGTGTCAAGCCAGTCAAACGTTAGTTTTGAGTTACAATTCTCTCGTGTCTCGTGTTGGACACTCCTTATGGAAGACGTTGACATGCTGACAAGGAGAAATGTTGTAGAATTTCCTCCAAAGTCATGTATTGGACAAGTATTCGTACTTATCCCCAGTTTTGTGCTAATTTGAATTCTCGAGCCATATTTATCGAAAAACATCTGTGAAACGTTCAGAAAAAAGGAACCATGAATTATGATTTATGATACCAAGCAATCGCTTCAGGAAGGCAACCCTACCAGTCTGGCTTCAGTAGAAATTTCTCTGCAGCTACGTTTCGGTCACCAAAAACGAAGCTTTTCGCAAACGCGCTCTAAAGTGGATCTTTTTGAAAACGCCCTTTTCATGTTGTCGTGTGGACGTGTGGATGTTGTCCTTTACTTTGTTCAGATTGCAAAATATTTTTGCGATCTGAACACTGGAAGGGATTAGTATGAAGGATTTCTGCATGAGTGTTTACGCCCTTTCAAAATATTGTGCAATGTGAATGCAGCCTAAAGCATCGAAGTAACAAGATGACATAGAAGATGGCAGAATCTAAAAGAAGTTGAGTTCCCCGGCGGATGACAACAGAAGTCTGAGCCATAGTTACGGTTACATTGTTACGGTTTTTGTCCAGACGATATTTTGGAACGCTTCAGTGGAGCCCAGTCCCTCAGTCGAAAATGAAACCAGGGAACCAGGCCGGTGATACTCCGATGGGTGACTTGGCGGGATTTGCCGCTCAACAGGGTGTCCTTTTACGGTAAAAATTATGCGGACAATAGTAATCTGCTTGCTAACAAACAACGGTCTTTTTCGCATGAGCAAGCTTCTTTCCACATTCGAATATTTTGCAGTCTGAACCTGAACACTCCAAGGGATTAGTATGGCGAACTTCTGCACGAGCGTTTGCACTCTCACAAAAGATTTTGCTGTGTGAACGCAGCCTAAGGCTGCATTCACATTGCAAAATCTTTTGAAAGCGCGTAACCCCCCGGCAGAAATCCTTCATACTAATCCCTAAACTCTTCGCGGGACGTTCTTGCTTTATCTCGGAAACCTCCGGTACCTTCGATGCTCGGCTCTGTGAAGATATTTTCAAAATAGACCTCTTTGCTGCCTCTGTATCTCCTTCATTGAAGAAGCATGCTCCCATTAAAAAGCTAAATAAGAAAGCCATCAAATTAAAAGCTAGGCCTTGGATAAATGGCAGAATCTTGAAAATGATGAGATTACGTGATAAAATCTTCCGCAGTCTAAGGAAAGACAACACTGATGCCAAGAAATCATTATATAAAAAGTTTCGCAATCGTGTTGTATTGGAATTGAAAAACAGTAAAACCGCCTACTTCCAAAACTATTTTCTCACCAATAAACAAAACATGAAACTCCTATGGTCAGGTATCAAATCTATTATAAGTGTAAAAACTTCTACCTCATCTTCAGTTAAAAAGATCAAAGATAACAATGGTAATGTCACCTCTGATCCAATACAGATGTCAAACATCTTTAATGATTACTTTGTTAATGTTGCTGAAAATAATACTGCTAAAATACCCAAAACCATTAAATCACCTCTTGCCTACATGTCAGACAGAAATCCAGACTCAATCTTTCTTTCTCCAGTCATGCATTATGAAGTTAAAGACCTTATTGCAGCCTTGAATCCTGCTAAGTCTGTTGGTCCTAACAGCATACCAATCAAACTACTCAAAATTCTTGGCCCCTCCTTATCTCCTTTCCTAGCTGATATCATTAATCAGTCATTTCA
Source organism: Aurelia sp. 4 Dawson et al 2005 (assembly GCA_964019985.1). Taxonomy (NCBI): domain Eukaryota; kingdom Metazoa; phylum Cnidaria; class Scyphozoa; order Semaeostomeae; family Ulmaridae; genus Aurelia; species Aurelia sp. 4 Dawson et al 2005. The sequence continues at coordinate 10,173,302 of OZ026494.1, read as the reverse complement.
GTCAGGAGTGTTTCCTGACGAGCTCAAAGTTGCCTAAGTCATAACTATATTCAAAAAGGGTGATTACCAGCAGACTTATAACTACCGCCCAATATCCTTACTTTCTATTTTTAGCAAGATTTTTGAAAGAGTAATGTATAAGCGTCTTTTTAAATTCCTAGCATTTCACAAGATTCTGTATAACCTTCAGTTTGGTTTCCAGGAAAATCATTCAATTGATCATGCTCTAGTCAGCTTGACTGAAACAATAAGACACAGCTTAGATAATAAAAGATTTGGTTGTGGTATATTTATTGACCTTCAGAAAGCCTTTGACACTGTCAATCATAAAATCCTACTGTCTAAGATGGAGCACTATGGTGTTAGAGGTTGTGCTTTAGATTGGTTTAAATCATACCTTTCAGAGCGTGAACAGTATGTAAGCATAAATGGTTCTAACTCTGGCCTACTCAAAATCTCTTGTGGCGTTCCACAGGGGTCAGTATTAGGTCCTCTTCTCTTCTTACTTTACATAAATGACTTGCCTAATGTATCTAAAAGGCTTAAATTCTTCCTGTTTGCTGATGACACTAACATCTATTATGAGAGTGAAAATTTAAATAAGTTAGTAAAGATTGTAAACACTGAACTCAGATCTGTCAAAAAGTGGCTTGATGCCAATAAATTATCTCTTAATGTAGAAAAAACAAACTTCATGATCTTCCATTCAATAAACAATAGAATAGATGAAAATCCTATTATTAAAATTGGAAAGAAGACCATTCAAAGAGCAAAGTTTGTTAAATTTTTAGGACTACTCTTAGATGAAAATCTTAGTTGGAAGTTCCATCTGAAGGAGTTGTCTAAGAAACTTGCAAGAACTTGTGGTGTTATCTCAAAGGTTAAGAGCCTATTGTCTCCAGATGTGTTGCTTTGCTTATATAAGTCATTGTTCTTGTCTTTTGCCCAGTATGGTATTATTGTGTGGGGTAATACTTCTGCATCTTATACAGACCCAGTCTACAAACTTCAGAAGAAACTAGGTCGAATAATCTCTTCTCAGCCTGCTCGTTCTCACTCTGCCCCAATCTTTAAGTCTTCAGAACTTCTCAGACTATCTGATGTCTTTCAGCTTAAACTTCTCACTTTTGTCTTTGAAACTGTAAACAGAATGTCACCAAGCTGCTTTGATGACTTTTTCTTATTGAATTCATCCGTGCATAAGTATAATACAAGACAGGCTAGTAAAGGTGATTTGTTTCTCGCACGAAATAACACCCTACAATATGGGATAAACTCCATTCGATATAGAGGAGCTAAGCTTTGGAATGAAATTCCGGTTGAATTAAGAAACTCTCACTCAAAAGCTTCATTCAAAACTAAGGTAAAGATCTACTTTCTGTGCCATAATTACACCCAGTGATTCACATACTATTCTTTGTGTATACCTTACCTTATCTTGTCTTTCTGCACCTGTTTTCAATAACATCATAGTAATTCAATATCTTTTTAGTTAGGGGGTGCTCCCTCCTCGATTAGCCTGCCTATTGAGGGCGCCCCTCCTTTAAGAAATTCCCCTAATCTCACTGCAGCTCTCCATACTCACCTATTTAGTCTCTTAACATGTTCCTTTAAGTATATCATCCTGTCCTGTTCTTCTTTCTATTTTGTGTGCTGTATTTAATTTTAGTTTATCATTGTTAATAAGATAGGTGGGTATGTTGAACTGTAGTGGTGTATTAGATGAATTTTAAAATGAATGAACTGAACTGAACTGAACTGATTACAATGAAGATCTGGCCAGCAACATCCTTACGTTGTCTTGAGTAACGTTTAACGCCTGCTTGACAACAGCAAAAAAAATTGTGCGGGCTTTTATATGAGAGAAGCAGAAACTAAAACACTGAACGTCCCTTAACCATGTATTCAGTTTCGGAAGGGTTCGTTCTCAGTCTGTTTACTCTTAGCCAATCACTAATATTCGAGAGCTCTTCCTTGGTCATAGTTATCAAGTCCTCTATGTCGCTAGCAGCAATTGTTGTTGTGTGTGTCATCTGCATACATGCTAGCTTTTGAGTAATCTATGTATCCCTCAAAGTTGTTTAGGAACACCATGAATAGGGGAGGACCTAGACATGACCCTTGAGGAATCCTACATCTTACGTCTCTTATTTCAGATTTCTGGCCTTTTATGGAGCAGTTTCAAGTAAGACCTGAACCATTCTATTTCAATCCCCCTAACACCGTATTTGACCACTTATTTATCAGTGTCATATGATCAACGGTGTCAAAGGCTTTCTTCAATCTAGGAATAGAGTTACGTTTAGTTTATGATCATCAGTGTTTTTAAGCTAATTTTCAGTGCTGCTGAAAAGGGAAGTTATTTTGGTCACTAATACTTTCAATTGCTTTCATTGTTAAACCACAATGGTTGACAAAAGAACAAAGCTAATTGGACAATTGTTAACCTGCATTATACTGGGTGTCCCAAAAAATATACAGATTTGGTTGACCCTAGCGACTTGAATATAGCGTGAATCAATCCAATCCAAAATGATTTTCAGAACATACCACGATAGCTAACTCGAACATGGATACCTCGTTCGTTGGTATCGGTGCGTTGAGAGTGAAGATATTAGTCTTCAAAGGACAAATTTGCATCCACCTCCAAGCCAGAGCTTTGACGTTTTGGCCTAAGCAAATTCTTGAAGCACAGTGAATAAAATCAACAAACTTTGAAGCCTTTGAAGACGGTATAACAGATGTGTTTTATAAAACACAGCTTATGTGAGACTTATCGTCAAGGGAGCTGCGAAATCACCTTCATTCATCTCTCAATATCGACAATCTATTTTACACATACTGTTCATCGGTGAAAGTACTCCCTTGAGTATCAACACACTCTTGGAACCGTCGAAACGTTCCTTGAAAAGAATTTGTATGAGATCTCTCTGAGGTCAAGACAGGAAGGTCTGGAGATCTTTTGGGGCAAAAAGATTTCTCCTCTCTTGTTGATGACCCACCCGCAGAAAATTTGATGATCAATCTGATCTCGAGAGATTTGATAAAGATTCTTTTCAAGGAACTATTCGACGATGTCTAAAGTGCGTTGATTCTCAAGGGAGTACTTTCACCGATGAATAGTATGTTTGAATTTAATAGTCGATACGATATTGAGATAAATGAAGTTGATTTCGGAGCTCCCTTGAAGATAGGTCTCACCAGGGCTGTATTTCTTTAAACACATCTGTTGTGCCGTCTTCGAATTTTGTTGATTTTATTCACTGCGCGTCAAGAATTTGCTTAGGCCAAAACATCAAAGCTCTGGTTTGGAGGTGGAGGCAAATTTGTCCTTTGAAGACTAATATCTTCACTCGCAACGCACCAATATCAACAAACGAGGTATCTATGTTCAAGTTAGCTATCGAGGTATGTTTTGAAAATCATTTGGGTTGATTTGAGCTATATTCTTATCCCTACGGTCATCGAAATTCGAAAACCTTTTTTTGGGACACCCGGTACATAATATTACAGTTAATGATCTAATGCTGGCCTGAACCCGTTTCTGAATAGATCTAATCGGCTAAGGTTTGTTTTACCCACCTAAAGTCATATGACCATGCCCATGGGAAGTTTTGATATTATGCTACTCTTTGCGTTGATGGCACAACTTTTCATGGCATGAAATTTGTCGGAGATATCAAAGGATATTTTATCAAGAGATTGATCACATGACTTGAAATGGGTATAAACAAACCTTAGCCGATTTTGTCTTTTCTCGGATTCTTGTAGACTTGCTCCAAGTCTATGGAGTCAGATGCTGGACAAATTCGATGAACTCACTTCGTGGAGCCGAAATACACATCGGGGAGGCAGGATTCATAGATCGTTGCGGCATTTCCCTCTTCGTCGAGTGGCATTAGACTTTGTCGAGGGTACGGAGCACGCCTTTTCGTTGCGGCACGGTGTTGGCATGACTCTTCGTAGTGGGACTTTGAATGATATGACTGTTCGTCGAGCCGCTTTACTCTTCTTCGAGGCACTTTACTCTTCGTTGCGGTGCTTTACTCTTCGTCGAGGCATTTTACTCTTCGTCGCGGCGGTGTGATTGACAGGACTTTTTGTAGTGACGCTCTTTCATTGACAGATAATAAATATTGCTGCTATTATTTCACTTCACTTTCATCGGACATATGAGTGGCTGAAGCAATGCGGGAGTCTAAAGTACGACCAAAAACTATGTAGAGTTAAAACGTTTTTCGATGCCATTTCGGATCTATTTGCTTGATAGTAAAAGTCAAGGTCTCTTTCGAAAGAGGAAGAGAAGCGTAATATCCGTAAGCAACATTTTCCAAATTTAACCTCAGAGAAGGGGGTTGAAATCAAGCCTCAAAAACAGCAACTCTTAGCAGCCGTCGAGGTTGAAAAATATATGGCTGAAAAGCTCTATCTTAGCTGTATCCAAATCTGTGCTCTGTTTATTTGTCAACCCAATAGGTTTTTGTCTACATACGAAGTAATGGCCCAAAGTTAGCAGATTTTGGAAAATCTGGTTTTCTCAATAAGGTGGGGAGCACAAAGTCGCTACAACAACAAATAACAGGGACTTAATCACAAAAGACTGTATCGAGCATGAAAGATTGTCTCAAGAGAGTTTAGTCGAAATTCACTTTTTCTTCCTAAATATAGTTCATTTCTTTCAAAGAATGTTTTGTTTAGATTCTAAACAATTACATTTGGAACGCTTACAGTTTTTGAAAGAACCTTTGCAGTAGTGCAGTGTTTCTCGTTTGTGAATCTGGCCGCTTGAGAGATGACAATCGATACATTTCATGTGCTTTTTCAAGAAATGATTGTTGTCTAAGGCCTCGTCCACACGTATCCGGATATTTTTGAAAACGCATCTTTTTTCATCCGTATAAATAAATATCCGCGTCCGCACGAGGAGCGTTGTCGAGCATATCCCCGTCCACACGAAGACGCTGCTGCATTCAAACTCCGCTGTTCGAACTTTGACAAAAGAAAACAAACAATCAAAATGTCCTTGTGTGATCCCCAAAGGTCCGTGCGCATGCTCTGATACGTCGTAAATCGATGCTGTGATGTCAGTGTTTTCGAAAAGCTCTGTTTTCACCCGTCCACACGACAACACGAAAACGGCGTTTTCAAAAACATCTACTCAGGAGAGCGTTTTCGAAAAGGTTCGTTTTGTTGACCGAAAACACAGTCTCCGTGTGGACGCAAACCCAAAACGGATAAAAAAAGAGGCGTTGTCAAAAATATCCGGATACGTGTGGACGGGGCCTAAGATGCTTGACCGAATAAATCAAAGTTCAAATAGAATAGTTTTTCAAGAGTGACTGACAACCTTCCATGCTGGATACAGTTTTTTTGAGATAAAGTCTGTCCTATTCGTTGCAGTAGCGACTTGTTGCTTCCCCCGATTTTATGGAAACCAGCTTTTCCCAAAATCTGCTAACCCTTGGCCATTTCTTCGCATTTGGACAAAAATCTACTTAGTTAACAAATAAACGGAGCACATATTTGGATACAGCTAAGATAGAGCTTTTCAGTCATATATCTTTCAACCTCGACGGCTGCGTGGGATAAGAGTTGCCTTTTTTTGAGGCTTCATTTCAACCCCCTCCCGTAAGCTTAAACTTCGAAATTGCTGCTTACGGATATTACGCTTCTCTTCCTCTTTCGAAAGAGACCTTAACTTTTACTATTAAGCAAATAGATCCGAAATGGCATCAAAAAACGTTTTAACTCTACATAGTTTTTGGTCGTACTTTAGACTCCCGCATTGCTTCAGCCACTCATATGTCCCATTAACTTTCTCTCCTCTTCAGTATTAAGAAGATACGAAATGTCTGGCCCCTTGTAGTGGAATTCTATCCCAGAAGCCCCTGTAGTATGGCCCGAGATATTGATTTTTGATGTGCTTGCGCTTAAAATAAGTTTGACCCGACTTTGCGCATGGCTGCACCCGAGGGGCATTCTTTAGCAAACACTTTTCGTTTTCCTAAAAGTCCGTCCGATGTCCGTATAAATCACTCTGTACTGGAGAGACTTCGAATGATTTTGAATCTTGTTTTGAATGAGTGAAATTGCCCCTCGGCGCCGGACGAACCAAGGCAGAAATGCAACGTTCTGATGGCATTCATGGTTTAACAAGCGGTCCACCTGGTTTCTTTTATTTTGACCCTGTTTGCTTCCTGAGCGTCGTTGACTGGCAGACAAAGACATAAAAATTACTCAAGAGTTGTGGGGAATGGAGGCAAGTTCTGAAGGCGGCAAGGATCCCGTGCTTTTAGCTTTGTAAATATCGAAGGAGGAAAACATTTTCTTTATGGGCTTCTTAAGACGGTTAAGAAGCCTTTTGATATGCTGGACATGCGATATCTATCGGGAGTGCGAGAGTGCGGTATGGCGCGTGCGGCTCCCTCAAGAAATACCCGGTGCGAGATAGGCTGTTCTCGGCGGGCTGTGCTCAGACCAGCAATCCAAGTGGCAGTGCATGTATATCAAAGAGTTTGCGACGCCCCATACAATATACATGTTGCTCCTTGGTAGGAAAAATTGACTGAAATTTGAGTCGTTTTGGTGAGATAAGTGCTTGTACGGGAGCACTTGCTGCCGACAGAATGTTGCCCCAGATTTTTGGTCCAACCAAACAATTGTGTACAATATATTAAATGTCTTTAACAGTCCATTATCACTTCGCAGCTCGCAGTAAATTACTTGTAAACAGAAAAATGAAATTTCATAGGATGTAAACCTAGTTACAAATACATACGCAACTACTGAAAAGTGGGATTCAAAGGCTTCAGCAGGGCTTGGTTTCTTTTCGAATAGGGGTGAGGTTTGGGTGGGTTTTTTGTTTCAAATTGTGATCTGCTCTTGTCGGAGTGAGACGAACGCTTGAATGCTTCTGGCGGTTCCAGGACACGTCTTTTCGCGGTAATGCGTTGTGTTCGTTTGTGATTGGTTAGAAATGTGTTCACGTGATTGATTTCTCCAATGCGATATCGATGCTGATTCCATTGAGGCATTTATACGCATCTTGACTTCAGTTGTAAGCTCTTTGTAACTTCTCTTTGTTGGCAAAATGAAAGGGGTTCTAAAAATACTACGGTTCTTTCACAATGGTCATGAGAAATTTCAGCTTTCGAAATGAGGAGGAGATGTAACGTGCGATAAGGGTGGAAGAAAGTTGATGCACAAAGCCTTTGAACCACGCAAAGAACCATCGGAGAGAAACCTAACCCCATTTTACGCTTTTGGCCTAAAATTTTGATTAACTTTCTCTCCTCTTCAGTATTAAGAAGATACGAAATGTCTGGCCCCTTGTAGTGGAATTCTATCCCAGAAGCCCCTGTAGTATGGCCCGAGATATTGATTTTTGATGTGCTTGCGCTTAAAATAAGTTTGACCCGACTTTGCGCATGGCTGCACCCGAGGGGCATTCTTTAGCAAACACTTTTCGTTTTCCTAAAAGTCCGTCCGATGTCCGTATAAATCACTCTGTACTGGAGAGACTTCGAATGATTTTGAATCTTGTTTTGAATGAGTGAAATTGCCCCTCGGCGCCGGACGAACCAAGGCAGAAATGCAACGTTCTGATGGCATTCATGGTTTAACAAGCGGTCCACCTGGTTTCTTTTATTTTGACCCTGTTTGCTTCCTGAGCGTCGTTGACTGGCAGACAAAGACATAAAAATTACTCAAGAGTTGTGGGGAATGGAGGCAAGTTCTGAAGGCGGCAAGGATCCCGTGCTTTTAGCTTTGTAAATATCGAAGGAGGAAAACATTTTTCTTTATGGGCTTCTTAAGACGGTTAAGAAGCCTTTTGATATGCTGGACATGCGATATCTATCGGGAGTGCGAGAGTGCGGTATGGCGCGTGCGGCTCCCTCAAGAAATACCCGGTGCGAGATAGGCTGTTCTCGGCGGGCTGTGCTCAGACCAGCAATCCAAGTGGCAGTGCATGTATATCAAAGAGTTTGCGACGCCCCATACAATATACATGTTGCTCCTTGGTAGGAAAAATTGACTGAAATTTGAGTCGTTTTGGTGAGATAAGTGCTTGTACGGGAGCACTTGCTGCCACTGAAATTACCTCGGTAATTTCCCCCAAAAGGACGAAAATAGAAGACTGGAGTGCCTTGCTCCGAAGTTTGGACTGAGGCCAAGTTTCTATCCTGTTGGGCCCGAACAATGTCTGCGGCGTGCAGTTTGCAGGTAGCACCCATTTCAAAATTAATGAAGTATTTACCTTGCATGAATGCGATTCAAAGTTGGCCTACTCTCCAAAAATTGGTTATACTGTTATCATTCCTACTTCAAAGGCAAACCCCATTCTTTCGCTGTTAATAAGGCTTCCTTGCCCCCCCTGGGCTGTGTGAATCATAGTCCATTCTTTTAGTCGTCGTTATTAGCCCAACCTTCTGTTTCATAAAAGGGGAACAAGAAATTGTTTGTTTTGCTTGTTTTACTTTGGAATAAAGTAGTCTCTAGTTGTCCCTGGTCTTGGATAAAGTAGCTTGGGAGCAAGCAGTCATGCTGATGTCTCATGAGGAGTTTTTCAGGTGTCCTTACCTTATATCAATTTGAAGCCCGAGAAAGGGGGCATACTTTTATTCCAAATTTGTCGGATGGACATTTGATACGTTGGAGTTGCCTAATGCACATGGCTGCTTGAGCTGTAATCCTTTTTAAGAAATCTGGTGGTGTACAAAATAAACCTTACGGATCTGCAGTCTACCCTCCTTGTCCCGTGAAAAACCAGGTTTCCCTTGTCTGGAGGACGTTCTATGCAGAAAGTGATTTTTTTTTTGTATATATGTGTTTGTTTTTCAACGTTCAATTGTAAATCTTTGCTGCTGGAAGTATTTTTGTTGAAAGTTTGGTATCTATGTGTCACCCAGCTCTTCGGGATTGCATTTCGAGCCATCTCTCCATCCAATGTGATTGTTCGCATATGTGCATACATACAATAAGTGCATGCAGTCTGTCTGTCGGGCGGACACTGTCAGATGGGCAAAATATTCCTGTACTTTTGGCAACGCCTACTTCGTGCTGGAAACTCGTATGCCTATGAAGCAATGCTTGCAGTAATATTCAGTATAATTCCACGTTAGATTTTATTCTCAGCTCCGTACCACCTGACAAATTTTTTGTTTCCACTCTGCACTATGAAAATAAGTTAAAATAGCAAGGTTTTGACCAAAATGGGTGTTTACGTAGCAGACTTTGCACCTTACAATTTTTTCTTTATTTTGAAACGATGTTAACGTGAGTCATATTCTACAGCTTGCGACTACTGGAAAAGGGGGGGGGGCAGTTGAATTACTTTGCAGCTCACAAGAAATCCAAAGTACGATTTTCCTTGGGTGTGGCCAATTTCATAACAGGTCCATTGCTATGCAAAAGAATTAGAAATGGTGCAACGTCGATTACAGAATGGTTAAGAGATCTACATAAAATTTGCAGCTCTAGTAAAATTGTCCGATCGGTGCTTTTTATCTAATAATGCGTTTCCTTGAATGAGGTAAAGAAAGCCATTTCAAATAGAGTTCGTTTGATCATGAGTCGTATTTACAGCATCCGGCAACCTATGATTAGCGATAACTAGGCTCATGTAGTCAGTCTAGTATTTACCTTTACAAGTTGTAAGCATTGGCCATGGTATTATGGTTCCAACTTCAAGGAACTTAATAAATTTCCCATGCTCCTTTGTCCGCTTCCTTGCAGAAGGAAGTTAGAGTGCAAAATTAGCTTCACTGATGCTTCAGTAAGTGTTTTTGTTTCGTTTGTTGTTGCTGGTATGTTCTGTAGGGCCTGGAAAAATTCTCAATTCTGTGATATCTTGTTTGCTGAGTATAGCGACCACTGTTGACCAAGAGATAATGTACGGTATAGGTTGACCTTATGTAACGACCCAAGGCATTGCATGCTGGTATGCCCTCGTTGAAAATACCTGCTAGTCTTGGCGTGGGCTTATGTGATCTTTTGGGCCCTTTCCTCCCATCGTAGGGTTGCATAAATTAGCATATTAGTCTATTAATACCACTAGGCTCCAGGGGTGTGGTACCTCATTGTGACCGTACTAGGCCTTGTAGCCATGCGAAACCAACCAATCCATTTTTGTGCCACGATGTATTTTTTTTTGTCACACTTTTGCATGAATATCAAAAGACAAAATACTTGGGCTATCTGTATCACTTTGGCCGATTATTATGGCAAAAACCTTTGGTAAACATTTATTGTTGCTACCACGAACATTCCATACATCTCCACTTCGTCACGTTGCAAGCAGAACTTATGTAGTTTCTTTGTTGTCGTCGTTTTTGCTGTATGCAGACAGGTCAATGTTACACCAATTTGTTTGTAAGAAAAACGTAGCAAACCGACTCGTTTTTCAGAGGATAAACGGAAGCACCAAAATAGAATCACAAAGACAACTACCCGCCTATTCAGCGGTGCGTCTAGTATGACCATGGTGAGGTACCCTCCCTTGTCTACTTTTTGGTAATATGAATGCTAAAAAATATTTATCGTTATGCACTACACACTCGTGTTCGTAGACAACCAGACTAGAACGTAGAAATAGCATCGCCATCTGTTGCCAACGAGCTCTTGTGCGATGAGGTGTTGTAGTAAACTGAGAATCCCACCATTTTGTTGCATTCCCATGGAAACCTACAAAATAAAAAAGCTTAAGTAGGTAGTTGTTTAGGTTGTCTGTCTGTATTCGAGCTGATGGGCTTTGTTATTTGTTGAACAATAATAGGAAAATCTTTTGTGTTGTTAATGACAGTGGAAACAGAGCCTCTTAATCCGCCTGTTGTTTCGTGGAAAAGAAACTATTTCTGGAGGATCGAGTCCTTATGAGTGAATTACGGACCACAAAATCAGGGTCCAGGGAACTGCGGACCAACGAAATGAGTAGAGAAGATCGTAGAGGAGAGTGACTTGGTGCTCCAGTCGCAGCATTTCTTAACTATTGTTATTGCTAGTTTGCCAGTTTATAGTCTGATGTAAGTTGAAGGATGCTGTCGCGGGTATGACTGGCTAATATTTGTACTACTGCTGCACTGCATCAGCAAAGTTGGCTAGTAAATTCAGTTCCTACTCACCCAGGAAAACTCCAGTTGCATAAGTCAGTTATTTTATGGATCATGACTGACCCCTTAACCAGCCAATCACAGATGTGGTACTTCTTCAGGGCTTTGATCACATTGCTTTCTATTTTTAAAGATGTAGAAAACCGAACGCTAGTTGGAATTAATGGGGATTATGATGTCTAATCAAAATCAACTAAAATGATCGGGTGATACTGCGGGCATGTAGAAATCGCAATATAGAAAAGTAGCTGAGACACTTAGCTGTTTATTCATCTTGGGTGCTGCGAATGATGGTAAAGACATTGCCATGTCGCCTTCCGTGCACGTAGAAGACCAAGTAAACTCTCAGTTACGAGTCCATCGATTGACCATTTTGACATAAAAGTGAAAGTCCAGCAACCAAAGTATGACTTGCTTGCTTTTATCTAGGCCAGAGACTGTCTTCACAGTCGGGGTTTCATCATACTTTGTTCCTTTTTGTTATTTGTCTTTATAAGCACAATCTTGTGAATGACGTACGGCAATAGTTTCAGCAAATGAAGAGTTCTCTGTTTCAAATAAGCTAAAATACCAGGATTTAAAATCAAGTTCTTTTTCTTTCCTCGTGATTTGCGTCTCAGATTGACTATAGAAGTGACTGGAATGTTCCTTTGCTCTGCTCAGTTTGTTGAACTTGTTTGTTGAATTTGCTCGTCATGCAACAATCTTTTGCCACTGCCTCGAAAGTACAGAAACATTCTTGAACCAACAACTGAGTCTTTTAACCATCCCAATGCAAAGTCGCAGAAAGTGAGGAGCAGCTCTTACGATGTTCTCCTTTGCTAGTCTAGTTTCTCTGACTAACTCCCTCTTGTACAGAATCAATTTTTTTTTGTTTCAAATTGTGATCTGCTCTTGTCGGAGTGAGACGAACGCTTGAATGCTTCTGGCGGTTCCAGGACACGTCTTTTCGCGGTAATGCGTTGTGTTCGTTTGTGATTGGTTAGAAATGTGTTCACGTGATTGATTTCTCCAATGCGATATCGATGCTGATTCCATTGAGGCATTTATACGCATCTTGACTTCAGTTGTAAGCTCTTTGTAACTTCTCTTTGTTGGCAAAATGAAAGGGGTTCTAAAAATACTACGGTTCTTTCACAATGGTCATGAGAAATTTCAGCTTTCGAAATGAGGAGGAGATGTAACGTGCGATAAGGGCGGAAGAAAGTTGATGCACAAAGCCTTTGAACCACGCAAAGAACCATCGGAGAGAAACCTAACCCCATTTTACGCTTTTGGCCTAAAATTTTGATGAAAGTGAAGTGAAATAATAGCAGCAATATCTATTATCTGTCAATAAAAGAGCGTCACTACAAAAAGTCCTGTCAATCACACCGCCGCGACGAAGAGTAAAATGCCTCGACGAAGAGTAAAGCACCGCGACGAAGAGTAAAATGCCTCGACGAAGAGTAAAGTGCCTCGACGAAGAGTAAAGCGGCTCGACGAACAGTCATATCATTCAAAATGCCACTACGAAGAGTCATGCCAACACCGTGCCCCAACGAAAAGGCGTGCTCCGTCCCCTCGAAAATGTCTAATGTCACTCGACGAAGAGGGAAATGCCGCAACGATCTATGAATCCTGCCTCCCCGATGTGCATTTCGGCTCCACGAAGTGAGTTCATCGAATTTGTCCAGCATCTGACTCCATACAAGTCTCGTTCGTTATCTTATGCGGGCCGTCCCGGTCGGCGGTGACCTTCGAAAGTGGAGCGAGCAAAGCGAGCCGACTCTCGCTCCAAGTTCGTGCAATCGAACAGGCCCGAATAAGATAACGGACGAGACTTGGGGCAAGTCTAGGATTCTTGTGGTTTGGAAAATATAATTGTCGGTCAAAGTTTTAATGAGCTCATCCTACTTCCTATTTCCTCGTTGGCAATTTGCTTCCCTGTCAGCAAGTTGGCATAGATAAACAGAGTCAACTCTGAAATAAAGCAGTACAAACAATCTTAGCTGTTGAACTGTAGTGAGCACCAGAAGAGAGAAAGATAGCACATAAATACGAGGATCGGCAACATTATCGGGACTTTGATATATCGCGACCTTAGTGGGACTGAGAGATAGAGCCATTCTGTTGATGCCAGCCTACCTTAGGACACATGAAGCAACCTTACTCTCTGTAATAACAATGATGTAATCACGACTTTGTTTTTCTGAGACAATTTGAATGAGGTCCCGCTAAATGTGGTCAATGCCAGCACTTCGAGGATCGGCAACATTATCGGGACTTGAAAGATCGGGACCTTAGTGGGACTGAGGGACATAGCCATTCTGTTGATGCTAGCCTACCTCAGGATACTTGAAGCAACCTTCCTCTTGGCAATAACAATGATATAATCATGACTTTGCTTTTCTGAGACAATTTGAATGAGGTCCCGCTAAATGTGGTAAATGAAAGCACTTTAGCGGGACCTGAAGATACGCTATATTACCGGGACTATATTAAATGCAAACTTAGTGGGACCGTTAACCACTTGTTTCTCTTTACTGCATCTGCATTTAGCTAACTGCATAACTGATTTTTGTCTAAATGTGTAGGTATTCCTTGTTCCTTCGTTGTGCATTTAAGGTTGATGCATGCAAACTGCAACACCAATTTTAGCCAGTTTCTGTACCATCGTATCATGATACCACTGGACTGAAAGCTATCACAGTGGCTCTTGATTTGTAAGTCGTTCCAAATTTACGTATTCAGGATCAAAAATTTTAGATCAAAGCTTGCTATGGTGTCGGGACCTGTAAAAAAGCGACTTTGAGTGATTGAAACTTTGACGCTTATTGATATCTCTGTTTGATATAATTTTCATTGATGCACAGAAAGAATTGCCATTTTCTTTGTGGACATACCACTTTCATTTCTATTGTAATTGCGACATTGGCAGGACCTGAATTGTGTTTTTTCCATTTATTGGCTCAACGTGCATCCCCGGATATCAAGGGTCCATTGTTAGGCAGACTTTCGCGCCAATTTCGTTCAGTTTGCCGCCAATTGCCCATCATGCATTGCGGTTTCACACAGCAAAGGCCCAAAGCGGGAGCCTGACTTTTGGAAATTAGAAAGACCGCGAAAAGAAGAGGCAAAGAAGAAAGACAAGACAAATTTATGCCATTACTATTTACTGTAAGTATGTGACTTGTTTATAACTTTAAATCCAACTTTGAGCCAGCAGCATGGCTTATAAGCCCCAGCAAGCACTCTGAGAAAGATATTGTGAAGACAGGCCTACCGAAGTCCACCTCTGTCTGATGGCCTAATTGGCCGCACACAAGTCGATTCTTTCACGTAAAACATCCATTGGACATTCTAGGCCGTAGTCCATGTAGCTCTAACATGTCGTTGCCGTTGCACATCCTTTGAAACTAAGGACTTTTTTCACAAAAAGGTCCCTTTAGGCATCATGATCATATATCCACATGGCCCCATTGAAAAAATGTGCACAATAGCAAAATACGGGTGATTTAAATCTTTCGGAACCTCTGCGAAGGAGCAAAGACCGATTTGACTGATTCTTTTCCGGTTTTTTAAAAATTTTTCAAGGTAAAGACAGTACAAAGATGCTTTGGCAGACCCTAAGACTGCAAAACGTTGATTGAAAGACATCAAGATGGCACTGATCAAATTTAAAAAAGAACTAAATGATATTGATGACTCCCCGCAGCCACATGAAGCCAAACGTTGTTATCAAATCTAGTTTTGTCGCTTCTTTCAACTTTTTTAAATTTTGGCATGGTTCGTTTGAAAAATTGTGCTAACTGTGTATCAGAATGCTTTACTATAATGTTTTAAAAAGGAATAAAATGTCACGGGGGGGGGGGGGGTTCTTTCATAGTGAAGGTACCTGGGGATGTGCCGCCCGCGAGGGTATACTTTTTCGGACTTCCTAGTCTAGCCAAGGGTATCCTTTTGGCAGCTTTTTGGCAATTTAGTCTAGGCAAGGGTATGCTTTTTGCCAATTTTTTGCAATTCTTGTCTAGGTAAGGGTCTGCTTTGGGTAATTTTGGTAAAAGAAAAGTCAAATTTTGGTAATTCCTGCGTAGAAACCCAAAATTTTAGCGATTTTGGGTCATAGGAGGCGAAAATTTTGCAATTTTTGTCTAGAAAACACCACTTCAAGGCACTTTTGATGCAGTATTTAGTCTAGCCGGCATCATTTTCACAAAAATTGGTCTAGCCAACGGTACCATTTTGAAACTGTGGCACACCCCTAGCCAAAATTTAGTCGATAACCCCTCCCGTGTAAAATGTCATTTTCGGATTCACTTGAGTCACCAGGGCTATCAAGATCTGATTCAAGGTCTGAATTGTGAACTGTTAGCGCAGCGGCTAATAACTAATATTAGCCTTGAAGGAACAACTGCGTTCTTTTGAGCATCCTTTTCAGTTCATGTGGTTGAAATTATCTGGTGCATCAACGACGGATATCAACGCTCTTCTCCTAATTACCTTCTGATAAACTGAGCGATTTACGAAGGCATCGTCTGTTCGTCACTGCAATGTACATGATACATTAAATCGTTTGAAACATCGTTACGTCGAAGATAGGCTTCTCGTTCTCTTAAAAACAGCATTACTTGCCAAGGAAAATACTTTTTACTGGGATGCTTGTATGCCATCAGAGTAAAGGAAATGGACAGGTTTTGAATTTGAATGTCGAATGACTGACTTTGCAAATAACGTAAAGTCACACTGTGATAAGAAGGTAGCTTGAAAAGGCCTCGTTGTGCAGAAATCTTTTCATTTGCGTCCGCCTCCTTCATAGTGTATGCTACTTTGCAAAGAAATACGCTTCATTAATCCCAAAATGCTCACCATCTTTTCGAGGACTATCACTCAGAGGTATATCATTGACACAAACTTCGAAACTGGTGTCTCATTTCTGATTCGTAGTAAATTTAAGCCGTTCTCAAATTATGCCGATACGGAGCCGAGAAAACGCTATGGATTTAAAAGGATGTCAAAACTAGCTTTTATGTCTGCAACCACACGAGAAAGTACTTGCCAAATTTCTTGTTGGTTGACTGAAAATATATGCTACGATGATCTTAGGTGGCGGTTACTGTTCAGAAGCCTTGGTTGTTCCTGCACTAAAGTCGGTGCACGCAACTGGCATCTTAGTTCTTAGCTGTCCCCAATTTTTGACATCTTGGCAGGAAAGTAGAATTGTTGTTAAATATTGTTCAAATGGAAGGAAATTTTTAACATTCTCTTGCTACCTTGTTTCTTTTTGGAGGTTGTGATACGACCAGCTCTGTTCACGAAGAAGGAAGGTAAGCCGCTGAAATGATGGAAGGAAATAATGATTTCATAGAGTTGTTTAACTACATGTGAGATACCTTCACATACATGGTGATTAATTGATATACACTGCACATCTGTTTCCATTGTAAATAAAGCTCGATAGAATTCTTTGAGACTTAGCAGTTATGACGAACAGACGCTGCCTTGTTGTAGTCTTGATTGGTAGAAGCCACAACTCAGTCGGTCAGTTGATCAGACAGCAAGTGGGGAGAGAGTTGATGCCCAAAGTGGATATACCAGCTACTCCCTACATAATTACTGATGAACTATTCTAAATGGTCCCTTTTCCGTATCATGACAAGATTTTGCAACGATGCCTTCTTGGTAATGTCAAACTTGGATGTTGAAATGGATGCACAAAAATCGCACAATTTCTCAAACGAACCACGCCAAAATTTAAAAAAGTTGAAAGAAGCGACGAAACTAGATTTGATAACAACGTTTGGCTTCATGTGGCTGCGGGGCATCATCAATTTCATTTAGTTCTTTTTTAAATTTGATCAGTGCCATCTTGATGTCTTTCAATCAACGTTTTGCAGTCTTAGGGTCTGCCAAAGCATCTTCCTACTGTCTTTACCTTGAAAAATTTTTAAAAAACCTCAAAATAATCCGTGAAATCGGTCTTTGCTCCTTCGCAGAGGTTCCGAAAGAATTAAATCGCCCGTATTTTGCTATTGTGCACATTTTTTCAATGGGGCCATGTGGATATATGATCATGATGCCTAAAGGGACCTTTTTGTGAAAAAAGTCCTTAGTTTCAAAGGATGTGCAGCGGAACTTCCTTTTTAAGCGTTTAAAATAGGTATGGCCGACGGCCTATTCTCAAAATACCCCATCGCCTCCCCCAAAACGTCCAATTGAAAATCAATGTAATTTTTCGGATCACGAGGAAATTCCTACCGTTGTTTTGCTGCATCAAAAAATGGGCCTAAGCTAAGTGATATGTTGAAGTCCCCTGGTAGAAAAAGCATGGTGAAAAGCATGGAGTCCATGGAAATTCCATGGAATCTCCATCCTTTCCATGCTTTCCCATGCTTCGATGTTTAACTTGGCAATGAAGGTAGCATGGAAAAGCATGGAAAGCATGGGTAAGCACGGAAAGCATGGATATTGTCAGTTAAAATAAATTTAAAGCCATAGGAAAGCATGGGAAAGCATGGGAAGCATGGAGGGCATGGTTGTGCATTCCTACCAGGGTTATTCGTTGCATGGAAAAGCATGGAAAGCATGGATGTTATAATTTGTAAAGCATGGGAAAGCATGGAAAAGCACGGAGGACATGGTTATGCATTCTTTCGAGGGTTATTCGTTGCATGGAAAAGCATGGAAAGCATGGATGTCGTTAAGATAATTTGCAAGGCACATTACAGATCCCTGTCCTAATGAACCTTGAAACATTTCCATCCTTTGCATCATGAATTTCTGTTGTCTTAAATCAGTCACAAGGGGTTCATTGAGGATTCACAAAGTTGTTGCTTTATGGAATTTCTTGAAAGGATGGAAAAATGAACCTGGCCATCATTAACAACTGAAGAAACTCTCCGGGAAAATTAGACAAATGTGTTTGTTGTAAAAAAAATCGTTGGGTTTAAATTTGAAAAAGGCGCACAGCACACAACAGTTTCCTGCTATGTTATGATATGAGTCTTGTTGGATGTAAAGTCTGTGCAAGGTTCTGTCGAAGATTCACGGAAGATTCGTTGTAAGAAGATTTCAATCACTAAAATAAAGTAATGGTCAATGCAACTATTGTGTGAGTATAAAGATAATTCTTGTCTCTTTGCAATCGTTAGGACTTAGGATGTTAAATAGGGGTCAAGCTTGCTACGCTGAATGAACAAGTCTCAAAATCATTCAGTTTCAGATTTCTTCAAGGCCACTAAACTATCTGTCTTCACAAGACTTCATCCATTTTCTTGATCGTTGAAGTCTCTCAAAACAAAACGACCCTATCAGCAGAAACTTAACAAGCAACATTATCTGTTGTGTCCATTAAAGATTTCCATGGCATATGGAAAACTAGGAAAAACTGAAGTCTCTTAGAGCATTTAACTCTTTCGAAAATGCGTAGATGAGATTTCTTCAAAACAGTTTCAGTTATTATGTATATTAAAACAAATGGAGTTTGAGCAAAGGATGCACGAGATTTTTGGGACTGAAATGCCCCTTGTAGAAAACGTTGGAGCCACGTTGAGAACTTTCTTACCTTAGTTGATACTTAAGTCTGGCATCAGCTCGTAACTCCGACATCTCTGTATTGCGACATATCTATTTTCTGACTCTGTAATAATTATTTGCTTACTTAGAAGTTTTCTGCTTTAACTCCAACCAACCCCATGCACAGACATCTCGATATTTTGACAGCCCGATATTTTGACACCCATATCAATTTAAAATTTACTTAGTACGGATTAACAGTATTTGGATCAATTTTTGGTAAGGGGCACTTCACTCATTTGTAAAAGCACACAAAGTTTCTTCAAAACGAAAGGATTTTTTCGGATTTTTGATGGATCTTTCTTGGAAACAAAACGAATTTTTGTTAAAAGCGTACGAGATTTTTTGGGGGTGAAATACCCCTCAGTACTTAGAACTCTAAATTTTCAAAGAAGTCCTGTTAACAACAGGCTAGAATTCAAACAAATTTAAGCATTAGCAAACAACATGAAATAAACAAGGTTAGGAATTAGTGATTAATACAACCAGTAATTGATGAAAAAGTACTGACGCAGTAATTTTTTGAAAGAAGGTCAGAAGTTGCTAACAGTCGGTGTAGAAGCTCGGTATGTATTTGTTCTACAAGATCACTTTTTCATGGGGGAGAGGGGGGGGCAAAAAGGCCCAAAAAGGCCAAAAATTAAGATTTAGGAATAACGAGATGAATATCCTCACAGATGTCGGAAAAACAGATTCTTGGAACATCGAGATGTCGGAGAAACGAGACGTCGGTGAAACAAGATGTCGGAATATAGAGATGTTGGTGAAACGAGATGTCGGAACATAGAGATGTCGGAATAACGAGATGGACCCCTCAGCCTATCTTCTTGAAAGGATTTACAAAATGAAATATGCTCTCCATAGCTTGATAGATCTTTTCTATATAATTTGAATAACTCGTTTGTAGTGTCAAAAAGGTTTAGTATACATTTAAAAATGGAGAACGCTGCATAATTTTACAAGCCAGAGGGCTGTGAGGGCGATAAAAACGTTAGACGTGTAACATTTTATGGAAATCCTCGTAAACTACAGACAGAAACTACTTCGAGCAATAGCAAAAATTTTAGTGTCAACGTTTGCAGATTTGTGTATGCTTTCAAATATTCACGTTTGCAAAGGATACTGTGATATAAACCAATTTCAGGAAGCAGAAGAATAAGTCAAACAACAACATGCTTCAATGCTTCAAAAACGGAGAAATACCCATGTGGCATTTGTGTGCTTGCCTCCGCCCCTGACCCCTACCATCAATATGAGGCACAAATAGCCCAAGGTGATTACCCCAGCCCTAAGCCCCTATAAGGGCACATTTGAAGCCCTGAATTTTGCGCCGATGGATTTCAATGGAATTTTTCCCATGCTTTTCCATGGAATTCCATGGAATTCCATGGAATTCCATGGTTTCACTACTCATGCTATCCATGCTTTCTCCATGCTTTCAATGTAATCGTTTTCCCCATGCTAGCATGGAAAAGCATGGAAAGTACCCCATGCTTTCCATGGAATTTTGCTCCCATGGAATTCCATGGAATTTTCCCCATGCTTTTCCATGGAATTCCATGGAACTCCATGGTTTCACTACCCATGCTATCCATGCTTTCTCCATGCTTTCAATGCAATCGTTTTCCCCATGCTAGCATGGAAAAGCATGGAAAGTACCCATGGAATTTTGCTCCCATGGAATTCATGGATTTCCATGGAATTTTCCCCATGCTTTTTCCATGGAATTCCATGGTATTTCCATGCTTTTTCTACCAGGGTCGTCAGCGACGTGCTTCCATCATGGACATGACCACACTTAACAAAAACGGACAAGATACTTTCACTGCTGACGAAATTCTTTCGCACGGAGGAAATATACAGCAAATGGAAGCTGCAAAGTAAAGTTTCTTGCAGAAATTTCTTGCTGAAAATTCTCGGAAGGAATTTCGATAAAACAAAAATTAGTCAAAAATTTCGAAAACTTCTGGCCCTTTTAGGCGGGTATCACAAAGGCCGACCGACTGACTTATTATTATTATCATCATTATTATTATTATTATTGTCATCATTTTATTTAAGGTTGGCAACTTACATAGCATAGCTAAAATATAAAAAATGCTAATTCAAGCGACTTGAAAACATGAAAAACCTGAGATTCTGAGTCAGGCATAAAACTTCCTATAAAGCCTTTTGAACAATTTACTGTAATTCCATATTTTGATCACAATTTTAGAAAATCCCACAGTGTTTTTATGCTGACTGACCGACCAACCAACTCTAATTTGAGAGTTGGATCTTACACTAATGAAACATATTTGTGATACCCGCCTTACCGGGCCTTAACCCCTCCCCCTAAAACGTCCATTGGACGTTTTGCGTGAAGGGATCGATTTGTGTGCGGCCAGAGAAGCTACCTATAAATCCATGGAAATTAGGCCTCTGTTGACTGATCATCACACATTTTTGTCACCAAAATTCTAAATTAGCATGCCATTTTCAAATATTCAATGGACAGGGCCGATACCAGCCATGACTGCAAGGATGTAAGAAGAATCTCAAACTTGGAGGGCACGACACTTCAAGGGCACTTTTCCTTAAGAAAAAAAGGGCCATTTTCTAAATATAAAAAGGGCACTTCTGGGACAAAAAACAAAATTTTCCGATGATAAAACCATCAACAACAACACGACAACAGGAGTAGGACCATATGTTAAATTTACGCATTATATGACTGATCTAACTCCTCAGTAGCTAAAATTTAGCCATATTTGGCAATCCAACCTTGAAATTAACACAATTAGTGAATGTCAATAAAAAATATGTGGTAAATTCAATAATTTCTGTTGGAATTTATGTTTTAACGCTTATAAGCTGATGTTTTTATGCGTTATTTCTCCTCAAAATCATCCAAAACTACTCAGTTAAATCACAAAAATTCCGACAAGAGAGCAAAATTTTCTGAAAAATAATCTCCTGGCTTCAGCCTCGTCAATGGATCTCCTTAAAGGCACACAGGGCGCACATAAAACCAGTCCTGGGTTTTTTACCTTCCTTGTCCTTGAGCTCTTTCCTTTCTTGTTTTTACCTTTTTTTTATAAGAGACGAAGGTCTGGGGCTGGGAGGCAGTTTCTTATATAGTTGTCCACATTTTAGACCTGGCCTGCCTTTTCCAAAGAGTTACAAACAAATGGTAGATCTGTAGCATTATTTGAAATTTAGCACAAAAGATGACGGCTGACCTTTGTCCAATTTCTGTGATAATATATCCTCAGATCATAAAATGCAATGGAATACAATAGGCTATATATAGATTGCCCAGGCTCCTGACTCTAGTTGCTTTAAATCTTTGTCATTTATCTTTAAATGCCAATAGGACTGCATTCTCTAAACACACCTACTGTATTGTAGTTTACAATTGTTTTCACACAAGAGATGTTCCACAACTGGGGTGTGTTGAACAGCTGGTGTCCAGTCCAAATGATTGGTACTCCGTAATCTTTTGTTTCCTGATTTGAAAACAATTGGTTTTGTTTTGTTTCATAGTGTTGAATATAATGAGCTAAAATACATTACCCTTGGTCTTGTATTGACAAGGGTATGCCACCCAGGTGTCACAAAGATTACCCTTTCCTAATTGCGAAAACTTTCCCATTGCATCCACTTTTATGGTAAATTTTTGGCAGAAAAATACCCATTTAGCAAAAGTAAGTCAAACCCAACCATGTTTGAGTCTGATTATTTTTGGTGTACCAAATATTCATTACAATAAGTAATATTTGGCACAACAAGTGATATTGGTGCTTTTAATGAAATTTGGTGCAGTATCTCATTCTCAGCAAATGGCATTGTTGCCATTATTTCTTACTGGATAGCCTGTGAACAGGCCTTATCTGGGAGCTGCAGAGGGAAAGAGAGGAAAAGGCCTGTAGGAATGGGCTGCAATTTTGAATTCCATATACCTGATTTGAGGTATATGGCATGCATTGTCATTTTTCCTTGAAACTGACATTCTAAAGTCCCACAATGATTTATTTGAGTAGTAACTGGGAAGAGTGATCAATTACTCCATCTTCATCACTTGTTGTATTGAAATTTTGGACAATAGCCTTTTGTAACTCAGATCAGGTTTCTAGAATTGTGAAATGTGGCCTGTTCCTACAGGCTCTCTTCCTTTTCATATCATTTTGAAGCCTGTCCACAGGCTACTTGTTGGAGCAGTCACATCTAAAATGTCACATCTCAAATCTAAAATGAACAATGTATGAATATATCTTGATTGGTAAATCTGGTATTCTTATACAGCACATATTTTACTTTTCAGATCTGGAGTATTAAAACTTCTCATGGATGTAACAGGCTTGCGGGTAGGTTGGCACATATATACTTTACACAATATAAATAAACTATAAGTATTGAATTTGAATAATGTAGGTATATATATTTTCAGTTCAATTCAAATTTGTTCTAGACAATAAACTACATACAAGAATCATTTAAACTACAATAATTTAGCTAAATTACAGCAGTTTAGACCTAGGGTCTGTTGCTTTTATCATGAAAAGGTTTGTTAAAGTAGCAGGTGTAAACATATGTAGCAGGAGGAAGATCAAAGATAGGCTCAGAGTTATACACTGAAAGTGGCAAGAAACTGAAGAAAAATGTTGTGCTACACAGCAAAAGAAAGTAAGACTCAATGGCAGACAGAAAGGAGATCCTTAGAAAGTAGCGGTGCTCCTACAGTAGCAAAAGCTGAGCAAAAAATTTTAAAATACTAAATATATAACCAAAACTTGAAACATAAGAAAATGTAACCTTGTATCAACCTGCCCAGTATTCCAGCAACCCTTACAGATAAAGCATTATCTAGCCAACATCGCCAGAAACTTTCCAGCATCCTAGCCCCCTGCTAATCTGTCAATTATCTTTATGCTATTGTCCTTCAATATGACCCTCTCTGGTAAAATGCTTGAAGAATTCCATTTGGGTCTAGAGGCCCCCAGCTGAACTTAAAATCACAACACCTTGTAACTATTTGACCTGAGCGTCAAGAGCTTGCCTAGTGTCATTTTGTGCACTGCATACAGTACATTCCTACAATTGCACAATTTTTGATGAGTCAGTAAAGTAAAAATGGAGATATGGAGATAAAATTAATCTTGTATTTCCTCCTCTGCTATATATGGCATGATGCAATTTTCACTGTTGTTCATGGCATTACACTCCTGGCACTGATATGTATCAAAGCAACATCATCCCTGATCAGTTCCCCATTTCCCTCATCATGGATATTATTTATATTTAGATTAACTACATATATAGCTATATACATATTTTATCAAGATTCATATTGTTATTCTTCCATAAAAACCACCTGGTTGTTATGTTCACCTATGGAAACGTGTTAGAATAAGTCATAGCTATTTTCACTTGAAGAGTAGATTTAAACCCATTTTGAAATGTTTAATCATTCATCACATGCAGTCCTTATGCTTCATACATCACTTTAACAACAGACACAATAGTGGGTGCAATTTTATTGATCTATGCACATTTCTGGTATCTTCTAGCGATCAAGCAGGCATTCAAGGGAAGGTCCCATTGTCTCTGCAAAGTCGTGGATTCGAAGAAAAAAAGATCAGCCAGGACTAATTAAGAGATACATTAATGAACAAATAGGTAATTATATATGCGTTTAATTTTGAAGTTTGATCCTTTCCTTTCTGCAGAACCCAGTATCTGAATTCTAGATCTTTGTATAATGTGCAGGCCATCACTGGAGTGTCTTCTTAGAAGAGAACCACGTCAAAAAGAAATTGAAATTGAAAGAATAAATGCCTCTTGTTAGAATATTTTCCAGCTTTGGATGACATTTAAAATTTGTAACAGGAGAAGTTTCTTTGTTCAGAAAAGCTTCATTTTTCAATTTTAAACACTGAAGTGTTTTGCAAATATGCCCCATAAGCAGCAAAAGGAAATGATTATTTCACTGTGCTGTTTAAACAATTTTCAAAATATTCTTCAAAAATAAAAATCCGAAAAGCATGCTGTGAATTCATGAAATTTAGAATGACTTGTTTCTTTCTTTTCTAAAGGAATGGGAGTTTTTGTTGAAGAATCAGTTGGCTTCAAAAAGGGCCAGTTTATTGTGACTTACCAAGGTGAACTCATTAAAGACATGAATGTTGCTCTGGATAGAGAAAAACAGTACACCAAAAGGTGCATGGGAAGTTACATGTACTACTTTACACATGCAGGGAAGAAAATGTGGTGAGAAAATTCTTCAATTATACTTTGGTCTCCCCTTATTTGAATGTGAAATTCTGCAATGTATATTTATATATTGAATCTTGGCAGTCATTTTGTTTCTACAAGAACGGGTGATAAACTGAGAACCAGTTGCATCTCATGTCAGATGCAGAAAGCAAAAACGACCAGTATACTTAAAAGTTGATTATATACCTTTACTTGACAATTTGGAAAACTGCAAGAAAATCAAGTTCTTTGTCCTTCCTTTTTACTAAGTGTGACACCCTACTTATAGAATGATCCAAGCTAAATAAATGTTGCTGTGTAAACTGCAGCTATTAAGTTCTACCATTTGCACAAGCATATAATGCTGTATCTGCATTGTGGATTTGCTTCCGCTTTCTATTCATTTGCATCATTTGTTTCCAGCATTGATGCTACAGTTCCTGACCAAAGCCTTGGGCGTCTGGTGAATCATGACCGCAACGGAAATTGTGTTATGAAGAAAGTGATGGTAGACAAAGAACCATTTTTATGCTTGTTTGCAGCAACTGATGTTTCAGGTGGGACTGAGCTGAGATATGATTATGGTGTCTCAAATTTGCCATGGGAAGTAAAGGTATATTCTCTAAACCTCTCTAAACATTCTAGATATTTCAAGGAAAGTACTTTTCTTCCAATGTTTTGGTGTGAGTGATCATCAGTAATATTATTTTCAAGCTAAACAGAGTAATGAGTATCAACCTGAAAATTTATGTGTGTGTATATGTATATATATGCGTACTCTCACTCCCATCAGCTCCACCTCAATATGTAATAAAATAGATATAGAGACACAGAAAAAACATATAAACACATATATTATATATTCTTTAAACGTTTCGGCCTAAGCCTTCATCAGTTAATGTGTATATAATGTGTATTGCAATGGAAAAACAATAGTCTGAATGGAATCTTACTAATTACAATGGCTCATAAAAATGTGCTAATGTAGCATACGTTTATATAAGAAGCAAGAGGAAAATAAAATGCATACTAATTCAATGTTTTCTATCTTCAATTTTTGTTTCATAGAAGTCTATATGAAACCTATCAAATAGTTTAAAATGGGCTTTCCAAATCTGGGAAACCAAAAAAAAAAGTGTTTGATATAATACTTTGCAGAATTTCAATCCTTGGATGATTTTGTTCAAGAAATTAGGCAGAATGCTTTAAAGCAATGCTCTGTATTGGCTAAAAAGTTAAAGTTAAGTTTCTGGAAAGGAGGATTGCTGAAACTGACTTTTCGTGCTCATCAGATGATTTTTCCCATGACCTCAATTTGAATATTTTGCTCTTAGGAAGTAGAGTCTTTGGCTTGTTCAAAACCTGGTTGTGGACAGGAGGTAAGATGCATTTTGATAAAAAACACACTCACATCTTTAAAAACACTTCTTTGAATATTTTTTCTGGATATCTGTAGGAAACATTCAAATACTTTCTGGACTGTAATTGTTTATCTATTTTGTTTGTTACAGCCACAGGCAAAGAAACTAACAGAAACAGAAATGGTATGTGTCTATTGATATACTTGGTGACCCGAAGAAAATTTCATGAGCAAGATCGCACATAGTTTATGGGCAGAAAATTTCGCGGGCAGAAAGTTTTGCAAGAACAAAAATTGCAAAATTGAGGCCATAAACTTTCTCAAATGACGTTTTTTGCAAATTTTGTGACATAAACTTTTGCGATCGAGAAAAAAGTGCGTTTTTGCGTGAAAAACTTTTGGAATTGAAGAAAAGTGAGGAGAAAAACAATATTTTCTGGTCAATTTTTTATCTTTGTTGCCTTAACAGTCACAGTGACAATTTACAAGGTTTTATGGCCCAAGAGACTAAAGATCGGGGTGATTAACGAACAGCAATGCAAAAAATGAAGAAACAAAAAAAGATTGGATTGAAAGAACTTTTGCAAGTTGAGAATTTTCTGTAATTTGGCGCGCAAATTTCACCTACCTTGAACAGTTTCAATTTGACATACTCTGTCATACTATGCCACAATGAGTTTTGCCCAAAGAAACCCGTATTTTTGTGACAGTGGCTGACGTGTCTTGTGCATAACTAAATTTTTCTTTTTGTATAAAAAAGCAAGTGTTTGCCTTGAAAATAAACACAGCAGCTTTAGTTGCAATAGGTATTTCTATTTTGATTTTGAAGTTTCTGGTTGAATTTTACTTAGAGTTCTGAATATCCGAATCAATCTTTGTGCAAGACTTTATTTCATTTACCTGTATTGATCAATGGTTTCATTAATGTATTCAGATCTTGAAATGAATTGTCAATTGCATTTGAAAGCTAAACTTAGAATGTTTTAAAATCCGGGCAGTGCTTGTGGTCATTTGACTTTAACAAATATTGGTGTTTCCCATTATTTCAATTGAATATTTTTGCTACTAGGAGGTAGAAGAGTGCTTGCCTTATTCAAAACCTGATTATGGTCAAGAGGTAAGATAACTTAATTTCTTTTGAAAATATTTCTACATACTGGGTGTCAAAGAGAAGACAAAGCCTCACTTCACATTGAATACTTTAACAATTGATCAATGCAATGAAGTCATAGACTGCTTGGTTTTATCAGTTGGCTCAATTTTATCTGCTTAAATAATGTTTCATGAGTTTGCTGCAATTTGAAAAAGTACCTTTTCCTCTTCAGTATTTCATAATAATATCTCCGTTGCGTTTTTCTGTGAACACTACATAATCTACTAGGTTGAAGTCAGTTACTTATTGTTTTTACAGAAAATAATAATTTTGAAATAACAGACTAATATAACAGACTTCGTTGCAGAAATTCAGAGAAACGTTATCGGGACCCATTTCTAATCTTATAAGTCACTATTTAACTATTGATGAGATTGAAATATTGTAGAAATTCAAAGAAACATTATCGGGACCCATTTCTAATCTTATAAATCACTATGTAACTATGGATGAGATTGAAATATTGTAGAAATTCAAAGAAACATTATCGGAACCCATTTCTAATCTTATAAGTCACTATGTAACTATGGATGAGATTGAAATATTGTAGAAATTCAGAGAAACATTATCGGGACCCATTTCTAATCTTATAAGTCACTATTTAACTATTGATGAGATTGAAATATTGCAGAAATTCAAAGAAACATTATCGGGACCCATTTCTAATCTTATAAATCACTATGTAACTATGGATGAGATTGAAATATTGTAGAAATTCAAAGAAACATTATCGGGACCATTTCTAATCTTATAAATCACTATATAACTATTGATGAGATTGAAATATTGTGGAAATTCAAAGAAACATTATCGGGACCCATTTCTAATCTTATAAATCACTATGTAACTATGGATGAGATTGAAATATTGTAGAAATTCAAAGAAACATTATCGGGACCATTTCTAATCTTATAAATCACTATGTAACTATTGATGAGATTGAAATATTGCAGAAATTCAAAGGAACATTATGGGGACCCATTTTTAATCTTATAAATCACTATGTAACTATGGATGAGATTGAAATATTATAGAAATTCAAAGAAACATTATCGGAACCTATTTCTAATCTTATAAATCACTATGTAACTATTGATGAGATTGAAATATTGTAGAAATTCAAAGAAACATTATCGGGTTCCATTTTTAATCTTATAAATCACTATGTAACTATGGATGAGATTGAAATATTGTAGAAATTCAAAGAAACATTATCGGAACCCAATGCTAATGTTATAAACCGCAATTTGACTATTTGTATTCTGAAAATATTGAAGAATTTCAAAGAAACGTTGTCGGGACCCATTGCTATTCTAATTATAAATCACATTATGACTGTTGATATGCTTAAAATCGGGCATGCATGAACGTGGGAACATGGAAAGAAAGTTCCCAGGCAGTTTTTTCCAGAGCAATGTTTTGCCGGCAGTTTTTCTTAAATAGTTCTTTATGAAATGTAACTGTAATTGGTTTCCAAACTAATAAACATATTTCCAAATTGGTTTTTGACTAATGATTGAGTTGGCTGGAAACTTTTGTCCTGCTTGTTTGAATTGTTATATCACTACAAGTGCAAAATAATATGATATGATTGTAGTGGAACTACTAAAATAATTTTAGAAACTTTGTAAGCTCTTTTTCACACACAGAACATTCTTAGCATTGAAGAAAAAGAAAAAGATGCTTCTATGGAATGCTTGCCTCTTCCTGGCTCAGAAGGACAGGTGAATATATGGAATTAAACTCTTCTCCGTGAAAAAAACATATTTTTCCAAAACAGTTTGAGATAATTCGGAAAAGTTCGAAACTGGCTGCAATTTGAAAAGGTACCTATTCCGCTTCAGTATTTCATAATAACATCTCCGTTGCGTTTTTCTGTTAACACTACATAATGTATTAGGTTGAAGTCAGTTACTTATTGTTTTTCCAGAAAATAATCATTTTGAAATAACAGACTAAAAGCTACATTACTGGGGCCCTTAGCAAAGTATATCATACACTAAAAATTAATGAACTTAATGTCATACATATTCAAAGAATCGTTATCACAACCAAGAACTAAAATTCCATATATGTTCCATAAAAACCATCAATGTCCTAGAAATGTTGTGAAGTTAAAGCTGATCTACTAAATCAAATTGTAACTAGTGATGTGCTTGAAATATTGCAGAAATTCAAAGAAACATTATCGGGACCTATTTCTAATCTTATAAATCACTATCTAACTATTGATGAGATTGAAATAATGCAGAAAGTCAGAGAAACATTATCGGAACCCATTTCTAATCTTATAAATCACTATGTAACTATGGATAAGATTGAAATATTGTAGAAATTCAAAGAAACATTATCGGGACCCATTTCTAATCTTATAAGTCAATATTTGACTATAGATGAGATTGAAATATTGTAGAAATTCAAAGAAACATTATCGGGACCCATTTCTAATCTTATAAATCACTATCTAACTATTGATGAGATTGAAATATTGCAGATTGTCAAAGAAACATTATCCGGGCCTATTTCTAATCTTATAAATCACTATGTAACTATTGATGAGATTGAAATATTGTAGAAATTCAAAGAAACATTATCGGGACCCATTTCTAATCTTATTAATCACTATGTAACTATGGATGAGATTGAAATATTGTAGAAATTCAGAGAAACATTATCGGGACCCATTTTTAATCTTATAAGTCACTATTTAACTATTGATGAGATTGAAATATTGCAGAAATTCAAAGAAACATTGTCGGGACCCATTTCTAATCTTATAAATCACTATGTAACTATGGATGAGATTGAAATATTGTAGAAATTCAAAGAAACATTATCGGGACCCATTTCTAATCTTATAAGTCACTATTTAACTATTGATGAGATTAAAATATTGTAGAAATTCAAAGAAACATTATCGGGACCCACTTCTAATCTTATAAATCACTATGTAACCATTTATAAGATTGAAATATTGTAGAAATTCAAAGAAACATTATCGAGACCCATTTCTAATCTTATAAATCACTATGTAACTATTGATGAGATTGAAATGATGCAGAAAGTCAGAGAAACATTATCGGGACCCATTTTTAATCTTATAAATCACTATGTAACTATGGATGAGATTGAAATATTATAGAAATTCAAAGAAACATTATCGGAACCCATTTCTAATCTTATAAATCACTATATAACTATTGATGAGATTGAAATATTGTAGAAATTCAAAGAAACATTATCGGGATCCATTTTTAATCTTATAAATCACAATGTAACTATGGATGAGATTGAAATATTGTAGAAATTCAAAGAAACATTATCGGGACCCATTTCTAATCTTATAAATCACTATGTAACTATTGATGAGATTGAAATAATGCAGAAAGTCAGAGAAACATTATCGGGACCCATTTTTAAGTTTATAAATCACTATGTAACTATTGATGAGATTGAAATATTGTAGAAATTAAAAAAAAGCGTTATCGGGACCCATTTTTAATCTTATAAATCACTATGTAACTATTGATGAGATTGAAATAATGCAGAAAGTCAGAGAAACATTATTGGGACCCATTTTTAATCTTCTAAATCACTATGTAACTATTGATGAGATTGAAATATTGTAGAAATTCAAAGAAACATTATCGAGACCTATTTCTAATCTTATAAATCACTATCTAACTATTGATGAGATTGAAATAATGCAGAAAGTCAGAGAAACATTATCGGAACCCATTTCTAATCTTATAAATCACTATGTAACTATGGATAAGATTGAAATATTGTAGAAATTCAAAGAAACATTATCGGGACCCATTTCTAATCTTATAAATCACTATGTAACTATTGATGAGATTGAAATATTGCAGAAAGTCAAAGAAACATTATCCGGGCCTATTTCTAATCTTATAAATCACTATGTAACTATTGATGAGATTGAAATATTGTAGAAATTCAAGGAAACATTATCGGGACCCATTTCTAATCTTATTAATCACTATGTAACTATGGATGAGATTGAAATATTGTAGAAATTCAGAGAAACATTATCGGGACCCATTTTTAATCTTATAAGTCACTATTTAACTATTGATGAGATTGAAATATTGCAGAAATTCAAAGAAACATTATCGGGACCCATTTCTAATCTTATAAATCACTATGTAACTATGGATGAGATTGAAATATTGTAGAAATTCAAAGAAACATTATCGGGACCCATTTCTAATCTTATAAATCACTATGTAACTATTGATGAGATTGAAATGATGCAGAAAGTCAGAGAAACATTATCGGGACCCATTTTTAATCTTATAAATCACTATGTAACTATGGATGAGATTGAAATATTATAGAAATTCAAAGAAACATTATCGGAACCCATTTCTAATCTTATAAATCACTATGTAACTATTGATGAGATTGAAATATTATAGAAATTCAAAGAAACATTATCGGGATCCATTTTTAATCTTATAAATCACAATGTAACTATGGATGAGATTGAAATTTTGTAGAAATTCAAAGAAACATTATCGGGACCCATTTCTAATCTTATAAATCACTATGTAACTATTGATGAGATTGAAATAATGCAGAAAGTCAGAGAAACATTATCGGGACCCATTTTTAATTTTATAAATCACTATGTAACTATTGATGAGATTGAAATATTGTAGAAATTAAAAAAAAGCGTTATCGGGACCCATTTTTAATCTTATAAATCACTATGTAACTATAGATGAGATTGAAATAATGCAGAAAGTCAGAGAAACATTATCGGGACCCATTTTTAATCTTCTAAATCACTATGTAACTATTGATGAGATTGAAATATTGTAGAAATTCAAAGAAACATTATCGGGACCTATTTCTAATCTTCTAAATCACTATGTAACTACTGATGAGATTGAAATATTCTAAAAATTCTAAGAAACATTATCGGGACCCATTTTTAATCTTCTAAATCACTATGTAACTATTGATGAGATTGAAATATTGTAGAAATTAAAAAAAAGCGTTATCGGGACCCATTTTTAATCTTATAAATCACTATGTAACTATAGATGAGATTGAAATAATGCAGAAAGTCAGAGAAACATTATCGGGACCCATTTTTAATCTTCTAAATCACTATGTAACTATTGATGAGATTGAAATATTGTAGAAATTCAAAGAAACATTATCGGGACCTATTTCTAATCTTCTAAATCACTATGTAACTACTGATGAGATTGAAATATTCTAAAAATTCTAAGAAACATTATCGGGACCCATTTTTAATCTTCTAAATCACTATGTAACTATTGATGAGATTGAAATATTGTAGAAATTCAGAGGAACTTTATTAGGACCCATTTCTAATTTTATAAATCACTATGTAGCTATTGATAAGATTGAAATATTGCAGAAAGTCAAAGAAACATTATCGGAACCCATTTTTAATCTTATAAATCACTATGTAACTATTGATGAGATTGAAATATTGTAGAAATTCAAAGAAACATTATCGGGACCCACTTCTAATCTTATAAATCACTATGTAACCATTTATGAGATTGAAATATTGTGGAAATTCAAAGAAACATTATCGGAACCTATTTTTAATCTTATAAATCACTATGTAACTATGGATGAGATTGAAATATTGTAGAAATTCAAAGAAACATTATCGGGATCCATTTTTAATCTTATAAATCACTATGTAACTATGGATGAGATTGAAATATTGTAGAAATTCAAAGAAACATTATCGGAACCCAATGCTAATGTTATCAATTGCAATTTGACTATTGATATGCTGAAAATATTGCAGACATTCAAAGTAACGTTGTCGAGACCCATTGCTAATCTTGTAAATCACATTATGACTGTTGATATGCTTAAAATCCGGCATGCATAAACGTGGAACATGGAAACAAAGTTCCCAGGCAGCTTTTTCCATAGCAATTTTTTGCTGGCAGTTTTTCTCAAATAGTTCTTTATGAAATGTAAATGTAATTGGTTTCCAAAACTAATAAACTAATAAACATTTTCCAAATTGGTTTTTGACTAATGATTGAGTTGGCTGGAAACTTTTGTCCTGCTTGTTTGAATTGTTATATCACTACAAGTGCAAAATAATATGATATGATTGTAGTGGAACTACTAAAATAATTTTAGAAACTTTGTAAGCTCTTTTTCACACACAGAACATTCTTAGCATTGAAGAAAAAGAAAAAGATGCTTCTATGGAATGCTTGCCTCTTCCTGGCTCAGAAGGACAGGTGAATATATGGAATTAAACTCTTCTCCGTGAAAAAAACATATTTTTCCAAAACAGTTTGAGATAATTCGGAAAAGTTCGAAACTGGCTGCAATTTGAAAAGGTACCTATTCCGCTTCAGTATTTCATAATAACATCTCCGTTGCGTTTTTCTGTTAACACTACATAATGTATTAGGTTGAAGTCAGTTACTTATTGTTTTTCCAGAAAATAATCATTTTGAAATAACAGACTAAAAGCTACATTACTGGGGCCCTTAGCAAAGTATATCATACACTAAAAATTAATGAACTTAATGTCATACATATTCAAAGAATCGTTATCACAACCAAGAACTAAAATTCCATATATGTTCCATAAAAACCATCAATGTCCTAGAAATGTTGTGAAGTTACAGCTGATCTACTAAATCAAATTGTAACTAGTGATGTGCTTGAAATATTGCAGAAATTCAAAGAAACATTATCGGGACCTATTTCTAATCTTATTAATCACTATGTAACTATGGATGAGATTGAAATATTGTAGAAATTCAAAGAAACATTATCGGGACCCATTTCTAATCTTATAAATCACTATGTAACTATTGATGAGATTGAAATGATGCAGAAAGTCAGAGAAACATTATCGGGACCCATTTTTAATCTTATAAATCACTATGTAACTATGGATGAGATTGAAATATTATAGAAATTCAAAGAAACATTATCGGAACCCATTTCTAATCTTATAAATCACTATGTAACTATTGATGAGATTGAAATATTGTAGAAATTCAAAGAAACATTATCGGGATCCATTTTTAATCTTATAAATCACAATGTAACTATGGATGAGATTGAAATATTGTAGAAATTCAAAGAAACATTATCGGGACCCATTTCTAATCTTATAAATCACTATGTAACTATTGATGAGATTGAAATAATGCAGAAAGTCAGAGAAACATTATCGGGACCCATTTTTAATTTTATAAATCACTATGTAACTATTGATGAGATTGAAATATTGTAGAAATTAAAAAAAAGCGTTATCGGGACCCATTTTTAATCTTATAAATCACTATGTAACTATAGATGAGATTGAAATAATGCAGAAAGTCAGAGAAACATTATCGGGACCCATTTTTAATCTTCTAAATCACTATGTAACTATTGATGAGATTGAATTATTGTAGAAATTCAAAGAAACATTATCGGGACCTATTTCTAATCTTCTAAATCACTATGTAACTACTGATGAGATTGAAATATTCTAAAAATTCTAAGAAACATTATCGGGACCCATTTTTAATCTTCTAAATCACTATGTAACTATTGATGAGATTGAATTATTGTAGAAATTAAAAAAAAGCGTTATCGGGACCCATTTTTAATCTTATAAATCACTATGTAACTATAGATGAGATTGAAATAATGCAGAAAGTCAGAGAAACATTATCGGGACCCATTTTTAATCTTCTAAATCACTATGTAACTATTGATGAGATTGAAATATTGTAGAAATTCAAAGAAACATTATCGGGACCTATTTCTAATCTTCTAAATCACTATGTAACTACTGATGAGATTGAAATATTCTAAAAATTCTAAGAAACATTATCGGGACCCATTTTTAATCTTCTAAATCACTATGTAACTATTGATGAGATTGAAATATTGTAGAAATTCAGAGGAACTTTATTAGGACCCATTTCTAATTTTATAAATCACTATGTAGCTATTGATAAGATTGAAATATTGCAGAAAGTCAAAGAAACATTATCGGAACCCATTTTTAATCTTATAAATCACTATGTAACTATTGATGAGATTGAAATATTGTAGAAATTCAAAGAAACATTATCGGGACCCACTTCTAATCTTATAAATCACTATGTAACCATTTATGAGATTGAAATATTGTGGAAATTCAAAGAAACATTATCGGAACCTATTTTTAATCTTATAAATCACTATGTAACTATGGATGAGATTGAAATATTGTAGAAATTCAAAGAAACATTATCGGGATCCATTTTTAATCTTATAAATCACTATGTAACTATGGATGAGATTGAAATATTGTAGAAATTCAAAGAAACATTATCGGAACCCAATGCTAATGTTATCAATTGCAATTTGACTATTGATATGCTGAAAATATTGCAGACATTCAAAGTAACGTTGTCGAGACCCATTGCTAATCTTGTAAATCACATTATGACTGTTGATATGCTTAAAATCCGGCATGCATAAACGTGGAACATGGAAACAAAGTTCCCAGGCAGCTTTTTCCATAGCAATTTTTTGCTGGCAGTTTTTCTCAAATAGTTCTTTATGAAATGTAAATGTAATTGGTTTCCAAAACTAATAAACTAATAAACATATTTCCAAATTGGTTTTTGACTAATGATTGAGTTGGCTGGAAACTTTTGTCCTGCTTGTTTGAATTGTTATATCACTACAAGTGCAAAATAATATGATATGATTGTAGTGGAACTACTAAAATAATTTTAGAAACTTTGTAAGCTCTTTTTCACACACAGAACATTCTTAGCATTGAAGAAAAAGAAAAAGATGCTTCTATGGAATGCTCGCCTCTTCCTGGCTCAGAAGGACAGGTGAATATATGGAATTAAACTTTTTTCTACAAAAAAAAATATTTTTCCAAAACGGTTTGAGATAATTCGGAAAAGCTCGAAACTGGCGCAATTAAATGAAAGTTTTTGAGCCTTGTAATAGGGATGATGATGTGCTTTTGGAGTCATGAAAAGCACGTGTTTTGACTATTAGAATCATTGTCAATCAAGTGCAGTATGAACTGAAATGATTTTGGTTCAGTTCCTCGTTTTTTGTGTGAATCCAACCTGAATAAAGATATTGGTACTTCAATATGTACCAGGTAAATCAAATGTTATCATGTTTCGAAGGCTGTGGAATAAAATTACATGACCGATATTCAAACTGAAATGTTAAGCTATAAGTCAAATGCAAACGTAGATGTGTGAATTTATTGTGGTAAATTACTCCTCTTTTAGAGCCGGGAATTAGGAAAATGGTAGCAAGGAGTTTTTATAAGAATTTGACATTCATTGTTCTATTCTGGTCCATTATGTACTTGTCTTTTAAATATAGATTCAATGAAGTTGTCTGTTAACGTTTTTGTCTCACTTGGTATACAAAAATTTTATGAGCATTGCATAGGAAATTATGTGTTTGTTGCATTTTCTCTAAGGCTCGGTTAACACTTTGCCCAATAGCTATCATCCTGCCTTCGCTTTCGTATGGGATATAGGTGTTGTTTACTTCACAACAGAGCTATCTGATACAAGACCCTCCATATGTTGGAGCAAAATCTCTTGTTTGCAGGTGAAATGAAATTCACTCCAGCATGGTTGTGGCATTATGTCAATGGTGCTATCCAATATGTTCCACACCATAACCACATTTCTTTACTTCGAGAACAAGGGACAATAAAACTGCACAACAAAGGATTAAAATACACTACTGGATTACTTCCTCATAATGTAAACAGATTGCCTAACTGGCATCAATATAAAGAGGTTGTAACAGGTGCCAAATACAATGTTAAAGGAGCCCTATCTGATAGAGATCAATGATAGCTATCAGGTATAGTATAAACAGAGCCAAAAGATATTTCTTCTATGTTTTAAAGATTGCTTGTTAAGTGTTTATATTTCTTGATTGAATTTAATTTCTGACTCATTTTGATATAAGTGCATGGTCGTTTCTTTTTCAGGGTGAAAGGCCTCCATCACCATCATTTCCAATGCTAATTTCTACGGTTAGTTAAATTGACTTATTCTGTTCATATATAAAAAGATCCATGGTCAGATGTGTCGCTAGGTTTCCAAATTAAGAGGGAATTAGCACAGATCACAGAGGATTTTGGTTTGACAAAGGTTAATTTGTTAGCATAACACTGCAAATCATTTATCGAGAAATCTTTTTTCTCCATACTTGTAATTTTTGACAGATGGAGATAATTGTGCTGCTTCTATCCTTATTTATCTATCTCGACTCATAAATTGAGGTTCGTTAGGGGGTTTATTTGCAGCTTCTATTGGCTGCAAGCTCAGTCATGCCTCATCAACTGATGTCTGACCAAGAAAAATGTCACCTTTTTGGATGGCTGTCATAGAAAAATATTACGTTATTTTGCAATCAAACTGGCAATCAGGTATGTCCAAAAGGCAAACATAGATTTCTAGCTATTTAACCTTGTGTTAACTGTTTCTGAGGACAATACCAGAAATTGTTAAAGCCATCATTGCAAACGGTTGAGGGTTTATATTTTGCTATTCCTGGATAATTGGGTGCTGTTCAAACTCTGATTGCTATATAAATCCCTTTGCTGCAACAGAGTTTGAGGCAAAAATAAACTATAAAATCACTTTAGGAAATTCATTTTTGGGTCTTCTGGTGTTCTACCCTTATTAAAAAGATACAGTTTTTTCAACAAACTGTTAAATCACTTCAGGTTATTTATTTGTTGTCCTTATGGTGTAGCTAGCAGTAACATGTTGATGGTCTATTTTTCTTATTTCTTCAGCCGTCCACCTCAAAAAGGAACGTAACAGAGAAAGACATGGTAATTATTTGTTTCAGTTTTATTCATTCCGTTAGTGACAAGAATTTATATAGTCGTTGATTTGGTAATCTATGACTTTGGCTTGTGACGTGTCAGTTTAGTATTTGGCAAATATCTAGAGAAGATGAAATTATATTACATGTTTTTAGATAGAAGAGAAACAACCTGATGAATCACTATTATATTTGGGAAGAAACATTTGGAAATGATACCGAGCTTTCTAGAGATTACAGTTGATGTTACCAGATACTTGTTTTGATATACCGTCATGAGCCTCGCAAAAGAGTGATATATGCTACTTGCCTTCTGTTAGCAATATCAGCAATTACGCTTTTTTTGTAATAGACCCATATAATAGATTGCCAAAAAAATTCAAAGTTTGATCAACGATTGTGTCTGGAAACTGTTATGCTAAGTGCATGAAATTGATGATCACGACATCTTTCTAATGATTGCAGTCTAATTATCAAAACCATTTCAGAACCTGATAAGCTCTTTTTTATCATATAGATCACATTCAATGTCGAAGAAAGTGACGAAGAATTTTCTACGGAATGCTTACCTCTTCTTCCAGGGTTAGAAGGACTTCCAGGGTTAGAAGGACAGGTAAATACACATGAAATTGACATATTTGAACAAGGAAATGTGAAAAGTTCCCGCTGCACAATGTTTCTCGACAATTTTCTTTCACAGATTTCGTTTTACTTTTGAAATACAGTACCAAATCAATGCTACTATACCTACTTTTTGGAATGAACAACCAAATATTTGAAGGACCACATAACCAAAGAGAAAATCTACAAAAATGACTGAAAACATTCTGTGGTCAAGGAAATTGATAGAGAAATTGGAAAACTTGTTTTTACAATTTCCTTTGTAAACTCATGTGAAGAATATTTTCTCCTTAGGAAGTGAGGAACGACTCTGGAATACATGGAGATTTTCCATCTTTTGAAGATAGTGAAATTTCTGAAATTTCTCGAAATGTAAGTGCGTTTTTCATTCAAGTAATTTTCAGAATTGTGGCAGATTTAATTTTAGATCTGATAAAACAAGCCATGAATTTTGATAATGAAATGTGTGTAATACGTTTTCCAGAGCATGACAGCAGTATTGAACCACCTTATCCACAACCCCCATAAAATTGGAGCATTCAGTATGTGCGGAGCTGTAATAAACATCGGTTAGCATCAGTTAGCTTCTTTGTGTTACAGATTTTCAACACACTGACATTGTCTAATGCCAAATAGCTGATTCACACAGTTCCGATGTTGGCGTAACTTCTTCCCAACATTTTTATTGACTAAACCATAGATTATGAAATCATTCTTCTGAGATATTGATCACTGTCTTTAAAGAAATGCTTTTTGAATGAGTGAAAAGTAATGAGTGCTGAATTACATTCTGAAGCGGCTGTGTTTTCTGTCGGTCACACGAATAAATGTATGAAGTGCCCACAATGCGAGACTGGGTTGTCCAAATATCAATCACTTTATTTGTGGTAACTAATGATGCACTCATTCCTTATTTGTTATACAATGTTTGCGCAATATCTTCAATTTGTATCGCTTATGTTAACAGGATGATCTATTTGGATACGATGATGATGAAAGTCCTATTAAAGAATCATCTCCAAAGGTAGGTAGCCCCCCTTTTTCCCAAGCAATCTAATGAAGGAAGTTATGCTTTTTTGGACACAAGCATATTGCATTTGATAGAATATGATTGGCAATCAGAGTTCTCTTTTCTGTGAATTAGAAAGCATGGGAACATCAAAATTGTGTCAAGTCATACTTTAACTTAAAAGATAATCCAGCAACGAGACTGACAGGCAAATTGGAATAAGTCAGATTTTATTTAAGATATATATTCGTTATTCCGTCACCATCTTATTACTTCGGTTCAGTATTTAATTTGAATTTGACTTTTCTTTGGATTAACAATACACATTGATCTCTCTACAATATTTCAGGCTGAGAGACAATTGTCGTCGGATGAAGAATGCAGTGAGTACGATCCAGATGAAGATTCAGACGAGTCATCAGATGAAGAAGAATCAGATGAAGAACATTCAGTCAAACATAAAGAAGCTAGAGCTGAAAGTTACCACCAAGAAATTATTGATTTACCCGCAGATTCAGAAATTGTGGAGTTTCCGACAGATTCAGAAATTGTTGAGTTACCTACAGATTCAGTTGACAAAGATGACAGTGTCAAGGACATAGATAGTTCTTCAAACACAAATGAAGGTTAGTTTCTTTGCTTTTTGCAAGTGTGGCGAAGGAAAAATGTATATTGGCTAATTGTCTTGAAAGTTTGAGAAATGTACCGGGTGTCCCAAAAAAAGTATAAGCGTTTGAGCAGTTACTGCGAAGGAGCCTTGGATTAAAAATTTTTCATTTTCAGTTTCTGATATAGATGAGATCTCAACTTAGATTTTGCGACCTTGCATGTTCAAATCAGGTTTGTATTCGCAGAGCAATTCACCTAAACAGGCAAAATTTATGAGGCAAAATTTATGAGGAAATTTACCGATAGTTTCATTTCATAGAACAATGAAAATCTTTGTTTAATCATATCAAGGCCTTTGTCCTCTTTGTATGGTTGTTAATGATCTAGTTCCGTTGATCGCTAGATATTCCTCGTTGTTCATATGAGTAATTGTTGCTTTCTCCGCAGTGAAGCAGCACAAAGATGGAAGAAAGCAGCACACATGTAAATACTGCAAGAAAAAAATCTTCAAGGTTCCAAGGCATTTAGAAGACTGTCATTCAGAAACGACGGAAGTTGCACGGGCACTTGCTTTCCCTAGTGGGTCTAAGGAGCGTAGAGCAGCATTTGCGAAAATTCGCAGAGAGGGTGATTACGAGCCATCACTCAGCAGACTGAAAGAAAAGAATCATGCGATCGCAGTAAGACAAGGTAAACAGAAAAATGAACTTTCGCCTTGCCCCCACTGTTTTGGCTTCTTCCAGCCTAAGTTTTTGTACCGTCACGCAAAATATTGCCCTGCTAATGTTTTGTCAGAGGAAAGTAACAACGTTGGACAGGGTTTATTGAAGTCAAGTAGAAGCCTCCTTGCAACGGCTATGACCGACGATTCAAAGCACCAAACAATCATCAAGGAAATTATTTCCAAGATGAAGCAGGATGCTTACACCCTGATAATGAAAACAGACCCTCTGCTGTTATCATACGGTGCTGTGATGTTCGAAAAAGATGGAAACAAACGGAGGATTGAAATCTCGTATAAATTGAAATGTGTGGCCAGACTTTTGGAGGTGTTTCAAGAGCAAAGTAAAAGTGAGCACAGCACTGCATTTGATTTGATAGATCCAAAGAACTGGGACACATTGGTAGAATCTGCCAAGACCCTGACCAAGTACAACAGCACAGAAATAGGCATACCTAGTTTGTTTCTGAAATTAGGTTATTCACTTCAGCACATGGCCAGAGTGGCAAGAGCAATGGGCATAAAGAGGGAAGATGATGCTTTGACAAAAAAATGCCAGGGATTTCTTGATTTGTATGAATCTGAGTGGATAATTTATACTACTCGGGTTCGCATCCAGTTTGACGACAAAAGAGGAAAAACACCTCAGGAATTGCCTCTAGCAGCTGACATTAAATCTTTAAGGAATTTTTGTCAGGAAGAGATCAAGAAATATTTGGATAAGGGAATTGCTTCAAAAATGGAGTGGAGGTGGTTAGCTGAAGTAACATTGTGCCGAATAACTACCTTTAATGCGAGAAGAGGAGGTGAACCCTCTACTTTGACATTAGATCATTGGAAGGATGCAGAGGATGACAAGTGGAAGAAGCCCGAATCATTATCTCTGTTAAGCGAAGCTGAGAAGCAACTGGCAAATAGGCTTAAAGTTCTGTATATCTTGGGAAAACGTAGAAGACAAGTGCCAATTTTGTTTACGGAGGAGACAATAGCTGCAATACGCCTTCTGATTGCTACAAGAAGTAACGCGGACATATCGGCAGACAATAAATATATTTTTGCCAGACAACAAGAGTCCATCAATCATATCAGTGGCTGGGTAGCTGTGAAAGCTGTTGCATCAAAAGCCTCTCTGTCCAAGCCACAGCTGATGACATCCACACGAATCAGAAAAGAGCTCGCGACGACTCTTCAGTTGCTGGATATGAAAGAGTCCGAGCTCTTGTTTGTCACAAATCATTTGGGTCACTCAATAAATGTACATAAGCAGTGGTACCGCCAGGAGGAAAGCACTATGGAATTGACGAAAGTGGCAAGAGTGTTGATGGCAAAGGACGATGGCATCGACTTCAAGAACAAGAAAATGGATGAACTTGGTGAACCTGCTGGAGGTGAGTGTTTTAGCGTAACAGATGCTTGCAAGTGTCCCAAAGGATTCAAATATTTAGATGTTGCTGATCTTTATGTTTTTCTGCATACCATCGACATAACATAATATTAGATAACATAAAATAACATAACACAACATAAGACAGCATAACGCAACGTAACGCAACATAACACAACATAATAATAATAATGATAATAATTACTAATGTTTTGACAGGTTGACTTGTTCAGACGTAAAACTATCTGCTAGACAGAGCAGAAACTGCGAAAATGACGTCATTGAGCAATCGGTGATAAGGAAGTGTTTGGATACATAAGCTCTTTGAAATAATAAGTCAAGAGTTTAAGACCCAAAGAAGAAAATATCAAGTGTTGCCTGATTTCGGGATCCGTTGCAGGGAGCTAAAGGGGTTCAAAGTTACGAGTTTTCACGCATGCGTGCGCAGTTTCTGCTCTGTCTATCTGCTATCATTCAAGAATCTGTAATCCTACTTATTTACAATCGTTGCAGTTAAAATTAAGGTAAAAAGTAGAATAAAATGAAGGTAGCGTAATATACAATTTAAGAATAAGAATTTTTTAGAGCCAAATTCGTATTTTCTTGGACATCTAGAACTTGGGGATCTACAAAGACTAAGATAGTTTTTGAGTAGCAAGATGGATATTTCGTCGCGGGTTGTTTTTTCGAGTCGGTTGAAAATGCTGGCTCCCTGGTAGGCAAACGACTTTTTTCCAGTACACATCATAACACATCATAACACAACACAACACAACATAACACAACACAACACAACTGGTCTCATCTGGTATAATGATTGAGTAAGAAAAACATTGCACTGTGTGCGAGTTGGTGATGAGATGTTAAAAAGTCTGTTGATTTAGCAACGATCTTGCTTGCAAATGGTAGAGCTAGCTGTGATACTTTATGTTTTAAAAATCTGGCATTAAACGTCATATTTACATGAACTGCAGGAATATCATAGGTAACAAGATGAATCAAACTTGTGTTTAATGTTTCTTCTCAGATATTGACACTGTTCCTGGAGGATTCAAGATCACAGAGAGGAAAAGCACTGAGATAGGTCCAGTGAAAGACAACAAGAAAGGTGAGACTGATCTAATCTAGCTGAAATAAATCTGATACTGGGTGAGTCAGAAATATGTTTAGATATGTTATGAAAGAATGTGCCTTTAAAGCTACATGTGTTAGACAATTTCCTGTATCTAACG
This sequence comes from Aurelia sp. 4 Dawson et al 2005, assembly GCA_964019985.1. NCBI lineage: Eukaryota > Metazoa > Cnidaria > Scyphozoa > Semaeostomeae > Ulmaridae > Aurelia > Aurelia sp. 4 Dawson et al 2005. Next base: position 10,129,463 of record OZ026494.1, on the reverse strand, counting down.
TGTCAACTCAGATACAAAAATTTGGGTTGCTGAAATTGGCCGTAACTGTACTATTCGCAAGTTGTAAGCGGTCAATGAAAAGCGTTGCGTCTCAAAATACGGCAAAAGAAACCTTGAGGCTGATTTCCACTCCGTAGAATTTTCCGAGCGGACGGAAATTGCACAGTTAAGCCTTATTTCCATAGAGCTGCATTTTTCGCTCTAGCGGAAATTGCTCGTGAGCACATTGTTTGGATTTAAAAGAAAGTTACGGCTGAGTGACAATTTATTATGTAAAATTCCGCTCGCTCGCAAAATGCTGCTGTTTGGAAATAAGGCTTGGAACCTTTATCATGCTTGAAATTCCATTCAAATTCAAAGCGATAGTTTCTCTCGTAAACAAAAGATTTCCAGTCCGCTCGGAAATTCTACTGAGTGGAAATCAGCCTTAAGATCCGTGATCAAATTTGCTGCATCTTAGCTCTACCGCTATCAGAATCAGGCTTTCTCTCTTTATCTGGTTACTCAAACATCGCGATAGGTAAATAAAGAAGCTTCTTTATATTTCACACACCTAAGGGTGCCATGCATTATTTTTCGTCTACTTTCTGTCACGGGGCTAGTGGCCAGCAAATATTATCAAAAATTTTCTAATTGTATTGCAGGATTTTGAGCGGTGGCAGACCATAAGGGGCCAAGGGTGCACTTGCCCCTAATGTTTGTCAGAACAGATAAGTTTAGTTTGAAAACAATAACTTTCAACTTAGCTTAGTCTCCCAATATTGGGCAAAGTTCCTACCACTGATTCTGAGATGAAACGTTTTTATGAATTCACTTGTAACTTGACACCAATTTTGGCTGATCCTGAAAAATGTTTGTTCATCTTCGATGATATAGAAGGGACAAAAATATAATCAGTTTGTAAGATCGTAGTGAAAAATTTTTTTTGAAAGCTAATTATAGGCTTTCAAACGTTTGAATACTTTTGTGACTTACCTGGTAAGCAAGCTGCAGGAGCGTGACTGCAGAACTGTTTTGCCAATCCTTTTTCGAGAGAAATGCTTGTTTTAGGTGCTGCTTTATTTAATTTTCAAATATATCAATACAGTGGTTCTAATAGGCCATATAAAGTCATACCTTTGCAATTTAAGGACTTGAAAATAACCCTGAATAATGAAGTCATCGCACTAAACTCATAAACGCAACAAAAACACCGTAATGTGTAGAAAGACTATTGTTACATCCTGCAATCCTGCAAGAGAAAAATGAATTGATCTTGGAGCCTGAGAAGAAAGAAATAGAAGTTAGTTGCTGCAATATAGAACAACCTTGAATAATCAGAAAATTAAGAGCTGGAAAGATAGAAGGGGTACCTATGTAGCGTTTTAATGGCTTGACACGCTATAAAGAATTGTTAGGTGAGTTGCATGTTTGGACTTGCAAGACAGTATGAAGTAAGAACCATCACATTGACTTTCAAAGTAACAAATATCTTAACTGGTTGAAGTATCGACGATTTAAATACCGACTTTGTTCTTTCCATAGACATAATAGATTAGAATTTAAGAGCAAAATTGAATTTTTGATGCTTTGGAAAACAGAGAGCTCTGCCTCTTGATGTATGAAAGGATTTGTCTACTGAATGCATTGAGACTACTAATTCACTCAAACTTTTTTCCTGTACGTATTAAGTTAAAATGGTAAATATTTTACATTTCAGGAAAGGCAAAAACATGGGTCCCGTGGACAAAACAAGAAAAGGCGATAGTCGAAGAAGCGTTCAGCAATCATATCAAACGAGGAGTTATTCCTAAAAAGGAAGACTGTGAACGGGTTCGTCAGCGGTATGAGGCATTGGCAAAAAGAGATTGGACAAAAATTAAGGGACAAGTTAAAAACATCATAAGTGCTAACAAAAGAGCTGTTTTGTTGAAAGCTTAAAGAGATTTAAGAACACTGTGCCCAGAATCCCAAGTTTTGGAGTATGACTGCAGTGTGATAATGGCAGATGGTACAATGATTGATGGCTCATTAGAAGTGGATTTAAGGAGAGAATACCCGAAAACCAACAAATCAAATGTTTACCATACTTAGGATCTGGAACGAAATGTCATTTTTGTCAACTTTTTATGAACTGACACTTTGGGGTAAAATTGAACATTGTTATTTTACTGTATATATGTATACGAAGGCTACCAACTCGAATCCGAACCCTGAGTCTAACATGAAACGCTAACCCTACCTCTTCCCTTACCTCTGGAATTCAGTGTTACTCATGTTTTATTCTTCTAAAATGTCGTGATTTCCGCAAGTCAGTTATAAGCATTTTTCAAGCATTCCAATTATATAACCGGATGTCCCAGAAAAATATAGCGTTTGAGCAGTTCCTGCGAAGGAGCCTTGATTTCAAAAGTTTTGATGTTCAGTTTTTTATAGATAAAATTTTAACTTAAATTTTGCGACCTCGCATGTCTAAATTTGATTTTTATTCGCAGGGTAATACACTTCAACAGGCAAAATTTCTGAGGCAGCCTAAAACAGATGGATATTGAATTGTGAAGTTGCTGCCCGTGCGTTGTCTGTTAAAAGGTTTTAGGGCAGCTCAACAATACGCTAGTTTTGGAAATTTGTTGAGCTATGAAAGTGAAATTTACTCTTCACTAATTCAAAAGCCCAATATGCCGTAATCATTACAACTGAATTGGAACTTGGGCGAGAAAAGTTCAGACACTATTTGACACCGTTCTGTCAGTCTTGGACTGTTGCGCTAAAAACGGTCAAAGTGTAACTGAATATTTTGTAGTTTAATTCAGCAAGAAATTTTTGAAAATAGAAATTTTAGTAATGAATCTGGTTCAAAAATTACCTTCAAATTCCGCATAGATAGTAGCAGCATAATTGAAAAATAATCTTAGGCTGTCTCAGAACTTGTGCTTGTTTAAGTCGTTTACTCTACGACAACACCGCCGATTGAGACATGCGAGGTCGCAAATTGTAAGTTAAAATTTTATCTGTATCATAAAGTTGAAATGAAAAGTTTTAACATTAAAACTCCTCCGCAGGATCTGTTTAAACGGTTATACTTTTTTGGGACACCAGGTCGTTTTCATATTCGAAAGTATGCCTTTCTTTGGGATATTGCAAGAAAACTTACGAAAATGACCCAAAATAGACAAAATCGTCTGAGGTTTGTTTACATTCACTTCAAGTCAAGTAATTTATCTTGACGAAATATCTTTTGAATTTTTTAAAATATTTCACGTCATGAAAACTTGTGTCATGCATTCAACAAATAGAACGATACAAAAATGTCCCTCGAGAGTATATGAATACAGTCTCGTGACCTGAGGCCTGATATGAGTAAAAGAAAACCTTATTCAATTTTGTCTGTTACCAAAGACATGCTTTTTTTTCCAATTTGCTAATGTTTGAAGTATCATCATAAATATGATAACCTTTGAGTATGATAAGTATGATAACCTCTGTCTGGTAAAAGATGAATGAAGAATGCAAAAGCATTGAAAAATCTGAAGATTTGGCTTTTCTATGATCTATAACAATTTATGACCTCTTCAATTTCATTTTGGTATATTTCCACTTGTGGGCCCGCTGTCAAGATTAGTTTGACTAAAGTTATCCGCTTAGTTTTTGTTGCTTTGAGAAGCTTGAAATATATTTATTACGTTCTGCTGCATTAGTGCCATATTGTTGATGTTCAGTTGATTTCATTTTGGTATATTTCCACCTGTGGGCCCGCTTTCAAGATTAGTTTAGCTAAGGTTATCCGCTTAGTTTGTGTTGCTTTGAGAAGCTTGAAATATATTTGTTTCGTTCTGTTGCATTAGTGCCATATTGTTGATGTTCAGTTTATTTTATTGGAAATAGCACATTGTCCAAATCAAGATCATTTTTACTGTTTATTCTCACTGCCTGGCTGTCTTCCTAACAGCATATGATGCAATAAGAAGTTATACTTTTTGAAATATTATCAAAATTTTACCGTCTTTTTACCTATCTATAAATTTATTTTTCTCTGTCAAGGATCAATAATCTTGGCAGTTAAATACTCTGCCAGAGCATAGCTGAATACCTGATCGTTACTTCATCCTTTTGGGAGAGAGACAAGGAAGTTACGGTGCAAAAAACATGTATAAAAAAATTAACATGTAACATGTATCCACAAGCAGTCACTGATCAACGGAAGAAAGTCAACATTAACTCTGGTAGTTCTGTCAAAAATCAAAGCAGTGGTTGTTGTTAGATGGAATGCCCGTATATTTCTAATGTTTGATTAGAAAGCTTTCCCAAATTTTCATCTATGAGCTACACCTTTTGTCAAGAAGCGATTATTTGCGATTTCGTATAAAATCTCAAGTGTCGAATGATATAATGAAAGTCGCATAAAATAGTACATTATTGGGACCAAGTTTTTGAAACGTTTACCCACCATCATGGCGGGACCGTGGGTAAACTCAAAGCAGGGCTCATTCGACAAAAATAAAAGAGCATTGTAGTCTAGGAATGAATGGCTATTGTTTGGGGACAGAAATCTTTCAAAAAAGCAAGATTAAGCTGGAGTCCCGTTAAGACTGGTTTCTACAAAAAATAAGGGCAAGCATTTTGGTACATTACCGGGACATTTCAGCACCTCAACAAAAGCTTAACATGGTCACCTACTGTACGAAAATGATGTTTAATTATCGGGACCTAGGGTATGTCCCGCTATTTAGCTAGGTCCCGGGAAGGTGGTGTGCAAACATATGTTTGTCCCGCTAAGGTTGCATATATAAGAGCAAGAACACGCGTCAAGTTGTCTGTGAGGATGATGTTTGGTAATTTACTGATACTCCTCCTTGTAAACTTTAGTGCTGGCTTTCACATCAAAGACGGCGAAACGTATCCAGGGTTTACAGTTTTTGATGACAAGCAAGGAAACTACGTCAGAGTGAAAGGTAAGTTCTTTATAAACTTGCATTGCATTGGGAGGAGTGACCACCTGCAGTTTCAAGCCTTTGCTTGAAACCGTTTTCAGTGGCTTCCAAATGTGTCTTTTCATGTCTAGTTAAACAGGCTATTTTTAGTCGAATTCCAATAAAATAGCTGCTGAAATAAAAGTTAGATTGATGCCTATGGGCCTATGTTATAAACCACACACAAAAAGTTTGATAAAAAAATGACATAAAATGGCCTAAAATGCATTTCAGAAAATTTTCTTCAGTCAGAATGTTAAAAAGTCTTCAAGTACGAGGTCCCCTAAACCCTGAGGCCCTGGGGGCAAATTGCGCACTGCTTCCCCTTCCGTGGCCCTGCCATTACCGACAACAAAGTGCGAGACTGGAAAATTTGAGTATTTGTACCAGCTCTGGCTGTCTACCTTTCAGCCAATCTGTGGGCAAAAATACCTTTGCTGTGTCCCAGAACTCTCAGAATCCAATGATAGCTCGGCCCAATGGTAAATTGGTCACTTCTGCAGTAGCACGTCTGGGAAAATGTTTTAAGATGCCGTCCCTCTACTTTGGCTTAGAATGACTCTCTTGCTCACTGCCGAATTCAGGCTTCGGACCAACTTGGACTCGTACTAGGCCTATCCAAGCATTGTCCTGTGGATCGACTTTTCGTTGACGAGTTAAATTTTGGGACCTACTCTTAAAACATCGGTGGGAGGGGGTTGGAGGGTGTCTCACCCTTGATACGCAGTCTGATAGCAAGGATATGTAAACTTTACGGCAAAATACTGTGTATAAGTCGTGCTTTTTCCTATGCAAACTTTTTGGACTCAGAAAACGATGAATGTTAACCATGCTATGACGTAAAAATAGCCTTCCAGTACACGGTGTTTCAAAAACTTGTCCGACGTTTCAATAAATGATAAAGAAATAACGATACTCTGAATGGGCACGTGGTCAAGTGATTCTTTCCTGAGATTTTGAATTGATTTTTGACACAAAAATCTTGCAAATCTGCTATCATGGAGTTACAAGCCTTTGAATTTCAGGTTCGTGCGTAAGCTGAAGCCAGAGGCCCCGAAATGCTATTTTTGGTAAAAATTCCACAGGCCGTCGTTTCCGTTATTTCTCAATTGTTTCAGGGCGGACCAAATGGGATTTGAAAAGGTTTTCAATAAGCTAACTTCGATGCTTTGAGGAAACGGATTCAGTCTCTTGTTGATTATGATTTGAACCACTGTTTTTGGACACATGCAATGTTAAGCAAATTTTGAAATGATCGCAAGGATTAAAGGCAGTCTGTCACGTATCTGATTGGCCGCTACAATCAGAGATCAACACAACGGATTTCTTTGTGAATCTGTGTATTTGAAACAAAGGAGGGTTAATCTTCTTGAATTTTTATGGCCGTAGAAAGTCAGAGGATCATCAGCCATTCAAATTTTCTATTCTTTGTATTGTCATTATCAGCCAATCAAATGCGTGACAGACTACCTTTAAATTACTTTTTAAACGAAGACATAGGATCTTGCTGGGAGTTTTTCAAGATTTTGTAATAGAGGGAGCATCTATAAAAGAAGTTATAAGCACTATACACCAATGTGGTAAAGTCAGCTTTTGTGACAAATTGTCAATGCTTGACTGTTGACATGGATATATATAAGATATTTGCCAGATACAGAACAAGAAGTTTTCTGTATCCACAAGGAAATTTTTCATGGGGTCAATAAAATGGGGCAGAGCACATCACAGGTGGGTTTTGACTGTAATGACGGATCTACATGAACCGCTGGTAGGTATCAGACATTCGACTCCATAGTGACAGTGTGACTATATAATGTAGCTACCGCGTAATGCCTGAAATCATCAAGCCTAAATTTGAAATATAAATGAACTGATAAAAATTTGCCATTGTCATACCAAAAGAAGTTGATTACCGTGAAACTTTAATGTATAATGTGGCCAGATGTGCAAAATACCTTGTTTTCATTAGTTCAAGTACTGTACGAACATTTTCTCTATGTGTGCTTTGGGGTACAAATTGTGCTTCTTTTGCATTGCAGCAGGCACAAATCTTAAATACAAATTTGTATCTTATGTAATACTGCTACTACAATTTAGTGTGTTATAAAACATTAATATTAGGGCTCTAAAAGTTATCGATTCTAAATTATTGGCTATTATGTCCATGCATGTTTTTGAGGTACGCATTGAAAAAATCAGATATTTCAACAATGCACTGCGGCAGGATAATCTATCTTACGAAATTCAAACCGCTTGGGAAGAAATTTTACTACTTAGGAGCATGCCTTGAAGCAAGAGTTTTGAAAAACACATGTCTTCTAAAATTCTATATCAAAAGTAAATTCTTTGCATGCTTTGAGGGGCATATACCTGTACTTACGATTGTCTGACTTATCGATTATCCGACTTTCAGTACGTAGAGTTTGTGATTTGTCATAAGGTTGGATGAAATTCTTCGTGTGTAACTACGCGTACTTTCCCATTTCTTTTAACAGCAAACTGCTCAAAAGAAACTCAAATCTCGGATCGCCAAATGAAAATATGACCCCATGCTCATCCAGTCGCGGATTATCTCTCCAATAAGGGCCGGGCACTTTCCGTCACGGGCCCCTTTCATGCCGAGGTCAATCGGCCAGTTGCCCAATTGGATTGACGGAAGAATTGAATAGAGAGTCACAGACGCAAAAAAAAACGTCTATTCATCAGGGATCAATCATTCTTAATTCCGGTTAAAACATCAAATGGATTGCAGTGAGAATTCATGGGAGACTACAAGAAGCCAGAATATGTCTATTCGTTACTTGTGAGAATTCATCACAGAATCTGGGATGATAAAAAATCTACTTCATAAACTTGTTGGACTGACATTATTATATGTAGGGAGCGAACTAATGAGTGTCGCAATTCAGTAAAACGTTAAATAAAACGTCTAAAAGATCAATTTGATTGAAGTGAGAATTCAAAAAAGAGTTGCAGGAGGAATAAGACGTCTATTTATCAGTTGTGGGAATTCATCACAGAATCTGGGATGATAAAAACATCTACTTCAAAAAACTTGATAAAAAGGTTGAAATTTTCATTGGGAGCAATAAAATAAGTTCCACAATTCAATGAAACGGTAAAAACGTCTAAACTATCAATTCGATTCAAGTGAGAATTCAATAGAGAGTTGCAGATGGAAGAAAACGTGTATTCATTAGATGTGAGAATTCATCACAGAACCTGGGATAATCAAAAACATCTACTTCATAAACTTGTTGAGCTGAAATAAATGTCTTTTGGGAGCAAACTGATAAATGTGACAATGTGATCGAACTTGAAAAACGTTTCATTTATCAATTGGAATGAAGTGAGAATTCTATAGAGAGTTGCAGCTGGAAGAAAACTTGTATTGATTAGATGTGAGAATTCATCACAGAACCTGGGATAATCAAAAACATCTACTTCATAAACTTGTTGATGTGAAATGAATGTCTTTTGGGAGCAAACTGATAAATGTGACAATGTAATCGAACTTGAAAAACGTTTAATTTATCAATTGGAATGAAGTGAGAATTCTATAGAGAGTTGCAGATGGAAGAAAACTTGTATTCATTAGATGTGAGAATTCATCACAGAATCTGGGATAATCAAAAACATCTACTTCATATACTTGTTGAACTGAAATGGACGTCTTTTGGTAGCAAACTGATAAGTGCCACAATGTAATCCAACTTGAAAAACGTTTAATTTATCAATTGGAATGAAGTGAGAATTCTATAGAGAGTTGCAGATGGAAGAAAACTTGTATTCATTAGATGTGAGAATTCATCACAGAGCCTGGGATAATCAAAAACATCAACTTCATAAACTTGTTGAGCTGAAATAAATGTCTTTTGGGAGCAAACTGATAAGTGTGACAATGTAATCGAACTTGAAAAACGTTTCATTTATCAATTGGAATGAAGTGAGAATTCTAAAGAGAATTTCAGATGGAAGAAAACTTGTATTGATTAGATGTGAGAATTCATCACAGAACCTGGGATAATCAAAAACATCAACTTCATAAACTTGTTGAGCTGAAATAAATGTCTTTTGGGAGCAAACTGATAAGTGTGACAATGTAATCGAACTTGAAAAACGTTTAATCTATCAATTGGAATGAAGTGAGAATTCTAAAGAGAATTTCAGATGGAAGAAAACTTGTATTGATTAGATGTGAGAATTCATCACAGAATCTGGGAGAATCAAAAACATCTAGTTGAAAAGCTTGTTGAATGGACATTATTATCTATTGGTTGGGAGCAAACTGATGAGTGTCACAATTCACTAAATAATTAAAACGTCTAAAACATCAATTCAATTGAAGTGAGAATTCAAAAGATAATTCAAGATGAAAGAAAGTATCAACTGATTAGATGGGAGAATTCATCACAGAATCTGCTATGCTCAAAAACACTTACAACAAGCTCTTGATGAAGAGGTAGAAATTTTCATTTGGAGCAATATAATAAGTACGACGATTCAATAAAACGCTAAAATCGTCGAAATTATCAATTGGATTGAAGTGAGAATTGAAAAGAGAGCTGCAGATGGAAGTAAACGTCTATTCAGTAGATGTGACAATTCATGGCAGCATCTGGGATGCTCAAAAACATCTACTTCAAATGCTGTATAAAAAGATAGAAATTTTCATTGAGAACATTATGATCAGTGTGACTATTCAATAGAACATTCAAAACAAAATTCAAAACACGTGGAGATAGATCTTTCGCTGCTGCAGCTCCAAAACTGTGGCATAAATTGCCAGTTCAAGTAAGAAGATCTCAAGACATTGGAACTTTTAAATCAAGATTAAAAACACATTTATTTACTACTGCTTTTAACCAATAACTGACATTTCATTCTTTAATATTTCCTTTTAGCATTGGACCTGTATATTACGTAATTAAACAAAATATGATCTTACTTTTTACTTTGGAGGAAAGTTGTACAGCGCCTCAGAATATGTATACATAGATTTTGGTGCTTTATAAATGTATTATTATTATTATTATTATTATTATTATTATTATTATTATTATTATTATTATTATTATTATTATTATTATTATTATTATTATTATTATTATTATTATTATTACAAACACTGTTGGATCACATAAACGTTACGATTAAAATCTTCTTCAGTATATCAGTATTATACTGAAGAAGATTTTAATCGAAACGTTTATGTGATCCAACAGTGTTTGTTTTTATATTTCATTTTCTGTTTGGTTTGAAAGATGGTTTAGTTCGCTATTATTATTATTATTATTATTATTATTATTATTGTTGTTGTTGTTGTTGTTGTTGTCATTATTATTATTATCATTGTTATTGTTATTATAACATTAAAAGCGTATAAAACTTCGATTGGATTCAAGTGAGAATTCAATAGAGAAATTCAGATGCAAGAAAACGTCTATTCAATAGATGTGAGCGTTGATCATAAAATCTTTTTCACAAATGTGTATAAACTATGTATTTTATAACTAAAATTGTATAAACCAGTCCTCTTACTAGAAGAGGCGAATATTTTCCGTCATTGGCTTGAAATTCTACTCTGACAGTAGTGGGAGCGTTGTATATTTAATGTGTATAAACCGTAGTCGCGGTATAGCTCTCCAAACAGGGTCGGGAATAGTAGAAAATAATTAATGTTTGTTGACTAAAAGAACATTAGTTACTTAACCCAAACCTTTGCACGAAACATAGACTTTAGGGAATGCATAGCAGTTCTCTTGTGTCCCACCTGAAAATGTATCGAAGCAAGAGAGTATAGAGTTCTGTGGATGTTGCAACATTGATGGCTTCTGAGCTTAACTTGCCTTTAACAATTTCATACTAGACTTGTAAGCACACTTTCAAACTTTGCGTATGTTGTTTTCATCTTGGCCTGATGGTGATTGGGGTCAGGGGGCGAAGCCCCTAGGAAGAATTTGAAATGTCATACCTTTTACTGCGGCTGAGAATGATTTCTCTGATCCTCTATTTGCCTTTGCTGAAATGAAAATCTGCACAGTTTTGTAGCTGATTTTTGTTTATCATCATATCACCATTAGGTACGATTTTAGGGGCACATCCACGTTCGTTTGGGACACTTCTCTCGATTCAATGTTTCCCGTTGGGAAAATATATTTCGAACAATTTCGCTACGTTTCTAAGCAACCAATTCTATAATCAAGCATTTTCTCAAGTTTTTTTTACATTTGAAAGAATCCCAAGAAAGTTAGGGACAAATACTAGCTATAACGAAACCAAGATAAGAATATTTTCAAGCATTTATGGGATTCCGCTGTTATTTTTCAGTAAAGAGATGTCAGTGAAGTGAATGGTCCTAAACTGCAACAATCCCATCTCTCAGAACTAGTATTGTACGTAACAATCGCTATCCTTTAAAAGGAGACTGCCTTCAAGAATTTCCCCTGATAGCGGTCTTTTCGCTAAGTGAAAGACAGATAAAGGAGTATTCTATGAAATTATGCGGATAAGCGTGGTGTAATTGTACCCAACTGGAAGTTAAGAAACTATTTGATTTAACAAATGAAATTCTTAACATATACTTACTTTACTTTTCTTCTTTGCCTTATCATATTATTACTCAAAATGTACTTGAGTTATTTCTAAAGATCGGGGAGGTTAAAAACGATGTTTTGTAATGTTCACGAAGGCACAGGTAGTGAACATGAAGATCGTTGTGGAACTCTTAAAGGGAATCGACATAGGTAAGTAAAACTTGCCCAGGCCAGGTCAAAAATATAATCTTTTGCACTCGACAGTTTCGACCTATCCGGTTTCATTGTGTAGCTAAAAGAAACAATGGATTTGTGGGCGCTTCTCTGGCCTGTTTATAGTGGCTACGGGATATGCAATGTAACTAGTAAGAAACTCTGAGTACTGAAAATTTGACAATTTTAAGAAACTTTTAGTCCTGGCTCAAATTCTTAGTCCCTTGTAACATAGTACGTGTACTTCTTGTGCTCTTGAGCAAGGGCGTTAGGGCACAGACGTTTTGATTGATTATTTCTTTACTTTGTTTTCTTTGCTCGCTGTGGAGAGTAACTAAAGTGCCTTCCAAATAATATGATACAGAAAACAAGTAAAGATAAATTGATATATCCAAAGGATTTCTTACATTAAGTGAACGGTTTTGGACGATCTGAGAGTTATATTTCGCATAAATGGTTTCTTATGAAGAACATATGACGTAATCTTGCATTTGTCACATTGATGAAACAGAACTGAACGGAGGCTACAATGCTTCACTTGTTAACATTGTCGTACTTTTCTGCTTTCTAACTGAAGTTTTCTCCCATTCGTTTCAGGACCTACTTACTTCAAAATAGAAAATGTGTACGTTACCACACCGCCATACAATCTCTCTGATAATGTCAAGTTGTCTTTTGAGGTTACGCCAAGTATGTATGCTTCACTTTAGCATTAGTTCCAAATCCTTAAAGATCAGTGCAAACTTGCAAATTTGCTTTCACCTTCTCCTTGTTATTCATAATGACAGCTCCCTATGAAATTTATGATGATGTAGCTTAATAAAGTCCTAGCCTCAACCCCACAGGGTGTCCCAAACAAATATTACCCGGTTTGTGTGGCTGATGTAGAGGATCCGTAGATTCAATAATCTCAATTCCTACACAATTGCATAGGCCAGGGTTCAACGTAGAGTTTGAGACCTTGTATGATTCAATCTGAAAAGTGGTTACTTCAAAAATATGTGGTTGCTTCAAAAACAGCACTTTTATTGTTTCCAGCTATGCCAAAATAAAATAAGTTATCTAGCATCTTGTTAAGAGTTTCACTACGTGTTGTAAAAGTTAAAAGTGCTCTCGAATGAATAGACAACACTGCTAGCCCTTTAAATATTTAGCAAAGAAGTTGATGCGATGCGAGAACCCGTTCTTTAAGAATTTACTTTATTTTGACATTTCCGGCGAACAATAGATGTGCTATTTTTATATAGCAACCACTAATGTTGCTTTTACTCTACGATAAATCAGCAACCGCTTGTCAGATTGACTCAAACCAGGTCTCAAACTCTAAGTTAAAGCTAAACCTATGCACCTAAGTAAAAACCAAGATAAGTGAATAGACAGCTCCTCCACAGTAGTCACGTTTGTGGGATACCTTACGATACCAAATCGACAGATACCAAACAAAACTTTCGCAACTTAGTAAGTAAGCCCGTCAGATCAGAAAATGCAATGACGTCATCGAGCAATATGATAAATCAAAAGTTTGAGGCCCAAAGAAGACCGTATCAAGTGTTTCCTAAAATGGAGATTTGTTGCACGGAGCTAGAGTGGCTCAAAATTACTAATTTTTGCACATGCTTGTGCAGTTTCTGATCTGTCAGTCAGCCTTCGAATGATAGATAGATAGATATGTTAGAGTTGGCTATAGGCCATAAACTTTTCACAACCCCGGCCCGCCAAAAAGTTTGTAAATTGTTCTTGATTCACCCAGTAAAGTGTGGCTATGTCACTTGACATGTGCAAAATGTAGAGGCATGACATCGGTAACAGCATTTTCATTGTAAAGATACCGTGAAGTTTCTACAGCAATTTATACAGGAAGTATCTCCAGCGGTTTAAAGCTAGTTTAGGCCCGCGATGCATGCCGCTGGCATGATACCCCAAGTTTAGCATCCTTTCCGATGGATGGCGAAGTCAGTTGCGAGGTCAGACCTTATAAAGGCCACCACCCAAGGCCACCTTAGACTGATGACGATGAGTCTCTCGTTGCCCTGTGCTCTTTGACTTGATGATGGCGCTACAGGCAATAGAGATTCATAGTATTACTCTGAAAAACTTGGCCCTATTTAGGCCCAAACTTCGCAATTCCTAACGTACTAATCAGAGTGCGAGATTTGTGAATTACTATTGTTAAGGTGTAAATGAGATAGAATTTTCGATTCGATTAAAGAATTGAAAACACTCCCACGGGATGGAGATTCGAAGCCGTGATTCTTTCACAACTCCATTCGTGATTGAAGAAAACAGGGCCAAGTTTTTCACTGTTTCATTATGAGTCCCTCTTGAGCAAGGTTTACCGCAGGGATACAAGGGACTCATCGTCATAAGTCTAAGGCCACCTACCATCTGGATTTTGATTTAGAGGTCAACTTCAATCCGAGGGCGGAGGTAAAGGCTGATTTCCAGTCAGTGGATTATTCCGTGCGGGCAGAATTCTATTGTTTGCGGGAGAAAATGCGCTCTGAAATTGAATTTGTTGGGGATATTATCAGTGAAAGTCTTTTGGGTCTTCTCCTGAAGAACCAGACGCCCGTCGAAGCGCTTTGGAGTCTGCGCAGTATCGATCTCAGGGTCATCACCCTTAATCCTTCCTTTGCTAATCTGCGCATGCCCTAAAACGCTTTGCTCGTCCCATTGACCAGGGAGTCAATCAGAGTTAACGTCTTTTCCTTTTTGATCAACAGAAGGGGGGATTCGTAGTATCCCGAACAAGAATGTGGGGGTCGTAGGGGGTCAACAAAAACCGTAAAACCGACAAAATATTACAGAAAAACCGTAAAACCGCCTCAGAATTCAGCTTAAAATGTTTTCACATTTTTCCGTGCTTTGCACGTACCTCTTCGGTACTCTTCGGTTCTCCGCTGCAGACGACTGCCTCGTTATCATTTTTCTGACTTCCAATGCCTGAAATTCGATGGTAAAGGTGAAAATTAGTAGAATATTTACAAAATTATATCGTACTGGACAATGATTCGTAGCTTTTATTGTCAATTTTGTGATGATTTGACTCCTCGAGTCATATTTTGTAAAGAAATCTGGAAACCGTTCAGAAAGAGAGGAACCGTAAAACCGTCATTTTTATGGCCGAAAACCTTTAAACCGTTCCGAAAACAGCTAGAAACCGCAAACCGTCAGCCCCTACGACCCCCACAAGAATAGATAGTTACTAACTATCTATTACGGCTGAGCCACTTTTAATTGCCTAAAATTCCGCCCGCCCGGAGAATTCCGCTGACTGGAAATTGGCCTTAACTTTAATAAGCTGGTAACGAGAGTCTGTCATTTTGAAGTTTGAAGTTGACGCCTCAAGGTTCGTAAGATTTTGCAAAAACGATACCCCAAAATTTATTGCCATTTCAAAATATATACTCTAAGATTGCAACCACCGTCCAAAATTTTAAATGAGTAAGTGAAATTTGATAAAAGTAAATACCATAAGTAAAAAGACTTTTCTGAATTGACACCCCAAGACTAAATGTGATTTACCAAAAACATCACTCTAGGGCCTGATTACATGGGAATTTTCACCATAGGGCTGAGATTTCAGCCCGCCTACCCGAGGTGAAACTCCATCTCCTCTTTCTGGTCAAAGGCCTATAAGATTGCGTTTCCGATTACATGAGATATTTTCAGCCCTGGGTTGAAACTCACCATACGGCTGAAATCTCAGCCCGCCTTGCTCTACCCGGGAAGAAACTTTAATCCTTATTGTCACACCTAATTATCGGTTAATCCCTATTGTTTTACATCGGATGCACTGACGTAATCAAAATATTGGACTGCTTTCACAATTGAAAATATTATTTCACACGTGGCAGCGGATTCCAGCCCTGGGTTCAAACCTCCCATGTAATCGAAAATATTTTCGCCTCGGGCAGGCGGGATGAAATCCCAGCCCTATGGTAAAAATTCTCATGTACGAGGCCTCGTAATCAGGCCCTAAAATTTCTTACCTTCTGCCAGCGAAAACGCACCCCAAAAAATGGCACATACCGTAGAGGTATTTATGGTAGTTACTCAGATGTCCCTCCTCGCGGGACATCTGAGTCACCTGACGAAAAACCGTATAAGCCGCTCATCCACCGACCGTTCATTAGTGAGTCGTATGCTAGTTAAATGGGCGTAACTAATACATACATTTTAACTTTTCAGGCATTTTTATTTACAACTTATTCCTTAACGGCTCAGTCAAATACAACAACAAACCATTCTGGACTTATGATGGAGTTACTGATCATTGCGTGGAAGGGAAACCAGGATTCGATTGTCCAATTAAAAAGAACAGTACGTCATGTTATGCTTTATATGATTCTTATTAAATCTTTTTATATCATCAATTAAAAATTTACAAAACAAGATATTTACTACACTACTTACAAAATACTCTACGATTCTACAATACCATACCACGAGGAGCAAGACATCAAGTCAACCTCGTGGCTTTAGGAAGGAAAAGAAGAAGAAAAAAATTAAAGCGACGTAGAACTTTACCCAAAAAGAAAATTCACTAAAAAGGGGACTTGATGGCTGCTTGATGGATGGTAAATATTTGAACGTATTAAATCAAATCTAACAGTTTCATGGATAAAATGTAGATTTGATTCAAGGGTATTTCTATCGATTTCATCAGGGAAGTCCTTATTACCATACATTAACAATTAAGTTAAAACTTCGTTTTAGGGGTTACTACTAAGTCCAAACCGTCGTACTAATGCAAGAACTCCAGCGAGGAGATCTCATCATTGGATGTCGAAAGATGGACAGAGCAAAAAAAATTTCTGTATCAACAGAGCAGCTATTGCGGAAAATGACGTCATTAAACAATCTGAGATAAATAAGTGTTTTGATACATAAGCTTTTTGAAATGATATATCAAGAGTTTGAAGCCTAAGGCAGAAGATATCAACCGTTGCCTAATTTCGGGATCTGTTGCACGGAGCTAAGATCTCAAAGTTGCGAGTTTCTGCGCATGAGTGCGCAGTTTCTGCTCTGTCTTCCGAATCCTCAGTACCATTATTGAGAGGCACATTGGGTTTATGGTATCCCTAAAATCTGTTAAAAGTTCATTTCACTAAGATCAACCCTAAGTTGAGAAAGATGCGATAATCCTCTCGGGTCATGAACACCGAAATTGATTTAGAAGGGGGGGGGTTTGGAGAAAAATTTTCTCTTATAGACAGAAATTGAAGGTGCAGGTCTAATTTCTGGGTCAAGTTTATTGTTGTTGCAAGGTTGTAAGGCAACCTTGTAAGTCTGTTGCAAGGTTGGCTACACTTGTGTTATCAGTCTATAGTTTGCTCACCTGGCATTTCGTGGCAAAAGTCTTGTCTTTGATTGTATTTTTGTAAAATATATATATACGATTATTATTTGCACGTTCGGCTAGAGTACCATCGCCCTGAACCGCCACCTTTCAAATTAAGCACCTATTATGAGTGATGTGGTTAAAAGAGTTATTTTCCGTTAGAAGATTCTTTAGTTCATAATATTTACTGCATTGCTTCGTCAACTTAATATACTCGCTTTTGAAGAACAGCCACAACTCATAAGGGCAACGGTAAAAATCGGCCTGAATATATCATATCGTCCTGGACCACCACCCTTCATTTTATTGCAATCAGCTATCCCAAAAGAAAATTGTGTGCTATCCTCCTGTCAGCAATACTATTTGCTAGAGTAACATCTTCTTTTTGTGATTAATATTCATTGTGTTTTGATCAGATAGAAAATGAAAGCTTTTCGTTCCTACCAAATTTTAACATCTCGTAAATCCTACCAGCATTAAGTTGTCCTAAAAATGGTCCTCTTCAAACTCCATGAAAGATCACCAATGTCAGAACTGTGTTCTTAGAACCAAAGTATTATTAACCACATGTTTTTATTCATAAAGTTGCCAAGCGGAAAAAGATGAGGTGGCTTTCACAACGCGAGACCGTTTTCAAACAGTATGGCGATTCAGGGAGATTTTTAGCTATTCGACTGGCATTAGAATAGAAGCCTCCGGAACAAAAATGCAAATCGAAAAAACGAAGGACTTTTCGAATATTTCATTCAAAGAGGTTGAAGACACGCTGAAAGAAACTTAGCTTTTTGACTTTTGTTAGTATTTTGCAATGCAAATGAATCGAAGCAAAAGCACTGCTGGATAAAATAAATCGAGAAATGAATTGCACTTAAAATCATTTTCGTATTTTATTTCTATTTGTTAGTCAAATTCTACCCTTGGTCCCTGGTTCCAAGGGTAGTCCAAGCCTTGATTATTTTTGTAAGTTTATTAACAGGCCTAAAACTTGGATATTGCGCTAGGGTGGTGGTTCAGTGCGATGGTACTCTAGGTATTAAGCAAAAATACACAGCAAAACTTTGAATATAGCATATAGCCTGTAATGTAAGGTTAAACCTTTAATTGGTAGGTTGTTATACAGGAAAGTTTGCTTAATGCAGTCATTTTCAGAAGGGCATCGCAAAGCAAAAGTAAGGAGGCATTCAACAAAAAGAGATCTGTTTTAACTAGTTCAAACGTTTCCATGTCAACGAGACAGAGAATCCTGAATTGTTATATCTGGTCCATCCTTATATATGGATGTGAGACATGGAGTACCTCATCTGTTATGCAAAAGCGTTTGAAGGCAACAGAACTGTGGTTTTTAAGGAGAATGTTGAAGATTTCATGGACTGATAAGATATCAAATGAGTGAGTACTCGCAATTGCTAACGTGAAGCGAAAATTGTTGCAGACCATCAAAAAGAGGAAATAACATTTTTGGGACCCGGGACATGTTATGGGGAGAAAAGGAATAGAGAGCCTATCGCTAACCGGAAAAGAAGAAGGTAAAAGAGCAAGAGGCAGACAGAGAATGACGTATTTGAGCAACATCAAAGAATGGACTAACAGCACAAATGGAAACGAACTCATTCAAGCGTGTCAGGAAAGAGAAGGTTGGAGGAGCATGTTCGTCAGCGTCTTAGCACATGACACATAAAGAAGAAGATCGCAAAGCCTATTGTTAACCATGTCTCTAATCTAAATTTTGACCCTTTGTGAACAAGTTTGAACAGAAAAGGAAACGAAATTAAAGGGATTCGAACAGAAACTTTTCAAAATAGAATTTGGAACAATTTTGTTTCAGATACTGTTAACTCCACCTTTTGTAAATCACAAAGGAAAAGATGTTAACTTTGATTGGCTCACTGATCAATGACCCAGTGAAGCATTTTGAGCCCTGCACGAACTCACAAAGGAAAAATGAAGGAAGATGACCCTAAAATCGCTACTGTGCATAATCCGTAAATCTTAGATGCGAGGGCATCGCTCTTCTGGGAAAAATTCGAAACCCTTTCACTGATAGTATCCCTAAAAATATTATGGAAATTCGAATCGATTTTAAGCAAAAGCTGGGCACTGAAGTTTGCAGTTTCTACATAAAAAGTGGCCAAAATCAATTGTATTTCATGTGAGGCTCAAATTTCCTCTCATTTCACTTCTAGAATAATTTGTTAAAGGTATCCAAACAAATAGCACGGATTTGGTCGCATCTACCAAAGAGAGCTTAGCTTCTATCAATTCTCAGCGTTTAGAGCCGGTAGCATTTTAAGACGTTAAGGTTGACAAGGACAGATTTTGTAATTCAGTGGCAACAGTTGCTTTAATTGACACCTCAAATCAAAGCGATTAGTGACTGTACTGCAAACAATGGAAATTCTTTCAATCGGTAAATGAAACCAAACACAACCGCAATTGGTGCCCCGATACCAGTACGGTAAGCTCTCAGTTTTTACAAATGAAGAATGGTTTGTAAGAGCAGCCATGCGCTCGCAAAGAAAGAAGAAGTCCTGTCTCGATGATTTTGTTTATTTGGATCAGAAGCTGTGTGGTAATTGTTTCATTTGAGCCCTAATTACCCAAGAGTTATAATGCTTTCTGCTGGATGCTTCTGAATCAAATAAACAAAATCCGCGAGACCGAACTTTAGATTCAGCCGTCTTCTTTCACTATAACCACAAAACTTCTCTTAAAAGCCACTTTTCACTGCCACAAGGTTAGAGTATGCCCTTTTGGTTTCGGGGCAGCTTTTGCAGCAGTGTTTACTTTGATTTACTGGTTGAGAGTATTTCCTTTGTCTGCAGTCACTAATCGCTTTGAACATAGTCACTATTGTGACCATGCTTTGAACTGAGGTGAACAAGGGGAGATTTCGTACATTGGCAGATTTCGTAATACAATAGCATCAGTCGCTTTGGTTCACACCTCAATTCAATGCAATTAGCGAACGCAGACAAAAGAGATTCTCTCATGCAGAAATTCAAAACAAACGAAGCCGCAAAGTTACCCTGAAACCAGTACGGCAAACTCTCGTTTGGTGCGGGCGAAGGGAGGTTTTTAAAAGAAGGTATGTGCTTATAACGAAAGAAGAAGGGTAAATCTATACTTCTGCCGCGCGGATTTTGATTATTTGATTCAGAAACCGAGCTGAGGGCATCGCAATTTTTGCATATTTATTGCTCAGATATACGCAATCACTCCTCAGCTCCTGAATCAAATAAAAAAATCCGTGAAACAGAATTGTAGACTCATCTTCTTTTGTTATAAGCCCATTATTTCTCTTAACAACCTCCTTTCGCCTGCAACAAACGAGAATTAGCCGTATAGTTTCAGGCCAGCTTTGCGGCTTCATTTGTTTTGAATTTCAGCTTGACAGCTTCTGCTCTGCTTCTGAATCAAATAAACAAAATCCGCGAGACCGAACCTTAGATTTACCCTTCTTTTTTAAATATAACCAGAAAACATCTCATACAGCCACTTTTTCACCGGCGCAAAGCGAGCGTTTGTCCTTCTGGTTTCGGGGCAGCGTTTGCAGCCATGTTTGTTTTGATTTTGTGGTTGTGAGTATTTCTTTGTCTGCAGTCACTAATCGCTTTGAATTTGCTTGCTGTTCTGTTTAGTATTAGGATTAAGGTTAGAGATATCGATCATTCAACTATTATTGCTATCTTTATATATATTCCACTAGGAATTTACAATACATAATTACTTACTATACCTAGACCTAACGCTACCCTACTACGGAGACGATACCCCAAGGGGGGAACAAAAGATTTTGTTTACCCAAGGGTCATAACATGAAAAAGAAACTAATAGAGAGACAAGCAGAGCTACAAGTGAAGGATTCTTGCAACCAAATAATCGCGAGTGAAGATTTAAAAAGTTTGAAACCATGAAAGGTAGAATAGAGTACAAAACATCTATTATTTGGTTGCCAGCTTCCCTAAGACATTACATAACTACTGAAAAGAATTCAATTATTAAAATCTAGCTCGCATGGTATTTTGTGTGTTCGCATAGGTTTGCAGGCTTCCAAAGTATTACACAATTTTTAGGCAGACATTGATATTCTTTTTTGCAGAAAGGGAATGGCTTCACGGAGCATACAACGTGTTAGAAGCTGGACTGATTCCTGTAAGTATATCCTTGACACACTTCTGTGTACTGAGACGATCAGAATCAGAAATTACAATCCATTGCCTAATGGTTGAAGAAATCTTAATTGCGGCCGAAGCTCGCTTACTAATCTGTATGTAGCTGAGTAAATTTGAGATTTGAGCCCATACCTTGCTAATTAGGCAATCGTTAAAACAATGACAGTCACGTGATAAATCTTTATGTGATTGGTTAAAAGGGAGAATGAAAAGGTTATCATTGGCCGGCCTAACAATTAGTAGGGTTTTTATTGGCTGACTCGAAGGAATGAATAACCAACAATAGGGTGACACAGCGACTGCGATTGATGAAGGAAAGATTGCAGTGACTTTGCAGTGAACTTGGAAAGGGGCTGGAGTTCGAAATTTCATCTCAAGTTACGAACAAATACTTGGAAATTGCCGATGTGGAAGGTGGAAGCTTTTATTGGACCTTGTAAACACACGGGGGGGGGGTTCTCGGCTAAATTTCGGATAGGGGTGTGCCGCCCACGGTTTCAAAATGCGACCGTTGGCTAGACCAATTTTTGTGAAAATGATAGCCTTGGCTAGACTAATTTCTCAATCAAAAGTGCCCTGAATTGGCGTTTTCTAGACAAAACTTGCCAAATTTTCTCATTCTCAGGACAAAAATTTTTTTAAAATTAGATTTTTTGCAGAAATTACCAAATTTTTACAGTGCTTTGACCAAAATTGCCACAAAGCATACCCTTGCCTACACTAAATTCGACTAAAATTGCCAAAAGTATACCCTTGTCTTGACTAGAAGTCCGAAAAAGTATACCCTTGTGGGCGGCACATCCCTAGGTACCTTTACTATGGAAGAAACCCCCCCCCCCCGTGGGTAAACAAAAAGAAAGATCCAAAAACTTACAGTGATGCAAAGCTGTGCTCGACATAAGTGGACAACACAAGAAACCAAAACAAACTCACTCCAGTTCCTCGGGATCAAAGCAAAGTTCCACATTGGTTCAATATAAGAAGCTAACTCTCCACCAAAACAGTTTGTTACGACACAGTAACTGTAACATTCTTTCTGTAAGAACGTAACAAGCTCGAGAACTCCACCTTTGAATTTCCAATCACTGCAAAGTCACAAACACTCGGCGGTTAACTTGCTTCGAGATGCGTCCTAAAATCAACTTCCTCTTAGGGGCCCTTTACATGAGCAAACTCAGACCGGCCTGAGCACAGGGAGCCCAGGAATAATTGGCAAACTAAAAACATAAATTGCCTAGAGTAGGAGCTCCGTAGGAAACTGTGAAGGATTTGCGAAGCCTTGAAATGAATGCTGCGAAGGACTCGTAGCGTGTTGAGCTGCGAAGGAACTATCCGTTTTTCACAGTTCCTTCGCAGCTCAAGGCGCTACGAGTCCTTCGCAGCATTTATTTCAAGGCTTCGCAAATCCTTCGCAGTTTCCTACGGAGCTCCTATTCTCGACAATTTATGTTTTGAGTTTGCCAATTATTCCTGGGCTCCCTGTGGCCTGAGTTTCAGATCGGCACGAGTTTCATTTCGGTGTCTGTTCAGAGCCCTTACAGTGTTTACATGAGAACAGGCGAAATGAAAGTCGTGGCGGTCTGGGTTCGTTTCGGTCTTTTAGACCGATCTGAAAAGTCAGGTCGACTTGAAATTCTCATGTAAACAGAATTTTTTTCAGATCGGGGCGAAATGAAAGTTGTGAATGTCATTGCGGAAGTGATATTGCACCATTGGGAGCCAGTCTTATTGTTTGGTTGTTTGTTTGTTTTACACCTGTAGTGTACATAACAAAAGAACTAAAACTACAGTAATTTACTTAGGTTGTGAAGGAGTATTTGAACCATGAAACCAAAGTAAATCTGAAATGCATCGCAAACAAACACTTGATTATCGTTGATTATCCATCTTGTTTTGTTGATGACTTTGGGCCTATATCCAAGACAGGAGAAAAGAAACTACAGTCCCATGTGACTCAGTCACATTAACCCTATCTCACCTGGGGGGGGGGTGGATTCCACTCCCCCTCGTACATTTTCATTTATAAGTTTTTCCTCGTTTGTTGAATGCCCCTGAGATTTAACAAGTTTAACTTTCTATCGTACAGCAATGAAACTGTAAAAATTTTGGTGTCCTATTTTTAGCCTTGTCCCCATGGTAACCAAGTTTTCATGCCACACTCTGTGAAAAATATAATTTGTATCTCTTCTGATCCTTTTCAATAGGTCCGATTAAGTCTAAAGTATGAATTTACATCTATTTTGATCTACATATTTCATTTCTTTACCAAAAATAAAGTTTTACGACTTTTTAACACACTTTCATTTTTATGACGTCTTATGACGTTATAATGTTAATTATGCTCTAGCAACAACAACAATAATGCTAATTAAAGCATTGTTTCAGAAATTCATTGTTTATTTAATCGACAACCTTTGTGCCAAATTTGGTTGCCATATCTTAAGAAACAACAAAGATAAACAGGGGGGTGGATTCCACCCCCCCAAGCATTGACCGTTTCAAATCACCCTGGTGAGATAGGGTTAAACACATGCGTAATGTGATGCTAGTATAATTTCAGACCGGTTTGAAATTCCATGTGAACGCAATGCAAAATAGCAGACATAGCAAAATTTCAAGCCGATCTGAAACTCAGACCGGTCTGAGTTTGCTCATGTAAAGGATGTAAAGGGCCCCTTATGGATTCCTTCCTTTCAACACAAGTGTAGTATTTTCTATTACGCCTCGTTGCATCTCTCTCCAGTCTGTACGATACTATTTTATTCGGCCATCTTATCTCTTCGCTAGTTCGATTCAACTCTCCAACATAAACGTCAAAATCTAATTACTCTAAAAACTCGGTCCAGTCCTCAGCTTTTTCCACACTCCCCGAGCGGGAAATGCGATAACACGAACTATAACGATAACTACGATTAACTAAACGCGATTAAATACTCAGGAAGTTATTTACTACGTACTTACGGTCAATGAATCACCTCACCAACGTGTTCGTCCAGCACTGTCCTAATCTGAGGTTCTTCATCCTCCCTGTCGATTATCGTCCTCCTGTCCTCTGCACTCTCTTCTGCATCAGCTACTTCGACTGGATACAGTTTCTTGATCGGTCTTCTAAAATCTGCTGCTCTTCCTTTTCTGTAAACTCTCACGACTGCACTACGAACGTTCCATCTTTACCAGTAAGCAACTTCGTAACTCGACCCAGGTTCCATAACTGACGTGGTTGTTTCTCTTCATGAATTGTAACGACGTCACCGACTTTAATAACTCTATTTGTCAACGTCTTCTTTCCAATGTGAAATTCTCGTAAACTGGTTAAATACTCGTGTCTAAATCGTCTTCTGAAATGATCCAACAGCTTCTCTAAGTAACGACTTCGCTTCGACAACGATTTTCGATTTTCGATTACGTCGATCTCGCAAAAATCATCATCCTTATCTGGTTTGTCTAACACTCTTCGACCACAAATTAAATGAGAAGGTGTTAGAACCTGTCCCAACTCATCGTAGACGTAAGTGAGGGGTCTACAGTTCAGTACTCCCTCAATTTCGATTAACTCTGTCAACAACTCTTCGTAATCTAATTTCGCGTTTCGCAAAACTTTCTTCAAACACTTCTTGACTGCTTGTACGAGACGCTCGTAAAAGCCTCCAAACCAGCTCGCACGTTCGATAATAAACTTCCAAACGACGCCATTTTCGATTAAAAACGCTCTCACTTTCGCATCCTTAAACGTGCTTCCATTGTCACTTATAACAAATCGCGGAATTCCTCTCCGAGCTTGAAAACGCTTTAAACCGCGAATCAAAGAATCAGCTTCTAAATTTGGTACGAGCTCTAAATGAATGGCTCGGGTGCTAGCACAGGTAATTAGCAAAATGTACACTTTATACATTGAACAATCATCCCCGTAAATATTCTTCACGTAAAGAGGTCCTGCGAAGTCTACACCGATCTTATAAAAAGCATACTCAACATCTACTCGAAACTCAGGCAACGGCGGTTGTGGAGGAGCATCGTAACTTTTACCTTGGACCCTTTTACAAACTGCGCAACGGGCAACGAATCTCTTAATCTTTTGTCTCCCCTTCACAATCCAAAAATTCGAACGCAATTCAGTCAACGTGTCCTTCACCCCATTGTGCTTTACAGTTTTGTGACACTGGTCAATGATCAACTCCGTAAAATGACCCTCACGCGGTAAAATTACCGGATATCAAGATTCAAAATCCAAAGGGGCGTTTCCTAATCTACCCTGACAACGAAGCACCTTATTCTCATCTTCGAGCAAATTCAAGTTTGCTTTCAAGTTTTCAAAACCCTTATCTTGTCTAATGTCAGCTTGAACAGCGCGAAACCATTTAATTTTCGCGTTCTCGATTTCACTTGTTTCCAAATCTGCCGTAAGCGCAGTTTTCGAGTGATCAATCCGCGCCTTCAAGTTATGCGCAAACCGTAGAACGTACGCGGTTGTGCGGTACAGTTTGTTTACGTCGCTAAACTTTTCAATCGACATGACGTTACTGATAGTGCAACGCTCCTCATGAACTAAATGCACATTCACATTTATGGGATTTCCTTCAACCTCTCCAAATTGAATAAACTCAGTGTCATCTTGTTTACAATGTTCGAACTTTTCTTTCTCAGGCCAAAACTGAACGGTCTTCCTTAGAAATTCGGGGCCCTTCCACCAAAACTCATTGTTAGCCAACTTCGAAGCTTTCATACCTCGAGACAAGATGTCAGCGGGGTTCAATTTCGTTGGACAATATCGCCATTGAGCTGGGGGCACCAATTTGCGAATTTCAATCACGCGATTTTGAACAAACGATTTCATGACTTTATGTTCATTCAAAACCCACCAGATTGCGATTTGAGAGTCAGACCATGCGTAACAATTCGTAATTTCTCTCAAGGCTCAAGGGCTTCCCTTACACTTTTCATCAAACGAGACAAAATCAGCGCTGCTAAAAGCTCTAAACGCGGAATCGTTTCACCACCAATGGGTGCAATCCTTGTTTTCGATCAGACAAGAGATGAAGTTATTTGTCCAGATTTCAGATGACAAACAACATAAATGCACGCTCCATAACTCGCTTTTGACGCATCACAAAAGCCGTGTAATTCAATAAAATCGACATCAGACACTGCAATATCTCTTCCAAAATAATTTCTGTCAACAGCAATGCGACCTACATGCATCATGTCATTTACGATTGATTTATAGTCGCTCAAAATAGACTCATCTATCAATGAGTTCCAATCGTTAGTTTGCTTGCACAACTTTTGAAACAACAACTTCAACGGGACAATAACCGGACTGATCAAGCCAAGCGGATCGAAAATCTTGGCGGTCGTAGCTAGCACATCGCGCTTCGTAATTTGCTCCTTCTCAGCAGACCCAAGCATTGCATTAAAATCGTAAGCAAGCTTGTCTGACTTCGAGTTCCAATTTATCCCCAAAACCTTACTCTCATCAGGCTTCTCGGAATCATTTTTCAACAAAGGCGTGTCCGACAACTTTTCTTCGGGCGGTTTCGCTTCTTTTTGGGGGCCAACCTCGTTTTCCAAATGCTCAATTTTAGCCAAAACTTCATCAGAATTCGAATGCCATTTTCGCATGTTAAAACCCCCTTGCCTGAATCGATCTTTCAATTTTTGGTAGAGAGCTATCGCACTTTCTTCGCTCTCTGTACCCCAAACAAAATCATCACAATAGAGGGAATTTTTCACACTCTCGACAAACTCTTTATCATTTTCAAACTTTGAAATATGGTGTTGCACGACTGCATTCAAACAAAATGGACTACAAACAGCTCCGAAACAAACACGAGCTATTCTGTAAACGACAACTTTAGGATCTTTCGACTGAACATCATCCACCCACAAAAAACGCATTGTATCCCTGTGTTCTGGCGCAACAGAAATATTCAAAAAAGCCTTTTCAATATCTCCAATTAACACAACATTCTTTGCTCTGAACCTCAATAAAATATCGTATAAAAGCGGCAACAATGGAGGACCAGAGTCTAAACAATCATTAAGGCTAGGCCCATCATTCTTAGCTGAAGCATCAAACACGATTCTCAATTTTGTCGTTTCTTTGTTTGGCCTAAGAACTTCTCTGTGAGGAAGATACGATACCTTGCCTAACTCAACTTCGGCACTTTCATCGACCCTTTCAACTATTCCCTTTTCCAACTGATCTTTGATTATCTCATCGTATTGCTCAGCAATATCTTTGTTTTGCTGCAATCGGTTTACAAGTGAAAACAGCCTTCTCTTTGCAAGGGAATAGTTGTCCGGGAGAATCGGGTGTCCGTCTTTAAAAGGCAACTTAACCTCATATCGGTTATCAACAAACTCAATTTCATCAACAAACTTTTCATGCATAAACTGATCTTCATTTCCTTTTATGCCTATAGCCTCATTTTCCCAAAACTTTTTCACTTCATTCACAATAGCAAAAATTTCCTTATCAACAACAACAGTATCAAATCTCATAACATGTGAATCGGGATCAGAACTTACCATATCCGTGGGCCCTGACAGCACCCACCCTAACTTCGTCTCCATCGCAACCGGACCTGGTTTCTTTCCTTGCAAAATGCGTCCGGTGATAAACCTCCAATAAAAATCCGCACCAATCAAAATGTCCACATTCCTATCAACGTTTAACTCGTCTTCCTCTACAAAATCCGCTAAATCCAATCCTCTCAAATGCTGATGATGTTTCACAGCTCTCTCACAGCTCTCAAAATCACTTGATTACTAATAGGCGTGCAAATGACAGGTACAACATACGCCTGCATCACAGTTTCTTCTCCATTTTTGCAACTTACTGAAAATTGCACGATCTCACAATCACGAACTTTCGGCGATTCGTCTCCAAACGTCTTTATCAACAGTTTATCTTTTCCAACAACTGGAAGATTTAACGCGTTTTTCATATCAACTGTCACATAACTCTTCTGACTTCCTGAATCAAATACGAATCTGAAATTTCTCCCACTCGGTTTTCCTGGGGCTCTGACTTCTGCCCGCGCGGTCTGCAACAAAACGGAATTTCTTGCACTCACATGCTTGTTGGTGGTTGACGCACTCTCGGGCTCTTTCGTTTCAACACTGCTTCCCTTTTGATCATTTTGATCACCATTCTCGGTCGTCGTTGGCTTGGAATAACACTCACATATCGTAGAATGGTGTCTTCGGTTGCATTTCAGGCATGTCATGTTTGAACGACAGTTCCGTGCCAGATGATTAGCGCGTAAACAAATGAAGCAGCGGTTCTTCTGCGTCAAGATCTTTCTTCGTACAACGTGATCAGTAACGGTGGTACACAAATGAGACTTGTGATCTCCATCGCAATAGGCACATTTGATAACAAACTTTCTGTCATTTGCTTGGCTTCCAGTATATAACGTTGCTGCTGTAGCTTGCAGATTTCGATACGGGAATCTGTTTCTCGTCGCTTCTTGGGGGGCGTTGGCTGGTTTGTTCTTCTCTACGCTGACTTGGCTCAAAACACATTTCTCTCTAACAAGAAGCTCTTCGTGAAATATCTCTAACAAATATTGTAAATCACATGATCCTTTCAATCTGCGTGTAATCATAACTTGCAGCTCACTAGGCAATTTCTTCAATATTTCAGGGGACATCACTTGCTGATATCCTCCGCTATGCAAACCAAGCGCACCCAAACTCCGCACGTTCACTTCTAACTTATCGTACAGTTCTCTCAACTTTTTTACATCGTTCATGTTTCCAACTGCAGGACAATGTAGTAATGCGTCCATATGGTTTCCAATTATCACAGAAACGTCTCCAAATCTCTTATGCAAAACATCAAGTGCTGCTTTATACGTCGAATTTGTAACCTTAAGCCCCGCGACGGCATGTGCAGCTGGACCTATAAGGTAACTCTTTAAATAGCTAAATTTCATCACGTCTTCCATTTCTTCGTTTGAATCAATGGCAGCTTTAAATGTCTCCCAAAATGACGGCCACTCTGTCGGATTGCCCGAAAATTTCTGCAAGGTCAAGGTTGGCAATTTCATCGTTTTCACTTTCCGCGCGCTACTAACTGATTCACGACGCGGCTCACGTTCCACTTCGGACTCCTTCACTAACACTTTCAATTTCGATTCGGTTTGCGTCAAACAGTACTGTATCTCTCCTGAAAACTCCTTACACTCCAACATTTCGTCCTCAAACTTCTCATCGTCGATTAAATCCAAAATCTCTTGGTCTCTCTTCTTTAAGCTCTCCGATTCCTGGCGCAAAATTTCCCTGTTCGTTTTCAGTTTATCAACATCTTGATCGGTAACTATCTTCGCTGTCTCCGCTACATTCTCTTGACATAACGACGGCTAGCGCTACATCCTTTTATCCATTTCTTTAATTCTTCCATTCTATGCTTCCGGGTCAATCGGCACCATGTAGTATTTTCTATTACGCCTCGTTGCGTCTCTCTCCAGTCTGTACGATACTATTTTATTCGGCCATCTTATCTCTTCGCTAGTTCGATTCAACTCTCCAACATAAACGTCAAAATCTAATTACTCTAAAAACTCGGTCCAGTCCTCCGCTTTTTCCACAACAAGTCTATGAAACTAAATTTGAATAACATTGTAATACACCTTTTCAACTAAGCGACCTCGTTTTGAAAATTTTCAAAATTTTTTTAGCTTGTGTCATGTAAAATTTCAGACCCCATATTCACATTTAGCACCCTAATTTTAGTCTAATTACAAATTTTCATGATCTTAGTACTAACAAATTTAATTCTATGAGGATAACAAATTTGAAAATCTTTAAGGGATTTGACCGTGAATAATGACTGAGGGTGTAAAGTTTCCCCCTGAACGATTTTGACGGTCAAATTTCTTATAAATTCTCAAAGTTATTATCGCTATAAAATCGAAATCACATACTCTAGGAATATGAAAATTTGGAATTAAACTAAACGTGGGTTGCTGAATCAAAA
Organism: Aurelia sp. 4 Dawson et al 2005; assembly: GCA_964019985.1. NCBI lineage: Eukaryota > Metazoa > Cnidaria > Scyphozoa > Semaeostomeae > Ulmaridae > Aurelia > Aurelia sp. 4 Dawson et al 2005. Next base: position 10,099,266 of record OZ026494.1, on the reverse strand, counting down.
TCCATGGTCAGAAATTTAGTATCGAGAAATTTTCAAAAATTTCCAAAACGATGCCGTTTGTTGAAATGGTGTATTCATTTCCATGGTTGCAAGGTCAAAGTACTAAAGGCAAATTCCATGTTTCTTTCAAATGTTCTTTCATCATTTCAAATCCTCCGCAGAGGCATTCCAGTTGAAAGAGCCACATGTACCAAAACAGCACTTTGGGCAGAGTTGTCCCAAGTTTATTTCGTCATCTGTAATAAGTCTACCTTAAAGACTTAGGACAAGTCTACACTTCTGGGGACAACCTTTTCTGATTCGAAATCATTTTATATCCAACAATACTATGATTCAGCTACCCGGCCGCATGTTTGTAATTTACAAATTACTAGTAGGAATTAAACATCCCCGTCTTATCGTTACCGTTTAGAGCATAGGGGGCCCAGATAGGTAAACTCAACAATAATAAGTATAGATCTTACAGCATTAAATTGTCATACCTTCGTGTTTTTTTTTTGTCGCACCTCTCTACGGCTGTATTTAAGTTTCCTTTGTTGACTTTTGTACTGAAAAAAGTGATTCCTCAAAGTGAAGTACGTAACCCAGTGCCAAAGTTTATGAGTTTATGGCTTTGTCTTATTCATTCCCCTTCCAACTCCCACATTCCTACAATTACAGTCCAGCACCGAATAATTGCCCCCCCCCCTCCGCTGATCAATTTTGAAAAGTGTTCCGCTCGTCCCAGCTTTTATTTCAGCCCCCTTTTACTAATTCTTGAATAATTGAAATCACATTGAAAATAATTTTTGCAAAGTATTCTTTTGAAAGAAACCGTTTCTGATTACAGAAATGATTTACAGATAGTTATTATTTTCTTTTCTAGGTAAAGTTGATCTTGTTTACTAGTTGATAAATTTGCAACACAGTCGTAAATGCTTTATGTCCATTGATACCGATTGTTCCTTTTGCTCCCATCTATAGATTTATGTATTCTACACGCAAGTATGATGATGAAGGAAAGATTTTCCAAGCGCCTCTTTTATGAACCCCGCTTTGCCCATTTTATGAACCCCGCTTTGCCCATTTGTTTCCAAACCAACACACTGTTTGCCATCATTGATCAAAAGGAGATTTGGACGCTTGCTGTTTCCAGTTAAAATGATGTTGAAATGATGCTTTCCATAATGAAAATGATAGTCATAATTATCATAAGAATTATAGTAGTAATAATAATGTTAACAATAATATTTCAATCACGGACTAGTCTAACATCAATGTGATCTATTTAATAACTTATCGGATTGGTCACAATTCTTAAAATGTCTTGATAACCTTTTCATTGTTAACTTGGAATGTTGCTTTTACGTGAATACTCCTGGTTGACAAAAAATGAAAACTAATTAGATAATCGTTTGCATACCTTACATATATATACAGTTTATATATATATTAATTTATATATATATCTATATATATTTAGACACTCAGAAAGAACACATTCGTTTAAACGTTTCGGCCAAAGCCTTCATCAGTAATAACTGTTCAAAATCAGACGGAGCATTTCTCATTTATATATATTTATATGTATATATAGATTCGATGCAGTTTTATCCCAACCCATTTGTTTTCCTAAAAACAGGAAACTTTTTGACAACTTCTGAAAGTTGATTTCACTGGGGAGGGGCTTAACAAAGAGAGAACTTATTTGAAAGTTTTTGCTCAGAAGGGAGCGGCTCATTAGAAAGGGGTGCTCAATAGACAGGGGACACAAAGAAAGGTTTCACGGTATACCTATACATCAATCATATTTCTCATTTATCCGAAGGGGCACTACACACTTGATGTTGATGCTGCCACCAATGTACCTGGAGGAAAGCGTCTTTATTTGCTTGGAATTGAAGCGGGTGTATTTGTCAAGGTCAGTTGATTGGATCAGTTATGGAAATGCGAAGACATATTCAATGGTAGCCCCTCGTTTGGAATGACTCATTTAAAGGGGACCATGCACAAAGTTTACAGTAAATAGCAATCTACTATAAATATACAACTACCATTTATGACTACACCAAATTATAACTTGCTATGAATGACCAAAACAACAACGAAAGAAATTTGATGTTGTTCATCTTTTCACCCACTTTTTAAATGCTCTTAGGATTGAAGAATACCTATCTTCAGTGCCAAGACTGTTCTAAAGTTCACTTCCAAATTCCATTTTGTCGGCTTCAGTGTTATGTTTTCCTATGCATAATGTTTGGTAATATTTGATTGAGCTGTTTTTTGTTGTCGTAACACTGCAAGTATATCCCATACACAGAAATGTAACCGAAAGCTAATAGTTGACTCGCTTGACACACTTTAGTCACTCTGTGATGTTGAATGAGTGTTGGAAAGAGCTAAGTCAGTCAACCATTAGTTTTGAGTTACAATTCTATTTATGTCTCTTGTTGGACACTCTTTATGGAAGACGTTGACATGCTGACAAGGAGAAGCGTTGTAGAATTTCCTTCAAATCATATCGTATTGGACAAGTATTCGTACTTAATCCCCAGTTTTGTGGTAATCCCGGGGGGGGGGGTACTTAGTATATTTGTCCGACGGGGATGTGCCGTTTTTCAGGGTATTGTTTTCGCCCATTTTTTCTAGAACAGGGTATCAAAAGAAGGCAAATTTTCTGGAGCAGGTTGTCAAAACATGTCAAAAGAGGAAATTTTGTTACAACGGGTTATTATTTAGTCAAATTTTTGTATTTTTGAGTATACTTTTCACAGATTTTTTCTAGAACAGGGTATCATTTGAAGGCAAAAATTCTGGAGCAGGGTGAAAAAAATTTTTTTCGTGGGCCCATCCCCGTACGAATTTAGGTCAAGTACACCCCCCCGGGATGCTAATTTGACTTCTCGAGCCATGATTATCGAAAAACATCTGTAAACCGTTCAGAAAGAAAGGAACTATAAACTGTAATTTATGTGGGTCCATTATTAGGGGTCCGATATCCGCATAACTGCGCCTTTTTTCCTCCAGTATTCGTTAACCGCGCCGTTTTTTCGGCACTAACCGCTAACCGCAGCAACTCCGTTTAGAATAAGAATCCAATGACATGAAATTTCATCATGAAGGCACGCAGAAGCGTGACCAAGGCAAATAAAGTGGGTCTAGAATGAGGCTATTCGAATGGCATGTCGGTAATAACCAAAGTAGGTACATCAATAATGCATTAAGGGATCTGGGAAGGAAGCCCTCCAGGAAAATTTTTGATGACACGCCCCTTTGGCTTAGAGCACTTCTGCCGAATACCATGTTAGCCGGTGCTAACGTGCTAATGGGAGATCGATTCTCCTAATTTGAAGATGAAAACAGTGATTTTCCTTGATGGAAGGATTTGTTACACATAGAAATGCAGAAATAGACATATGCTGCAAGTGCAATTTCTACCAAACCAATCTGATATTCGCTCTCAAGAAAGGAGTTTTTCTGCGACTGCAAGGATCTTCGCTAACAGTTAAGCGCACTTAAAATTGCAAAATATCCGCTAACCGCACTCAAATTCTTGCCAAATTCGCATAACCACGGAACTATAATGGACCCACATTTACATTTATAATACCAAGCAACCGTTTTAGGAAAGGCTAGAAACCGCAAACTGTCAGCAGCCCCTATGACCCCCACGATGGCTTTTGATTTGCTGTGTAGCATCATGGACATAATGCACCGTGTTTATAGCTTAGAAATCAAAATTTCATTAGTTACCTCGATGTTACTGCTTTCTTTGTTGCTTCCTTTTCGGCCCAAGAATGACAAGCGCTAAAAATCAAATTCAAATCGGCGAGGAAGTTTGAAACGAGGATAAACGCCGTGTTTTGCCCAGTTTCAAAATTTGAAGCAATGTTTTCGAGAAGCGGGTTTCAACACGAGAAAATGGAAATGGAATTCCAATGAATTGACTTCCAAGATCAAAACCGAAGAAGAAAAAAGCGTTTGTGTTGAGAACACACGACAAGGTTTAAACTGCGATGACAAAAAAAGAGAAAATTACACAGACAGAGCTGCGAGAACATCAGAATACAAAGAGACCAAAGAGTGGAGGGAAAGTAAGGGTCGGAGACGTCGCTACGATATTCGAAGAGAAATTACCCCGTCAGAGTTGGAGGATGGGAAGAGTCGAGAGATTATTGCGAGGCAAAGATGGACAAATCAGAAGTGAAGTGCAGTCGTGAGAGTACTTCAAATTGGACAGAAGGGCACTTTATTCAGGAGACCATTGAGGAAACTGTATCCTGTCGAATTAAAGGCAGTCTGTCACACATTTGATTGGGTGATATTGACAATACAAAGAATAGGAAAATTGAATGGCTGATGATCCTCTGACTTTCTACGGCCATAAAAAGTCAAGCAGATTAGCCCTCCTTTGTTTTAAATGCTCAGATTCACAAAGAAATCCGTTGTGTTGATCTCTGATTGTAGCGGCCAATCAGATACGTGACAGACTGCCTTTAAATGAGGAAGAAGACGTTATCAATGCCAATGATGTCGAACCAGAAATAACAGTCGTTCCTGACCACGAGGTGGGAATCCAAGGAAAACTGTAAGTGACCATTTAATTTCTTTTTCCTTTGCTTGACTCTAGATTTTTTGTGTTTATTAGCCGGGCCACTCATTTGGGGGCGGCCGGAGAGTGTTGGGAAATGACGTTATTACGGTAACGTGACGATGTAGAGAATTAGACACACATTAATTTGTTTGAGACTTGTGTTGAGACTTCGAGAGATTGAGAGTTGACGGATATCGAATCGAGTTGAGATCTTTAGAAACGTTAAAATTGTTAGAATCATTAAAGACAGAGAGAAGGAGAAAACAATCGTATTAGTACTGAGACTCGTTATATCGTTGAACTATTCGAATGCAGGTGCAGAGGTTTTCGATGTATATATGTAAATACAGCTGACAATCTTATACGCGCGTTTTATGGACGCTCTTACGTTGATTTCGCTGAAGCACGATAAAAGTTAGAGTTCTGGAAAGTTTCAGTGAGCTACAATACACAACATAGGCTTTGGCCGAAGAGAAAACAACAAAGAAAACAAGAGATATCCCTATCTTAAGATTTGCGCTATAGTATAAATCATAAACTTTCTATATCATTGCTCTAGACTAATAAGGTGGCTTCTGATGAGAACTGGTTGACCTTCGAAATGTAATTTGTGTTTTGTGTTGCAGCAACTCATCTACCCACGAGGGGCAGGCATTTCACTCCCTTAAACACTCATACACCACTGGCCAAAATCATTTTTGTATTTCAAGAAAATCCACCAAAATCCGTAAAATCCTTTCCTTCTGAAAATCTTTCGCACTTTTCCTTGACCTTGAAATGCACTTCGATATCTCCAGTTCTCCCTTTTCCTTTTCTGATATAAATTATAATTTTCACAGAATGAGGTTTGCTGTTCGTAGCAAGCGTGCATCCCCTATTTTTCCCGAAATCCTTAGAGTTGAAATTTCCGTCAGAATTTGAATTCAATTCAACGGGAAATTTCAACCCTACGGAAACAGTAGGGAATGGACGCAGGCTAGTTGTTCGGGGCAACGTCTCCTCTTAGATCACAAATTCTTTGATTGAAGCAAATACTTCGTCAGATACCCCCCAGATACCCCACCAGATACCCCAGAAGCTTCCCTTCTCATTGCAACTAAACTCTTTTATCATCTGCGCATATGAGCTGGTGCCTTTTTAGCAAACATCGAGCATGCAAACACCCCTGAGTCCAGGACAGGTGATTGGTTGATACAAATAGAGCTATTTTAAAGCAAGCCTTTATGTCGTGACCGAAAACCCGAGGGTATTTTAATTATTTCCGATGCTGCGCAACGCAAATCAACAGGCTGTAATATCGAGGTAATGAGTGGACTTGCTTCAAGTCTCACTCTTGATCAAGAGCGAGACTTAAAGCAAGTCAAGGTAATGAGTAATGAACTTAGATTCCTTAGCTACAAACTCGGTGCGTCATTGCCCATGGCATCATCCTATTGTATCATTGTATCAAGTTTTTGGAAGATTATATCTTATATTTTTATAGTTTAGTTATTTGTTTGTACTATGGAATCATAAATTGTATAGAGAATTTAGATTTATGAAACTGAAACTGAAACATAATCAAACGGATAGATTTTTTGCAAAATGAACCAAACTGACGTGCTGACGTGTTTATCATTTTGAAAATCATCAAGATTGATTTTGACAGCGAAGGAAATAATGAATGATGTTTTCCTTTACAGCCTGTTGTTTGCTAGAAACGCGTCAGCACGTCAGTTTTGTTCATTTTGCAAAAAATCTATCCGTTCATTTTTGTTGGTTTCTATTTCTTAGTAATGCTGACTGCTGATGACGTATCTTTGGAGTGGGTTCTTTCTTTACGTCATCCTTCGTGATTTTTGTCAACCTCGTTCTCAGGGTGTTCTTACGTCATACGCTGATCACGAAATGAACCTTGGGTTCCTTTGGTAATCAAAACGATCATGATTTCATTCAAAGTTAGCCAGCTGAATCTAAGTGCTTTGAAATGAAACAATGTTAAAAATCCCAAACAATACAGCCTTGATTGCTTTGATTGGCAAAGGACGAACTCACTCTGGGGATGAGACTGGATTTTTGTGCCTTCACTCGGCCCAGGCTTCAAGACGGGTGTTAGGGATGATGAAATCATTCACGTGATAGTGAACAATTGATGACGTCAAAATGAATGGCCTAAATCATCTTGTCCAGTTAATCATGAAGAAAGACAACGAAAGGAAGTTATAGTACATCGTAGATAGAAGAAGTGTTCAAGCAGGATATTATCGATTAGTAAACCAACTGGTTAAAGTTGACGTTAACCACATTTTCTCTCTGGAAGCATCATGTCTTCTCGTTGCGAAGAGGATCTATTTGATAGTATATTTACAGTAGAAATCGACGAGGAAGCAAGCCCACAGGCACAGGGCCTTAAGTTTGAAAATTGCATAAGAGACGCCTCAAAATACAAGAGAGGACGTAAGGTGAAGGAAAAGAGAGCCGAATTTGGAAAGGGTTTCATCCTAGCAAACAAAAACTACGCTATTGAACGTTTTGTTAACTGCCGTTTTTCTAGAAGTGCAAACGGAGAACGTTGGCATCAACCGGAAGAAACTGTAGATCTGGTAGCATCGCCCGCCAAGAAGAGTATCTCTTGTTGTTGTACAGCCCTGTTATTGAATCTTGACCATAATTTTGAAATCACGGAAAGTACAGATAAAAACAAAGGAACATATTCTTCAAACTTAAACTATTACTGCTTGTAAACTTTATGGGTCAAGGAATAATGAAGACAATAATAGCTGAAACAATGCATTTCAGGGTAGGGCTCCAGCTTGTGAAAGACTTGTTTGTTAGAAGTGTAGTGTTTATCCAGATGGTAACACAGGCAATCGTATTCATCTTGACAGGAGCAATGTTTGAATTGCAGATGATGGAACAAGGTCAGTTTTACTTCATTGTCAACATTTTGCATTCCATTCATTGCCATTGTTGACAGGCAGGCTCCTCGTTAGCCGAAGGTTCTGTACATACTGCAAAGCTTCAAGCATGCCAGAAATTTTAGTACACTTGTCAATAGAGTTTGACATTTAGCAAGTGATTTAATATTTAGCGAGCATGTTTGTAGCAAATACCGAGTCTGTAGAGTATATCAGCCAGATCTCACATGTACAGACCAACAAAGCAGTGTTGTGCCCACTTAGGGGTCATTGAAAAAACCTTTTTGTCACAGTTAACAGAATTGGGCTGTTAACGGCTCAACCCCCCTCCCCCTTCTTAATGGACCACCTAATTTATCGCTAGATCTTCTCTTGTTTGGGCATCCCACAAACTCCCTTTACAGGCCTATTATGTGTCTTGGGTTGGGGCCTAAGCCTACCACAACTTCTTCATGCAGATCACAACATCATTAAGTAGTGCACTGCCAAAAAATTTACTGCCACAAGTTAATCTTTAAGGATTAATAGCGAAATGTTACTTCATTCAGTTTTTGTCACAAATCTAAAATTTTTAACAGATTTGAGCTGGACCCCCCCCACCCCTAATGGCCCAATTCTGATTCTGAACAAAAATTCAACAGGAAGCAAAGATCTTGTAAGGGGTCATTGGTTACAAGTGTTTGTGTTATTTGCCTAATGGCCTTTATCACAACAAGGCAGATATGATTATTTCAAAATAATGGCTTTTGATTATGATTCATAGTAGGAGGATCTGGCAGCCTTTCAATAGTGATAATCATGACCATATAATCAGTCTACTGAAACTGCAGAATCTGTTTAAAAATGACAGTTGAAAGAGAAACCTGCAAACTAAAGTCACTCTTTGTTTGGAAGAATGACCTCTCTCTCTGAAAGAATACATCAATGTTGTTTTCTATTAAAATATATAAATATATATATAGTTTTTCATATACATTTCTTTTTGAACATTTATTTAAAATCATATTCTTGGGTGCCTAATACAAGGGGGGGGGAGCTTATTATTCTTCAAAAATTTTATCCACCCCTGTCCCTGTTTATTAATTTTGGCAAAACAATGTCCAAAGCTCACTATCATTTTTATACAAAATTTTGTTCGAAAGATAAACCATTGCAGTGTACGTACGTACTCGTAAACTAATTCAAATGTTTTCTTTTAGAAAAGAAGTCATTTGCAGTGCACTTTGAAAGCTAATTCGAATGTCTCCTTTTGGAAAAAGGAGTCATTGCAGTGTACTCGTAAAATGCACTTGTCTCCAGTAGAACGTAAAAACCCGCTTTATTGCGAATTTCTGACCCCTGTTTCTTTGAGGGGTTTAATGAACTGCCTCGTTATGAAAATTATTCAAAATTCTTACATATGAAATTTTAGAAGCCAAATTCGGATTAGGCACCCAAACTTTAGTCTAACCACAAGTTTTGCTAGTTGTCTTTAGTCTAACCACAATGTTGCTAGTGGTTGCAGTGTTAATTTTATGGTGATGTAAAGTTTGAAAATCTATAAGGGATTTGACCGTGAAAATGACTTGGCGTGTAAAGTTTCAGCACCCCCAACGACTTTTCACGGTCAAATCCCTTATAAATCTTTGAACTTTACATTGTCATAAAATCAACATCACAATTGTCAGCAGTTCAAAAACATGTAACCAGACTAAAATTTGGGTGCCAAATCCGAATCTGGGCTCAAAATTTTCATATCAACAATAGGAAGAGATTTTTACAAATTTCCAAAACAAAGCTGCTTAATTGAATTGGTGTATTGAGTCCAAGGAACTTTTTGGATAGCTTTTGCTCGAAAAAGAAATAATGGAAAAGTTTAAGAAGAGAAGTGTTATCTCTCTTAACTCATTCATGACTTCGCTCTGATCAAGTCAAATACCAGGGAAGGCAAGGGGCACTATAGTATTTACTATTGCTAGTTAAGACCTGTTGTATTAGGCATCCGAGTATGTATATCTTATTTAAGGTTGAATCTTGATAGCCTTTCATAAATATATATATAGTTCAAGGGACAGTTGTTTTGTACATGGAATGAAAAGATTTCTCAAATCCAGTTGTTTTGTCCACAGGGCACAAATCTGACCTGCATATCAAAAACCATTTCTTATTTGTTGTAGTCAAACAATGTTAGTAAATGCGCAGTTATGAAATGAGTGAGAAACCAACAAATAAACATGGTAGAGTAGTTAGCACCCTTTTTTGACTGTATGAACATTTAATATCTGTTTGATATTCTGTTTTGACTGTATGGACATTTCTCTAATGTTCCTGGTTTGAATTTGTTGTAAATCATCTTTTTCAGGCACAGGACGATCAGGCAAAACACAGCTCCCAGTTGAATACCAAACAGAACCTGACCTGTCTGCACCAGATGGCTCAGATATGGTAATCTCAAACTTTGAAATGTCAAGTTTTTGGGCTAAATGGTGCATCTCATTCCAACGTCGGGTTGGCTGCCAGCAATTTGATGAAACAAGATTGAGTAAATTGAAACAAAAGAAAGTTATGCAGATCATGAAACTAGGAGAGGATCATTATATGAAATCAAATGGAATACCGAGTGAGTGCCAATACTTTCATAACAAATTACAGGTTGACTCAGGCAGTGCTGGCCACTGCAATCCCTTTGGAGGGAACTGTAAAGAGCAAGTCATTGGAGCTGTGTTGCAAAGGGAAAATATTATGGAAATTGCCTTTGTCAGGGCAATCAACCCAGACAAAGAGTATGATACTGATGCTACAGTTAACTGTGAAAAACCTGGTAAAATGCCATATTCACTTATGCATGTCTATAGGGAGAATGCACATGGTGACTTGTCCCCAGAACCAGCTACTGATGAAAGCTTTGACTCTAATGATGGTGGTGATGGTCATGCTAACATTATATCATTTGCATTCATGGAGGTAAGCAGTGAGCATAGTGACAGTACTCCACAAGCTGACCTTGATTCTTATTCAGATTCAGACATGGATGAGATCACTTCAAATGAAGGTGAAGATATTTCTTTTGAATATGAAGACAGCTGTGATGACAATGATCATGAATTTGACATAATATTTGATGAGGAATTCAACCAAGAGGAGGAAATTCAAGGAAATGATACAACAAGTCTGCCACTTTATTTACAAAGCTGCTCTTCTGCACACCTATTTCAGAGTATCAATTCAAGTTTTGAAGAGCTATCTGATATTTGCTGTGATAAGATTTTGCCATGTATCACCAAAGAACGTATTAGTTTGAAAGCTACAGATTATCTTGGTGACTCTGTGCCAACAGTGTATGGTAACAATGCTGTGATAAATGTAAAACAATGCAAAGAAGAGGAATCAAAGGTTGACTGGGACAGCCAAGGAAATGAAGCAAATACTGATCTTCTTCCAACATCTTCACAAATTCCTATCAAGCCCTGCAAGAAAAAAGTGTCCTTTGCAAATGACAAAGAGCTGAAAACAATCCATCTAATGTTCAAGTGGAGTTATGCTTATCGCCAAGCACGCAAAGGATGCTGGGAAAGATATGCTTGTGATAGATTCCATTTTCAGAGACGTATTGCTTCTTGTGCAGAAGTACTGAATCCTGTGATTGACAGAAAATATCAACAATTTGTTATTAGCTTGAATTAGCTTCTTGTTGTTTTAGCAAACATATCGTAGTATTGTGTAGGCTTCGCTTGTTTAGTTGTGAATAAGATATGCATCTTATCTTATCCCATTTTGGTTTTTTCTGGATTAGGAATATTGGAGTTCCCACTTTGTGAACAAATTCCCAGGTACTCAGAAAGTTAGTTACTGCGTCTGGGTATCTGGGGGTCCTTAAAGGCACTGTGTGCATATAGACATGGTGCTCATAATATCAACTTTTTCAATCATAAAACAAAATTTGGCATGTAACCCCTACTGAAATTAAGCCTAAGAAATTCCTGAAGAACGCAAGGACTAAGAAGTCTATGGGCTCCACTTTTAATGACTTAAAAATATTGTGCGACTACAATAGACCTTTTAGCTATTCTGAAAATGAATGTGGATCGAACGATATTTCATTACAATTTGTAGAATTTTCGAACGTGCACAATTGCAATCGAAGCTCTAACGCCACTCTATCGAACCTCGCGTATAAAATTGTATAAAAATATCGCTCGATCCAGGCTCTTTTGTAGAATAGCTAAAAGGTCTATGGCCGTCAGCGGTTCATCCACAGGTAACGGGGAAATATTAATAAAAACAACAAGTACCTCTCTTTTTACTTTAGTGTTTGGCAAATTTGCCTTTGGAACCTCAGTTGGAAATCGCAGTCTCACAATAAAACGGAGGGCAAGCACGACGACAAAAAAAATCATATTTGTATTCTCAGCAAGTCAATTTTCAATTTCTCTGTTTTCCATTTTTAAAGATTTGACATTATACGGCAAGTCCATGTGATCAAGAATAAAGTTATGACAAATCCATGTTTTGAGTAAGCGGCTAAGCCATAATTAGCTATAATTAGCTAAAACGTACGTTTCGGACCAATTCCAAGGTCCATCGTCAGCGTGTGAAATAGGGCGTAAACAGCCATTAGATAGGGCAGTAACAATGGGTACCAAAAAAGGCAAAAAACATGCAAAAACGTGGGTAAGGGAAAAAAACATGTCAATCAAGAGGGTGAATCAAACCAGGGGGAAACATGGAAACAGTAAAGGCGAGTAAACAGCTAAATTAGAATAGCGCTAGGGGAATAGAGGACAATTGTGAATTAAGCATGGGCCTGTCCCGTAGGATTAGAAGGCTCTCATGGATAAGTAGGTCAAAAGAATTGTCAGTCCTACTGATGATTTCAAAGTTCTCAAGGGACGCATCATGGCCAGACTTAGAAATATTGTCCCCGATGGCAGAAGGACTGCTTTTTATCTTTTGCCTGCTTTATTAATTCCCAAATGCTCTCTGCAGCGAACAACAAGATTACGGGTTGTTTTCCCGTAGTACGAGGCATGGCAGCCAGGACACCTATAACGGTAAACAACAGAGGAACAAATGAGAGATGGGAGCTTGTCCTTAAACCTAAACAGGGGAGATATACGTTTAGGGGAAGTAAAAATGACTTCCAACTTAGGTTTAGGATAGCATTGTTTGACCAACTTAATGAGTCTGATTTTAACCTGTAAGCTATAGTGGCCTAAGTAAGGAAGGCAAAAGACAAGGGAAGTTTTGTCGTCCGCCTTCTTTGGGGGCCTCATGCCGAACTTGTCATCCAAGAAAGACTTAATCACACGGTCGATGATGGACCTAGGAAAGCAGTTTTCAGTCAAAATTCTTTTAATGCGAATTAATTCATGATGAAAATTTATATAAGTCGAGCAAATATGAAAAGCGCGAAATACCAAAATACGAACTAAGTTGATCTTATATTTGTCAGGAGCAAGGCTAGCATAGTCAGTATAAAGTCCAGTGAAAGTTTTCTTGCGATATAGGCTGGTAGAAAAGCCAGTTTGTTCATGTGTGACAAACACATCAAGAAATGGCAATTTATTATCTTCTTCTACTTCGACAGTAAATTTAATGTTAGGATGGAAATTATTAATATGTTCGAGAAACTTATCAACATGTTCTCTATGCCTGAATAAACAAAATGTATCATCAACATACCTGCGGTATAACACTGGTTTAAATTCAGAAGGACAACCATTCAGGTATTTCTGCTCTAAAGCACACATGAAAATATTTGCCATGGAAGGGCCCAAGGGTGATCCCATGGCAACACCATCAATTTGGTCATACAATTGTCCATTAAATACAAAATGATTGTCCTTCACGGCAAAATTAAGAAGTTTACGAAATTGGTCGCGATTAAATTTACAGTCCTTAAATACAAATGTATCACAGTCCTCAAACAGCAAGTCAACGCACAAGTCAACGCACTCATCGAGAGGAACATTAGTAAAAAGGCTAGAAACATCAAAACTAGCCATGACAAGATCACAGTCAGTTTTGTAGGCTGTAATCTCCGATACGAAAGCAAATGAGTCTTTGACTGTGTATTGACCCACAGCAAAGGGCTGTAGTATGGGAACAAGAAACTTGGCTAGATTGTAATTATAAGTACCAATTGCCGATAGGATAGGCCTTGCAGGGCAGTTGTCTTTATGAATCTTAGGTAAGCCATAGAGAACACCTGGAACGCTACCAGAAGGAAATAACTGACGATAAACCTCCTCCGTTATGATTTTCTGCTTAAGTAAGGTGTCCCGGAGAAAGCGAACGAGCCTGTTCTCCCTCCTCTGACAGATTTCAAGCCTGTCAATGTCCAATTTAGAGAACTTTGAGGCATCAGCCAAAAGAGCCTCCACTTTCTCGATGTAGTCAGAGCGATTTAGGATAACAACTCCGTTCCCCTTGTCCGGGCGAATAATTATTATGTTCCTATTCTTGCTTAAATTATTAAGGGCGGAAATTTCTGCTTTACTAATATTCAGTGGAAGCTGTGCAGAATCGTAGCCATAATAGGCAGAAAGGGCTAGACTTTTGAGTCTAGTTTTAACATAATCAAAGTTAAGATGTTCCTTGTCGATAGGCCTATTTTTAAGATTGATCGCAAGTTTTTCGAAAGGAGTGAGAAAACTGCAATAATCCAGTTTCTCCGGTCGCAAGCAGAATTTTAAGCCACGGGATAGAGCTTTTTTCTCGATATCATTAAGGTCATAACTAGAATAATTGAAAATGACCTTATTCGGATCTATTCCAGTGGCCAAATATTCACGCTTAAGAACATCAAGTTTACGACTCTGAACAGCTTCAGCGCGTTTAAGTGATTTAATATTATGAGAATGAACAAATGAAACTAAATGATTATAGTCAAACCAGGAGAAACAGGAGCGAAGATCTTGAAGAAAGGCCATGAGTTTTTCTTGAAGCTTTTGAATGTGTTTCTTTTTGTGTGCCATTTCAACCGAGAGGAGTCTTCGTCTGCATTTGGTGTACATCATGGAAGAGCGCAGTCGGGAATTGGATAGTTTGAAATTAAGGAACTTTGGAATGACGCCATAGAATTTGCAGGATTGTAGAAAGTTCAGATCAAGTTGCGATTTGCGTAGTTTCTTGTCAATCTTCTCAAATGAGCGGAAAAGCTGTAGATTTTCACTGCCATATCGTCGTAGAATAATCGTAGAAATTGGAACCTCAGTAGGAAATCGCAGTCTCACAATAAAACGGAGGGCAAGCACGACGACAAAAAAAATCATATTTGTATTCTCAGCAAGTCAATTTTCAATTTTCAATTTCTCTGTTTTCCATTTTTGACGAACGGAGTGTAACGACGTTGTCAGTGGGAGAGGGCCAACTTTCCTGTCTCCTGTGGTAAGCGGTTGCGTGTCATGCTGCAGTGGGTTGTCCAGAGAGTGATGGAGATTGGCGTCGATATGGATGTTGAACAAAGAAATATGACGTTGAATAATCAGAGAGTACATGACATCTTGCTGCCGAATAGCTTGCGTGCAGTCTTTCTTTTGTAAAATTGAAAGGACCTCTCGTTCTTTCAATTTTCACAAAAGAAAGACTGCACGCAGGCTGGCTGCCGAATTGCATATCAGAAAAACCAGACCTAAGACTGGTAGGATCGGACTGTAACGGACCATGCCCCTGGAAATATGTATTCATTTCCGTGTTTCCATGCAAAAGATTCGGTAAATATGTATAACGGGCTCCTTACCTCACTCTTTGTATTCAAAGAAGCTCATTTCATGCTTCTCAAAAAGCTCCTTGAGGTGTAAGAGGTGTATAAATGTAATACACGTTTTTTTTATAAGAAACTAGGCTCAGGCCATAGTACTAAAAGTTTCTTAATTTAACATGAAATTTTGTCCATTTTAGTACTGAAAGTTTCTTAATTGGTTTCTTATCTTTTTAATGCAGAATCATCAATGTGGTCGCTAACACTGCTACAGATATGTTTCTTGACATTTAGATCATCATATAGGAATAAACTGTGTTCTGTTATGTTGAAAACACAAATGGTTAGTTAAAATTGCTCAAGAATAAAGGTTCAACGCTATGTTTGCTATGATATCCATGCTTTTAACTTTTGAAAGTTTCTTAGCACTTCTCAGACATAGTACTAGAGTTTCTTAAAATTTTGGCCATCTTAGTACTAGTTTCTTATAAACTAGTTTCTTATAAAAAAAAACGTGTATCCCCAAAAGAAAGCGCCAGCCAGGCCTAGCCATGCAAGGCCATACGCGAACCTTCGTTCCTTTCAACTGGAGTTTTTTCTCCTAGTTAGATAATTAATTTAAACGTAATAATACATATGCTGTGGTATCTAGGAGGTTATTATTGCTTTTCAGCATAGTTTCCAGCCATGATTGTATTTGCCTGGTCTTCTTTTGGAATGAAACTTCTGCACCGTCATTAGGCCCTGCCTTTGAGAAACCCACTTTTTGACCTCAGCCTATTGTTCTGACTTAATTACTCTATTGTTTTCGTATTTATTTTGAAGGATTTAGGGCCTGAGTTTGTAGTTCATTAAGGCGGGGGCGGGATCTTGCAGGGCCATGGTCTGTTGGTGTCGGATCCTACTGGTCCTGGGTCTGGTTATTCCTTCCTGCGATCGCTTGAAATAACAACCAGTCACATTGTTGGTATTAGCTACTTCGGGCCTGCTCTGAATCACAGGAAGAAATTCACAACTGTGGAGGGCAAATTGACACAGGTACGCGTTTTTCTCCTCGTGGATATCGAATATTTTGGTAATTTAATGATTTATAACTGCTGATAATTATTTATTTTTCTTTGAAACATAACTTTTTCAATTAAGGCATTCGAGTTTTGGTGCATGTTATTTGAATCATCAGACATAGGTAGCCTGCCTATGCCCGATTTTTCTTCTTTGCATGCAAAGAGGGCCTAGGCCTAAGAAGAAGCCTGTCATTTCAAGTTTTGTTGCCGCATAAGCTGCCAAGAGGCTTTTTAATATTCAGTTTCCTTTTTGTACTGTTTTGCATAAGTTTTCGTTTTAGTTGATTGATTTTTAATTTATTGTTCAAACGGCAAATCGCGTGGTCAGTTCTCCATTGTTCTTTCATGAACAATCAACAATAAGTTTCATTTGCTCTTTTATACAAGAAACAAACGGTTTTCCGTGAGTCGCCAAAAGGCTTCCTTTCATTAAAGATTTGACATTATACGGCAAGTCCATGTGATCAAGAATAAAGTTATGACAAATCCATGTTTTGAGTAAGCGGCTAAGCCATAATTAGCTATAATTAGCTAAAACGTACGTTTCGGACCAATTCCAAGGTCCATCGTCAGCGTGTGAAATAGGGCGTAAACAGCCAATTTGCCTTTGTCGGACCGGAACCGTTTGTATCATAAACATCCTCGTCGTTGGCCTAACCTAGACAAAGTTGGCAAATTTGGCCAACACTGAAGTAAAAAGAGAGGTACTTCTTGTTTTTATTAATTTTTCCCCGTTACCTGTGGTTCATCAGCAAAATTTCAGGACAGCGTTAACACTCAAGTATTTCTATGGACTCTATTCCTTTAACCCCTAGTAAATTTTTCAACACAGCTCCTTGAATGTCTCTTAGAAAAGTCTGGTTTTTAGTGAATTTTGTTTTCTATCTCTGAGACATCCTTCCGTGTCAGTTTAAAAAGTTTTGAACCTGTTTCAGAGGGTCAACGCATAATTCTAAATTGAGCACGCCGCAAAAAATTCCTTTTCAGCCATAACTCTTGAGTCACTGGCTCTGTAACAACGAAACAAATGTTACTAGACTTGTCTTGAAACAGACTTTCATTTGACATACAGTTTGTTCATTTTTGATGACGTCTTCAATAATTAGTTGTTGCGCAAGCGTACTGGTGAAAAAACATGTTAGGCTTCACTTTTCGAAAAATTAACGACATCTGATGATTCGGCAGGTACTTTTACCCATATCTAGCATTTTTGCTATTTTTAAAATAAGTCGTAACAAATCTTAGAGAAAATTGCTCTTTTGTGGACACAATAAATAGATGTTGACATCAGCAAGAATATTAGCCGTACGAAGCTTACATTTCAAAATGGGAACTACAAGGATATAAGCTGTCTATAGGCCTCAATGTCATATCGGCATACTTTATCAATTTGGAGTAGTAATGCGTCAAAGTCCGTATGGTTTTGCACCTAATTTATTAACATTTGTTGACATCAGCACTTAGTCACATGATATAAGCAAAAACAAATGATGTCGCCTTGTTTGCCTGATCATGTTTGTTACTTGTGCCAAGTTTCAAATCTCTAGTTCTTATGGTTATGAGAAAACAGGTGCCCCCTAGTCTCCACAAAGTTTCAAAAAGCCAAGTCTGGATAGGGTTCAGTTTTGACGTGGAATTTCGATTGATATCAAGTCTGTAACGTTAAATTTTCAGATCTTGCACTTGCAAGGATTGGTATGTCCGAGGGGCAAATCACTGCTTAAAATCTCGTACGCTCTAAAAAATAATCACACTTTAATCACAAATTAATCACATTAATCACACAAAAATCACATTAATCACTAAAAATCACCAGTCGTATTAATCACAAATTTTGAATGTTTAACCACGTTAATTTGTTTACTGTTATAAGAAATGAAAGGATTAGAAACTGCCAGATATGCAAACATAAGCTCGCAGACATGAACAGCACAACAGCACAACATTCTGAGTTCCTTGCGATGGAGCAAAAGGAAAGTTTCGTTCTTGTGTTACAAATAACTCTACCAAATTGGCATGATAGTCTATGACTTGATTTATGAAACAGCTTACCTTCATATTTCATCCTTTGGTTGATAAATCATGCTCTGTCTTGCCCTATTCTTAAAATTTTATAGTACAGAAGGCTATTTGAGAGCATTTTGGAATGTGTGATTTATTCTAGAATAATCACAAATTAATCACGTAAATCACCAAAAAATAAAATTAATCACAAAATAATCACTTGTGATTATTAATCTCGTACGCCATTTTCAGGAGTGATTTGCCCCTCGGGTATGTCACACTGGCAATCGATGATCCTACCTTAGTCCGACTGCCTGTGGATGAGGGGGTCGGCTATCTTGGATGTTTGGTCAGTTTTAAGGTACGAGTAAAAGAAACAGTTTCAAAAACATGGAAATTCTCGGACTACAGTAAGGCCCCGCATTTACGACCACCTGAAAGACCTAAAAGAAACTTTTAGGCTACTCTCGAGTACCGAATAATCGTCCCCCCCCCCGCTTATTAATTTTTGAAAAATTTTCCAACCCCCCCCCGCTCTTATTCCAACCCCCCTTTTATGAATTTTTGGAAATTTGAAATGATATTAGACATAATTTTTGAATAAACGAAAGAAAAAGTCTTAAGAAGTGCATTCAACAGAACCAGAGTTCGAAAGTAAATGTATCAGTAACATCACTGTTCACATAAATATATGACAGATACGTGTTTACCTAAGAAAAGGGCTATTTTCTGTTTCTCCAAGCACCCCCCCCCCTGCCGATTATTCCAACACCCCTGATTATTGTTATATCGAACCATTTCCAACCCCCCTCCGATTATTCTCACCCCTCCCCCCGTTTATTCGGTACTCGAGACTACTGAAAAATGATCAGCCCCCCTGCCTATAAGAAACTCTTGAGGCTCACACCCAAAATAAAGTTTCTTGTAATTTGAGTAACATTAATTGCTGGTCTGATAGAGTGAGAGCATTACACTTTATACATGATTCATTGAGAAATTACCAGCGAGATGTTTTGGATTTAAAAGATTTTTGCCTAAATTTTAATTCATGTCCGTAAAAATTATTGTTGACATACACATATGCCTGAATATGGATGATATACCCATAGACGGTCCCATTTTGGTTTAACTAATTTGCCTGGTACTTCAAAGAAGTTAAATTAGAAACGTAAGAACTGGAGCCTAAAACATGAGAAGTATCAGAGATATAAGAAACATTTTAGGCTACTGTGTGAAAAAGTAATTTCTTAAATGCGGGGCCTTACTGTTTTCCCTCTTTTCCCAGTCAATGCAATGTTCTGGAACATGTGATAAACTACATTTCAAATTTGCCTTACATCATAACATTTGAATGAAGAACAGAGGTTAATCATGTTGCAAACAAAAATTCCCAAGACAACAGACAACTACAAATCCATCGCTACGCTGAGTTTTCACAAAATGTTGACTGGTAGATGATATCGATTATTTCACTCAAATGGGAAGCCAGGATTCGAAATTTTCTTTGCATCTGGTTTTTTGGATGGCAATTGCTTAACCCTATCGAGACTAGGGGATGGCACAAAGTGCCCCCTCCAATAAAGTCCCGCCTTTAAGAAACTCGTTTCGTAAAAACAGCCCGACCGGTTCTTCCTCAAAACAAAGTGTGTATACCACAGTATAAACCCTCTGGTCAAACGCACCCAACATTTCAAGAAACACTTTTACATTCCTATCCTGGGTACTAAAGCCATAAAAATAAAAGAAAAAACTACAGAAGGATAGAAAGTT
Organism: Aurelia sp. 4 Dawson et al 2005; assembly: GCA_964019985.1. NCBI lineage: Eukaryota > Metazoa > Cnidaria > Scyphozoa > Semaeostomeae > Ulmaridae > Aurelia > Aurelia sp. 4 Dawson et al 2005. The sequence continues at coordinate 10,079,277 of OZ026494.1, read as the reverse complement.
GTTCGTTCTCTCCTTTCTTCCTTCTCTCTCTTCCTCTTCCCAATGTTCTTTTCATTTTTTTGATTTGAGGCTCTAGTACCCAAAGCATTACAAGGTCTATTCGCACTGTGTGATGAATGAACCTGTTTTAACAGCGCCAGTTCCTTTTGACAAGGGGTCAAATATTTTAAAGTGCTTGCCCGCCCTAGAGCACTATTTGACACGAACAATGCAACTACCTTAGTATTTAGTACAGTCCCTGACATCGAAAGTTTTATTTAGTATCGTCAAGGAGATGGTCCTTTTATCAGTTATGGGGTCTTTGCGGTAAGATGTAACCTGCACTCTCCAGATGCAGATTACACCAGCCGGTGCGATTACAACAACAGCAACATGACACGGAATTTTTGAATAGGCCTTGGCCGTGCACAGCAAACGCACATCAACACTACATTTTGCGGGGCAAAAGAAGCACACAGCGAAGTAACAGTACAAGGCAGAGCTGAAATGATGTTCTCTAGAAGTATAGCTGTATCAAGACTCATAAAATCGGCAAATACTGCAAACGCAGCGTGCTTAAAAAGAGCTTTATCAACTTCATATGTTGCTGGACTCTTCGGGAAGAAGGATCCCCCTTCGAAGCCCAGGAAGACACCGCTGTCTGCTTACCAGTTATTTGTGAAGGAGCGGGTCGAAGAAATGAAGACTGAAGCAGACCAGAAACCTGTTGAAATGTTCAGAAAGGCTGCAAGTGAATGGCAAAATTTGAAGGAGCAAGAAAAGGATCGTTATCGAGATAGGTAAGAAGAGAAGAAAAACTGGTCAATTACACAGGGAAACCACTCACCCACCAGGATTGATTATGTAGTATGTACAGGCTGTCCCAAAATATTGTGCTCTGTTTGTGTTGCTGCTATGTATGGAGGAGCCATAAATTCAATTATCTTGGTGTTGGCATAGTTACATACAGTAAGGGGCCATCAAATTTCGATTTTTGTATTTTTTTTAATGGCAACTGCACGGCCATCCCATTCGCAGACTCGCGCCAGGTTGGAAAGTTCGGACTGCGCGCTGAAGAACTTTGGGGCGCACTTCAAAACTTCGGTGCGCGAATGTAAAAAAATTGGCGCGCAGAGCGCATAAATTACGGGGATTCTTGCCACAATGAGTCTGAACAAGAGGGGCTCTGAGTTGTAATTGGTATTTTACCTAAAGTTGAGATGAGCCAGAAATTAAAATTTGTCCAACTGAACGAGAACTTGCTGAAGATGGTAAGATTATAAAACACTATCATAAAAAATCGGAATTGGGCCATCCCTTGCTCTTTCTATTTTGATTTTGGTGCGCACATTAATTTCATTTTTGGTGTGCAAAATGTTATCAGTCTCTTGGCATTCGGTGCGCAGTTGACAAACTTTCCAACCTTGGACTCGCGTTCACTACGAAAGCTTCGATTTGGCCTATTCAGCACGCACTGTAATGGCTTCGCTGGAAAATCCCTTTAACGTTAATTTGTTTCCTTGTTAGTTTATAGCTAGTACTTCGTTAAATCTTATCTCAGAATAAAGAGCAAGCTTTATTCTATCGATTTGCTCTAATATTTGTTTCTTCCTCGAGCTTTAAACGACCAGTACTGGCCGTTATGGGGGAGGGAGTCTTATCCTTAGGCTGTTAAGAAAATGTTAAATCGTACAGAAATCTCCGTAAGGGAATTTGTTGAAAAGCGTAGATAAAACCCTTACAAATAATGTATAGAGTATAGATTAAAACAGTTTTACATTGCTCCGATATGGCGTATGGCACATCTTTGGTTGAAGTCTGGCATATTCCACAAGGCATCTATTTGCTGCTCCCCAAGTCTTACTGAGGCAAAAACATTTAGGCCGATCGGAGGCACTTTTGGTAGAAGGCCGTTAACGGAAGAGGGGGGAGGAAGCTCTGATCTTAACAGCCAAATGCCGTTAAAAAGTACGAAAATCAAAAGTCAATCGCCCCTAGAAGCTCTTTAAGCCCCCCCCCCCGCTTATAAGCCCCTCCTCTCTGAGTCAAAATTTGAAATAAGTCCCTCCCAGCCTATATGTCAAATTCCAGAATTTACCAAACATCTTCCATTTATTTGGCTACAAAATCTTGCATGTTAATTTTGATATGGTTTGGGATAAAAACTGTGTCAAGTTTATATATTTGAGCCGTAAAAATTTGAAGCTACCTAATACATCATTGTGACTTGATTTCATGAATAAGGCCCCTCTCTAATAAGCCCCATCTATATTATTTGTTCTCTTATTTGCATAGGCATAGGCACTAGTGCTGTTTTTGAAACAACAACTTAATTTTTGCTCTTTCTCTGCCACAAATGAGCAACCACTTGTCAGATTGATTCAAGCAAGGTCTCAAATCCCCCCCATGACTGGCGGATGGATGGGGTCTGCTGCCTGATTTTCAGAAAGCTACCCTCCTCTAATTACCAACATTTGCTGTAATACCCACTTTTATGATGACTTTTGGTGGAAAACAATCCATTTTTGACAATTTTTTACCAATTTCTGGAAAACCCACCCTTTTTGAAGGAAGATCTGCCAAAAAAGGGACCCTTGTTTTTGAAATGTGGACTGAACCCCCCCCCAATATGGATGGCACATACCCTCAAAATGTTATGTTACCCCCTTGGGTCTCAAACTCTAGTTGAAGTCTGGCCTATACAACTGTGTAAAAATCAAAGATAATTGAATCTACGGCTCCTCCACAATAGCTACACAATTACATTTACAGTTGGCACAATTGCTTGGGACACCATGCATTTGTGTATGCATGTAATGTTTTGCCATTCAAATAAGTTTAGAATAATAGATAAATTTAAGAAAAGAAAAGATCTCATTACAATATTTATAAGTATGTATACAATAAAAGCCGAGTTTAGCCCTCTGTAATTCTGTAATAAGCCCTTTCCCTCTGAGCCAAGTTTTAAATAATCCCCCTCTCTATTAAGCCCCCCCCCACTTAAATTCGATTTCAGAAATTGCGTAAGATTTTCCATTTATCAAGCAAAATACTACACAAGCTTATCTTTATTTTGATGCAGTTTGGGATAAAAACCATGCTAAATTTATGCCTTGAACTGGCAGAATTGTATGTTGAATCCACAAAATATGTAGTAAAAGAACTCAAAGCTATCATTTGTATCCATGTCATTTGATTTGTGAATATACTTCCCTCTCTATCAAGCCCCCCCCCCCTCCGGAGTGTCTGAAATCAAGGAAGCCTCACAGGACTCAATGGAGGTTTTGCTCAATTCATAGGCAAAAAGCTAAACATCTTTTTGAACACAACTCCAGTTTAAAATGGCAGGTATAGCATTAAAAGGTCAGTGCAACTTTGTTTCCATAATGTTCCTAGAAAGCTGTTCATGAAGAAGACAAAAATTACCTCTAAGGCTAGAGAAATCCTGCGTTTTCAAGATTGTTGATAGACAGTTCTGTTGCAACTTTTAAGGTTTTAATATTGTATAAGGGCTGTTTTTCTGAAACTGGAAGTTTTTAGGGACTTTGTCCTTGATCTCATGCCTGAAGCTTTTGACAGTCTTAGCAGATTTAAGGTAAGAATGTAGGGTATTCCAGATTTTAGGTCCTGTGTAGGAGAGACCATTGTCCCCTTGTGTTACTCTTTTGAAAAGGTTGATTCAGTTTGTTTTTAGATCTTCAAGTGACCCAAGTCTGGCCTGTTGGTGAAAACCTCTAACATATAGTAGGACAGTCTTAATGCCACAAATATTCATTTTTGATTTAGGTTGTAATTAGCGTAGTGATTAGTTTGCAAGTATTCTTTGTTTTCTTTTTGTGTATTATCCTAGTAGTGTTCAGTGTTTTTGGTTATATGTAAGAACATGGGGTAGCCATGCAATTTTGCTCCTCATGTTCCTCAATCTGCATTGTGCCAGAACTCTTACGTGTCTAAGAATAAAGTTTGTTGATATTTTTGCGTTGCAATGAAGCTGAACTGATATGGTTGGGTTCCTGAAAATTTCTCGGCTGATCCCCGTGTTCGTATTTGCCGCGTGCCCCCTGGCCTCAATCCAGGCATTTCCATTTTGAATATCAAAAAGTGAACATACAAAAGGCACTTAGGATAGCAACTTACCTTTTGTTTGCAAATGGTCCGAAAACGGTTCGTGACATCTTTATCCGACTTTCTGTATACATTGTTATCATAGGAACCCCAAAATGATCCGACTTACATGACTCATAAAATCTGTTTTGCTGGGACTAACTTTTGTCGTACTGATGGCAAATCCGAATAATTGGAGTCCATTTATGCGGCTTTGGCTGTAACGTAGCTCTTTCATCAGATGCGTGTGTAAAACTGAACTTAGGGTTTGGTCATAGGGTATCTGCTAGGGAGGGCCGGAGTGAAAATCGAAATTTATCCAAAGAATTTGGTAGCCCAACGTGAAAGAAGCAAAAATTTCTGTGGCCCACTAGCCACGCACGAAAATATTTCATTGCCCATCCTTATGTCATTGGTTGTATCAAGACGTATCGCTAGGACATGAAAGGACAATCAACCCTTTTAGTGCATAAGAAACTTCGTTGCCAATGGAATTATATAAAGTCCTTATTGAAGCAGTGTGCTATTAACAATTAACAGTATGTTATTATATTTCAGTGTTCATATTTTGAGCAAATTTGAAAATTGTCCAAAATCAAACAAATCTGTCAGAATCATGTCTCAAAGAAGATATATTTTTCTTAAACCTTGTCACTAAACAAATCAATATATTTGCTTCATGGCCCACCAAAAACTGCAAAATTTGTGGTAGTCCAAACTATTTGTTGGAATATATTTCGTGGCCCAGCCATGTTCCCTCCAGCCCAACCTAGCAGGGTCCCTTACTATCAAAAACGATTGCATTCAGTCTCCTTTCTTTGATTACCAGGTCAGATGCTGAGAAAGAAGTTTGGATGAGAGAATGTGCAAAATATGAGGCCTTCCTCGACTCGCTGTCAGAGGTTGAGAGAACAAGATTAAAAATGAAAGAGCTGTTACTCAAAGCAAGTGCAAAAGAACGTAGACAGCTCACAAAGAAATCTGTTGATGATGTTGCGGATAAAATGCCCAAAAGACCTGGTGGTCCTTTTCAATTGTTCTTCAATGAACAACTTAAATGTGGAGGTTTTGAGGGATTGAAGGGACCTGGATTATTTCAAGCTGCTGGCGAGAAGTGGAAGTCATTGAGTGAGCAAGAGAAGAAGAAGTTCTCAATTCTCAGAAAGCAACTCCAGAAACAGTACGCAGAGGACCTCGAGGCATGGAAGAAGAGTTAGAGTTGGAATTCAAAGTCCAATGTTGTGTGAGTCTCGTACTGAATTTCGCTGTCACGATGCTGAAAAGATGCGCTTCACATCGTTTGCTATTTGCAAAGAGGAATGTGTTCGCAGTTTATAGCTATGCTTACGAAATCTAAAGAAGTTAGTAGTGTCTCTTTTCGAATGTGAAAGACGAGGGATCATTTGTGCCAATTGACACTTTTCTGGTAAAGCGTGGAAAATAGAATCATTTATTATAATGGCTAAAATTTTTTTATTTGGCACCAAGCTTCTCTAAAAGTCTCCGATGTGCATCTGACAAATCAGCTTAAACTTTAGCGAAAAAGCAAAGAGCTTCATGTAATCCAGAATTTTGCGTAGTACCAGTAGTCAAATTTTCACTAGCAAGCAAACATTACATACTTAGTGGACACTTGCTTTCGTATAGTTAATTGATGTGGAGCTTTGACTGTGTCTGCTGGCTTTTTTATGCAACGCTTGTAGTAAATTGTACATTAAAAACGTAATGAATATATTTTAAATTTTTGATACGTTCTACATGGAGACTTTCAACAATCTTATACCCCCGTTAGCACAAGGAAAGTTAACCCTATATGATCTGGGCGTTTTGAAGCATTCAATGCCTGTGGGGGGGGGTGGATTACGCCCCCTCTTATCTATGTCGTTGTTTGAGATATGACAACCTATGTTCTGTGACGTCATAAAATTGAAAGTGTTTTACGACGTCGTAAACTTTGCTTTTCGTAAGGAAGTGAAATATGTAGATCAAAATACATTCATAGTTTACGCTTAATTCGACCAATTAAACAGGATTAAGAGGGGTACGAAGTATATTTTTTTCACAGAGTGTGGCACGACAACTTTGTTACCATGTGGACAGGACTAAAAATAGAATGTCGAAATTGTTACAGTTTCATTGCTGTGTGATTGAAAGTTAAACTTAATAAATCTTAGAGGCATTCAGCAAACACGGAAAACGTATAAGTGAAAATGTACGGGGGGGGCAGAATCCCCCCAGGTCAGATAGGGTTAAGGAACCAACTGTGCAGTGTGTCCCAAAAATGTAAGAATATGTGTGGTGTCTGGTTGGCTGTTGCGGAGCCGTCATGTATCCAATTTTTCCTTTTTTAAGCTTTTATGTAGAAGAGACTTCAACTTAAAGTTTGAATCTTACTCCAAGTAAATATGATATGTAGTTGTTGATTTTTGGAGCAAGAGAGTCAACATCATTGGCTGCCTCAAAACCAGAGGATTCATTTATTCTCCATTATGCTGAAATTCAAAGAAATTGATTGAAAAAATGTACTTAGCGCCGTTTTCTGATGTTCATAAGTTAAGGAGGTAGGAATTAATTTGATTTTGTGAATCAAGAATATTGAACATGTTCAGGCTTGCTAGAACTAATAATTTGAAACTCGAGTGCTGCAGGCCATGACAAGCTTCCATCTGTAATTTGCTTCTCAAAAGTGATAAAGTCGCTTTAAATCAACAATGATGCGTTCAGCACGCTGCCTGGTCAATGTTCTTGAGTTATGTATGTTGAGTTAGCCGAGCCAGAGATAAGACTTCATTTTAATAACTCTCGTGTTTACTAACTGGAAAAACAACTCTTCAAAACTTATATAGGAAAACAACATGTTCATGCACTATGTGCTGCGCACGCACCTATGGGAATTATTTTATGATCTTGTGTCATTTGACAATGAACATAACACAACAACTTCTCTTTTTAAAGGAAAACAATGATATCTACAATTGTTTGCCATGTTCTCCCTCACTTTCAATGATGGTTTGATTGTTCTCCTCGGTTTTGACAAAATGTTCAAAGGAGACCGCAGTTGTGCAACTGTTCGTGGCTCAGGATTGCCTTCTTTGCGATCTTCGGACACTTGTGATGATTCTGACTGATTACTGTCCGGCAATGGAACTAAATGCACCCTGTTTCTCCGCAATGTGGATGTTGGTGTCTGGACAACATATTGTCGTGGACTGTTCGTTTTCCCTCGTACGACACCTGTCTCATCATAGTTCGCTATTTGTACTTCAACTGCTGCGGACAATGGAGGCAACAACTTTGCTCTATGTTTGGCATTAAAATGTTGTTGTTGTTGCTGGCGTTGAATGTTCTCGCTCTTCTGCAATTTATCCATGCCGGGCCATCCGGGCCATCTTGGAATGAGACTTTCATGAAATGTTGGAACAGTACTGCGTAGCTTTCTGCCCATCAATAGTTCAGCTGGAGGAAAGCCGCTTCGTAGAGGGGTTGTTCTGTACGCTAACAACGCCTTTTCTATTTCCTTCTATTTCTTCAGAATGTTCTTGACAGTCTGCACTGCTCTTTCGACTTCTCCGTTGTACTGAGGATACCTCTGACTGCTTGGTACAAGTTCAATGTCCCACTGCTTCGCAAAATGAGTAAATTCTGCACAGTCGAATGGAGGACCATTATCAGATCTCACTTTTTCTGGAATCCCATATCGATCGAATGTTTCTTTTAGAGCAGAAATGACGTCATCAGCTTTCTTCGACTTCTGCATAGCTTAAACTTCAATAAATCTTGAAAAATAATCAACAATTAAAAGATTATCCCTTCCCTTGGAATAACAGAAATCTATTCCAATTTCTTGCCAGGGTCTCTCGGGAAATTTGGAGGGGATCAAAGGTTCAGGGGTATTTACGTTATGTTGCAAACAAACTCGACAACCCTGTATCATATCTTGGATTTCCCTACTTAAGCCAGGCTACCATACAGACTCCTTCGCACGAGCTCTACATTTTACAATGCCCTGGTGCCCTTGATGTATTTTATCCAATACTTCCAATCTCAATGATGATGGTATTAGAATTCTCGTTGATTTGAGAATGAGATTTCCTACCACAGAGAGCTCACCCCTAAAATTCCAGTAAGACTTTAAAGAATCAGGAATTTTGTACTTATCTGGCCATCCCTCCAAGATGTATTCCTTGACTTTTGTGCATACAGGATCTTCAGCCTGTGCAGCAATTATCTGTTACAATTTCACATCAGAAGCTGGGAGGGAGCTGACAATGCTTTCAAGAAAAGGTGACATCTCTTCGCCATCAATCATGGATTTTTCATCGCTTTCGACTAGCATAGGTTCCAAATCTTTAAATCTACGAAAAAAGGCGGGTGTAAAATTCATTAACCTATTTCTTTGATCTGAATGACTTGAAGGAAACTTTAGCCACTTTTCTAAGATTCTACCGTTGGACTTTTCAGAAATCTTCATTATTTGTTGAAATTACAGCCTATTTTATATTTCAGCTCATTTTATGATGTGACGTCATCAACTTTCTAAATCGCAAACCAGAAGAGTGAAAAAGTCTTGCTTGATACCATATTGTAGGGATCCAAAAACTATGATTTTCTTCAAAATCATTTGATCTTTCGTCAAGGGGTTTAGAAATTACGATGGTTTAAAGTTTTTCTCGAAAATTTTCTTGAATTCTCAACAAAGAAGAAAAATGCTGTAATTCTGATAATACTGAAGATTTCAGAAAAGTCCAACTGCAGATTTAATGTAAAATAGTTCAAGTATCTTTGAAGCCGTTCAGTTCAAAGAAATAGGTCATTGCATTTTACACCCAGCTTTTTAAAGATTTGAAACCTATGCTCTTTCGAATGGGAACTGCCTTGACAACGTGTCTGACATGTACATCTCTTTGCCTGGAACATGCTTCAGTTCTCGTATGTCAAGTCGCATCAATCGCATCCTGAATATTTGTATTCGAGGTGGAACTTGCCCAAGTGTGTATTTCATCAGAAGAGGCACCAAAGGTTTATGATCTGTCGTACCAACAATTGGCTTGCCAAGAATGTAATCATTGGATCTCTCACACATCCATGTGAAGGCGAGGCATTCCTTTTCAATTTGGCTGTATCTTCTCTCTGTTTCTGACAACGCACGTGACATGTAGGAAACTGGTTTCCAGACTTCTTCATCCTGTTTTTGCAGCAAGACTCCTCCGATACCATGTGATGATGCATCAGCATTGATTTTCGTTTCTTTGTTAGGATCGTAGAGAGCTAAAACTGGTGAAGAAACAAGACAATATTTTACATCTAAAAAAGATTTATCTTGTGTGGGTTACCATTTCCATGCATTCTCTTTGCACAGTAAGTCTCTTAGGGGTTTCGTCAGTTTAGCTAAGTGATTTGCAAATTTACTCAAATGGTTTACCATGCCCAAAAATGATCTCAACTCCTTTACACTTTTAGGTTTTGGTAACGAGACTATTGTATTGTATTACTGCGGGTCTCTTTAGTGTAAGTAGCTTCGATCCCAGTATGGTACTAACCAAATCAGCGAATGATTACTAAGAATTTCAGCAAAAGCGAGTTTGTCTATTTACAAATGTACAAGTAATTGCGTGTCTCTTCTTCAAATGTCAGCTAAGGAAATCGAACGATCAGAAACTAACCTCACACCCAGCACAATCTGAACTGGCCTAATTCTGGTTAGCACTGCGCAACAAAACATCTGTACCTCAACATGTTCACTCAACAACTCCCCTCTCCTAAATGTCACGTGATCTAATAACCTACACTATCGTCCAATCAAATACTAAAAGCGTCCATATCGGACCTAACATAAACAAATACAAACCCTTAAAACACAACAATTGCCTTGATTTTGGAGGGGTGTGGGGTAATACCCGCGGAAGAAACAATGTGACCCAAAATCTTAACAGATTTAACTCCAAATTCGCACTTTGCTTTGTTGAGAGTAATATTTGCCTGTGATAATCTGTTTAGGACATTAGTTAGTCTTTTATCATGCTCTACTACATCAGAGCCATAAACTATGATGTCATCGATTTGAACTTCGACTCCTTCTAGTCCCTCTAGAAGTTCATTCATGCACCTTTTAAATTGCTCACTACCCGTTGAGATACCATAAGGGAGGCGATTGAAACAAAATCTTCCCCAAGGTGTGATAAATGAAGTCAATAATAGAGACTCATTTGATAACTTTCTCTGCCAGAATGCACTATTTGCATCCATTTTTGAAAAGATTTTTGCTCCTCCAAATTTAGCAAGTGTATAGTCAACTGAAGGAAGGGTTTGTGTTTCTCTTAGAACAGATTGGTTCAATTTTGTAAGATGAACGCAAATTCTGACGTCACCATTAGGCTTCGGAATAACCACCATGGGGGCACACCATGAAGTATGACCCTCAGCTCGAGAAATCACTCCCATTTTAAGCATTTTGTCTAGCTCCTTTTTCGCTTTATCCAAAAGAGGCAAAGGAACTTTTCTAGGTCCATTTAGAGCATACGGATTTGCATTGGGTTTAATCAAAATTTTATATTCTCCATGTATTTCACCGAGTCCTTCAAAAAGTTTTGGATATTTGTCTAAGATGTGCAGCTTAGTATTTTCAGCTACAGAGTCAAACGGTTTTTCCTTCGAGTGAATTTCGTTGACTTTTTGAATCAAATTCAAGGAAGAACTTGCATTTCTACTGAGAAGAGGTTTCTGCAAACCTTCCACAACATAAATATCTTCAAAATGGAATTTGTCATCAATTGATAATTTTGCTTTAAATTCTCCTTTGCAAATTATTTTGTAATTGCAAGGCCCAAGTAGTGTTTTGCTACTTTTTTCAAGATTTTGGCGTGTACTCTTGTCAAATTTCTTAAAGAGAGAAAGTGGTATTACGGAAACATCAGCCCCTGAGTCTAGTTTGAATCGAACCTGTTTGCCATTTACACAAACCTCGGCCTTCCATACTTTACAAGAATGATGGCTTTTAAGTGCATCAAGTTCAACTTCACCAAGAAAATATTCATCTTCAGAAGATAAAGGAAAGGTTTCACCTGAAATTTCGTGAAGTTTCTTGCTTCTGCATGCTCGTGTCCAATGTCCAACTTTTCCACAGCGATGACATTTTGAGTTGCGTGTGGGGCATGCCTGTTTCTGATGAGGAGGTCCTGAACATCTCTCGCACTTTATGGCAGATTGCTTGTTTTGGTTCTTCTAACTTTTGCTGTATCTTGAGTCCACATCAGCGCTTTTACCTCTGCTCTGCTTGGGTTTCTTTGCTTTGAACTTTTCACTGCGTCGACGGTTGGTTGTGCTGAAAAAGCTTTAAAACTCATAAGATTCTGCCGTTTCTTAACTACTTATTTTTTCGAACAGCATTAATAGCTTTTTAAAGTGTTAATTCATTTTCCAGTTGCAACCTTTCAGATAAATTTTTATCACGAATCCCAACAACTATACGGTCACGAATCAATTCGTCATGTAGATCTCCAAACACACAAAATTCGGCTAGAGTATAGAGATCAGTAATAAAACTGTCTACAGACTCACCCTATTCCTGAACACGCATGTTGAATCGGGCTCTTTCGAATATCACATGTATTGCTTTCTATCGGCATCATTGAGGTCAAATGACTGCAATATGTCATCTGCTTCGTCGCCCATTGAGTGTATCAATGTGTTGACTTGACTCTCTTCTCTTCATCTCGCTTGTTGAGTTCAGATGCCACTCTGAAACGTTCGAAACGTCGAATCCATTTACACCATTCTTCTGGCTTAAAAGAAAACTTTTCTGGGGGCGTGACTTGAAACGTCGCCATCTTGCACGTGAACTTTGTTGCTAGCTGCGGGGCTCACCAATGTAGCGCCTCTTAGTCGTCGACTCGTAGTCTTAAGACCGCTCTTCTACATTCGTAGCCATGCACACTCCTCAGTTGTAACTTTTAAGTTTTCCTGTCACCATGTTGAGTTAGCCGAGCCAGAGATAAGACTTCATATTAATAACTCTCGTGTTTACTAACTAACTGGAAAAATAACTCTTCTAAACTTATATAGGAAAACGACATGTTTATGAACTATGTGCTGCACGCACCTATGGGAATTATTTTATAATTATGTGTTATTTGACAATGAACATAACACAACAATGTAGTTGTTGAATACTCCCAAATGTGTTTTCTAAAAAAATTAGAGTTATAAGGCTAAGTATCGAGATAAATTCCTCTGGTTGTAAAACAGCTACTGGCTTTGATTTTCTTTCTTAGTCAATCAGCAACCACTTGCCAGATTTTCTGAAACTCGGTGCCAAATTAAAGAACTTGAAAAGGGGAAAGTTGTAGCGCAGTAGCCATGTAAACAGCGTACATTTTTTTGGGACACCCAGTATTTAAAACCAGGTTAAATTTAAGCCAATCAAATTCACCCTGTCCATTGGACTGACCAATTAGATCGAAGCATTTGATGACCTGGCTTATGTTTACCTTGTTTAAACTTTTCATTGTAAGTGGGTCATAAGAAATACGTAGTAGGGACAGTTAAGTTTGTAGCTCTTTCTATCAAACTAGGTACCTAGGAAGTCATAAGTGAAAACTAACTATATTTTAGATTTTTCCTCTGCCAAAGAGGCAGCATAGTTTCGAGTAGCATGGGTAAAAACATCGTAATATTGCTGTGTTTGCGTTTTTGTCATTTTACAGAGGGGATCTACTGTACCTTCTTTAAAAAACTATTCTTGTGCGAAGGCGCACTAAGACACAGAAATACAAGGGAGCTCTATTCGAACAACTTGAGAGCGGTTGGGTGTAACCACGCTCAGTTGAAGAAGAAACAGAACAGAAAACAAGACAACAAAACAAGACATAAGGATCAAGACAAGGTAAATAAATGATCGATCAAAACATCCGTGTCCTAACACCCTTGGTCATGTGACATATCTAAAAATAGAATTCCTTTTTGGGTCCAACATATGATGTTCTATACACATGCAAAGTTTCAAGGCTCTAGGTTGTCCAGAACAGAAATAAATTAGGGGGGCTGAATCAGCCCCCTCCCTAGGCTTCCTAGAGTATCAAATACCCTAGGCCTGATAGGGTTAACCCTATTTCACATGGGGGGCATTTTGGCCCCCCCCCAACTGAACAATTCAATGTAGCAGTTAGGCGACAGGACCAAAGAGGCTGAGACTCATTGACTTTTCCTAAAAATTAATGCGCTACCAGATAATGAAATTTACAATTAGCTCTAATTGGTCACATGACCACAGAATGCCCATATTTAGAGAGTAGTCACAAAAGAAACACAAATTTGGCTGTAGCTGTTGCAATTTCCAACCAATTATCCTATAAATTATATCATTGAATTCCCTCATCAAGACCTTTCATTTGATATATACTTTGTTTACATTATTGTTCATCTGTAGTTTTTCAGAACTATGACGTCACACTTCAATATGACGTCATTGTTCTAATGGAAATTTAAAAAATTTTGAGAAACAATTTTTTTTTGTATGCAATAAGGAATAAACAATTCAGATATGCAAGGAAAGATTAATTTAGATGGCTATTTCATCAAAATTATGAGATGTGATTTAATGGTTATTGAATATCCCGTATTCAGTGAATGTAGCTTCAAGTTCCATGGCTGCACAATATTGTTTTCAAGCTATAAATTCTTATTATTTGTCAAAAATATAGTTTAAAATTATCAAAATATAGTAGCTTAATGCTTTAAGAAGATAATTGACCACTTTAGACTTGAAAACATTGATGATTACAAGTTTTGTCAAGAAAAAGCTCAATTTTCTCATACCTACCTTCAGAAAACCAGTTGCCTAGCAACGGGTCACGTGACTAATCAAAAATTGATACTATCAATAGATTCTCCATTAGTAGGTGATAATTACTACCAAGCTTCATTGTCGTATCTTTTATAGTTTAAGAGATAATTAGGGGGCGAAAAACGCCCCCTATGCCAAAATCACTAAAAAATACCCCATGTAAAATAGGGTTAAAGGAATATCGAGGACCATCTTTTGACAAATGTGAGGGGGAGACAATTGCCTACTCATACCCTCCCTGTGGCAATGCTACTGAAATCGTAGATCTTGTAATGAAATTTGAGACTAATACTGCGAAGCGTCGATCATGATTGATCGACAGCTTTGATTGTGCTGATCAAAGTCAAATGTCTTCAGTTTTCAGTTTCATATAATTTGAATTCTCTTTTAAACAATTTATGATTCTACATACAGTACACACAAATAACTAAACTACGTAAACTGAATATTTATTATTTTACAACAACAACAAAAATACAATGTTACAGAAAACTAAATGCAATATACAAGTACGAAGAGGAGCTAAATGATAAATTGCATGTAGGGAATTACTTAAAGGAGGAGCTCTCTCAATAGGTAAACTAATCGAAGTCGAAAAATATGTCGATCATGATTGATTTATAGTTTCAAAATAATTTAAGGCAAGAACATATATGATTGAATTACTTACTTTCTGACAGCTTATTTATTCGAAAATATAGGTAATGGCATGAGCAATAGTTGCTGCGTTCGTTCTCAATATGATTTAGCGAAATCTCTGTAATAAATGATGAGTTAAGGCCTTTGATGTTATTGCTAAGTGCAAAGGACAAGGACAAACCGGACAAACGTCATAACATCTTGCAATATGGTGAAAGATCTATTAGGCACACTGGTGTTAGCTAAATCTTGGAACAACATTCCCTTGCTAATCAAACAGTCTCCATCAGTGATGAGTTTCGTCGTCGACTAAAATTACACCTGTTTTCTTCGAATCATCAAGCTTAGAAGTTTTAGCTGTTTTTGCATTGATCAATCTCAAAATGTTTAAGATACTTCAAATTGAATAATAGGCTTTTAACGAAGTGGGTGCTCTCTCTTCGATTTGTTTATCCAGAGAGCTCGTCCTTTAAGGAAATATTTCTCCATCTTAATTTTTGATGTTCTATGTAATCTTGTTGTAATTTTGTCATCTTCTGTAACTTTTCATATCGTACGATTTATAAATTTCATTGGTTTAAATGATTTTTGTATGTAGTTGAATTTTCTAAGTTGAAGCTAAACTGAAGTAACGGAGAAAGTTCGATTTTACGGGGCCCAGCTCAATGATATCATTGCAACATACAATGGAAAAGCAAAGCTCCTCTTTCTACGGGCCCCGGGGCAGTTGCTCCGGCTACCCCCCCCCCCTCTCGGCGGTCCTGAGTTTAGTTCCAGCTTAAATAAGGTAAAGAGAGCCGTAACCAATTTCAGAACAATAGGTGATAGACTGCCTTCAAGTCAAACAATTTTTGAATGAGTTTGTTCATTAATGTCAATGAATCATAGAGTGGCGTAGCCAACGTAAATTAGTGATGAACGTAGAAATAAGGGGTCTAGGGCGGCTGGAAAATTGTTTGATTTGAACGCCTCTCGTGATCTCATGTTTGCAAGTACTAAGCTGGAAACTCTGACAATTTGTTTTATATGAATCACAACCATCTTCAGGAAAATTTTTGAGTCAATACTTTGGCTCAGAATGCCTTTCTCAAGGCAATTTGGAGGGAAAATTTCTGAGAACATCAACCATTACGGTGGCTGGCTCGTAGTTTGTGATATTTTGGCATGTCTGCTTCGGAAGGCACAGCAGAAGAGTTTACCCTCATAACTCGAAGACTATGAAAAAAGCAGCCAGGTCGGCAGAATTTAAACCAGCTGCACGACATCACATGATGTACAGCACCAACCCACCCAATTTAAAGTCCTTTTACAATCTATCCCTTACGAGGGAGGCTTGAATTGTAGATCAAACAGAAACGTGAAGGTGTTGTTGAGAGCGCAGCATTTAACAAAGAAATTACCACAGTTTCCTTGCAAACGAAAGTTTAGTTGGCTTTCTTCAGCATAAAGTAATCTTGGTTTATTATGTGATTACGATTGGTGATAAATATTTCAACGGTTTGCGATTGAAGACTTACATAGTGTTACCTATGCTTTGTTCAACGAATCAAAGATGATCTTTGAGGGAAGTTATTGAAATCAAATGATTTTGCTCAGCCTTACTGGAGAATTCGCCATTGTGTTAAAGCATCTGTAGTGCTGTGCAGGTACTTTTAATGATTTTAAAATTCCAGCAGATGTCTTATATTGCTGTCAACGATTCACAAGTATTCAGGCATCACAAATGTTGTCTTTTCTGTAGCAGCTTGGAAAGCATTTGGCGGACGTCTGACGTCGAGGTTTGCTATGATTTTATTAACTTTGCACTAAACTTTCTTCTGATTTCAACACAAGCAACAATCAACATAAAATAAGGAGGGAGGATTACATAAATACTGATGGTCCAGATATTGACAAAATGTTATCTTTCACATAGCTTCTTCAATCAATTACATCGATTCTGAGCAAGTTCTGGACCATCTTTAGTCTTAATTTTGGCCTCTTTGTATATTTCGTAAATTTTCAGCCGATGTATTCATCAATTCATAAGTGGTGGGACACTAGTAAATTAGATTAGGTTAATTTAGAATTAGAAGGTAGCATTAATTTCTTGGCTTACCTTGAAATGCCATTAACTTCTCTTCCTTGCCATTAGCAGCCTTTCTCAGCCAAACTTCCTCGCCTTGAACTGAAGAGCTCCATCTCATGTGTGCTTTCAAAAAGTTTGGGCCTAACGACCTTTGTTATCTCCCGCGTTAGGCCCAAACTTTTTGAAAGCACACATGAGATGGAGCTCTTCAGTTCAAGGCGAGGAAGTTTGGCTGAGAAAGGCTGCTAATGGCAAGGAAGAGAAGTTAATGGCATTTCAAGGTAAGCCAAGAAATTAATGCTACCTTCTAATTCTAAATTAACCTAATCTAATTTACTAGTGTCCCACCACTCATGATCAATTAAGGTAAAGAAGAGATGTGCTAAGATTCAGCATATGAGAACTATTACTATCAGGGACCGCAAAGCATGGTAGGCTTGGTGGGCTATAGTTCACCCACTGGTTGGGAAAAAAATTGCTTAACTTTTGTTGACAACATTTTGAAAATAATTATTACTTAGTCGGCTGAAAGAGAAGCTGAAACTGGAACCGTTAAAGACGAATTTAGAACAATATAGATTGAAGCTCTTGATTTTGTAATACACTTTATAGATCTACGATTAAATCAGCAAAGTTGTAAAACGATTAAACAGCTTGAATTGCTACTCCTCGAAGCATTGGCGGCATTGGCGTCTAATGATTTCGCAGATAAAATTGATTATTGGAACTAGTCACTATGATGGTGATAGTTTCTTCATGTTATCATGAAAAGGGCATTTTCCAGCCATCCAATAAGCATGATCCCAAACGGATCCCCTGTTTAATGTCGCTTAGCGCTCGCTTTCTAGCCTATCCACTTTTTGGATCGCTCCGCAGTCCTTGTTATTGCTTTTCTGATTTCTTCGTCAATTGATTACTTCAATGCCACGCAAGTTTTACTCCATCTGTAATCTTAAGCTGGCTTCTTCGTATGACTTTATAAACTTTCCACTTGTCTCTTCCCAAATTATGTAGAGTAAGGGGGATATACTGATGGTCCAGTCATGAACAAAATGTTATTAACTTTTGCAATTTCTTTTCCGATAAATTACATCGATTCCAAGCAAGGTTTGGACCATCTGAAGTCTTATGGCTTCTTGACAGCATTGTGTAAATCTTAAGCTGGTGTCTCAACAAGCTATGTAGAATAGGGAGGAGATATACCGACGGTTCATTCATCAGTAAAATTTATTCGTTCATTTATTCATTCATTCATTCATTAAGTCATTCATTCAGTCATTAATTCATCAGTAAAAGTCTACTTTTTTTGCGTGATCGTCCTTCACTTAATTCCCGACAGTCCTCTATCCCCCTAGCTCTGTTTTAATCATTATTCCTTTGGGCTTTTTTGTACGTAGGAACTGCAAACATTCACTTATAGTTGTTCATCGTTATGAGTATAAATAGAGCCTCGTGCTGTTGGAACATTTAATTCTGATGATGAAGGACGGAGAATTGCTTCGAAACGTCAATTCAATCATGGACTAGTCAACATCATTTTTTCTTTCCATTGACATCGGATATGTCTTAACCCTATCTGACCTGGGTGATTTGAAGCACTCAATTTATCTCTGTTGTTGCTTGAGATATAGCAACCACATTCGGCACAAAGGTTGTTAATTATATAAACAAAGAATTTTTGAAACAATAGTTTAATTAGCACTGTTGTCGTCGTTGCTAGAGCATAATTGATATTATGACGTCATATGACGTCATAAAAATGAAAGTGTGTTAAAAGGTTGTAAAACTTTAATTTTTTTGTAGAAATGAAATATATGGATCAAAATAGGTGTAAATTCATAGTTTCGACTTAATTGGACCAATTTAAAAGGATTAAGAGAGATACAATGTATATTTTTCAAAGAGTGGTGTACGAAAACCTGGTTACCATGGAGACACGGCTAAAAATTGAGCACCAAAATTGTCGCAGTTTCATTGCTATATTATAGAAAGTTAAACTTGCTAAATCTCAGAGGTATCCAGCAACCAGGGAAACACGTATAAATGAGAATGTACGAGGGAGGACGGAATCCGCCCCCCCAAGGTCAGATAAGGTTAATTTGTCTCATTTGGAATTGTCTAACTTGGAATTGTCTAACTTGTCAAACTTAGAATGAAATGAATACAAAGATGATTATCGTCACAATCCTTGTTCTCCATCAGTAAAATGTTATCGTTTCCCTTGTTTTTCCTCAATAAATTACATCAATTCCTAGCAAGGTTTGGAGCATGTGTAATCTTAAGTAGGCTTCATATGATTTTGTAAAATTTCTACAGATGCATTTTACTTGCTACGTAGAATAAGGAGGAGATCATGGTTCAGTAGTTAATGTGATGTTACCATCTCTCTAATTTTCCCTTTATTAATTATGTCGATTCCAAGCAAGGTTTGGAGCAAATATACTGATATATACTGATGGTTCAGTCAGTATATCCATTCCAAGCAAGGCTGGGTATCTGTAATATTAATTTTGGCTTCTTCTTATGATTTTGTAAAACTTCTACAGATGTTCCTACTTGCTACGTGGAAAGGGTGAAGATGTATGCCTATGTTTCAGTCATTAATGAAATCTTATCATCGCTCTTATTGCTTCCTCACCTGACGAGATTCATTCCGACAGCGAGGTTTTGATCATCTGCAATATTAAATAGTCTCCGTCAGCGAACTCTAAACAAAACGATGATTTCATTGCTTTTGAAAGCTTAATATTCGGTTACGCCAAGTATTGTGGACACGATCAACTCCCAAACCGTGTCCACAACACCTATGATGAAATGACTACGTAGTTTGTATGTCCTCTACTATAAATCATGACCCAAACAGGGTCTTGAACTCTAATTCGACCCAAACAGGGGTCAAATCATGACCCAAATAGGGTCTTGAACTCTAATTCGAAGCCTGACTTATGCAACTGTATACAGATCAAGACAAATGAAGCTACAGCTCCTCCACAGCACAACAGCAACGCAAGCAAAGGCACGACTTCGTTCACAAACCTTGTCTGTAGTTTTATGTTTTATGCAGAATGGGGAATTTTGTAATTTCACTGTAAAGTCTTGATAACAATTTGATGACAATAAAAGCAGTTTGTGTCACTAATAAGCGATTGAAAATTATGGCTTTGTAGATCGAATTCATCGACTTAAATCATCCCTTTGTCTATTCCATTGATACTGAAAGAATTAATTTTTCTCTAAGTTAAACATTGTTTCGCTACATGTTGAGGCTTATCATTTGTAAGAAAGCTTATCATTTGTAAGAAAGTCAGCCAAGTAGTGCCTGTTTTTCAAACACATGTCAATACTTGCTAAAAAGTAGCAAGTTCTCGATCATTTGTTCACAAAGATTAAAAAAACTGTGTTTTTGAAAGAAACGGTTGCAACAGTAGCATGGATTTGCATCTGCAACAGATTCCCGCTAACTTGTGGTTTCAGAAACTCGTGTTTAACTTGCCTAGACGTGAGTGTTGCTCCGTCACAGATGAATTATTAGTGAAAGATTTTGCAATACTTATGTCTCGAAGCTTGCGTTAAGACATTTCTTATTAACCTGAAATGAGGATCATGCAATATCGCAGTATAATGTCATAAAGTTCACATGCAGCTGTGGTATAATCGATTCTTTCTGTTAGGTGGCTGTCGTTTGCTGTCAAGAATCGTAAAGCAGGCAAGCTTCAAGAACGGGCTGTGATCAAAAGCAGCTTAGAGACGTTTATCTTGAGAGCTGAAAACCAAGATTCTAAATTCACATAAATGGAAGAAAATCAAACTGCAGGACAAGGAAAAAGCCGTGAGAGGAGCTGGAAGAAAGCTTTGCTTCATCGATATCTTGAAGACCAAGTTATCTACAGCAGTTTCGATTCCCAATGCAGTCACTCAAGTGAGCATTTCGATGACTATAGCAATAACAACTGCACAGCATCTAACACAATTACGTTGAAGCTTGACGGTGAAAACATTTGCAGCAAAGAGCATGATAATTGCTTCAATAAGCGGCAGATCATCACAAGCGAAACCTTATCATCAGCAAAAAGAAATGCGAAATCACGTTACCGCGAGCTGAGTCCTATTCACTCCAAACTCTCAAGAAGTCTTGATGAGAGACATTTTAAATCTATGAATCTCGAAATTCCTTACCAAGGTGAAAAAATTAGCTTTGAAAGCCCATCAAACAAAGTTGGGGACCTTACAAGCGAGCCTCCAGCGCAAAGAAAATCTTCCGATTGCAGTAATAACCACCTAAGATGGCAAAGAACCTCATCTACAAGCCTATTTACCGACGACACGACGGGATTTGATGGAAACAGAGATTCTGTTTACGCTAGTCAGCAGAGTGTTGATAACATCGTCCCCCTGCGGGGTACTGGAACGCCCTTCGGTTGCAAATATGCAAATACAAGGAAGCCCATGTTGTCCCTCTCAAGTCTTGACGGGTCTCTGAATGACTTCCATGGGTATAATGATACAGAAGGAAGAAAAATCAGTGCGTCGTCGTTCAGAAGTAGTTGTAGCAATTTAGCAGACATTGATTTCGATGACATTTACCGTGATAGAAGTGGCACAAGCTCTCCTGTGTGTCAACCATTGAAATCTTTTAAACTTCCACCAATAAAAAATAACTCTCGAAGCACAGAAAACTAACGATGCGTTGGTTAATTACATTAACTATGAAATTTATAATTGGATGAATATCTAAAGAAATTAAACAGAATGGTCTGGCCTATCGATGATAACTTAACTAGAGAGGAATCCGACGTTATCTATTAAAGGCTCCTTGACAGTTTACTTAAGAATATAACAGGTATCGAAGAAATAGGTAACAGATTTGATTGGAATACAGGGTATCTCAAAAAAGTTTTTCCCCGTTTCTATGGCTGCTATGGAGGAGCTGTAGATTCAGTCATCTCGAATTTACACAGTTAGATACGTTAGGCTTCAACTTAGAGTTGGAGCACCAGTTTGAGTCAATCTGACAAGTCAGCTTTTCTTCTTATTCAGCTGGCAAAAAACAAAGATAATTGGATCTACGTATGTATGTATGTATGTATGTATGTATGTATGTATGTATGTATGTATGTATGTATGTATGTATGTATGTATGTATGTATGTATGTATGTATGTATGTATGTATGTATGTATGTATGTATGTATGTATGTATGTATGTATGTATGTATGTATGTATGTATGTATGTATGTATGTATGATTTTGCCATCAAAGTAAAATACAACTATTTAAAAAGAAAAGAAATCTAATTACAATATCTACAATTTAAAATAAATACAGGCAAAAATTACATATCTTGTTAATAATCTAATTTAAAAACACCCCATGGTAAACGATGGCAGGGATAGCATTAAAAGGTCAATGCAACCTTGTTTCCATAATGGTCCCTCCAGGAGTGCTATTTAAAAGGAAAATGAAAGAAAAACGTTTTCGAGAAAAGAAAATAAAAAGTTTTCATAGTAAATAAAGTTTTGACTAGACCGGAAGTACAATCGATGATTTCAATGACGAATAAGTATTGTTATTGGTTGTTTTTGGATTTCTAATAATATATATAGGGGCTATCATTAACACTCTGGAGATTTTTAAAGAATTGGTCTTTGATCTTGTGTTTGAAACTGTTGATGTTTGTTGCAGATTTCAGTTCTGAGGATAGGCTGTTCCATATTTTAGGTCCTAAATATGAGAGACCATTTTGCCCTGTGTTGCTTTTTCGGTAAGGTTGAATTAGTTTGTTTTTAGATCTTCGAGTTACTCGGCTCTGGCAAGCTGGTAAGAACATTTCCGACATATATGATGGGGCTGCATTATCAAAAAGTTGAAAACCTTTGCAGCAGTGCATTGCTGAAACTTTTAGTGGGGAGCCAGTTAACAGTTTTAAATTCGTTTATTCCTATATGCGCTCTGTTACTAAGGTTCAAGCAGAATCTGATACATTTATTTTGAGCCGTCTGAATTTTTTTGGTTAATCGTTTATTCAACATTGGAAGCAAAGCACTGCATGCAAAGTCAAAGTGGGGTTGAATTAGTGCATTGGCCAGCAATCTCCGAAGGGAAGAATCAAGAAAAGTTTGCTTTCTGTAAAGGAATTTGAGCCTGCCATTGATTTTACCAAGGGTCCGGGTAGCCATTGACTCACCAAACAAGCCCCCGTCCAGGACACAGCCCAGGTCTACAGCTCCTCCACAGTAGCCGAAAAAATGGAGCAAGAAATTTGGTTGAACCAATCCTAGCTCACATGTAGACCCATTGCCCAGATGAAGAGATTTTAAACGAAACATAGAGCAAACCATTGCTACCATGCTACCACGGTTTCCAAATTTCTGGAAACTTAATTGATGCTGTTTTTTGTTCAGACAAGTTTCAGAAGAACCCCTTTGAATAAAGAATTAACTAAAATAATTAAAAATCATAAGAATAATCACATTCTGGACATCTTTAGAAAGTAGACCGGTTCTATCAGGCGTAGCAACAAAACTTACCTCGAATCAATGCGAAGATTTTCATGATATTTCCAACATGGTTTACTTCGATATAGATATCGTTTTCGTTAATATTAGTGCATCGCGAGTTTAAATATAAGATCTTTGAAGGGCATAGTTGCCTCCACTTCCAAACCAGAGACTGAGGGTTAAAACTTTAGATGGTACGTTAGGTCGCATTATTTCATTTCATGTCACGCCACGTCATGTCATGTCATGCGATGTTATATCATGTTATGTTACTAGGCTTGCCGCATGTCGCCTGCGCCGCTCTGGCCCGCCGTCGCACACTTCACCCTCATTACGATAACGAAAGGAAAGAGAAGCTCTGTTCAGTCCTGCTCTGTTCTGTCCTTGTCCTAATAAACCCCTTCCTTTCAAGACAAGATTATGGATATACCCGTTCTATTTTCTCCTCCAAGTTATATGAAGTAGAAAAGGCTATTAACCATCGTCCTAAATGTTTCCCATGCTTGTAACTTGGGTACCAGACTCCATCTCTTGGAGGATGACGTTTATTGAACTAAAAAAATGTCGATCTTGATGTTGGTGCAATCATACCACGCTCGACTTGCGTGTTTTTTTCCATATTTCGTATGTTACTTGCTGAGGAGATACAGTTAAATGATCAAATTCTATCATTCTTAGTTATGCCTGTAGATGCCATAAGTATTGAAGCTTCTAGGTGAAACTAGTCTACATGCAATATGTTAGACGACTGCAATAAAGATGGCACATAAAGATGAGTCCAAATGCATCTTTCGATGAATGATAAATGCCCTTGTGTTATCTGTATAACAGTAGCTTTTAAGGAAAGTACTCATGACAATTTGGATTTCTATATAATTAAAGTATTCTGATTTGGAGTTAACAGTTGCTGCAAGGGCTGAAAAGCAATTACAGAATTTGTCGCTTGTGGTTATTTTCCACTGTTTACTTCTGGCTGCGGACTTTCATCTCAGAAAATTTGATCGTACCATGCCTATTGCTTAGAGATTGCCATGAAATCATGCTCGCTTTTCCACCGGCACCTGAAGGAAATAAGCCATTTAGATTTGACCGGTGACAATGGTTGTACCACCACGCCCCTTTCCAAACAACAGCACAGTTATAACTGCCACCTGCTTTATCATTATCCCTATCCATTGTGGTAAATTTCATGTTATTCTGTTCGTTCAACGAATCCCCAGCACTGCCAGAATAGCCAGATACTTCTAATTTATAACCACTTCTTTCATCACCAACCTTGAATCTGCTGTACTTTGCGAATGCCTTTTTACCGGTAAGATCAATCAACTCGACTCTTAATGTAACACCTTTCCATGTCAATGTATGAATGTTATTCAAGCCTAACCAGAAGTTCTTTCTTTTATCGCCAAATCCTTTCTGATAATCTGTCCAGCCCCTATAAAAGTCAGTTGAAGCATCTTTCCTTCTCTGTATTACTGTCCAGCCACCACCGTCTGTCTCCATATCACAATACACTTCAACGTGTCTAATACCACCAATCCATATGGAGTAAATTCCACTTGACCTTTTTCCAGCATCCCATACTGCTTGGCAGCTCTCTGGCTTACCTGCATAAGATATCATAGAATTAAAGAAATCAGTCAATACAGTAAACACCCGCGTACAAGAACCTACAACTTTGCAAGTCAGCCTGATTAGGTTCTTACATATTGAGTATTTAGTGGGAAATTAGGCTGTTCAGGTTCTTAAATTGCTTCTTATTTCATTCAGGGCTGTCAGGCATTTCTTTTGTTTAGATTGAAACTTCAAGTCCATTATTTGCTGTCAGTTCAGAGGCACCTGGGTTCATGAGGCCTCATTCATAGCGATAGTCCGTGGAAGAATCAGAAATTTTACGGAATGCAATGAAATGCTTTCAAAGCATCTTTAGAGTTGTTTGCAATTTGCACAAATGACAGTATCAGTCCATATAGGCTAAATGACAAAGCAGCTGGAGTTTTTGCATCTAATTTGGTGATCTCTACGAATGAGAACCTATTTCAATTTTCAGGCTGAACTGGTTCTTATATATTGAGGGTCTAAATTGCAGAATTTCAGCCTGTAGGTTCTTAATCACTAGGTTCTTATACGCGGGTTTTTGCTGTATACCGGATGGGTCAAAGAGTTTCCATGTGAGGAGGGCTGTTGAATAGAGTGTGTATGGCTAATGATAATCTACCAGTCAAAAGATAATTTAGATGAATTTTTTGAAAGGAACACCATTCACCCTTAAGACCCAAAAACTTAGAGAAATGCTTGTAAGGTGTTTCTATTGGAATCAAGATATCCACCCTCCATGCAGATCCATTATTCATTTGGCTTTGAAATTTAAGTTGAATGTAATAGTTTACGAACGGACCCACCGTACAAGACTTACAGCTATTGCCATTACTCCAGGTACATGAAATCAGAGAGAGTGTGGGACGAGCCAAAGAAACATACTTCATTGGCTTGGCTAACACTCTGTCGCCCAACGGACTAAACAGCACCAAAGACCGCTAACAAACATAATGCCACTTTAACTGTATCTACAAGCACACTCTCTTACCGTGCCTATCCTTATTCATAACCACCACCGTCGTTATCATTATCACCACCATCGTCATTATCATTATCATCACCATCACCATTATCATAATCATCACTATCACCATTATTACCACCACCACCAGCAGCACCACCATAATCATCATGATCATCATCGTCATCATGATCATCATCATCATCATCATCATCATCATCATCATCATCATCATCATCATCATCATCATCATCATCATCATCATCATCATCATCGTCGTCGTCGTCGTCGTCGTCGTCGTCGTCGTCGTCGTTACTATCTCATAACACCATTTCATAACTCGTTTTGTTTTGTCAGTATTAACAATATCATATTATCAACGTCATAATCATCATCATCATCATGATATCACGTAACCCTTGTATAGTTAACCGATATAGCATCTGCGTAGCCATCATATCTAGCCAATCACATGTAACCTCTCCATTTCAAATCGTTGTACATATTCATATCGTCAATGTAACTACTACATAACAGCCCTGAAGAAGTCCTGCACGGCAGGACGAAATATTGGTATCTAATAAATATTTCTTAATTTCGCACATATTTGCTGTTGTTCTTCGCCGCATTGCGGTGTTCCTGCTCCAGTGTCATGGTGGCTCAACATTGGCTAGGGGGGCACCAACAGTTTTGGCGCCCCCTAGGAAACTGCGACTGTTCTTTGTTGTACAATGTGCCATTGCAATCGAAAGGTAGTTCATTCTAGACCATGCTTTCAAATTGAATGGGTATGCTTCTTTGTGATCCCGTTGGAACAGAATTCAAACAGGTAGGATGGGCCTAAATCTTTTCGCGAGCGAAGCGAGCGAAAATTTTTGAGACTATGCTCTTCATATCGTTGGA
Source organism: Aurelia sp. 4 Dawson et al 2005 (assembly GCA_964019985.1). NCBI lineage: Eukaryota > Metazoa > Cnidaria > Scyphozoa > Semaeostomeae > Ulmaridae > Aurelia > Aurelia sp. 4 Dawson et al 2005. The sequence goes on along the minus strand of OZ026494.1, from coordinate 10,052,686 downwards.
AAATGCTCATGCTGCGAAGAATTTACCATGTTACTAACAAAAAGGAATATGAAATTGAGAGGCTTCTCGGGGAAAATTTTTAAAATAGAATATCAAAATCTCTAAGACTATGAAGTAACGTATAGTAAAAACTTAAATGATTCCTTTTTCGTTCTCTTTTGGATATTCAGCGATAACAGACATTCACCTCTAGGCCCAAAATCTAGTTAATGCATCTGTACGTAAGTTATCTGGATGATGTACTTTTCTGTCTAATCTGGTGTTTCTAAATCCCGCCAGAAAATGGGACTCAAGTAAATTTTCAGGATGAATAATGCGATATACACGCCGCTAACTTTCATTTGAGTAAAATGGTATCGAAGTCCTGCACCCCTATCCTAGATACTGAAACCCATCGCATCTTCCATGATCCAACATCAAACAGTTGATTTTATGTTGATTTTACAAGGTAATCAATCGCAGAAGATCTTTGTGAATGTGTGATGTGTTCTCCAAATATACTCTGAATGCGCTTCTGATAAGCTATTAGTGTGTTACCATGTCCTCAAAGCATCCTCAAAGGCTTAAAGTTAGGCAAAAAATCTCCTATACTTTTTTCTGTCACATTTGTACATAACAACATGATTTAGTGTCAATCGAGCTTTCGGGCATTTGGCTCCCCCTCAAAACGTTGGGTGCCTTCGGCGCCCCCATATTCTTACGTCACTGGGGGGCACGTGCCCCCCGGCCCCCCAGCCACCACGCCACTGTCCTACTCTCCAACTGAATGCAATATGTAAGTTTCAGAAACACAACATTAATCTCAATAGCAAGTAAATTATAGACGAAAATGGAACATGGAATCCTCGCTCCCATACATGCTCCTTGCCTACTTTTTTTGTTTTACAGATGACTGATTTTACCAAAAAAATATTTACATTTAAGTTGGCCTTTGACTGATCGATTGATATTTTAGCTTTGAAAATCGGCCAAAAAAATGCTTTTATCCTACAGCACCCCCCAAACATGTAAACTTATGTTTTGTCAGCTACGTTTTTTGAAACTATGTACCATCCTTTAAGGCGCCACCTCAATTTAAGGCATTATTGGCTGAATGGTTTCATGGTGTTGCTCTCCAGATTTCCAGAAGTGTACGAATTTAGGCCAAATTCGTGTAACCGCGAAACTATAATGGACCCACAAATAGGAGTTACTTCGTAAATCTCATTTGTTTCCTTGAAATCATGGAAGAGCTTGAGGGTATGCATAGCATTTGATGTCTCGCTTGAAAATCGGCCTCTTATGGAGTCCCCTGGTATCTGTACAAACTTGATCTTAAAAATGGAGTCATGTTTATGTTAATGAGGAGCTCGTTAACCAGATGTGGAGCAAATTTTTTGATGCACCCTGTATCTGTATCATTATGAATATCATGATCACAAACTGACATGTTCTATCACATAACATTACAGCAAACAGGGCAACATTTCGTTTTCAATAGACCGCTGAGTTTGTTTTGATTTGGAGATTGACCAATCAGATCACGCTATTTTTAAAGATGGCCGCTCGCTGTAAACAAACCAAGCCTCGAAAAAGGGCCAAAACCCCTCTTTCTTTCTGTGCCACGGATTTGCCGTTTTCGAATATTTTCAAACAGTGACAACGAATTTCTTAAAAATGAACTCTGATGCACACTTCCAATAAGCATTTTCTCGATATTCGGCCTAAATCAAGATTTACAGGATCTTGAAAATAACGAAAAAATCGCATGGTTTCAGACTGTGCCTTTTCTATTATTCCAGGAAAATTACTTGGAAATCAAAGCATGTCCGAAAAGATTATTTTACAAGTCAGTTCACTTTGAAATCGACAAATAAAAGTAGATCTCTAGTCCCTTTGAGTTGAAGGATGTCAAGTGGGTTGATTGTTTGGTCTATAGAAGTGTAGGCAGGAAGCGGGCCTGTTGCGATTTTATGTTAACGGTCATAGAATCAAATTATTTAGACATTTGCGACGAACTGAGATCGCAAGCGCTTGCAACATCAACGTTTCATGAAAACAAATTTCGAATCTAAACTGAACATCGTTACAGCTAATTGTTACAACGATCGCTCTGACAGATCAGGATAGCACTTGGCAGCATCTCATGGCTCTGTCCACCAGCACCCGCTATCGTATGTTGCCTCCGACTCATCAAATTCATCTGGCACTGTTTCATCGTTGTCATAACCGCGTTCTCCTATCAAGATATCGTCATCTTTATTCTCTGTGAGAGTTTCGGAGCCAGATTACAACCAATGAGTTTGCCCTCATCTTCATCGTTTCCATCTCGGATATCAAAAACCCAAGAATTCGAAACAAATAATAAGGGACTCGCTGCACTAAATGATTGCTGGCAAGATGCATTCTGTGTGAAATGAGTGACCTTTTGGCCACGACCATGAACAATTATGCGGGCAGGACTCATCAAATCACATCCGCCTTGTCACACTCTTTTTAAGGTTTAAGACATCTTTCTTGAAATTTAGAAAGTCTGAGAGTGAGCGCAGGTTAGGCTCCACAACTCCCATAGTCCTATAACTGCGACGGATCATGCAGTCTGATGTCCAAAAGAAGGACGGGTAAGTTCTGCATTTACTTTTGCTCAAAAGTTTTATGAGGAAATACACATATTTTTGTAAGAAGCTAAGAATTTGGGCCAGTACTGAAACTTTCTCACTATTATCAAAATTTGAATACTCGAAGTTTCTTAGGAGTTTATTAAAGGTCTCATAACGATCTTCATGTTCACTACCTGTGCCCTCATGAATATTTCAAAACAAGGCTTCTTGAAGTACCTTTCGAGCAATATGATACAGGAAAAAAGTGAGAATAAAGCAAAACCATGCTAAGGTTTCCTCGGTCAAAATAGACGTACTTTTTATAAGAAACTAAGAATTGAGGCCAGAACTGAAAGTTTCTTAAGATTATCAGATTTCAGTTCATTACCTGTTCCCTCCTGAACTATCCAAAACAAAGTTGTTTGAGGCCTTACTGATGTTTAGATTTTATTTGAGTACCTTTCAAGAAATATGATACAGGAAAGATGTGAAAATAGAGTAACATATGCTGGGGATTTCTTTTGAGGAAATAAATAGTTTCTCAAGTTACATTTTCCCAGTACTGGAGTTTCTTAATTTTTGGCAATCTGGGAGTTGAGTTTTTTTATAAAAGATACGTGTAAATAGTTTCTTCAGCAATATTTTCCCAGTACTGGAGTTTCTCATTTTTTTGGTGATCTGAAAGTTGAGTCTCTTTTTAGCAGTTTCTTATAAAAGATAAGTGTAATCTCCATTTTGGGCTATAGATGGAGTCTTCAAGTCACTATGGCCTTGGACTTGCGAAGTCCATAGGAAAGTCCATTATGGACTCAACTGCATGAACGTGCAGGGAAGGAAACTGATAAAAAAGCTGGAAATGAGGTCAAGTGTAAGTCACATCACTTCTAAAACTTCTTCAAGACATAAAATATTTACCTCCGACAAAGCACTTCAGTTTCGCTTTGGGGAGCACCCTGGTGAACTCTCGTTCATGTAAGCTAATCTCAATGAACGAAATACAATTTTCTCCAGTCTTCTTAACTTTGACTTTGATCTCTTGCCAATGTTTTCAAACATTTTCAGGTGTTGTTGAAGGCCATTCGATCAACAATATACGTTCCATATCATTATGTATCCAAATTTCAGATTCCCATATTTCAGTGAAACTTCTTTAGGCATCTCAGCAACTTACTCCGTAAATACAGGCACACTCCCCTGGCAATATTGGGCCAAAATTAACTGGCGTAAGAGCTCAGATTTTCCCGCCAAAACTTTCCGGCCAAAACATGCTAAATTTCTCTTCTGGGAAGAGCTGAGCTGAACAGTAAGGAGGTATGTGAAGAATGAAAAATGCACTATGATTCTTGAAGCAAAGAGATCTCGAGGCCCCTTGTCCAAACTACCCTGGCCACCAGAACCTGAAAAGAAAAAGAGAGGGGAAATTTCTTCTCTTTTTCTTCTACTTTTTAAATTTCTATTAGGTTTTGGTACCCAAGGTATGTCCAAACATGTTTGCGAAATGTTAGATGAAGATTGCCAGTTTCCACATGTAGTTGGTTACAAGCCATTTGACCTTTTGTGGACTCCTTCACAAATTGATTAAAAAAGTAAATTTTTAGTTGTCAATTTCAAAGTCGTATGACATGTGAAACGATCTCTTTGGGCATGTTTTGATTTCCAAGTAATTTTCCTGGAATTTCTTTGAACTGTAACAGAAAGGGCACAGTCTGGAACCATGTGATTTTTTGGTTATTTTCAAAACCCTGTAAATCTTGATTTAGGCCGAATATCGAGAAAATGCATATTGGAAGTGTGCATCAGAGTTCATTTTTAAGAAATTCGTTGTCGTTGTTTGAAAATATTCGAAAACGGCAAATCCGTGGCACAGAAAGAAAGAGGGGTTTTAGCCCTTTTTTGAGGCTGGGTTTGTTTACAGCGAGCGGCCATCTTTAAAAATAGCGTGATCTGATTGGTCAATCCCCAAATCAAAACAAATTCAACGGTCTATTGAAAACGAAATGTTGCCCTGTTCATTACAGCAAGCACTCACGAGCATATCATCTCTGCGGAGGATCAGAATGAATGAACTGACATTGAAGAGAAAAACTTCGAACCCTTTGATCTGATATTATCATGCAAATTTGTTTAAAAACAATCATAAAATACACTTGTATGTATGTATGTATGTATCATTTCACCAAAAAAGAACATGTATAAGGTTATTAAAAAGAAAAAGTCTAATTTACAGGCGTGTGATACTAAGTTAAAAACATTTGCTCTAAAGACACCCCTAGATAAAATGGCAGGGATAGCATTAAAAGGTCAGTGCGACCTTGTTTCCATAATGGTCCATCCAAGGGTGTCAATAAAAGAAAAGTTTCCATAGAAGAATCGAAAATTTTTGAAGTGGTTAAAATACAGCTAATTTGTACCGTTACGGACTTAAAAGACCGAATCGCGCGAAAGAGAGGGTGTGCGGTGTCAATAGTACACATATATGTCATCTTCCTCTCTTTGTATCTTTTTGAAGAAATTCTCTTTGATCTTTTGTTTAGATGTGTTGACATTGTTGGTTGATTTCAAGTCTGATGGGAGACTGTTCCATATTTTGGGTCCTTGGTAAGATAGACACTTTTGGCCTGTGTTATTCTTGCGAAATGGAACGTTTAGTCTAAACTTAGACCTTCGCGTTACTCGACTTTGATCGGCTGGGTGGAATATTTCATCAGCATAAGCTGGAGCAGTTCCATCGAAAAAGTTCATTACAGTGACACAGATATTTTGATCTACTCTGTGCTTAGTGGGGAGCCAGTTTATAGCTTTGAATTCTGTGGCCCCAACGTGTGCTATGTTTTTTAAATTAAGATAAAATCGGATGCATTTGTTTTGGGCCGACTGGATTTTTTTGGACAGCCTCTTATTTAACATAGGGTACCATGAGGAGCATGCATAATCAAAATGAGGTTGAATACTTGTTGTTTTATGATTTAGTATAGAAGGAGAGGGAGGAAGGACAAGGAAGAGGAAGAGTTTTTTTTCATGTTTTAGCGAGAGGTTACTCTGGATTTTGGGAGTATCTGATTGAGACATTTTCGAATTTGAACATTTGTTGTAGTGAGAGATCATTACAGAGATTTTGATGTGACATACATTATGTTGGAAACCTATCGTTCATTTTATTAGCATCGTGTTGAAAAGAACTTGGCTGAGATTTGGATCGAAGTACATAAAATGGATTATATGTGTTGTTAATCTGTTGTTATACTAGGAGTACACGTACCGGGTTCATTGCCATAAAATGAGCCATCTCGATGTTCAGTGTAGGCAGTGAGTCCCAACACTGATATTTAGCTACATAACATAACACTGTAAAACTTCAAGAAAAAAGTAGTTGGTTATCTAATTCGAAGAATCTTATTGCGAAATACTGTTGTCTTTTTTATCTTATCTACACTGCAAGCATGGTCTTAAGCTATCCTTCCATGCCTTCCCTAGAACTTTATCATGTTCGACTTTTTTAGCATTCGAAAAAGTTCTAAAGGTCTTGAACCAATGCCATTAAAGGTTGGATCAAAATGAGACAAAATCTTGCCTACCTTCTACCCAGAGAGTTATCACTCCATTTGCATGTCCAATTAAGTTTTGTGCACTGCATTGATAGCTCCCACTGTCACCTTTCGTTATGTTCTCTATAACCAGTGTTCCATTATGCTTTGCATATGAATTTGATGGCATTCCTCTAAACGCTCTTTTCCATGTTATGGACGGCTTTGGGTTTCCAGTTGATTTACAGGTGACTTCAACTTTTGTGCCAGTGAAAGCATTGATCTGCGTTGGTGTTACAGTGACAGATGGAGCAACTGATGAAACAGAAGCAAAATGACAAAATTAGTAAAGTTGTTTAACTTGACATGAATACGGAATTGAATTTTGCTGCATAATGTTATAGATTTAGTGAAGTTCATATCAAACAAGAAACAAGTGAAATTGAAAGTGAGCGCACAAATAATGTAAAGCATGCGTCAGTTCTCAAAGTGAATGACCTGAGATGTGTAGCGCTTTGCGCTCGTCTATAAATAGGACAAAGAAACACTTAATCCCTCAATTGTTTTCTTTGGCTCTGCTTTCTTTCGCCACGAGCGGGATTATCAAATACAATAGGCTATTTATAAACTGAAAGGGAATGTACAATGGTAAATAGGCTTCTCTATAAATGGAACAAAGAAAATGCGCAAACACAGCATTGTTTCTTTAGTTACCGATTATTAACAACACGTGTGAGCCATCAATTTCAATGGGTTATTTTTAGATTTTTCTGTAATGTGCAAATGCAGGCTTATAGCGTTGCACAAACCCTTAAAAGCCATCTCATCTTTTAACTCAGGTTATTCACTTCAAGGAATTCTAAAAGCTTGTTCAATTTGTGTACAGGCAGTAGAAACCAATTTAAAATGCCTGCAAAGACAGAGTAGAAACTGCGTAAATAACGTCATCGAGCAATCTAAGAAATGGGGGAGACAACAAGTTTTCGCGCATGCGTCAGCAGTTTCTGCGCTGTCGCCTACGAATAAGACAACTGAGGAGTTTTTGGAGAGTGAATTTTTGTTATCGCTGGCCTGAGGTGAAATGCGATCTGGTTCAAACTGTATGTCAGAACAACATAATGATAGTTTCAGTTTTTCATTTTTCACAGATTGGAATAAAACTTTTTGAAAACAAGGAGTTTTCAACTACATCTGTAGCTACCGCATGAGCCAGAAATAGTTCCTAATTTTGAAAATCATAGCGCCAAGGTTACCTCACAAATTTGAATCATTCAAATGCTAGTTAAAAGCCAAAAGACTGAGACACTTTTGTGATTGTTCTCGCTGTTTTATCTGCACTAGAGGTATAGTTAATTTCAACTTTCTAAAAATTTTGTCGTTGCAAAATGACTGAAAAAGGGCCTAAAACATTGATCATATTCTCACCGGATGTAAGTCTCTGAAATTGAAAAGGAAATCCGCGGGTCCTCCAATTCCCTTTGGGACACTTTCTAATTAATCTGTTCCCCGATGGGAATTCGTAGTATATAAGAACAATAAGCATGTCCGAGTCATTCTTTTTCAGCAACTTGCGAGATGCAGGAAGAGCTGCCCTCCACTCCTCCGGCAGCGACGGTTTTACACTCTCTGCCTTTCAAATAGCGAACCTCCTTCGCACTCTCCATATCTTAGTCATTTGAAAGGAAGAGAGTGAAAAACGGTGAGAATATAGCACAATTGAAAGTACAAAGAACAGTGCGCAATGGGCGTTTCACTTCTCTAGAGAGTTATACGGTATCAGTTTTCAAACAAATGCTAAAGATTTTTAGTCCCATGGCAATAAATGTGCAATGGATAACTCCACAGAGCTCTAATCTTTAAAAAGCTCAGTGTAAATTTTGTTTGAATTTAAGTGCTTGAAAGGAACTTTGGATAAACTTTGGATAATTTCTGCTGTGGCAATATTTTGATATCTTGATTAGCTTCATACTGGCAGCATTTATCAATTTTGAGGTTATGACGTCATCAAATTTCTAAATCCTTACCAAAAGTAAGAGCTACATATTTCTGTTTGCAACAATGTTTTAGACATTCACAAACTATGGTTTTCTTGAAGGCTATTTAAATTTTCAAAGAGACATTTGATATTTACGATGAATTTGATATTTTCTAAAACTTTGATGAATTTTACAAAACTAATCAAAATGCTGCCATTTCGAGAATAATCAAGATACCATAAAATTGCCACGGCAGATTTACAGCAAATTGCCCAAAGTTCCTTCGAAGTCACTCAATTCATGAAAAAAATTGATACAATTTTACACCCACCTTTCTAAAAATGTAAAAGATTTGAGCTCTATGCTATGGATAGCTCGCACCCATGAACAATTGCATTTTCTTTATTGATCTATGCGAGGAGTTCTTCGTGATTCGATCAATGTTTCATTTAGGCTCTTTTCAGTCATTTCGCAATCCTAGAATTTTTGTAAACTTGACTTTTCCTATAATTCTACCGGGTGGGGCAAAAAGGTTCGAAAGGCACCTGCTCTCTGAATATATAAACAACGATATTTTGCAATATTTGATTGAATAGCTAACATATTCAATTATTTTTAGAAATTTTTCTGGCTAAAATCTGTCACTCCGTTCAGATTCTGTGGGCAATTTTCTAAAATGAATCTCTTTTAGAAACCTTAAAAACGTGCTAAAATTACAAGCAAAAAACCCAGATGTGTTTACCTCACAGCGATGACTTTCAGCATGCTTTAACACGTGCTTTCCTTTTAAAGGGCTGAAAAGTCCTCACCCTAGTGTGAATAACTTATTCAGGGGGATTCCATTCTCCCATGATGACAAAATACATGAGCACATCCAAAAGTCATCATTTCTAGGAGGGACAACAAAGGGAAATTTTGCTTGGTGTTTTCACTCGTTTTTGCAGGTTTTCGAAAGTGGCTTTCTGCAGAATATCTCCTATTTGGACGGGAAGGAATGACCGATTAAAGATGGGTAAATTACTGAACCTAATTTGACATATCGGGGAAAGAAAACGAGACATTTTCAACATCATTGCTTTGATGTTCAGGGATCAGGATTTTTTTCACACGTCAGGCGTTTTTATTGACTCACCCGGTAGTACTCGTAAGGAGGCGAAAAAAATCACGAAGATACTTCGACCTTTCAGCATTCAACTAGAATTTGAAATATTCAAGTCTATCAAGTACCCTTGATGCTATTAATTTTCAAAAGTGAGAACCTTTTTCTGGCTCATTAAGTATTCTGTAAGTTTATACAAGAAGCTGAAAGCTATAAAAGTCATCATTAAAGTTTCTTATTCTTGATATCGTTTGACAGCTTGCCAGGTAAAACTTCAACTGCAACGCCTGACAAAATTTAGGAACGCCTTTGCTAAATTCACTTTGTATTACAATTTCTCCACGTCCTCCTCAGAACAATGTTGCTCTTTGCCCATAAAATGGGTAGACCCTGATGGACTGCCGACACAATAACCTTAGATAGCAACGTTTTTTACAAGGAAGGGGTACTAGACGTAATCGACATACAGATTGCGTCATTGGTGGGGAACTGGGAAAGTCGCAACTGTTGCAAGCACTTTTGGCAGGCATCGTAAGTGTTTTGTTCTGATGCTGCGAAGGAGTACACACCGCAAAAGAAGCGCTATTGACTCAGTTTATGCATTCATGACTTGCAGCGCTGTATTGCTGTTGAGTTTGTTAGGGGGAAAAACATGTAGTTTTCAATCAACGCGTGATTTGCGTATGGTCTCACAATAAGTTTACGCGTTTGGCGGGCTGTGAAGTAATAGGAATGAGACCGGCAATCAAAACTGAAATGTTAGTCTATGAGACAAAAGCTAACTTAGATAATTTTGTTTAGTAATCAGTCATTAGTTAGGCCAAGAAATTAGGAAAAAAAGTGGTAACGAGCATGTTTTGGGACGATGATTCCACATTCCATTCTGGTCCACGAGTTCCTTGCTATGACAAAGAAGCTATATTTTTGAAAGTTGCAATGTAAACCTCAATGCAACATAAATCATGGATCAGAATGGAACGTGCAAATCTTGATTCCCATACAAGCCCCTTACAGGCACTTTTCTAACTGTTGGTCTTAAAGATATGTGATTTCCCAAACAAAATTTTCTCATCTAAATTAGCCGGGTGAATGTCCGAGTGGCTTATAAAGCTTTCATCAGGTGACTGAAGTTAAGCTCGGTCGAGTGAGGTCAAATTCCGGATGGGTAACCCCGGAGGCCTGGCCTCACAACTAACCTCGTCGTCCTTCGGAAGGGACGTTAAACTAAAGGTCAGATGCCTGGATGAGGAATGCACAGGGGGCCTAAATTAGCTTTCATTAGCGAGAAATCCTGACAAGCCAAATAGAAAAATATTGAAAACAAAAACAGCCTTTGGCCGATAGATTTACATTCTAGTTTTGAATATTCGCCACACATTTTTTATTCCATAGTCCACAAAGCGAGCTAACTTTTTTCTACCATCTGGTACATTCAGTGATGCACTCCTGAGCATCTGCAAGGTAAGAATTTGATATTTCTCCATCTAAAATACCATAGGAAGAGATAAGAAATAAAGTCAGTAAATTTTCAATATCAAAACTTACCAAGAACATTCAATTCTGCGGTTGCATTTGCTTTCCCAAGAAAATTCTCAGCCATACATGTCACTGTCCCGGAATCTGTCTCCTTAACTTCATCAATCTGTAACCCAATGCTTGCAATTAATTTCACTCTGGCATCCTTTCGTTTAATTTCTTGTCCCTTCATTAACCATCTAATCTCAGGTTTAGGGTATCCAGACGCCTCGCATGTAAATGTTGTCACCAGGCCTTCTTTGATTGTTTTGTTGCTTGGCTTCGATATTATGTTCGGCTTTTCTACTGATAAACCTGGTGGTCCTGGTGGACCTACATCTCCTTTTTGGCCTTTCTGCCCTGGTTTTCCTCCAGCTCCTTGTCTACCAGGCAAACCGATATCTCCTTTGTCCCCCTTAGAACCTTTTGGACCAGCCTTTCCGCGTATTCCTCGCTCACCAGCTTGACACACTTGTGTCTGGTTGCACGCTACCTTCGTAGTTTTTACTTGTCTTTTTGATAGTTTTGCCAAAAAGCTGTCAACTTTCCTTAACATTCGTTGCATTGTTATGATTTGATGGTCTCTACTTCCTATACCCCTTATGATTCGACTATTTGTCCGCATTTTTTGGCCTACAAAGATATGAAAGGAAACACTCACGGCATCCCGAAATAATGCATTGGCATTCGACAAAATTTCCTTTCTCGAATTACTTCACTATCTTCATGAAATATGGATCATTTTTAACAAAAAACCTGACCTACAGTCCCGGACAAAACTCATGACACACTTTGTATTTTGGAGGAAATTTCGAGTTGAGATCCCCCCAACCCCCATTGCAATTTTGAAAGCTAATGAAAATGTCATAAATGAGTTGACAAGTATGTCTTCTTCCAGCAACCAACATTGCAATGGGGGGGAGGGGGGCATTAGCAGTGAAAGGTAGCAGCTTACATACAGGAAAGGCCTCTTTTAACGCAAAACTCATGTGTCCCAACGAGTTTTGTCAGCGATTGCATGAAATTGGTGTAACTTTAAATTGCTGTAATTTACTTGCTCGTATAAAGATCTTGCTGGGATTTGGTGGGAAGCAAGACCTTTGTTGAATAAAGACTTGTGTGAGGTTTTACTTGTTTTTCTTTCCCAAAAGAGGCATTTGAAACATTGCTGAAAATTGATGATTTTACGTCAAAACAGCTTATTTCAGTGTGCAAGCACAAAAGAAGCAAAACACTCCTAAAATTTGTTTTAATCAGGCAATATTTTCCAAACAACATAGGCACACGATTAGCAATTACATTGAAGCCATAGAAAGCGATCAGACAGGGTCTACTGGAAATACAGGCGATTTTCACAGGGAGCAGACTCAATCATTGGGCGGTGACCACTGCTGACGGGAGGCCCCCAGTGAATTTAGGCCATAGACGTTTGCATTCAAATGCATGCAGATTTGCACCTAGCCTAACTAAGAGATCTAAATTTAGCATACATTTGTTTACATGGATTACGTCATTCTCAAATCTGACTTAGGCCAAGCTTTGGGCTGACGAAGGTCGTCGAAGCACACTTGAACACTGCGTGTTAAAACAGGCGTAGCTTTCATCGTAGCGTTGTATTTCTCGGAGTTTCATTTTTTACATGAAAACAAAGGGTGATACAAGGCATTTATCCTTTATCCAGACGGAAAATGCCCACATTTGGCCAGCAAGGAATAATTAACTCCAACGATACTCACTTTCTCACCTTCAAAAGAGACAAGATCAGCTGTATATTGATTGAAAAAGTGGCCCTCGCAGACATTCGACCCTACTGTTCTACATGCAACCGTCAATAGTCTATATTTCGATCCTAATATAGAGCTTGACATCCCTGCCACTGTTTGTTTCCATAACTTCGCTTCTAAACGTTATTCTGAATTTATTATGAATTTATTTTGCCACGCAAGTGCTTATGAGGACCGTTGCGCTAGAGTGCTTGACTTTCCTTTGAAATCTATTTTGATTCGTTCTGGGACAATAGGCTATTTACAACGGGCAGTTTGAATAGAAGCATTCAGAAGCCAGACATTATCTGAAACCTGAATTGCAAGGCATTGACCTTTCCAGGCTCAATGCATTCTGCAGTAGTTACGTCATATGTGCGATGAAGCAGCTATTTGCGTCAGCACTCACAAATTACACTGCACGCAATAGTAATTTCTTGAATTTTTCGGAGTCGCTTTTGGCCTTACGGCTTACAGCAGAAAAATAAAACGAAAAATCCCGGTAGCGGTTGTGGAGACAAAAAAGTTCTGAAAATTTTAGCTAGTTGCGGTAACCGGTCTTAGAGTTATGCGCCCCTGAAGTTTTCGACCCTTTCAGACAATCCCGGACAAAACTCATGACACACTTTGTATTTTGGAGGAAATTTCGAGTTGAGATCCCCCCACCCCCCATTGCAATGTTGACAGCTAATGAAAATGTCATAAATGAGTTGACAAGTATGTCTTCTTCCAGCAACCAACATTGCAATGGGGGGAGGGGGCATTAGCAGTGAAAGGTAGCAGCTTACATACTGGAAAGGCCTCTTTTTAACGCAAAACTCATGTGTCCCAACGAGTTTTGTCCGCGATTGTAGATGCAGAAGTTTTTTCTGACTTAAATCAGTCTTGCCAGAGTTAAGAATTATTTTGCTTGGGAGCTATTCTTGAACTAACAGGAAAGAGAACGGCCAGGTGAATTCCAGGGAAGTCGCAGAAACCGCGAGTGAGTCAAAAAGGCCAGGGGGTTGGAAGGATCTACCGCTCCCTGAATTTATAAGCAATGATACCTTGCATGATCTGATTAAAAACATAACATGTTCAATTAATTTTAGAATCTTTTCTGGCAGAAATCGATCACTCCTTTCTGATTCTGTACGGGAGTGACATTCCCTCAGAGAAACCTGAAAAATGTGCTAAAATTACGATATTTTTTCCTCACTGAGGTGACTTCAATTAAACTTATGAAGATGAATTTCTTGTTTCCCTGTGCGCTTTGACTTGATGATGACGCCCATTCAACAGACCTGTTGAGGGGAGGACCTTGAAATAAATCAAAATACATTGAAATAAATTTCAGCATAAGTTACTTTACAGAAAGCAATGCAAGAATTAGAAATTCTAGAATCTCCAAAGCGTAAATTTTTCAATATACCTTCCATGACTTCTTCGTACATGGATAGTACTTCTCAGTCCTATCCAGTTCTTCCAAGTATTGGTTCTTCCCAGGATATTACCAATATTGGTACCATAGTGAAGTAACCCCCCCCCCCCCGGGGGAAAGTCTTCTCCCTAGTATGAGTAACTAATTCAGGGAAGTCTATTTTCCCAAGAGAACAAAATACATGAACACATTCAAGTGCCGTACTTGATAGTTGATAGGATGGAGAACAAAGAGAACTCTTGCTTGTTGTCTCCACTCGCTTTGCATGTTTACAAAAGATACTTACAACAGAAAATCTCCTATTTTCGACCGGAAGGAAGGGCCGATTAAAGCCGGGTAAATTACTAAATCTAATTGAACATGTCGAGATGAAAACAACACCTTTTTCGATATCATTAGCTTGATATTCAGGGAGCTGCATTTTGTCAAACCACGTTCCTTTTTTGACGAACCTGGTAGAATCCTTTGTGCATCAATCTTTTAAGTTATCAACTCAAAAAATTAAATCAGAATACCAAAGTTTCGAGTTGGTAAAATTCCTTTGATGTTTGCAAGTTCTTTGCCCAGTGTATTCATCTGTTGTTCATGACCTTGTTTCATAAGAATCATGTCACTTTTCATGCATGTGATTCGTTGTTCATGGACCACCGTCATTGCAGATAAAGCCATTAGAGCCAGAAATGTGCATCCATTAAATATGCGATAATATTTGTCAGAACAGACCAGTATTCTGCTCTCTTGTTTGTCTCCCATCTTTGTCTTTGATATAAAATTGTCTTCCGGCCATCTGAAGCTTATTGTTGTTCCAGTGTCGTGGTTAAAGCTTTCGACGTGTTCATACTTGTTTGAAATATAACCAGTCACTTGTCGTGTTGTGGCTTTAGACAACCCCATCCAAAGGCCGTCTTCTACACCGCAGTAATTTTGATCAGCGACCATCAAGTCTGCAAATGATTTTTATGCACTCGCAGATATCCTTCGAAACCGAGAAAGTTTATCATTACAAACGCTGTCTCAGCTTTAGAAGTGACTATTCCTGAAATCTTAACGGCAACGACAATGAGCAAAAACAAAGGGCACATGTACAGATCTCAATTGGAACTTTAAAGAACAAACCAAAACAAAAACAAGGAAATTTAACTTGAACCTGCGTAGTTTTTCTTAGTTTACTAATTGTTAACCAATGTTATGAAGAAATGAAATATCTCATTCTGTGCAGTAAATTGTGCAAAGCCTGGAGTTTCAGTTTTCAACTAACTTGTGCATGATCTAAACTTCCTACTGTGCGTTTTGCCTGCGAGAAAGGTCGAAAACGAGCTTAGAGGCCGCCAGTAACTTGATCTGGCGAGCAAGTAATATTTTTTGGAAGCAATCATGCTTACCTTGAAGCAAAAGTTGTTGCATAAAATTTTCAAAATTAGTTTCGCTCAATGATCAACTAGCCATTAAGAGTGTTCCAAGGAATTCCATAAAAGGGAAATCCAAAAAATTTTATTTTGTCAGATGTAAAAGAATACTTCCACAAATGACATTGAAAAGGAAAAATTCCTACGGAAACGTCGGATTCGAAAGTGACATCACAAACATATGACATACATGCCAACAACAAGGACTTCGTCCCCATTATTTATTGACCCCCTAGGAGATCAAGTTACTGACGGCCACTAATAAACTGGTACCCTGGAATTAAAACAAGCACAATATACTTTATGCTAACATGGTAAAACGAGGTGGGTATAATGTTGACCTCGCCTTGAGCTGTTGTCGTTGCTCTCCATTGTTTGCGGCAGCTAGATTGCAAACAAGGAACATTGGTATGACAAACACCAACACGAAACCGACAAGCAGATGTCCAAGTTTTACGATATCATCCCCTATTTTAGAGAAGATTTTCTAATAGCCAAATAACATTTCAATCTATACAAAAAGTCTCCTGAAAAGGCTGCCGCTAGATTTTTAGCAACTTACATAGAAATTTGATCAAATTTTCTTCACAATTTTGAAAAAAATTTTGACAAAGCTTCAATTTCTTAGCTAGTGCGGTTCAGGAGAGTCAAATAGGCTTGCAGTTTAACAAGATAAACAACGAAGTATCTCCCTCTTTAAAACTTTTAGTGCATTTTTATATCAAGGATTTTGAACACTCGGAGGACTTACTTCGGCAGGCCAAAATACTTAGGTCGGTAGCCTTGTGAAGACTACCACTCCTTCGATAAAGAATTGAAGTGTGATCCCCTATTTTCCCAAATAATCCAGAGGATTCAGCATGCTTCTTGGATCTTGAAGACAATTTTCAGCGATAGTGATGAAAAGGCTGTGACTAGTTTTAGAGAAATTCAACAAACAATAAATCGTTCAATTTGCTTCATTTTCTCGTCACTACGATGATATTTCGGGATATTCATTGTAGATTTTGGTGCTTTTCTTGATGTTTACACCTTCAGCTTCGTCCAAGTGATCTGCAAGTTCTAACCCGTGCTAATAGCCATGAGCCGATGACAATAGGCTAATTCCCTTTGGCAGGCATTAATTTAAGAAATTTTCATCACTGCACAAAACAGCATTCACTGCAGATTCTGGGTCAAAAGGGTGTGGCAATTGGTTTGGTCATATCCTTTGAGGACAGAGATTGTATGAATTGTAAGATGTTTCACGTGCTGGATGCCATAACTATGCATTGATTGCAGATTATCATTTTCTGGCTGTATAGAGGTTGTGCAGCACGCGGTGCTAAGGATCAGAGATACATAAATCAAGGGGCTCCAAGGGCATGCTCCCCTTAAAAATTTTTCTAAATATGACCTCTACGATGGCTAGAGTGAACTTGGTTCTCCACATTCCGAAGCAGTTTGGCATGTAACGTTTGCCTACATTTGATCGTGCCTTTTGATCCAATCTCTGACTACTTTTTCAAGTTAAACTCTCTTCCAAGCTGGTTTTGACTTTATTCTTACTTTTTTCTATTAGATAACACCTGAATTGTATATTTTCCCTGACATTCTGTTTGAAGAGACTATCAAGATGTGAATTAGTTTCAATAGAACAAGCAAAATTCCTGTTGAATTAAAGGGACTACCAAGGAAACTTTCATTGAAAAGGAGCATTCATTTTTCTTTACTCTGAAAGTATCAAGAACAGAAGTGTTCAAATTTTTGCATACTTTCTGGCCGCTGAGGTCAGCGACAACCATGTTTGTCCAGGGTTAATTGCTCTCTAACAACAGAGCATGCACCTTAGACAGACACGCTGGTCACTGACCAAAGCTCCGGGGAGGGGGAGGAGGGTATAGGGCTCAAATCTTTAACGTGGTGGCATGAAATTCTATTACATGTTTTTTAATCAAAGTGCTTCAAAGGAACTTCAGGTGATTTGCTGTAAATCCGTCGCGGCAATTTTTTATATTTTGATTAGTTTCAAAATGGCGGCATTTATAAATTTTGAGGCTGTGACAAGATCAGATTTCTAAATGCTATACGAGAAGAGCTAATGATTTCTGGTTGCCACCACGTTTTAGACCTTCATAAACTATGGTTTTCTTGAAGATTGTATCAATTTTCCCCAAGCAACTTAAAATTATGATCTCAATTTTCTCAAATTCTTCCCTTAATTTTTACAAAAATATAATCAAATTTTACCATTTTTATAGTAATCAAGACATCAAAAAATTGGCACGGCAGATTGACAGCAAATTACCCAAAGCTCCTTGCAAGACATTCAGTTCATAGAGAAATTTGATACAGTTTTAAAGCCACCTTTCTAAAGATTTACGCCCCGTTTACACGAGATCGGATCCTTATGGATCCGTACCCACACTGTAACGGATAGTCCTTAAGTTTATACGAGACTCGACGGATCCGAACCCATTTGGATCTGCTAACCGTACCCAAACGGGATCATTGTCTAAGGTGATCCCGTATGGATCCGATCCTAAAAAGGTCTCATGTAAACGGGTGGATCGGACCCAAACTGGTACGGATAGGAAGTGACACGATTAAACCGAAAAGCCTTTGTTGACATTTCAAGGAGGGGAAACAGAGATGAGACAGAGTCTTATAGAGTGCAAAGTGTCAAAGGATCTGATTAAAATAAGATGAAAGGTTTACTTGAGCGCTGCTAAGAGTTTATAAAATCCAAATGGATCCGATCCCGTGTAAACGCCAATAGTTCTGGATCCGATCCCTTGTAAACGGGGACTTAAGTATTTGAGCTCTATGCTTCCGGGAGGTACATTTGATACATTGTGCACCCAGGGATTTGCCTGCAATGCAAGGTTCTATTTTGGTTGAAAATTCCAAGATAGGAATATGCTTTTGATGTTTTAATTGAAGCTAATTTTTCCAGGGAATGTCAAATTTGACGTTGAAGAGTTAAAATAACTTACAAAGAACTGGTATTTTCAGGACAGTTATCACGTTTTGAAACGAGTCTTTTCGAGTTTTGAAACGAGGCGGGGTGATTATAAACAATTTTCTAGCGGGCACATGCCTTTTGAAAATTATTTTCTTGCCGGCACATCCCAATAGACGATTGCGCTGAAGATGGCGGTGAGGAATTTCTTACCGAGATGACATTTTTATTTTTGCCCAATCTGGGCCTTATGGACTTTGATATAAAATTTTGAGACGGAGATGAACACGTTTACGTGTGCCCTCTGGAACGAGGTTGCAATGTAGTCTCAGTAGCGAGGCAAGCGACAGTTGGAAATTCTCAATGCTGCGGTGAAGTTCATGGTAGCTAACTGGCCTCAAAAAATGAGGAACCCTTAGTTCACAGTGAAAGATTTTTGATTCTTGATTGATTTGATTTGATTTGATTTTCTTTATACAGGGTTTAGTTACAGCTTAAAATAAAACTGAATTCCAAACTGCCCTGTTAAAATGAATACAATAAACTTAACATTTCTAATCATAACAATTTTACCAGCAAGAAAAAGGTAGAAAAGGAAAAAAACTATGTATTAAAAAGTTAAACGAGAAGATTACTTGCTGTTTTTATAAGCAGATTTGAATCGACTCAAGGTGGGTGCTTTCTTGACTTCAGCGCTAAGGCTGTTCCATAACTGTGCCCCTCTGTAAGCAAAACACCGTTGACCACTGCAAGTTTTAAGGGGAGGTAGCTTGATGTCTGTATTAGTATTACGAAGCTCTCTAATACTAACATCTGACAACCTATCGAACAGAGCTGTAAGGTAATTGGGAGCTTCCTTGTTTATCGACCTGTACACCATCCTAGCAGTTTCCGTTTCAATATGTCCTTTGACTGTTGGCCATCGTAGTTCCTTCAGGAGTGGTTGCGAAGACGCATCGTAAGGGCTGTTAGTAGCAATCCTTGTGGCACGGTTGACTCTTGGATTGAGGAAACACTTGTTTGGCTACTTGTGGCTTTTGTTCATGGCTAGTATCAGTCTAGACCCCGCGGACCAAAACTACTGCAATTGGAGGTGAGGTCGGCCTTACGTGGCTCGGAGAGATGAGTGGTTTGCAGAACTACCCTTGAATGAAGAAGACTCTGTATAGGCAGTACAGGCAGAGGTGTGCAATTCTGCGATATCGCAGTCTTTTCGAAGCTCCTTGTGTCCGAAATTAATTCCTGACATGTCCTGTTTGTTGAATTCTCTACATAATCAGATCAAAAAATGGTTCGTCATGAAAATTCTAACTTTAGTTTCAAATACCACCAAGTCTTTAATAAATGTTCGCAGGTGAAATGAGATTTTCGAGGTTTGACATGAATATAGTATCTTCACAGCACAAAATCAACTCTGAACCTTTGCATCAAGAAAGTGCATAATATTGATATCCCTTCCTGTCGATAAAGTCACATTGTTTGTTCTCCTGAGCAGTGTCATTTATCTCACAGATAGCAAGGGAGCCGTGTTTGGTACGCTCCAAGTTGATCGAGGCACATATGCATCGTCCATTCGGTTCAAAACATTCAAGGCATTTACGAAAGCACTCTTCTAATGAACGAACTTTCACTTCCTTCGATACGTGATTGACAAAAGACTTGTCTCTGAACTTTATATTCGTAGTAATTGCAATTGGAGCAGCTTTAGTTATTTTCTTTGCTAGAAAAAACGAAAATTGTCAAAGGACGGAGTGGATACAATACAGTAAAAACCCGTATAAGAACCTAGTGATTAAGAACCTACAGGCTGAAATTGTGAAATTTAGACCCCCTATATATAAGAACCAATTCAGCCTGAAAATTGAAATGGGTTATTATTCGTAGAGATCACCAAATTAGATACAAACACTCCAGCTGCTTTGTCATCGAGCATATATGGACTGATACTATCATATATGCAAATTGCAAGG
The DNA here is from genome assembly GCA_964019985.1 of Aurelia sp. 4 Dawson et al 2005. Classification (NCBI taxonomy): domain Eukaryota; kingdom Metazoa; phylum Cnidaria; class Scyphozoa; order Semaeostomeae; family Ulmaridae; genus Aurelia; species Aurelia sp. 4 Dawson et al 2005. The sequence goes on along the minus strand of OZ026494.1, from coordinate 10,032,493 downwards.
AACTCTAAAGATGCTTTGAAACCTTTTCATTGCACTCTGTAAAATTTCTGATTCTTCAACGGACTGCCGTTATGAATGAGGCCTCATGAACCCAGGTACCTCTGAACTGACAGTAATAATAGTCTTGAAGTTTCAATCTGAACGAAAGAAATACCTGAAAACCCTGAATGAAATAAGAACCAATTTAAGAACCTGAACAGCTTAACTTCTCACTAAATACTCAAAGAACCTAATCAGGCTGACTTAGAGACTCCAGCCTTCTAGATTTCTAATGCCTGACCCTGTTACAGTAAAACGCCCCAAACGAGATAGGAAAGGTAACCTACAGACCGATTTTTGGATGAAGAAGCTCAATGATAAGAACCAAGAACAGACTTAGTTTTGTCTATGTTCTCATTATATGATACAACCTAGTGCCTAGCAACATTACATCATATCAGTTTACAGAAAAACACAACCTTTTCAAGTTCAGACACCTCGAAGTAGTTTTATGGGAAAGCAAATTGCCTGATCAATTTGTGTAATGTAATTCATTTTGTCCACAACACGTTATATAGAAAGTCCTGACATTGATTCCCTTCGGAGTTGAGGACAGAGAATAATATGAAGATATTTTCCCTCCCCAACTTAGCCAGGTTAGAATACCAATAAATAGGTTCAAATTTTAGACTCAAAGAATCAATTCAAAACAAATAAGAGGACTGTATAATTTCGTGACTCAATTCTCAAACTCAATTCAAACTTCAGAAGCGTATCAATAATCAATCATCATCTCCACATAAGCGCAAAATAACAAAATGAAACGAAGTCACCTGTATGTCTTTCTGTCTCTTCACAACTTCACGATATAATCACGATAATGAAATACGAACATTCAAGCAACGACAAAATAATATTCTTGAGATTATGCTTCGGTTCTTCGACTTCAATTCTTTAGAGTTCAATTCTTTAGAGTTCAATTTCCGTGAGTTCAATTCCTTCGAGTTCAGTTCTTTCGAGTTCAATTCTTCAGAGTTCTATCAATCAACCATCAAACGATTCAACAACAAGAGAGAGTGAGACCGACTGACCCAATTCGTAGAACACACCTTCTTTTTCACAACAATCCAACAACAACAACAATATAAAAAGCAAAACAAAAGATTAAAGGGAGGCAGCGCACACATTTCCCTACACGTTACTTTTTCCTCCAATATCTAAAATGCAGCCTTGCCTCCTTTACGTTCAACAGATGTATGTTGTATTTGTAGAGCCATTGGTGATCATTATTATCATAAGTATGACCTTGAGATCAAAATCTCACCCTGAATGCAAAGAACACTATATCAATTAGAGCATAGCCAATGTGCCTTTTATAAAATTATGTACTTGTCTGCGGGGTTTTACTATAAAAGAGGACCAAAGACTGGACAGCAGATGGATGCACCTGTAAAATATGTCGCTGATTATAAATATTATTTTTTCTAGTTGTATATATCATGTTCGTAAATAGTTGGTTTGAATTAATGTTGTCTTGATACTAATGTAAATACCAACTTTGAATATTATGATATTGATTGATTGACTGACTGATTGATTGATTGATTGATTGACTGATTGATTGATTGACTGACTGATTGATTGTATACTTGGGTGATTTTTCATTTGTGAGCAATTAATCTATAAACAACCGTAAAGAAAGTCGTCTTTTCTTTTACGCTGTTTTGCGGGGTTCCTGCATTCAAATATCATACACTAACTGTTGCCCTTCGCTGCAGGCATCTTCATCCAGGCAAGATCTGATGCACAGCCCACCTTTGTGGCTTTTCAACCTGTTAAAGTTATGCTGAAATGAACATTCTTTTAACCTCTGATTAAATCTGACGGAAGTAAGAAATATTTCCAATCGGGTAGATTTTTCTTGCATAATTCAAAATACGAACACATTTTCTGTATCTCAAGGAAAGCTTTCATTCGGTATGATTTGATGAAATTTGTAAAGTTCCCTTCACGGAGCACATTGGCAAGCTGAAGATAGGTCAATGTGCCCTTTATAAAGCAATCTTCAGTTGAGTAGAACACACTCGAGAGCGTATGAGATGGTAAAATTTTCTCAGTCTGACTTAAAGTTTAGAGGTGATATTGTGAAATTGTACAAAAGTTCTAAAAACCATCAAGTTATCACAGCCATGAGTATGAAAAATCCATCTTTCGTCGGTTTCATCAATATTGGTCACATATTTGGAAGGTTGCAATTTTTTGCAACCTTTGCTGTAGGGTTATGAAGAAACCATGAGCTGTACGCTAAATGTAATTCTTAGTGAGGAAGATGATTTTTTTCGCTGACAAATTATTTTGTCTTGTCCATCAAGTCAAGCATTATTAGTCTGTGGCCAACTTACGACATTAAATTGGAGAAAGGAATTGATTGCAACCTTAATATGGAAATAGGAATCAATTTGTTGACCATCTAGATCAAATTCCAGTATACATCAAAGCAAAATTTCCTTCAAAACATGCTAGATGTAATCTGTAGTCTGTAAAATTACATGAGCCTCATTATTTCGCTTTGAAATGGATGATGTTTATGGTTTCAAACTGAGACTCATAACAAGACAGCTTCAAAACGGGAACTAATTTAGGCCCACCCCCACTTTTACGGTGCGACCAGTCAGACCGCCACTTTCTTCATATGATCAACCCACGTGTCATTCCAGACCATTTCGACAATAGAACAATTTCGACAACTAAAATCGGAGACTGGGGAGAGCGGTTTGTTCTGGTAAATGGCGGATGAAGTTCTGGTAAATAGCTGCCGATCAGCGCCCGTTGAAGTGAATAATGTAAACATGGCAATCGCTACTGCATAAAAACGCAGCAATGGAGCTGTCTTAGGATTTAGTCATATAGCTATCCATGCAAAATACAGACAAACGTGTAATTTACCTCTATTCGCAACTGATTTCCTTTTCAGCATTTATCTCAGTGCTGCAAACAGCAATGCTTGCTGCGAGTTTAGACCCTTTCCGCATAAGTTGACGAAATACATATTGCATTTGAAGTATTTAGAATAAGACAGCTTACTCTGACTTCGATCTTCAAGTGAATGGAATTCAACTGAAGTTTTTATCTTCGAATATCCTTGTTGAATTCTATTAAAATTGACGCGAGGAAAAAGTTCGAACATAATTCGAAGTTTCTTAATCGGACGGTTGAACATACGTCAAAACTGATATTTCAAAACTGAAATTCTAAAACAGCGCCGATGCTGTAGCGATCGTCGCCACAGCTTGTAAAACTCAATGTTTAACACTATATTCATTTCAACTACCCAGCTACGCGGCAGCCATTTACAAGAACTGTATCCGCCACTTACCAGAACAAACCGCTCTCCCCAGTCTCCGATTGTAATTGTCGAAATAGTCTATTAAAATCGGAGACTTGGGAGAGCGGTTTGTTCTGGTAAATGGCGGATGCAGTTCTGGTAAATGGCTGCCGTAGAGTGAGCCCGTTGAAGTGAATAATGTAAACATGGTAATCGCTACTGCATAAAACAGGAGCAATGGAGCTGTCTTAGGATCTTAGTCAAATAGCTGTCGATGTAGAATACAGACAAACGTGTAATTTACCTCTAGACTGATGAAAATCGTCGTAGTTTCGCTCCTTGATAGGCTGATAATCGCTACAAATGAAGCGCAGTGGCCGGCATCCAATTCAATGAACGAAGCGGAAACTGCGACTGAGGTAGTTAGTCTAATTTACCTCTATTCACAACTGATTTCCTTTTCAGCCTTTCAATGCTGTAAACAGCAATGGATGCATCGAATCTAGTCCCTTTCCGCATAACTTGACGAAGTACATGACGCATTTGAAGTATTTAGAGTAAGACAGCTTACTCTGACTTCGATCTTCAAGTCAATGAAATTCAACTGAAGTTTTTAACTTCGAATATCCTTGTTGAATTCTATTAAAACTGACGCGAGGAAAAAGTTCGAACATAATTCGAAGTTTCTTAATCCGACGGTTAAACATACGTCAAAACTGATATTTCAAAACTGAAATTCTATTAAAGCGCCGATGCTGTAACGATCTTCGCCACAGCTTGCGAAACTCAATGTTTACATTATATTCACTCCAATGGCCCAACTACGCGGCAGCCATTTACAAGAACTGCATCCACCATTTACCAGAACAAACCGCTCTCCCCAGTCTCCGATTTTAATTGTCGAAATGGTCTAATCTTAGTATCTGATTGGCTGATTAGTTCAAAGTGCGAATTTTGGAAGGAAAGTGACGTCTTAAGTGATGTTCGATGCAATGCTCCATGTTCCTGCTGACAATCGTGGGCTACAGGATATTTGACGTCTTTTTTTTCGGACTTTTCGTAAGATTTTAGCCCCTTTTTGGCAGTGAGTCCTTGTATGAATGAAATTTATAACATCAGATAGATCAGATCAAAAACATTACATGAATAAAAGGAATCATGTCGTCAGTCTATTGACAACCTGTCACAAATTGTATGCATTTCCCCGAAAATCTAATTTGTCCTTGATCTACTTGCCTCCATAAGAAGTTTGAAGCTAATACTGCATTCACACTGAAGCAGTTAAACCAGCTATATCTGAACCAGGTCAAATTTCAGCCAATCAAATGAACCCAATCTCTTGGATTGTCCAATCAGAACGCTCCATTCGATAACATGGTTTAGTTTAAACTGGTTTTACTTGCAAGTGTGAATGAGTCTTGATATCAGACATTGCTGATTTATCAAATTGTTTTGGAATATCAGTTATGTAATCAAAGTTTACATTTTTGAGTACCTGTGTATTGCATTGCTGCTTCAGTAACACTGCTGTATGGACCATTACCGATAGCTGTCTTCGCTGCAACTTTGAATTCGATTGACGTTGCTCCTGGCATTACTTTCATATCAAAGTACGTTTTATCAGTATTGGTCACAAACCATTGATTCCTCAATTCTTTCCATCTATATTTCAATGTATATCCTCGCAATATGCCATTGACATTATCATTCGGAACAGTATCCCATTGCAAATGAACCATATTTTGACTGTTGTGATGTCCTTGCAAGTTCGTTGGCGCTTTATCTGGAACTGCAAAAATTAAGATTGATTTCGTGTCAACAGGGACAAATTTTGTATTATATAAGCATTAATTGCTTTAATGCTTGTACTATCATTATTAGATCTATGTTAGGTAGGATTTATGTTAAGTGTAGCTACAGTATGTTATTAGTGAGTAGTGTAACAACGTAGTGTGATGTTATGTGTGATTGTTGCAGGGTTGCAATGTATTGTCATGCTCTTTGAACTATCGTCTTGTAATGTAATTTGTTCGCTAGTTACTATATTGTAAATTTTAGATGAATATATATATATATATATATATATATATATATGATAAAACTATAAAATCAATAGACTATAAATATATAGACAATAAATATAAATAAAACTATAAAATCAATAGGCTATGACAAACTGCTCCCCGTAGAACAACACTTTCGCCTAGCAAACCACGAGTTCTCCAGAGATGCAAAATTTACCATAATAGAAAAGATCGAAAAGAACGTTTCTGATGAAATAACAGCAATTTTAGAATCACATGAAGAAAACTGGATGTTACGTCTTAAAACCCTATCCCCAAATGGCCTAAACAGCAAACTGAACCACCCAGAAAACATCAGATTATAGCTCTTAAAACAAATGGATAAGCCACAAAATTACGTTCAGTTTTTGTTATTACATTGTTCCCCTGTGGCTCGTCATTTCTCAATCATTCGTAAGTTCAATCAATTAATTTAACGTGATATTTGTAAAAGGAATTTGTAAAATCCGTTACTGTAGAAAATATTGCATATTGCTCATTCTCCTGATGATGGCCACACGGTCGAAACTAGTTGGGAAGTGAGAGAAAATTTATACATATATATATATATATTCCTGTTCGTCTTTCTTTTTGTTCATCTTTATATGTATATATATATATATACATATATATATATATATATATATATATATATATATATATATATATATATATATATATATATATATATATATATATTTATATATATACGAAGTGATCCAGGTACCGTAAGATATAGGTCGAAATACAGAAATGACAACAAACTCGTTGAGACGTAACGTTATTATCACATGCTACTAGTTTCGTCTGTTCATGCAGACTCTTCAGGCTTATTTACTCGTACATCAACTTTACCTTAAGATTTAAACAAATGAACATAATTTGACGTATCATCAATACATCACATCAACCTCGTACTGATTGTTAGAGAGGCTAGATAAAGATTGCAGTTTTGCTAATCTCATCGATTTAATGCCGGTTTGTATTTAGTTATGAAATAGTTTTCTTTCTCTTTTCGGAGTGCATTGTCTTGATTGTGTAATTTAAAGAATGGACAAATGGTAAAAATGGGTGATTTTGATTTTGCGCATTCCGAAATATGTCTGCTAACAAAAAGTTTCCGATATTGTGGAAGGGAGATTTGGTTTCTGTGGAGTGCTGCTCTATGTCTCAAAGTATCACCTGATTCTCCGATGTACTTGTCCCCGCAGCCGTTACAGGATATTATGTAAATGTAGTCCCTTACACTACAATCCATTTCGTTTTTATTGTTTATTTCAATTTGGCTGCAGACAAATCTGTTTACAGGTTTCACATCGTTTGTCTTTGCATTTCGTGACTTTTGGTGTGCTAAGGACGGTGTCTTGTGAGGTAAATTTTGCTCGTGTTAGAATTCTTTTTAGATTCTGCGGTTGGCGTTTGCTTGGAATTAGTTTTGTTCTGTTTAGTTCATGTTTCATTTTTGGACTTGCATTTAAGATTGAGTTTCATTCTTTTATGATTGGGTAGAATTTTGGGTTTTTTGGGCTATTGGTTGAAACGAAAGCTAATGTTTTTCCTTCTGGAGGTTTTTCTTTAGGTGTGCGAAGTTGTTCTTATGGGATTTCCCTTGCTTTTTTGAACCCATCGTTAATCAAGATTTCTGGGTATCCAAGGTGTCTTAAAGTGCCTTTTAATTCCTTTAATCTCGTATTAAGAGTTGTTTTTTCGTCGATAATGGTGCATAGTCTTCTTGCTAGGTTATAGGGAATGTTTATTAGGGTATGTCTAGGGTGAGCTGATTTGATGGGACATAATTATGGGTGTCTGTTGACTTAAAATAAATGTCTGTAATAATTTTATCATTTTTTGCTGTCATTTGTATGTCTAAAAAATTCATTTTTTCATAGCTCGTTTCTACAGTGAATTTGATCTTTTCATGCAGGTCATTAAGAATATTGTGAAGTTCTGCAATTGGACCCATTTTGGTGTCCCAATAGATGAAGCAATCATCTAGATATCTCATCCATTCACTTTGGAATTTGTTCCGTGCTTCTAATCCATAGCACTCTTAAAATTTATTGTAGAGTTTAATTTCTAAAAAGGCCATTACTAGTGTGGCATAGACAGGAGCGCATTTTGTTCCCATTGCTGTACCTCTTATTTGCAGGAATGTTTTATTGTCAAAATAGAATGTATTGTTTTCAAGAACAATTTTTAGCGCTTCTAATATAAAGTCGTTTGGAATATTTCTTGTTTTACTCTCTGGGTATTTTTCGAGCCAAAATTTTATTGCTTCTTGTCCTAAATTGTTGTCGATGTTTGTGTACATGCTTGAAATATCGAAAGTTGCGAGCACCTTGCTTTTGTTTGCGTCACGGGCATTTTAGTAAGAAAGTCGATATCGTCTCTAACATAACTATCGATACATATATATATATGGATCCCGCAATTAACTCTTTAAACTGCTATGGTGCCCCGACATCATGGCTAGGGTTAATCTCAGGCAACTCTGTGCTGCACTGATGAGCCCACAAAGTGCGAAACAGTACTGTCTGCAGATTGAGTATATATATATATATATATAGGATTCATGTGACGCCATATTTTGCATCACGTGACCCCAACTAGGCATCACGTGACCCCTTTTTAATCACGTGACTGCCAAAAGGCTATAAAAAGGGCATACCATCACGAAAATACTCATTCTCCTGACGATGACCGTAGAGTCGAAACGCGTAGAGAATTAAAGAAGAATTAAAGAAGAATTAAAGAAGAATTAAAGAACTCCAAGTCGTCTTATTTTTTTGTGTTCATCTGTATATTATGACTGGAAGACGTGGAGCGAAAGGGGCTAGCGCCCGCAACACCGACACACCGGAGGCCGAGTCATCAGCTAGCGACTCCAGCTTAGCAACAGTCATCGATACAACAGCAACGACGCCATCAACAGCTGACGACACTGAACAACTTGCGATCAAACTCAACCGGAAGACTGAAAAGATCGCCCGCTTCGAGTCACATCGGGACTTCCTCACCACCTGCATCAGAGACAAGATCATCCCAAGGAACTTCAAGATAGAAATAGAACCATCCATCGGTAACCACAACGACCAGTTCCTGACGTCATGGTACGAGAAGATCGAAAAGCTCTCACTCGAGCTAATGTCGGACACAGTCAAGTTCTGCAAAGCAACCATCACCACCGCAACGACAGAAGCCAACTCACTTGATGAGGCTTTAAAAGCCGCTACAGCTGAGGAAGAATACAATGAAATAAAGACCATTGTCTACAAGTACAATGAACAAAAGAAACGCGAGCTAGAGAAAACAAAGACAGCAAAACACCGGAAGCTCCGATGGAATATAGTCAACGGACAGCCAAGCAAGCAACAGCAACCACAACAACAACAACATCAACAACAACCATCACCAAGACAAGAAACCGCCAGAAGACTCCAACACACAGCACCTACCATGAAAATATCTGACAGACAACAACGACCACCAACAGACGCGGATGAATCGACGACCCCGAAGGACCAAGGACACAGACAACTGGACGCGCGGACCCGTACCTATGCCGACATCCTGAAACCGAAAGCCACCCGAGGACCACCATCTACATCGAACAAGACCACTTCAATCCAACCAGCAAGGAATACGACATCTCAAAAAAACTACGCCAGCCCCCGAACAGACACTATGGGAGGGGGCATTCAAGACCTACTCACAAACACGCAACAAGCTTTCGAGATGCTTCAAAGAAACTTCGAGAGACTTGTAGACTACAGAATGACCCAAATGGATGCGTTGTAAATTTAAGTAAACACACTTTTCCTGTAGATGTATTTAATTTGTTAGATAAAAGTTTGAATTTTTGCCCCAGACCCCCTAGGTATAACGCTACAGCATTTGATAAGGACCTTCGGGCCTTCTTTAGACGAATAAGACTTAGAGCACACTTCGGAATTTCTGAATACAATCCTACCATATTACAAAGTTTAAAGGACCGGAACAGTTCATTTACACCGCAAAACGTAGACACCACTATTTCGACCTTTGAGTCTGCAGTCATTGAAGACATCAAAAACCATGAAAAACAGGCAATGCGCGCGCATAATCTTACGAAAGGAGAACGCAAAGCACTGAAGGACTTGTCAAAAAGAGATGACATCGTGATAACACGAGCCGACAAAGGCGGGGCCACCGTCATCTGGGGTATCGAAGAATACCTCACGGAAGCTAATAACCAATTAGGAAACACGTCGTTTTATAGGAAATTAACATTTGATCCGTTTCAAGGCTACATTCGAATAATCAACAACTCACTAGACGAAATGCGCTCCCAAGGCAAAATAGACGCAGAAGCAGTAGATATTTTAAAAGCTCCTAAGAATGTAAAACCGGCAAGATTCTATCTCCTACCAAAAATTCACAAAAAGAATAACCCTGGCCGTCCTGTCGTGGCGTCTACGAACTGTCACACAACGAAAATATCAAAATACGTAGATCATTTTATACAGCCTTTAGCGAAAAAAGTTCGATCATACATCCGTGATACTACAGATTTACTCCACAAAATAAAGAACATAGGTAAAATACCGAATAATGCATTACTCGTAACCATGGATGTAAGGTCCCTTTACACAAACATATCCCACGAAGAAGGATTATTATCCCTTAAAAATGCACTGAACACAAGACCCAATAAAGAGCCAGCAACTGAGGTCCTATTGACCCTTATGAGACATGTGCTCACACTTAATTGCTTTACGTTTAACGGTAACAGCTATCTACAAACAAGAGGATGTGCCATGGGCACGGTTGCAGCACCTTCATACGCAGTAATTTACATGGGTGAATTCGAAGAAAAATACATCTACCCTCAGGTAACTAACGACTGTCTGTACTACGGCAGATATATAGACGACATTTTAATGATCTACAAAGGCGATGAACAACGATTCAAGACCTTTGCCGAAAGGCTGAACAGAATGCACCCATCCATAAAATTTGACTACGAAATATCAAAGACATCAATTCCTTTCCTCGACACCCGCATATACATAGATGAAAATAGACATTTACAAACAACCCTCTTTACCAAACCTACTGATACACACAACTACCTCCACTACAAATCAGCTCACCCCAGGCACTTAAAAAACAGTCTGCCATACTCTCAAGCACTTAGACTCCGAAGAATATGCACTATAGATAATGAATTAAAGAGTCACTGCAAACAAATGATAGCACATTTTATACGCCGTGGATATCACAGAGAAATACTCCACGAGCAGATCCGTAAAGCCATCACAACCCCAAGAGAAACTACACTACAAAAAACCTTGAAAGAAAGAACAATAAGAATCCCCCTGGTAACTACTTTCAACTCTACACTTCCCCAAATTGGTAAGATCTTAAGAGAAAGATGGGATATCCTAAATATAAAACCGAAGCTAAGGGCACTCTTCCCAGAACCCCCAATTATCGCATTCCGTCGATGCAAGAACCTCCGAGAGATCATTGGTAGCAACACCATCACCAATAACAAAGTTTTCAGAAAGGAAGCGAAAAACCAAATAGCTAAATATTGCTCACCTTGTAACACCAGTAGAAGCCTATGCTGTAATAGTGTCATCGAAACTAATTCATTCACAAGTGTAACTACCAAGAAAACATACAAGATCTTCCATAAATCAAATTGTAGGAGCATGAATGTTATTTACCTCCTCGAATGCGTTCGCTGTAACATACAATATGTCGGTAAATCTGAATGGCCTTTCAACTACAGATTGAACAACTATCGCTCTAGAATAAAATCAGCTCAATACGACAAGCTCCTTCCCGTAGAGAAACATTTTAAACAACAACACCATATCTTTGCAAGGGACGCAAGGTTTATAATAATCGAACGAATTGAGAAGGAAGATGTCGACAATATGACAAAATTATTGGAAACCCGCGAAGATAACTGGATTACCCGACTGCAGACTCTTACACCTAAAGGTCTAAATAACAAACTTAACCACCCTGACAAAAATTAGCAGAAAATTTCTCAAAAAATCAATGGATAGGCCATTTTGTTTCCGTTCTATCATTTATTCAATACTTTGTCTCCCTGTGGCCTATCACTTTCTACACATAAAACGTAACTTTGAAATTCAATCAAGGATTCATGTGACGCCATATTTTGCATCACGTGACCCCAACTAGGCATCACGTGACCCCTTTTTAATCACGTGACCGCCAAAAGGCTATAAAGAGGGCATACCATCACAAAAATACTCATTCTCCTGACGATGACCGTAGAGTCGAAACGCGTAGAGAATTAAAGAAGAATTAAAAAAGAATTAAAGAAGAATTAAAGAACTCCAAGTCGTCTTATTTTTTTGTGTTCATCTGTATATATATATATATATATATATATATATATATATATATATATATATATATATATATATATATATATATATATATATATATATATATATATATATATATATATATATATATATATATATATATATATATATATATATAAATTTAGAACGAAGGTTTTTCATTATATAAACTATGAATTTTGAGACAATAGCTTAATTAGCAGTTTTATTGTTGTTGCTATAGCATGATTGAGCATGATATGTTAAAAGGTAAGTAAAATTTTACTTTTGGCATGGAAATTAAATATATGGATCAGAATATGTGCAAATTCATATTTTAGACTTAATTGGATAAATTGAAAAGGATTAATAGAAATAAAAAGAATGTTTTTTCACAGAGTGTCATAACAACCAGGTTACCATGGAAACAAGGCTACTGTGGAGACAAGGCTAGAAATAGAGTGCTAACATTGTTACAGTTTCCTTGCTGTATGACAGGAAATTAAGCTTGCTAAATCTCAGAGGCGTTCAGCAAACATGGAAAAACGTATGAATAAAAATGCCCGACGCCAGGTCAGATAGTGTTAAAGAATCAATTACAATGAACGTCAACTGCTATTGAAAATCTACTAGAGCCAACCATCAAAACTCCAGTTATGATTTTATATTCTTGATTCTTACCATCTTCAGCTGTTCTAAAATGGGATGAGATGTTTGCAACAAGATTATAGTCAACTGAACTGTTTAGGTGCCCAAAGTAGTCCACACCAAATGAATATCTAGTATACTTTTCGAGTCCAGAGATGACGGTGGCTTGTGGTGGCATTCCAGTTATATTCACAGTTTTAGAGAGCATCATTGAGTCAAATTCATAGCAACGAAGTCTTAGCCTTGATGTAAATATCCATCTGTCCTTTGCTGGCAGAACCGGACTTTTTATCAATTTTGCTGCCATTGATGTGGAACTCAATACTGATATTTGTAGCGTTGGTAGTACATAACGTGTCTCCGCTAGAATTGAATATTAAAGAATTCGTAATTAGTCCTCAAAGAGTATTATATTTTCTCATTTTGTAACTCCTTTGAGATTAAAGAACTGATAACATGGAACGGGCTGGCTCGGTTAACCGGGCCGACGATTATGGGGGATTTCCAGCCCTAGCTGTAAAATATTTGGCGCATAATCGTTTAATCCAGTCATGAAGCGCAAGCGTTGCAGATGTTTCAATTCACTTTGTCGCGCCAGCTCGGTTTTGAATCAATTACATAAGAAGACACTTACTTCCAGCCCGTTTTGCCGGCTAGTCTGGTAGGCAGCAGGTGGAATCCCGGCTAACCGGGCCAGCACGTTTGTCATGTAATCGACAGTATATAAAACATTGCAACTTTTATTGACCCGAGATCCCGGGTGAGAGCGTTGATCTCGTCTAACCAGGCTAGCCTGGTCCATGTGATCGGTCCCTGAGCAGAATTAAGAATCGGTCAGATGATTCAAGTAAGCCTTTTGCTAGGACCACGCTTACAATGCACCTGTACATTTTGTACTCGTTGCAAAATTACAACGGTACATGAGCGTTAATGATTTTCTGTAGCAGCGTAAATTTTACATAACAACACGGCTCAGTGAATGGAAGGAGCAATGGGTTCTAGTTTAGCAGGAGCAGTGTAAACGAGAGACTGATCCGATGCACTTTTGTTAAGGATCGAAACTTGTAACGTCGTAGTGTAAATGGGGTCTAAATAAAATGTAATAGTCAATTTGACGAGTAAAAATTTGGCTGAAAAGTTAAAGTGAAAGACCCGAAAAGCACATAAGCGTAAGGGAAAGGGGAACTGGGGGCTACAGTTCTACCAACGTTGGAAAAAATTCAGACATCAGCCATTCTGTGAAAATTTCAAATTTTATCGGGCAGCCCAAAATTTCATCACCCCCAACGCCCATGGAGAGACATGGTGCAATCATGGAGAAAGAAACATCAAAACGAGAGGGCTTCCTTTGGTTATCTTTTCTTTTCATATCAGACTATCGTAGGCTTTGTCAAGACCATTGAGATCCAACCTTTCATCTCAGGATATTCATTTCAAGTCATTTTAAACCTAAGCTCTTTTATTGACTGTACACAATTTAAGAGATAATTAGCAAATGTACTGGGTGAGTGAAAAATTCCAGTTCAAATGCCACAACTCTCTAGATATCAAAACAATCACATTGGCAAATATATGATTTCAAAGCCAACCTTTTCAAATGTATGTTTAAAATTTGCAAGGCAAATAGCAGTCTATCAAGTGGTGAAACTACAAGTATTTTAGCAATTCTGGTATATACGTGTTTTCCTTCATAAGAAACTTGGATAAGCCCCTAATGCTAAAAATTTTATAATTTCACTGGTAGATGTTATAGCGTCTTAGTACTGAAGTTTCATCTGCTGCTTCTTGTCTTTTGAAGCATTTTTTTTTTCTGCCACTGCCTCGTATTTGTTTTTGACAAACAGCACACGTTTTAGCCAGAAAGATAGTTCTTTTTGGGTTCAGAACGTAAAGTTATAATAGGCTCACAGCAGATTTCTTAAGGTTTTCCTAGATTTGGATTTCAAATTTCTGTTAGCAATTCTCTAATTAGCCTGTCTGGAACACAGGCTATTTTGCCTGTCATAGTACTAATTACTTATAAATCAGTTTCTTATAAACCTTATAAAAGAAAAGCGTGTGCTAGTATAGCAATCAAATGATACATCTTAGCAGATATCTCTCAAAGGAAATGGAACTTGTGAACTTCAATATTTCGATTACCTGATAAAAGATTTTGAATTATTCTTGCAAGGAGAATTTTATTGTCGCTGTCCTTTGTGTTTCCGGAGAAAAGCTCAAGTTTCCCAATTCCACCAATGATGTGGACCTGGATATCGTAAAGCGTGGACCCTGTTAGACTGACTGATTTCGTCTGCTGTCCCCCATCCTTTTCAAATTGGCTGTGGAAGAATTTAATAGAATTTCAATAAGTAGCAAGTTTCATCTATCTGTCTATGATATTTGAAGGTAAAGAAATTGGAAACTTCAGTGCTGAAGATAGAAGGCTCTTACAAAATAAAGATGCTGTCAAAATGAACACTTTATTCTCATTGAATAAGTTCTTCGTTGACATTCGCACATTCATCCATTCATTCATTCATTTATTTATCCATTTATTCATCTATCCATTCATTCATTTGTTCATTAATTCATTTATTCATTTGTTCATTCATTCATTTATTCATTCATTCATTCATTTATTCACTTATTCATTCATTCACATCATATCTATTCAATGCATAGAGTTCAAGACTACAGGGTATAACGTCTTTGTAGGTGAAGTACATGAGTGCCCAAGTATGAGCCTAGTTAGCAGCCATCTTTGTTTCTAGCACATTACTACAGAGACCCCAGGAAACTGTATACCTCCTCCCCCCCTCGATGATAAAGAGGTCTTGCTCTGCAGCCTCCTTTGTGATTACAGATCTATGACGTAATGCTTTATTTCGTTCGTGCGCCTCTCTTTCGACCTCTCTTTTAAAGCATTACGTCATTTATGTAATTGCTTCACAATGGCAAAGCCCTCGTTGTCGTTGGGGGAAGGGGTTGCCATAGAGCAAGGCCTCTTTATCATTGGATTGGAGGTTATAGAATTTTCTGGAGTCCTTTTCAAGATTTGCTGTCATGTTTCTTGACGCTTTCCATATTGATTTACAACGATTCGTTAGCATTTTCATGCTCGGTTCGGCTCTTGTCTTGCTTACCTAACTTCTTCCGACACGCATATGTTTCGCTTAACCTGTTGCCTCTTTCCGTAACAAATGTCTTTGCACCTTTCTTTGGCAATGGCAGTGCATGCTTCTGACCAAGTAGATGATAAGCCGTATCAATGATTTCGTCTCTCGTGAAGCTTTTTATTCATTTTCAATTCGTCGCCCAGTGGCTTCGAGGCTGGATGTCCAGAAGGCAACGACCCCCCGTCAAAATTTTATCGAAAATTCTGCAGTTTCCACTCTTGTCGGAAATCTTAAGATTTTAATCATTTTTTTGTCCATTTCATTGCTCATTGATGCTGCTGAAAAACCCATTTTTTTTTCGGGCGAATACTAGGCCATTTATTGCAAGATTAGGTTTTTCGGCGAAAAACTAGATCCTTCGTTCAAAAGAGCAACGTTTTTTTGCAAAAGATTTAATTTTGCCACCAAAAAGGTTGTATTACGAAATCTGCCCTTGTTATTTTGATATATTTTCCTGTATTCTTTGTGACTTGGTTGAAAGCTGAATATCAGCAAACTTCAAAATTGCCTCTCAGTCAAAACCAGAGCTGTTGCATGAGGAATAAAAACATGATAGTACCAGCACTTAACGTAGATTGCTAACAAGCACACAAGCACACAAGTAAATTAAACATTGAACAGACACTTTTATGAAGATTTCAGTCTTTTATTTCAGTCAAGACATATTTTCTAAAATGTCCAGGCCATTATGAGAGCTATACTTTCAATTGAAAATTAATACTGAGAGCTTCCTCGAAGCTAGATAACTTATGAATCATTAAGGGATCCCTTCGTCACAGTTTCTTGATCAAATTGCGTGCTTCTCTGTAATCCAGTGCAGTTACGGATAATGCCAAGCTCGTCATTTTGCAGTATGCCATGCACTTATTTTGGCAGCTCTGGCTTTGTCCTGACAGCAACTTTAGAATTTATTGATTTAAAGCTTTGCAACCAGGTCAACAGAATTCTGCAAAATGTGTCAAAATTTAATCTAATTACTAAGACCCTTCATCGTATCTCCCAAGCTGTTTGACCTTATAAATCGTGTTTTATAATAGAAACAACTACAGTACCTTCCTATTTTCTTTTCCTTGATTTTTTGATGTTGTACCAGCACCCCTAAGAGGACCATTATGGAAATAAGATCAGCTTGACCCATAGATGCTATCCCTGCCGTTAGTTTTAGATGCTATTCCTGCCGTTAGTTAGGGGAGCTTTTCTTCTACGTTTTTAGCCTTAAAGTTTATATTGTATTGTATTGTATTGTATTGTATTGTATTGTATTGTTTTTTATTGTATTGTGTCTACTTTTATATGTATCATAATAACTTGTAATTCTATTATTTTTAAGTGTGGTTTGAAGATACATACATACATACATACATACATACATACATACATACATACATACATACATACATACATACATACATACATACATACATACATACATACATACATACATACATACATACATACATACATACATACATACATACATACATACATACATACATACATACATACATACATACATACATACATACATACATACATACATACATACATACATACATACATACATACATACATACATACATACATACATACATACATACATACATACATACATACATACATACATACTTGGAGAAAAATAATTATTTAATTTTTAATTTGGAACAGGTTGTATTAGATTTTTTTAATACACTGCGTTTCTTTTTTGAGACACCCGGCATGAAATATTTTTCCTTCGTCTTTATGACCACTTTAGATATAAATGAAGTTGATTTATGAAAATCCCTCATTTGCAAAATTAATTTCCTTAAACACTCGATCGACTCGTAAGGAATTTCTTACAAAAGGAGCAACTTTTTATCTCGTCTGCAAATTTCTTGCCATTTGATCAAAAACTCTCATATTAAATAGAAAATCATTTCCTATAATTCTGGAGAGAGGATTTTTCAGTAATGCAATCCATTCAGGATTGCATTACTTACACTGAGAGTTGTAATCTAAAAATACGAGATCACTTACGAAATGATATCTGATCCTTTTCTGAGTATTACACGGCAGAAATAGTCGCATGACAGCATGAAATTATAGCTCCGTGATATACTAGGACGCAAATAACCAACAAATAGATGGGCAGAATCCGCGTCTGATGCCTCGATTGGAACATGAATCGAAGCTGTACATGCACGAGAAGTTGGCTCGTCTGGATAAATACCAGTATTTACAGAGAGGAACTCAGCAAGGTTCTTTCTCGGCGTCACTGATTTGTACCTTTGCACAAGAATGCCATCATCAAAGCGATAGAATTCTGACAAAAAGGAAATGGAATTTTTGTGAAACTGTGCAGGATTGAGAAGAAAAAGCTTTCAACAAACGCAATTTAGTGACATCTACTGCTTTAACCATACACCACTGGCCAGAACTATATAACCGCCCTATAAAAACCTTAAGAATACTTTATATCCTGTAAACCAGTGCAACTGATATGGCTGATTCGTCACTATCTGTTGTTTTTAGTCTGTTTTCCATCTATTCAGCCGATTCATTAAACAAATGGAAAGGGTTAAGGTTAAGGTAAACGTTTGAAACACCAGACTGGGTTCCTAAAAAGTTGCACTATTAGCGGAATCTAGTTAAACTATGTATCACCTGATGAATAAGAATGTGGGGATTCTAATCATATCAAAATGATTGGCAAATATCGCAAAAAGATACTTTCCATGCAAATTCATTGCTTAGAGAATACCAGTTTCTAAAGCTATTTTGTACCCTTGCGTTTGAGGCAACAAAATCCAGCTTATGTGAACGGAAAGTGCAGAGCCTGAGCTTCCAAACTCAATCAACAAAAGAGTTTTATTACATTTCTCTTCGAAAGCATAGTCATCCTAGTATACCTTCTTGATCTTGACTCTGTGCAAACAAATGACGTCATCAGCGAATACTACAAAATAGTGGACAACTCGAAAATGAAACAACGCATCAACAAATTTGAAACAGAAATTTTTAGCACATAATGGTCAACGGGGTGCTATCCATTACCCTGGGTAACAGAGCCAAAAATGATAAAAATAAAAAACAATGTCTCTTTGGCTCCGGTACCCAGGGTAGCTATCCATTTGCGTCGATAAAAATGTTTTGCTTCAGATCACTTTCATACCAATCTCTCATAGCTTACCGGAGAAGTACTAAACAACAACAATTTGATTACCCATTGATCGATGTAGGTAATTCTCTTGAATTGGTTTTACTTCTTGGCCATCTGGGAATTGAATACCAATTTTCACGAACTGCGGTTGATCTGCATTCCCAACCAAGCGAGCAGAGAAACGATGTCTGAATCCTTTTCTCATGTTAAAGGAACCTGACCATTTCCTAGAAGCGCGAGATAAACATAAAATTTTCATTCGAAAGAGGGCAATAGACCTTTACACAAAGTAAAGTTCAATTCGAGGTGAAGCCTGCCTGCATTACCAAAAGGATGTAAATTTCATTGCTGGAAACACGGCTCTCTGTTTCCAAAGCTAAACATTGCTGATAAATTTCGTGGATTCCCAAGACATTACGGTTTTGTATGCCTTGATCATAGATAATAGTCACTGCTCTATTATCTATGGCCTTGATGACTCTTTGGATTTCTCTTCAGGTCTTTAGATTTCGAATCAGAAAGTTGGATATTCAAATCCTTCCGTCTGATTTCCAGTTAGTCAAATTTTTCCGAGTGGGTGAAATTTCACACAATAGATGGCTACTAAAACGTGACTTTCTATTTAATTTCAAAGCACCATTTTCTCTCATAAACAATAGAATTCCCGTTTACTTGGAGAAGTTCAATAAGATTTCAAGAGCATTTGGAATTTTGCACAATAAATGGTAATATTCTATCAATTTCAAACCAACATCTCTCGCAAGCAAAAGATTTCCAGTCGGCTCGGAAAATTCGACTCAGAGGAAATCAGCTTTTACTCTCCCAAATTGGTTTTTCAGAAAAACTGTGATATTATTAGAGTGAATCAACGTGGTTAAAAGCAACTTTACTAAGGGGACTGGATACAGCTAAATGCAACCTACTGAAAGTGACGTGTTTGATCAATAAAAACAATAGGGAGATAAGTGGCGCCGGGGCCGTTCTTTTGTGCTATGTTTAGATTGCGTCGATAGATCTCCGTTAATTAACTTTAAAAGCTAGGACCACATCATTGCCTCGATAAGGTTGCACTTGGTATATTAGCAGTTGATAACGGAATACTCTACAAAGAGACTTCCTCAGGAATCTTGTCTCTGCTGGGTAGTACATAGGTTAATATGTCCATCTAGATGCTTAATTGAGTGACATACCTATGTGCCCAATCATCTGGTCCTTTTTCCGTTGATGCTAACAGTTCCGTATGCCCATCGATAACAATTGAAATGGCAGCATTGAAAATTGCAAAAAGCTTGTGATCTCCACTTTGTGAAGACACAAAATATGTCTCAAAAGTAAAGTAATTATTCAGTGTTGTGTTTATAACTTCAAAACTAAAGTCATATACATCTGACATAGACTCGGGACAATTAGTTAGGTTCTTGAAGCTGTTGAGATGATAACGTTGAGATGATGACCATCCTCGCACAGCAACTCCATTCCCAGTATCATAGAAATCTGTTGAAGAATGATGAAAAGATAATGCTACTGCTGTGTACATAGGGACAGTGCAAAATTTATCATATGACATGGCCATAGGAGAAGAAGACTTCTTGGAGAAAATTCTGCTCACCCCGTATGAAATGATTGCAGAAAACTTAACTGCCTCGTCGCCCTTTCCTTACGGTCGTTAAAAATGTATCTGCACTGTATTCATGAATAGCAGATGTTTTACAGAACGTATCACCGATGAAGTAGCTACGGGCCACAAAAAAGTCAATTCTTGTACTTACGAATGTTTTTCAATGAGAGATTTACTTTGAACATTGAGATATGACTGATGCAAGTAGCTGACAAGGAAATTTTGCGTCATCTAAAATATATACCCTTCCAGGCATTTTTCTTCTTGCATGATTCACAACTATGGCCTCAAAATGAGACATCTTATATTTCAAATTTAATCTTGAGCTCATAAAAGAGCTACTTCACCGTTGATATTTGCTTCAAAGAGGAGTTGACCCATCTCTGATAAGCTCAATAAAAATGGTTGCCCCGTTACGTTTTGCACCGGCCATTAAAACAAACTTTGCTCTGTCCCATAACACCGATGAAGACTATGTACTATTTTCGTTTTAACATATAGGTAGATAAGAATATAAACACTTAGATATGTACTGAATCGTTACAGGATGTTTGAGCACAGCACATCTTGTTGCAGCTTGCAGCAATCTAATCCAGATGAATGAAAAAGTTGCGATTTCTTTCGAAATTCGAAGTGTAGAAATGTGGCAATGTGGCAACCTGTCTTATCTCCATTCCAAGTGGAATCTACAGCTGCTGCCATTGGGCTGCCATTTAGCTTCATTGCCTCATTCGGCTTTGCCCCAAGATGAGAATTTCCACTGCAAGGCTGATTTGTCTGATTTAAATTGTCGTCCCGAAATGGTTTCCACTAGTGATTGAAGTTGCCAGTTCCAGACTGATAGTCATAAAGGCAACAGCTGAATAATTTTTGAAACATGTGAAGACAGGCACCGAAGATTGGTATCAACCATCGACTTTGTCGGATGTTGGTACAGTTTTTTTCAATATAAGAATCTCAGCACTCACTGACTGCTATTATTTCTCATTATCAAGTTTATAACGGGCAATGCTATCAGTCTATGCTAAAAACGCAGTGCTTAATTCACTAGGCAGTTACGCTAAAGTTAGCGGCGAGGAGCTTTTACCCAGATGCCTTGCGCTCTTTAATCGAATTCCTACAGAATTGTTAAAGATTTGTCATTCGAGCGCAATGCATCTTTGTAAAAGTTCCTCGCTGCCATTTTTAGCGTAATCATCTATTCGTATCAAGATGCTTATCTTTTACTTTATTCATTTGTCCATCTGCTGAAGCTGCTGGTATCTATCTACGCACAAAATGATTTTTAAAAAATTTCGTTGTACGACCGTTTAGGAACTTTTAATATTCTGAATCATTTCCACTGTTTACGCATATATGATTTATCCAGATGTATCTGAAGCTAAACGCCCGTCTTGGAGAGCATCTTCGCAACTTAGAGAAGAAGGTTCATCTCCAAGGAATCACGCAAAGATGACCCTGACTTCACCGTATCCCAGCACTTCAACACTGGCAGCAATTCCATCACAAACATGACGATAACCGGTCTTTGCTATCAAACGCAAAACTTTAGAGAAACATATCATTTTTAAACTTGGAACTCTTATGCCTACTGTACTCAATAAACAATTTTCATATTTCTCATAGTATTATAACTAGTGCTCCTTCTTTCCCTTTCTTCTGTTGTTGTTTCTTCTTGCTTCCTTTATTATTCTAATTTATTTCGTTTCCTTTACTATCACGGTGCATTGCATGCTGCCTTTCTCCTAATCACTTATCTATCATTTGCTATTACCCTTCGAATCTATTGATCTACGCTCGATTCTGTTGTTTTACCCAGGGACGTTTTACCCCTACCTGATGAAGATTTAAGCTCAAAACGTTGTTATTGATTTATTATCTTCGAACAAAGTCGAATATTTTGACAAATTTATGCTTTTGTTGTATCTGAAGTACGTCTTGCAAGCCTAGATATGTACTCAGAATTTCATTTTTTATTCAGTCGCAAACTTTTATACACATACAAAGTGTCAAAAGAAATACCTCGAAATTTTATTCCTATTGCCATGGTGAAGTAACTTTTCTTGCAGATCCTTAACTAATTTTAGACACTATAATCTTGTAATTCCGAGGAAAATTCATGGAGTTATGAGTCTTTGCAGTACACGTTTTTGAGACAGCTGAAAGCTGTGTGCCCCAAATCAAATGCATGTGTTGAAGGTAGCATGGGGCTATCCATTGTTCATGGGGGGAGCTCAAAAGAATTATCAAAAACCTAATTTTTTCCAGCAATCACTCACGCCAGGGTTGCCATTTGGCCGATTTGACGGCCAAATTTCTCGATTCTGGTCGTTTTTTAAAACCCTTGGCCGCCAAACAATGATTTGGCCGAAAACTCAAAAGTTGGCCGAATTTTGGCCGTAAGTGGAAAAACCACAGATAAACAAAGGAAACCACTATTTTTCGACAATTAATGTCCCGATTTATAATGAGAATCTCAAGACTGCCTGTGTAAAAAAATGACAAAATAGTAAAACATAATAAAATTTGTCAAAGACGAAGGCGTAAAAGTTATTCTACCACTCAAAGCTATTTCCAACGACACGGTCGCTGCACACAATTGGTCGAAATTTGGCAGTTTTTTAGCATTCTGTATGATTGGCCGAATTTGGCCACCAACCGTAGCAATATTGGCCGCAGCCCATTTCGGACATCTGGCAACCCTGACTCACGCCACGGACAATTAGCATTGTTTGAGAATGATTGGGTATCCAATTGAAGCTAGAGAGGGTGCTGACTCGTAAACCAAAAGGTCTCAGATTGGCCGAAGTTCAAATCCCACGCTGGATAGTTTGGTCGCTATCCGTAACTCTAGCCCGGAAAGTGGATGATACGGGATAAACTTTTCTACGTTAGATTTAAAGTTTTTCCGTATTAAGACATTTATGAATCGCTGGTTTTTAGCTGTCTCAAAAAACTTGATCTTTCATAAGTTCACAACTATGTGAGCATTCAGAGCATTTGGGAGATTCTTGCCTCCCAAATTAATTCGAGCTATGAAATACATAGCGGTGATTCCAGGGAGTCTATTAACTTTGTAGTTAATACACCACTTTAATTAAGCAGCCTCGTTTTTGAAACTGGTAAAAATCTCTCCCTAAATTTCGAGCGCAGATTCAGATTTGGCACCCAAACTTTAGTCTGGTTGCTTTTTTTTAAACTGCTGACAATTGTGATGTTGATGACAGTGTAAAGTTCAAAGATTTATAAGGGATTTGACCGTCAAAAGTCGTTGGGAGTGAAAGTTTACACCCCGAGTCATTTTTACGGTCAAGTCCCTTACAGATTTTCAAACTTTTCATCGCCATAAAATTAACACTGCAACCGCTAGCAACATGAAAACTTGTAGTTAGACTAAAGTTTGCGTCCTAAATCCGAATTTGGCGTCTAGAATTTCATATGAAAGAATTTTGAATAATTTCCAAAACGAGGCTGTTCATTAAAGTGGTGTATTTCGACATTTAACCTTGAAGAATCTTTTTGGCGCATCTTCAACCTCGATCCCATGGCTATCAAAGTCTTTAGCCTCCTTAAAACCATGACATAACAACTGGACGCTCATCGTTGCCATAGGTTGGAGGTTGGGCCACACTACATGCTTGGATAAAAATCTAGCAATTTGAATAAATTTTGAAGTTCCTTGAAGTTAGATAGGCGTAGATACTTAAGAGTTTATTGAAGCACATAGGATTCTATGTTCCCAGCCTGTGCCCTTGAGAATATTTCATTATGGCGGTTATTAAGCCTTGCCGCTGTTAATGCATTACTCAAATACCTTCCAAGTAATCAATGCCAGATGTAAGTGAAAGCAATGTGGAGGCGCGCTAGGGATTTCCTCTAAAAAGAAACCTTTCTGTCAAGTCAGGGAAAATAAAACGATCTTGCTACAACTGATTCATTGCACCTGACATGGCCAGCTGCCTCATATAAATAGTCACTAAGTACGTGAAAGAATTTTATCGATACACTTAGCATCGAACAATTGATTTAACCAATCAAAACGATAACTAAAAAGCTGTCTTGAATTAACATCCTTAGGGCTCAAGGAGCTAAGAGGATGCTTTGCAGTCTATTTCCATCTAACAATGATGAAAAGAGACGTGCCATTGTCTGATAACTGGAAGATCAAATTCATAAATGAAACAATTTCCTGAATTCTGTTAATTTGGAAAAAAGTTTATCTCTTATTACGAAACCCTGGATTTAAAAATCTCTAATCATGTGCTAACTTAACTGATTTTTGAGCAACCGCACCCTGGACAGTTTTGGCGCATCTGGTACAACCATGCGAGAGTGATTTAATTCACAATCGCAGACAAGAGAACCAGCAGAACTAGTCAAAAACCAGTATTATGAGCTGTCTCATCGTACACACGAGAAAAGTTATTGAGGAAGAGAGCATATACCGAAAGCTGGCGATTCAGTATAACAGTTCAGAGGCTAGGTATTCAGGGTTAATTACAATCAAAGTACACAAAGAATGGCAAATGCCTACAGTTCAGTTTCTCAGCAGACAGATGTGCCTGGGCTATATCTAGATTTTTCTTCCCATTTTTAATATTTCTCGTGACTTTCTTTAATGAGCCTTTTTGTTCATGGTCACGTGGCACTTTTTACGGCTTTGGATGGCTAAGTTTGCTGTTAGAAACAATTCACTTTTTCGGCGATCCAAGAGGCGTTTGAATTGATCGGTACCAATTCGGCACAGTGAAGTCTCTTCAGCATAGAGTTCAAATCTTTTAAAAAGGTGTGTGTAAAATTCTATTACATTTTTCTTTGAATTAAAGTTCTTGAAAGAAACTTCAGGTAATTCGCAATAAAGTTGCCTTGGCAACTTCTTGATACCCTGACTACTTTCAAAATGGTGGCATTTATTAATTTTGAGGCTGTGACGTCATCAAATTTCTAAATCCTTAACCAGAAGAGCAACAGATTTCTGCTTGCAACCATGTTGTAGATCTTATAAACTATGGTTATCTTGAAGATTGTATCGATGTCTCTCGATTGATTTGAGATTTACGATGATTCTAATTTCTTAAAAATTTTCGATGAATTTTTGCAAAAGAAGTCAAAATACCGCCATTTTGAGAATAATTAATAGATCAAAAAATTGCCACGGTAGATTTACAGTAAATTACCCAAAGTTCCTTTCAAGTGCATGAATTCAAAGAAAATTGTGATACAATTTTACACCCACCTCTTTAAAGATTTTAAAGATTTGAGCCGTATGCTAGTCTCTTCGAAGTCGTAGGAAGCATCCAATGAATCGCCACTTGGGCAGCTGATGTTTGGCTATTCTTTGCTGAGCAGCACAGTTCAGTAGATAAGTAACTGACTTTCAAATTGCATTAACCAAGTGCTTGAATCACCGTTAGCTGGACGCAGCAGTTGTGCTTTATTGCCACAGCTTTGTGCTTTTTTTCCAAGGGAAACTTATTTATTACTACGGAGGAGCTAGTGTTCATCAACTTTCAAACTTTCTCGGTAGAAAGATATGAAAGTTACACCGCAGAAAGAAATATGGTGAAACAAACTGCAATGTCTAATTTTACAAAAGAAAGACTGCACGCAGACGCAGACTAGTGAGGTGTCGTTCTGTTGTTGGCGGACAAGATTTAAAGCATGCTTTATTTAAAGAGTCACTGCTAACCATGATCCTTTGTGGCGCCAAATTCGACTTTCGTATTATCTGAAAGTCGCTATTGGCCTAAATTCTCTTTGCCTTGCTTTTCATTCAGCGGACAAAGGATCACATTTAACAATGGGTCTTAAGCATAGACAAAGGTGTATAGTCCAAATTTCGATATTTCTCTTTTTCCGATTTCAAAAGGGTTCTAAGCAACGGACATACCTCCCATACCTCGCACGTGCCGTCTGCTGTTGTGATTGGGTATCCAATTGAAGCTAGAGAGGGTGCTGACTCGTAAACCAAAAGGTCTCAGATTGGCCGAAGTTCAAATCCCACGCTGGATAGTTTGGTCGCTATCCGTAACTCTAGCCCGGAAAGTGGATGATACGGGATAAACTTTTCTACGTTAGATTTAAAGTTTTTCCGTATTAAGACATTTATGAATCGCTGGTTTTTAGCTGTCTCAAAAAACTTGATCTTTCATAAGTTCACAACTATGTGAGCATTCAGAGCATTTGGGAGATTCTTGCCTCCCAAATTAATTCGAGCTATGAAATACATAGCGGTGATTCCAGGGAGTCTATTAACTTTGTAGTTAATACACCACTTTAATTAAGCAGCCTCGTTTTTGAAACTGGTAAAAATCTCTCCCTAAATTTCGAGCGCAGATTCAGATTTGGCACCCAAACTTTAGTCTGGTTGCTTTTTTTTTAAACTGCTGACAATTGTGATGTTGATGACAGTGTAAAGTTCAAAGATTTATAAGGGATTTGACCGTCAAAAGTCGTTGGGAGTGAAAGTTTACACCCCGAGTCATTTTTACGGTCAAGTCCCTTACAGATTTTCAAACTTTTCATCGCCATAAAATTAACACTGCAACCGCTAGCAACATGAAAACTTGTAGTTAGACTAAAGTTTGCGTCCTAAATCCGAATTTGGCGTCTAGAATTTCATATGAAAGAATTTTGAATAATTTCCAAAACGAGGCTGTTCATTAAAGTGGTGTATTTCGACATTTAACCTTGAAGAATCTTTTTGGCGCATCTTCAACCTCGATCCCATGGCTATCAAAGTCTTTAGCCTCCTTAAAACCATGACATAACAACTGGACGCTCATCGTTGCCATAGGTTGGAGGTTGGGCCACACTACATGCTTGGATAAAAATCTAGCAATTTGAATAAATTTTGAAGTTCCTTGAAGTTAGATAGGCGTAGATACTTAAGAGTTTATTGAAGCACATAGGATTCTATGTTCCCAGCCTGTGCCCTTGAGAATATTTCATTATGGCGGTTATTAAGCCTTGCCGCTGTTAATGCATTACTCAAATACCTTCCAAGTAATCAATGCCAGATGTAAGTGAAAGCAATGTGGAGGCGCGCTAGGGATTTCCTCTAAAAAGAAACCTTTCTGTCAAGTCAGGGAAAATAAAACGATCTTGCTACAACTGATTCATTGCACCTGACATGGCCAGCTGCCTCATATAAATAGTCACTAAGTACGTGAAAGAATTTTATCGATACACTTAGCATCGAACAATTGATTTAACCAATCAAAACGATAACTAAAAAGCTGTCTTGAATTAACATCCTTAGGGCTCAAGGAGCTAAGAGGATGCTTTGCAGTCTATTTCCATCTAACAATGATGAAAAGAGACGTGCCATTGTCTGATAACTGGAAGATCAAATTCATAAATGAAACAATTTCCTGAATTCTGTTAATTTGGAAAAAAGTTTATCTCTTATTACGAAACCCTGGATTTAAAAATCTCTAATCATGTGCTAACTTAACTGATTTTTGAGCAACCGCACCCTGGACAGTTTTGGCGCATCTGGTACAACCATGCGAGAGTGATTTAATTCACAATCGCAGACAAGAGAACCAGCAGAACTAGTCAAAAACCAGTATTATGAGCTGTCTCATCGTACACACGAGAAAAGTTATTGAGGAAGAGAGCATATACCGAAAGCTGGCGATTCAGTATAACAGTTCAGAGGCTAGGTATTCAGGGTTAATTACAATCAAAGTACACAAAGAATGGCAAATGCCTACAGTTCAGTTTCTCAGCAGACAGATGTGCCTGGGCTATATCTAGATTTTTCTTCCCATTTTTAATATTTCTCGTGACTTTCTTTAATGAGCCTTTTTGTTCATGGTCACGTGGCACTTTTTACGGCTTTGGATGGCTAAGTTTGCTGTTAGAAACAATTCACTTTTTCGGTGATCCAAGAGGCGTTTGAATTGATCGGTACCAATTCGGCATAGTGAAGTCTCTTCAGCATAGAGTTCAAATCTTTTAAAAAGGTGTGTGTAAAATTCTATTACATTTTTCTTTGAATTAAAGTTCTTGAAAGAAACTTCAGGTAATTCGCAATAAATTTGCCTTGGCAACTTCTTGATACCCTGACTACTTTCAAAATGGTGGCATTTATTAATTTTGAGGCTGTGACGTCATCAAATTTCTAAATCCTTAACCAGAAGAGCAACAGATTTCTGCTTGCAACCATGTTTTAGATCTTATAAACTATGGTTATCTTGAAGATTATATCGATGTCTCTCGATTGATTTGAGATTTACGATGATTCTAATTTCTTAAAAATTTTCGATGAATTTTTGCAAAAGAAGTCAAAATACCGCCATTTTGAGAATAATTAATAGATCAAAAAATTGCCACGGTAGATTTACAGTAAATTACCCAAAGTTCCTTTCAAGTGCATGAATTCAAAGAAAATTGTGATACAATTTTACACCCACCTCTTTAAAGATTTTAAAGATTTGAGCCGTATGCTAGTCTCTTCGAAGTCGTAGGAAGCATCCAATGAATCGCCACTTGGGCAGCTGATGTTTGGCTATTCTTTGCTGAGCAGCACAGTTCAGTAGATAAGTAACTGACTTTCAAATTGCATTAACCAAGTGCTTGAATCACCGTTAGCTGGACGCAGCAGTTGTGCTTTATTGCCACAGCTTTGTGCTTTTTTTCCAAGGGAAACTTATTTATTACTACGGAGGAGCTAGTGTTCATCAACTTTCAAACTTTCTCGGTAGAAAGATATGAAAGTTACACCGCAGAAAGAAATATGGTGAAACAAACTGCAATGTCTAATTTTACAAAAGAAAGACTGCACGCAGACGCAGACTAGTGAGGTGTCGTTCTGTTGTTGGCGGACAAGATTTAAAGCATGCTTTATTTAAAGAGTCACTGCTAACCATGATCCTTTGTGGCGCCAAATTCGACTTTCGTATTATCTGAAAGTCGCTATTGGCCTAAATTCTCTTTGCCTTGCTTTTCATTCAGCGGACAAAGGATCACATTTAACAATGGGTCTTAAGCATAGACAAAGGTGTATAGTCCAAATTTCGATATTTCTCTTTTTCCGATTTCAAAAGGGTTCTAAGCAACGGACATACCTCCCATACCTCGCACGTGCCGTCTGCTGTTGTTTGTTTGCCCATAACGAAGAATGGGCGCAAAGCCTAATGGTTAGCAGAAGCCAACAATGACAACAGAAGCCTGGGCCATAGCTACGGTGCGTGGTTACGGTTTTTGTCCAGACGTTATTTTGGACCGCTTCTGTGTAGCCCAGTTCCCCAGTCGAAAATGACGTCAGTGAACCAGACTGCTGTAAAACCACTTCCAAAAGGGGTTTTACAAGTGTGGGTTCGTGCTTGACTGAACAGGAAAATCCAAAGAAAAGATAACAAAGTAACACGTCACAAATTCAAATTTCTTCTTCGGATAAACATTAATTGCCACTGGATCTCGGCAGTGTAACACTTTCAAATCGACAAATCGTCTCAAGAGCAGTTCGGCTCTTCGGCTCAAATCTTCCAACTAAACAACTTAAAAATCTTCGAAAACAGCAACTGAAAACAAAAGCGTCCTGTCAGCGTCTTCCTTTCAGTGGCATGCAAATAACAACTGAACTTTAATTGAAAATACGTATGTTTAATTGCACGGAAATCGTTATCTATCAGTTGGTATTGGCAACGAATGTGCAGCAATGCAAAATACAATTCATTTCAAAGCAAGAGCTAACATCTGGCATTCCTGTCCTAAAACAGTACACTTTTAGGTAATCGTTGGGGAGCCAAGATACGCTTGACTGAGGAAACTACTCCCGTGCAGTGGGTCAAAGCTCATGCGCCCGTCAGAGCTTCAACCCTAAAACGCTACTGCGCATGAGCTATAACCTACTGCACGGGCGGGGCCACATAAGTTTCCTCGGACAAAGCACATCTCGTGTCCTCAACAATAAGCTATTTGGTGCATGATAAGTATATTTTTGGGCTTGCCGATGAGAAAATTTGACAAGGTGAATGCTAGCCAGAGTATTTCACCAATATATTGCTGGGCAGTTGCCGAAAATGCCATGCAGCATTTAATTTTTATGTACCATAAAGCTATCAGTATATTTTTTTAGTCTAAAAATGTGCTAATTTCAGTTCATTTTTGGGTTGATTACAACTTTGGGATCTAAAATGTCGTACATTTAGTATATTTTTGTATCTTTTGGCTTTTCAAATATGTAATTTGTCTGACTCCCCCCTATCACATACCAATAGAAGTCCCCCCTCTGGGGTCTAATTACCCATTCTTGAATTGCAGCTAAATCTACTCTCGGTAGGATTCAGAAGAAGCAATCAATCGATTGGGATGGTTGTTAATACCAGCAGTCAGTCAAAACTAGCTGATGCTGTCTTTGAAACACTATCCTAGCTTTTCAAATCTCAAAACTGAAGGGAACATTTATCAAGTTAAATCTACATTTTCTGAAATTACTCACCGGAAGGATGATTGTTGTTGCAATGAATAGATCTCAAGGATGAAGTTAGAAGCAGCAGTACGATATTGAGCGATCCAACTTCTCTGTTGACCATATCCATCCTAGAAAGTTTTGCAAACTTAAGTTGAAACACAACTACTTAAGTTAAAGCACATCTAAAAGAGGTTTCCACTCAATGAATTTTTTGCAGTGTGACAAATCCTGATGTGGACTCTTAGCTACCGTAAAACTTCTTTGAGTAACCATAAAATATGCATCAGTAACGGGAGAGTCAGAGCATGTAAACACTCCAAACAATGCAATACCATGCACATACTAACCGGTTTTGTGTTGTACAGGAAAATATAAAGGCCGAGGTCTTAGAAGTACAGACCGAGCTTGCGAGGTCAAAGGCCAATATCTGCATGATTGTGAGAAAGCCATTTGAGATGTTTGAGCAAATCAAGAAACAGCACTTTCGGCTATGTTCTAGATCTTAGAAGGAAATAACGAACCCAAAATTACGTCAAAATTTTAAACATCAAGTGAGATGAAGGAAGCGATAATTAATGATTTGAATGAATAGGTAATCCCATGAGATTCTTCAAACTGTAGATATATTTTGCTGAATCACACGGTATTTATATCAAAACACAATTACTCTTTAGAATTATGACGATGAGTAGTTTGTATCCCTGCGGTAAACCTTGCTCAAGAAGGACTCATAATGTAACAGTGAAAAACCCGGCTCTATCTCCTACATTCGATCATGATTCGATGGATCGATTTAGGATCGAACGACTGCCGTAGCCCTGTTCAACGGTCACTCCTCGGAAAGAAAATGCGATAAAGACCACGTTAAGCAGGCGTTTCACCAAAGAAACTTTGTATAAATCTGAAGAAGGAAGTTCACTTTACCTGGTAAGTCCAAAATGAGTCTTTCAACGCTACATTTTCCATGTTTTTAAGACCAAAACAAACCAGAGAAAACTTCAGCCACCTGCCGTAGCAACTTTGTTCAAAATCTAGTCCACTGCATCATTCGAATCGAGAATTTGACATCATTGTTCTCTGCCAAATCTCGCAATCTGATTGGTACTGGAGGAATTGCGAAGTTTGGGCCAAAATAGGGCCAAGTTTTTGAGAGGAATACTATGAGTCTCCATTGCCCGAAGCGCAATCATCAAATCAAAGAGCACAGGGCAACAAGAGACTCATCGTCATCAGCCTAATTACTCTTTGGATAAACTCACTTCCATACTGTTTTGGCGCAAATACGCCTTTTTTACTATGAGGTCAGTTCTTTTGAAATGTCTCATTTGCCTTGAGATGATGGAGTTACATCCTAAAAGGATGCATTGTTCTCAGCAACGAATAAAACAGTTTTGCCCGTGTAGTTGCGCCAAATATGAATGGCGTAGACTTCTTATTGGGCTGGAATTTGCACCATTTACCACAAATATTTGCAGGACTCACCTAATCAGCCCTTGAGATTGATCGCAAATGACTCTAATTTCTCTAATTTCGTGCAATTGGTTGATGAATCTTCCCTTTGCTTTCATGGTTTAAAGGAACCTCAGGTAACTCGCTAGAGATGTTCTTTGGAAACCTTCGATATCTCGATAAGTTTCCGAATTACTGCATTTTGTTTGTCTCAAAACGTATTCCAGTTGTGACGTCATCGAAGTGGAAAATTCAAAGTTTACTGCATCTGGTTAGTGCTCGAACTAGACCATTCCGCCTATCTTGTGTTTCGGCTTTATCCAAAGCCATCGTCAGAGCCATTGTTGCCTTCACCAAAATATTATCGCTTGACAATTTGGGGACGGGTTGACACTTGACAACATAAAGTAATTCAATCTACGTGAAAAATTAAAAATTTGCTGCACCAGGTAGGATTCAAACTCGGTTCAACGCGGCACCAGTCTTACGATCATCCCACTACACAATTGAGAATGTAATGAAATGATCCAAGGACAGTAGTCAACCGATACCAGAGTCAGTCGACTGCCTGATCTAGAGTATCCAGCCTATTTTGTGTTTCGATTTTATCCAAAAGCCATCAGCAGAGCCTTGGTCATCACGCATATATTATCGCTTGGCCGCGTTGAACCCAGTTTTCGAGTCTCATCTGGTGTAGTAAATTTAGAATTTTTCACGTGGATTAAAACATTTAAAATTTTCACGTATCAGCCTGTCCTTGTAATAGGGGTATAACTGTGTCAAAATTTAATAGCCCTAAAAACACTTAAATCTGCTATAGGAAAACACAAAGCATCTAAAAGTAAACCTTATTCCATCTAATTTCAATCATGGCTACATAAAACTCTAAAATACCTAGCCTCAATGCATCTAGCCTAAATACATTGCATCTAACATCAATACATCTAACCTGTTGAACTTTGACGCAGTTATACCCCGAAATATGCCGGTACGGGATGTGCCATGTTTGGGTGCCTTTTGTCGGATGGAAATAAATTTTAGGGTGTCACATTTGGTAACAGTCACAAATTGAGACAAACCTTGGGGTGCTATTTTGGAAAAATCTCTTTAGGGTATTGACTTTGATCAAACTTCATATACTTGGCTGAAAGTTTAGATTTTTTCAACGTTTATATTTTGCATGGCCGATAAATTTTGGGATGTGGTTTTCACAAAAATTCTTAAATTTAAAGTGTTATTGCAAACGTCAAAGAGGCATATCCTCGTAATCGGCCTACTGAAATTACCTCTCCCATATTGTTGACGAGCCTTGGTGACTAAGCTATAAAAATTAAAATCAAGCTACTGAAAAGAACAACAATTACGTACCCGTAGCTGATTAGAAGCAATTATTAAGTCTACACCAAAGAAACGGGGCTGTCTAATCTTAAGGAAAGGACATCTGCTGAAGTTTTGGAGAAACATTTTCATTATCTATTCTATTTTACTTCATAAAGATTACAATAAGAACCAGCATTTATGAAATTACCTAAAGGAAACTTTTAGGCTATTGCAAAATAAATTAACCCCCTACTTAGAGGAAACACTTGGGGCTCAAACCCAAAGGGAAGTTTTTTGCATTTTGATCTATACTAAGTCCTGGTCTGATGGTAAGAGGGAAATCTAACTCATGTAGAATTAATAAGAAATTGCCGTCAAGAAATCTTCAATTTAACAGAATTTTATCTAAACTTTGATATCCTTTACAATCATTGATGACATACACGTATAGGGCTAATGTATCAATAAATAGTCCGATTCTCTTGTTATCTATTGTCCAAGTATTCCAGAAAGGAAAAGTATTTTAGGCCGAGGCGCAAAAACTCTATTTCCTTAATGCGAAGCCTTACTGTATAGTTACTTCTTAGAATAGCATGATACTTACCTTTGATGCGCTCTATTTTTCACTCCATTTCTTGAATCTGGGTCTGGTAAATGAAGTTTCAACTAAATTTTCAACCAAACGCAATTTTCACTCCCCTCTACTTCATCAAACATTTATGATCATGCGAAAATTCAAAAGACTTAGCCTGCGTGCAGACGTTACTTGCGAAGGAGGAGCACGGAAAGGAGAAGGGGCCGTTTCCAAGATAGGAATCAAATGTTTTAGCCAAATTTTGCTCGTGGCCCATTGCCGGTTACCAACAAAATTTCGTTTTCACGGACCAATGAGACGGTGAATAAGCGAGGAAGACAAAAGAAACGTGTGAAGATTTTTCTAAATTTTACCTACCTTCATAAAACGCAACCAGGACATAAGACTGCTTAAAATTTCCCGAATTTTTTTGAAGAAATCTACTCTCCATACGTTTGGGTATACAAGTTTAGAAGGCGGTCAAAATATCTCCCGATTCCAGGGAGTTATGATGGCTCAAACTCACGACCTTTGTTCGTTTTCAGCATTTCCAGGCTTCCAGCATTCATAGTACACAATTCATTCATAAAAAGTCTTCTACAACACATGTGAAACATCGCTAATTCCCACAAAGTCAATACCGTGGGTTTGGGGGCATTTTCTTGCTTCGTAGATGAGCAAATCTGACCTGCTGTTTTGATGTCCGAAAAATGGCCTAGCTCTAAAATGTGCTACATCGTGTTTTTGGGTCAGAAATTTCAAGTGTACCCACCTATTTTCTTCCACAAATTATGCAGTAAATAGCATCGTAAACATCAATTTGCTATCTTTCTGCGTCCAAACACTGATCTATGATCACTAAATTACAGCATGCGCTGCGCGTTGCGAGGCCTGGGAAGAGGCGGGAAGGTGTCAAAATATCACGTGTCACGTGTTACTACAGTGCATGTTGTGATTCGTGATTTCGTGATCATAAATCAGGGCTTGGGCGAAAACTGACGGACATTGATCTTTACAATGCTATTTACTGCATTATTTGTAGAATAAAATAGTCAAATGGAGACCAAGCAAATTCTAGTAGATACACAGAGCTACAGGATGCCTCAAAACAAATGAAAAGAGGTGGATACACTTGAAATCTTTGAGCCAAAAAACACGATGTAGCACATTTTAGAGCTAGGCCATATTTCGGACATCAAAACAGCAGGTCAGATTTGCTCATCTGCGAAGCATGAAAATGCCTCCAAACCCACGGTATTGACTTTGTGGGAATTAGTGATGTCTCACATGTGTTTTAGAAGACTTTCTGGGAATGAATTGTGCACTAAGAATGCTGGAAGCCCAGAAATGCTGAAAGCGAACAAAGGTCGTGAGTTTGAAGCATCATAACTCCTTGGAATCGGCAGATATTTTGACCGCCATCCAAACCTGTATACCCAAACGTATGGAGAGAAGATTTCTTCAAAAAAATTCGGGAAATTTCAAGCAGTTTTTGGTCCTGGTTGCGTTCTATGAAGGAAAGTAAAAGTTAGAAAAACCTTCACATAATTCTTTTGTCTTCTTCACTTATTCGCCGTCTGATTGGTCCGTGAAAACGAGATTTTGATGGTTTTCGGCCTTGGGCCACGAGCAAAATTCGGCTAAAACATTTGATTCCTATCTTGCCGTTCCCCCTTTCCATGCTCCTCCTCCGCAAGTAAAATCTGCACGCAGGCTACCAAAGACAGGACTTCAGACTGTTTTAACTGAGGTCACGTGGGGTTACGCTACAGATTTACATTGATCTTTAGCGGGATTCTTGAGTCCATGGATGTACAACTACTTGGATTTCTTCTCCCTTTTACATCTCCATGTTTTTTGATATTCATTTGAACTATTACAATAAATGTTACATTCTATCATACTCTCTAACTATGTCGATTGATAAAGTGGTGCGAGTTGGTATGTTTAAAATGCCAGTTGCCAGTTCGGTAAAAAACTTCAAATTTCCACCTTTTGTAGCTAAAACATGGCGATCTGTTGGAGAGCCTTTATAAATGAAGGAATTAAGAAAACTTTATTAATGCTTATTACATCGAAATTCAGAATTTAGCATAATTGGCAGATAGGCACTAATATAGGCTTAGCTTTACAGGCAAGAACGATCTCCTTGTTATCATTTGAGTTGGAAATAAATGCACGTTCTGTGTAAATTTGCCAGTCATAGCCAAAAAAATTGACAACGGTTTTTAGCTCTGAACTGACCTCTGATCGCTTCTTAAAGTTTTTGATTTTGTGAAACCCCACTATATTTTCTTATAAGCAAGTTCTTATATTGAAAAACTGACTGCTTGAGAGAAGCTACTTCGATCACTATGGGTTAGTTGACAATTCCATTTTTGCTAGATAGCACCAGACTTTACACAATTTGCTTTGATTTATGAGCTCAGGAATTGATATGGACTTGTGCAAGTCGTCTTAAAAGGAAAAAATAATCAGTTCCCCCAGAAGTTCTTCCAAACCAAATTATGCAGGTTCCCAGTATACAGGATTACGGTTATATAACGTAATTACAGTTTGTTCAAAACGCTGACCCCTTCAAATTCCGAAAGGTGTCGTTGGAATAAATGGACAATGAAATTTGGAGACTCAATCCTAAAAAGGCAACAACTTTCAAAAATATACCTGCAAAAGTCCTTAAAAGCAATTCTGACATTTGCTCCGAATCGCTGCAACTCATTTTCAATAACTGTATTGAAAATGGTTTGTTTCCAGATTCGTTGAAGCTCGCAGATATCACATCTCTTCATAGAATGGATGAGAAAACCAGAAAGAAAGATTACAGACCAGTCAGCGTTTTGCCAACTGTTTCTAAAGTCTTTGAGAGAATTATGGATGGCCGGATTACTGCTTATACATCAAATTATTTATCGGCACTGCTTTGTGGTTTTCGTTAAGGGTACAATACTCAACATGCTTTGATTCGAATGCTCGAAAAGTGGAAAGGAACCTTAGATAATGGGGAGAATATTGGAGCAGTCCTGATGGACCTTTTTCTGATGGACCTTTCCAAAGCGTTTGACTGCATAAAACATGACCTCCTTCTAACAAAATTAGATGCTTATGGATTTAGTCATGAAGAACTGTGTCTCGTCCACAGTTTTTTGGAAAACAGGCAGCAGATATTTAAGATGAACGGATCGTTTAGTACCTAAAAAAAACCTTTCTCTTGGAGTTCCGCAAGGATCGGTTCTTGGTCCTTTGTTCTTTAATATCTATATAAATGATTTGTTGCTCTCCATCCAAGATACCGATATCTGTAATTACGCAGATGATACGACCATATACACATGCGATAAGAACTCGGTAGTGTTATTGCAAGGTTGGCGAATGACTCAAATACAATCATCCAATGGTTTGCTGATAACTGTATGAAACTGAATACAGATAAGTGCCATTTAATGGTGCTTGGTAGGAATTCTAATCAACAAGTTACAGTCAATGTAGGCAATTCTGTTATAGAAAACACGGAGGAGGAAAAGTTATTAGGCGTTGTAATTGACAAACAACTAAATTTTGAGACGCACATCACTGAGTTATGTCAGAAGGCTGGAAATAAACTTTTCGCTCTCGCTCGTATTTCCAAATACATGGACACCAATAAACTCAGAATCTTGATGAGATGTTTCGTAATTAGTCAATTCCAATACTGTCCGTTGGCCTGGATGTTTCACAGCAGGCATCTGAACAATAAAATTAATAAGATACATGAAAGGGCCCTGAGAATTGCGTACAAGGATTATGAATCTAGTTTCAGCACCTTGTTAGAAAGGGATACATCTGTCACTATTCATTCAAGGAATTTGCAGATCTTGATGACTG
Organism: Aurelia sp. 4 Dawson et al 2005; assembly: GCA_964019985.1. NCBI lineage: Eukaryota > Metazoa > Cnidaria > Scyphozoa > Semaeostomeae > Ulmaridae > Aurelia > Aurelia sp. 4 Dawson et al 2005. The sequence continues at coordinate 9,994,571 of OZ026494.1, read as the reverse complement.
AAATGTTTCAAACTAAAGAGAACTTAAGCCCCCCTTTTATGAAGGAAATTTTTCTTGGGCGCAATATTACATATAACCTAAGACATAATAATAATTTTCGTGGTTTTCGACAAGGTTACAGAGCTCAACATGCTCTCGTAAGACTTTTAGAAAAATTCAAGATTAGTCTTGACGAAGGTGGTAAGGCAGGGACCGTATTGATGGTCTCTCCAAGGCGTTTGATTGTATTAAACATGATCTCTTGATTGCAAAATTGTATGCCTATGGCTTTTCTTATGAAGCGTTAACACTCATTAATAGTTACCTCACAAACAGACAAGAGAGAGTCAAGGTAAATGGTTCCTTCAGTTCTTGGAAAGACCAAACACGAGGTGTCCCACAGGGGTCAGTCTTAGGCCCTCTATCGTTTAACATATACATCAATGATCTCTTACTTTTTATTCAAAACTCAGATATCTGTAATTATGCAGATGATACCACAATCTATGTTTGCGATAAAACCTGGAAAAGATAACTCATAAGCTTGAAAATGACTGTAATGTAGCATTAGAATGGTTTGCCAACAACTTTATGAAATTAAATGCAGATAAATGTCATGTTTTGGTCATTGGGCAGAGATGTGATGATCCAGTTGCTGTTAAGATTGGAAATGCTGAAGTCGTTAATAGCTCTGAAGATAAATTACTTGGAGTTCATATTGACAGCAAACTCTCCTTTGCCAATCACTTCTCGAAACTTTGCCAAAAAGCCAGCAATAAACTTTATGCACTTGCCCGCATATCCCCGTTTATTGATCATAACAAACTAAGAATCTTGATGAGGGCATTTATTACCAGTCAATTTCAATACTGCCCTTTAGTCTGGATGTTTCACAACAGGCAGGTGAATAAAAAAATCAACAAAATACAGGAAAGGGCACTGAGAATTACATATAAGGACACTGAAACGACTTTTAGTGACCTATTACAAAAGGACTGTGCAGTCACTATTCATACAAAGAACTTGAAAATACTTATGACTGAGATGTACAAAACTAGAAATGCCCTAAATCCCTCATTTATGCAGGAAATTTTCTGTGAAAATACGATTCACTACAATTGGCGTAACAATAACGAATTTATTCAACCAAGAGTGAGATCAGTCAACAACGGCTCAGAAAGCATCAGATTTAAAGGTCCGCAGCTTTGGCAAACTTTACCAGTAACAATACGCAATTCAGAATCCCTTTATCAGTTTAAAACAAAGATGAAAAATTGGTACGGAGAAAATTGTCCGTGCAGGTTATGCCGCACATTTGTTCCGAATTTGGGCTTTTTATGACACACGTTTTTAGATATCTGTTTTTATACAGTTTGATTTTGATGATTTGTAAATACTTTATCCACCATTTTTATGTAGTATTTGTATTCTGTAATGTTTTTAAGTTGGAATTAATTAGCTAACTGTTTTTAGCTATTTTACTTTATCCAAGGGTAAAGAAATTGATAATAATAATAACAACAACAATAATAATAATAATAATAATAATAATAATAATAATAATAATAATGATAATAATAATAATAATAATAATAATAATAATAATAATAATAATAATAATAATAATAATAATAATAATAATAATAATAAATGAATTTATGCTACCAAGGGCAAAAACAGTAACTTATGGCACCGAAACTATCAAATATAGAGGTCAGCAACTCTGGCTGTCCCTCCCACAGCATACAAAGAATGCTCAGTCTGTTGTTGAATTTAACAACAAGATCAAAAGTTGGAATGCTGCTGAATGCACATGCATACAATGTAGGACGTTTATCACACAGCTTGGATTTATATGATACGCTATTTTGACAACCACTCTCTTGCCACAGATCGGGTTTCCCATTAGCTAGAACTACGTTTTGCTTCGTTCGGAAATTTTTTATGCCATGTACTTGATTACTTATTTTGATCTTTTAACTATGTATATATTGTATTTGTATTTGTTTTAATAGTTGGCTTGGATTAGCTTGTGTGTAGTTTTAGGCCTAACCTTTTATTGTACATAGCTATGTAGCGCCAACTTTAAATAAATTGATTATCATTGTTATTGTTATTATTATTATTATTATTATTATTATTATTATTATTATTATTATTATTATTATTATTATTATTATTATTATTATCATCATTACTGTTATTATTATCATTTTTATTATTATTATTATTTTCATTAAGTTTTTTATTTTTATTATTATTATATGTTTGAGCGATCACGGGGAATGATAGCTACAAGTTTGTAAAAGTTTCTTGATCATTTGAAGAAAAGGCCTCTATTTCTTTTAAGTCGCTTTTGACAAAGAACATTGCAATGGCCTATGGCCTAAAAAATCTTTCCGCTTGTTTATGAAAAGCAATCCATAGAATGTTAGCAAACTGAATCTCGACTTTAAAACAACTTCTTATGCAGAGACAAGCTTATTCTTATGAAAAAAGAGGCCAGTCGCACGCAATTTTGGTTTCAACTCGCACTTCTGATTTTCCAACTCGCAACTTTCATTCAACTCGCACCTCGCTACTCGCTACTCGCATATTCGCTACTCGCATATTAAGTGCGATTCGCAACTCACAGAATGAAGGTGCTGTGCCACAGTGGTGCAATACTCTGACTTTGAAGCCAGAACACTCAGGCTGATTGGGTTCGATACCCGGTAGGACCCCACTACATGAGACAAGGTACTGCGGACTCAATTAGGTCTACTCTATTTCTGCGATCCCAGCGCTTGGTACTGAAAACCGCAACTTCACCTTCACCTTCAACAAAATAGATGGACCTCGCAATTCGCAACAGCAATTCACACTTCACCATATCACCTGACTATAGTCTATACTAACTATAGTACCACTATACAACACCAAACGGACGATGGAAAGGGTAACGAATGACAATCACTACCCCAAGGCCAATAACATAAAGACATGCAAATAAACAGCAACAAAAAAAACAGCTACAAACGCTACACACACTATTAATTACTGATGACTACTAAGAGGGCAAGACACTTTTCAGAAATCTCGTACAAAATCTGCTGAAATCTGTTTGTTTTCTCTAGAAATCCCTAAAATCATCTAAAAATCCTGTTTCTCCTGGAATTTTTGTACCTGTTTAATCAGAGGGGAGTTACCACTTTCGAAGATCTAAGGCACGAAGAAAACTTTTGAATGATTCAAATTTTAGTTGAAAGTCGAAAAACGGGAGGTATCTTTACGATTTCCCTCGCGCCTTTCATGAGATCTGACAATATAGGTAAATTTGATTAAGAAAAATTTAAACTGGGTCTGAACGCTTGATCAAATCGTACGGAATCTCCTCACACAGGGCATTCTAAGTACTTCAAGAGTTATAATAAATAGTTTTTCAAAGCAATTCTGAAAAGTTCCATCCCAACATATTACATGTGTCGATGATGCGATATCTCTCACGTGCCAAAAAATTATACCTGTAATTTGATCAAGATTTTTGGACCTTTATCTGGCATTCTACACAACCATTAAGTAAAGGCTGCACGCAGGCTCTGAAATTTCAGAACGTTGAATTTACCTATATTTCCGGTGGTACATGGATTTTACGTGAGAAAAATTACACTATACTTCGGTCTTTCTGTTATCAAACAGAACAAGATTCATATTAATCCATGAAGTGCTCTTGGTGTCATGAATTTTACTGATTACTGATGGTAACGATTACTGACCTAACGCATTTCGAGGGAGTTAAGGCTGATTTCGACTCAGTAGAATTTTCCGATTGGACAGGAAATCCTCTGTTAACGTGAGAAAATGTTGCTTTAAATTTGAATAGAATGTTACGCTTGAACGCTTGACTGAAATTTTATCATGTCAAATTCAGTCCGGTCGGAAAATTCGATCGACTTGAAATCAGCTTTTAGACTTTGGAAGTCAGTGTGCAAAATCAGACTCAAAGACAGTCCAAACAACTGGCGGCAAGCTTAATAAGACGTAATACGTCAGTCTTATTCAATTTTTGTCTACAAAGCTTGTTGAAAAACATGCACTTGTTAAAACTTCGACTATTGCGCTTCTCTTATTGCGAGCTACTTTTTGATAATTGCTATGATTAGCATTAGAAGTGGTTATTTTGCTTTCCGATGAAAAGATGGGCGTCTATCGGAAAAACTAAGTTATATGATGGAATGCCTATTTCTTTCAAGTAAGGATGGAAACAAAGGGATAACTAAGTAATTTTCTGAAGAAATTAATTTCATATCAACATCTACAGCCTCGTGCTCATCAAAATTGATGATGCCAAAGACTAAAACAAGTAACTTAGACATGACTACAGAGTTAATGAAGGATGAGCAAGGAAAATATTCAAACGTTCGAGCGCCTGCAGCTTTCAAAACATCGATCATATTCCTAGACTCAAGAACTAGCCCAGTTCTCGCAGCAACACCATTGAAAACAACAACAACAACGATGACAGCAACAACAACATTTCTTATCTTTGCTTAAATAGACCTTTTAGCTATTCTGAGAAAGAATCTCAATCGAACGATACTTTGCAACATTTTGTAGAATTTTCGAATGTGCATAGTTGTGATAGAAGCTCTAACGCCACTCGATCGAATCTCGTGTATAAAAATGTATAAAAATAACGCTCGATCCAGGCTCTTTCGCTGAATAGCTAAAAGGTCTATTGGGACTTCTGGACTTTCATATAAAAAATTAAGACGGAAATGAACAGGTTTAAGTGTGCACTGTGAAACGAAGCAACAGCGTAGTTTCAAAAGCGAGGTAAGCAAGCTTCGACCGTTGGAAATTCCCATTGCTGCGGTGAAGCTCATGGAAACTAATTGATCTTAAAAATGATGAACTCCTTGCTCACAGTGAAGGGTTTGTTAATCCTTGGGTTGAGAAAACATTCATCTGGTTGCTTGGAGCTTTTATTCATGGCTAGTGCTACTGAAACCTTGAATTTTGTGGTGTTTTAAGTCTGAGGTCTCAGCCGACATCTTAGGCCCATCCGCCCTTACATAGAGCACTCAACTTGTCGGACAGCGTTGCTATGGTTTCAAAATGCAGACATGATATCTAAAGGGGGAATAATCGTCCTAATTTTCGATGTGAAAGTCCGCGAGTCGTAGCTTGAGCGTTCATCAGTCTTTCAATAGCGATAACTACGAAAGTGCAATCTGTCTGTCATATTCCTCCAAACTCATAACATTTCTGCACCGAATGAGTCAACAGATGTGCACGGAAGTAGGGACCAATGTAGTGAACATCTCTGAATTGTCATCCAAAATTCATACATCACCTTGAATGAAAATTTCTTATAAATTGTATTGCTGTAAACAATTTTGAAACAGCCTCAAATAACGAACTCGTCATAATGAATCCATAAAAGCAAGTTAGACACTGTAATCTTTAAAAGGAAACGGTTAACTCCCGAAAAACCAATAACAATCAAATCAACTTGTTAATAGGTAGCGAGAAACTATTAAAGGACAAGTCCAATGTTGGTATAATTGTTGATTATTCAAGACATTACACAGTTGTGAATGGTGTGCGATACTTTTTTAATTTTCATCTTTCAATCCGCGAAGAAGTCATTTTATGTAAAGTCACTTCACATTGACCTGAACAAGGTTGCCAAATTTGTTGATATCGCATACTCGAACAAAATACAAAATGGCGACGATATTTGGCCTAACTTACTAAGATTCACAGTTCAATTTATGAAGTTCGAGGCATCAAACCTTGGAAAAACTCGATTGGTTACGATTGGTAAGGTTACGTTTTAACGATAGTTTTATCAACCCCGGACTTGTTCTTTAAAGCCTGAAAGAAAAACAACCAATTAAGGTGAACCCCTCAAATGATGAAAAATAAGTTAATAATTGTAGTAAAGAGCAACGGTTTTGAGTGACCAAAAACAAGCGTGGGAAGGAAGGCGTTTTCGGTTATTTAAACTTCTTCTTTATTGGAACGATCATCTTATTTTCTCTCCATTCAAAGTTCCAGATTTCGTTGTTTCTTTTAAAGGATTTAACAGTTATTCTCTAGGTAGAAGTTTCAGTTTTCTATGCACAGATTACGGTGCTTAATGGTGCATTTATGAGTTTATTACGATCTACAGGATATTCAAAGAAAAGCAAATCACTTTCATTCGCGCTTCTCACGAAATAATAGACTTTGAGGCATAGCATCTGAAAGTACAATCTATCTTCTTTCCAATGATATCCAGGTTGGATGGATTAATTGAACTTTTCAATACTAAATTGACGTTTTCGTAAGTAGGGCCTATTTTAGATGCTGGAAAGTGATAGGGCATTTACATAGACGATAATCCAAATTTGTAAGAGCATATTTTATCATTAACTACAAATGCATCTCATAAGGATGAAATTGTCTTTTCCTTCCTCCAGGCATCACATCGAGTGCTTCTAGGCCTGAAATATCTCGAAGAGCCCCCCCCCCCCATAATGTTTACCAGAAAAAGGGGGTTAATTTTGCTTTTGAAGATGCCGCATTTGACATTGGGCATATTTACTAAGGCCTCGTCCACACGTATCAGGATATTTTTGAAAACACATCTTTTTTTAATCCGTATAAATAAATATCCGCGTCCACACGAGGAGCGTTTTCGAAAATATCCCCGTCCACACGAAGACGCTTTTTGGATTCAAACTCCGCTTTTCAAACTTTGACAAAGGAAAACAAACAATCAAAATGTCCTTGCGTGATCCCCAAAGATCCGTGCGCATGCTCTGATACGTCGTAAATCGATGCTGCGACGTCAGCGTTTTCGAAAAGCTCCGTTTTCACCCGTCCACACGAGAACATGAAAACGGCGTTTTCAAAAAGATCCACTCTGGAGAGCGTTTTCGAAAAGCTTCGTTTTGGTGACCGAAAACGCCGTCTCCGTGTGGACGCAAACCCAAAACGGATAAAAAAAGATGAATTTTCAAGAATATCCAGATACGTGTGGACGGGGCCTAAAATAAAATCAAATGAAAGGTAATTCCATTACGGTATCCAAACTGCATATAATTAGAAACAAGAAAGATTGTAATTTCAAATGGTATACATTACATATACTCAAATTTTAGCCATTTTTTAAGATTTAAAATTATAGTTGGGTTGCGGTTTTTCTGACACACCCTGAACATGCTTTTTAAGATTAATCTTTAAGGTTTCTTTTGTGAAGTCGTGCCAATGTGGTCGCTAACAATGTGGCAAATATGTTTCTTCACATTTAAACAACATATAGGAATAAAAAATGTTCTATTATGTTGAAAACACAAACGGCGAGTTAATATTGCTCAAGTATAAACGTTCAATGATATATTAGCTATGATACCCATGCTTTTAAAAGTTTCTTAGTACTTCTCAGACATAGTACTAGAGTTTCTTAAAATTTTGGCCATCTTAGTACTAGATTCTTATAAACCAGTTTCTTATAAAATGTGTGTAAAAGTTTACCGTACCCTATAATTCTCTGAATGTGTTGAAAGAGTAAACTGAGTAGAAGCAAGCTCTTCAAATAAACATAGTGGAAAAGGGAGGTTGCTACTTGCTTTCTCCTTTTTTCTTCATCAGAAAAAGTTGCGGTAACTTTTGATATTTCTTGATGCGACTTAAGTGAAAAGGCAGCATATTTGCTATTTCAATTTAGAGTAAAAACCATAAATTTCTATTTGAAGCATATCCATTCAATACAAAAAATCTTAATCAAAATATTTACACGAAGTGTTTAATAATGTAGAGCAAATTTCGATTGTAACTATTAATCCACAATTTGATGACATCGTCCAAAAGCATGATTACTAAAATCGCTCTGCAAGCGGTGAAGGCTAATAATCCATCTCATCAGCCAATTGCATCCCCTAGTGAATTCCAAACTTTATATTCTCCGGATACAAATTCAGTACCTGTAAAGAATCGAAAAAATATGCAAGTCTAGAATTTAGAATCTACCGTCAATCCTGGAATAAGTGCCCCTCGAATAAGCACTCACCCTCAATTGGCGCCCACCAGCTCCACCTTAAGAAACGGGCGCTTATTCGAAAGTTTAGCCAAAATGAGTTTCTGAGACGCAAATTTTAGTCTTACAAGAACAGCGAAGGCATTTAGCCACGAAAGGAGTAGAAAAAAACAACAATGTTTGTTCTATTTTCATTTTTGTCAATGTTTATTTTCATTTTTCATAGCAAGGCAACTATTTAAACACGCTCTCAAATATATGTACCAGAAGAGCATAAAAAGCGTGTTCTTTGAAATCCCTCTTTTACTTCGTTGTCCTTGCTTGAATTGCTTTCACATCCAGAAAAAATCAAATAAGCGCCCCACTCGAGTAAACATCCCACTTGAACATGCGCCCCCCCCCGTAGGTTTCAAAGATTAAATTAGCGCATGGGCCAATATTCGAGGATTTACTGTACTAAAACTTTCAGTTCATTGGCATTCATCATCATCATCATCATCATCATCATCATCATCATCATCATCATCATCATCATCATCATCATCATCATCATCATCACATCATCACATCATCATCATCATCATCATCATCATTGGTATTTATACACGATGCCCCTTCAACTACCTAATTCAACTTTTCTGATCAAATACGTGAAAAAATATCTAAGATAAAACATGGTCTGTTTGAGTAAGATCGTCGTGTTTCAATATGTTCGTTTTTAGCGTTTTCAGCTCGTCAAGTGCACTTTCAGTTCTGTATTGAAGCGCCTCGATCTTTGGATTTCTCTAATATCTGCTTAACCTCGTCCCCAGCGCCTTTTGTTATACCATCCAAACATGACAAAAGGCCCTGGGGACGAGGTTGATATTAGCTGGGATATCGTTCCAACCTTTGTGGCAGGGTTCCAACCTTTGTGTACAGCCTTTCTGGCATGCTCTGTTTTCAGCCAAGGGATCTGGATATCTTTGTTTCATAACTTGAATCCAAAGCACGCAGATCTATGTTGGTTCTTATCCCAAAGGATTTTCGGGCAAGAATCTTACAAGTCCACCCCAGTTTTCCCACAGGTCGATTTCTAATTTCTCAAGGTCAGTTAAGCAACTTATACTGAGGGTGGGGAGGGAGATCTTTAATGACTTTGGAACTTTTGTGGTAAATAGTTTTCCCTTGAACTCTGAATTCAGTTATTGAAAATTTTGAGAAAAGCTTTATTAAAATTCCAAATAAGATCTCATTGTTTCTCGTGAATAGATATATAATGTACTTTACTGTTCCAATTTTCGTTCGTGCAAAAAGCCTACAGATACGAAAAATTCTGCTTGGGACCGATGCATTTCCAAAGATTTCTAAGTAGACCAATAAAATAAGAACGGCGTTTTCCATGTTTTCTGACAGTCTGAAGGGCAGGGTTAAGAAACGCTTTTCTTGAAGCCTTGCCTTTGTCCACCTCAGTCGTTTGGGTTGGCCACACCCCTCCTATTATAGAACGATCAAATCGAATAAGGTTTTCGACACTTAACCGTCCTTTACGTGTGCCTCTTCCATTATTGAATGAGCCATGCTATGCAGATGTTGGAGGGTATCTAATTCCGTCTTTAAGTAACTTCTCTAAAAAATGTTTGCACAACAAAGACGATTTTCCAAGACTGCGTCGAATACACAACACAGCTGCGATTGCAGGATCACATTTTTGCTAACTTTTTAAGGCACACGAACAACCGCAAACTTTGGACTTAGCAGCTGTAAACTGTTCGTCCGATTAGACTTGCATCTACCTATGAAGAATACGAGAAATTTGGATTTTTGTACCCATATAATTTCAGTGCCACTAAACAACAGAGCATCGCAGACTTCGAACTGTTTTATTCTACGGAGGTGACCTACTGTCTTATATTCTTTTTTGGTTAGGTTATAATTTCTTTATCCTTGTAGCCAGGGTAGTTACCTGGCGGCCGGGGCCTTTAGGGGCCTAGAACAATATATGTTATGCATTTTTTCTTTGTTGTCAGCTTCCCTCGAGGAACATTTCTAGGCCAGCGGGCCCACTGACCTTCAAAACTTAGCCTTTACACATGAGATGAAAATATTTGCATCAAAAATTATACTTTCAACAGTGGATAGGAGAGCATTTTTACCTAAAAGCAGTATCTTACCAGTGAATTTGAGGGTTTCGACCAAGAGAAAAGGGCATGAACCTAGAAAGGTTTCGGTGTCTTCGGCGCCAGAGGGTCACCTTTGCTCCCAACGCTGGGCCCAGGCCACCTCTCATCGGCCACGTTAACCAGTTCTTCCTACGTATCCAGTACTATACTAGTCCCTCTATATCATCTGACGAAGTCATGATTTTTGCATCATCATCATAGAGACTAGCTTGTTAAAATTCTATGCACTTTTTAAAAGTCGTCGAGATGATGATTAAAAGGAGAGGACCAATGCAACGTATGAGTCTTGGGGTATACCACAAGTGACGCTTTTGGATGTTTGATCGGTGTCTAGCGTAATACTCGTTTCTTTCATTTCAATACGATTCAAAACAATCACCTGCAGATCGTATAATACTGTAGTAACGAAACTTTTCATAAGGACAGAATGGTCAATGGTTAGCTGTGTGTAGGGAATTCTTGCGGTCCAAAAATAAAGTAAAATTAATTTTCGAAGAATTCATGTTTTCATATAAAAAATCCGTGCTACTGATTAAAGATTTCATCGAAGGGCATGGTTTTTGAAAGGCTGATTGGTTACAGGTAAGCTATTTATTCATTTTCAGGAAATGCTTTTTTTGAGTGGTAGAAAACTGCCATTTTTGACTATCTAACCAAAATTGATGTGAGAAGTCGTCATTCCTTTTTCAAGTGTCAGTGGGGTGGCCGCTCAAAGGAGAAAATATTGAATTTATAGGTTCTTTTTTCTCCATGATTCTATGACGTTTTGTTCTCGAGCTATAGACGGTCAAAGTTAGGAGTAGTTGGTAAACCACTAAATCCTTGGATTAAATGAGCTAAAAAGTCTTAAGCGATAAAAGGATCTTAACTTGGTATGTTGTCTGTGAGACAATGCAGGTTGATTGAAGACTGTATTGTTGATGCTATTACTATGTGGGATGTCAAAAAAGAGCAGTAAGTGAGCACAACAGTCCTTGAAATGTAACATTATCAGACCTCTTGCTGGCTCGACCTTAACCGACTCATTAATGTTATCAACAGTAAATCAGTGTTAGGACTATCTTCGGACTTCATAGAATCTCAAGGGCTCATTTTATAAGCGCAAGAGTACTGCAGGAGCAAAGAGCCCTTCTATCAAAACAAGGATTTTTCATTTATGTAAAAGCATAAACCATAAGACTGGACTAAGAGCAGAATTAATCAAGATTTCCATTAAAGGAGCTTTTACTAAGCTATTTACGGTGGAGATGGGTCTAAAGAATGCATATTAGAGTAGATCTAAACAATGAGCAGTTCCAGAGCAAGGGATCCATATGACCGCAAAGATATTCCAATTTTGCTCAAAGTGCATGGAGTGCGCGATAACTATTCGTTCATTTTCCAACCTAATTCATCTTAAAGTTTCATTTTTACCTGACAGTTTCAGGCCCACTTGAAACTGCTATAAACCTTTGAAGGACAGCTTGCTAGGCCACTGTTAAACTCTCTACCTAGCTAATTTTCAGCTACGAGGTACTTAACGTTATTAAAGACCTTTAACTCTCTACCTACTCTTAATTTTGGTATGTTGGTGGGTTTCATGATAGCTGAAAGGTGGACAAACATTTTTTTGTGTGACAAATCGAACAGGTTTCAAAGAATTTTGGAGAAAATGGTAAGTCCTTGTGTTCTAGGGATCTCGAGCTACTCCCATTTTGTCACTTGGACAAATGAGAAAGACTTGACAAATTGTTGTGGGTAAACGAATCCTGCAAACGTGAGCGGGAAAGTTGCATTGCTTTCAAAAACTGTCCTAGAACCTTCTTTGCAACTAAGATGCTCATAGATGCTCATTTCTGACTAAAAACCGCTCTTCGGGGTCTTCAGAGTTAACGAAGGTACCATGTTGAGTGTTGATTTAGGTTTTACTTATCCTCGTTCGAGAAGGAGTAGTACCTTGTGGGCGAAGTCCTGAAATGACTCATATCTCACAAAGTACTCTGAAGTCACATATTTGTCTACTTTACCTGGTTAGCTCTGTGAAAATACACATACTTGACCAAACTTTCATATAATTTCATTACATTTTGCTCCTAATTTCATTACATAGTGCTCATTTTTTAAATCGTTCGACTTTCAAAATGGCGGATATTCTGTACGTCCATAAAAAACATGTCCTTGAGGAAATCAAACAGCTGATCATGCACTAGCCGTTCTAGCAACCAGGAGAACATGAAGTGACGGAAATCGGTCTATAATAGATGTTTACATCATCTTTAGTGTCGGATTAACAAATTATAGTTACTTTAGCCAGTTTCTAGATATCATGCAAAGCACCATTCATCCCTGAATCGTTAAAAAGTATATTAATGTGTTTTGCAAAGTCTTTCACTTTTTTACGACAGTAATCGAAACCTTATCAGGCCCTGATGCTCTTCCATGTTTTAGCTTCTCAATTGTATCCTGGATGTAATTTTCATTAATAGTTCTGAAAATCACGTCGTTCGATTCAGTAGTAGTGTTCTGAGGACAATCATCATCTTTTCGAATTTCAATTTTCAAGGCAAGTTTAGGTCAGTTTTATGGAGATGAAATGATGATTAAATGTCCCCAGAATATCGAGCTCGCTTGTTAAGAGTGTCACAGCCCCCTCAAGAGTAGCTTTAGCTCAAGGGGGTTACCATGTTTAAAGAATGTAAGCGTTTTCCATCGACTTCGACACTCAATGGGATATCCGAGTTAGTGTTTTGTCCAGCACTTTGTTTGCAGTCTACCAAATTTTTTGGATGATCCTCGTTGACTCAAGGAGTCTATGTTATATCCAATAAATCCTGTCTGGCACTCAATTTATTTTTTACCACGGTGCAAGGAGTTGTTTTGGCAGTTACGGAGTCGACAAACCGACTCATGACACCTTAGCAGCTAAGAACGCTCCCTATGGCTCTCCCCTTCGGTGCTCCCTGCTATAGATGCAACGCTATGCGATCGCTTGGAATAATAATCAATCACAGTATTGGTAGCAGTAGCAGCTACTTCGGGCCTGCCCTAGGCATGGAAGAATTCACAGCTTCACACAGCACATGATCTGAGAGAGAGAGAGAATGAGAGAGGTATGTATGTTTCTTGTCGTTGATATCGAAAGATTCTGATAATTCATTGAACTTTAATTGCTGATGATCGTTCATCTTTCGTTTGTAACATAGCCTAACTTTTTCATTGGTTCTTACTGACTTTTTGCATATAGGGCTTTTTATTTCAATCATAGTCAGGTTTTCTTATTCTGGATGGAAGGCCAGGCCTATCACGCAGCACAAGCAGGCAGCCTGATGATTATTTACTTTATTGCCTAAGGAGGGCCTAAGAAGCTTTTAGTTTTCTGTGTCCTTTTGGCAGCGCTTTGCATAAGTTTTGATCTTATTTTTTCTTTGATGATTTGTTGTTTAGACCACAGACCGATTTACCGGTCTTAACTCAATGTCTTGTTCGGACTACCAAACACTGCCGTCCGAACTCGAAGTTGACCTATTGAAGGTAAATTGAAAAATATTCTGAAATACTCTTGAGCAAATTCTGGGGAATTGAAAGTAAATTCGGCGTAATTACGGCAAATTGAGATGTTGAAAACACACTGACTTAACTGCGGTTGACCTGAACTAGACCAACTGAACAAAATGACAATGAAACGTTGAGCAGCTAATGTTGACTTGAACAGGCGTAGGTGGCTTTATAAAAATATTAATGATTACACTGACTGTATTTGTTGGGGATACGTGCGAGCTCAAGTTGACGATGAAGTGGATATCGCCTCGGGGACTGTAAACGCATGCGTATAGTATGTAAAATTTCGTTGATTCGATTAAGTAATGTCACTATTTACATCCCAAATTTTTAGTCATTTGAAAGGCAACCGGTAGTCAGACATTCGAGAGAAACCACATCCGCAAAAGAACAATAGAAACCACATCCGCATAAAATTTTGGCGCAAAGTGAAAAAATTTTTTTTTTTTTATATATATATAATCCATTAAAATAAACACAAAACATTTACAGCTACTGTGCCTGTCATGGCGGGAATAGACACTAGGTCATCGGAGTTCCCACCATGACAGACACTCACAATTCAAATATTTACATTTTTCCAACAAAGAAGAAGAAAAAAAAAACAATTTTAACGTCTGTCTCACATTTGATGTCAGGCAACGACCCCTGCAAGGCTATCAATGCGTGAAAAACGAGTGCAAGTCAATGAGCATGGGACCCCCATGTGCAGACAAAACAGCCACTACCCCCTGCCACCCGCGCCACAAAATTACAAATTACAAAATTAAAAAAATTACAATGGTCAAAAAAGAATCAATGCGTAAATAAAATATTACAATACAATTTACATAGCAAATTTGCTAAAAACAAGTTAAAAACACCCCTAATCAAAGTAGCAGGGATATCATTAAAGGAACGAGTTGACTTTATTTCCATAACGATCCCCTTAGGATTGTTGCAAGAATCATAAAACTTTATGTGTTTTTGGATAAAGTTTGCTTATTAACGCCAAATCTTGAATGTGAGAGATGATACGCAGTTTTAATAGAACACATATATGTCATTTTATTCTCTCTGTATATTTGTCCTTGATCTTTAGCCTGCGTACAGACTATACCCAAGGAAAAGGTATAGTCTGCGCAACGCCGCTCGCTGTTGTGTAGTACGTGCTTCAGCATTTATGTGATAACAAAGAAAATGCATTGTTGCAACAGCCAATAATATCGCTTTCCTGCGAAACAAGGAAGCAATCAGATTTGAGAACGGCTATCATGTGATTAAATCTCAGGCTTCGCTTTGTGCCCCAAGCAAATTACGTTAACAACACAATACTCTGGAATTTTAAATACCCTACGGCAAACAATAGACAAACGCTGAGTAGAAAGGGCCATTCAAAATGCAATTGAAATGAAATGCTGACTCATACAATACTTGATATTGAGCAGTGTTGCGCAGACTATACCTTTTCTCTAGGTATTGTTTGCACGCAGGCTACTTGATCTTGTACTTAAGGGAATTGAGTCCATCCATATACATGGTAGGGAGCTAACGATGTCCTGAATGTTTGCTGACAAACCGCTGACGGCCCTTTGTCATCGCACAATGGTGCTGATGTCATTAGCAGTGGACAGAGTGCTGATGACTTCTTAATCCTTGAATCATCCTCAGGAATTTCTTTGGTTTAATTTCAATAGGGATTAAATGACATTTTTTGTTTCATGATTTAGGCCTCGTTTACACTATACCGGATAGCTATCGTCGCGTCTCGTTGCGAGTGACCTCTATCGGATAGAGCTACCGTTTACATCATACTGGATAGCTATCGCCGCGTCTTAAATTCCATGGGTGTTAGGCTTTGTGTTTACATCACGAGGGAGCAATTCAGTATTGTTCTTAATCCTTTGTTTCCATTTTTATTGTTTATTATTGTTCTCAAAGAAAAGAAATGTGTTTGCAGAACGAAACGTATCGGATAGCACCATTTACATCATGCCAAAACCATGGGGGAGTGATTTTCATATCACCTACGAAGAGAAGAGATTTTGGCTCCGATTTGTAGAGTGTCATGTATCGGATAGCTCTGGTGCGATGTAAACAGCACTCCTATCCGATACGAAAGTTGCGGCGCGACGATAGCTATCCGGTATAGTGTAAACGGGGCCTGAACGAAGTTGATATTGGTCATGAGAGCGCTACTTATACGGACCCAATGTCTTTTAACTGGTTGATACTATTCACAGATTCATGAAGCAGAATGCTTGACAGTGTGTAGGTTCGAGCACACTGTCAGACATTCTGCTGCTAATCAATTTTCATCAAATCAAACATAAATTCATTTATCAGTATTCATAAAAAATACACGAAAAATAAAAAATACTTCAGTCTCTCAATTTCTAAATTCAATTCAATTAATTCTATTTAATGCAGTATTGTTGGTGCTATGATTCTCCAGCCAAATTTTCCGAAGTGAGATTGAACCTGCGGTTGCGACCAAGTGCAGAGCTAGGCAGGTGGCTGTCTGAAGTATTTGGCAACGGGGAGACGTCATGTCATTAGGCTAGTTGAAATTGGATTTAGGAAAATTGTTATCGAATTCAGCACGCACTATGAAATCTATAAAACGCATCATTAGGTGAGACAGTCCCCAAGAGGGAAAATACAAGGAATAAATGCGTATCATTTGCACGAAAATGCACTGGGTGAGTCAAAGAAATGTATGGACGTTTGGCGGGTTGTAGAACAAAAAGTATGTCTGTCAAAATATGACTTAGATGTGAAAATTTTGTGAGGTAAGATCACTAATAATCTACACACAGAAATGAAAAAGTGACGGCAATTCAAGGGAAAGGAAATCTCATGCTCCATTCTGGTCAATGACTGACATGATTTGAAATTTAAGTTCAACGCATTGCTCAGTTTCAGATATAAGATTCCAAGTAATTTGACAAGTAAATCATGGACCAGAAAGGAACGTAGAATTCCTGTTCCCATATAAAAACCCTTATCATTATTTTCCTGATTTTTGGGTCTAAGCGATACGTGATTTTACGAACAAAACTTTTACCATCCAACCTTACTGGTAGATTAAAGGGGCAGGGCCACGTGATGTAAACAAACTGCTTTCGAAACGATGATTGTGCAGTATTTTTGATAGGCCATATGACAGATATCTGCCACTAATTTTCTCAAGATGAAAATCTTATTTTGAAGATGGACTCTTGAACTGCGTAAAGAAACAAACGAAGCACACATATGTCTTACCATTTCAGATATATTGGTGGACTTTCAGAAGAAACTTTTGTGTGGATTTACCCTATCCACCAAAATCTGTGCAGAATACAATGGCTACGTGCCGGCAACAATATAGATTCAAGAGATAACAGATTTGTTTATGGTTACGTGATACTGCCACTTTAACATTTTAAGACCGGTTTCCACTTGTGTGAATGTGGTCACGCGACCCGTGCGATCACTCGAAGGCAGTCGCACGAACCAGTCACGCAACTGCGCGACAAAGGGCCTGAGCATGCGTATTAAGTAATATTAAGTAATCATTGCAGAATCAAAGCAATTTGATTGGCTCTGCTCTTGCTGGTTGCAAAAAAGTTTAAGTGAATCCAGCTTCCAAAATCAGTCGCGTGATCGCCGATGACTCGGGAATCTTCGTCCTTGAAACAAACTACGCATGCCCAGATGACTGATCGCGCGATCGCACGACCAAATTTGCACAAGAGGAAACCCGCCTTTAGTTTCGATCAACTTCTTGACATTTTTGACTCATCCGATAAGGACAAGGGCTAATTTCATTTCTTGAAAGATGATTGCTGTAATCGTAATCTAAACTGACTACAAATTTGATGAAATTTGATTTACGTCTTCGGCGCTTTGTCAAGCTTTTTCCACAAAAGTTTCAAACAAAGTGTCACTATCAGTTATTCCAGGAAAGTAAAGCTTCCCATCAAAAATAGCAATTTTATTATTACATGACTAAGACTTCATTGAAATCGATCAACGATCTACGTATGAACCCTCAATGTGGCAAACACTCCAAGCTATTTATCACAAAATCCATAGAAATCAGTAATCATATAACAAACCATGACTCGCCACTTTTGCTCATCAAGTAAATTAATCATCGCGAAGAAGAAAACTTGCGCAAATCACTTGCCTTAGCGCATAACAATTTTTAAAGAAAAGTTTAAACAACGTTATCCCCTTTTGTTTTATCAAAGAAACAAGACACCACGTTACTATGAAGAGATGAAGTTGAGAGTAAAATGCGCAAAGAAGATGACAGCTGCGCTTGTTTACGTATCGTCTTCAGATGTTTTGTTAATACAATTCGTATCAAACCAGCCTAACTGGCCGAATATAAAGAGAATTGTGAATTAGAAACCAGAGTATACTTTGTTGTTTGGAATAAGAAATAGAGATATGATCAATAACTTGATCAGCGCCAAAATCTTTACGGATAGGTCAAATTTAGACAGAGAAAAACACGAAAATTGAGAATGGGAGCGGGTATTGACAACTTCATATCACTGACGAGATCGTGCTGCTAGAGAAGCAAGTTTTTTGAGATAATCAATTATTTGCTGAGTGCCAGAAGTTCTTCAGACGATTTTTATCACTCAGATGCATGAGGTAAGAGAACAACGGAACTTTCTACAACTTCTTATTGTCTTTTCATTGAGTCAATTGAAACAGGCTGGAAAGACTTCAGACCATTTAAGGTTGACTTCCAGTCAGTAGAATTTTACGAGTGGGAAGAAATTCTATTGTTTACGAGAGAAAATATAGCTCTGAGATTGAATAGATAGTTACGGCTGAGCAACCTTTTATTGTTTAAAATTCCCCCAGCTCGGAAAATTCCGCTGACTTTTAGGACTGATTTACGCCTAATATACATCCCGCATCCAGGAATGAGACCCATAGATTTTTAGCATCCCTTCTGAAGGACGGCTGAGATAGTTGCTTGGTCAGGCATCTAGTCCTCCCGGTTCTGACTTCATAGAACCAACCTATCTTCAGTCAAGTAATGGAAATGGCACAAGCAGCTCTGCCACTCAACCCACACACTGTAATTGAAGTCGGTTGCACTAGAAAGAAATCGCGATTCCTTTTGGATGGTGACTAATAAACTTTGTGCAAAGATTTTTCAGGGCAATGGTCAAATTGGCTTCAAAATTTGTCTGGGATAACATTACAGTCAAAGCGCTAGACGCGTACCATGTAAATTCCAAGATTATTTGATAACAGATTTTCATGACTGGATGACTATTCGAATAGACGCAACTTCAATCAACAGCCTCATCTTTGGAAATTATTCAAAATTCTTTCGTGTGAAATTTTTAGACACCAAAGTCGGATTTCGCACCCAGACTTAGGTTCGACCACAAGTTTTCACGTTGCCAGCTGTCGTAGAGTTAACTTCATTGTGATGTAAAATTGGGGAATCTTTAAGGGATTTGGCCGTGAAAAATGCCTCGGGGTGAAGTTTCACCCCGAACGATTTGTCACGATCAAATCCCTTATAAATCTTTGAACTTTAAATTATCATAAAATCGACATCACACTTGTCAGCAGTGTAAAAACACGTATCCAGACTAAAGTCTGGGTGCCAAATTCATGGGCTCGTATCTGGGCAGCTCTATATATGAATGATACCCTTCTATTTTGGTACAGCTCAGTTGTTCCATAAACATATAGCGATGATTATTTTGGATAAATTCTATCCTCACATACTTTCCTAATAGACTGCGACTGAAGCTTCAAAGTTGTAGCAAGAAGTTGAAAGATTGCTCGATGCATGTGAATCTTACAAACATGTTTAGACAGGCATTTCTGAATGCACAAAGCATGGCTTAAAAAACTTGAACAGGAAGGATGATGCATGCAATTTGGAATCGACAAATCGATGCACAGATATCTCACTATCAAGAATTTGAAATCGACAGTTCGCAGACATAGTTATTCGTTAAACGCGAGCATGAAGACTGACATCCTTGTACGAAGAACCAAAAAGGATACAAGAAGTCCGAATTGGAAGAACAGTGCATTGAAATGGAGCATCAGCTATCGACGAAAATAAATCTTGCTAAAAAAAACTGACAATTTTGAGGCAGGCTTACTTTTGAATGACAAAGTGGAGATTTCACCACGAAAGGACAAGAAAACGGTTAAAAAAAAAGATAGAGAAAACTAAAGTTGGCTGACTACAGGTAAGGAAAATACTACCGGTATATTGATTAGAATGATATTACAAGGAAACATCATATGTTATAAACTAATTAACAGAGAAGAGGATATTATATTTAGATCTGCTCATAATCTATCATATGCAGGGCAGCAGTAATTCCTTCAATCACATTGCATTTTCAATACTACGTTTGATTATAATACTGCAAATATTGTACAAAAGAAATTGTAAAAATCTGTACATATGTATTTATGCCTGATTATTCTGTATAATAAATGCGTTTTCTTTTTGTTTTAACATTTTTGAAAAATTTTACTTTGTAGTAGGCTTGAATTAGCATTTATTTTAGACCTACCTTTGTATATGCCTACTTTAAATAAATTGATAATAATAATAATAATAATAATAATAATTAATAATAATAACAATAATAGCAACAACAACAATAATAATAATAATAATAATGATAATAATAATAATAATGTAATAATATTATAAGGTAATACCGGATGCTATACACCATTGACAGGCAACGATAAATCGCATACAAAACTGATTTTAGAGATTTGAAAGTCAATTCTCAACTAAGGTTCTTAACTAGATGCTAGTAATTTTTGTAGATTTTTTCTTCTTGTACTTACGAAGCTATTAGGGAGTTTATTAAAATTTTCGCTTCGAAAACACTGAAAATGACCCAGAAAACGTTGATCAAATTCTCTAAAGACTCAACATGAATGGCAAAGAAAAATATTTGTCATGGTTAATGGGGGACTTAGAAGTGGATCAGTAATAATCCAAAGCACGTGTATTGGTTCTACGTTGGAAGGAATGTAGAAAATGTATTTCCTTTCCAAATTTCATTGAATTCATACTTTTATGCAGGTACTACTTTCCTGTGTGAAGGGGATTAAAAGACAAATAGCAGTGAAGCAAAATTATGAGGTCAAACATGCATGGAGTTTTGATCAATATTTCGAAATCCGCAAATGAACATGAAAACATTCTCTCTTTGTCCATTCACAAAATTCGATCAACGTTTTTTGACCATTTTCAATGATTCTCGAAATCGAAAATTTTACGAAACTCGCTTATAGCTCCATAAATAGAAGACAAAATATGCGCAAAAGATAGCAGCATCTGATTACGGATTTAAACTAAAAATTAACCCCTGAATCTTCAAAAGCGGTCTAGTATAGGCCTATGATTTATCGTGGCCTGTCAAAGGTACATAGTATATTTTGGCGCATCAGGTATCAGACTAATGAACAGAGAAAAGGACAAATATTTGCATTTCTTCATACCCATCACATTCGATTTAGCACCATTTCTATGAATTGCGTTTCAATTTCAATTTATTTCACTTAATTCGATCATGCCTTTACTTGGAAGATGTTTTTGGAATACTTGTAAAAGCATCAGGAATCACCTTTGGGAAGCAAGTCCCGTTTCCAGGCTCAGAGAACAATGCAAACTGCAAAGACGCATCGACACTCCAAAGTCAAAATGGGTTAAGTTAAACCAGACCATCGAATGTTGTGTTTTCGTATCTAGATAAAAAAATTACAAGACATGCGACATCTACGTTCCACTATGTTTTCTTATTGTTATACAACAATACAACACTGCAGGACGGGACCAAAGGAGCAAGAGACAATGACTGCCCTGCGGCCATCGACATAAAGACATGCAAACAGGTGAAAATTAAGTAAACTTAGGGCGTATTCTTTTGGACATCTATTGAAAACGGTACAGTTGGCAGAAGATAAAATCCCATTCTTTTGGTACCATTCTACCGAAAACGGTAGACTTCGCAGACTTCGGATCTTTTTGTAAAAGCCCATTTCTCTTGCTCGCTCTATTTTCGGTTGACTTCGAAGAGATTATTGACGTATTCTTTTTGGCTCTTCTGACAACGGTAGCGATCCCAGGCTTTGAAAACTGCTCCTAAAGCTGACAGGCAAAATGAAAAGATCGCAGGGAGCATTGTTTCTTGGATGATGAAGTTTTTAACAGTATTCGAAGTAACAATGACACTTCTGAAGATTCTTTTCTCTTGGGCTTTGCATTTCAGAATGTGTTTTCTTTTGGCATTTGCCAACTCTACCGTTTTCAGAATTCGCATTCTTTTGGTAAGTGACATCTTTCTCTGTGAAGTCTATCATTTTCAGAAGACATTGCAGATTTCAGATGCCCAAAAGAATACGCCCTTAGATTAAATACTGACACATCCTCGAATATGTGCCACATAGATGTCAGGCAGGCATAGGCGCCTGATGGCGAAAGATTGGAGCCACGAATGGGAGAAAAACAGTGACAGCAACTTTTACGGCATCCATCCCTCCTAGAGTTCCCACCGCTCTCCAACATAGAGCTCAAATCTTTAAAGGACAAGTCCGGGGTTGATAAAATTAATGTTAAAAAGCAACCTTACCAACTGCTGAACACCAATCGTGAGTTCTTTCTATAGGACAAGTCCGGGGTTGATAAAATCAATGTTAAAAAGCAACCTTACCAACTGCTGAAGACCAATCGTGAGTTCTTTTTAAAGGACAAGTCCGGGGTTGATAAAATTAATGTTAAAATGCAACCTTACCCAACTGCTGAACACCAATCGTTAGTTCTTTCTAAGTTTTGATGCCTCCAACTTTCATAAATTGGTTAATGAAATTTCGTAAGTTAGGCCAAATATCGTCGCCATTTTGTATTTTGTACGAGTGTGCGAAGGCGCCATAAGGACGCTAGCGATGTGAGTGGTATAATAGCAACACATTTGGCAGCCTCGTTCAGGTTAACATGAAGTGACGCCATGGAAAATGATATCATTTTGCACTTCTTAGCAGATAAGATATGCAGTTTTGCAGATAAAAAGGGAAAAATTGAAAAAAGTACTACACACTATTCACAACAGTGTATTCTCTTGAATAATCAACAATTTATACCAACCCCGGACTTGTCCTTTAAAAGGAGAACTCCATATTCCTTTCTGGTCAATAATTTACTTGCCATTGAAATAGATTTAGATTTCATTGGCAAGTAAATCAAGACCCAGAATCAAATGTGCAACTCCCATGCCCATAAAAAGCTCTAGAAAGAAATTCTCTAATTTCTGGATCTAACTGATTATTGATTTAACAAACAAAATCTTCATATCTAAGTTAGCCTCTGACTGACAGATTAACACTCAGTTTTGAATTTTAGCAGCACATACATTGATATAAAGGCATGTTACATGTTACGGGCATGCCCCTACACCCTATGTGAGTCCCCTCTTAATGTTTCTTGCTGGGGAGCTGAACCACAGTAAGTCCGGTGAATTTCAAGTGACGTCGTTTTTGAGTCTCGGCCACATGCGTAGAATCTACCTGAGGTTTTATCAAGCGCGGGGATTTCAAAATTAGAAGTTCAGAAATGACCATTGGAGTAATGGCGGCAAGAAATCAGAGAGCTACTGTCCAGATACGGAACACAAATGGATAATAAAAGGATGGTATAAAGGCTGCCTATGTATTGTTTTAGTTATTACGATCAATCAGCAACCCTTGTTTTCGTACGAACACAGCAAAAAGATGCAGAAGTGTGAAAGCCACGGAAGAAATTAGGCCATCAACTGATCAAGCCTGAGAACCTTGGCTGACAGGTATTCCACGTGATGGAGTTTACAGAAAGCATTTTACGCTTCTACGGCCTTAAATCTACGTCAATGCCACAGAGATCAAACAGATCACAGGACATCCAGGAAATATGAAATCTTCCAAATCCATGAATGGGTGCCGAGAAGCGTAGCTATTTAGCTATCTGGAAGATAAGCATGCTTAGAGATCAAGTTAGTCAGCTATCTCTATCGATGCAAACAATAAGCACTCGCAAAAAGCCAAACATTTGCGCTCTTTTGTTGCAACATATGTTGAGCCAGTATATAAAGTTTGACATACACTTGAAATTTGAGAGGGCTTAGATAAAAGAAATAAGAAAAGAGAATTTTCAAAGCCCTTGGTTGGCAGTTGGTTTCAACATACATTTACAGATATATCTAGGCTGTATGATAAATTCGATTGCTTAGCTGCCGAGAGATCTACAATTGAACGCCAAATGGGATGACAGATAAACATTCAGTGGAATAAGATGAGTCAGTTTCTAATCCGTGGGTGAGTTGGTAAAATATTTTGATACAGTTTGAGAAACTGTGTCAGAAGACTTTGGAATGGCAATGGCAAACATTTGCGCTCATTTATTGCGACATATGTTGAACCAGCACATAAAGTTTGACATACACTTGTAATTTGAGAGGGTTTAGATAACGAATAAGAAAAAGAATTTTAGAAGGAAGCCCTTGGTTGTTTCTGAGACGCAAATTTAGTCTTGCAGGGATGGGAAAGACAGTTCACCAGTATAGGATGTTTCAGAAAATGTAACTCGATTTTAGGCAAGATTCTTCAGGAAATAATATCATTTGACTCAACTCTGACGCATACCGCCCAACAATACAAAAGATCTTCTTTCCATACTATACCATGCTCAAGAGAACGTGATTCAGCCGTAAGTATATTAAGGCGCAATGAAATCATTACTGATTGCATGGTCATATATGCACTTTCTTTATCAAGGAACTGCTTACAAGAACTCGACTTTCAGATCGCCAAAAAAATTAGAAACTTCGAATGAGCGCCCCGCTTGAATAAGCTCTCGCCATATCGGGAAAATTATTACATAAGGACCCACCCTCAAATAAACACCCACTACTTCCATTCGAAATTTTAGCCAAGACGAGTTTCTGAGACGCAACTTTAGTCTCACAGGAAGGGGGAAGACAGTTAGTCAACAAGGGTAGAAATAAGAAAAAAATTGCTCTAGTTTTCATTCCCGTCAGTCTTTATTTTCATTTTCATAGCAAGGAAACTTTTTAAACACGCTTTCAAATATATTCATTAGGAGAACACACAAAGTGTGTCTTTCAAAATACCTCTTGTACCTATTTGTCTTTGCTTAGATTGCTTTGCATCCGGAAAAATCAAACACGTGCCCGGCTGGAATAAGCGCCCCCCCCCCTTTTGAGGTTCAAAATAAAATAAGCATCGGTACGTTGGGTACACAACTTATGAAACCATACATTTTGATAAAGGAAATCCTTGACGTGTTTTTACTTTATTTTCAATTGTTTGATGTTACTCGGGAGGTACTTGAGGAATTCCTTACCATTAGAAAGGCTTCACAAACATCGTTTTGAAATTTTCGACGACCAGGAATCAGGTAGTGAATATGAAGATTGTTATGGAGCCTTTAAGAGACTGTAGCAAACTCTTGAGTACTCAAAATCTGATCATTATAAGACACTTTCAGTACTGGCGCAAATTCTTAGTTTCTTATAAGAAATGAGCGTGGCTTCTGTTCGCTTACATGACACAAGCCTAGTGATTTTCATTCTGGTCTGCAATTTTGCAACTGTACCAGGCCTAATACATTTAGGATAAAAGCAGCGTATCATTCCAAGAAGGAAATGAGACAGCGTTTGCGTGAATCATGTGGTGATAATAAGGCACAGTGAAATTAGTACTATTTGAGAGCGTTCACAAGGAACAAGTAGCGAGATCCATGCACAGTGAAATCACTACCGTTTGTCGTCATAGCCTTGTTTCCCTTACCTTGGAAAATCTTAGTGAATTTCATTCAGGTCCACAACACATTGATTTTT
Organism: Aurelia sp. 4 Dawson et al 2005; assembly: GCA_964019985.1. Lineage (NCBI taxonomy): Eukaryota > Metazoa > Cnidaria > Scyphozoa > Semaeostomeae > Ulmaridae > Aurelia > Aurelia sp. 4 Dawson et al 2005. The sequence goes on along the minus strand of OZ026494.1, from coordinate 9,969,018 downwards.
TTACCGCAATGCAATGTCACCACAAGGCTTCTTTGATCAAGTGATCTAAGTTGCCATAGTGACATACAACTTTGCCACTTGAGAACGTTGCTTTACATATGCAAACAACACTCATTTTACCCCAGTGGCATTAGATTGATGGATGGGATGGGATGGGATGGGATGGAATGGGATGAGATGAGATTGGATGAGATGGAATGGGATATGGATGGATGGATGGATGGATGGATGGATGGATGGATGGATGGATGGATGGATGGATGGATGGATGGATGGATGGATGGATGGATGGATGGATGGATGGATGGATGGATGGATGGATGGATGGATGGATGGATGGATGGATGGATGGACGGATGGACGGATGGATGGATGGATGGATGGATGGGATGAGATGGGATGAGATGGGATGGGATGGGATGGGATTAGATGGGATTAGATGGGATGGAATGGGATGAGATGAGATTGGATGAGATGGAATGGGATATGGATGGATGGATGGATGGATGGATGGATGGATGGATGGATGGATGGATGGATGGATGGATGGATGGATGGATGGATGGATGGATGGATGGATGGATGGATGGATGGATGGATGGATGGATGGATGGATGGATGGATGGATGGATGGATGGATGGATGGGATGAGATGGGATGGGATGGGATGGGATTAGATGGGATTAGATGGGATGGGATGGGATGGAATGGGATGAGATGAGATTGGATGAGATGGAATGGGATATGGATGGATGGATGGATGGATGGATGGGATGGGATGGGATGGGATGGGATGGGATGGGATGGGATGGGATGGGATGGAATGGGATGAGATGAGATTGGATGAGATGGAATGGGATATGGATGGATTGATGGATGGGATGGGATGGGCTGGGATGATATGGGATGGGCTGGGATGTGATGGGAATCAGGATGAATTTCAGAGAATGAATGTACGAGAGTGCATAATAATAAAATATATCAAATATTTCATACTCTTTCAACACAATTAATGTCAACTAAACAGTTACAAAACAGTTGTAAAACATTTTATAATACAAACAGGAAAACAATGTACGAGAAATGGTGACGAATGATTTAAAATGATCTTGTAATTTACAAAACCTCTACGCTAGATTTGTTAACTCCTTGAAATTGCATCAGAAGGCTAAACGATATCTAGAAATTTACTCTTGCATGTCAGACATGAAGTCAAATATTCAATATTTCTGAGCTGGGTAACCCTTCCAATGGTACATTTTTCTATTCTAGGAATTTACATGTGTGACGAGCTAAGGCAACTCAAAACTGAAGAGTGAAAATTGGAAGCAACGACATCAAAATGATCATTTCATCACCTTGCAATAACAGTGTATTTCAATGGATTTATTTTGTTTCTGGTGCTGAAAATGCCATTTTAATTGGCTTCACAGGGTTGCTCATACCAGCAACCATAGTGGCGAACTTCTTAGTAATCTACTCAATAATAAAAACGAGGCAAGTGAATGATGGCGTGAACAATATGTTTATATGCTTGAGTATCAGTGACTGTTTAACTGGCGCAGTATGTGAATTTGGAATGTTGCTACTGCTTACGGTTTATCGCAGCCAGAGAACATGCGAGTTGGAGTTGCTGATACAATACAGCTCATCATTTCTATGCAACTTCTCCGGAATGATGATTCTGTCGATCGCAATTGATCGGTATATCCAAACTCACAAGACAATCAAGATGAGATTCGACAGGAATCGGAGAAGATCTATATACCTAATGATCATTTCCCCAATCGTGGCCTTAACAGTTGCAGGAATGGACGTGCTAGGCACGTTAATGACAGATTACGCATGGATGAACATCTCCATACAATTTGGGCAGTTGATTGCTTTACTCACTATCTGCGCAGTGTATGTTATGACGTACTGTAGAGTCTCTACAAACAGAAAACAGCGAGAGAAATTTCTGAATTTGAGAGGAACGTCGAAACAAAAACGACTGAATGTAACATACGTACGAAGAATGATAGCTACAACCACCATGATTTTAACAGCACTGCTCGTTAGTTACTTCCCATTACTAATACTTGGAATCCACACGGTTCTTAGAAGTGCGGAAAGTTCTACCTCTCCAATCGCGAGGAAGTTCGCAAATTACTTGTCGTTCCTGTTCGGATTTTCATCCTCACTTTTAAGTGCTGTGATTTACCTTCATAGAAACAGAGGATGCAGAAACTACGTTCTGAAACGTTTCCATCTGCTTAAAAGCAAAGCTCCTCGGAGAGCAGCCGTCAGTCCAAGCAGAAGCTTTGCACTAAGCAGGAAATTCACAGCAGTAACAATTATGTAACATAAGCTAGACGGTGGGCGGCATTCGAATGTTGTGTCGTTGTTTGCCATACGCTGAAGGTTAGGGCTAGTTTCACAAAGGTTCTTAGTGAAATTTTAGGTTAGTTAGGGTTACCAAGGGTAAGAGGGTAAGGCAGGGTACGGAGCTTTAGATAGGGTTAGGTAGGGAAGGGTAAGTTAATAAAGTTGCATCAACCTCGTTTCATTTCATGTATGTAAACATTGGGTAGTCGTGTCTTCTCGCTCCTCTCGGTATTAGAGAGTTCACGATATCAGGATGGCAACGCCAGCCAGAACGTCATCAATTATTCCGCAAAGCAAGTATTGTTTCCATACGCTACCGTCAATATATCATCCACAAGGCCAAAATAATGCCTGCTATGACTCGGAGATGCCTAAAAACCATACTTTTTCTTTGACGACAAGCACTTGAAAAGACTGAGTTTTACTTCGTAAGCCTAGATCTGCAGTACAGAACGCCAGAAATGGAGTGTCCAAGTCGTGAAATTGAAAATGACAACTTCACAGTGTCTCAAGGGACACAAATTCGAAAGAAAAACAAGGAATCTTTTGAATCTAAAGTTCTGAAACAAAAGCAACAGTGCGTTGCAGTTGCCGTTGTGGTTTCGTAAACTCCCTATTGTTCCCGTAGTGTCGTATAGTTATAATTAGAGGGTATGGTAGAATGTAACTAATATCGTAAATTTTTTCTGAAAGTAAACAGAATTTGTATAGAAACCTTTGCCCTATAAATGTGAAAATTCCTACGTAAAAGGTAATAAAATAGATACCTATAATACTCAACATAGGGGAACTTTAGATTATCGAATTAGATCTTTATATTGTTGTTTTGAAGAACAGAATGAACAATGTTCATTAATCTTAAAAATGAGCTTCATTAGGTCCATGGGCAGTAACACACCTTGTTTGTAGCTTGGAAAGGGAAGTTTGTTCGATATAGGTAGTTTACGATTAATTTCCGCTTTATAACTTCATTGTAACTTTTACTTTTGAGTACCTCCTAGAAAAGAACCTCTTGGCGACTAGGGCATATTCTTTGAATTCTATGAAAATATGTCATCATCATCAATCAATCAATCAACAACAAACGAAAGCGACAGGCTGTTGTAAAAACCAAGCGTTGCGCCCTTTCACTAGACTGACTACTAAAGTTCCACTTAACAGTTCTTTCATTGAAGTGGAAGATGGCAATAGGCCTCAACTGGTCGTAATTAAAGCGATTATCAGTTTATTATCATTATCATTATTATAACAATAATAATAACAATAATAATAACAATAATAATAATAATAATTATTATTATTATTATTATTATTATTTTTATCAATTTATTTAAATTAGGCCTACATATACATATATATACATATATAATATAATATAACATAATATAATATAATATAATATAATATAATATAATATAACATAATATAGTATAGTATAGTATAATACATGCATATACAATAGCTATAAGTAAGAGCTAATTCAAGCCTACTATCAAGGAGTACCACTACGACATGTAATCAATCAACTCTTTTACGTACCAGTTGAGCTAAAATGCCAGAATTCTCAGTCAACTCTTTTGTTGCCACGCCACATAGATGTAAATCATGCATAATAATTTGAAACAACTAATTTAACGTCACACTGGTAAAGAGAATGAAAAAATCTATTGTCATTACAAAGTATCACTCATACTCCTGACGAAGGCAAAATGAACGTTGGAAATAGAAACTAGCTGGAAATTGAGGTAAAATTTAATTCCATATATCTACACATATATCCCTGCTATATATTCTTTCTCTTTCTTCATCTTTGTTAGTATATCTAGCCATGTAACTTCGTCGAGTTCTTGAAGCTGCCAAAAGACCTAGCATATATTTCACTGCAACGCCGTTCTGAATGATCATGAGTCACTTTCTTTTCATTGAAGAAGTTAATAAAATGCTTTCATACAGATCGAGAAACTCCACCCACAAAAATTAAACTGCCGATATAACATTGGTAAAATGGATATCATATCAGCTGCTGTTTAGCAGGAACTGGCACTTACCGACATAAGAGGTAGGCTCACTAGCTTCTACCTCCTACCATCTACATGATGTTTTTGACCCTGTTTATGTGAAGATAAACATCTTACCTGCCAGACCCACGCTGACAGGCGTGGTAAATTTCAGTCACTGTTTAAATCAGATTTTTCACTTCACCTGTCAGCCCCGTGGCTGAGAGGCGAGGTGGAGTAAAGTCTCTCTTGCGTGAAATTAGAATGAATTGACCAATAAAAATCAAAGAATAATTTCAATTCCTTCACCATACCGGTGGTTTTTCGTTTATACGGAAAAGTTTCACCTCACCCAGGTGAGATTCCACCTCTAGTGAGGTAGGATTTCACTATACCAGTGGTGTTGCGTTCGTCATGTAAACGCAAAATGAGAATATAAAGGATTCTATTGGAAGGTGGAATCTCAGCTCTCAGCCCAAGCTCTTACTATGATTATGTGACCATAGTTATCGCTATTGAAAAGCTTTCCGGACGCTTTTAACTGCGACTCATAATCAAACGCCATTATTTTGAAATGATTATATCTGCGTCTTTTCGATAAGGGCCCAGGGGCCTAGATAAAAAAGCAACCACTCGTATTTTTTAAATGAAATATATTGATCTGAAAACTTCATAGTAAATGCTTAACGAAAGCAACCAAATTTTACCTATTTATATGGTTTGACAATAGACCATTTAGCTATTCTGAAAAAGAATGTGAATCGAGCGGTTTTTCATTACATTTTGTAGAATTTTCGAATGTGAACAATTGCGATCAAAGCTCTAACGCCATTCAATCGAACATTGCGTATAAAAATGTATACAAAGGCTCTTTTGTAGAATAGCTAAATGGTCTATTTCAGCAACTGTTGTCATGGTATTCTTAATAGTAAGACTTTGTTCTGTCAAGCTGAGCTCCTTGAAACTCTGCTTTGAGCTTCGAGTTTCCAATGGTCGACATCAATCAATCGAATTTGCAAACAGCCTCGTTCCAAACGGCTTTCAAAAGTGCAAAAAAGTCAGTCCAAAAAATTGCCGTGATATCATGAGTCCCACTGTAAACGTTCTCAGTTTGGTATAATAGTCTCGTTTTGAATAGCAATTACTGGGACTTGTCGTAATCAGTCTTCCCAGGTCTGGCAAGTGAGGTGTTTTTCCTCATAAAACCATGCCCTTAGATCCTTTAAGAGCTTTCAATAAACGATATACAGTAGAAACCCGCATAAAAGAACCTGTTTTTATAAGAACCTTGAGGCTGAAATCTAATCTTTGTAAGCCCCCTAAATAAGAACCCTCCATAGGCTGAAACTGGGAGAGGTTCTTATATGACCGGTTTCATGTGTTCAGAATTCCTCAGAGCTTTGAAGAATTCTTACATTCTGATCAGAATCCTGGTACAAAAGACTGCATCATTTGTAAACAAGAATTCTAACCTAAAACTGTTCTCATGAAGTCAAAAGAATTCTTAAGAATCCTTTTGCTGAAAAACAGCATTAATGTATGCAAGGTGTGTATTGTATCTAAGAGCCTTTTTAAGAACCTTGCAGGTTGGAATTTAGATTAACAGCCATTTAATTAAAAACCCATTCAGGCTGCCCAAGAAAAATCTAGGTTCTTTCATGCGGATTTCTAGGTTCTTTCATGCGGATTTCTACAGAATTCAACAACACTTTGCGGCATTGGAGATGGTTCAAACATCTAGCGTACTAGCAGCTTGCAGTGCCGAGACAAGACAGCTTTTACACCTGTAGTGAGATTTAGACTGCATTCATACGATACCGGCACATTTTGCAAACGGTGAAAAATGTGACGGATAGGCCTCCCATTCACCCGAAAACAGCACATTTTTGTGGGAATATTTTGAAAATGGTAGATTTTGAAAACAGAGCTCTGACTGGCACATTTTGAAAAACGGTGTCTTGTGAATACTTGAAAATGACGAAAGCAGAACACCTTCCGACGCCTTCAAAATGAGGCTAACCTGTTCTTAAGATGTTTCTTTAGCATCCTTTGACTGATAGATTAACATTTTAGTTTTGAATATCGGTCACATACTTTTTATTCTATACCCATTAAATGCGTAAAAATTTTTGACTCACCCTATAGATTCCCCAGTCTATTATTGCATAATAGATTACAACTGCTATTTCATCAACAGTGCTTTCTATTCACTAAGATTACCATATTATGCAAGCCCGAAGCCCCTCCTTGGTTTTCTTATCATGGCCACAGCACCAGCTTGAAGATGAAATAACAACAGATATTTCTTGCTGGGGGCCACTTGGGGGCCCCTTTTGGTCGGGGGCCCTTAGTTTTTGAACTAAGGTATCCTAAACTGCGTTACGCTACTGCATGAAACAACTTAACCAGTCACTCTAAATGTGCAAAAAGCTAGATAGGCCTACAGCAACCCTCTTACTATTTGCAAAGATCTGCAATTACAGGGTTAAAAATTTTGTGGAACGAAACTTCCTAAAGTCGCTAGGAGACAAAGCTCCCATTTTAGTCGAAAAACTTCAAAACTAAATTTGACTCTTTCACTTTCTTAGTTCTCTCCTCTGGGTGGGCACTCAGTACATATGCACACGGATGGGGTCAGTAAAAGGGATTTTCTGCCAACCCAAAAATATCAGTCCAGCTTGAAGTATCCGACTTACCTCCCTGTATTTGCATGTGCTGAGTGCCCCCTGGTGTTCTCTTAATGGTGCCTAGTTTGCAGTGCTTTGTATTTTGTAATAAAATGGCAGTTTCAAGGCAAAAAATTGGTTTGTATTAACTTTGGGGTCATTTCAGCACATTTCTGATGGCCACGCTACCCCCCCCCCCGGGGTGATCAACAGAAAATTATAGTGGCAAACTGTGTGTACGTTCCACTATGGACAGAGATCCTCCAGCAAACATCCAGGCGCGCACTTTGCGGTAATGACATTTTAATAACTACATTCGCTTAAGGGTTGACTGAGCATAATTTGTATCACTTAGAGGTTGACTGAGCACAATTAATAACTTGAACTGAATCAACAACATGGACAAAATGTAATAAAAGACAATTTGAAAGGTCAAAACGAATAGAAGTTTCGATAGATTAAATTAAAAGTCATTTTGAAAGGACAAAACGAATAGACGTTTAGATCGATTAAACTAAAAGCAATTTTGAAAGGGCAAAACGAAAAGGCGTTTCGATACATCAAACTTAAAGCCATCTTATAAGGACAAAACGAATAGGCGTTTCGATACATTAAACTAAGAGCCATTTTGAAAGGGCAAAACGAATAGACGTTTTGATACATCAAAATAAAAGCCATTTTGAAAGGGCAAAACGAATGGACGTCTCGATACATTAAACTAAAAGACATTTTGAAAGGGCAAAACGAATAGACGTTTCGAAACATCACACTAAAAGCCATTTGAAAGGGCAAAACGAATGGACGTCTCGATACATTAAACTAAAAGACATTTTGAAAGGGCAAAACGAATAGACATTTCGATACATTAAACTAAAAGCCATTCAAGTGAACAGCAAAGTTAAGTATCAACATGACTTTTAAATGTCGTTTCATTTTATCTTTTAGTTTAAAGTCGACTCGAATGGCTTTCGTTTTGCAGTTTGATTTTGGCCTAAATCACGCTTCATAAAATAGGGTTTAGCAAATAACCAACGGCAGAATTAGTGCAATGTACTTTGCTATGCTGACATGGCTGTGCCAAAATCGAGGAGGCTCGAAGAAGACAAAGGGGCCTAGCTATGTTTGATACTGTCTCTGAAATTTTGGCTTCATCGGAACAGCCAAGAAAGCACACATTTGTTTCGAATAAGCGTAGATCATCACGCACACTATGTGTAGTTTTCTTTCTTTGAACTTCAACAGCTAAAATTATATCCATCTTTTATTTCGCAAGCTCAAGCAATAGACAGAATCGGCTAAGGTTTGTTTATACCCATTTCAAGTCATGTGATCAATCTCTTGATAAAACATCTTTTGAATTCTCTAACATATTTCATGGCATTCAAAGTTGTGCCATGAGTGCAAAAAGTAGCATAATACCAAAACTTCCCATGGGCATGATCACATGACTTGAAATGGGTAAAACAAACCTTAGCCGATTAGGTCTATTCAGTACTACACGCTGAGAAGTCTCACAGAAGAAAATCTCGTTGACAAATTTAAAAAAATTACTTTTGCAAGTGCTCAAGTAAACTCTATTAATCACAGTGCTTTCGCCATGGCTCTTCATCAGCATCGCGTCATCATAGTTTGACAGAACGTGTGCATGGCTGCACTCACATGAATGATATCTAGAAATTTAAGCTTAGCAATCAAACATTCACGAGTGCAATTTCATTTCAAAGTGTTCAATAACTTTTCCCTAGCAATCCTCCAAAATTGGAAACTTTTCGTTTAAATTTTTTCTAGGAATTGATATTCGTGAATGAAAGAGATCCAAGACTGGAGAGTGAAAATTGGAAGCAACAACATCAAAATGAAAATTTCATCACCTTGCAATAACAGTGTAAACCAATGGACCTATTTTGTTTCTGACACTGAAAATGCGATCCTAGTTAGCTTCACAGCGTTGCTCATTCCACTTACTATAGTTGCAAACTTCTCAGTAATTTACTCAATAATCAAAACTAGACAAGCAAATGATGGCGTGAATAATATGTTCATATGCTTGAGCAGCATTGACTGTTTGATTGCAGCTGTATGCGAAGTGAGCACGCTCCTACTGCTTACTGTTTATCGTAGTAAAAGAACATGTGAGTTGGAGTTGCTGGTACAATACAGTTCATCGTTTCTATGCAACTTCTCAGGAATGCTGATTTTGTCAATCGCAATTGATCGCTATGTTAAAACTCACAAAACAATGAAGATGAAAATTGACAGAAATCGGAGGAGATCAATTTATTTAATGATAATTTCCGGAATCGTGGCCTTGACAGTCGCATTACTAGATGTGCTTGGTACATTAATGACAGACTACGCATGGATTAACCTGGCGATACAATTTGCACAGTTGATTGTTGTCATTGTCATCTACATACTGTATATCACGATGTACTACAAAGTCTCGAGAAACCGAAAGATACTTGCGAAACGTCTGAATTTGAGACGAACATCGAGACAGGACCGACTGACTTATGTAAGAAGAACCATTACCACGATCTCAATTATCTTAGGCACACTACTATTTTGTTACTTTCCGTTTCTAATTATTGGAATTCACACCGTTTTTAAAAGTACGGAAGATTCTAACTCTCCCACCCCACGAAAATTTGCCAATTACTTGTCATTTCAGTTCGGGTTTACGAACTCATTTTTAAGTGCTGTGATTTACTTGCATAGAAACAGAAGATGCAGAAATTACATTCTTAAGCGCCTCCATCTAATGCCGAGAGCAGTCGTCAGTCCAAGCAGAAGTGAGGTACATAGCAGGACAAACACAATATTAACAAACAAAACAAACACTGTAACACAAAGCATGAAAATCATTGTGACAACGATTGTGTAGTAAAGACTTTAGTGAGGTGACAGAACAACCAATTACTTTATCATAGGAAATAAATGTTGGATCATAGCAATGTATATTTGTCCATAACAATATATGTAAAATTACAAAATTTATATATCTGTTTGTGTTTACGGGTAAAGACTTGTGTGTAAACTTGTGTTTTTCCCGAGTTAATACATCCATCATTACTACATATTGAGCCTGAGCTACTGAGTGTATATCTAAGTATATGATTAAGTCAAAGCACAACAGAAAGCATTGACAAAAACAACTCGTTTATTTTGCCACTTGTTTTGTCTATTCATGCAAACTCTTCAAGCTTAACTGATAAATTTGCAGCGGCGATCGAATTTTATTTGCATTACATTAATGTATCAACATGACGTCCAATCTTAAATATAAATATGTACGTGATTGTGTTCATGTATTTTTGTCCTCTTGGGAGAATAAAGTCCCCTGAATATGTTATTCATACTAGGGGGAAGACTTTCAACCCGAAAAGAGGGAACACTTGCTAAAGCGTGCTGAAAGTCATCGCTGCGAGGAAAACAAATTATGGAAACTTGCTTGTAATCTTAGCACGTGTTTTAAGGCTTCTCGAAGGGAATTTTTTTGGAACATCGCCTACAGAATGTGAAGGATTCGGACAGCTTAGGAAATAAATTCAAGAAAAACTCTAACGTACAAAGTCCCACTTCTACAAATAACTCCACTGAAACTAGAAAGAGAAATGGTCTTAAGATAGCTTCTTACAATATTGTGTCTCTTAGAAAATATAAGGATGAACTTTCCTTGATGCTCAATGAAAATCAAATTGATATTATTGGGTTAAATGAAACTAGGCTCAACCAAACTATTAAAGACCAATAAATCGACATCGATGGGTATCAAATTGTTAGAAAAGATAGAGACATAGATAGCGGAGGGGTAGCATTTTATGTAAAGGACAGCTTGACAGACGTAAAAGTACAGCTAAAAAGCGATGAGCGTCAGCTCCTTTGTTTAGAAATAACCCCGCGCAATGCAAAAAACATGTTTTATTAAGTTGGTACAGACCACCAACACCAGACACAGATAAAACATCTTTTGATAGCCTTAGGGAAATTTTAAGGCAGCTCGAAAGGGAAGATAAGGAAATAATCTTGTGCGGAGATACCAATTGTGACTTTTAAGGATCCCAAAAATAAATCCACTAAGCTGTTAAAACAACTTTACAATGAATATCAACTTGAGCAACTGATAAAGGATCACAGAAGGGTTGCTGTAAGAGCTACTAAAGAGAGTGAACACCATACCAGTAAGACGCTTATTGACCATTTCTCAACAAATAACCCAAAGTATATTCTTAGTTCTGGGGTTGTAAAATCGGTCATGGTAGACCACTATATGATAAATGCCATACGGAAAGTGAACGCGTGGAGGATTAGAAATCAATCTGCACCGTGGATTAAATCACAAATAAAAAGGCTTATGGAAGAGAGGGATAGGGTCAAGAAAAACTCCATAAAAAACCCAACACTTCTCAAGTCTTATAAATCTTTGCGAATCAAGGTGACCAACACTATTAGATCCTCTATAACACACTACCAATCTTTGATCAATGAAAACAAGAACAATCCAAAAAACATGTGGAGAACCATAAATAAGGTGCTAGATAAGGCCCCTAATCCACCAACTATCATGCAAGTCAGGGACGGCAGCAAAACAGCTTCTGATTCAAAACGAATTACCAATATCCTAAATGGCCACTTTGTTAATGTCGGTCCGAGACTTGCTCGTGGAATTGAAGTTAAACCTGGCGATGATCCTCTCTGTCATCTAAATAATCCAACCGAAGAAACAGTCTTCCAGTTCAAACATGTAAATGAAAGAAAAGTTCTGAAATATATCCAAAATCTAAAACAAGGAAAATCTGCTGGTCCTGACAAAATACCAACGGCAGTTTTGCAAGACCCTGCTGAATTTCTTTGTAAACCACCAACGATGATCTTTAACAGACCGTTGGAAAATAGCACGAATTACACCAATTAATAAATCAGGTGCCAAAGATGATACGAATAACCATAGGCCAATTTCAATTTTGTCAGTGCTATCTAAGTTATTTGAAAAGATTGAACATGACCAACTTATTTACTTCCTCCAATCAAACAAAAAACTAACGCAGAATCAGATCGCTTTCCGTAAGCTTCATTCTACAATTACCTCACTGATTGGTGTCTCAGATCATTGGTATTCAAGTATCGACAACAACAAAGCTAACTTTGCTCTTTTTCTCGACTTGAAAAAGGCATTTGATACCGTGGATCATGAGATACTCATCAGTAAATTAGCAAAATATGGAATAACAGGTATTGAGAACAACTGGTTTAAATCCTATTTAACTAACAGAAGCCAGTACTGTTCCATTGATGGTCAAGTATCTGATATTATGGAAATAGTGTGGGATCCCCCAAGGTTCATGCTTGGGACCGCTGCTCTTTGTCATTTATTCAAATGATTTTGAGCACTGTCTCGAACACTCAAGAGCCAACATGTACGCAGATGATACTGAGATAACAATATCCTCAAATAACCAAGCAGAGCTTTTAGATACAGCACCATCTGTATATGGTAGCCAAGAATGAATGAATGGATTTCAGAGAATGAATGGATGAATGAATGAATGAATAATGAATAATGAATAATGAATAATGAATAATGAATAATGAATAATGAATAATGAATAATGAATAATGAATGGATGGATGGATGGATGGATGGATGGATGGATGGATGTATGGATGGATGGGATGGGATGGGATGGGATGGATGGATGGATGGGATGGGATGGGATGGGATGGGATGGGATTAGATGGGATGGGATGGGATGGGATGGTATGGGATGGGTTAGGATCGGATCGGATCGGATCGGAACGAATGGGATCGGATCGGATCGGATCCGATCGGATGTGATGGGAAGCGATGGGATGGATGGATAGATCTACTTTTGAATATTCTCGGTCATAAGACCATGTTACGGGTGACAGATCACAGGACATACGAAATCATTCGAAATCACGAGTAGAGTCCCAAGAAACGTAGCTTTTTATCTATCTTGAAAATCAATATGTTTTCAAATCAAATTATTTAGTTATCTCTGCAAACGAAAGCGATAGGCTCTCGTAGAAATCCAGACATTTGCGCCCTTCGTTACACTAACTACTTCAGTTCCACTTGCCAGTCCGTTCATTGAATTAAAAGACGGCACTACGCCTCACTGGCTGTAATTAAAGCGATTCGCTATATATGTATCAAGGAGCACCACTATGACATGTAATCAGTCTACTCTTTTGTTGCCACATAGATGTTAATCATACATAACTGAAACAACTAATTTAACGTCACACTAGTAAAGAGAATGAAAAAATCCGTGGTCTTTGTAAAGTATCACTCATTCAGACTCCTTATGATGACCACACGACCGTTGGAAACAGAAACTGGCTGGAAACTCAGGTAAAATTTATACCACATATTTAAATTCCTGTTTGTATTTCTCTTTGTTCATCTTTGTTAGTATATTAAGCCTGTATGATTTAGTCGATTTCTTGAAGCTGCCAAAAGATCCAGCATATATTTCATTTTACCGCCGTTTTGAATGACGAGTTACTTCATTGTCACCGATTAAGTTAATAAAATACTTTCATACAGCTGAAGAAACTGCAAACAAAAAATTTGGAATGACAATATGACAGTGGTAACATGGATATAATATCAACCACAGTCTGGCAGAGACCGGCAATAGCCGACACAAAAGGTAGGCTCATTGGCCTCTGCCTCCTACCATCTGCACGTTGGAGATCCTTTAATAGCTTCCAATCAATAATATATATTTTAGCTTGGTTAGACGCTTGCTTGTTTGTCTAACCACTCCCGAAGGTGCGCTTGTTCCCTTGAGACTTCAGTCAAAAATATATACCTTGATTTCTCCAAAATGTCAGGATATACTTTCAACAAAACGGTCACAGCAACTAAATTCCCCTTGCTACAGCGTATGATTAACTGTGCTCTATCTTAAACTCTTTCCTCTCTCTGGCAACTCGCTCCTCTTACAACTACTCTTTCGACCTCTCTTCCGGGGTTCTACTTACTTGACATAAGAGGAACAATAATAAATCAAAACTTAAGGGGGTCCTTACTGGCTCTCACATATTAAACAAAATTTTGCGGAATTATAGAAGGTTCAAACGTGTAGCGTACAAACAGCTTGCTCTACCGAGACAAGACAGCTTGTACATGAACCCTGTAGTGAGCTTTAGTCGAAAGGCAATCGGTTTTAGCAAACAACCAACGATAGAAATAATGCAATGTATTTTGATATGCTGACGTTACTGTGCCAAAATCGAAGAGGCTCGAAGACGACAGTGGCGCCAAGGTATGTTTGATACTGTTGCTGAGATTTTGGCTTCACCGGGACGGCCACGACAGCACACATATGTTTCGGAGAAGTGTTGACCATGACGCACTCTATAAACAGTTTTCTTTCAAATTCATCAGCTCTCAACAATAACTATCTAAGTTATATCCATCTCCAATTCCGCAAGCTCAGGCAGCTAAGTACGACACGCTTTGAAATCTCATTCTAACAGCAGGCAGGCTCGTTGGGAATTAAAAAAAATGGTTTTCCATGTGATCAAGTAAATTCTACCAATCATAGTACGCTCTTCACGGCTCTTCATCAGCATAATGTCAGCATACTTTGACAGAACGTATGCGCCGCTGCAAGTATATAAATGGCATCTAGCAATTTCAGCTTACCCATCAGACATGCATGAGTGCAATTTGATTATAAAATGCTCAATAACTTTCCCCTAGCAGTCCTCCAAAACTGAAAACTTTTATTCTAAATCTCTTTCTAGGAATAGATATTCGTAAGTGAACGGATTTAAAGACTGAAGAGTGAAAATTGGAAGCAACAACATCAAAATGAAAGTTTCATCACCTTGCAATAACAGTATGTTTCAATGGATTTATTTTGTTTCTGGTGCTGAAAATGCCATCTTGGTTTGTTTCACAGGGTTGCTCTCTCCAGCTACTATAGTGGCGAACTTCTTAGTAATCTACTCGATAATCGAAACGAGGCAAGTGAACGATGGTGTAAACAATATGTTCATATGCTTGAGCATCTGTGACTGTTTGATTGGCGCAGTAAGCGACTTTGGGATGCTGCTAATACTCACTGTTTATCGCAGCAAAAGAACATGCGAGTTGGAGTTGCTGGCACAGTACAGCTCATCATTTTTGTGCAGTTTCTCGGGAATGCTGATTTTGTCAATTGCAATTGATCGCTTTGTGAAAACTCACAAAACGATGAAGATGAAAATTGACAGAAGTCGGAGAAGGTCCACTTATTTAATGATAATGTCCGCTATCGTGGCCTTAACAATAGCATTACTAGATGTGCTTGGCACATTAATGAAAGACTACGCATGGATCAACATGTCAATACAATTCATACAGTTGATTGCTGTAGTTTCTATCTATATCGTGTATATTATGATGTACTACAAAGTCTCCAGAAACCAAAAGATGCAAGCCAAACGTCTGAATTTGAGAGGAACATCAAGTCAGGACAGACTGACATATGTAAGGAGAACCATAACCACGATCTCCATGATTTTAGGAGCACTACTAATTTGCTACTTCCCGTTTTTAATTATTGGAATTTACACCGTTTTTAAAAGTACGGAAAGCTCTAACTCCACCACCCCACGAGAATTTGCCAATTACTTGTCGTTTCTGTTTGGATTTTCCAGCTCATTCGTAAGTGCTGTGATCTACTTGCATAGAAACAGAGGATGCAGAAATTACATTCTTAAACGCCTTCATCTAACGTCGAAATCTGTCGTCAGCCCCAGCAGAAGTATGTTTCAAAGCAGGTCACCCACAGTATTCCCGAACAGAGCCACCACTGCCTCACCGACCACGAAAATCACTGTAGAAACGATTACGTAGTTTAGACTTTTGCGACCTGATACAACTATCATTTACTTTATTATAGGAAATCAACCCTTGATGAAAGTAATTCGAAGTTTGAAAATTCCCTTTGTTTTGATGTGTGTGTGTATATATACATAACTATATGTGCAAAATTACAAAATCATACATTTACATTTGTTTACTGATGAACGCCGAGAGGTCTAAACGGTTGTGTTTTTTCTGAGTTCATTTATCTATTTTCACTTACATATTGAGATCGAGCTTATGAGTGTATATGAATGTATATACATAAGTCAAAGCATCAACAGAAACTACTCGATTATTTTGCGACTAGATTTGTTTGATCATGCAGGCAACCGCCATTTACGAGAACAAACGGCTCCCCCAGTCTCCGATTTCAATGGACGAAATGGTCTATTGACTTATTAATATAACATCCAATCTGAAGTAGTTTCCAATTTAAATTTGCGTCTAACTTTAATCATTTTACTAATCGGAACAGGACTGCAAGATTTAAATTTTGTTCTACTGCCCATTCGTTTAATTTCATTATTTTCATATCTACCGGTTGTCCCAAAAAAACTTTCCCTGTTTCACCTACTGTTTCATTAAAAGTGAGTATATTTGATAAATACTTTTAAAGAAATCTGTTACACAATGTTCAACTTAGATTTGAGTATTTGTTTCATTTCTGTATGAGTGCGCATTGATCTTCTATGGTTATTTTCCTGAAAAACAGAATACTTGAAATGCGCAAGACAGAGCTAAAAACAGTTCATCAATAAAATCGTCAAACATTCACCTCAAAAACACGCAAATTCTTTCTTCAACTGAGCTCCAACAGTAAGGAGCTTCAACACGACAAAGGGACCCAAGAGAACCATGTTTGTCTGTTTTGTCCGTAAAAAGCTCGATTTTGCTTGATGTTCGAAGAAAACGTATAGTATATAAGACAAGGTCCTGTGGTCCGCACTTTAGCGGACCACATCGTTAGATTTCCCACCTTTTCAAGGACTTATCCAGCATACGATTTTGAAAAAAATCATATTATGGAGATCTGTTGATTAGCAAAAAAAGGGAAAGATTATAAGGTCCAAGTGAGCCTTTAAGCAAGAGATTAGATTGCCGTTTAAGTTATTCAAAACGAGGCAGTGGTTGTTGTTGTGGAACTCTTCAAACGGGGAAGTCATTTTTGGGACACCCGGAACATGGGTGTATTCCTATGAAGTTTTATAATACACATTACAAGCTACGCTACTTACAAAATTTCTCCACAACACTACCAGGACAATACACTCTGGGAGCAAAAGGCTGTGTCTACACCGAGACCATTAAAATTAAGATAATAGAAGAAAAACTATTTTCAACTGCATGACAGTACAAACATGTTATAAAAGCAGGATGCCGCATCAAGGGAAATTTTGATAATTTGCGAGTTTTTCGATAAATCAGAGAGCGAGGTAATTTGTGAAGGAATGTTCTTTACTTTGGCTTAGAATGCATCCCCCGATTACATATTTAGATCACACATTGGTTGAGGTGAAAGTGGAGTTGCGGTTTTTAGCGCAAGATGCTGGAATTGCAGAAGTAGCTAAGCGGCAATCGATAGTAAGTCCAAGGCCTTGGTCTTCGTAGTATCGATATGTTTGTTCCAGTTGAGTTTACTGTATATCTGAAAACCTAAGTATATTGCATTAGTAATCATTTCAATGTCCTGATCACCAACTGAAAAATATGGCTGAGCATCAGGCTGGCTTTCGATCTTACGGATGTTTGGACAAGAGCGTATAATAAGTGAGTGCGTTTTTTACAACGTTCAGAGAAAGCTTGTTGCATGCAACCAATCCTGTAGCTTCAAAAATGGTAAGTTTATGTCATTTTGTAGGTCATTAATGCTTTTGGAAGGGAGAGAAATGGCCGTATAATCAGCATATATGCTGACATGAGATTTTTGTAAGGAAAAGGGCAAATCATTGATGTAAATCAGGAACAAGCGTCGACCAAGACAAGAGCCTCGAGGAACTCCACAATTTATTCCCTCTACATCAGAGGAGGTGTTATGTACCCTGCAGAATCTTTTCCGGTTATCTAAGAATGATGTGGACCAGTCATGTTCCAGGCCAGTTATCTAATATCTTTTCAGTTTTTTTTCTGTAGGATTTTATGATCAACCGTATCGAAAGCCTTTTTCAAGTCAATAGCGATTAAACAAGAGTATCTTCCTTATCTATATTCAGGTATCAAAAAGATCGGAATCAAATTTTTTAGCCGAATTTTGCTCGTTGCACATTACCGGAAACCATCAAAATCTCGTTTTCAAGAACCAATCAGACGGCGAATAAAGGAGGAAGACAAGAGAAACGTGTGAAGATTTTTCTAATTTTTACCTACCTTCATAAAATGCAACCAAAGGACCAAAAATTGCTTGAAATTTCCCGAATTTTCTTTTAAGAAATCTACTCTCCACACGTTTGGGTATACAAGCTTGGATGCCGGTCAAAATATCTCCCGATTCCAAGGAGCTATGACGCTTCAAACTCACGACAGTTCGTTTTCAGCATTTCTGGACTTCCAGCATTCCTAGTACACAATTCATTCCTAAAACGTCTTCTAAACACATGTAAAACATCACTAATTCCTATCAAGTCGATATCGAGGGTTTGGGGGCCTTTCTTGATTTGCAAATGAGCAAATCTGACCTGCTGTCTTTGCGTCCGAGATATGGCCTAGCTCTAAAATGTGCTAAATCGAGTTCTTGGCTCAAAAATTACAAGTGTACCCATCTCTTTTCGTCTGTTTGAGGCATCCTGTACTTCTGTGTATCTACCAGACTGTGCTTAGTCTCCATTTGACGATTTTCTTCCACAGATAATGCAGTAAATAGCATCGTAAACATCAATGGCTGTCTTTCTGCGTCCAAACACTGACCTATGATCACGAAATCACAAATCACAACATACACTACACGTATCTCTTGAAACATGATATTTCGACATCTCCCCGGCTGTTCCCCAGGCCTCGCAATGCGCAGCGCATGTTGCGATTTCGTGATCATAGATCAGTGTTTGGACGCAGATTTAAACTTTTCATTCCTGAGCCCTACTGACTTTGAAAACGGAATATTGTGACATCATGGGAAGATCACGTGGCATAACTAAGATAGACTTCATTTTTATTCCCCTTATGATGTTCTATACACAAGCCAAGTCTCAAGCCTCTACGTTGTGCGGAACAGAAATAAAATATTTCTGTTAGGGCACTTTCGAGAGCATTTTTTTAAATATCCATATAAAAATTTTACTACAAGGCTACATTCTACTATACTTTAAATAACTATGCAAAAGTACAGGACGATGCCATGGGAGCAAAAATAAACGTCAACACCACAGCCATAACATAAAGACATGGAACTAGACTAACAACTACGATACAGTTTGCTAATTAAGTTACTTACAAAAATACTATACGGTTCTACTACAATACCTAAGACAAAGACAAAAAGACTAAATAAAATAATAACAAAATTGAAGTTGAAAACAATGGTCACAAAACAACGCTGCAATCGGGTAGCTTATGGAAGGGTCGGGTATAAGACTTCAATCGAATCGACCAGTTTTATGTATAAAATTTAATGTAAGTGCAAAAATATGCCTATTCCCTGAGTCAGGAAAATCTTTATCACCATAAAATAACAGTTGTAACAAACAATCATTTGCAAGATCTACATATTTAAGTGGTCGTAGTAATAAAAAGATTCAAGCAAGGAGGTCCCGTCTATGTACATCAAAATAAGGGCAGAGTAACAAGAAGTGTTCCCTATCTTCAATGCCATCATTTGTTGGACACATTGAGAGCATCAAATGCCCTAGGCCTGATAGGATTTAAAATGAGGAACTCCTAGTTTTCAGTGATAGGTTTAATTCTTAGATTGAGGAAAAATTCATCAAGATACTTGTGGCTTTGGTTCATGGCTATTCATGGTTTGGTTCAATTCAACACCTTTGAAAAATTGAATTGAATTGAGCAGGCAACTTAGGCCCATCTGTTATTTCCTGGAGTACGTTATTCTCCGCTCATTGCTGCTATGGATTCCAAATCCCGACATGAAATAAAGGGGGAAAACTTCGTTCTGTTTTTCAATATGAAAGTCCATGAGTTGTAGACTGTTAACAATTCGGCGTAAATTTCACTCGTAAGTAGGAAACATTATTCAGTTCAACCGATAAGTAGGTAAAATGTTTTCATAATAGACCTTTGTAGCTATTCTGAAGAGAATCAGAATCGAATGATAGTTTGCTACATTCTGCAGAGTTTTTGAATGCGCATGAAAGTGATAGAAGCCCTAACGCCACCCGATCAAGTCTCGCGTATAGAAACATACGTACGAAAATGGCGCTCGATCCAGCCCATTTTCTTGAAAAGCTATAAGTCTATTGCGAGCAAAAACTGGGACGAGTGGTAATAAGTCTACATAAGTCATACTTTGAGCGTCCATCAGTCTATCAATAGCGATAACTACGCGTATGTAATCAATCTGCGGCCCAATCAGATCGCACGAATTAGTATAGAAAAATAGCTGTCAATTTCTCCGTTAAATTGATGCATTTGATCAGATTTGAGCTAAGTTGCCGCGGCAGGTAGTTGGAAACTCTATGGGGAGTTTGGTCTTAAAAACATTCAAGTCAAAGCGTTAAGGGTTTATTAGCACTAACCAGGTAAAACTGACTTTCTTCTTCAGATTTATGTTAGGCTTCGTTGACTAAATGTTTGCTTGGTGCGATATTTATTGCATTTCATTTTTGAGGAGTGACCCTTGAACGGAGCCGAAGCAGTCATAAGGTCCAGATTCAAACGATCGAACGCAAAAATAGGGTCAGTTTTTCACTGTTTGTTATGAGTCCCCTTTGAGCAAGTTTAAATGCAGGGATACAAGAGACTCATCGTAATCAACCTAGGATAGACTATGTTAATTATACATAACTTGACGCAACTAATTTAACGTCACAATTGTATAAAGACTTGATAAAATCTGCTGTGTTAGAAATGCTGATTCTCCTGACGATGACCGCACGGTTGAAACTACATGGAAATAGAGGTGAATATATGATAAATCATAACCTCCTTTCTAGTTACTATTTTTGTATATATAATCAAAAATTTCGAAAATATAGAATGCTCAAATGACTTGAACATTCTGTATTTTCGAAATTCTGGAGGTAAATATATGTAATGTAAATGAAAATGTATGTAAATATCATATATGTAAATGAAATACTAATAGTGCGGATAAAAAACGAACGAGAAATAAACAAAAAAGATTGACTGCTATCATCACTTTCGTCATAGATCATCATTTGGCTTATAAATCTTACTCTGTCTTGCCCTATTCATGAAAGTTTATAGTATATAGTATAGTACATGAGCTTATTTGAGAACATTTTGGAATGTATGCTTTATTCTAGAATAATCACTAATTAATCTCTTAAATCACCAAAAATCAAATTAATCACAAAATAATCACCTGCGATTATGAGATCTCGTACACATTATTCAGGATTGATTTGCCCCTCGATTGTTCTCGTATTGTTATTCTTTTTGTTTCACACAATTGCCATGGGAAGTGATGCCGTTTTGCTTCCCATGGTATCTTCGTTTTAGCATAATGTGTAGCTATGTAGCAATTAGAAAAGCAGAATAGGGTAAAGTAGATGTATTGTGAACTTGTTATCTGAATATGAAAAATTGTGTTGTTCAGTTAAACTATGACAAATCCGCGACTTCTACCCGGGAAAAGTATTCCTGATCCATCAGACATTCTAGAGGGAATGACAGGGTAGTGGTCCAATGGTACTAGAGGGGTGGTACCAGGGACAACATTTTGCAATGGTGGTGGAACCTGGTACTAAAAAATAGGAGTACCGGTATCAAGCTTATGAGTCGGCGCCAATAAAAATTTCATCAATTGATGTTTTTGCAATTCCTAGAAGAAACCTTAGCTTTTAACAATGCAGCCAGTGACACAATCGTGAAGGTGACGTGTTCATGAGAGGTTTTTCTTTGCTTTTCAACTTGTTTTGAATGGGCTTGTCAGGATTTCTTGCTACTGAAAGCTAATTTAGGCCCATTGTGCATGCTGCATCCAGGCATGGGGCCCCTAGTTTAACGTCCCTTCCGCAGGATGGCAAAGGTGAGTTGTGAGGTCAGGCATCCGAGGTCACCCGTCCCGAGTTTGACCTCACTCGACTGAGCTTAACTTCAGTTACCTGACGAAAGCTGCATAAGCAACTCGACCACTCACCACGTAATTTTTGGTCTTGCCCGTTGGTCTCACGAAGAACTGACATAGATCTCTCTTCAGAATCCTCATGTTGACGATAAACTGCAAAAAGTTGGCGATAAATCATCACTTATTAGCTCCTTCCCCCAGAATGGATGCTACCAATACCTTCACTTTTGGTGGAAGCTGGTACCGGTACCGGTACTAAAGACTCCCCCTGTCACCCCCTCATTCTAATCACATCGTAACATTTTTTCCAGGGACTGACATTCATAAGTGAAGGAACCCAAGACTGAAGAGAGAAATTTGGAAGCGACAACATCAAAATGATAATCTCATCACCTTGCAATAACAGCGTAAATCAATGGATCTATTTTATTTCTGACGCCGAAAATGTCATCTTGGTTAGTTTCACAGGGTTTCTCTTTCCAATCACTTTAGTTGCGAACTTCTCAGTAATCTTCTCAACAATCAAAACGAGGCAAGTGCATGATGGCGTGAACAATATGTTCATATGCTTAAGTATCAGTGACTTTTTGATTGGCGCATTATGTGAATTTGGGATGCTGCTAATACTCACGATTTATCGCAGCCAGAGAACATGCGAGTTGGAGCTGCTGATACAATACAGTTCATCGTTTCTATGCAACTTCTCAGGAATGCTGATTTTGTCAATCGCAATTGATCGCTATATAAAAAGTCACAAAACAATGAAGATGAAATTCGACAGAAATCGGAGAAGATCAATATATCTTATGATAATATCCGCAATCGTGGCCATAACAGTCGCAGGACTAGATGTACTTGGCACGTTAATGACAGAATATGCATGGATTAACATGGCAATACAATTTGCACAGTTGATTGCTGTACTTGTCATCTGCACAGTTTATATCATGATGTACTACAAAGTCTCCAGAAACCGAGAGATGCAAGCAAAACGTCTGAATTGGAGAGGAGCATTGAGACAGCAACGACTGACATACGTGCGAAAAATCGTTGCCACGACCACCATGATTTTAGCCGCACTACTATTTTGTTATTTCCCCTTACTAATTGTTGGAATATACACCGTTTTCAAAAGTACCGGAAACCCTAACTCTACCACCCCACGAAAATTTGCCAATTACTTGTCGTTTTTGTTCGGATTTTCCAACTCACTTTTAAGTGCTGTGATTTACTTACATAGAAACAGAGGAAGCAGAAATTACATTCTTAGACGCCTTCATCTAACATCTCAGTCATCTGTCAGTCCCAGCAGAAGTGTAGCACAAAGCAGGGCAACCACATTAGTTCAAAGCAAGACAACCACAGTAGCAAAAAGCAAACCAATCACCGTAGAGCCAAGCAGGACACTGGCACCATAAATTTTTCTTGTGATCTGATAGAACTAACAGGTACTTTACTACAGGAAATTAACAAATTTGTGCAGGAATTACAGGGCATGGATGAAGTTAATGTTTAAATTCTGCGTCAGACAACATACCAGTAACATCAGCAAAATTTGAGGACGCGAAAAACATTCTTACAGATAAGGCACACATTCACAGGAAAACGGGAAGAATTTTTCCGGCACAATCTTAACAATTATAAATTTTGAATCGGATGTTGTGTTAAGCCCGATAACTAGCAAAACAGAAAATCTTTCGAAGCCTTGGAAGTAAGGCCCATCCATTCCCTTCACATCTGAATGCATTTCTTTGGGCATTTCTTTTGAGTAGAATCATGGCCTCGGCATTGGGGAGATTACATGGAGCTTACAAGAGCATGATGGGAAAGCAGTCTCGATCCGATGGGAAAGAGCCAATTGGAAAGCAGTCTCGATCTATGGGTCTGTTCATATGAGAAAAATCATCACACCTACCAGGCTGTGAGCCGTCAGGTGAGATGAAATCTGTGTGTGTTTATAAGTGCAATTTCACCTCACCTTCTATCACTTTAATCCCATCTCCCTGCCCATGATTTCCGACAATAACAATCGCAATTGGAGCGTGCCTTGGGCTTGATGCATGTGCGAGATTCATCCCACCTTCCATCTTTTCATTGCACCTTTCACTGAAACCATGTAAAATTTCATCCCACCTCAGTGAGATCCCACTTCTCGTAGAGTGGGATCACATCTAGCCGGGATGGCCAGTTTCCCATATAAACGCAAGGTGAAAAGTTCAAAGGGTGGTATAGGAGGCTGCGATCTCACCTCTCAGCTCACAGCCTGGAAGTCGTGATTATTTTCCCCACATAAACGGGCCATAAGTGTTGGACATTCCCTATGGCGTTATTCATGCACCATAAACGGCAGCTTGAATTAAATAAGAACTTCATTTCTTTCGTTTGATGAAATGTCATCTTTATTTATCGACGAGATCGGACGAGATTATCAAAATTGATTCGAAACAATCAAACCAAAGGACTGTCTTGCACAGCCACTGTTGCTAGTTTGCATCATAAGTTTTGAAGAGGTAATACATTTTTAAATCACCTGGTATAACAGCGGTTTAAAGACCTATGACGGATATATAGCGTCTAGTCTAAAATAGAACAAAAGATGGGCGCCTGCCATTATTTGTCCAGTTGTTTCGATAATCGCTCGAGATCATCAAATATAATGGGTTACAATAGACTATATTTAGATTGTCCAGGCCCCTGTTTTAAGTTGCCTTATATCTCCGTCATTTGTCTTCAATTCGACGCAAACTCTACTTTAAGAGTGCCGATATGAAATGAAGAGCTATAGTCTTGGCCTTGAAGGCCGTCGCAAGTAACTGATGAATCAAAAGAGGCCCATCGTTCGAGAGGCTACAGCTAACTGGCTATTTCAGCAATGGTATTTTACAATACCTGATTGAATAGCCAATATGTCCAGTTATCTTCAGAATTTATCTTGGCTGAAATCAGTCCCATCACCCAGATTTTGCAAAGGATTTTCCGAAGAAATTCTCTTCGAGGAACCCTAAAAACGTGCTAAAATTGCAAGCAGGTTTTCCCGGTATGTTTACCTCATAGGGATGTCTTTAGCACGCTTTAGCACGAGCTATCCTCTTGGGGGAATGAGAAAGTCTTCCCCCTGGTATGAATAACTTTGTCAGGAGGATTCCATTCTACCGAGAGGACAAAATACATGAACACTCACAAGTGTCACTATTGCCATGAAGGAGAACCAGTGGAAACCTTGTTGCTGTTTTCATTAGACTTTGCAGATTTTCGAAAGGGGATTTCAGCAGAAAATCTCCCATATCGACGGAAAAGAATAGCCGATTAAAGCCAGGTAAACCATTAACCTAATTTGACATATCGGGAATAAAGCAAGACAGTTTTCGATATTCGCTTTCCAATCGGCATGCAAATAATCATGGGTTGCAATGGGTCTTTGAGCCTCAGATCTTTGCATTAAGGAGATCCGTCATATTAGGATTGACAATAATCATAAATGGCATGTCCACCTTAGCATGATGGATGATACAATACCAGATTTTACAATTATGAATGGTGTATCCAATTCAATCTCACGATCATTCGTCTTGATAAAAGACCAGAGATTATCGACGAAGTGACGTCATAAAATCAAATAATCTGTGCCTTTTGACGTCATTATCAACGTAAACGAGGCTGCCATATTGTTTCCTTGTCTTTCGATGCCAGCCCCATTATCATGTTTTGATGACAATGACGATGTTTAGACTGAAGTCGCCAGATCCTTAACAAAATTCTCGGGTAATTTTCTTTTTCTCGGGTAATTCCATCCATTTCTGTCCAAACCAATGCTGTAAATATATCAACAAATGGCTTGCGTAACATTTACAACAAGAATTACATCATAAAACTGCATTCCGTGCTCGATGGGAGCGGATACCTTGAAGAGAAATTTTCAGCATATGTTTCAAATCTTTCAAAAGGTGGGTGTAAATTATATGACCTATTTCTCTGAAGTGAATGGCTTCAAAGAAACTTTAGCTATTTTACAGTAAATCTGCAGGTGGACTTCTCTGAAATCTTCAACATTTTCAGAATTGCAATGTTTTCTCTTTTAAGAATTCAAGAAGATTTTCGAAAAAAAACTTAAAACTGTCGTAATTTCTAAACCTGTTGACGAAAGGTCAAATAATTTTCAAGAAAACCATAGTTTATGGATGCTTACAAAATGGTATCAAGCAAAACTCTTTCACTCTGGCTCGGGATTTAGAAATTTGATGTCGTCACATCATAAGATGAACTGAAATATGAAATAGGCTGTAAGTTCCACAAATATTCAAGAGTTCTGAAAAGTCCAACGGTAGAATGATAGAGAAATGGCTAAATTTTCTTTCAAGTCATTCCTTTTAAAGAAAAGGTCATTGAATTTTACACCTACCGTTCACCGATCTAAAGATTTGGAACCTATGCTGAAATTCCCCTATCTAATAATAATCTTGCATTGGGAGTTTGGCGTTTCACTAAACAACTTCACGACTTTACCACGCGCATTGTCCCGCAGTACAGCGCCTTTAAGAACGTAAACATTAGGAAAGAAGTTCAGATTTCGTGCCAGCAATTAGTAAGTTTGTTTTCTGGCATTAGTCATACCAACCCTGGACTTGCGATCCGTCAAATCCGCACTGACAATAACTTTACAAAAGGAAAATGATTTGTTTACCTCACCAACTGACGCTACCTTAAATCTTCGCTTTCGATGAAATAAATTCATTTTCCTATTTCAACTGTTTACTCTGCACGAATAATGATGATAAGGATGGCATGTAAATAAAAGCATACGAAAATTCAAATCAATATCTTTGCAGAACAGATATATAAGTACTGTGCCTGCTGTGTTTCAATCTATTAACATCGCAGCTGCTTTTAAGTTGCTAAAGAACAACAAACCAAATTGGAAGATTAAACTTGTGTATCTTATTTGCTTCGATGTTGGGTTTTTATTGCAATAAAATCAAGTCTTTGATATTGGGCTCACACAACATCTTCCTCCATATGCGGCTCTTTTAAGTTGTAAAATAGAAAACATCTGACGGCAATCTGATAAACAATTTTGAATCGATAAAGTACATTTCGTTGTCGTATTCAAACAAATCAAAGTCGTTAGTCCAGATCTTCTACTAAACATGACGGTAAAAATCAGAGTTGTAAATTAGAAAATTTAGAAAAGTCCATGCAATGATAAAATATATAGTTCGATCTGAATATACTGACTTCAAAGCCGAAACCAGAGATTTAAAAGGTGTCACTTTAGATCAAGTAAACATCTTCTTCTTGGAGAAGATCACTTTCGTTAATCAAGATCTTCTATAGAGGAAGTAAAAATCAGAGTTGTAAATTAGAAAAGTTAGAAGGTCAGTGCAACAATAAAAGATCAAGTTCGATTTGAATTTACTGACTTCAAAGCCTAAAGCAGAGATTTAAAAGGTGTTGCATTAGATCAAGTAAACATCTTCTTCTTCGAGAAGATCACTTTCGTTAATCAAGATCTTCTACAGAGGAAGTAGAAATCAGAGTTGTAAATTAGAAAAGTTAGAAGGTCAGTGCAACAATAAAAGACCAAGTTCGATCTGAATTTACTGCCTTCAAAGCCGAAACCAGAGATTTAAAAGGTGTTGCTTTAGATCAAGTAAACATCTTCTTCTTGGAGAAGATCACTTTCGCTGATCAAGATCTTCTATAGAGGAAGTAGAAATCAGAGTTGTAAATTAGAAAAGTTAGAAGGTCAGTGCAACAATAAAAGACCACGTTCGATCTGAATTTACTGCCTTCAAAGCCGAAACCAGAGATTTAAAAGGTGTTGCTTTAGATCAAGCAAACTTTCTCTTGTTAAAGAAAATCACTTTCGGTGATCAAGATCTTCTGAAAAGAAAGTAAAAATGAGAGTTGTAAAGTAGATAAAGTAGAAAGTCGGTGCAACAATGAAAGATCAACTTCGGTCTGAATTTACTGACCGCACTGCAAACAAACAACAAAGATATAAAAGATGCTGCTTTAGATCAAGTAAATGTTCTCTTATTAAAGAAAATCACTTTCTTTGATCAAGGACTTCTATGAGAAAAGTAAAAACCAGAGCTGTACAATAGAAAAATTGGAAGGTCGGTGCAACGATGAAGGATCAAATTCGATCTGAATATACGGACCTCACGGCAAACAAACAGAGATGGAAAAGATGCTGCTTTAGATCAAGTAAATGTTCTCTTGTTAAAGAAAATCACTTTCATTGATCAAGGACTTCTATGAGAAAAGTAAAAACAGAGCTGTACAATAGAAAAATTGGAAGGTCAGTGCAACAATGAAGGATCAAATTCGATCTGAATATACTGACCTCACGGCTAACAAAAAGAGGTGGAAAAGATACTGCTTTCGATCATGTCATGTAACTTTTTTCTTGTTAAAGAAAATCACCCTCGTTGATCAAGATCTTCTAGTACAAACACGACGGTAATCAGAGTTGTACATTAGTACAATTAAAATGTCTGTGCAGCGACGAAAGATCAATTTCGATCTGAATTTACTGACTGCAAGGCAAAAATGACAGATTTAAAAGATTTGCTTCACTTCAAGTGAAACCATTCGTGATGAAGAAAATCACTTTCATCGATCAAAATGTTCTATAAACATGCTAGCAAAGATCAGAGTTGTAAATTGAAATATCACAATGTCCGAGCAACGATAAAAGATCGAATTCGATCTCAAGTTACTGTCTTCAAGGCCAAAAACAAGAGATTTAAAAGATTTCGCTTCAGATCAACAAAACTTTCTCGTGTTAAGGAAAATCACTGTCAATGATAACGATCTTCTTTAAACATGACAATGAAAATCAGATGAAAATAAGCAGAGAAAGTGTAGCAAAAGTCACAGTTGTAAATTTGAACAGTTAGAATACCTGTGCAACTACAAAAGGTCACATTCGATCTGCATTGAATAACTTCAAGGCAAAAAAGCATATATCTAAAAGACGTAACTTTAGATCAATTATGTCTATAAAACATGACTGTGCCAATCAGGATTGTAAATCGTAGGAATGATCATTCTACAAAACCAACTAGAAAGGGCCGATACCAGTCATGCCTGCAGGGGGTCCTGTCAATCAACTAATTACATTTGACCGAGCGGTCATAACTTTCAAGATTGTCAATCAGCTTTGTCCTGAAGGCCTACAAAATAAGTTCATAGAGAGGTCTGCCTTATCAAAATATAACACAAGGAACAAGAAGGATCTCCACGTGCAAAAACTAAAATTAGAACATACTAAGTAAAGTTTTTTGTATACTGGTCTAAAAGCCTGGAATATTATCCTACAGTTCATCAGAGACACCGAATCCATTGCACGATTCAAAAAAAGATCTGAAAGCTCACCTTTCGAGCTGATAGAAAAATAGGTTTGCACGAATCCATGGAAGATCAGTACACGGGGGAGGGAGCGGGTGAAACATATTTTGAGCTTATAAACATATATTGTAAAGTTTTAATTGTAATATATTTTCTTTTGGTATCGTATTTACCGAATGGATGTTGCGCCTAAATAAGATTAAATCAAAATGAAAAATGAAAAAGGGGAAGGGGGCAAACAACAAAAATTTTCCAACGGTAATATCATCAACAACAACAGCAACAAATCAGCTGTAAAGCATAAGTTATGGTCATGCATTATATGATAACAAAGCTAACTCTTCAGCAGCTAGATTAAGACCTATCTCGCAATCCAACCTTGCAGTTCACACGATCAATACATATTCTTAGTGATATAAACATTTAAAATAGATTAAATTGGACCTCGAACAGAGCATTTTGAATGCACGATTTTTTTAGCTGAGCCGGTTATCAAGTGAAGTAAGATTAGTAGAACGAAAATAAAGGAAGAGTAGACTGTTCTCTTCCTCTACTCTCGTTCTACTAATCTCACTTCACTTGATAACGACCTCAGCATGATAAGTCTTGCAATCAAAATACTCCCTTCAAGGTACAATTTGGTTTATTCTAAATGTTTATTTTGCAATAAATATCGTACAACACGCCTACAACAAGGTTGTCTTGTCTTTAAAATATGCCGTAAATTGAATAATTTCTGCCAGAAAAAAAATTCGTGTTCTCAGCAGCATTTCTCCTACAAAATCTTCCGATAAGTGGACCTGGGAATAACAATAAATCCAACGAGAGGGCAAAATTTCCGATGCACCACCCGCCAGCCTCCCACTGGATTCAATAATGCAGCTAGCACTTCAAAATAGAGAGGAAATGGAGAAACATCTATATCAAACATTGAAGATTTACGCAACCATGGAAGATCAGCTTCGAACGGAATATTTCATTCTCTAATTCAAATCCAAACGCCAGTCATAGAAAGGATTTAGTAAGATTATTAACCTACAAAAGTCTTGGAAATCCATCGAATACAAAACAACGGCTGGATTTTTCTATTTGCTTGTCGATGAAATTCTGCCGCATGAATAATGAAACAAGAAATTTTCTTAAAGTGATTAAAGTTAGGCGACGGAGATATATAACTAGATCATGGCTGCATGTGCAGGTCTAAAATCAGCTGACTGTATTTCGCAATTTCCACATGTGCTTCCATATCATTCGGCTAGAGGAGCAACGTCGTACATGGGCATTCCTATATCCTATAAATAGGTTCCCACTACTTACATCTGTCAACTAACTTTAAAGGCAGCCTGTCGCGTACCTGATTGGCTGCAACAAAGTCACAGCAAAGTACAACAGATTTGTTTGCGAAACCGTGCATTTTTACGGCCGTAGGAAGTCACAGGATTATCAGCCATTCAAATTTCCTATTCCTTGTACTGTCCTTATCACCCAATCAAATGCATCACAGAGTGCCTTAAATGCAGCATGGATTCAAATCTTTAACAAAATGGAACGAATGACTACTGTATCTGTCTTTTGATTTAAAAAAGGGACTTCATGCAGTTTGCTATGATTGCAAACTATTTTCTCGTTGCGTGTAGTGTTGTTATACAAGAATAAACAAGTAAATAATGATTCGAATAGCAATAAACAGGTCGTCTCAATTTTCTAAGTTCAAAAATTATCCGTATCTCCAATTTTTTCTTCTTTTATTGTGACAATTGACATTTCATAATAGAATCGTTTGGTAGATTCAAATGGCAAATGCGACGTTTGCAAAAATAATCATATCCTGTAAATTCTGTCCATTCATATCCTAGTATTTCATATTTTGCAAAGTAAGTACTTATTTCCTTTCATTTATGATATAGTAGGATAGTTCTGATTTAGATTAAAGGCAGTCTGTCCCCTTTGAAGAATGAAAATAAACTCGATGAGGATTTCTATTGTACACTCCACAGGATTGTGCTAATTCGCTTTATCCAAAGAAATCAAGGTCATAGAGACTCAGTGATGCATGAATTTCACTCCAACGTAAATAAGGTAAATAAAGCCGTTGCTAAGGTCAGAACAATAGGGGACAGACTGCCTTTAATTGTAAATGCATATATGTACATGTGTACATATGTGTGTATAGCTAATCAAAACAAAATAAGTTTACAAACAAATAAACGAACAAACAATAAAATGGCGTGAAATTTTGCTGCCCGGATTGTTTTCGTGCTGTTCATCTAAATTAATCCTGTTCCTAACGCTCCTCTAATTTTCGCCGAATCCAATTTCGTCCCCAGAGTGAGTTTGTCGCTCTACCTCTACTCTAGGACAAAAGAGGCCGATAAGCGATTTGACTGGCTGCAACTCCGTTTTGTGCAGTGACTCCGTTTTGTGCAAGGTAAATGGCCGTGGTGTGTCAAAATTCGACGGGAAACCATATTCTTCACCCATTTTAACCATACTTTGCTACTTATCTCCGAAATTCGGAAAATAATGAACCATTTCATGTTCGAAGCTACGGTGAGAGTTCCTGGAACTTGGAGCTTAGGCCAATGTTCGCTCCAAGCTAACCGAGCTTATTTTCACATTAAACACACTTGCCAACCCAAGATTGTAGCTCAAATACCTTGGAAAACGTTAAAATAAGGTCTTCAAAGTGTTTGTTTTTAGTTTCTCAATTCATCTTCTGCAGAATTAGCACTAGAGCAACGGCCATCTTCCGTCGAATACCGTTGCCTAGCAAACCGTGAAATCCATAATGGCTGCTAATGCACCCTGATTCTGGGCGTATTTCATCGAAGTGTGCCAGGGTATTCATTCGGCTTCGTGATCAGCGTATGAAGTAAGAACACCCTAGGAACGAGATTGCGCTGAATCTGTTGTTGATCTGCCTTGACGTCTCTCAAATATAAAGAACGTTACATTTGTTGCTGGTAGTGCAATAAACATAGATGAAAAGTAATACGCGTGCTCACTTCAGTGCACATCAAAGTACTTATATTCTACTGTATTTACTTGATATTACTGTACTTTGGAAACCTTTGATATCTTGATACTTATCAGAAGCACAGTAATTTCTTTTTATCAACACTTTATGCAAGATTTTGAAAAGAATTCAAATGTAATTAAATCCTAAACAGATATTTTTACTTCTTAAAAAAGAGCCTTGGATCAAGCGTCCAAATCTGGTGAAATGGAAAAGGAAAACAAACGTTTGACCCCCGTTTTCGGTATAAAGACTCCTAGTTGTAGCAAGAAGTCGCTTCAGATTTCAGAACACATTTTTAAGAGATTTCATTGTCAAAAAAATTGCATAAAGTGGGCTAGCAATGGTTCAGTTTAAACAGCGGCAGGTGTCATTTGTCTTTTTGCTTTTCTCTCGTTATTTTCATTTATTGTTAGCGGACTTTTCTTTCAACTGAATAACAACGGTTAAAAACAGCAAACTTCAAACTTCGGTGGTGACGGTGGTGTGGCTGAGTGGTTAAGGCGCAGTGTTTCGAATCTTGTGGGGTCTGCCCGCGTGGGCTCGAATCCCGTCGTCGGAACTGCAAACCAGAAGCCAACAGCCACCTCAGCCGTCCAACCTTACAAGGTCGGTAAATGAGTTCTCGGAGGCAACTCTGAGGGCACAAGCCGTAGTGCCGCAGGCCCACATCAGCTGTATAGCTGCCATATACCCAGCCTGCGTTAACAAATAAATATTGTTAGCTTGCTTGCTAGCTTGCTTGCTTGCTCGCTCGCTTGCTTGCTTGCTTGCTTGCTTGCTTGCTTGCTTGCTTGCTTGCTTGCTTGCTTGCTTGCTTGTTTGCTTGCTTGCTCGCTTGCTTGCTGGCATAACTTAATCTTAAATCAACGAAAAACCGCACAACCTCCAATAAAACAGTATATTACGGTCTATGGTGTGATAGTGTGCGTAGAAACCTAAAGCTTACCTATTTATGATTTAGCAACATCACTGATTTTCAAGAGAGGCTTACCTGTGCTCGTTTTGACTTTAGAACTTGGATTTATGTTTATTGATCTGTTGTCTATTTTCAGCCCACTGTATGAAAAATCGGCAACTTTGAAGTACACCTTGAAAAAAGAGATACGGAAATTTAGACGTAAAGCAAACTCTAGATCTACCACAAATCCCCACATACAACAAATCAAAACTTTAGATTCTCTCCTTGTATGTAAGAAAAAATCTTTACTAGCGGTTGGCAGATTCCTTATACGTCCAATAAAAACATTCCTTTTAAAATGGGATGTTTTCTCTGAAAAATAGAACTTTGTAAGTTTTAGGACCACACTGATTACTTACAAAGGTCTGAAAAATTAAAGGTCCAACCATTTAAATAATGACATATTATTTCATGACTGAAATGTGACAAATATGAAAGATTAGGACAATCTTTCTGCTTGATATTGAAGTCTTTTTTACATCTTACACCTTTCAATATACATTTTACATTTGATTTCATAATCTAAACAAGCTATAAGAAAATGAAAATTACGGACTGTCTAGAACCTTTTCAGGAAGCAGATATTCCCTATGATAGTAGGCTACTGGTTTCTTGAATGTCCCTCTCTTATATGCAAAAACTTACTAACACTAGTAAGATGTCAAACAGAACTGAAATCATCTTTGTCGTACATTCGGACAACGTATACCTTAATCGATTGTGAAGTTGCCAAAAATAAAAGAAAAGACATACAAGCATTCTTTAATTATTTTTCAATGTTACTAGCTGACAAAATGAACAATGAAACATTTTGAAAATTCCCTTAATGCTACAGTGTTCTGGGCT
Organism: Aurelia sp. 4 Dawson et al 2005; assembly: GCA_964019985.1. NCBI lineage: Eukaryota > Metazoa > Cnidaria > Scyphozoa > Semaeostomeae > Ulmaridae > Aurelia > Aurelia sp. 4 Dawson et al 2005. The sequence continues at coordinate 9,934,726 of OZ026494.1, read as the reverse complement.
ACCGGAATAGAAAAACATCTCTGAAACATTTGCCTAATAGGCTCAACTAATCTTGGAATAAATACGATTTCAGTCCTAAGGGACACAGATCTTTGATTTACTATTGGTATAACCATGATTTTTTGCAGTATTTTTGATAGGCCATTATCACAGAAATTTTCCACTACTTTTGAAATTTGTGGGGAAACAAATAAAACAATCGTATGTCGTACGATTGGAGAGATACTGGTAGATCTTCAGGTGTAACTTTACTGTGGATTCACCCCATCCAACAAGCCTGTGCAGAACACAATGTCCTCGTGGGGGCAACAATATCGGTCATAGAGATAACAGGATAGTTTACGGTTAAGTGACCCAGCCCCTTTAATATTCAAATGAAATTTAAAGAGCGAGAAGAAAATGGTGTGCAGTACGGCATTGCATAAAAGACACCAATTTGTCACCCCGGGGCCCCTGGGCTTAAACTGTTTCTAATAGCTACGGTACTTTTTCATTATTCAGGCTGAACGTTTCTGAAGTGTCTAAATTCTTTTCAGTAAAGTCCTGGCAACAACAGAGCTTCTTATAAATTTCATATCGTCTATCAGTGGGTATGTCATCTATGATTGTAGAAATCAGTTGAAATGTAGGTAAGCCCATGAGAGAACTGCTGTAAAGAGTCGTAAAATCATCAAACAATTGCTTTCAGAGAACTGTTATTAGGAATCTAGTTTATTTTCATTGCCTCCATCAAACTGCAAGAAACTTTATGTTGGGTGTGAGCCTAAGCTCTTTCTTGTAAGTAGAAGAGACCATTATTTTTGGATAGCCTGAAAGCTTCCTTGTGGTGGTGAGAGGCCTGGCTGTAAAAGCCTTTCAAAAAAATTCAAGAATTCAAACAAAAAAGAACGTTCTAAAGCTGAATTAACACTTGAAATGTCCCCATTTTCTCTGCTTAAACAGTACTAAGCTAAGTAAGCTTCACGCATGATGAATCGCGACCCTTCTCTGGGACAAGTCAAGAAAAAGGATGGTGTTTCTAAAAGACAAATTAGTTACCTCGATGTAAGAATTAAGCCCCGTGCAAAATTTGTCAGTCATTGACACCGCTTCGGCTGCATCTGAAAAATGTACCGTAGCTTCTAATGACAATTCGAGCGTTTTAGAAGGAAATTTTGTGCCTGAAAAGAAGGAGATGAAGACACCAGTGATTATCAGCAACCACAAAACATAATTAATTGCTACAGATCGCCGTACGAGATCAATAAGCAGAATAGAAGACTAGGTTTATATTGCAGTGTAAATAGGGTTGTGTTGCATATTTTAGTTATTTTTAGGTTTTGTTTTTAGTATGGCTCCCTGTAAACCACTATATTAACTGAGTGGATTACCATTGATAAAAAGTTAAAATGAAAAAAAAATTAAAATGGTTTTACACGTGTTGCCTGCGGCGCCGCGCTGGCCCGCCTCGTACCAAGCAATTGCTCGGGGTGAAGTTTGCTGCTTGTTAGCACTTGTGGCTGTTAATTGCTATATACAAGCAAAGCATTGTGATGTGGTTTCGTCTGGAAGATATATTGATGGCAAAATAGATTTCAGGGCAGAATTCTGGAGACCACAGAAAAAAGGTTCCAAAAATGTTAGCAACAAGATAAGAAGACAAGTCAAATCAATGACTGCGATATTTTGCCACTTGACATTTGGTCTCGCCTGCAACAGGGCAACAGGAATAACATCCACATTGCAAAATGAGGCCATAAAGCAACAATAAACTGTCAGTCTGTAGAAAAACACAGCTTACCTAGGAACCAAGCGGGAAGTTGACCGTGGCATGGCATCGCCTTCGATCGACTGAAGAACTGCCCCTATATATGAACAGTGTCCAATGCAATGCTCAGAGGTATGGGCTAAGATTTGGCTTTCCATCCCGAAAATATTCTCGCTTTGTTACTTATTATCTTGTGATTAGTCCTGCGACATCAATGCGACATATGTTTGTCCTAAAGGCCGCTTTATACGATCATAGTCACGTAAAAGTTGCTTCACAAATTTTATGTGATAACATAATTTGAGTGTGTAAAGGGGATCCACACGTTGCTGGAAGCTATGTAAAGCAATAGATATTAATCCCCTGTAATAAGCCGTCATAGATTTTTCATTGAAACATTTGTAATCGCAAATTAAAGGGGCTTACTTTTCGTCACTTCATATAACTTCAAGCAACTTTTGAAACCGGTTTACACGGTTACATTCGGTGATCACATGAACAATGCGAAGCAAATTTTAAGTGAATATTATCATGAAGAACGACCTTTGAGGTCATGAACATATGTCTCTCAAATTGTTTCTATTTACCTAGTGGTCGCAACTCCTACAAGCGTATTCAGTGCTCTCCTTGTAAGAATATTTTATCTACCGGGTGTCCCAGGAATAACGCAACAGATTTGAAAAATTCTAATGGCAACTGTTTCATACTCATTATCAAACGATTATTTTTATTGAAATCTGCAATGATTAGAATGAATTTTGATATATTTTCCATTATTTTTAGGAACTTGGTTTTAAAGTTAAAAATCAGCAAACTTCAAAATTGCCCCTATGTGAAAACCAGAGCTGCTGCATTAGCAATACTGAATTAAAATGTCATATTATAAAACATGGCAGTCCCAGAAATTACCAAAGACTCCTGACAAGGATGCAACACACAAATTGAGTAAACATTTAACAGACACTTTCATAAAGATCTTGGTCAGGGCACAGTTACTCTTCCTAAAATGATTAGGCCCTCATCAATTAGAGTCATACTTTTAATTGGAAATTAACACTGAAAACTCCCTCACAACTAGATAACTCATGAATCAGCAATAAATCCTTTTGTCACAGTTTCTTGATCAAATTGTGTGCTTGTCTGTAACCCTGTGAAGTTTCATGTATGCCATGCTTGCAATTTTGCAGTATAGTAGTTTGCACTAATGCAGTACAGAAGTTTTCAGCTCTGGTTTCGCCCTGACAACAAATTTAAAGTTTGTTGATTTTTAACTCTGCAACCAAGTCACCAAAAATTCTGAAAAATATATCAAAATTTAAACTAATTATTGCAGACTTAGAGAAAATAATCATTCAATTATTAATTTGAAACAGCTCGTGTCAGTATTTATTAAATCCGTTGCGTTTTTTTTTTTGGGACACCCGGTAAGCCGTTAAAGTTAAATACAAAGAATCTCAGCCTCCCGTCAGTGAGCAAAAGACAATTGTATCTGTATGTCGATATATACCCGAAACCTCTACTAGAGCCCTGCTTCCAACACCAGGATTTTTAATCATTGAGGTCTACTCCTATACTTTCATCGTTCATCTGATTCCTACCCTCGGACTGTATTGCTTGGTTAGGCCTATCAGGGGCATTTGCTCCTGCCAGCATAGCTATTGGTTCGCTAGGATATACTAACTGCTCCACCGCGACGAGGTGATGAAACGGAGAAGAAACCGACCTTCACAAAGCACATCCTTGCCTATATTTGAATCTTGATTCATCTTGGGCTACCAAACGACCTTGATACTGCACTTTTATACTTTTGTTTTTGTCTGCCCTCGACTTGGCCTAAACTGCTAAACTGCTCAAATGCAGCGGTGGTTTTAGGCCAAGCTGAAAGGATGCAAGGAGAAAGAACAGACTTCATTATAAAGATTAAGGCAATGGCTACCGTCTTTATTTCCGCCAATTCAACGTCGATGATATAGCCAAACAAAAGTGTCTAAGTCTCTTTTGTTAATCTGCTTACTTGGCGAAAAGCACTAAAATTCGACAAGAAATGGCCTTGAAACTTCTTGAAGTACTGCAAATCTTCTTATGAACAGATTCAACAGATTAAGAGGTATTTGAATAATAGTTTTACAAGCTACTAAATTTTGAGGCATGCAGCAAAACTTGCATGGAAAATAATTAGAGAAGTCTTTTTAACTTTTTCCATATTCAGTCACACGTCCTAAATTTTTTGGGACACCTTTGCAGAGAAACCAAGCTTTTGCGATTGCACTCATACTTGAAAAAAGTTTTTTCATGAATTCCAGATAGAATTAATATCAACAGTATCAAAAATGACTAACTTACCTATAACCCAGCATACGGTGCTCTTGTCATGCGAGATATTCGACAACATCGATGAGATCCTTTTGATTGGTTTTCTGGGAAGAAATAATCATTTGATTTCAGTCTGCAGCTGATGGCTAACCTGAAATATCCTTAGGCTTGCATTTCATAGACCTGCTGCGAAGGAGCTTCAGTTCTTCCCTTTTTTAGAATTACTGCCTTCGAAAATAAGAAGCTCTAACTAAACTTTGACACATCATTTGTTACTAAATACTAGCTGTTTGAAAAGATCTATTAGTCCTTGAGTCTTCTTCTCGTTTGTTAATATGCCTGTTTCAGGCTTGATGCAAACCATTTATAGTGTGAATGAACGACAAGTAATCCCCACATGATATATATAAAATTTGCTATATATAAACTAAACTAAATCACAACTTTTCATAAATAAAAAAAGGAAAAAAAATGATGCTCAGTTTTGCATCTTCTTTTTAAGTGTTCCCAGGGTCCCAGTGTTGCGTCAAGCGTCTATTCTGATCTGACATGCAACGTGAAAACAGGCGTCAGTATTTAGTAATCATTTATGTGTAATTGCATATTTAATTGTAATTCAGTTTCACGTTTCTTTATGTTATGACCATGGAGTAGTCACTAATGATAAAGTAAACCAGGTGAGTAAAAAAAGGCTCGGCGTTTGAAAAGCTACTGCTTCCTGAGCATATCAGTAACAATATTTTGCAATTACTGATTGAATAGCTAAAACGTTCAATTATTTTTAGAATATTTCCTAGCTAACATCGGCCACGCCATATAGATGTTGCAACTGATTTTTAAAAAAATCCTTTTCGAGAACCTGAAAAAACGCGCTTGAGTAATTACCAAGTTTCTATCATATGATTACCTCACAGCAATGATTTGAGCACTCTTTATCATGTGCTATCCTTTAAGGGAATGAAAAAGTCTTCGCACTAGTATGAATATCTAAGTAAAGGGGATTCCATTCTCCTAGGAGGAAAAAGTGCATGAATGCATCTAGGTGTCATTATTGTTAAGAAGGAAAACAAAGGAATATTTTGCTTGCTGTTTTCACTCGTTTTGGCAGGATTTTGAGAGAGGCTTTCTACCGAAAATCCCCAATCTTGACAGGAAGCAAAGGACAATTAAAGCCGGGTCAATTACCGAATTGAACTAAACAAATCGGAACTAAACACAAGACAGTTTTCAATATCATTGCATGGATATTCACGAAGCAGCATTTTTCAAACGCCAGTTTTTATTGTTTGGCATGCATTGTAAAATTTTACATTAAAACAAAAGACAAAACATAAAGCCGATCAACCTGAAATTTCAGATTATTTCAAACTAAGATGATTCATAAGGACAGAATTTGTAACACAATAGCGTCATTTTCCCTTTATCAACGCAACAATTAAAAGCAATTGGTGATTGCCGACAAAGGAAACTCTCTCAATCAGCAACTCAAAACAAACAAAACTGCAAAAGTTGCTCTGAAATCAGTAGGGCAAGCTGTCGCCTTGAGCACGCGAAGGGTGCTTGTTAAATGAAATCATGAGATTACAACGAATGAGAAAGGATGAACCTTAATATATGCCTCGCAGGTTTTGACTATTTGCTTCAGAGGTTGAGCACAATGCTTGCGATTCTCACATTTTTTGGGTGCATATAAAAAAAATACCAAGCTCCCAAATCAAATAAATAATATCCATCAGGCAGATATTTAGGTTTATCCTTCTTTCTTTGAAGCTCGAGCCTTCGCTTAATAGTCACCTTTCAAGTTCACCTGACAGCAATTTTCCATGCTCATTTTAAGGAAATTGTGCAGGTTCTATTTGATTGGAATTATTCATTAAGAGAGCTCCTTTGCTTCAGCCAAGCTATGGTAAAAAAGTCTTTGCTAAATATTTTTTCAATGTCTCTATTCAACCAATTGAGCGTAATTAAACAGAAACTTAAATCTCTTTAAAGTGAATAACCTGAGTTGTATGATGTGATCTCATAAGTTTATAAATAGCTTATTGTATTTGATAATCCAGCTCGTGGCGAAAGAAAGCAGAGCCAACGAAAACAATAGAGGGATTAGATGTTTCTTTGTCCTATTTATAGACAAGTGCCTTATATCTCAGGTCATTACAAAAAAGGGTGGAATTTTTTTGAAGGCCTTCTGTCATTGCCTTGTCTATGGGTTTTCAAGTGATCGCCATTCTCTGAAAAGTTTAAATAATATTGACTATATTTCTAGCAACTATTCTAGATTTTAAACTTTAATCCCTTAAATTTTAAAACTTAGAAACCACAACAGGAGGGGTGAAGGAGAATGGCCAGTTTCCATATACCCAGTACAAAAATGCTGGATGCTTTCGACGCTAACATTGTGTGTTATAGCACCAAGCTTTCGACAACTCTGACGTAAGGACAAAGCATTGCTCTAAAAATGCAGTATTAACATAATAGCAGAGACAGCCAAAAACGGGCTCAAGAAGGGCAGAAGAATCATACCTGTTAAAAAAAGGTACATAAACTCGAAGATTTTCGAAATTATTTTTCATGTTCTTCCACAGCTTCAGCTGAACTTTAATTTTGGCACAATGCTCTTCATTCTACAAAGAATCAAAATCCATTGTAACTATGGACATTGCATAACTATGGACAATGAGAATGTAATAGTCGCTCGGATGCGAGTTTTGCCTATTGGTAAAAAGTCGTCATTTTCATTTGATCTTATTTATTTAAGCACAACATCCATTCAGTTAAATACGATACCAATTACAATTGATAGTTTACAATATAAGCTCAAACTATGTTTCCCGCGCTCCCTTCCCTCGTGTACTGTTCTTCCATGGATTCGTGCAAACCTAGTTTCTATCAGCTCAAAAGGTGAGATTTCAGATCTTTTTTGAATCGTACAACGGATTCGGTGTCTCGGATGAGCTGTGGGATACTATTCCAGGCTTTTGGACCAGTGTACAAAAAACTTTTTTTCGTATGTTCTAATTTTAGTTTTTGCACATGGAGATCCTTCATGTTCTTTGTGTTATATTTTGATAAGGCAGACCTCTCTATGAACTTATTTTGTAGGCCTTCAGGACAAAGCTGATTGACAATCTTGAAAGTCATGACCGCTCGGTCAAATGTCAATAGTTGATTTACATTAAGGATGTTCTTATTGTAAGCATCTTTTATCTTGGAGGATTCTATCAGCTCGAGAGCTCGTCCTGATATTTTTGCAGATTGCTAAGCTTAGTATTGGAGAGGGCCCCCCAGACCACGTTTGCATACCTTAGATGGCTCTCAACAAGTGCTTGATACACATTAAGTAGCTGAGATTGTGGTAAGATGTTTTTCAGTTTCCTGAGAGATGCCAGACCACCCTCTACTTTCCCTTTCACAGATTTGTACTGTTTGTTCCAGCTTAGCTTATCGTCAACAGTAAGTCCTAGGTACTTCGTTTTATGAACCTGCTTTATTCTAATACTATCCAGATAAAACGGTTGTAGCTCTGGTAATTTGCTTTGCCTTCGAGGGTGATCAATAACCATGAACTCGGTTTTCTCGGGGTGTATGCTTAGCTTATTCATTCTCATCCACTCAGAAATGTTTTTCAGTTCAGCCTGGAAGTTCCTCGTCACATCACTCAGTTCATTCGACGAGAATGAAACTTCTGTATCATCTGCATAGAGATTAGCCTTGGAGAATTTTAGGCAAGATTCAAAGTCATTAAGGTACAAGATGAATAATAATGGGCCTAGACAGGATCCCTGCGGTATCCCACATGTGACTTGTTGGGAACTCGACTTGTGGCCGTTTAATGCACAATATTGTTGACGGCAACTAAGATAAGATCGAAACCATTCTAGCTCTAAACCATCAATCCCATATACTTTCAGCTTTCCGATGAGTATTTCATGATCTACTGTATCAAAAGCTTTTTTGAGGTCGAGAAACAGCGCAAAGTTGACATCATTTTTGTCTATGTTCTCATACCAGTAATCTGAAACACTTATCAGAGAGGTGATGGTTGAATGCAGTTTACGATAGGCAAATTGGCTCATTGTCAGTTTCCTGTTAGAAAGAAGGAAATCGGATAACTAATCGTGCACAATTTTTTCAAATAATTTTGCAAAAACTGAGAGAACAGAAATTGGTCTGTAATTATTTTTCTCATTTCGAGCTCCAGTTTTGAAAATTGGTGTTATTTTTGCAAGTTTCCAAACGTCTGGGACGATTCCCTTAGCCAAAGAAGGGTTGAATATCATCGCCAAAGGCTTGGCAGTAAATTTCGCAACGTCTTTGACAAGATTCGTTGGGACACCATCAGGACCAGGTGCCTTGCCACTCTTTAGCATCTTCAAGGACCTAAGCATTGATTCCTCGCTCATCAGTTTGAACGAAAATTTTTTGTTAGAATCAGTGGGGTGCAGATACTTAATCGGATCATCGTCAGACTTCACCTCTAGTTTACTTGCAACTTTTGGGCTATACTGACGAAGTGTTCGTTAAGCTTTTCTGCTATCTGGTTTTGCCCTTTCACAATCGTGTCCCCATCTTTTAGTTCAGAAATTGCTGTGGTACCCGAGGTCTTGTGTAGTATTTTATCAATAGTTTTCCACATTTTTTCGGGTCATTTTTGTTTTTGTTGACAAGTTCCTGGTAATAATTCGTCACTGAAAGACGAATTCTATTAGTTACCTTATTACGGAGAATCTTATATTTCGGCCATAGGTTTGGGTCTTTCGAAGCCAATTTTTTCATTCTATCACGTTCTTCCATACTCCTTTTAATATCAGAGGTAATCCATGGAGAGTACTCGTTTCTTACCTTCCATCTTTTAAGAGGAGCATGAAAATTAAGTAGATGCTCAAGGATTTGATGAAATGTCCTGGCCATCTCGCTCGGATTGTCACTCTTTGATTCTAAGGTAGAAGCCCAGTCTATCATTTGCAGGTCCTTTAGGAAATCCTCCTTGCAATAGTTTCTAAGAGCACGGAACTCGATCGTTTCTGGACTACTTCTTTTGAGCCTCCATGCATTTACCTTACGTACTGCATAGATCATATAATGGTCTACCATTCCCAACTGCACGACACCGGACTTTACAATATACTTTGCTCTATTGGTAGAAAAATGGTCTATAAGTCATTTACTGGTACTGTGTTTACCAGTTTCATCTGTGGTAATTGCGACCCTTGTGTAATCAGTAATCATTTGTTGTAATTGATATTCAGAGTACAGCTGCCTTAGTTTTTTTGCGTTTGGATTTTTGCTGCTTTTGAATTCACAGTTGGCATCACCCAGTAGCGTGATCTCCCTTTTTTTATCTTCTGAGTCAAGACATTTGAAAACTTCCCTAAATGCTTCAAAAGAGGGGGTATCAACAGCTGACGTAGGGGGACGATACCAGGCAATTACAAAGAATGCTTAATAATCTTAAGCTTAATAGTCTGTTGTTCTATATCTCTGACCAGGGCTGGTCATGTTCCTTTAAAAAGACAAAAGGTACAAAAGGTAAACGGTCCATCATAAGAACATTCAGGTGAAAACACCAGATACTGTTCTTGAGTAGTTAAGCTTATCACCGAGCTTATCACAAAAGAAGCTTGATCATAATGTTACACTCTGCCGGCTTTAACCAGTCGACATATTAAAATGATATTACATCAACTATATGAGACAGTGACACAATAACCATACAGACCAGAATATCTTCACTTGATGTCACAATGAAGTTCGATTTACATAGTGTTTTCAATTTAAATCTCCGCATACAAGAATCTTCTTTTGAGAGTCAGGCTGAAACAGGTTCTAATTTAAAGGTATTAAGACTAGTTTCTTCAAAGTATAAAATTCTTATTGAAGGATGCCTTTTGGAGTCCTTACAAAAGATGTCTAGCGCTGTTATTTGTTTTGCCAAGTCCTTATGGACCAGTTTCAAACATTAACAGCTAACTGGGTCAAAAATTATCTTAATAACGACAATAAAACCTACGCCTCATTAAACTGAAACAGACTCTTAAGGTAACTCTGCTTTCCGCTCCACTGAGCAGAGAACTGCCGTTTTGCATAACCACTCTCTCGGAAAACAGTTAATTTCTCCAATGCTATTCGGTCTAGCGAAAATCGGTAAAAAGGACGTTCTTCTACACATTCTTGGCAATCGAAAGAGATGCAAATCGCAATTTTTCCGTTAAGGCTCGCTTTTCAAGTTATTTTTCGAAACTTTTTGCTGATTTCAGAAAAGTGGATTTATCTATAAAACCTACTCGAAAAATTTTTGGTTTTCTTTCGCCATATCTTTAGCTAGATTGTTGATTAAGAACCTTACCAAGTCTGATTGAAAAAGCTAGGCTAGATTTGTTGCAATAGAATTTTATATTTCTGTTTACTTTTAGATAGCGAAGGTTGGGAACCTCAGTCAACAGATTACCATGTTACGAATCATGCTTTGAAACACTCAGCCTTAGAATAACTCTCTGAAATGTTCCATTGGCAAAAGAATGACCGAGATCTGTTGGGAATGCTATATTCAAGTCTCGGCAGACATCTTTGGAGCGCCTGTGAAAGTATCATACCTTGATTGTTACCTTCTTCGGGATACTGCGAATTCCCCCTTTTGTGAACGACAAAGGAAAAGACATTAACTCTGATTGGCTCGCTGATCAATGGGATGAGCGAAGCATTTTGGGGCATGCCTGAGTTAACAAAGGAAGGATGAAGGGAGATGACCCTCAGATCGATACTGCGCAGAATCCAAAGCGCTTCGACTGGCGTCTGGCTCTTCAGGGGAAAATCCCAAAGACTTTCGCTGATAGTATCCCGAACAAAGCAATTTCACAACGTTCCGTTTCGTGTCCTTTGAGACTTTCATGAGCATTCAGCAAAATATCAATTTCTCTAAGAGTTCACAATGAACGGAGAACTGAACTTAACCTTTTTACAAAGGGCTTTCAGCTCTTTCGTATGTCCTAATCAGTTGACAAATGTTTCTACCCTTCGCTGTCGTAAAGTAAACAGAAATATAAAATTAGATTGTGACAAATCTAGCCTAGCTTTTTCAATCAGACTTGGTGCAGTTTAATATAGATCAACAATCTAGCTAAAGATATAGCGAAAGAAAATCAACATTTTTCGAGAAGTTTTGGAGATAAATCCACTTTTCTGAAATCAACAAAAAGTTTTGAAAAATAACTTACAAAGCCAACCTTAACGGAAACATTGCGATTTGCATATCTCTCGATTGCCAAGACTATGTAGAACGACGTCCTTTTTACCGATTTTCGCAAGACCAAATAGCGTTGGAGAAATTAACTGTTTTCTGAGGAAAGTGATGTTGCAAAATGTAGCAATGATCTAGGGAGAATCGTCTGGGGAGAAGGCTTTTAAAGAAGAAGTTTTGGGTTGATGAAATTATTGTTAAAAAGCAACCTTACTAACTGCTGAAAACCAATCGTGAGTTCTTTCCAAGTTTTGATGCCTCTAACTTTCATAAATTGGTTAATGACTCTTCGTAAATGAGGCCAAATATCGTCACCATTTTGTATTTTGTACGAGTGTGCGCAGGCGCGATAAGGAGGCTAGCCATGTAAGTAGTATAAAATCATAAAATCAACACATTTCGCAGCCTCTTTCAGGTCAATGTGAAGTGACGTCATATAAAATGGCATCATTTCGCATTTCTTAGAAGATTGAAATATGTATTTCGTAGATCAAAAGAGCACAAAATTGAAAAATCACTACATACGATTCACAACAGTGAAATATCTTGAATAATCAACATAGTTATAACAACCCCGGACTTGTCCTATTAGAGCCATGGGAATTTCAATCAAATTTTAACATATAACAGGCTGCTGCCCTGTTGCCTTGGTCATGGAATAACGAAAGAAGAAAACTCACCGTCATATGATAATAAGCCAAAATGGGTGGAGCCTCCAACGATGATCTTGACTTGTAGTGGCAAAGTTGGAAACTTTCTAAAGGTGGACAGAACCTGAGAGATCTGACACCATAATCACTGGCTGTGTTCTTATCATCATCAGCAATAGGCTGCGTGACGGCATCTGATAACTGAACGCATTGATGGTATACCATGTTTCCCAGAACTGTCGCATCTGAAGTCGTCACAACATCCAAAGAAACTTCGGGTGCACCTTCAAGCTCTGTCTAAAGTTAGAATAATGGCTGATTGGAGAATTTGCATTCATCTTTGTCACAATCATACAGTAAGGTCCCGCATCTAAGAAACTACTTTTTCATACCGTAGCCTAAACTGTTTCTTATATCTCTGATACTTCTCATGTTTTTAGGCTCAAGTTTCTTAAGTTTCTAATTTATCTTCTGGGAAGTCATAGGCAATACGTTACACCAAAATGGGATTGTCTATGGGTATATCATTCATATTCAGCCATATGTGTATGTCAATAATGATTGTCAAGGACATGAATTAAAATTTAAGTATAATCCGTCAAATCGAAGATATCTTGCTAGCAATTTCTTAATGAATTCTGTATGAAGTGTAGTGCTCTCACTCTATCATAGCAGTACTCAGTGTCACTCGAAGTACAAGAAACTTTATTTTGGGGTGTGAGCCTCAAGACTTTCTTATAGGTAAGGAGCTAATCATTTCAAGTAGCCTAAAAGTTTATTTAAAGTGGTCCCTTAAATTTGGGGCCTTACTGTAGTTGATATGTCACAATCAAGCAATACAGCAAAAGCTTCCAGATTGGCATTTAAAAGCAGTCTGTCGTGCATCTGATTGGGTGGTAATGACGATTTTAAAAATAGGAAACTTGAATCGTTGCTCATCTCAATGATTTTCTACAACGGTAGAACGTGATAACAATCAATTTTTGTTTGTTCTAAATACACATATTCACAATGAGTTCCGTAGTGCCAAACTCTGACGTTTACTGCAGCAAATAAGATGTATGACAGATTGCCTTAAGTTCATACTTTAAAGCTAATGTGCAATGGTAAATAGGCTCCTCTATTAATAGAACAAGAAATTACTCCGACACAGCATTATTTCGTGACGAGATAAAAATCTTATTGTGACACTATCCTTTGTTGACTCTGTGTGCAATTTCGATTTGAATGAGATATTTTTAGAACTTCTGCTCTGAGCAAATGCAAGCTTTTAACCTTGCACAATCCCTTTAAAGGGCCTATTGTTTTAATTCAAAAATTGATATTTATAAGGATTGATATTTGATACTTTAGAGATACCGACTGCCCAAACGATAATGCGCACCAAGCCTTAAACCCTTTTTAAAGACACATGGCGATCTACAAAATAAGCCTTATGGATCTTAACGTTACCCTGCAAATCCTGCAAAAAATCTCATGCTAATCAATCTTGAATCATTTCATATATCGTTGAATCTATCCTAGAAGCTATTCAGAATCCTTAGCCATGAAAAAAGCGTCCATTAGGTTGAAAAAAGAACTTCAAGAGATCCTAAGCACGTATACATATAAATAAAATAGCCGTGTAGCGACAATATGCCTTGCTACGAGCCAAACCATAATTGGGAACAGATTTATGCCAAGAACAAACACTGATATCTGATGGGCTAAAATTCGATAGCAAATTGCTTGAGCCACTTTTATGTCGCTATGTCTCATCGATCATATAATGGTCTTTCGCAAGCAACGTATTACATTCAACTCTTTATAACTATAACTTACACTTTAAATATTTCATGATGTTTTAATTTGAGACATGATGAAGAGTTAAGATCGAAACATTGCAATTTTTTTCGTCTTTGTATATAGCCATATTTTTAAAGATTTACTGTTTCATCAGACTGAAAGTTGAAGTCTACTCTGTCAGATTTAGTAATTCAATTTCTACAATAATCCATGTGGCTTCGAAGAGTTATTTAAAATCTGGTATCTAACAATCTGGCATATAAAGATTCAACAGCTTAGAGCCCCAGTGCTAAAAAACAGGGACATGCTCGTAAAGAAATCTCACAGGATGATTCGATCTTAAAAGACAAATAGACATTTTGCATTGCTAGGAAAACGGTAGAAAGGAGGAGAAGATGGTAGTAGCGGAAAAAAGAAAAAAAGGAAAAAAGGGAGGAGTTTATCATAGAGGTAGTGGAAAGGATTTCAGTATACATTGAACTAAATACCAGCATTCAATATACTAAACGCATAGGGCATTACCCTTTATCAGTGGTGACAGAGGGTCATGATAAACGAGAAAAAAGGAGTTAGAAGAAATGGCAAGTATTAAATAATTAATTAATTGATTGATTAATTAATTAATTAATCATATTGATTGATTAATTATCAATTAAACTAAGATGCCAGTATATAAACATACAAAAAGAGGCTGAAAAAGGTTCTTATTTCAAAGCAACTAACACTAATTTGAAGGTACAGGGGTTCTTATTTGAAGGATGACTTTTGTAGACCTTTTCAGAGTCATACAGGGTGTCTCAAAAAACTTCTTCGACGTTTGATTAAATACTAAAAAATAACGATACGCTGAATGCACCCTTGGTTAAGTCACCCTTTTCCTGAGATTTTAGATTAATTTTGGACACAAGAACCTTGCAAATCCGCTAAAAAATCATGGAGTTACAAGCATTTGAAGTTCAAATTTGTGCGAATGCTGAAGTCAGAGCCCTCGAAGTGGCATTTTTGGTAAAAGCTGCATAGGCCGTCGTTTCTGTTATTTCTCAATTGTTTCAGGGCAAACCAAGTTGGATTCAAACAGGTTTTCGATAACTTAGCTGTCAAGCATATAGATGCTTTGAGGAAACAGATTCAGTCTCTCGCCGATTATGTTCTGAACAACTTTTATTGGACTTACGCAATGTAAGGAAATTTAGAGAATGATCGCAAGAAATAATTTACTTTAGAAGTCCTATTTGGCTTGCTCTGATATCAACGAGAAGTATGACATTGGATAAGCTTCTCTTACCTCCGTCTTCGAGCTTTTTGCAATACCAGTAATCTGGAGGGTCTCTGGTTTCAGCTATCGCATATTTTTGATCTTCGAGAGCTCGCAGCTCAGTGAATTTTCAACGACTTTAGTCTCTAAAATTTTTTCATAATCTTAGAAACAGGGTTATCTTTCCATGAGCTTGTTCACGTTGTCCTTATTTTTCAATATTTTATCAAACGTCGAACAATTTTTTGAGACACCCTGTACAAAAGATTTTCACCCCCACTATTTGTTCTGGAATTGTTTATTCACCTAATAACTAATTTTGGAGGAGAATCAAACTTTGAACACACCAATTGCACCAAAATGAACTTCATGGCAAAGATAAAAAATCAACTGTGCTACCCCTACAATAAGAACCTATGTTCATCATACTAAAACAAGTTCTTAATTACAAGGTGCATAATTGAGGAAAAACAGCCTCTGGGTTCTTATTTTGGTAGGTTCTTATATGTGGGGATTCACTGTGTGTTGCCATTTTCTTGCAAATGCACAAGATAAAGAGGCTAGCAACAATTGACGGGCGAGAAAACAACGGGCCGTCCTCGTCTTCGTTTACGCGATATGACGTCATTTCACTCAGTTCGCTTGATTGAATACGGAATTTCACGAGGAGAAGGGGAAAGTAATGGGAAAAGTATGATACACCGTAGTATCACCTTATATTTCAACATCAGGCATAGCAACCCTGGCCTTGGTCTTTAAACTATCAGGTGAGCCAGAAAATAGTCCCCACTATCGATAGCAGCAAGAGTACTTCACAAACTTGAACGTTCCAACTAGACCAATTTCCCAATGACGTCCATTCTTTTGAAATACCTCCAGGAACATCACTTGTCTTGATATCATGTGGATCTAAATCACAAAAGCGTTGCTCTCAGCAACGAATGAAATAGTTTTCTGTAAGTTTTCGCAACATAACGGTATGATGTAGATTTCTTGCTGTGCAGGGAATCATATCTTTTACCTCGAATTGAATTGAATTTTGAAACGGGACTATTCCAGTTAAAAGCCGAGATATCAAAGTATTGCTGTGATTTTTCTTGTTGCCTTGCCAGTTGTAAAAGTATCGGTAGATTTAACTTTACAAAAATTACACGGTTGCAAAATTGCTGAAAAAATATCTAAAAAATTGATCAAATTGTAAGGAATCTTCTTACACAGAACAATATGTAAAAGACGTTTTGCCTCTCTCAAGACATAATATTTTTAACAAATAATAAAGATTTTCAGTCCCATGGCAATAAATGGGTAGTGCATATCTCCCACCCAGGAACAATTGCATCTTCTTTATTGATCTGTGCGAGGAGTCCTTTATGATTCGATCAATGCTTTAGGCCATTTTTCAATCATTTTGCAACCATGAATTTTTCTAAATTTGAATTTACCCATAGTTATAGTGCTCGTGTGATAGCTAGAAAATGGAAAAAAAATTCTTCCATCTTCCACTTTTAACGAGAATTTGAATCATTTAGTCTGTGAAGTGCTCTTGGTGCTAAGAATTTTCAAAGGTGGGAACTTTTCCAGGCTCACCTGGTATTCTTTACATGTTTGAATAAAGGCAACTTGTTCAAATGGCAATGAAACTGGACCGTTTCAAGTTTGCCGTCGATTTTGACTTTTTTCAATTCTGCATATCTCACAATGATTAAGATTTTCAAACATACCTTGCAAGTGATTGTTCCAAAAATTTCACAAACATCTGGAATCTCCGGTCTGTCATACTGAAAAGGATAATAAAATTTCTGAATTACTCCTTGATTCATTCACAATTCAAACATATCTCGCTCTCACGAAAATTACATACTTTTACTGGCAAAATTTGAAAATTTAGAACTCGAAAGCGGAACTCCAACCGGCATAGGTTGAATAAGGCATCTTTTAAACACTCAAACTGATGAAAATAGAACATGTTTCAACGTGTTCGAAAAAAGGCTGATCGGTTCTTTTGACATGCTGCAAATACATTTCCGAGCGATCAGTAGATACGTAGTACCGGGTGTACCAAAAAAATTTTCCCTATTTGAGCTGTTACTTAGTAAAAGTGTTTTGATAAAGATTTTAATAGAAATCTGTTATACAATGTTCAACTTAGATTTGAGTATTGTTTTCATCTCTGTATCTACGCGCATTGATTTCCTATGATTATTTTCCCGAAAAACAGAATACTTGAAATGCTCAATAAAGAACTAAATACGGTTTATCAGATCGATAAACCTAACTAAATTCCACCAGTAAGGAGCGTGAACTCCATAAAGGACCACCCGCAGAAAATTCTATTTCACTGTTTTGTCCAAAAAAGCACGATTTTGTTTGATGCTCGAAGAAAAAGCATAGTACACAAGACAAGGTCCTGTGGTCCGCACTTTGGCGTACTGCTGGCTTTGAATACCATTAAAAAAATTGTAGAACATGGTGGAATGGAACATACCTCCATTGTGATATTTCTCACGTTTTTAAGGACTTCTATAGCATACGATTTTCGGAAAATCCATATATTGGAGGTCCTTCGATGTGCAAAAAAATCGGGAAAAATTATTGGGATCCAAGTGAGCTTTTAAGCAAGAGATTTCGTTTACAACTAAAACTAAAACAATCTGATACCCTATACAGCTTTAGAAGAAGAATGAAGCATGGAAGGGAGAGGAACGCAACTGTAGACTATCTAGACCTTTCTTGGCTCAGGTTAGGTTCTTGAGCGGATAAATACCAAGAATAAAGGAACGACTTTCAATGCTGCAAATATTCTTTAAAAAAATTGTGAAAAGCTGTACCTAAGTATTTTTACCGAATCATTCTGTATCATAAATGCGGTTCTTTTTCATTTTATTATTTTTGACAAATTTTACTTTGTAACAGACTTGAATTAGCATTTATTTTAGGGCTACCTTTGTATATGCCTACTTAAATAAATTGATAATAATAGTAATAGCATGGTTCAAAACAAGGCAGTGGTTGTTGTTGTGGAATTGTTAAAACGAGGAAGTTCCTTTTTAGACACCAGGTAGCTTAGTATTGTAGTATTGTATTGCAGTGTAATTGACAAATTTTATGTAGTAGAATCTTTAAAAATGAAACTGAAACTCAGATTAAAATTTGAGTTCATTGCCGTCGAATGATACACGGCTTTCAAATTGTGCCGGCATCGTGAGAACTTAGCGTTTATCTTTAGTTAAAATCCTAGATCAGACCAGGTGAGTGAAATAAAAATATCCATTGTTGAATTCATGGACTTGTTATCATTTCAATTTAAAAATATGTGATAGTCAATACTACAGACTTAATTAAAGAAAGACAAAATCGTGGCTTCGTCCTGCCTTTCCTGGCTTTCCTCTGCATCCCTTTCTCAAGCAAACTTGTTGATTTAAGTTTGCAATGGCCTAATTCAGTTTCATTTTTTCATTTTTCATTTTCAATCATTTAAGGAGGGTGACCCTTCAACAAAGGTTGTTTTTCAAGGGGCCCTCCATCTAAAAATACAATAAATACAATAATTACAAAAATAAATACTTATTAAGAAAATTAAAGCTAATATGTTTATAAAATACAATATTTACATTATATGCAGGATAAAAAGTAAAGAAAATATGATGGGCAGGTAGGCTTCTCAGATGACCCAGGGATCCACCGACCCCCAGCGCTAGGCCCGATCCCCACCAAATCAACCAGAGAGACCCAGAATAGACCCAGCAGCATCTCCGTCTCCCACCACATGCTACCAGGCCCACTCTGAATCCCAATGGCCGACCCCGCAGAAACCAAGCCCAAAACCAAAGGCCAGGCAGACCCCAGATCATCCGAGACACCTACCCACCCAAATGTTCTTTGAATTTGTAAAGGGAGGGTGCCAGTTTTGCCTCAGTAGAAAGGCTGTTCCATATCTTGGCACCTCGAAAGGAAAAGGCTTTTTGTCCTTTGCCTGTGTTTTTCTTGGGCAACCTGACATCAGTAGTTGCGTTGCGGAGGTTGCGGGAAGAACACACACTATTTTCATTGAATAGTTCACAAAGGTATTTAAGGCAAGATTCTTCAGGGACTTGAAAGTTACAATCTTTGACTGTGTGTCTATCAACTGCTATATGGTTTTCCACCCCAAAAATTTCAAACATAGGCTTGATATCAGCATTAAAACTACTATTTGAAACGACCCTAGCTGCCTTGTTCTGGAGCTTCTGCAAAAGCTGAATTTCTGCAGCATTACAGCAACCCCAAACTGAGCAGCAATATTGAAAATGAGGCTCAACAACGCTAGTATAAAGAGTCTTCACGGCTGAAAGTGGAAGGTACTGTTTTGAATATTTCAAAAACCCAACAGCACGAGAGACTTTAGCAGAAACTGCCCTTATGTGCTCCTTCCAATTAAGGTTTTCATCTGTTTGAACACCTAAGTACTTTGCCTTGCTGCGTATCTCAATTTCCTTTTCTCTTATCTTAGGATCAAATCTTATGTCTGAATATGCGAGAGATTTGTGCTTTTGTTGAGTGGCAATTAGCATTGAGTGTGTCTTGGCTACATTCAAGGACAACTTGTTGCCCATAAGCCACTCATCTATGTAGCTTTTCAAGATCTTCATTAATCTCCCTGTTTAGCTGAGGCACGTCCTTGGAGCAGCAGTAAATACTGGTATCATCAGTATACAAGGATGTTTTTGAGTTCTTAATTACTTAGAGAGAGGTCGTTGATGTAGACTAAGAAGAGCAGAGGGCCAAGACAAGAACCCCGAGGCACACATATATCAATTTCCTCAATTTTTAAATCAACACCATTTGCTCGTGCAAACTGTTTCCTATTGGACAGGTAGGATTTGAACCATGCAAGCTCTCTGTCCTGAACACCATAAAGATAGAGTTTTTGGCAGAGGATTTCATGATCAACAGTATCAAATGCTTTTTTTAGATCAATGGAGATAAGGCCGGTCATCTGACCTGTGTCTAACCCACTGTACCAGTCATCTGTACATTTAAGCAAAGATGTGACAGTCAAATGGAGGGCTCTGAAGCCAGACTGGTCTGGTGACAGAAATCCATTTTCATCTAATTACTGGTACAACTGGTCAAAACCAAGCTTTTCAAAAAGTCTTGCTATGACTGGTAGCACAGAAATTGGACGATAGTTAGACCTTTCACACTTTTCTCCCTCTTTAAAGATTGGTGTTACCTCGTTTCTCTGTAAAAACGAGGCTGTCCTCCTACAGGTATGACTTACACATACATTTTATTGAATAACAACTATTTCGTTTCCTCTCAACCATGATAAGATAAGAAAAACGTTGATAACTTTTAAGAAAATTGTCGAAATGAGCCTGATGAACTGAACTAACTCAAGGAGCTTTGCTTGAATCCATCAATAAATAGCTGACGTGAAACTTAGTCATCAAGTTTGGACGCTTATTCAAGTGTCATAAAGGTAATTTTACAATGAGAATGGTTTGAGTATCGTTTGCAGCTTAGGGTTCACCCATAACACAGACTGTATACATAGGCGTACGAGCCATAGGGCTGGGGGGCGTAGCAGCTTTCCCAACCTTGGGAGCATTTGTGAAAAATGATTCTTTCTGAGGAAAAAATAAAACTGGTTACGATGAGTCCCAGGAATCATTATTCAAAACGAGATTAGCGCACCAAACTGAGACCGCTCATCCTGGGACTCATATTATGGCGGAAATTTTTTTGTACTGACGTTGTTGCACTTTTGAACGTCCTTTGGAACGAGGCTGCTTGCAAATTCGATTGAATGATGTCGAACAACGGACACTCAAAGCTCAAAACAGAGTTTCAAGGAACTTAGCTAGACAGAACAAAGTCTTACGATTAAGAATACCATGAAAACAGTTGGTGAAAATGTCAACCCTTGTACGTAGGTACTGTTTTGCTGCTTTCGCTAAGCATTAACTGATTTACTGTGAAGCTTGCAAATCAATGTGTTTCATTGAAAATACGAGTGTGTTTGTGTCAGTGCTTTTGCCTAGGCCCTTATAGAAACGAGGAACATATCACCATTTCAAAATAATGGTGTTTGATTTGAGTCGTAGTTAGGAGCATCAGGCAGCCTTTCAATAGCGATAACTACGGCCATAAAAGCAGTCTAGGAAACAATCCATCTTAAGTTAAAGAAAACTTTTGGTAAATAAGAGACTTTTTATTGGGTGGCCCTCCACAAAAAAAATGACTTTCCAGAACGCGAACGTCTGTAAGCAATGGCTTCTTTGTCTAGAATAAATGCAAACTCTTACAAAACCGGAGGTCGTGTTTTCAGAAAAAAATCAATTCAAAATAAGGAAATATGCTAGGACTGGGCAAACCACAATAAGAATTGTCGATTATTCTTTCTGAAAGCTGACTTTGAATGCAACGACTGTCCACTTGTTCATCTTGGTAAATTTTCATCTGAAACGCAAGTCGGTCTGGACGGCCTAATCTTCCACATGGGGTCTAATTTGGACGTAGCCTAAATTCATAGCGACGCCTTTGCAGTATACTCGTTGAACTTATCTCGTCATGGCAAACCTAAGCCGGATTATCAACCTGTGAGTGTCGGGGAAAGAAATAAGGAGGTCTACGGGATATTTCTCAAACTCTACCAAATACAAAAGGGGTTTCCAAGGAAATGGCTACATTTCAAAATATTGATAAATGAATTCATGGAATTGACTACAAGAGGCCGTTAGTGCTTGAAAGAAACCTTGCAAAAATGAAATCAACAACGCAGTAACTGACAATAAATTCAAGATTCAATATTTTACCGTTATCTAGAGGGTTATGACTTTCACTTTATGAATTCTAGCAGTGTGGTTGACAGGGGAGTCGGTGAGAGAATTTAGAATCCACATGCCGACCAAGAGGGGTGTCTGACCTCTACCGAGATAAAGCCCCGGCCTTCTACACTCGTTGCAAATTTCTGTGATTCCACTTCAAATGTAACCTCTTGAGGGTTGGAGTTGCTTGTAAATGTACTGTAATTGCACTTTATACAAAATACCGAGGCAACACGAAGAAAACAAACATTGGGCTGGGATGACAACACGGAAATCAACTACTCTCGCATTTTCTATTCCAGGTAAGTGTTCTTAAAACATCGTTCAAGACAAAGATAGGAGGTACAAAACGAAAACAACAAGACGGAATCTCAGAAATGTCATCAGCAAGTAATCTTCAAGCACTTTTTTTTGCAAAATCTAAGCCCAAACTGCTTTTGTAACACAGTTTTCGCAGCGCGATCAGACAAAAAAAGTAAGGCACATAATCAAAATGTCGCACTAATCGTTCGTATTCACCTTGTTGATCCATGTTAAAAGATCTCCTTGAGATTTTCTGCGAATTACCGAAATATTCTTTTGCGCTAAAACCAAAGCTTAAGCGCAGCTTACAAATGAAACTATATGTTTTCAATGATGAAATTCAAGTTTCGATGAATCGATTGAACTGTTACTTCACTTGAAAATAATCTCATAATTTAGGAATGGGAATTTAGTTAAAATCAGCATTTGGAAACATCCAAAAAATGAAGTGATTTATACCCACCAAATGAGTAAATATTCACTAATACAAAAATTAACATGAGCACTGACATTTTGGAGGAATCAGAAGATCAACAGGGTGTCCGAAAAAAATTATGCCCCGTTTGTTTGGCTGCTGTGAAGGAGCTGCATATTCAATTATCTTAGTTTTTACACAGTTGTATAGGTCAGGCTTCATCTTAAAGTTTGAGACCTTGTATTAAGTCAACGTGATGGGTGCTTGCTGGTTTGGCAGAGAAAAAGCAAAATAAGTGGTTGCTTCAACAACAGCACTTTTATTGTTCTCCACCAAAGGCAAACTAAAGTAAGTTTTCAAAGAAGGGTTCTTGCGTCGTATCAAAATTTTTGCTAAATCTTTTTAAGGATTAAAGCCAAATGACGGATATATAGCGCCTAGCTTATAAATAGAACAAAAGATGGCCGCATGCCATCATTTGTCCCATTGTTTTAATTATCTATCGAGATCATCAAACACAATGCAATACAATAGGCTATATTTGGATTGTCCAGGCCCCTGATTTAAGTTGCCTTATACCTCCGTCATTTGTCTTTTACAGTGATTTCTATTCGTAAGCGAGAACTATCGAACTTTTAAGAAAAAATAGTGAAAATTTTCACTATTTTTAGTCAAAAGACATTTTAGACATTTAGTCAAAATCCAAATGCCTTCATAACAAGGAAGAGCATCAAAAGAAGCTCACCAAGAACTGACTGACTTTCATGTAAATTCTTAATAAACAATGCCATAATAAATTTGTGATCAGAGTTTTTATGTTGGAATGAACATATGATACCTGGATACAGCGAACTTTTTCCTGAATAAAAATTTGTATCAGTTGTTTGCCTTTATGCATCGTTGGTCTCCATGAAGGTGTCTGAAAAATACAAATCTGTCAGGTCAGTCTTGCAGAGAAAATGGCATATCAATTATAGCCTCAAAATTGTGTAAATGTCTGTGTCAACTTTTTTCTGGATACCCGATAATATGCTTCACAGCCAGGTAGTTTGTACCGGCTGACCCAAAAAAGTGAAACAATACTTAGAAAAATAAGTAAGACGCAAATTGAAAAGCTTCAAACCATGTTCTGTCACTAAAAAAACTACCATACAGTGTGAGTAGTTTTCTCAGTTTTTTCATCACGGTAAATATCCCGCTTTAAGGATTTCAAGGAAAAGGGTAGGCTTGAAATCTTCAAAAAGTCGTCAAAAACGAGGGAACGACTTACAGCCTTTTCAGATCTACAATACAATGAGAAACGTGTCTTATTTCAGGCAGGGAATAGGCAACTCAATCGTAGGTTTTCGGGGCAAGTTTAGTGTCCTTAGGTACCTAAAAAATTTTGCCGCAAGGGACAACGATGTTCCTGCTTTTTTATAAGCAATGCTTGCAGATTTCAATTTGCGTGGAGAGTTGAATTCCTTTGAGATTCTTTGAATTTACAAGGAACATTAATTCCAAATGTTTAGGTACCATGAAACTATAAAATTTCTCTGGAAACTTTTGACTGGGTTGCTTATTTCAATAAAACACGTGCCTCGTTACTTTCAAGGTCTACAATGGCTTTAAATTGATCCCCTGCTTTCAACGACTTTTTGAGGATTTCAAGCATGCAATTTTTTGAGAATCCTAAAATCGAGTAATTAAATGTGCACAAAAAATTGCGAAAATACTCATAATGTAGGATAGTTTTTTACCTACAGAACAACGATTGAAGCAGTTCAATCGCCCCCCTAGTTATTTTTCTATAAAAGATTACATCGGGTTACCTTCTTTGGGTCACCAAGTAGGTCATCAGAATTTCACAAATTAAAGTCACGACTACCATTATCTGCCGTATATTGCTAAAACGCTTGCTCCTTCAACCTGATACTTCGAAATTTACGACTAAATTTGATTGGAAGCTGTTTTCAAAAATGCCCGAAAGAAATAAAATAAAACAACCAAATACAAAAATACCTACCGAGTGAACCAGAAACAACACACATTATTTGAAAGGCAACTGTCAAGTCCAGGATTGACGGTCAAACTGTCAAAATTTCCTCTAAAGTTTTCGAAGGGTTGACAGATAGTGCCGTCTTGATGATAAACAACACTATAAATCCTTAAACATGCGGAAAAATTCGAATACAATGCTACAACCCTTTCTATGAAGATTTTATTAATTTTGGCATTGCTATACCGGGTGACTCAAAAAAACTTCACGAGCTGGATCATAACTAGCTCCCTGAAAGCTATTACCAAATGTCTTCTATCACAGTTTAGTTGAAAGGCTTAGCTACCTTTTGAGACATTGCATGGTCATTTTAAGCAATGACTACCATCTGAAAAACCAGATTCAATGAAAATTTCGAATCCAGGATTCCTCATATTGAGTGAAATAATCGACATTATATCCAGTCAACATTTTGTGAAAACTCGACATAGCGATGGATTAGAAGTTGTCTGGGGGAATTTTTCGTTTACAAAATGATTGACCTCTGTTTCACATTCAAATTTCATGCTCCAAAGCAAATTTAGAATTAAGCTTTTTTCATACATTCCAAAAATGGACTGGAAAGAGAGAAAATGGTTCGAGAAATCAATGAATTTCCGCATTTTTAAAACTGTTTCCTCGGATAGTACGCGTATCTTAAACTGACCAAGCAACGTCTCAAAAGATAGCGGAGCCTCTCAGCTGCATGCTGATACCTTGTTTGTCTTCATAAAATTTCCTTACAAGAAAATATTTGCGATCTAGCTTGTGTATTTTCTTTTGGGTCACCCGGTAGAACAACAGAAATTATATTTTGAAGCAATAATAATTAGATTTACTAAAACAAGGTCTCAAACTCTAAGTTAAAGCCTAACCTATGCAACTGTGTAAAATCCGAGACAATTAAGTCTATAGCTCCTCCGCAGCAGTCATACAGGCGGAGCACATATTTTTGTGGATCCTACTTTACTTTGTAGCTCATAAGTAGCATAGTCTTAGTAACTCATACCGGGTGTCCCAAAAAGTACAGGCTTTTGAGCAGTTACTGTGAAGGTGCCTTGAATTCAAACATTTTTATTTTCAGCTTTTCGTATAGATGAGATCTCAACTTAGATTTTGCGACCTTGCATGTTCAAATAGCGTTTGTCTTTACAGAGTAATTCACCAACACAGGCAAAATTTCTGAGGCAGCCTAAGATATATGGTTATTGAATTATGCTACTACTATCTATGCGGCATTTGAAGAACATTTTGAGTCAGCTCAACCATTAAAATTTCTAGTCGCATAAATTTCCTGATCAACTAAACTACTACACCGATGAGATGAATTGTTAAGAACTGATGCCCTTACGCTTAAACAGTTCCCAACGCAACTTTTTCTAGGACTGCACGGCAAGCAGGAACTGTGTCAAATGCTGTTCTAATACTGAAGGATCTTTCTCACTCAATTTTCGTTACAGTTGTCATTGTTCAGTCATATTGGGCTTTTGAATTAGTGAAGAGTACAGTTCACTTTTATAGCTCAACAAAATTGCAAAAATAATGTACCGTTGAAATGCCCAAAGCTGTTACCAAATGGCGCATAGATAGTACCTGCACAATTCAATAACCATCTCTCTCAGGTTGCTTAATAAACGTTGCTTGTTTAGGTGAGTTACTCTGCGAATACAAACCCAATTTGGACATGCAAGGTCACAAATTCTAACTTGAGATCTCATCTGTGCCATAAACTAAAAATAAAAATTTTTGAATCCAAGGCCCCTCCGCAGTAACTGCTCAAACGACTATACTTTTTTGGGACACTCGGTATGGTAAACAAAATGGCTAACCTTCTGCCTCGGGACGAGGCCAGATTCTTTGGATGCTAATATTCCACGAATTGTTGCTGGGTCAACTTCAGTTGGAGTACCGAAAGGCATGCAGATGAACAAATAATCTCTCAATTCTTGAAGCTTATCTTCTGTGACCTAGTATAAGTGCAAAATAATCGAGTCAGTATAAAACGGTAGGTGTAACATTCCATGACCCAGTTCTTTTAATTGAACGACTTTGGTGAAACTTTAGTTACTGATCTCTAATCAAACCATTAACCTACCCATAACATTGAAATTACAGCTTTTTTAAATCTAAGCTCATTTGAAGACACGAAGTCATATATCTCATGTCCAATTCACACGGCAAGTTAAACCGATTTAAATGAAAGCAGGTTTTCGAATAGGGTCTTCTGATTGGTCAATGCAAAAATTCCAGTCATTTGATTGGTTGAAATTCAAACTGGTTTAATAAAGCTGGTTGAATTGTGTCAGTGTGTGTCACGAGAAGAGTGGCAGAATTTCACGAGAAGAGTGGCAGAACTATGAAGTTCATGAAAATTATTATATATCTAATCAGAAAGTTTGGAAATTACGATTATGTTAGTTTTTGTCAAATCTTTCTTGAATTTTGAACATGGAATAGCACGCCAGATGAGTCAAAAAAATCCCCTTTTGAAAGGCCACTGCTTCCTGAATTCAAAGCAACGATACTGAAAGCTGTCTTGTTTAATTACGAATATTTCTAATTAGATTCAATAATTTACCCGGCTTTAATGAGCCATTCCTTCCGGTGGATATGGGAGATTTTCTGCAGAAAATCCCTTCCGAAAACCTGCACGAGTGAAAACGAAGAGCGAAATTGCCTTGGTTTCTTCCTGAAAATGATAAAACTCAAGTAAATTCACGTATTTTGTCCTGTTGGGAAAATAAAATCCTCCTGAGGAATAGATTATTCATAAAAGGGGGACTTAATCTTCCTCCCAAGGGGAAAAGCATGCAGAAACCCGTGTACGACCGGAACGGTAGGAAAATTTCCTCTTGATTTTGGGCACGTTTTGGAGGTTAATTTTCGAGAAAATCCTTAAAAATTCAGAATAGACGAGGCGATTTCAGTCAGGTAAATTATGAAGTAAATTTAACTAAGTCATATTCAAATCATATGTCACCCCAATATCATCACCACGATATCCAGGGAGTCGAGCCGTGAACTTCAAACAGGGATTTTTTGTTGACTCGTCATCTGGTAGCAATTCTGAAAATATAGACGTTTCCAAAAATCTCAGACGGTAGAATTATTGCAAAATAGCTAGAGATTCTTGAAACTATTTAGTTCAAAGAAATAGGTCATGCAATTTCACAAGCATTTTTTTAACGATCTAGAGCCTACGCTCATTGACCTAGGATTTGAATTCAAATTAAGGTGTGCTTCGAGAGTAATCCAAACACATGCGACATAATCGCGCTTGAGCTCTCCATGATTAATAAATAAAACATACCAAGTGATATCGGGTGAATAAAAAACCTTAATCTCGAAAGTGAATTACAGTATCAATTAATCTACTGGATGAATGAAATACCTTGAGTTATCCATTCATAAAGTTACCACCAGTTCCAAAAGTCATAAGACTTATCAGAGCAGAAAGGCCAACGTAGGTGTGAGCATTCATTTCAAAGAGCACACTATATGTCTTAACATGGACATGAACTTAATGCAGTTACATACAGGTATTCGTAATCAGACACCACCTCTGAATTTGTCCGAAAGGGACCAGAAATTTACCACAAACTTTCTAAGTTTGCGTTTTCATATCAATCAGAAGCAGCAAAGACGCAACATCGTTAAAGATGTATGCATTCATTTGGAAACCAAGTGTGAGAAATCTTCTAGGAGCTGTTTGTAACAAGATCCAAATCAAATAACGAAGGTTTTCTTGATGACCAAGCAAAGATAATAACATGCAAAAATACCAAGAAATGGGGTAAAACAGAAGGAACAAAAACTGTATTTCAAGGTAGCACTCAAAGTGAAATATTTCCTAAATCTTATTGCTATTACATTTTAAAAGAAAATCAGCCCAGAGATATTCAAACTGATCTCCCCCATAAAAATCATTGTTATGACTTCAGATTGGATCTCATTTAGCAATGTGCAAAAGAGTAAGATTTCATTCTCTGATAGTTGCTCTCTTAGCACAGAAGGATGGAAAAAAGTCATGTTTTTTCTACTTACCGGGATTCCGGGAGTTCGAGGGCCTATCACATCCACAATACTTTGCATCAGAGAATACGCTATTGTTACTGGTCCTCTATAGATAAAAAGTACCGATCGTAAGTTGAAACCTTGGTACAGGTGAAGGAGAGAGCATTAATTGAAAGATAACACGAAATACCGAGATCAAGGTTATCCTGCGAAACCATGAGCATCAGGAAACATTTGGATTGTATTTTAGAAAACTGTTCGGTCGATGGCTGCGGCTTCTGATATTAGAAACAGCCAGGATATCTTCAAAGTGGCTTCGTTTCATTTGCTAGCCACTTGATCGCTAACCCGACAGACGCTCATTTGCCGCTCGACTTAATTAAATCCTTGCATATATTCAGATTAATCGATTAGCAGATTAGCGTCTAACAGGTGAGCGGTCGAGTGGCTAGTAAAAAAGCCGCTATAAAGACATCGCGGCTATTTCCAATCTAGAAAACCACAACCTGCAACCACAACATTTTCAAAGTACAATCCAAATGTTTCCTAACGGCCATGGTGAAACAGGGCAAAAATAGAAATGAGGAGAGAGAGAGAAGACGCTATTTTCCTTCTCCGTTTCTCCACATTCGTCTCTACAAATATTGCCGGTCCTTGCTACTTTTTGGTAGGCTTTGGTAGAGTTAAAGGGCAATTGTCACAAAGAATCCTTTGAAGGCATACTGCAGTTTCAGACTGCCCGAAAACCAATATGGCATGAGCAGAGAATATGCATCGGAACTGCAGTGGTTGAATTGATTGATATAAAAGCTGACTTTCCCTGACTTTTCGGCTAACTAATTGAATCACCGCAGTGTGAATTTATACTTTCTGCTTAGGCCTAATTTGTTTTGCAGATATTCTGAAACTTCAACATGCCTGCATAGGATCCTTTGGTGGAGCCTGGGTGACAATTAGGCTTATGCCAGTCTGGTTCCCTGACGTCACTTTGACTGGGGAACTGGGCTCCACGGAAGCAGTCCAAAATAACGTCTGGACAAAAACCGTAACCACGCACCACCGTAACTATGGTCCGGGCTTCTGCTGTCATCGTGGCATGCCTTAAATCAAGCATGCTTTAAATCTTGCCCGCCAACAGAACGACGCTTAACTAGCCTGGGTGCAGTCGTTCTTTTGTAAAATTGAAAAAAAGTAAAGTTCTTTCAATTTACACAAAACAATTCAATTTACACGAAAGAAATACTGCACGCAGGCTACGCTTAACCGGTTATCCAAATAAGGATTGAGAAGTTTGAGAAGCTTCGCTGGTTTTTGTCCAGGCGTCAACAAATCGCTTCCCTGGTGCCCAGCAACTTCAAACGAATGCGGTCGAGTTGACGCAGGGAACCAGGCTGGACATATGCCTGTTCATCCCTTGTTTCCCTGTATTCATTGATCTGCTGATATCACTTGGTCATAAGAGACTTACAACATTACTCTAACTAAGACTGCGTTCACACGATGCCGGCACATTTTGAGAACGGTGAAAAGTGTGAAGGTAGCAAGATTTGAGCTAGCGTTAACACATGCCGGAACCATTTGAAAACGGTAAGAAATTAGACGGCAAAACCTTGTTGCAAGAATTTGATGCCAAAGAAGTGTACCTACGCCCTAAGATGCGACCAGTCTCGTTCCAAAAGCATTGAAAAATGTTCTATTTTTCCTCATTTCCAGGTGTTTACACGATGCCGTTTCCATAATGTGCTTGTTAGAGTTCCTTTTTCAAAATCTACTGTTTTCAAAATCTGCCGGCAAAAAATGTACCGTTTTCGTGTGAACGGGAGGCCTATCCGTCATATTTCTCACCGTTCTCATAATGTGCCGGCATCGCGTGAACGCAGTCAAAGTGGGACAACTTTTCGAAAATAGTCCTGGAAACTTTCCGTACAAGGAATGATGTTGTCTTGACCTACAAATCGCAAAATGCATACCTTCAAGGCAGCAATCTTTCTCTATAGAAACAAAATAGATCCATCGAAGCTGCGAGCACTCCAGACTTCATCAACGGCTTTTGTATTCAACAACAACAATTGTCTGAATAGGACCTTCTGATTGGCTGAAAGCTAAATTCCAGCAATTTGAATGGTGAATACGGAATCTCTCTACGCGGGCGTAAATTGGGTCAAATTTTTTTAAATGTTATATTTTGAGTCCCTGCTGACCATGTGATGTAAGCAAAAAATCAAAGAACGCAGGGAAACAAAGGAATGAAAAGGCATAAGTCAAGGTGAAAATAGCTCATCTGGTCTTCCACAAGCGACAAAGCAATTGCTTGCAGGAAGCCATCCGCTCAACATTCTGTACCCGATCAACTTTCAGATAATTAACGTTCGTAGATTTATTGCGTTAACTTAACTGTTCGGTTTTTAAGTTTCTTTGAAAGAATTTACGCAGCTGTAAATTAGATCACAGGTTTGGAGTGAAACAAAACAAAAGTGTTGTCCAGTAGCATGGCATGACCAAGCGACCTCAATAAAAAATAAAGAGCATTTAAAGAGGGTCAAAAGTAACTTCTGTGCAATCAATTTATCAAAAATCGTTACAGCAAACCACTAATGGCTGTGCTTCACATTTGATATATTTTGGTCAAAATATACTGTGTAACATTTGATAAGAAAACGGGACAAAATGCAGAGTGAAATCATATTTAATTACACATTGGTTTCATCTGTTCGCCTTCAGGAGTTAGTATTTCTTGACCGTTGATCTAGGGCTGTCTGGCGGCTTTCCAACGCTGCTGTGAAATGTGTCTCTTCTTGGAATGAGCGGTTCAAAAGAGGACTAAATTTGGTGGATCAAGTTTTCTCAAGATTCAGGTAGGCCACTTTACCTTGCAGTAATAACGCTGTATTTACTGGAAAATATATAATCAAAATGACTTCATGTAAGATGTTTGAAATAGTCCATTGAAAGTTCTCAACGGTTGAATCAAACAATGAAGCATTTTCGTGCCAGGGTGAGTATTTATGTTGCTTTTAGACGATTTCATTGGACTAAATCTATTCCTTTTATAACATCAGTTATTCAAAGCGTTGGAAATTGCATTCTGTAGTGTATATTTGGAATACTGCTACAAAAGGCAAATCTTACACATACTTAATCTCAAGATCAGCTCAGCTGATAATTGGCTGATGACTGAAAAATGTTTTGGAAATCGCAGCCAGAATACAAATTTTATTCCAAGTGTCACGACGAACAGTTTCATTTTAGTAACCCTAAGGATGACATGAAGATTAGGGTTTTAGTAACCCTGATTACTGTAATCGTGAAATTCTATGTATCATTCAGTTAAATTTTCCTTTGACCATCAATTAAATATTTGGTACAATTTTACTAACATTTCTTTGTAATTAAGCTTCTCCCCTTCTTTCCTCTCTGTTTCTACAAGCGGTAGACAAGCAAACACAAGATTATACTGAAATGAAAAGAGAAAATCATTTAGACATGTTCCTAATACTTGAAAAGGATCTTGCAAAACTGCAGTAGTTGCCACCTGTATATTGTACCGGAAGCTTGGGATGCAAGAATAATGCCTAGAAGTATTACTGAAATTTCATGAAATTAAAACTTTAAACACTGACAAAGTTAAACAAGCTTTATCTAAACCAATTTAAATTTCATGCAATAAAATGACTGGATTTGTTGGATTGACCAATCAGAAGGCCGTATTAAGAAACCTGGTTTAGCTTAAGCTTGTTTAGCTTGCAGTGGGAATGGGGCATTAGTAACAAACTGATGATAACTTGCTTCAAACGGTGGAAATCTTTTTAAAAAAATGTAGCTCCCTACAATTGACGAAAATCGTCAGGAAAAAATCAATTTAAATGGAGTGCACACTAAACTATGGTACATTAAAGAAGGATGTGAAACATTTTCTACGCAGATATATGGGGGTAGGGTAGGTTAAAAGAAGTTTTAATACCTTTTTGAAACAATAAGCTATGAGGGAGTGTTCAATATAAGATCAATGAGGATTTGAGGATTAACCATTCAAACATTCATCTTGACTTAGATTATGGAAAGGTGTTACATTCACGAAACAAAATGTTTATCAGTTTCAACACAGCTTCAAATTGAACTCAGCAAGCTGAATTTTCACACATTAAAACGTGATTTTCGGGACACCCAAAATCCTTTGTGCCCAACGAAAGATAGTATAGAGGATACATAACACTTTTTCCTGCACTGCCATGCTTCTGATGCCGATGTATGTGTTCTTCTGAACAGCGTAAATGTAATGTTGCATTCCAATAGATCGATAAACCCTCTGAATGAAAATTTACTCTAAACCATCCTGTACCGCCACAATAAGTTATCTTTAGGTTCAAATACAAGAACTCTCACAGCAACATAGAAATTCACTAAAGCCCCGGCCAAACGCTCTCGACTTTTTACTCGGCAACGCTCGACATGTGTGTCGATTGACATGTCGAGAGCGTTTGGCCACTTTGTATAGTGATGTAGAGTGGTGTCATGCGATGTCGAGCGTTGTCGAGTCACATTCGATCAAGGTCAAAATTTTCGAGCGAACGTGGTCGACATTTCTATTGTTTGAGGTTTTGTCGAGTGTTGTGGAGTGCGTTTGGCCAGGAGTTCGACTTTCCACTCGACATTGCCCAGCTAACGCATGCGCATTAACAAATTTTTCCCGCCCAAAATCGCGGAAGGAAAGGCTCTGCCAAAAAGTAATACCTCGAAATTCTCCAACATAAACCAAAAAATTTTCGTAGCGCTTCGAAAATTTTGCGCTTGGCGCTGCAAAATGCAACTTCACCTTCACTTCACCTTCACTTCATTTTGAAACCATGTTTCATTCAGTGTCCAAACAACTTTTGATCAATGGTGGCTGGAGTAAAGTCTGCAGGTAGAGGCATTTTCAAAGTAGCAAACAGGTAAGTTAACCTTATATTTGATATTTCATATTTACATTTTCATATTTCATTCTTCCAAGGAGGATTGCTCTCCAACAAGTTGATTTTCAAGGGGCCCTCCGATAAAAACGTTGATTACAATGAAATACAAAGGAAAAAGCTATTAACCAAATCAAACTATAAAACACCATTTACTATATTTAAAACTCGTGTACAATAAAATAGTGTTCAAACTTTACCATAAAAACGAAAGAAAAAGTTGCTTTGAAACTACGCAGAAACGGTTGCCTATTTTGAATCGGCTGACAGGCTACTTTATAGTTCAGGACTTCTGTAAGAGAAACATTTCTGGCCATTTGTTGATCTTTTCATCGGTAAACTCAAGTCCGTCCCCTTATTATGAATACTGTATATGATGAGCAGAGCAAGCTTCGGGTGCAGAGGTCAAACAGAACCAGCTCCTTCAAGGATTTCAAGACCATTGTCTTAGATTCACTGATAATGAGTTTGTCATCGGTCTTCAATCCCAGCTCTTCACTAAGCGGTCTGCTTGGGGCATCGAAGCTTCTATTCGTTATTATCCTAGCAGCATGCTTTTGAAGTTTTAGAGCCTTGGTTACAGGTTAGCTTTGACTGATGACATGAGTCTAAGTTTTGCTTATTGAATCACCGTTGAATGTTATTCGTTGTAGCAAAAAACTGATGACATGTGTGAAAACTCTTAGCCTAGTTTGTTAAAGTACAAGTCCGGGGTTGATAAAGTTATTGCAAAAAAGCAACCCTACCAACTGCTGAACACCAATGTCTTGAGTTCTTTCTAAGTCTTGATGCCTCCAACCTTCATAGATTGGTTTGATGAATCTTCGTTAGTTAGGCCTAATATCGTCGCCATTTTTTAGTTTGTACTTGTGTGCAAAGGCGCGATAAGGAGGCTCGCAATGTGAATGATACATAGCAACCACTGATCGTTGCCTATCTTCCACGGATCAGTGATATCAACACATTTGGCAGCCTCGTTCAGGTCAACATGAAGTGACGTCATTTCGCACTTCTTAGCAGATTGAAATATGTAGAACAGTGCAATCTGTTGAATAATCAACAATTATATAAACCCAGACTTGTCCCTTAAGGTAGTCAGTGCACTTCCTTGCTGTTATGAAGCTTTATGGGCTCAAGGGCACTCAAGTACTAAGCATACTACCTGGAGAAGTACTACCTCTCATTCCAAAAGCTTCGGTAAATGCTGAAAGGATGTACTGTAACAAACCTTTGAAATAGCAACAATTGGCCAGACTTTTCCATCAAGAATACTATACATTGGAGCTTGCTTCTGTATCAGGCATGAGTCAAACCGCTTGATAAACTGCAAAGGAAATGAAATGCTACTTTTCTTACAAATACTTTCATCAGTATTTACCAAGAAAAGATTATAATAGCTTGAAGATTTCTGAAACCCTTTCTTAAAACAAGAATTTGCAGAAATTTATAAATTAAAGTCCTTACAAACATATATATCAAGATTTTCCTTCCAAAGTGAACATGATTCTCCTGCCCAAAAAAATCGTTGCCTAGACAAATTTAGGTATGACTGAAGAAATCTCAGAATTAAAAAATTCTTGTCATGTTTTAGTTTCTGTTTGTTTTCAATTTTGGAGTGGCTTTGTCAGGATTTCTAGCTACTTAAAGCTAATTTAAGCCCACTATGCATGCCGCAGCTAGGCATGGGCCCCTGGTTCAACCTAAGGACCATGAGGTGAGTTGCAAGGTCAGGCATCTGATGTCACCAATCCAAAGTTTGACCTCACTCAACTGAACTTAATTTCAGTCACCTGACAAATACTGCAAAAGCTGCTCAGCCACTCACCCCACAATGTCACTGTGCACTAGGAGGTCCGCACTGTACTACATCAACCATTGTCAGACAACCTTTGCATAATGAAGAACTGTAAATTATCAATCGTAATGACTGCAAAATGAGATCTCAAAAATGGGTAGCAAAGATCAATGTCAAATGTTGCTTAAAGAGTTGATCAGTCATAGTGTACTGGTTATCTTGCTCAGAATTATGTAAATATACTGGGAAAATAGAATATTGCAAAGAACATATATCACAATATATTAACCAAATGAGTTTGCTTTTAAACAAAGAACTGGAAGAAAATTGGCTTTGCAGGACTTTGGCTTTGAAAACAGAGTTGCAGGGCTCTCTTCAATTTGCTTTCAGTAAATTAGCTTAGTAGAAATGTTGTTTTATAGTGATGAAGCTATTAAAGTAATTGCTTTATATATGCCTGAAAAAGGTAACTTTTCCTTCCAATCAATACAGGGGACAAAGGAATCTTTGTTCAAAACTATGTCAACTTGAACAGCACCTGTGACTTACTACTGTACTGATTTTGCATACGGCTTGTGTAAAATGCAGGTCAAATTTTTGCAGGTCACTGCGGCAGGTCACCGCGAGGGCCAAAGGCTCATAGGCTGCACAAAGGAATTCTGTTGTGTATGAGATACTGAGAGCCGCTAGTTCATTGACGTGTAATGTGTCAAAGTGAAGCGGCTAGATGTGCCCCATGACTAAGCCAAGACGAGAAGGTCTTCAGCACGGGTGGCGGGATTCTTGACCAAATTTCAGATTAAGCTTGCTGCAAGCATTTCGAAATGAAACCGTGACTGACTAGACTAACTTTCGTGAAAATCATACCCTTGGCCAAATTCCCCATTTAGAGTGCCATGAGATATCACTTTTTGGAAAAAATTGCCAACTTTTCGCTTTACCTTGACCAAAAGTTTTCCAAGGGAAATATGCAACTCTGGGTGTGTGCAATAAGACCGCATTTGTCTTCCTTACTCAAGAGGACTTTACCACCAGTTAATTGTTGAGAATTATAGCACAAATTCTCTGATCAGAATTACATCACCAGCTGGTTAATGCTTTCAGTCGTTTGATTTATGCGCAGAGTACCGCCATGGGGTTAGGGCCGCTTTCTTCTATTTCAAGTTATCGTCACTTTGTGTAACATGAAAATCAAAGGGATTTGATAACCATCTCTCACGGTGTAACAAGACATTGTGTAATGACAAAAGTGAGGCTAGGATTGCGTTTCCATTTAACACCAAAAGGAAGTGGCATTATCACACAGTTTTGTGAGCTTTCGGAGAAATAAAAAAATCATTTTGCCACCCTCTTATCTTTTGCGAATCCTGAAATTAACAACTACATACAAATTAAGGAATACGTCAATACACTAGCGGTTCGCAGTATCTGATACACAACAGAATTCCTTTGTGCAGCCTATGAGCCCTCGGCCCTCGCGGTGACCTGCCGCAATGACCTGCAAAAAATTGACATGCATTTTACACAAGCCGATTTTGCATATCTTAATGAAGTGCCAGGAAATTCAATAACAACTTTGTTTAACAACCTCCATTTTGAGCAAGCATAGGTAAGGAAGATTTGGAAAGTAGCTGATGAGGTGAGGAGGATTCTAGACATTTCAAAATTTGAAATGAAACCTAACTCAAAAAGGTTTACTTCTGTGAAATTTCATATTTAGTTGATTTAAAAGAAGTTAATTCCAAAAATTTCATGTTTCATCAAAGTCACAAAAGTTTCTCTTTCCAAAGTTCATTCCCTTTTATCATTAGAGGACGAGATTGTTTCTGAGCAGAAAATAACAAAAACTACAAGAAACTATTCATTTAACAAGGACTGATTGAGATAAATGATTCAAACTTTACACATCTGCCACAAATCCCTGCAATAAGATTTTTCTAACATCAAATACAGTATCTTATTTACACAGTATACAACCTGGTCTAAGCTTAATAATTTTTCAAAATAATTGTAAATTTATGAGATATGGTAAAATGTCCAAAGTTCCACATTACATGAATTCTCAAGACATCTATAAGTTTTTTAAAGGGAAAGTCTGGGGTTGATAAGATTATTGTTAAAAAGCAACCTTACCAGCTGCTGAACACCAGGCATGAGTTCTTTCCAAGTTTTGGTGCCTCAAAGTTTCAAAAATTGGACGATCAACCTTCACAAGTTAGACCAAATATCGTCACCATTTTCTATTTTGTATGAGTGTGTAAAGGCACGATAAGGAGACTAGCAATGTGAATGGTATAGTATCAACACATTTAGCAGCCTCGTTTAGGTCAACGTAAAGTGATACCATATAAAATGACATCATTTCGCATTTCTTAGCAGATTGAAATATGTAGTTTCACAGATTACAGCAAATGAATGGAGATATAGTGGCATAATCTAAATCTAAACATAGCACAAAAGAACTGGAGGGGCCATACTGTATATCTTCCTTTTGTCATAGATCGAAAACATCAAATACAATTAGGTTATATTTAGATTACCCAGTCCCCCTAACTAAGTTTGCTTTTAACCCCATTGATTCACTTTAAAAAGAGAATAATATTGTTGACAGAAAAAAGTACTACACACCATTCACAACAGTGTAATCTCCTTGAATAATCAACAATTATACCAACCCAAGACTTGTCCTTTAATGGAAGCCATTTAAGACATAAAGAAGCATAGCTATTACTTCCTGCTGCCTACTTTGTTACCTTGACACGATGCCAGTGTTTTGATCTTTTTTAAATCTTCAAATTTTTCACCCAAATGAAAATTACTAACTCAACTACATTAATGTGTCTTTACCTCATTGCTTGATCTGTAAATCTGCAACTCATCCAAAACAGCCTCTGAAATTTCTTCATCACATGGCAAGGGTAGGGATAACCACTGTGTCATTTTTCTGGCCCTCTTTAGTACAGTGGGGTAGTGCCTATTTGAGGACAGAATGCAACAAAAAGCATCAATCCATAGACTAATGATAACAACAATATGATAACTGCTCAAAATTTGTAATTCCTGCTGCTGATGCTTATCCAGCTATATTTACAGTAATCTCCAAACTTGCCATTGGATCAGTTAACCTTAAGGGGAGTGTACGATGGTAAATAGGCTTCTCTAATAATAGAACAAAGAATATGGGCAAACACAGCATTGTTTCCTTAGCTATCAATTATTAACAATATGTGTGGGACATCAATATCAATGGGCTATTTTTACATTTTTCTGCTCTATGCAAACGCAGGCTTATAGCCTTGCACAAACCCTTTAAGAAACTCCTTCAAACATTATTCCTATTGAATTGAATGATGATGATAATAGGTATTTGAAGACAAAGAGGTGAAGGTCTACTTAGAGAGTGAAAAGCATTTCTGGCCCTTTGAACTTTCTTCCATATTTTAGTTTTAGTTCCTTGTTATTAGTTATGATGAGGACTTACATCAAAAACTGAGCTGAACTCATACGCAAACAATGAGGCAGCATGCTTCAATGTTGCTCCTAAATCAGCTAAATATGTGGTGTGCTGTTGTTTTGTAGTTGCCATGCAACTAACTTAGGATTTCAATATCAATTTTAGAAGGCACTCTCATTCACGTTGCTAATGTCTTACAGATACTGCACTTGCTGCAGATCTAGTCCATCTGCATATTTCTTTGTTGTTAACTTCTATGGGAAGAAAGAGCTTTAAGCCAGACAAGTCCAGCCCACAGAGCACTTTGTTTCTACTGGTTCCATGGCTTCACTAGTGCACAGTCTGGCGCACAAAAATTTAGCTTTCCATACTGGATTTTTGATCATTGTTTGATGCTTCCTAAATAAGTTCCCTTATTTTGGTGCTGCATCTATCTTGGTTTGTAAGAGGCCCTTCAATTTCCAGCATACTGCAAGCCAAGAACTCCCATCCATTCTCCCTGCTCAGCTGCTTACACAAAATCCCCTTTGATCAGGCAGGGGGGTTACAATATAATTCATCCAACTCTAGAAATATTTCCATTAGTACAGAATCAATATCAAAAAATAACAATAATTACTTTTTAGGTTGGCTTCTCATCTAGCCAGCTAATTGGCTAATTAACACCAACCGAAACTTAAATACATGGTATAATTTACGATCAGAAAACCCTACGTTTTGAATAAATCGTTTGCATAATCTATAGTTGCACTCAAAGTTGTATTTTTCAATGTCTCGCTTAAAGTTATTCAACGTGTGGGACTCTTTTAAGGAAGATGGCATTGTATACCATATCTTCGCTCCAAGAAAACAGGAATTTTCAATACCATACCCTGTTGTGTTTGGTTGTGGTGCCAAAATATTTCTTCCACTACGAAGGGTGTATGCAGTATCAATCTCCACAAAGATTTGATTCATAAAACTTGGACTGAGACCCCTTTACAATGAGTTTTAAAAATTTCGGTAGCAAGCAACTGTAAATTTTTTTTTATATAATCAATAAAATTAAATACAGATACAGATAAACTAAACTCAAGATACATTGTGCTCTTCACAGTGGAAATAGACACATGGTCATCGAGCTCCCACTGTAAATTTTTGTGGTGAATTGTTACTGAATTTGCTTTTGTCAATCAAATATCTGCTTGTAAGGTCATGACTGAACACCCTTCTTGGCTTACCAAAAATCCTAGTACAGATACTGTATATGCAGATCTTGGTGAGTAGAACTGCAACTAATTCTAGAGTAGTCCCTAAAAACGTTGATAGAACCTATTATATATCAGCATTTGGGACAAGAAGTGCACTTTGGCAAACACAGCTTTCATGGAAAACAGAGGTTGAATTGAATTGTATTGCTACAACAAATTGCTGATAGGTTTTCTTTACAACACTGATAGAAATCTTATCATGTGATTGGGTAGTGTGGAATTCAAATTTGGTTTGACTAACTCGCACTTACTTGAGGGTGTCAACAAGACCTGCATATGGCCTAGATCTGCAGTAAGAAATGGCAATCAAGAGAGTTTTTTGGTTGCTTTAGGATAGGATTATGCTTTGATTTGATAAACAAAGGATGTACGGTTTCAGTTTCATTTAACAGATATGTCTACTGTAAATACATACTACAGCACTGCACAAAGGGTGCACAAAAAAGATACATGATATGAACATACACTAAATAAATTAGGAAAACATCATTGCCAATCA
Organism: Aurelia sp. 4 Dawson et al 2005; assembly: GCA_964019985.1. Lineage (NCBI taxonomy): Eukaryota > Metazoa > Cnidaria > Scyphozoa > Semaeostomeae > Ulmaridae > Aurelia > Aurelia sp. 4 Dawson et al 2005. The sequence continues at coordinate 9,894,234 of OZ026494.1, read as the reverse complement.
TTGATTACTTTAGTGATGATTTCGTAATCTTGATTTGAAAATTTCATGTATCCTTTGGTTTGTATGGTAACTGTATTGTATTGCACTACTGTTGTTGTCGAATGACGCCTCGTCAGTCCTTCCTTTGGTGAAGTCAGTTTAGTAACATACAGCAAACATACGCACAATCCTACCTGGAATATATTACGTTACTCTTGTTCGATTGTTTTCCATCAAGGGAGATGATCCATATAGCGCAGATGCTCATTTCGTATGATTCGTCCCCTTCGCTGTATTCTTGAGGCAATAACGTCTCACCGTGCAGCCGCCATTGCGCATAGCGAAGAAACATCAACAAGGACCTAGGCCATATGCTAATTGAGGTGAATTGCAGAAATTATGCTGACAACAGCGTACATACCTCGAAGCATAATATCGCATGCCACATGCCAACAATTTCTGAGAAAATTTTTCAGGCAAATACTGTCAGATGCTCTTTTGCTGAAGGTTGGATGTATCATAGGCAAATTTCAGGCAACCATGGAAGACTGTCAATGTACAATCATTTTATAGTTGCTTTCATCAGTAGGGGCAAATTCTCAAACTTTTTCAACTCTGACTTTTGTTTTTGCACTGTATGCTTGTATGCTATAAACGAAAAGTCAACAGGGATGTTTCATATCATGGGCGTAGGCGGGGGCCGGGGGGCGGTAGCCTCTCCCTCCCAGCTTTGGAGAAATTTTCAAAAATCAGCTCTTTTCGGGCAAATTTTTGCCCTTAGTCGGGCAAAAATGCTGGCAAACAAATGGCTTTGTGTCGGGCCGCCCCCTTGATTTTTTCTTCCTGTACGTTTGTTGTTTCATCTCAGGGATTATTCAGTCAATTCTAAAATGCCCTCCTTCTACTAAGGCAGTTTTCGATGCTCAATGGAAGTGTTTTACTAAGACAGCCTTGGAGGGCTAACGGTATTCGGCGAAATAACGAAATAGCGAAATAACGAAATAGCGAAATAACGAAATAGCGAAATAACGAAATAGCGAAATAACGAAATAGCGAAATACCGAAAAAGTGGCCTAACCAAAATATTATGATTCTGAAACAAATAGGACAAATATGGGCCCACATCATTATCAAAGGTCTTTGGGCATCAAATCGATGACAACACGGCTGAGAGTGGACAACAATGTGTTCATTTTGAACAGTAGAAACGGGCCAAACAGGAAAAATTTGCAAGATGTTGCAGATGTTGCAGTTCTTCGAGATTAGTCAACCTCTGTAATCCAAAGTTCAGGTATTTTTCATAAGAAACCCCTAAGATTACCAAAATATTGTATTGGTAAGTATTACCTTTGGCATTAGAGAACTTGTTTATTTTGTCTAGGAACACAAGGGTACTTTCGCTTGCTCGTTTTGCTTCATGATGCGGATTTTGAGCACTCGGAGTTTCCTACGAGTTTTTTTAAATGTTACGTAAAACTCTTCATGTTTACTTCCTGCTGCCCTGGAACATTTCGAAGCAATGTTTTGTGAGTCTTTTCCAATGTTTAGACATTATTCAAGTACCTTCCAAGTAATATGATACAGAAAAGAAATGAAAATGAATTAAATTTCTTTTGTCAAAACAAATAGTTTCTTAAGTTGCATTTTCCCATTACTGGAGTTTCTTCATCTTTGGCAATCTGAGAGTTGAGTTTCTTATAAGCAGTTTCTTAAAAAAAATTCATGTATCTGACATAAAGAACTTTATACTACCATTTTAAAAATCTTTCTAGTCCAAGCACTTCAAAACATTTTAAAGAGGTGAGCAAACTTTTATCAACTTTAGGGGCAAAGAACTAGGTGGCTGAAATGGGCCACCGCAAAACTTTTTCAAAGCCGAAAAAAGTTTCCATAATCAAGAAAAAAGTTTTGAAAAAGTGAAAAGGATCGAGTGCCCCCTTCAAGGAAGTGTGTCACCCTTTATTGAGGGCATCAATAGGATAATAATCCTCATACAATTTTCCAAACATTTCATTAGATTATAGCAAAACTTGCACGCAGCAGTACCCTTGTGTCTTAGGGGTTTCTTATGCAAAATAACTGCACTTGGAATGACGGAGGATGACTGATCTGAAAGAACTGCAACGTCTTGCAATATTCTGCAAAGTTTTCCTGTTTGGCCTAAATTTGTCGTATTTGGCTGTTTCACAATCATAATATTTTCGTAAGGCCACTTTTACCTTATTTCGCTATTTCGTTATTTCGCTATTTCGTTATTTCGCTATTTCGTTATTTCGCTATTTCGTTATTTCGCTATTTCGTTATTTCGCTATTTCGTTATTTCGCTATTTCGCTATTTCGTTATTTCGCTATTTCGTTATTTCGCTATTTCGTTATTTCGCCGAATACCGTTAGCCCCTTGGAGTCTTTACTCCAACTTTTCGTTTAAAGCATTTTGTGCAAAAATGAGAAGTCGGAGAAAAATCTCTGAGGCTGTCAGTTCACATTCACCTTCTTAATTGTGTCCCTGCCATTCTAAGCCTGGTGTATTTTTAGGTTATTCACTTAGCTTTCTACCTGCAAGTTTTGTGTCTTTGAAAAATTGATTCACTTATTTTTTTATCATTGCAATTCAATTTGATGGCAAAAGTATACTTACCCATATCTACCTAGCCTTGAATTTCAGAACATTAGCAGGTTCCACTATACCCAAGGTACAAATTTGATAGACTTTACTTGAAGTTGCTTGACAGGAGGCTTGTGTGGCTGAAGTCATATCTTTTAACGCATCTGAAAATGTTGAAAATAGTAAAATGAATTGTGTCCGAAACGATCTGGACTCTCAGGGCTCTTTAGGAGGGGGTCGTAGGGGCTGACAATTCACAGTTTTCTTCCCTTTTGAGACCAGCTTATAGGTTTCTAGTCGTAGAAAAGGCGGTTATGGCAATGATTGAGAAATTGGTTGAAATTCAACCGTAGAATTGGGCATTTTCCAACTAGACTGATTGCATATTCGTAGTTATCGCTATTGGTGGACTGATGAACGCTCAAACTATCAAAAATAAGCAGCTAAACAGATTGAGCAAAAATAAAAAATGTCGTTGTTGTTGTCATCATTTTTGTTGCGATAACTGGGAGTATGTCGTGAGGCTATTTTCCAAACACCGGAGGCACGTTGACTTCAAGTTTCATCCAGAGTATAACCATGACCATAAAGCTGCTATTTCTACGAACAAGATTTAAAAAAGGAAAAACCCACGAACTGTCAACTTTGCTGAGATCTACTAAGCAGAATTTTCTGTATAAACATGCTTAAGGATTTAAGTTACGTTTGCTCAAGGCAGGTGCAGTACTAACAGATGCTTTGACCCAGCCAATATTTTCAATCATACATTCAAATATCATTAAACTTTCATTTCACAAACTGACAGATGAAATACTGAACTGCGTCCACTCTACTGATGTAAGCTCCCACGCAAATCAAGCCAGCCCTCCACTGTACTAACCTTAGCCCTCCACTCTACTGAACAGTATCCACTGTACTGATGTTAGCCCCCACAGTACAGAATAGCCTCCACTGTACTCAGTATTGTACACCCCCACAATCATCAAGTTAACCTGCCACTTAGTATGGGCCGTACTTTGCAATTTCCGCTGTACCGATGCTAGCCCCACACAGTAGCGATGTTAGCCCTCTGTGTACTGAACAGCCTCTGCTGTACTGAACAGCCTCCATTGTACTGCACAGACATTGCCCAAGGTGTCTTCTTCAGAGATGCGGTACTCGGGGTATCAGCGATCACAGACATAACAAAACAAACAGAAATGATTTGAGTTTTAAAAATGCACCAACAACACCTCAACGGTGATGGAATCCTTCTTCGTGATCTGCCCCTTGCCAAAGGAACACCATGTCTCTTGACAATACTTCAACAAGGGAGGCATGCCGATCCTTAACCCTTAGGGAAGAGTATTTGAATGCCTTAGCTTTGATTCAAGTCGTCTTGCGCTTTTCCCATGATAATTACTAAAAAGTCTACCAAGCAGGTCTCATGGCGACATGTGCTAACTTTTCTACATATAACTTTTCCTGATTTTGTTCAATGACAACATCCTTCCAACGATTGCAGCTATGCTTTGGCCACAGAATGATGAGCAACGGATATCTTGACACGAGCTGGATATGCGTAAAAGCAACTTCATCAACGACTTCTTGAAGGTACCAATTTGAGATAATATCTTGTAGATTCTTTGATGTTTGCAAACCATCACCACAATTTCGATCTGTTGAAAAGCTTTTACGGTCCACGAGCAGAGACGGTGCAAGTCGGGTGCAAGCCTGGAAAAATTGGGTATTGGGGTGGACAAGGCAAAATAGAGCCAATTGGCAAAAGGTATACTTTAACCTTATTTACGCCAATTTTTTAGCCCTATCTGGCATGGGTGTTTGTATCGCAACCTAATTTGGCATCAAGGTCCAAATTGTTCATCATAGGTGACATGTCCACCCAGGGGCGGTGCCACAAGGTGGGCTAGGTGGACATGCCTACCCAATTTTTTTTGAGGATCTATTTTCTAAGTTGTCTAAATTCGAAGAAAAAAGGTTGGGATTATTGTTTTTTGGCCTCTCAGCGATTGGTACTCGTTTTCCTTCATTTACAATTCTGTGATCAGCGGTAATGATAATAATAATGATATAATGATAATAAAACGAATACAGTAAAAACCCGCACATAAGAACCTAAGATTTTGATCTCAGCCTGTTTAGGTTCTTATACTATGAGGTACATCCCACAATCAGGGTATAGGTTCTTAATATAGGGTCCAAAAATGCAAGAAAACAAAGGATAGTTGAAGGTTTAGCATAGAAAACATGATGGCAATATTACAAGCAACACAAAGCTCTATGTTAAAAAAACATACTCATTTAGTCCTTTGGTCTGCATTTGCTCATCTCCTGACCTGTCCACAGTCATCAGACCACCAGTTTTCCCTCAGGCCTGGTGAAGAATTCTTTGTCTTCCCTTAGGTCCCACCATGTTTCACCAGTCCATCAAAACTCTTCTCACCCTAGCTGAATTTATTTCCCATTGAAAGAAAGAATGAAATTTGTACCCTTTATTAAGAACCTGGATAAAATATCTGGCTTAATTGGTTCTTATTTATCGGGTATAAAAGATACCATTTCAGGCTGTAGGTTCTTAATGAATGAAGGTTTACTCTATGTATACAGGATAAACACTTCAACAATTACAACATTGCTGCTATCAATGTGTGTCCTGTGTCCTAAACCTTAAATGAAATTGAAACGAAAATTTACTACATAAATGCCGTTGAAAAATCTGGCAAGAATAAAATCTATAAAACTTAACGTAAAGGTAGTCGTTTGTGTTGCTTACAACCAATCATATGGGATATTCTTACTTAAATCATTAGAATATTCCTGTATACAAGTGTGAAGATAGACGTCAAGCAAGCCTCTAGACTCCCATTTTCCACTTGCCCCATTCTCCAGTCCACCGGACAGTTTAGTGGCTGGCACCACACCTGTGTCCACCCCAATTTACCCCTGGCAAAAACCCATGTTCGCAAGCGTTTACAGCTGTTTTAAATTCACCATTGCTTGTATGCACTTTTTAGAATATGAAAGCAACTTCATGACTGCAAACAGCCTCAACTCCAGCTAATTTCCATACCAAAGCGAATTATGTTGACTTTGTTATCGCTTGAGATCGGGCGAGAGGCAGCGCCACTGGCTGGATTGGTATAGTTTGACGGGTCCGCCCAAGGCATCCTAATTCACAGAAGGAACGAGAAGTTGCGTACAGTGTTTTAGCTCTTCAAATTAACCATGATTGTTTTAGAAAAATAGAGACGCGATAAAAATATTTTCAAATCAACAATGATTTACTATCAGTCCACAACAAAAGTCTGTCCTTGCTGCCGACAAAAATAAGTCAAAGAAAAGCGTTCTTTGACTTACTAGTTCTGCGTCTCACAATTCCACTCCAAAATTTAGTCCTTTTACTTCGCATATGAAAGTGAATAGAAAAACAGAGAAATTTAAGAATACGTTTTCAAATTAACCACGATCTTTTATCAGTTGACAAAAGTCTGCCCTTGTTTTCACCAAAAATGGTAAAATAAAGAAAGAAATAGAAGATGTATTAAGAAATTTTCAAACTTACCCATGATTTATTAAGGTCTTGCCTGATGGGTGCAATGATAACGAAGACATGACATCATGTTCATCTTTAAGTGTGCTGTCCGCTAAGAAAGGGGTATGTTGGAAGAGAAATCTTAGGAACTTCAGTCTCAAAATAAGTGTAATTTTTCGTCAGAAGAAATAAATAATTCAGTTAGATGCTGATGAACTCAACTCGAGACTCTTACTAGCACAAAGTAGTGAATTTCATCTGGTCTGAAAACCATTTGGCCCCGAGTTTTATGGGATTCTACTGTTTGCCAATAAAGAAAATCCCAAAAACGCAAATGCAAAAATCCCAAACCGTTCTTTTAGGCCCCGTTTACACGGGATCGGATCCAAATGGATCCGTACCCAAAGTGTAACGGATAGGCCTTGCGTTTACACGGGACTCGAAGGATCCGAACCCATTTGGATCTGCTATCCGTACCCAAACGGGATCACTTTCGAAAGTGATCCCGTTTGGATCCGATCCCAAAAGGGTCTCGTGTAAACGGGTGGGATCGGATCCAAACTGGTACGGATAGGAAGTGACACGATTAAACTGAAAATCCTTTGTTGAAATTTCAAAGAGGGGAATCTGAGATGAGACAGAGTCTATTAGAGTGAAAAATTTCAATGGATCTGATTAAAATAGGAGAAGAGGTTTACTAGAGCGCTGCTGAGAATCCATAAAATCCAAATGGATCCGATCCCGTGTAAACGCGAACAGTTCTGGATCCGAACCCGTGTAAACGCCGCTCAAAAAGTGGATCGGATCCAAATGGATCGGATCCCATTTGGATCCGATCCCGTGTAAACGGGGCCTGAGAATCAATATTTGTGCTGTACGAATGTTTTCAGGGTTCAGTGCTCCTCTTTTAGAATAGGGTTACTTTAAAAATTGATCGAGAAGAGGGGTCTTATGGCCCACTGCAAACTAAGAAAAAATGGATATTCAATGAAATGATATGGATGAGAGTGGTGTACTTTTTGCTCGGGTTGTTTTGCTTTCATTCGCCGCACAAATGATCAAGGAAGCAATGGGTCTTTAACCAATGGAATCGACAATTGATTGCGAAGAACTTTAATAACATTGCATTGCGTATATGTTTTGTTTTGCATTGAAGATCAAACAAAGAGATTGATATAACGTAGCGTCATAAACTGTGAACACAAGAAGAACATTGCGTGGTAAACATTGTTATCACAAAGAGGAGAAACTCGTGAAGGGGAGATGATTTACGACATGTGCAATCAAGCAAAATAAACTGAAAATGCTTTCATAACATTCAGTTAAAAGAAAAGACCACGAAATGATCAGTTCTGGTCGAGAAACTACGTACAGTGTCTCAGCATTGGCTCTCAACGATCTTCAAAATCGACGCGAGAGATAACCGAAACGAAAATTGGCGAGGCCAAATTTCTCTGAGCTCCCATTGAGATTAGATCGATTTTATGTACAGTTGAAATCAATAATTAATAAAATGGAAGCAGAGATTGCGTTAAAGAAAAGAGTGTAATTTTGTGAAAAGATTCGCAACAGGAAAAGGAGAAAAGTACGAAAGAAGGAAACCAGAACACATTGGAAAGACGCAGTGGTACCTGTTGTCTTAATGCAGTTCAGAAGAGTTAATTAAAGTCGAGAATTTGTCTAAGTACGAAAGTACAAAGCGACAGGTTGGTTAAACAAAAAATCCTTGTTCAATTTACCAGAGTTTTAAGTACAATTTTGATATGTGATTTACAACTGAGCTTTGGACACTGAATTTGCACAGTCCTTTTGATATTTGGTTGACATGCACAAAAAGAAGGCTGCAAAGTGCATACTGAAGGGTGGCCAGGTCCACCAAGAAGGGGGCAAGGGGGTAACCTCAAAGGAGCTCAGCACTAAACTATGCCCGGCACAAACTTACCTAGCTTTTCGATTGCGTAGTTAGAAAGGGATCATTGCATTCAGAAAACTTTCAATAAAACTATCAAAGATTATAGGGAATCGAGTTGTGGTGAAAACTAGCTCAGGCCAAGTTGTTGGAAATAAAATCCATGGAACCAGCCAAAGATACAATGGATGCGTAACCGTTTCCTTAGCCTAATCATAGCTGCTACGCCACTAGACTTTATATCAATGTGAAACTTTGCACAAACTTGCTTTACGAGTTTTTTCTTCGCCTATTTTACTGATAATCCACTGTAGCATTTTGCCGTGTTATTGTTGAATTCAATTGAATTTAGTTCGACGCGGCAGAAATTTGACCTTTAAACCAGACGAAAGAAAGCGAATGTGAAGCAGAATGAATCTTATCTATTCCCTGAGACAGGCGCTGGAGAAGGAGGAAAAGTCCGAACGACGGAAAGGAAGCACATATGAGAGTCTAATTAACGAAGTAGTACCTGCTGTCAAGAATCAATGTAAGTACAAAACGACCATCGAACTCCAAATCTGGTAAATTTTTGAAGGAAAACAAAAGCACGACCCCCGTTCTTGGGAAAACATTGCTAGCTGGAAGTTTCTTTAGGTTGCAGAACACTTTTCAGAGAGTTTGCTACCGATGGATTTACGCAAATTTAGTTAGCATTGGTTTATTTTACACAACAGAGGCAAGTGTTATTGGTCTTTTTACCTTACACGTTTTTTATAAGAAACATGGATCAGGCCACAGTACTAAAAGGTTCTTAGTCAGCGTTCACACGATGCGGGTACATTTTGAAAACGGTGAAAAATGTGGCGAATAGGCCTCCCGTTTACACGAAAACGACACATTTTTTGCCGGCAGATTTTGAACATGGTAGATTTTGAAAACGGAACTATAGCCAGTACATTTTGGAAACAGCATCGTGTGAACACTCGAAAATGACGAAAACAGAACATTTTTCGATGCTTTTAGAACATGACAGATCGATTCTTAGAGAAGAGGTATATTTCTTTGGCATCAAAGTCTTGCTAAGAGTTTTTTTACCGTAACATTTGCTATCATTTTCAAATTGTTCCGGCATCGTGTGAACGCTAGCACAAATTCTGTTACCGTCAATAGAGTTTCTTAAAATTTTGGCCATCTTAGTATGACGTAATTTTTCAATCTAAAGTTATACCCAACTAATTTTATGCCATTTTTCCTTGAAATTTTTTGCCGACTGTTGGGATTTGGGGGAGACATGTCCCCAAGTCCCCCAGTTCCCACGTGGCGCCACCACTGCTTTTGCAGACTTCAGATTTTTAGTGGTCCCCTTTCACAGCCCAAACTTTTTGGCGACCCCTCTAAACATCTTCCAGCCCTCTACCCGGCATTATTAATGACAGAATAACCTTATCATTTTCAATGCAGCCAGCTAATATCAATACCACGTAATTGCGAGAAACAAGCGATATGAAAGTAAAACTATGACAAGGATCGCCGTGGCTAAACAAAGTTCCATATCACCCGGCTCATGACACGTATTTTGAAATCTTTATCATTGCGCTCTTTTATTTTTGCAACAAATTAACTATTTTTATTTTTGTATGATTTGCTGATCCATCGGTATTCCGCTGGATTCCGGTTCACCAGCATCTGCCGGCGGAATTCCACTGGTATAAAATTCCACTGGAATTCCGGTGGACCCGTTGTGACAGGTGTTTTATCGATTGAATTCCGCCACCGGACCGGGTTTACGGTGGAATTCCACCGGACCTCTGGAACGTTTTTCTAGTGGGTAGTTTCTTGCAAACCAGTTTCTTATAAAATAAATCTGCAAGTCTCCTTATTTTCCTTAATTATTAGATGAATTTTTTTCAGTTAAATAACGGTCGAAAACAGCAAACTTCCAATCGCATTTCGCAAAATGAAACCCTTGCATAAAACCAGGATCAGGCCATTGAAATTCTTGCTCAAAGCTTTGAAAATATTCTAATAGTGCTGACCAGAAAAAGAAAGATGTGACCACGGCCTTTTTACAAGCCATTCTCCTCCACTTTCCACCTGGATGAATGAAAACGTCTAACAATACTAAGTTGAGCCATCATTTTGATAACGAAGTCGCGGGGTGCGGAACGTTGGCTGAAAATGTCCGGAACGGCGGGTTCTAACTGAAAATTGTGCGGAACGGCGGATTTCTACCCCCTCACCTTCATAGTTTTCAGACAAAAACAAGAGTTGATTATGAGAAAAACGTGTACACCAAACCACGAGGTCGGCAAACAATGAAAGAAAGCAACGAGAAACAAGGCCAAAAGCAAATAACACTTAACAAGAACACTTTGATTCAATTTAAGCGAAGTTATCATCGATCAAGTCTCTGCAATGTGTTCTGAAACGCGAAACAGCTTTTTGCCACAGCCAGGAGTGTTTACACCGAGAACAAGGGTGATGCATATGTCCTCCTTCACAAATGGACCAGATTTGGACGCTCGATCCAAGCCCCTTTTTACGCCTAAGAAAGCGCGTAGACTGATGACGATGAGTCTCTTGTTGCCCTGTGCTCTTTGACTTGATGATGGCGCTTCAGGCAATAGACCATTTCGACAATAGACCTTTTAGCTATTCAGCAAAAGAGCCTGGATCGAGCGTTATTTTTATACACTTTTATACACGAGATTCGATCGAGTGGCGTTAGAGCTTCTATCACTATTGTGCACATTCGAAAATTCTACAAAATGTAGCAAAGTATCGTTCGACTGAGATTCTTTTTCAGAATAGCTAAAAGGTCTATTAAAAGAGGAGACTGGGGAGAGTGGTTTGTTCTGGTAAATGGCGGGTGCAGTTCTTGTAAATGGCTGCCGCGTAGTTGGGCCATTGAAGTGAATATAATGTAAACAGCGAGTTTTGCAAGCTGAGGCGAGGATCACTACAGCATCGGCACTGTTTTAGAATTTCAGTTTTGAAATCAGTTTTGGCGTATGTTTAACCGTTAGATTAAGAAAATTCGAATTATGTTCGAACTTTTTCCTCGCATCAATTTTAATCGAATTCAACAAGGATATTCGAGGTTAATCTACATCTACATCTACATCGATACTGAGCAGGACCGAGTATCGGTATAATGCTCAGAGTGCAAGAAATAATAAATTAATTAACAAAAAGTGCTGGAAGATGCCACTGATCAATGATCACTCATCAGACCAAATCAAAAAGGGACTGGAAATTTAAGGGAACAAGGGGGCATTGTGGTAATGGATTGGTCAGTAGCATCTATGTTTAATGCAGGTGCAAATTAATGATAAAAGTTACTTGTTAACTGAAGTGAAAAAAAAAGAAATCTAAAATACAGTTAAGGGCAATCCCTTGACCTGTCTGTGAACAATGTGCGTCTTTGGATTTACAACGTTTATGTTCTTCAATTCAATTTCTTTCTGAAGCTTTCTCTTAAATGTCTCTTCTTTAAGTTGCCTGTATTCAATTGCCTGTAAGTTGCCTGTATTAAAAACTTCAGTTGAATTCCATTCACTTGAAAATCGAAGTCACAGTAAGCTGTCTTATGCTAAATACTTCAAATGTATGATATATTTCGTGAAGTTATGCAGAAAGAGCCTAAACTCGAAGCAAGCATTGCTGTTTGCAGTGCTGAAATAAAGGCTGAAAAGGAAATCAGTTACGAATAGAGGTAAATTAAACGTTTGTCTGTATTTTGCATGGACAGCTATTTGATTAAACCCTAAGACAGCTCCATTGCTGCGTTTTATGCAGTAGCGATTGCCATGTTTACATTATTAACTTCAACGGGCTCACTCCGCGGCAGCCATTTACCAGAACTGCATCCGCCATTTACCAAAACAAACCGCTCTCCCCAGTCTCCGATTTTAATTGTCGAAATGGTCTATAGAGACTTATAGTTAGCCTCACTACCATAAGGACCCTCAAGTTACGCTCATCCCATTGAGTAAAATTTTTCTTGTTGTTATCGCTCCACTGAGGGCCTTATGGACATAGAGCTGTAAAAACGGCAAAAAATTTCAATCGGCGACAGGATTCTGTCGCCCCGTCGTCTACCGATCAGCATGTGGCTTAGAGCAAGGCGGTTTTTGCTTTTGTGGCAAGAATGATCCTTTACCGAAGTACTGATACCTAATTTGATGGTACAGCAGTTATAGAAAACTTATTTTTAAGGCATTTTAGACCCAGTGGTTGTGAAGAAAAAGTAGCAGATGATTTAGGCCCACAGCTACATGCTAAAAAAGAATGCGAATCGAACGACAGATAGCTACATTTTGTAGAATGTTCGAATGTACACAATAATGATAGAGACTCCAACACTGCTCAATCGAACTCTTTTGTGGAGCAGCGGAAAGGTTTCAAATTAGTACGGAACTTTACCGTTTCCGCAAGCGTTTGGGAATAAGTCGTAGTTGTAGCGATATCAGTTCAGGCAAACAGCGAAACTACGACATGTAATCGAGTCTAACTTATAGTATTATTACTATGAAAAACTTGGCCCTACTTAGGCCCAAACTTCGCAATTCCTAACGCACCAATCAGGTTGCGAGATTCAGCAGAGAACAATGATGTCGAATTCTCGATTCGAATGATGCAGTTGACTAGATTTTGAGCAAAGTTACTACGGCAGGTGGCTGAAGTTTTCTCTGGTTTGTTTTGGTCTTAAAAACATGGAAAATGTAGCGTTGAAAGACTCATTGTGGACTTACCAGGTAAAGTAAACATCCTTCTTCAAATTTATGCCAAGTTTCTTTGGTTAAACGCCTGCTTAACGTGGTTTTTATTGCATTTTCGTTCCGAGGAGTGACCGTTGAACAGAGCTACGGCAGTCGTTCGATCCTTATTCGATCGATCGAATCATAATCGAATGCAGGAGATAGGGCCGGGATTTTCACTGTTTCATAATGAGTCCCTCTTGAGCAAGGTTTACCGCAGGGATACAAGGGACTCATCGTCATAAGTCTAGAGAGCGCGTGGCCGAGTGGTTAAGGCGTCTGACTCGTAAAACAAAGGTCAGAACGCCCGTAGGTTCAAATCCCACGCTGGAAAGTTTGGTCGCTGTCCGTAAGTCTAGCCCGGGTCGACCAGAGCCATGTGAGGGAAATATGGTAGCTGCGGTGGGTAGCTGCGGCGAACTGATAGTAAAACATCCGTGGCCCCTGCTGGAAATAAGTCTCTCAGACACTCGCTGGCTAGCCACATTAAATATAAATACCTACCTACTTTCGAGTACCGAATAATCGTCCCCCCCCCCCGCTTATTAATTTTGAAAAATTTTCCAACCCCCCCCCCTCCCCCGCTCTTATTCCAACCCCCCTTTAATTAATTTTTGGCAAAAGGAGATGATAGTAAACATAATTTCTGAATAAACGCACGAAAGAGTCGCACGAAGTGCATTCAACAGAAACAGAACTCAAAAGTAAATGTATTAGTAACATCACTGTTCACATAAATATGCATATAAAGGCCAATTTCCAGTCAGCGGAATTTTCCGAGCGGACGGAATTTAGACAATAAAAAGTTGCTCAGCCGTAACTATCTATTGAATTTCAGAGCGACATTTTCTCTAACAAACAAAAGAATTTCCGCCCGCTCGGATAATTCCACTGACTGGAAATCAGCCTTAAGAGACGTGTTTACCTAAGAAAAGGACTATTTTCTATTTCTCCAAGACCCTCCACCGATTATTCCAACCCCCCCGATTACTGTTATATTGAACCATTTTCGACCCCCACAATTATTCTCACCCCCCCCCGTTTATTCGGTACTCCAGAGTACCTACCTGCTTTCATCCCAATTTTGATGAATTTTTTTCTAAGAACACAGAACTTTACTAGATGACCGAGATGGAATGTGCATAATCCTTATAAGGATTGTAGTATCCGGTTAATGAGCAATGAGCAGTTGCTTTAAAAGCTCTGCCTTACCTCCCTACTCTGTAGCCGAAACGAGCTAAAAGCTATGTAATATTTGTTTCCTTGTGTCTAATTGAAGAAAAAAGAGAAATGTTTGTTACCTATCTTGGTTGAATATATCCTTGGTTGAATTTATGACATTTTAGAGGCAGTCTATATAATAATTCTCTACAACGATATCCCTTCAGTACAAGCGTTAAAAATCTTACAAAAAGAACTTAATATAGCAATCAAATAAACTGATCTTCCAGGGAGTCGTTCTTGAGGGGGCTGGAATTAATTATCAAGGCTCATCAGATGTTTTTTTAGACGTGTTTTAAACAGGCGCAGAGATGGCAGTTCTCTGATATTAACTGGAATATCATTCCAAGCCTTAATGCCCGAGTAATGAAATCCTTTCTTGGTTGATTCAATATTTAGCTTGGGAATATGGAGATCTCTATGATTCCTCGCATTATAATTTGATATAGTACATCTCTGTTGGAACATATTCCATAAGCTTTCAGGGCATTGTTTGTTTACAATCTTATATACCATAACACAGCGATCAAAACGAACAAGATTCACAACGAAGTCTACTTTTGCACAGTCGTTCTGCAAAGTGAAGATCAAAGACCTTTACAATAGACGATCTTGTTCGGGATGCTACCAATGAAAGTCTTTCGGATTTTCCCTAGAAGAGCCAGACGCCCGTCCCAAAGCGCTTTGAAATTTGGATTCTGCGCAGCTCCTTTTGGGGCATGGGGACGAGGTTGGTCTGCGCAGCATCGATCATCGCTCTTCATCCTTCCTTTCTGAAATCGCTCATGCCCCAAAACGCTTCGCTCATCCTATTGATCAGCGAGCTAATCAGAGTTAACGTCTTTTCCTTTGTGATCTACAGTAGGGGGATTTGGCAGTATCCCGAACAAGATTACGCTAAAGATGGCGGCGTGGAACTTTCTACCAAGATACATTGCACTCTTTAATCGAATTAAAGATTCGTAATTAGAACGCAATGCATCTTGGTAAAAAGTTCCTCACCGCCATCTTTGGCATAGACGACTATTAAATTCTTTGGATTATGTTTCATTCATCGAAAGATTTGCAAGAGAATGATCTATTTGCACAGAAGCTTGAAAATCTACTTTGTATTGAACCATAGTTATATGTGCCTCCGTCTTCATTTTCTTTCGTTGGTCTTCAGTATTCGTTTTAAAGACCCATGAAATGAGGCCAGATGAATCATTTGGGAAGATGAAGAGTCAGAAGCCCCATGAGGCTTCAGAATGAAAGAAAGGGATACCATGCTAATTTCCACAGGGGGCAAAGGAGCAACAGCTCCTCCCAGTCAGGGAGTCTCACTTGCCAGTCCTCAGTTCTTAGGGATTTTGGTCTCCAGTTCTTTTTCTCTCTAATGGTGATTTAAACCACACAACTCATTTTAACGAAATTTTCTAACATATCAAATCTTTGCTACCTATTTTAGCCATATGTGGTTGGATTATCTTACTAAAATCATTGTTTGTATTGACATTCATCATTGTGCTAGTTTAAACGCGTCTTTGAATGATACAGTTTTGCCCACAGATTGACAAGTTTGTTGTCGCATCTTGTCATTCTATCGTCTGAGCAACTTGCTTGAGGACTGTTTGTTCTCGCTTTCTGCAACCAGTGACTTTGCCATGATCAACGGAAATCCTTGTGACGTATTTTCATTGTTGTTGTTCTTGTACAGAAGGGAAGGAAAGAGAGGCTCTGGTTGCAAGTCTTGTGCGGTCAATGCTTTATGGGTCATATAACTCAAGAATCCTAATGACTGTTTATCTAGACTCCAAAAAAGAGTCATTTGGTTGCTTCCCGGCTTTTGAAAC
Source organism: Aurelia sp. 4 Dawson et al 2005 (assembly GCA_964019985.1). NCBI lineage: Eukaryota > Metazoa > Cnidaria > Scyphozoa > Semaeostomeae > Ulmaridae > Aurelia > Aurelia sp. 4 Dawson et al 2005. The sequence goes on along the minus strand of OZ026494.1, from coordinate 9,878,414 downwards.
AATTCCATTCCCTGAATATCAAGGCAATGATATTGAAACCTTTCTTGTTTTATTGCCGATACGTCCAATTAGGTAATAGGTTCAGTGATTTAATCAGCTTTAATCGGCCATTCCTTCCCATCGAAATGGGAGATTTTCTGAAAAGAGCCCCTTCCGAAAACCTGCAAAAACGAGTAAAAACGACAAGCAATGTATCCCTTTGTTCCCCTTCCTAGCACTAATGACACTTGACTTGGATGTGCTCATTTTTTTTATCCTCATGGGAGAATGGAATCGCCCTGACTAAGTTTTTCACACTAGAAGGCAGACTTTTTCATTTCCCCAAGAAGACAGCAGTGCTAAAGCACGCGCAGGTCATCGCTGTGAGGTAAACATGTTATGGAAACTTGCTCATTCATAGTTAGGGACAGTGAAAATTTACCATATGACATGGCCGGTGGACAAAAAACTTTTTAGGAAAAACATCTGCTCGCCCCGTATGAAATTATTGCAGAAAAAACTAACTGCCCCGTTGCCCTTTCCTTAAGTCTTTCAAAATGTTTCTGCCTTGTGTTCATGAGCAACAGATGTTTTACAATACGTATCACTGATGAAGTAGCCGAAGATCATTACAAAATTAATTCTTGTACTTACGAATGTTTTTTGCAATGAAAAATTTATTGTGGAGATTGAGAGATGTGACTGATGCAAGTAACTGACCAGGAAATTTTGCGCCTTCTAAGATATATATCCTTCCAATCATTTCTCTGCTTGCATGATTCACAACAATGCTCTCAAAATGAGACATTTTACATTTAAAATTTCATCTTGAGCTCATTGATAACTACTGCCCCGTTGATATTTACCTCAAAAAGGTATTGACTCACCTCTGATAAGCTCCATAAAAGTAGTTACCCCGTTACGTTTTGCACAGGCTATGTTATAAAATAAACTTTGCTCTGTCCCTTATCGCACGTTTTTAAGGTACGCTTTTCAAAGATTTTTTTAAAATACCCTGCAAAATCTGAACGGAGTGACAATTCTTATTTTATCAGTTCAGTCAGATATTGCGAAATGTCACTGCTTCTCAGAGACCAGTAGCCTTTCAAACGCCGGGCCACTTTATTGACTCACCGGGTAAGGTCATGAAATTCAAGCATTCTAATGAGTTTTCGATATGTTTAAAGAATAAGATCATGAAGCTCAGCTTAATTAAGCGAAACCAAGGACTCACTTCGTACATTGTCCATGTTCACTTGATCGTGAAACTCAAGAATTCCAATGTTTTCATGTTTCAAGGCTCCGATCTTAAGCTTTCTGTAATAGATTGACTTTCTTGTTTGCTGAGTGTTTTCAAGCGTAATCCTATTTGGTCAAGCATGCCACGGCTTGAATTTTCATCACTACAATATTTTGTTTCCCAGATATGTGAACGTAAATAGAGAAGACAACTTTCTTGCTATATCATCAACTGTTATTGATCGGATCAAGGAGCACTTGCAGATCAAGAGAAGGGCAGTTTTGAAAGGCAAAAGTTGTTATCAGAGCAAGTGCAAATCACAGGTACCTATTCTTACATAAATGGTTTTTTCAATGAATGAGATATCGCCCTTGGGGAACTTAGCTTTCGGATTGCTAAAAAATTAAGGAACTCTATTACTGGGAGTACTATTTACTTTAATGGAGAAAATCTATTGTATCTTTAACTTTATTCTCACTTCTATCCTGTATCAAGGTACTCAAAGCAAATTCTAAAGCCCCGGAGATGTGGGTACACGACCTGGGAATGGACGGGCGTCTGCCAACTAGTTTCAAAGAGGCAGCCCTTGCTAATTGCCAAGATTGGCCTTTGTTTCTCAGTTTGATAAATAATGGCGGAAAACTAGTTCAACTAGTTCTTCCCAATTTCAGCCCAACCGACCCATGTAAGGGGAAAATTTGCTAAAAAATAAACCCTTGTTGGAAAAGTTTTACCAAAATTGAAAAGTTTCACGAGGATTAGGGATGCTAGCTACGATTTTCCAAAAAGTATCTGCCCATTGTTACTGTACAACAAATATACAGAAGTTTGGTGGAACCATACATCATACTTCAGATACAGCTGCCCGGTATGGCGAGTTGCTGGTATCAATGCTATCAACAGGCTGCAAAATCTCCAAAATATGGCGGCAAGAATCGTCACAAACAGTGCTTATGATGCTTCTGCCCTACCCATAATCAGGAAACTTGCTTGGCCCACCATCAATGAGCTTATCGAATCAGAAACCGTGATGATGGTGGACAAATTTGTAAAGAACCAAGTTCCCATTTACCTTACTGAAATGTTTGTCAAGCTGTCTGATGCCGTTCCTCTTTGCAAATCGGCCTTCGGCCAGAAATGCTTTTCATATAAGGGTGCTAAATTATGGAATGATCTTTCGATTGAAGTCAAATCACTAAAATCTTACGAAATATTCAAAAAACGTATCAACAGTGTCAGCACATAATACTGACTCTCTCTTTCATGTTATAGTTGGCATCACTTTAATTTGTTTATACGATAATTTTGTAAATAAGGTTTTTTAATTATGTATGCTTTTCTTAGTTTTGCATTTATTTGCACATTTTCATTAATTTCATTTCATTTAACATTATTTATACACGAAAAACCCTTCAACAAATAAAATGCAAACTTACTTATTAATTTACAATTCAATTCACTATTATGTACCTAAAAAGCCTAAAATCCTAAATTCCTAATCTGCTGTTGTTCCAGAGAGTCATGTTTTAAATCAGTCCACTGTAAATCAGTCCTTTGACTGACGTGGCCACCGTGCGTAAAGAATTTAAAATCAAATCAAACCTGTTTGGGCGGCCCATATCGTACCGTCAACATGCTATCTACGCCCCGGTGTTTCTAGACATTACAAAGCTTCAGAAAGCATTGTTTTGAAATGTTCAAGAGCGCACAGGTAATAAACATGAATATTCTTATTGAACTTGCAAGAAACTCGAAAAAACTCTGAATATACACAATCTGATCATTTCAGAAGCTTTTAGTTCTGGCTCAAATTATTCGTTACGTACCCGTTTCTCACAACCCGGACAGATTTGTATCTGACCGACTCAGATCAAACAGTGCTTGCTCAGACAATATGTGTCTTAAATAGGTTTATTATTCCTGCAGTCATCCGTATTATGGTGTGGCTAGTCGGCAGATCCTAAAGTACCAAACGACAACGACGGAATTTTGAATTGAAAATAGACTAGTGTTTTGCACAAGTGAAGACGAAGTAGAAATTTGACTAGAATTGCCTTTATCAAATAAAGTTTCTTATCATATATTTTTCCATTGATGGGGTGTTTTTTGAGTTTTGGCAGTCGGAGAGTTGAGTCTCTTCTAAGCAATGCCATATGGAAAAATGACATTGTAAGAAGAAGGCAACTCTAATACAAATGAGGCAGAAAGTTCTTTACACAGACAGAATACATTTCAAGTATGCAAAAATAGCAATTTTTGGCATATGCTGGCTGTATCGCTAACGCACTGTCCGAAATCACTGCTATTGTCAGAAAACCACCAAAAACTGTGGACTATCTAGACCGAAAGTGCAAAATTGGATCTGAGAATCTTTGAGGAAATATGGATAAAGGCTGTTCTTTTCGTTTCTGCTGCTAGATTACCAGAGTCAGCACCCTACATAATTCTTTAATTCTATGTTTTGCTTTAATCATTCGCTTTGTAAACCACACATTTGCCAAAGGGAAATCGGCAGTAACTTTGCTTCTTTACTGTTTTACGACAAGTAGCCACATACAATAGCAACGATATGGACTCGCAGTTGCTGTTATGCTCCAAACCGTGTCACTACGAAAGTGAAAACCCGGTAGAACGTAGCTACGATGGTGGTCTGGAGGATATTCCGTAAGGTGGAGGTTGTTCAATGAGATGCAGAGATCAGTCATTTTTTTAGAGGGATAACATGCAGTCAGTAGGAAAACATTCAGTTCTACGGTGTGATAAAATACAATAGAAGGAAGAATAGCATCGCGTCGTTGGATGGGTAACATGCAGATATTCAGTTACTCGGAGGGATAACATACAGTAAAGCGGATGGATAGCACCTTGTCGTTGGAAGGATACCTTGCAGTTATTCAGTTATTCAGAGGGATGATATATAGTAAGACGGAAGGATAGCATCGTTTCCTTGGATGGATAACATGCAGTTATTCATATAGTCAGAGGGATAGCATATAGTAAGGCGGACGGATAACATCTTGTGGCAAGAGGGATAGCTTGCTGTTATTCAGTTAGTCAGAGGGATAACATACAGTAAAGCGAATGGAGTCGATGGATAGAATCTTATTGTTGGAGGGATAACTGCAGTTATTCAGACGTTGAGAGGGATAGCATACAGTAAAGAGGACGGATAACATCTTATCGCTAGAGGGATGGCTTGCAGTTATTCAGTTAGTCAGAGGGATAACTTACAATAAAGCAGAGCGAGAGCATCTTGTTGTGGGATACCTTGCAATGATGCAGGTATTCGCATGGATAGCATACAGTATAGTGGAAAGATAACATTTTGTCGCGAGAGGGATAACTTGCAGTCATCCAGTTAGTCAGAGCGATAACATACAATAAAGTAGATCGATAGCTTCTTGTTGCTTGACGGATACCTTGAAGCTATTCAGGTATTCGCAGGGATAGCATACAGTAAAGTGGAGAGATGATATCTTGTCGCGAGAGGGACAACTTGCAGTTATTCAGTTATTCGGTAGGATAACATAAAGATAGACGGAAGGATAGCGTTGCGTCGCTGGAGGATAGTATGCAGTTATTCAGATATTGAGAGGGATAGCATGCGGTAAAGCGGAGAGATAATATCTTGTAGTTAGAGGAATAGCTTTCAGTTATTCAGTTATTCGTAGGGATAACATACAATAAAGTGAAGGGAAAACATCTTGTTTTGGCGGGATACCTTGCAGTTATTCAGATATTCAGAGGAATAACACACAATAAGGTTTAGAGATGACAAACAGTGTGAAGGAGCAATTACTGCTAGACTGGTGCAGACGTTCTGCAGGGTGGTGGTGAATTCGACTTTGAAGCTGATGTTTCCAGCTTTATTTTAATAAAAATGCTAGCATGAGAATACTCCTTAATCGCTTGATCCCTGACGCTACAAGAAAACTGTGGTAACACCAAAACCAATTGCTTGTGGTCATTAAAATACCGGCAAATTTTGGTGATTCAGGCATTGTAAAGAACCATGGTGTGCAATTCGTCCAAGAAACAGGATATCGTACAGTCAATAAAACCATTCCAGCATGACATTTATTGACAGGTGCCCAGGTTTTATTTAAGCTTTTCTTTAAGCAGTAGGCTGTTTTTGCAAAGCAATGCAAGGGGTGGATTCAACTCTAAAGGATCTTTGCTTTTGTTCATCAATTTTGATGACTTGATTGGAATGAAATGCGATGATAGTCACATCAGGGGGCAAGTGAAGACAGCATGCGTACACTAAGCATCTCAAATTGCTGTTGTTCATTTGGAGCCCGATGTACAGCAAAACTTCACTTATGAAAAAGCTAATCTTTTGGAGTTTATTGACCCATATCAGTTGACAACACACGGAGTGGAAGAAAATCGCTAAAGAGAGTATAATCATCATCATACTATTGTGATCACTAACGATTCTCATTGCACGGTAAGTGCTTGGAAAAGTTTCACTTAAAGTTATTTGAAGGAGATAAGCAGTTAAATCAAAATCTGAGGGACAATTGAAGACAGCATGCGAAAAGTGAACATCTCAAGTTGCTATTGCTTGAAGCCCGACATAGCAACAGCAAAGCAACATAGTAAGGTAGACTAATGCCTTTTCACCCCTTGTATCCCGCATTCTTTGATTTGCTGATATTACTAATGGACTCATAATAAGACTTGGTAAATGGGGAATAATAATAAAACTCTTAAAAAGTGGGCCTACTTTTTCGATACGGCCTAAAAAAGCGGCGTTCCTCTTAAAACTGAACATCTCAAGTTGCTATTGCTGGTAGCCATACGTAGCTACAGCAAAGCAACATAGTAAGGTAGACTAATGCCTTTTCACCCCTTGTATCCCGCATTCTTTGATTTGCTGATATTACTAATGGACACATAATAAGACTTGGTAAATAGGGACTCATAGTAAGACTCTAAAGGATCTTGGGTTGGGAGTGGGCCTACTTTTCCAATACAGCCTAAAAAAGTGGCATTCCTCTTACACTCCACAAAATGTCTTTTAACTCTGGTCTAATGAGCTTGAACATTGATTGGAAGGCTCTTACTAATCGTAAAAAGCCTATCTTTTAGGCAGGAATCTTCCCAAATAGATCCTTCGAAGTTGCGAGAATTCTAAGCCTCATGAACCGTTTTTTGTATGCAAAAACAACAGCTGTCTGAATAGTGTCTTTTGATTGGTTGCAAACTTGTATCTAGCAATTTGATTGATGAATACGGCCCACTTTTCAAGAGTAACATTTTTAGTCCCTATTGACCAAGTGATGTCAGCAAATCAAAGAGGGTAGGGAAATAAGGCACGAAAAGGCATAAGTCTAATATTAAGGTAGAAGCTTCGGAGTTTATTGAACCCGACTGATTGTTAACAGATGTTACAAAGAAAAGTTTGAAAAAATGCGACTGTTGTCGTAAAATTGAGATTACTGTTCTCAACGATTTTCATTTGATGCAAGAGAAATCACTTTATGAAATATCCTATGATAGGTATGAAGACTTCTATTTTCATCAAAAGAAGCCTTCTTGAACATCCTATAGATTGCTCACTGAATTTACCTATGGTAGCACTGATTGGGCAATGAAGACGCAGCAATCAGAAAGACTAGTGCTGGCAAGCTTAAGTATTTGCGCTGTAAAGCAGAGTTCACAAAGAAGGTAACGATCTGACTCCATTTATTCTTGAACCAAATTATGTTCCAAAAGTATGAAGGCTTGGTAATTATTGGAAGACCGATCGCTTGCTCAACACCACAACTAGCCAATCACAGCCATGACATGACAGCATGCCTTTAAAATCGGCCTCAACCTATAGATGCCACGTGAGATTTACGATAACGCCAGATTCCATATAAAGACACTCCAGTTTAGCTATTAACCATGTGATCTGTTTCGAGACAGACTGTAGCCGACATTAGATGCTAAGAATAAACCTTTTTACTTCTCAAAAAAGAGGTTTGGATCGAGCTTCCAAATTCGGTAAACTTGTGAAGGAAAACAATAGCATAGCATAACGATGCTAGCTGTAGCGAGAAGTTGCTTTTGGATCACAGCACAGACACTTTTCGGAGAGGTCATTGTTGAAAATTAATGCACAGTGGCTTAGCAATGATTCTGTTTACACAAAGGGAAGTGTTTGGTCTTTCCTTTTTTTCTCGTAATTTTCATTCTTTGTTAAGATGAGTTTTCTTTCAGCTGAATAACAACAGCCGAAAACAGCAAAGTTCGATGTGAAGGTGAAGGTGAAGGTGAATTTGAAGGTGAAGGTGAAGTTGCTTTTTCCAGCTCCAAGCCCTGGGATCGCAGATATAGAGCAGACCTAATCGAGTCCGCCACCCCTTGTCAAAACGCTCAAGTGCAGTGGCGGAGTGGGTTCGAATTCCCTACTGGGATTCGAACCCACTCCGCCTGATTGTTCTGGCTGCAATGTTTGAGGATTACACCATTGCGCCACAACACTTTCAGTGTGCAACTCATGAAATTAAACCTCTGTATGCTCGTACTTTCGAACTGCAACTGTTGTTACATCACAAATCAGCTAAAGAGATTCAGCGAAAACAACGAGAAACAAGGCCAAAGGGAAAGTGAAACTATCCAAATATGAACTAAATCACCACTAACTGGCTTTGAGTAAGGTTCTTGTTTACTGTTTCCATGCAAAGTGTTCTGAAATCCGCAGCAACTTACTGCCACATTTAGCAGCATTCATACCGAAAACGGTGGTCATGATTTTGTTTTCTTGGCAAAACTTACCAGATTTGAACGCTCGATCCAAACATCCGTTTTAAGAAGTAAAAAAGTTTCGTGGAATCCAGAGACGGACATACTTCATGTTTTGATTAAGTAACTTGTATATCGTGGTATCACATTTTGCAATTTGACTATAAAGGGAGTAAACAAATTGTGCAGACGTTTGAAGCTCACATACCATTTGTCAAACTTTTATGAACTGATAATGCTAGCGTAGCAAGTACAGCAACTCAGACACGAAAATTTGGCTCGTCGTAATCTGTCTTATCATTGTAACGTTACAAGGGATTTTTTGAAAACGAAATCAGACAAATACGTAGACTAATGATGATGATGAATTCCTTGTATCCCTGCAGTAAACCTTGCTCAACAGGGATTCATAATGAAGCAATTAAAAACCTGGCACTATCTTAGGCATTCAATCGATCGAATCAGGATCAAACGACTTCCGTAATTCTGTTCAATGGTCACTCTTCAGAAAGAAACTGCGATAAAAACCGCGGTAAGCAGACACTTAATCAATGAAATTTGTTATAGAACTAAAGAAGGAAGTTCACTTTACCTGGGGAGTGCATCCATGTTTCTAAGACCAAACAAACCAGAAAAATCTTCAACTACCTGCCGCAGCAACTTCATTCAAAATCTAGTCAAATGCATCATTCGAATAGAAAATTCGACAACATTGTTCTCTGCCAAATCTCGCCATCTGAATGGTACTGGAGGAATCGTGAAGTTTGGGTCTGAATAGGAGCAGGTTTTTCAGAGTAAAAATTACGAGTCTCTGTTGACCGAAGCGTCATCTTCAAGTCAAAGAGCACAGGGAATCAAGAGACTCCTCGTTAAATGTCTAACCATAGATATGGTCTAACAAATACGTATCTGTTCGCTGGTTGGCGTTACATCACAAAATCAATGCCCGTCTCATCACTCCCGTCTCAAAACAATAACGAAATCAGACAAACATTTATTCATTCCATAGAATGAGGGAAAGATTAGAAAGGCTTTTGTTTCTTCCTCCTCTGGTGTTTTCATATTGTGTATGATATTATGATCACAATGGGTTATCAACAGCGAATTTCCATATTACCATTTTTCCACACTTCCACGTTTGGAAAGAGAGAGGATATAGCAACTTAAAAAATCATCGCGAGAAGTAGGCGGCAAACCGCAATCATGGTATGGCCCCGGACAATCGTTAAGGTCCTTCCTTATAAATCGTTTTGGCCCAGTCCTGCTTCTTGCGTTTGAAAATAATCGAGCTGTCTGTTTACTAGAATGACATGATTTACTGGAATGTTGAACTGTCATGAATCATTTTCATGAAACGGTCTCTTTATCACAATGATTGTCGTTTCTATCCTTGTCATCAAACTTTTAATCAGACTGCGCTCCCCGCCTGATGTCTACAATTATCAGTTTATCGGAATCTCCATTCTCTTTACCACATAGTCTACACTACCCTGGGCACATTCCTTCTACTCATATAGACAGGGCCATGAAAAACCTTTTGTTTAAATATATCTCTTGCTTGTTTATCAGCATAATGAAATTCTATTTGGAATATATTTAAGAAATCGAGCCAGAATGTAAATGTAATTGCAAGTGTCACGACGAAAAGTTCCATTTTTCATCCTTAGGATGATATGATAAAAGGACGCAGTGGAGCCACAGTAGAGACCAGATGACCAAGTGTCCTTCTCCGCTGTGCCTGCTACATAGAAATGTATCTACCTTGCATTTTTATTTTTTTAGATCCATAGAAATGAAAATAAAAAGGACTGAGCAAGTCGTTATTATTCCACGAATCCAAAAGTAGTATAACTACTGACAAATCCATATGTTGGTGACAAAATCCAGTAGTTAAGACATCATGATCAAGAAGCAAATAATTATCAGAATGTTTCGCACTCAAGCTCGTGCCATCACCAATCAATGAGTCCAAATACATTTGCTGTTCATACCGGATGAATCGGAAAAAAACGTTCGGCGTTTGAAAGGCTACTGCTCCCTGAGTATATAAGCAATGATATTTTGCAATACCTTATTGAATAGGTAACATGTTCAATTATTTTTAGAAATTTTTCTGGCTAAAATTGGTCACGCCCTTCAGATTCTGTAAGCGATATTCTAAAATGAATCCGTTTTGCGAAACGTTAAAAAACGTGCTAAACTTTCAAGTAAGAATCCCTTATGTGTTTATCTCACAGCAATGACTTTCAGCCCGCTTTAGCACGTGCTTTCCTTTTGGCGGGTTGAAAGCTCTTCTTCCTAGTGATAATATCTTATTCAGGAGGATTCCATTCTCCCATGAGGACAAACTCCATGAGCACACCCAAGAGTCACTATTGCTAGGAAGGAGAACAAAGAGAAATCTTGTTTGGTGTTTTCATTCGTTTTTGCAGGTTTCGAAAGGGGCTTTCTGCAGAAAAGCTCCTGTTTCGATGGGAAGGAATGACCGATTAAACTCGGGTAAATTACTTAACCTAATTTGACATATTTAGTATAAAACAAGACAGTTTCATTTCCATTGCTTTGATATTCAGGAATCAGGATTTTTTCAAACGCCTGACGTTTTTATTGATTCACCCGGTGTAGCACTTATTATGAATCCGGTTCAACTAGTCAGTCAAAACAACTTGAAGTCAAGAAAGTAGTAAAAAAATAAGTAGAAATTCTATTTGAAGCTTCCTCGATGCAGTGAAGCCTATTGTCTAACTCAGATTAGGTGTAAGAAGAAATTTCCGCGAGAAAAACAATAAATATGATTTGCATGAATAGTTTTTGGGTTATCTTAAACCTCACCTAACATTAATGTGAGAGACTATAATTCTATAGAGAGACCTAATATTGGTTTTTCATCCAGGGCTTATCTACCACGACACAACCCAAGGCAAGTGGTGTTGAAAACTTTCAAGCTACGAATAAAATGTGAGATCTTTGGCCATAAAGCAGCCTTGTGTGGGAATACAGAATACTGAACACGGAAAGATCATAAGATGGCTACTAACCGAAGGCTGTTGATCGTCTCAGAAGTACTTTGCTGCTGTCTGTTATGGTATTTACTGTCATTCTTTATACTACCATGGGTGTGGCCGTTCTTTTTGACCTACTATCTATGCAAGCTGGTTGAGCAGTTGATCTACAAAATACGCTACAATGCCATATCATCAGGCTATATCGATTCACTATGGCTCAGAGAGAATCCGGTTAATCGTATCATAATAAATGCGTTGCTTGTGACAGAAGGTGATGTGGACATCTCACGCTTCAGAGAAAAGTTGACACAAAAACTCCAAGTAAATAACAACAGTAACAGAAACCCATATTTCAAGGTAAATAAACGGCTTTTGCCAGGATATTTCCATTACTATTGGGTGGATGAAGAAAATTTCAACATCGCAAATCATGTAAAGCTTTGGCCAAAACTCATCGCTTCCAAATTGGCTTTGCGAGAACTGCTTTCAGACCTGTGTTCAAAAGAATTTGAAGCAAATTCTTCACCATGGGAATTCATTCTGATTTCGTTTCTTGATGGCGATAAAATGTTTAAAACTGCATTATTTGTGCGCATGCATCACTGCATGGCCGATGGCATCAGTCTTGCACGATTCCTGGTAAACGAACTCGCAGATGACATAGTAGTAACAGTCCCATTGAGAAAATTCTCGGAGATCAGCAGGTGTTTGATGATGTTAAAGGGGCTATTTTGGGGGCCATACTTTATGCTGAATATCCTAACATTGCCTGGTGATCAATCAATATTACACGGAAGGGACTTGATCGGGTCAAAAGCTGTCACGTGGACAGAAGCAATTGATTTTTCCATTGTCAAAGATATTAAGAACAAAACATCTAGCACCGTCAACGATGTTCTTGTCAGCACTATGAGTGGTGCCGTGAACAACTTCTTCCGCAAAAAGGCTGTTACTTTTGTTGAGGACATCAAAGTTGCGATTCCGATCGACTTGAGATCGAATATGGATGATGCCGCGATAAAGTTTGAAAACGAAATAACTGTACTGCCATTTCAATTGCCAACAAGCACTGTAGACCCTTTGGTGCAGCTCAAAGAAGTCAAATTACGTTCAAATGAACTCAAAACGTCAGGGGAGCCATTTGCCCTTGGAATTGCGTTGAAGCTGTGTACAAGAGTCGTTCCATGCTTTATGCTCGATCCACTTAACAGATTCATCTGCCAGAAAACAACAGCAGTGTTATCAAATTTGCCTGGTCCACAAAATACGATCAAGGTATGCGATCGTGAAATGACAACAATGACATTCTGGGCACCACAGAGGGATAACATTGGACTCTCCTTCTCATTTGCTACATATGGTAATAAGCTGTTCATTGGGGTTCAAAGTGATGTCGCGCTGTTAGCGGAACCAGATGAAATTTGTAAAGAATTCCTCGGAAAGTTACTTGATTTGCAAAGAGCTGTAGACAATACGATCGATAAGAGAGATAGTGCGACAGCTTGGAAACTAGACGGAGTTTGTTTGTAAGTGGTTTTGTGACTATCTCGTTTAGGGGCGACGTCATAGGACCCACTCTGATGGTTCGAATAGCCGGTCTCACTGTAACATAAGCATTTTGTCTACACTCATCTCTTTTATTAGAAATAGCCTCTATCAAAAATCGAGTAAGAAATATAGGTTCAAGTTTTCGAAGATTGAGAAACTGTGATGCCTTGATTGAAAAAGCCAAGAAATTTTCATGATTTGCGGCTTTGACGTTCCCAGGTTGCTCAAAATTTTTTAAACACCGCACAGAAATGGCAAATATTTTCGGATTGTTTGAGCGTGGATTGTGCCATTACTTGTCTCGAGACACTACCAAGTAATATGAAAGCCTTTCTAGTAGAAATAAGTTTAATTCCACTCTTTGGAAATCTGCACAATAAGATTTAAGACATTACCTACCAGCCCTAAGGACCTTTAAAAACGTCAGTACAGAAGGCACTTCAGTAATTTGCATTTTGAGGGTATATCCAACAAACATACAGGTAGTAATAGAACTTTCATGAAACTCATGAGTAACACAGACTGCATGGAATATGTAACAAATATGGCACTTTTAATTTGAGAGCACACCGTAACCATGGCAGCACTTTAGTTTGCATCTATTCGTTTCTCTTTGGCAGTTAAATAGCTTTTTGTAGAAGCAGAACGTGTAGAACACTCCATTTTCTATAAGAAACCGCTTACCAGGAACTGGAGGCTCAGTTTTTTAAGAAAGCAAAGAAGTTATTAATTGAAAGAGCTAAGGAACTTTGCAATTTGTACCTTCGATTTTTCCTGGTTATTCAAAGATTCTTTGACACTCTAAGAGTAATAGTAACTGTTTTGATTAGGGTCTACTATAATCAAATAGGTAGGCTGGGGTATAATGTGTAGTGTTGATGCCCGGAGGATGTACATAACTTGTTGAGGGTATGTGTATGTGCAAGGGTGTTAGGAAAGGGATGTTTTGATTGGCTATTTATTTACCTTGTTTTGATCCCTGTGTCTAGCTTTATTGTCTTGTTTTCTGTTCTGTTTCGTCTTCAAGTGAGCTTGGTTAGGCCCAACCGCTCTCAAGTTGCTTGAATAGAGCTCCCTTGTATTTCTGTGCCTTAGTGCGCCTTCGCACAAGAAAGGCTCACTAAGACACAGAAATACATGGGAGCTCTATTCGAGCAATCTGAGAGGGGTTGGGCCTAACGACGCTCAACTGTAGACGAAACTGAACAGAAAATAAGATAAAAAAAACAAAACATAGGGATCAAAACAAGGTAAATAGATAATCAATCAAAGCATCCGTGTCCTAACACCTTTGGTTTTAGGGGTTTTTAGGGGTCTTAGGCATCCTTGTTCGGCAGATTTTCCTTAAACGTGGGTGGGGATTGGCTGAATTCCGCACAAAATAGTTTAAGATGGGTAGTTTTGTGCCAAAATCATCATAAAAGTGGGTACGAAGGCAAGTTTTGGTAATAGACGATTACGCTAAAGATGGCGGCGGGGAACTCTTTACCAAGATGCACTGCGTTCTTTAATCGAATTTCTATAGAATCGTTAAAGATTCATAATTCGAACGCAATGAATCGTGGTAAAAAGTTCCTCGCCGCCATCTTTAGCGTAATCGTCTATTGAAAGAGAGTACCTTTCTGAAAATAGGGCGGCAGACCTCCGTCCATCCACAAGTCACGTATCCCCCGGCACTGATTGCAGGGGGAAACAGTAGACGCAGATCTGATAAATCAACAGTCATGGTGTCATGGAGGATTGTGTGTGAGCAGTTCTAGAAAGATAAGAGGGAAACTCGGAACAACGACCTTGGCAAGTTCTATCCAAAATTTTACCCTACGCATTTTACCCTACCCTTAACTTGCCCATTTTACCCCAGTAGGACCTACTTGTTTCGAGACTTTACTAAGTTATTTGGTAGCCCTTGTAAAAAATGAATTAAGTACACACCACGGGCTTGAATGTTTAAGAAACTCATTAAATTCTCTTGGTAGCGAAGGCGTCCTAGAATATAAAAAACTGACCACCAGTTCCGAAACTTAGTTTCTTATCAAATTTGAGTGTACATTTGAGTAATCATTAATCCGTGTCGTAAGATTTTTGAGTAACATACAGTAGGTGTGTTTTTGTAAAGTTTGGTTAACTTATAATCGGGGAAACGTATGATTTATTTGCCAGAGTCAGAGCATTTAAAAACATGAATCTTGAATGTATGCATCATATTGCATTTGAAAGAACAAAGAAGTTCTGTCTTTCATCAGATATCAGACGAAAATAATCGCGAAGAAATACAATAAATGATTTTTAATGTGTAATTTTCCAGTCATCGTGAATCTCCCCCTCCTGATATCTACTGCGGGACAGACTTGAAATTATATGTAGATAGCAACTGGGCTTTACTTTATTTATAGTAGCGGAAACTATTTAGCAAAATTCATTACAGTACAGTCAAATGCCAATTTTTAACCCAAAGTCTGGACAGTTTTCTGTCTCTATTGCAGGTTTCAACAGTATTTTAATTTCATCGCTTCATTATGCACTAACGCCACCACCGTCCCTTTATTCTTCTTCTTTTCTATTATTCTACCCACCCGGTTTGCAGTTTTTATTCCCTTCTTTGCCTTTCCTGAACCCCCGCCCTCCACGAACTAATCAATAATTTTTGGAAGCACATTACAATCATAGAATACTGAAATATAGTAATCTAAAAAAAATGATGGAGTTTGAGTAGATGTACAGTACCGGGTGAGCCAGAAAAAAGTTCCCATTTTTTAAAATTCGTAGCATGAAGAGTACTTCAAATATCTGAATGATTAAATTTCCAGTTAAAGGCCGAACGATCGAAGTATTTTTGTGATTTTTCTCGCTGTCTTACCAGTACTAGATGTATCGGTAAATTTAACTTTATATTGCAAAATGACAGAAAAAGAGAAAAAGAGCCAAAAACATTGATCAAATTGCAAGGATCAGTGGCGTAGCGAAGACAGTCGAGGCCCTTAGGGATATTTCCACTTGGGCCCCGCCCCAGTTAAAGCATTCGTAGATGATGTGATAAGGACATCAAAATAGCTACCCTGTTAAGTTTAGACTGGAAGTTAATAAGTTCCGCAGACAAAGATTATACAACTGCAGTGATCTACTTTCAACATATGTGTTGTCGTAGCAGGGGCAAATCAGTAGAAGAGGCAGAAAAATGAGGGAGTCTTTGGGCAAAGCCCCCAGGAAATTTTGAGGAAATTCCCTATACTTTGGTTGAGAATAGATCTCCTGAATCCATTTCAAATTTTTGAGAAACCATCGCCTACTGTTGCCAAGAAGACCAATCGGAAGGACCACGGAGCGATCCAGGAAGTGGATGGACTGGGCAGCGAGCGCCAAGCGAGCGTAACTTGGGGGTCCGGGGAGTGCAGCCCCGGAAAAATTTTTGGATCAAGCTCATTTGATTGCTGGAAAACGCCCTTTTTATAACAACGTGAAGAACATATCATCATCATAGTGAGTAGTTTCAAGTATTCAGTTTCATCTGCAAAATCATTTGATACCAATGCCACCAATGCCTCGAGGAGTAGCAATTCGAGCTGTTCGTAGCTTTAGACTTCGGCTGATTGAATCGTATATCTATAAAGTTTCAACAAAATTAAGAGCTTCAATATATATCGTTCTGTTCTAATTTCAGCTTCTCTTTCAGCCAACTAAGTGCTAACTATTTTCAAACTTTTGCCAACTAAGATAAAGCCATTTATTGCCAAAAAGTGGGTGGGCTATAGCCCACGCAGCCCACCCTGCTCCGCGGTCCCTGATCGAGATACCATGTTTACCATGCCATTTACATCGATTTGCGAAAGCTTCCTATGAATCACCACATGCAGCAAACTTGCTTAAAAATAGATAACAAAAGGGATCCTTTGTTGGGGCCCCTTTTGGTCGGGGGCCTTTAGTTTTTGAACTAAGGTACCCTAAACTGCGTTACGCCACTGGCAAGGATTCTTTTTACGAAGAACAACATGCACGAATGAGCGTTTCACCTCTCTCAAGAGTTATACGACATCAATTTTCAAACAAATACTAAAAAACCCCCATGGCAATAAATGTGCAGTGGATAGCTCTCACATACAAACAATCGCATTTCTTTATTGATCTGTGAGAGGAGTCCTTTATGATTTGATCAATGTTTCAGGCCATTTTTGAGTCATTTTGCAACCATGAAATTTTTTTATTCAAAGTTCAGTTAACCTATATCTCTAGTGCTTGTGAGACAAGGATAAAA
Organism: Aurelia sp. 4 Dawson et al 2005; assembly: GCA_964019985.1. Taxonomy (NCBI): domain Eukaryota; kingdom Metazoa; phylum Cnidaria; class Scyphozoa; order Semaeostomeae; family Ulmaridae; genus Aurelia; species Aurelia sp. 4 Dawson et al 2005. Next base: position 9,861,658 of record OZ026494.1, on the reverse strand, counting down.
CTCACAGAAATTCTTGGATCTTTGGGCTCTTAACTGAAATTTGAATCATTCAAATCTGTGAAGTACTCTTGGTGTTATGAATTGTCAAAAGTGGGAACTTTTTTCGGGCTCACCCGGTATACCTTCTGATAGTACAATCTTTATTCTCTCTAATTATATGCAGTTTGGATACCCTAATGGAATTATTCATCATGTAAAAATTTAATGATGACGCCAGAACCATTTCTTTGAAAACTTACTTATTTTGACATTGCTGGAGAACAACAGCAGTGTTGTGTTTGAAGCAATCACTAATTTTGCCTTTTTGCTACCATAAATCAGATTGACTCACACAAGGTATCAAACTCTGAGTTGAAGCTTGACCTATGCAACTGTGAAAAAATTCGAGATAATAGAATTTATAGCTCCTTCACAGTAGCAACACAAAAGAGGCACAAATTTGTGGGATACCTTGTATCTATAATGGCAGCTACCTTCAAGTTCTTCACATCGAACTCTCCCATTCAAATTCTGCAGTGCAGAAGTCAATGAGGCACAACCAAATGCTGCGTCACAAGGGTGAGACTGGAGGAGACTTGTTCCCCCAAATCCCATAAGTCACAAAATTTTCAAAGAAAAATGACATAAAATTAGTTGGGTTAGCCTGTGGGTCTGGAACACAGGCTATAGTTGGGTGTACCTTTAGATTGAAAAATGACGCCCCCCCCCCATTTCTCTCGGATTTTTCAGAGCTGGCACAGCCTCTGGACGCAAAACACTGCTGTGGAGAGGTGCAACAAATAAGACACACAGGTCTGGTTGGAGTTGGATAATTCTTAGATAGTTTGTGAATTGGAGACTGGTTGGCACCCCGGGTAACTGCACACACGTAATTTTTATATAAGAAGCTAAGAAGTTGGGTCAGTAAAGAAAGTTTTTTAAAATTCTCAGATTTTGAATACTCGGAGTTTCTTAAGAGTTTCTCAAATGTTCGATATCACTCTTGATGTTTACTACCTGTTCCCTGGTGAACATTTCGAACAGGGTTTTTTGATGCTTTTCCAATGCTTATATTACTCAAAAGTACCTCCAGGGCATCTTTTAAGGGGATTTGACTAGTGGCCCAAAATGATCATAAGGGTCCAATTCCCAGGGCAAAAAAGATAGTACAAATATACAAACAAAGCATGCAGTTTAACCATTTGCTATTCAGGGGTCATCCTACGGAACTTTGGAACTGCCTATTTTTCATTTCTTTTTTAAAAGTTTTTCAGGCTTCCCGAAAATATTTTCCATGCAACTTATCCAATAAATTTGTAGCGCACTCGATAAAATACGAAAAACTTTGCAGACATGAAGCATATGACTCGAATCTTTGGAAAACTTTGAAATCAAATGTGTAAAATTTTATTGCCTAGTTCTTTCAACTGAATGGATCGAAGAGAACTTTAGGACATTCGCAGTTATTCTAGAAAGAACATTTTTGATATGATCATTATTTTTTGAATCACAGCATTTTTCAAGTTTTATGAATGATTGCACCAGAGAAGGTTGTCTGAAACTCTGACAAACAGTAAAAGCCCCATAAAATCCAAACTGATTGAGGAAAGTCAGAGCTACCAACGCAAGAAATACTCAGTTTTTGAAGATCTGCAAAATGATTGCAAGCAGAAGTATGTAGCTTTTATGGTTTACGATTTAGCAATTTGATGACGTTACAACTTGAAAGCTAGCAAAAAACCCTTAAAATGCTGTAACGCTTAAAATATTCTGTTGGGAGATGCATTCTAAGGCAAAGTGAATGACGTTTTTTCAAAAATTTTCCTTCCACTCTCATTTACCGAATTCAAAGTTTTCCAAAGATTCGAGCCCCGTGCTTGGGCATGCGAGCGAAGCGAGCAGAAAAATTTTGGTTTATGAGAGAAAATGGGCTAAAGAGAGTCTCTCAATTTCACTGGAAAAACTGTTTGGTGCTTGACAATAAATAAAGGGATAAAACGATGAAAGGAAGTGAATGAAAAAGGGCCCAAACTAGAAATTGATCATTTTTACTTCACTACTTCACTACTGGGCCAGATCGGGGGCCTACTGGGCCAATGGCCCACTAGTTACAATGTTAAAAGATGCCCTGAGTACCTCCCAAGTAATATGATACCAGTGAAATAAAGTTGAATAAGGTAAAACAGTGTGAAGGATTTCGTTTGTCAAAATGAATCGTTTCTTGAGTTATGAATTCCAAGTACTGTTGTTTCTTTAATTTCTTGAGAGTTCTCATCATCAAGGGCGCAAAGATACGCTGGGTACCAGTACCCAGGAACGAAGAGAGGAGAGCGCGGGAAGAATAAATTAGGCAAAAGCGGCCATTGCGGCCATTGCCAGCTCACACACAAAAATGCAGTGGAGGATCTGGTATTCTATTTGGCGTATCAGGTACATTAGTTATGTCATATTCGTAGCATTTGAATTTACAAAAACGTGAGTATTTTTAAGGTTCTCCAAGGCGGCCCCATTACTTTGTTTAAGTTAGTCTACTTTTTCAGATCATTTTTAAGGCCATCAGGCCGATGGACACATCAGTCAACAATCTACAGAGCATGGCAACTGCAAACATGAGATTTTTCAGAGCCCATTGACGTACACACCGACCTTGACCAAGATCTTTCTCTATACTTTAAAACGGAGGAACCACAGACCCTGCACTCGTAGCGCTGGTGTGCATACACGATATCTTGTATGTGAGAACTGCCATTTTCTGCAGACTGACTGAAATAGGCTAGACGAGTATGCTCGAGTTTGCTGGGTGAGTGGCCGAGTGGCTTATACAGTCTTCGTCAGGTGACTGAAGTTAAAAGGTGATCTGAAGGGAAAATTTTTATTGATTCAAATTGATGGCACTGTCGAATGATACGGACTCCTGTTTAAATTTCTTTGATAGCTCTTTTCGTTTTCAAGTTATCCACTGATAGTAAGTTTCAGTTGATGACGTCATTTTGTTTGCAAATTGCTAGGATGATGTACTGGAATATTGCTGGATCTAAGCTTTGAAAGATTACAGTTGTCGGAGACATTTAAGTTGAGCTGAATAAATTTAATAGAAATTGTTTCATAGACTGATATGATGTTTAGGAAGGTATGCCAACTTAAGAAATGTTCTTGGAGTCAATTTCCTTTAGGAAACATAGCCAGCCTCACATTCATTACTTTTTGCAAACAAAATGACATCATCAGCCGATCATACAAAATAGTGTATAATTCGAAAATGAAACAAGGTATCACAAAATGGTAAACGACATTCTTTATCATTCAAAAGTGCTATCCATTTGCATCAATAAAAATTTTCGCTTCACATCACCTTTAAGCTTGATCGAGTGAGGTCAGATTTCGGATGGGTAACCTCTGCGGCCTGAACTCACAACTCACCTTGCCGTCCTTCGGAAGGGACGTTAAACTAGGGGTCCCATGCCTGGATGCGGCATGCACAATGGGCCTGAATTAGCTTTCAGTAGCTAGAAATCGTGACAAGCCCACTCAAAACAAATTGAAAAAAAATGAGACCCGTGATTTTAACACACCAAAATGACAGTGGAGTTTCTTGTTAAGTTTCATTATCAGTCTTCATGGACACTCTACCGTTGTCCTCATCAACATTTCAAAACAAGGCTTTTTGAAGCCTTTCCAATTTCCGTTTTGAAACTTCACTCAAGTTCCACTCAAGTAATATGATACAGGAAACAAGTGAAAATACAGTAAAAGTATGCTGAGGTTTTGAGCGATCTGAGGGTTGAGTTTCTTAGTACTAGTTTCTTTATCAGAAAATGGTTTATAAGAAATACTAAAGATGGCCGAAATTTTAAGAAACTGTAGTAATATGTCTGAGAAATATTAAGAAACTTGTAAAAGTCAAAAGCATGGATATTGTACATAGCAAATATGTTATTGAACCTTTATTCTTTAGCAATATTAAGTAACCATTTGTGTTTGCAACATAATAGAACACTGTATATTCCAATATGATGTTTTAAATGTCAAGAAACATGTCCGCAGCAGTGTTGCAACCACATTGATAATTCTGCATTCAAAAAATAGGAAACCAATTAAGAAACTTTTATTACCAAAATGGAAAATATTTCATGTTATATAAATAAAGAAACTTTAGTACTATGGCCTGATTCTAGTTTTGATTAAAAAACATGTATTCTGTAAGTATCTTCTTACCATATGAAAAATATGTGTACTTATTGGTACCTCAGCCTCAGCCTTCTAAGATATGATTTCATGTGTAAAGGATGATTAAGGAGGAGGATAATGATTCATGAAAGTTGTCATTTAAAAAACACAAGCTACATATATGGGGCGTATTCTTTTGGGCAACTTCTGAAAACGGTAAAGTTGGTTGAAGATAAATCCTTATTAAATCTGCATTGTAGGCTTTGTAAACTAGACTATAAAAAGTTGCATGTGATCTAATCCAATTTGCGTCAATGTTGAAGTTGAAATCTTTGAAGTGAAAGCCAGTCTACAAATCTGTCACCTGGATTTTTGATTCATCTTCCTGATTTCAATATTTTCTGAATGGATTGGTATCGTTTTTGGCAATGCAATACCATCTATATACAGTTTCTCTTCCAATTTTGTCATATGCAGATATTTTGGATAGAATTTTCATGTTGATTTCGAATTTTGAAGTGATTTTTCTCCCTCAATTTCTTGTGACCTCACAAAGAAGCTTACAGGAATTCTTTGAAACGATTGCAGTCTCGTCAAAATTGAATTTGGCTGAGAAAAATTGTACAAAGCTGTAATTTACGTCAATTGATGCAAAATTTCTTCCTCTACAACATATCCGAAATGTGCTTGAAACTGCTTACCTGATGATTCACTGGTAGTTGATGATACTATTATTGTTTCAAAGGATTCTCAAAATTCCTTTGTTCAAAGGACAAGGAACTGACGAAAATTTCAAAAATGACATGGAAATTAGGAATCTACATGAAGAATAGATCTACAGTAATTACAAATTACAAAATGGGCCGATCAGAAAGAAAAATTTCAGCTTGCAACAAGCTTGTGCAAGCTTCAAAGGAGCATGATTTTGGCTTGAAGGAGCTTGAAATGAGTGTGTTGACACAATTTTGGCCAGTTTGTACATATGATTAGAGCTTGATCAAGCTTGAGAATAATCACATGCTAAAGTCATTTTCAAACATACTTCAATCAAGCTTGATTGAATTTGCCTTTGAGTCAAAAGATACATGCTGCAAGCTAGTGCAAGCAGTGCAAAATTCTTACTCTAATCAAGCTGTCAAACATACCCAAATCATTTGAACCATGCTCCAAACATCTAAATATTTTGCTAAGGGTAGTAGTGTCCTACAAAAAGTATTGCTAATTTACCTGTGATTCAATTGACACGAACAAGGGTGGACAATTCAGGATCAAAACTTCAAAATAAGGCATTACCATAACATTTGGTGCAAAATTTTTTCCCAGATTTTAAAGTCTGATGGCTGTAAGGCCTTACATATCAAAGAGACAACGGAAGCAGGAGGCAAAGGCAGCACAAGAGGAGGGCACAATTTCTGATGTAAAAGAATGTCTGCCAAGCAAGATGCCCAGGGTGATAAGTGAGATATCTAGTGACGAAGTCAAAATTACACCAAAGGATTGTTTCACTGATGCAGCACCTCAGAAAAGGTTTTTACCAAAAGCTTGCATCTGTGCTACCAAATTTCACAAGAGTGCCGTTAATTGTATCAGATGGAACAACTCATTGTCTCCTTTACTGCTTTCTGCAAGTATGGATAACACTGTTGGAATTTGGAAGTGGTCCAGAGAGTCAACCAGCGTTGTCAAAAAGCTTGACATGCATAGTGGTGCAGTCAAAGATGCAATATGGAACAAAGATGGGACATGTGTCTTGAGTGGAGGATATGACAAGAATGCTAGGATCACAGATGTTGAGACTGGTGGGTTTTTAATTGATTTTTTGATCATTTAGTAGTTCCTACAACAGTTACAGTTAAGCCTGAAACTATTCATACCCATACCAAATTCTGAGTATTTTGCATTGTTCTATTTAAGGACCAGTTTTACTGTGGTTGAAAGTTCATAAGAATATTTAAAAAGGCTTAGAATATGCACATAAAGGGCAACTGGAAGGAATGAAATATCTTACGATTTGGTCCGCAAATGTTACAATCTAAAGTACTCCAAATGTGGCAAAAGTATGAATAATTTTGGGCTTAACTGCATGTCCCTTCTTGTGTTCATTTTCCCTAAGTTGTTGTGCTATTCATGCCCTTCGTTTATGCCAAGTGTCCCAAAAAGTACTCCTGTTTGAAAAATCACTAAATTTTATCATAAAGCCAGTCTTCTAATTGCTTCTTTTGGTGAACAGATGAAAACCAAATTCTTTACAAAGGCATAGGTAATCTTGTTATTGTATGAGCGATACCCAGTGTGTAGCAGTTTGAAATTTATATCAGAGGCGAGCCACCTTAACTTATTGTTATTTTGTGTTTTGAACTTATGTTTACTTGGTATACAACCACCTTTCACTGTTTGGAAATTTTGAAATTTTTTGGTAGTGAGTCACCTTAATCATAAGGTGGCTCTGCACTTAAGGTGGCTGACTACTGAAAAATTTCAAAATTACAAGACAGTGAAAGGTTACTGTATACAAAGTAAAAATAAGTTCAAAACACAAACAAACAATAAGCTGAGGTGACTTGCCTCTAATATAGATTTCATACTGCCACACACTGGGTGTCCTATCGCTCATGGTTATTGGTTTCAAATGAGTGAATAAGATTCTTTCAGAGTTGCCTGGTTGTGAAGCATACTACAAAATGCATCGATAAACTACCAGATTAATTTCTTTTTCGTATAGTTTCTTCTGGTACAGTCATAAGTGTGCGAAAGAAATGCAGACTATTGTTGCAGACCCTAAAGATGATCGAAGAGCTCAAGATCATGGCTCTTATGCAAGAATTACGATTTTGCTCAAAGACTACAGCTCCAGATTATTAGAAAACTATAAAATGGTCAACAACCAAAATGAGACGATCCTATCCTTGATAACTCCTTCGTCGTAACCCGGAGCTTTCATGTTCTGTGGCATTAACTGGTGTTAAAAGGCATGGACACATGCGCTCTGAAATACTTAGGTAGAGCATAGGTATTAGCGCATATATGCTGTGGTAGGACCATTGCTGTTTGTTTCTTTAAATAGCGAGTTGGATTATATAATCGGGAGCAATGTCTTATAGCAGAAAACACTAAACCGTGCAAGCACAGTCATGCCAATGCTATGAGGGAGGCCCGAAGAACTACAATCGGAGCTTGCCGAGGCCCCAAAATTTTCATTTCCGTCACGTTTCACAGTTAGGAAGCCCTATACTAGATAATAGCAGGAATTTAGAGTGAACGTAATGCCCCGTTTTCAAATTGCAGGAAAAGAAATGAGTTGCTTCAAATACAATGACTTTGTGACATCGGTTGCCTATTATCCAGAGTCTTCAAATGTTTTCTTAAGTGGCACTTCTTCTAATGGTATCTTTGCGACTGATTCAAGATCTGGAAAGGTACACATGTCTTTTTATACAACACTAAGGTCCTCAGTTAGTAAAGGTAGAAAGGTACACATATCTTTTTATACACACTGCTGGTCGGCAGTTCCTCAAATTTTTGGCCATTGTGCCACCAAAAGTTTCTTACAAGTTTCTTACAAGTTTAGTGCCAAAAGTGTAGGCTTCATTTCGTCTTGTTGAAAGGGCTCCCAAATTTCTCATAAAGATATCAAAACAAGTAAATAGCATAATGCGCAATCAAAACAATGTCTAAAAAATTACTGCACATTTTCAAAGCGATTTTTAGTGGCCTTGGAATATCAAAACTGCAAATTACAAATTTTTTACCATGAGTACCAGAGCCAAAAAATAAACAAAATAATAATAAACAAAATGATAAACAAAATAATAATAAACAAAATAATAAACAAAATAAATTAGTGCGGGAAAGAAAGCCCACCTTTCTTCCTTCACTGTTTTCCTCTTCCCAATTTTCCTTTCAATTAAATTTTGAGGCTGTGGTACCTGGGCTGCAGATTTCTTAGTTTTCCAAATTCAGTTGGCGTTGTTTCTTAACGTTAGAAACAGTTAGCCTACCTTTTCTTATAAGCTGCTTCTAACAACAGAAGTTACGTGTCTTTAAACTGTAACGTGTATGCTCTTTTAGTTTTACAAGAAATTTGGATCCATACTGTAAATCCCCGCATATAAGAACCTATGCTCCTTTCGAGAAGTCTTCAAAACATGACCTGAAAGCATGATCAAATGTCTCTTTATATTTCTGTCTCAAGGCTGGCCTCCACTAGCAGTAGTTTTGGTCGGTGACATACGTGGTTGCTTTGTGCTCAAGCTCAGTTGCTAAAGAGCATGTGCACTGAGCAAGCGTGCAGTTCGCCTACCAAAACTACTGCAGTGGATGTCGGCCTTTACAGTTTTAAGACTAGTTGTGATTCTGTCCATCAAAGTCTCCATTAGCTATTCATTTTCGTAGTTCCTCGTATGTATTTAGTTTGGTATCAGGTAAGTCAAACAAGTTTAGAGATTTGGCGGACTATGGAATAAGAGGTACGCGGCTGATATTCAAATCTGAAATGGTGATCTCAGTCAACAGCTAAGGGAGCGGTCCCTTTTAACCCTGGGTACCAAGGTGGAGGTTAATTTTGCACAATCAGAGAAGTTTTCATTCCCTAAATTCAACACAGAAACAGCTTTCGTACCCTACCATCTTTTAGCAAAATGGTTTAGTACCCCATCCAGAAGTCTTCGTACATGAAACATAGATCTATGGAAAGATACGATTTGCCGTCTAAGTGATTTATCATTTCCAGTTGTCTTTTTATTTTTCTTTCCATCTTTGATCAATGACTTCATCCAAAATCTTTTCACGCTTTGTACCCCGTGAAAATTTCCCTAAATATTTCTGTACCCCCAGTGGGGGTCCCCCACTAAATAATGGGAAAGTTTCACACCCCTGCCAAAAATCCTCCACTCCGGTACCCAGGATTAAAAATGAACGCTCCCTAACTAATACGTGAATGTGAAAGTGAAAGTGAAGCTGAACTTTGTAGCACCAAGCGCTTGAATCACAGAGGTAGCTAAGCGCTGATCGAGTCCGTGACCTCCCGTCATGATGTTCAAATGATGGGGCCCTACCTATTTCTGTTTGCCATGCTGTTCTGGCTGGAAAGTCAGAGGATTGCACCACTACGCCACAATGTCTTCAATCAATATGAAGGTGATGTGAAGATTTATGTTGTAAAACCACTGATCTATTAGATCCATAATTTAGGAAAATGCTGATAAGGGTTTGTATTTTCATTCTCATTTTTCATTTTCAATTTTCATTTTCAATTTTTTAGGCATGGTAGCCTCTCAGTTAGAGAAAACTGATTTTCACGGGGCCATGCAATAAAATACATTATTACCTGACTGAAGTTTCAAAAACGAGGCAATACAGAATCCTGCCACTCCTATTGGTTAATCACAACTTTCCCGCGGGTTTCCCGTAGCCTTGTATAATACGATACAAGGACGCGTTTTTGTCGCCACAGCAACTGCTTTAGGCCTATGAGATTTACAATTAACTCAGACGACATGACAATAACACAATGTGTTTGACGAGAAGATAAAAGTTAAAATTAGAAGCTGTCAGGTAATAAAACTCATACTAACCGGTTTTTGTCGTTGTACAGGAAAATATAAAGCCCTCAGTCTTAATGCACAGACCTCGCAAGCTCGGTCTGTACTTTTAAGACATCGGGCTTTATATTTTCCTATACAAAACACAAAACCTGTTAGTATGTGCATAGTAAAACTAAATTGAATATTTTACACAAAATAAAACTAATCGATGACTTAATTACAAACGTTAAAAGAAATTTAAAAAAAAAAACAACATTAAAAACGGAAAGGGATGTTTCGTTGATTCTTCGAGAACAGAGGATCATATTATGGCTTTCATAAAGTCTTTTAAAGTTGACGTATTTTAGTCTTTTTAGAAAGACCATTCCAAAGTTTCGCACCCTGGTAAGAGAAGCATCTCTGTCCTGTGGTCGTTCTTAGAAAAGGTACTCTTAGGTCATAATCCGAATTTCTGAGAGACCGTGTTGTAGAGACGTTGACTTTAGTAAACATGTCACTCATATAGGACGGTGCATCACCATTCAGGGATTTGTAAACTATCCTGGCAGATTCAAGATCAATTATTTCCCTTACTGTGGACCATCCGAGTGCACGAATGACTGGGAGTGGCGAAGCATCGAATGGGCTGTTAGTGATCAATTTTGCCGCTCGATTTATGTGGACGAGAATCCCACATTCCATTCCGTTCCATTATTTAGTTGCTATTGAATTGTACATTCTATTGCAAAACTGACAGTTGTGTTGAATTCAAGTTTCAATGGCATGTAAATCATGAACCTGAATGAAACTATGGAACATGGAAGTCTTCTTCACGTACAATCCCCTTACAAGCATTTTTCTTGATTTCTGGGTCTGACAGATGAGTGATATTACCAAACAAAGTTTTCACATCTCAGCCAGTCTTTGAGATTAATATAGCAAGGGCAGATTTTGTGATACAGTAGCATCAGTTGCTTTGGTTCACGCCTCAGTTCAAAGCGATTAGCGAATGCGGACAAAGGAAATTCTCTCAACCAGTAATTCAAAACAAACGTAGCCGCACAGTTGCCCTGAAACCAGTGCGGCAAATTCTCACTTGGTACTGGCGATGGGAGGTTTTTAAGAGAAATTATGTGCTTATAGCGAAAAAAGAAGGGTAAATCTGAAGTCCTGTTTGGTGGATTTCGTTTATTTGATTCATGAGCTGAGGAATAAATATGCAACAATTGTAATGCCCTCTGCTTGGCTTCTGAATCACGTAAGCAAAATCCGCGAAACAGAACTTTAGATTTATTTGTCTTCTTTCTTCTGAAGCACATAATTTCTCGTAAAAACCTCCCTTCGCCAGTACCAAGTGAGAGTTTACCGCACTGGTTCCAGGGCAACTGTGTGGCTATGTTTGTTTTGAATTTCTGGTTGAAAGAATTTATTTTGCCTGCATTTGCTAATCGCTTTGAATTGAGGTGTGAACCAAAGCAACTGATGCCAGTTTATTACAAAATCTGCCCTTGTTGATTAACATTCAGGTTTGAATATCGGCCGCGCACTTATTCTTCCACAGCCTGCCAAAAGTCTAAACTTTGTTGACTCACCTGGTACATAGCGTGAATGTCACCATGCGTAGTACAGTGAATTGTCGAATATTCTCGTCTGCAAGTTGAATGAAATTTTGTTGTTGCAGTTTGCTTTCGTAGATCGGCGTCATTTCATATTATTGTTTTTTTCTTGTTTTATCACAGGAAGCCCATATTACAGATTATTAGAAAGATATTTTGTTCAAGAAACTATTTTCCGTTCTTTCACATATCACTGTGTTGGTCTCCTTTCGTCCTTTCGTTTACATTCACATCCAAATCAGTGTAATTATCCGTGAAAATAAAAAGTTTTGCAAAGAGTACCCTTGTGCTCTTTTCAAAAGTTTTTATTTCACGGATAAGAACACGGATTTGGATGTGAATGTCAACGAAAGGACAAAAGGAGAACAACACAGTGATATGTGAAAGAACGGACAATAATTTCTTGAACAACATATATTTTTCTAATAATCTGTAATATGGGCTTCCTGTGGTTTTATCTCTTGCTAGTGATATGTAATGAACTAATGATCCTCAGTTCATTGATAAGCTCTGATAACTACCCATACAAAAGTATCCACCTCCGTTGTTTAACACGTACGCTTTTTTCTGTCATACATCAGCAAACACATCACTACAAGACGTTTTTCGGGCAAATTCAAGATTTGCTGTTCCACCCTGATGGAAAAACGTTCTTCTCTGCTGCAGAGATTCTGAAGAGGAATTCTTTAGACAAAGCTATTATTGCATGGGATTTTCAAACAACTGCTGTTTTATCAAACCAGATTTCTCAAGTAAGTGTTTTCATTGATAAGATTTCAAGTGATACAGAAGCTTGAAACCAAATGAAAGGGAATCGCCAGGTTTAAAAAGTGTGTTCATAAAGATCTTTGCCTCATTTTTCATTTTCTCAGGCACGAAGGGTTTTAGGACACCCATGTATTGATAAGATATTTTTTGCCATGTCTTGATCTTTGCTTTCCTTTTTGCGTCAACTTTCGTCTGCAATTGGCCTAACCGTGCTGTTCGGTTCGGTCATTCAAATCTAGTTCCCTTTTATTACTGTGTGTTAGTGCACCTTCGCAGAAGATAGGGTTTCAATTACTTAAAACCATGTCTTCTGCGAAGGTGCACTGATACACTGGAATGCATGGTAGTTGAATTTTATCAGAAGTCATTCTACTTTAAAGGGGGCTGTACAAAAATTTTATCAACAATCGGAAAGTACGGAACAACCTTCGCACTTGTCTAAAGCCTTCAGATTCAGTCTCTTAAGGCCATGAAATGTGATGAAACCTTCGATATCCATTTAAACTCCAAATATTCAGCGTCAGAAAAATTTCCTCCACCAAAGCTTCGATTACCGAGGTAGTCGCAGATACTTTACATTACTTTTTTTTCTCAAAGCCACCCCCCCCCCCAACACGCCGAAAAAGCGTTCTTCTGGATTGCTACACTGTAAAACAAGCTATCAAATTTTAGATAGGTGTTTCTGCGAGCTATTTGAGTAAAAAGCACCTACCTAAAAGTGATATTTTGCTTGTTTGGGGACGCAAAAGATCTCCTAAATTCGTTCAGTACGTCCAGACTTTGATCGTTACGGCCATTCAGTCGAAAGCGCTTTTGTTTGCCTTTGAAGGAAAGTTTAAATTCAAGAAAGATTAGCCAATCCGACCACGTTATTCAAAACATTCCATTCTGATTGGTCAGTGAACAGATCTGTGCCATGCTGGAATTTTTTTGGCCGTTTTGAGAACAGTTGGGAAGCGAGGCCCTCACTGAAGCGACAACAACAACATAAATTCAATGAATAAATTCAACACAGCTAATAGTAATTTTGTACAGAGAATAGCAAATGAGTTAGGCCATGTCCGTTTTTGGACGCGTAAGAACAGGAGTCGTAGTTATAGCGATATATCAGTTCAGGCAAGGAGCGAACGACCAAGTGTCATTGGTCTATAGCCTAAACACGTTTGATGATTTGACAAGCAGCACCATGCAGAGAGGACAGTTGTATAGCTCCTATATGTGTCAGTTCTATATCTGACGCATCCTATCACATTGTTGCTTTATTTGCAGGAAGCATTTGGTTGTTCATGTTTACAGAATCATCCTATTAATCAATGTTTCTTAGCGCAATTTGGCTGTGGATATATCACGATATTTTCAAATACTTCACCCTACAAATTAAACAAATATAAAAGATATGAAGGGCATCAGGTAAGAATCTCATATTCATTCGACAGTATTGTACTGTATCCAGTATCTTAAGTATGATAAAGTAGCTTTTCAGTATGACCTACGACAGATTGAATGGGAAACCATTCTCAGCCTCCTTGCCAATGATCTAAACAGTACGGCATGGCAGCCACATTTCAGGAGATTTTCGAATCAATCCTTAACATTCATGCACCCTTGAGGAAAGCGCGAGTACGTCTTGATCCTGGACCATGGATAACTCCCCAATTAAGGAAACCCGTGGAGGAAAAGGATAAGACAGAGAAAAATGCAATAAATTCTCCTGATTTGTGGCAGGCATATAAGACACTTCATAACAAAGTGACTAAAGCAATGTGAGAGGATTTGCAGTCATACTACCTTGGTATCATAGCTGAGAATTGAGAAAATCCAAAACGTATATGGAAGGCTATGAATAAGGTATTGAATAGTGAAGCTAATTCCGTAGGAATTTCTAGTCTCGACATCGAAGGGCGAAAACTCGAAAAGAGAAGGACATAGCTAAAGCCTTTAATCAACGATTTGTAACAGTAGGTCAAAAATTAGCCGAAAAACCGGAACGAACGAATGGTGATGATAATTCATAAGTTTAAATTCATGGAAAATCCATATGTATTAAACGCAAAAGAACAGAAAGGCACCGGGACCTGACAAGGCTCTACAAGACTAACAAAGGACTCTGGGGATTTTATCTGGAAACCATTGACAATAATGTACAACTCGTCCTTGAAAACTGGTGTTTTCCCAGAGGTTTGGAAAATAGCGACCGTCACTCCCTATTCTAAAACCTGTCCAAAAAATTACGCAAACAATTACCAGCCGATCTCCGTGATTGCAATCTTTTCAAGAGAAAAGATTGTGCATGACCAGATGTTTGAATTTCTTCAGCCTATATTCACGAAGAACAAGGCTGCTTTTCGTAAACTATATTTCACAATAGCATGCTTGAAAAACAGCACTGACTCCTAGTTCTCCACCATGGATAGAAGAGAGGTGAACTTTGCTATTTTTCTCGACCTGAAAAAGGTATTTGATACAGTCGACCACACCATCTTGTTAGCAAAACTAGAGAAATACGGCATAAGAGGAATGACAGGCGACTTGTGCACTTCATATTTGCGAAGATAGGAAACAGTTTTGCATAGTCGACGATCACTGGTCATCTGCTTAAACGTTAACTTGCGGAATACCCCAGGGCTCCTGCCTCGGCCCACTCGTGTTCATAGTCTATCTGAATGATTTGAAACATGCTTAGAATTATCAATAGCCAGCATGTACGGAGATGGCACACATGTTACCATAACATCCAACAACCTTGAGAGTCTACTTGAGAATGCCCAAAGAGATTTCCTCAATATTTCAGAATGGATGAAAATTAACAAGCTGACTGCCAATCCTAAGAAAATTGAATACATGTTGATTGGCCACCCTCAAAAAATCAACAAAATTGATGTCTCTGAACCGCTAATGTTAAACAACTCAGAAATTGGGTGAACTGAGAAGACAAAATCACTCGGATTCATCGTAGATGAGGGGTTGAACTGGGAACTGGGTTGAACTTTTAATCTACAATCGTTTCGTATTTTCAATGAAACGAACTGTTTCCCCTGTAGTCATTTTGTTCACACTCACATCTAAATCAGGTTTTCCGAAAAAGAGTAGATCACGAAGTGATTTGGAGTCCTTGTCAGAAACGTCGAACTCAACAATGTTTTCGTGATGACCAAAAAGATCTTGCCGCATTATATCATACGAGGGGCAGTGCATGAGAAAGTTTTTATTGTCCTCATTTGTCTCTCCTCGGTTGCAAATTTGGCTGAATCAAAATTGTGCCGAAATTTGAGCTCATTCAAGGTTGATTTCAGGAGAAACAATACGATGAGAAATACTGTTAAGATTGAAGGCAGTAACAAAACATTCATTCACGCAAAGGGCTGGTTATCACAGCTTTAATAGCAACAGAGAAATACCCTCTTTTACAACTTCCTCCGTCACTATTAGCCCCCGGTCCCCCCCTACGATATATGCTAATTCTAGGGAAACATGTGCAGCTTAGCTATCTGTCTCCGGCAACTAACTTTAAGTTCGTTATTTGACTATTAACTTTGTTGTCTCTTCACAGACTGCAGGCTTCAATATCCGTTTCTGCATAAGTCCTGATGGTAATTACGTCATCAGTGGTGACATAGAAGGAAAGATTCATGCTTATGATTACAGGACAGCCAGGTTGATTAAAAATTTACCAGCATATTCAAGTGCATGTATGGACGTTGCTTTTCATCCTTCTTTACCAAGTGTTCTTGCATCTTGCTCCTGGGATGGTGAGGTTTCCTTTTGGGAATAATTAGACAAATGCAGGTTATTGTTTCAATTTCTGGTTTGAAGAACGTAGAGCTTGATTAGCTGAATAGAAAACTGCCGACGCATTTACACGAATGGTCCAGACTTTGTATGTCCAAACATAAGGGTGTTGTGGTGCAGTGGTGTAATCTTCTAATCCTAGGTAGAGCTCCATCACTTGACTTGGTGTCGCAGACTCGATTAGGTCTTCTCTACTTTTGTGACCCCAGCGCTTGGCGTGAAGAAATGCTTCTTCACTTTCAGAGCAAGCAGAAAAAAATGCTCCCGTTTCGCTGCCAAGGAAGAAGCACGACCCAAATGGCTACCTCATAGACGAAATCTGAGTTGAATGCACCGATACAAACCAAATTTTAAACTGAATGACTTGAAAGCTACTTTAGCCACTTTTTTTATTCTTTCGTTGGACCTTTCAGAAACCTTGCATTTTTCTCAAAATTACAGCCTATTTATTTTATGATGTGACATCGTCAAATTTCTAAATCACAGACCAGAAGAGTGACAGAGTTGTGCTTGATACCGTATTGTACACATCCATAAACTATGGCTTTCTTGAAATTTTTCGATCTTTCTTCAAGAGGTTTGGAAATTACGATAGTTTTATGTTTTTTGCGAAAGTTTTGTTGAATTCTTAAAAAGAAGGAAACACTAATTCTGAAAATATTGAAGATTTTAGAAAAGTCCAACGGCAGATTTACTGTAAAATAGTTAAAGTTTCTTTGAAGCCAATGAGTTTAAGAATTAGGTCACAGAATTTACACCCAGCTTTTGAAGATTTGAGAACCATGCTAGTCTCTGATTGAAAGCCATGTTTGTGTGCGGTTCCTGATGATGCTGTTTTTCCAGCTGTCATCACATATCTAAGTTTAGTCGTGTTCGAGGCAGCCTCCAAATCAAAATGCATCTCACGTTGGGTACACGCTTTTTAAGAGTAGCATTAGGAGTCCCTTTGACTACGTGTTTCCTTCATGACCTGCTCCAAGTCCGTAATATGGACAACTGCTGATCACATCAAATTATCCCAATCTTACGAAATATTCAAAAACGTACCGGCAAAGTCAACAGCGAATGCAGATTCTCTCTCGCCTGCACTCCTTAGCATCATTTAGATTTGTTTGCAGTATAAGATTATTTGATTTTTAGATTTAGTTTGCTGTATGTATTTGCAAGGCCCACTGTAAATCAATCATTTGATTGCCGTGGCAACCGAGCCTAAAGAATTTTCATCATATGGTTAAATAATAGCCTCCGAAATCCTTATTTTTTGGATTTCTGTCAAGTTGTCAAGTTGTTAATACTTCTTCACCCTAACCTGGCCAATGGATTCAAATTTCCTCTTTTAAAGAGCCATTGTAGGCATGCTAAAATTTCAGACTAAGGGCTGACCGACTGAATTTCTATTGTTTTCGAGAGAAAATGTCGCTTTGAAATTGAAAAGATAGTTACGGCTCAGCAACCTCAAATTGTCTAAAATTACGCCCACTCGGTAAAATTCCGCTGACTGGCAATTGGCCTTGAAGTAAATCAATGGGATGAAAGCAAATTAGCTAGGGGGACTGGGTCCATCTAAATATTACCTATTGTATTTGATGTTTTTGATCGATAAAAACAAAAGGAAGATAAGTGGCTTCTGTCATTCCTTTGTGCTATATTTAGATTGTGTTGCTATATCTACGTTCATTTACTTTAAAGCAAACCTTGCAATCAGTTAAGGCTGATTTCCAGTCAGTGGAAATTTCCGAGCGAGTGGAAATTCTTTTGTTTGCGAGAGAAAATGTCGCCCTGGAAATGAATAGATAATTATGGCTGAGTAACATTTTGTCTAAAATTCTGCCTGCCCAGAAAATTCCGCTGACTGGAAATTGATTTGATTTTTGATGGGCAAAATTTGATGGGCAAAATTTGATTTTTCGACTGTCTGAAATTTCAGCTTGCTGGCAAGACCCTAGGTGAGACGGCTCTTTACCCACTCTGCCAGGGTGCGGGGTGTAGTCTTATACAGTCTTCGTCAGGTGACTGAAGATAAGCTCGGTCGAGTGATTGCAAGCTCTGGATGTGTGACCTCGGATGCCTGACCTCACAACTCACCTCGTCGTCCTTCGTAAGGGACGTTAAACTAGGGGTCCCATGCCTGGATGCGGCATACACAGTGGGCGTAAATTAGCCTTAAGCCCGATTTCCACTGAGAAAAATCTTAGCGAAATGCGAAATATTTCTCGCGAAAAACCTTCTGCTCATGCGCACTAAAATTTCGCCAGTTCTCTGCGAAAAAATTTCTCTGCGAAAAAAAGTTGAACTCAGTTCAACTTTTTTCGCATTTCGCTTGCGAAATAATGATTTGGCCAATCAGGATGCAGCTGATGACGCACTACCGCATTCCTGAAATGACTGAAAGCCTCGTGGAGCAGGTCCATTTTCACAACAGTCCATTTAAAGTTTTGTAAAGCAAGCAATGGCAGCGTTTCAAACTGTTGAATCACAAGATATTAATCTTGAGAATTTGCAGCCAGCAAGCGTTGATGTTTTAGAGCACCTCATCTCAGAAGTACAATCTTACCCCATTTTATGGAATAAAGCTTCTCCTGAATATAAGGAGACTCACAAAAAGCGTCTAGTTTGGGTAGAAATTGCGAGGAAACTTGGAGTCACGGTTGACTTTGCCAAAGCAAAATGGAAGAACTTGAACGATACTTTTAAAAAGTGTCTGGATAGAGAAAGGGAAATGACAAAGTCTGGTTCTGCTTATTCGAAACCACCAAGGTGTCGTTATTACAGCCAACTGCTGTTTCTCCGTGATGTTTTGACAAATCGAATGACATCAAGCAACATTCTACTGTCGATTCCATCAACCTCTAGCAACAGTGGTCAGCAGGAATATTCAGAATTTGCGCCTTCACCATACCCTGTTTCGGAAACTTTGTCTTCACCGTCTTTGGCTTCTCCACTTTGCGGTGCTGACTTGGAAGACTTACAGAGCCCCCCTTCAAATAGCTCATCCGAAAGAGTGACTTTATCATGCACTCCAAAAAATGTCCCGTTTGCAGCTACCAGGAAGCGAAAAAATGCAGAAGCAGACCCCATTGAAAGCTTTTTGATGGATTCAATCCGAGAAAGGGAAAGAGAGAAAGTTGAAAAGAAGCAGGACGACCCAGATGATCTTTTCTGCAGAAGTCTTGTTGCAACCCTCAAAAGACTGCCCCAGAAGAAAAATCAACTGGCAAAGCTTAAAATGCAACAATTATTATTTGACATTGAATACGAGGACCAATAAAATTTTGCTACTAGATTTTACTTTTATGACAGTATCTAGGTTATGGCCTTGTATCTGTCCTTGTCGCTCTAATCATATCCCATTGCCATGGCACTTGCCCTTCTCGTGAATTAAAGTATTCGCAAAAGGTATCTCGTACTGTTTTAGCCTGCTTTGAATAGTTATTGGAGCCAAGTCTATGAACAGGACTAAGTCCTGTGTCACTCTGAATTACTCTTCTCCATTCGCCTTCTCGGTACTGATGTCTTAAATCGACGTCTGCAAAACCAGCAGGGCAGTACTGATTAGATCCTTGGTTTCTACAGCGCATCAGATAATTATGAAGAGCAACGGCGGCCTTCGTGTATGATTCAACATGCCCCTCTTTAGCATTTATGGGTCGATAAAAGATTCTGAAACGCGCAGCTAAAATCCCAAATGTATTTTCAATTATTCTTCTTGCACGACTTATGCGATGGTTGGCAATAAACTTCTTCACATCAAGGTTGCAATCGGTATAAGGTTTAATGATATTCAAACGCAATGGGAAAGCATCATCTGCAACGAATACATAGGGAGACTCCTTTGTGGTTCCAGGTAAAGCACGGGGATTTGGGATCGGCAGCAGATTATTGCTAATGCTGTGTCCAATGTTACTATTTGCAAATACCCCTGCATCACTTTGCCTTCCAGCTTCACCGATGTCTACCATCAAAAACTCGTAATTTGCATTACATATTGCAAGTACGACTATGCTAAAAGTCTTCTTGTAATTAAAGAACAAAGAACCACTCTTCGCCGGTGCGACAATCATTACATGTTTTCCATCCATTGCACCCAGACAGTTTGGGAAATTCCACTTGTACTCAAATGCATCAGCAACTTCTTTCCATTCCTCTTGAGTTCTTGGAACATTCAGATATCCTTCCCTGCACAAAACTTCCCACAACACATCACATGTTTCAGGAATAATTCTACCAATAGATGTTTGACTAATTCTGTAACTGGCTGCTAAACTAACATGTGAATTACCACTAACAAGGTATCTCAATGTCACACACAATCGTTCTTGGGGAGAGATTGCCTCTCTGCGAACACTTTCTTTCGTTATGAAAGGTGCAACCAGCTTTGTAATGTCTTCAAGTTGAGATGGGCTCATCCGGAACATTTTAAAAAAGAATTCGTGGTCATGGATTCTCATTTCTCGCACAAGATTGTTGTACTCTCCCTTCTCTTTGCGCTGAGCAAATATCTTCCGCACCCAAAATCTCTTTTTATTCTTTAGCTCTCGATTTTTCCTCCTTCGATACAAGACAAGTAATAATAGTAGGTCTTCGTGAGAAAGCTCCATTTTTCATGTTTGTTTTGATTCAGGAATTGGCCTAGGCAATTTTTCTTCAGACAAGATTTCGCAAGAATATTTCACAAGAGTGGAAATTGAAGAGCGAAAAGATTTCTCGAGAAAAAACTTCGCGCGAAATATTTCGCTGAGAATTTTCTGAGTGGAAATCAGGCTAGAAATCCTGACAAGCCCACTCAAAACAAATTGAAGACAAACAAACAAAGGTGCATTAGAAAAACAAGCGTACAAGAAAACCACTTTTTTAAACTTTATTTCTCTACCAATAGCAAAGAACTTATTTCCGCAAAGACAAAAGATTCATAAATAAAGGTACAAAATTTTCTACAGCAAAAAGATTATGTAGTTCAATGCTCTTCAAACGCAATATTTCTCAAATTGTCCAATGTCAAACAGATGTGTTATTCCACTAGCTAATACAACGGCAGATACATGGGGCACAGCACTAGAAATACTACGGGTGATGCGCAATCAAACGATTTATTCCACTTGCTAATACTACACGGGGGTGTGATTTGGAACAAATTTTGTTCGATACATGCGTTAACTTACAGTAAAATCGTGCTTAGTAGGTTCAATGCCGCAGCAAAACGAGTCGAAAAATGGCCAATTTCCATTCAGCGGAACTTTCCAGGCGGGTGGAATTTTAGATGATGAAAGGTTGCTCAGCCGTAACTATCTATTCAATTTCAGAGATACAATTTCTCTCGCAAACAAAAGAATTTCCACCTGCTTGGAAAATTCCACTGACGGTGAATCAGCCTTAATCTGCAAATGAGAACGTAATGCGCACATCTGCTATTGACTTCTCAGCTTATTAGATGGTTAATAAAAACATTGCTTTGCAAAACTGATTAGGAGTTAAAGCCATTCTGTGGCAACGCACATTTTGAACTGAAAGTAACGAAAGTAAAAAAAGATAAATTTCATGACGAGGTATCTGCTTTGTCGTTGTACGTCATTTCCCCCGCAAATAAGCAGAGACAAGTAACAACAAAGTTCATAACAAGAAGAATTGTGCCAGCATATCAGCAAATTACTACGTCAAAAATATCATCTATGCAATTGTGTAAGGTAATGTAGAATATTTGCGTGGTTCGTTCAAGCATCTTCTGTTTCAAGTGCAGCGCCACACAAACACACTAAAAAGAAAGGTAAAAATAGATGTTGTTAATTCAGGGGCGCACATTCAAATTTTATTTGGGGGGGGGGTGCCAGCATGCTTTGGACCGACTAAACTTTTTGGACCGACTGCACTCAGTGGAGATTAACGACGGTGCTACAAGAAGGGGGTCTGGGGGCAAAGCCCCCAGGAAATTTTTTGAGGACACGCCCTCTACTTTGCCTTAGAGCACCTTTAGTGATCAGATATTCGCCGGTTCTAAGAGAGAATTTTTGCCATTTGTAACAGGTTCTTTTTCATAAGTTGGCATCTTCCGGATAAATTTCAAGTAAAAACCACTCTCTGGCTCAGATAAGCAGATTTTTTTCGCAAAAAAAGTTAATCGCAAAAAAAGCTAAGATCGCTTTGAAGGTGAAAGAGGAGCCTCTTACATATTTTCTCAAGGCTTTTTGATTCGTCTTTGCCTGTTTTGCTTTGTAGTGCACGTGTAATGTGTTCCATCTACAGACCCTTTTGCTTCATTTTATTGACTATTCTCACTGGTATGAAACTCCGGATCCCAGAGGACCCAAAAGATATTCTATTGTACAAATGGTCCCAAGAGACAAAATCCCTTTATATAGCCAAAGGCACATCTTTTTCTGCCTTCTTACACCAACAACCAGGCTGAAGGAAGCTTCAAAAATCGATGACACTCGCCGTCGCTGACAACCAAATAAATTCTAATGGCTGTTCTGCAGATGATGAAATTGAGAACAAGAGCAGCAAAAACCGTTTTTTCAATGTATTTGCAAGAGGGCGTTTGCATTTCCGAGGGGCACATCGCTTCGACAGCCTAGGCCTAACTAATTCGAGCTGATCTGGCGGGAAAGGAACATAGCACGTGGGAACATGTAAGCATGGTTTTCCAAACTTTGGTTTACGGTTTTCGTTTTTATTTCTTTTCAAGAAGTTTTGGCCTGAACGGAGTCTTCAAGAAGTTTTGGCCTAACTAAACGGAATCGGCTTGCTTTTTTAGGCCACAATGAGTTTTTATATCGCCTTCCACAATCACGATGTTATGAAAAGGACGAAAAGTGTGTTAATTTTGTGGATTTTATTCAAGTTTGATTTTTATTTAAAAGCAGAACACTTTTCGTTTAAGAT
Organism: Aurelia sp. 4 Dawson et al 2005; assembly: GCA_964019985.1. Taxonomy (NCBI): domain Eukaryota; kingdom Metazoa; phylum Cnidaria; class Scyphozoa; order Semaeostomeae; family Ulmaridae; genus Aurelia; species Aurelia sp. 4 Dawson et al 2005. The sequence goes on along the minus strand of OZ026494.1, from coordinate 9,838,941 downwards.
TTAGGAAAATAATGGTTGGGATTATTATGGGATATATGCAGTTTGGAGATTTTAGATATTTGTTTGTAAAATACAGGCTCCAAGTCAAATGCTCAGGACTTCAGACAGAGATAATTATTTATTGATTTGAATGAAGGAAGTTATTTTATTTGAGATTCAGAAATATATATGAGAATCATTATGAAACATAAAATCTATATCATTATGAAATTTGATACTTGATTGAGTGTGAGCTAGGCTAATTTATGTTCAATTTTGAATGCCCAGAAATTTGGGAGTTTAGTAATCAGTGAATGAAGAAGTCAGTTTGAGTTTCAGTAGTATGAATGAGAGTTATCACGCAAAATGAAATGTTTATCATTATGAAATTATTGATACTTGATTGAAAGTGAGCCAGGTTAATTTATGTTTAATTTTAAATGCCCAGAAATTTGGGTGTTAGCAATCAGTGAATGAAGAAAGCTATTTGAACTTCAGAAATATGAATGAGAATTATCATGACATTTGAAATATATATATATATATATCATGCTGAAATTATAATTATTTGATTGAAAGTGAGCCAGGTTAATTCATGTTTAATTTTAAATGCCCAGAAACTTGGGTGTTAGCAATCAGTGAATGAAGAAAGCTATTTGAATTTCAGAAATATGAATGAGAATTATCATGACATTTGAAATATATATCATGACAAAATTGTAATTACTTGATTGAAAGTGAGCCAAGTTAATTCATGTTTAATTTTAAATGCCCAGAAATTTGGGTATTAGCAATCAGTGAATGAAGAAAGCTATTGAATTTCAGAAATATGAATGAGAATTATCATGACATTTGAAATATATATCATGACAAAATTATAATTACTTGATTGGAAGTGAGCCAGGTTAATTCATATTGTTTAATTTTAAATGCCCAGAAATTTGGGTATTAGCAATCAGTGAATGAAGAAAGTTATTTGAATTTCAGAAATATGAATGAAATTATTATGAAATATGAAATGAATATATATTATGAGGAAATTATTATTACTTGACTGAGTGTGAGCCTGGTTAATTCATGTTTTAACCTTTCCATGCCCAGAATTTGGAAATTAGTAATCAGTGAATGAAGACAGTCCATCTGAGATTGAAATGATGAATGAGAATTGTCATGAAATATGAAAAATATACTATGATGACATTATAGATACATGATTGAATGGGAGCCAGGTTTAATTTATTGAGAATTATTATGAATGGAGGACCCCTGGGCTGGTGCTGAAGGGCAGTCCTCTTTTTAAAGAATGGAACACATTTTGAAATACATTATTAGTACTTTAAGCATTGGATACAGGTTGATTAATGTTTAAATTCTAATGCCCAGAAATTCAGGAATTAATGATATGAAAACAACTGATTTTGAGATGGGAACGTTCAGGAGATTTAGAAATGTGGATCAGAATTATTGTAATTAAATTTTGATTTTAAAGTGATATACATGTAATGAGTTATCTCAAGCTTGCGAAACATGTTGATTGATAGTTCATTTCAATATTACTTTGTTTCCAATGTGGGATTCATTACAGATTGGAAAAATTGGGATTTAAAACTATTTTTAATTTTATCAGTTTTATATTCAGCACAAGCAAGCTACCACAATTGGAGAATTAAAATCTGCTTCTGCGTGGAATCAAACTGCGGATCTTCATGTCAAAAGTCTCTCCAAAATCCACTGTGCCACTCAAGCACATTCATTTTATCTGGCTTATTATTAAAAGATTCAAATACAAAATACACTACTGCCAGGACACCTTCCCAGGGAATGTTTGGAACTAAGTGATTGTGTTGAGAAACTTGCATGTATGTTTTTCAAAATGTATCATTATTCAAACTATTATGTGGGGAAACTATTGGCTGTGACCATCTTGAACTTTTCTGTTTAAAGAGAGTTTATTTTCTCAAGGTTCAGGGGCTCATGATGCTACCAAAGGAATAGGGATTTACAAGAAAGTTTAGCTCATATTCTTAAATTGTTGCACAGAATTTGAATCTCTATATCCTGTGGAAGAGATTACCAGATATACACTGCCCCTGCTCCCCCCTGTTCTGGATTATTTCAGTACCATGATTAACTGCGTGTACCATGGGAATTAAGAATGTATTGGTTTTTCTCAAATGGTTTTTGACACTTGTTGGCAGTGGAATTTTGTGCATAAAACTGGGGCTCATATCATTTAATAGTTTTGAACTTTCAGTCACTAGCAATTGCACATTATTCCTGTTTTCCTGATGTATTGTTAAAGCTGGCTAGTGTGAAAAATTGCCTTGATCAGGTCTTAGGTGGGCATGTGTTACAATACAAATAGTTTGTTACCAGGCCCCTTTTACAAAGGTTACTTACATGCTTTTTCAAGGCTGAGCTTAAATATGTATGTATGTAAAATTTTGCTAAATGTAAATTAAAAGATGAGCAATCTGGTTACAGGTATTGCAATAAGGATTAAGTTTAAAATTAATTTTTTAAAGTTTAAAATTTAAAAAACAGTAAAAGATGGCAAAGATAATAGCATTAAAACGTCAATGTAACCTTTTTCCATAATGGTCCCTCCAGAGGTGTCATTTAAAGAAAGTTTTTCACAAAAGAAAGGCAAAATATATTTACGTCTCAAAAATTAGATGTGAGTTTCTCCTCTTGTGAATCATTGACATTACAAGTTTTATGCCAACCTCTTGATCTGTTCTTGCTTATTTCAATCTTCACTGAGGTATAGGCTATTTTATCAGCTTTTTTGGTTTTGTAAAAGTCCATCTTTACACCTTTTTAAAAAAACAAATAAGGAAACAGGGACTTTGGTTTTGAGATGATCTGTTTCCTGAATGGTTCAGGTTTGTTTGCTACATTAATTTGCTGTCAATTTCTAACCGTAAAATTTGTACTTGCAGAATTACAGACAATGTTGTATAATTTTGAAGTGCGTCTCAATAAAAAATATTCAAAATCTCCAGTTCTAGTTATTTTCTGAAACTTTATTAGTTGGAAGGACTAAACATAAAAGTCTTTCGCCAACCAGGAAAATGGAACAAGTATCAACTTTACATGCCAAGTCATCAGTTAAAGACAAGAGAAATGCTTTCAGTTGGCAAGCTGTATCTCCATGATATGTTATATCGCTGGATTATTTCTATGAATGTGATGAAATCTTTATCAAGTTTTATCATTATGATCCTTTTTGCTATGTACTTGGAAAGATAATTCACAGTTTAGTTTTATAAAGTATTTCAAAGTTTATCCTTATAGCTAATCATTGGCTAAGAAATTATAGAACAACGTTTGGGAACAGTAAGATTGTTCTCAAGTCTGAATTCATAACAACATAATAAAAAAGGCTAATCAGCTTTGAATGGTAAGCACTGGATTACAACAATCCACGTTTTCTTACCTAAAGGATTTATAATCATAGATGTTTCTAATTGGCATCTGGATAAACCATCTTCATGCCATATTTAGGTACCATCTGCACAAACTGGACAACCTTATTTTTTGCGTTTAAGTTGGTGTGCTTGCTTTCTCCTCACAGCCATGATTGGGGGTCTAACTAAGGACCTTAATACTCGGCCCATGGCTGATGTTCCTTTTATGGCTGGGTTGGAGGGTGCTTTCACAATTTATTCCATACGCGGTCTTTCAACTTAACATTTCGATTTTAATTTTCTTCTGCTTCAACCTGTCAATTTTAGTTGGCATTAACTAGCATGTTAGCGAGACAAGAAGCCAACCTCAATTGAAAAGAATTATTACTATTATTGCAATTCTTATATGCCACTGCACATCACATATTCCTGTGCATTATTCAGATATTCCAGGATGGATTAGGAACAAAAAGATCATTTTACATCTCTTCGTGTGATTATCGATGAAAACTCTCCAACCCAGCCGTATACTTTTAAATGAGGGAGCTGTCATGTTCACAGCCGAACATATGGCCGTTCAAGTTAGGTACTCGCAGAATGATTGTTATGAGTCTTGGTTGTCCAACTGCATTGCAGATAATTAGTAGAATCTTTCTGCATACCTTACCAAAACATAGTAATTTTACTTTCATGCCAAATAGATTTCATAATCCCAAATTTGGAATTTTTTCTGCCATTCTTAGTATGCTGTGCCCAAATCTGAATTTTTTTTTTTTTTTTTTTTTAAGGAACATATGAAAACATTTCTGATAGAACAAAGAGTTCATGGCATCAGAGGCTATTGGTCCCGCTATGTTTTACTGGCAGCCATGCATGCTTTCCAGTGGCTTGAAGTGATTCAGGCACTCTCAGGAATGGCATAAAGATTGTTTTCCAGTAGCTACAAGCTTCAGTAAAAAGAGAAGAAAACTAATCGTTTTTATGATTATTCATGTCAAAGGTTTGTTTATCAAACTAACGGGTAGAAGTCCGAAACGTCGTTTGAAACAAAATTCTATTCATAGCATAGTTATTTATACTTAACATATTTACTTGCAAATGAAGCCCAACACAAAGTGGTTGTTAAACCTTTATGGTAGAATTCTATTCAAGCACCTCAATCAATCACAACATACATAAAATCGATAAGAAACATTGCAGCATGATGATATATTTTGCATGTGCTAGAGTATGATGGGTCACATTTAAATGGCGAAAAATTTTGAAAATTCCTTATTATGCAATTGTTGCGGAAGATTTAAACTATCATGAATTTCGTTTTGGGGGCATTTTGATTGATTTGGTTTGATTTCATATTTTTTAAGGACGGTAATTCTTCAGCAAATGCTGAATCTCAAATAGCCCCCTTCTACGACATTATACAATAACGGTAATATGATACAAAGGAAAAGAAACCTAATTGCAATACGTGGAAAGTCTAATTTATCTACTGGAATTCCCAATGATAAAATCAGTTTACTAGGTATGGATACAATGATCTAAGATATATCATCTGCAAATCGGCGAAGGCTAAAAATGGCCCTTGAAGGCATTAACCAAAGATGCCCGTTTAACTCAGTCGAAAGACTATTCCAGTTTTTTGCGCCCCCTAACAGAAAACCTTTCTGTCCGTTAGCAAACCTCTTTAAGGCAGCCGTAAGTCAGTATTTGTATTTCGTAAGATGTGTGCGGCCCAAAACAACTATTTTTATAAAAAAGATTGCGAAGCTAGTTAGAAGCAAGATCGTCGAGGCTGGAAAAAAAAACCATTAAGTTGTGGCTGTTTATCTTTTATCGTTGCTAACCTGAGCTTTATATCAAAGTTTTACTTGAAGCATCGAACTGTTTATTGGTCGTGGCACAATCTGCTTTGCTTTGACATCTTTGTAATTGTAAGATGTCTTGGAATCCACCAATCCCAGACAGAGCAAAATTATTGGAAATGAGGCTCAACGAAGATAGTGCAGAGAGTTTTCACAACTGCAGCAGGAAGAAATGTTTTCGCCTATTTAAAAGAAAAAAGCCAATAGCTTGAGAAGCCTTCGCAGTGTCTGTTTTGATTATTTGTTCCATGTCAGATTTTTATCGATTTTGAGCAACTAAGTACTATGTTTTACTTGCAACTTCGACCCCTGCCTCCTGAACCGATGGTTTGAAAGTTTGATTTGAAATTTTTTAGATTCTTCAGTCGTTGTTTGGTAATAATCAACAATGAGTGAGTTTTAGTGACGTTAAGGGATATTTTGTTCCCCTTTAGGTACGTATCAAGTTGCCGTCGTTCCTCATCGATAGCCTCGTTCAACTGAATAGTGGTTTTAAAAACTTGATAAGATTTGTACCATCAGTATATGTAGATACTTTTGAGTTCTTTTTAATGCAGGGGGGATCATTTATGTAGACTAAAGATAAGAGTAGACCGAGACAAGAGCCTTGTGGAACTCCCACCTTGACAGTCTAAAATAGTCGACAATAGTGTTTTCTATCAGCATGATAGAACTCAACCATGATAGCTCTCAACCTTGTACAACACAGCGCTCTGGTTTTGTGCCGAAAGATTTCCTGGTCAAACGTATCAGAAGCTTTTTTGGAATCAATGAAGTTCATGCCAGGCAAAAGCCTCTTATCCATGCCAATAAAACCAATAATGTGTGTATTTTAGCAAGCAAGGTATAGATTTAGAGCCTTGAAACCAGACTGACCTGGCAATGGAAATCCATTCTCCTTCACGTACTAGTACAACTGGTCAAACATATGTTTCTCAAATAGCCAAGAAATGACAGGCAGTACAGAATTGGGCCTTCAGTTCGATTTTTCTGAGTTTTCCCTCTTTTAAAAACAGGATTATCTCAATTTTGGGCAATTTTTACAAGTATGGAGAAAGGTGATGGTTTCAATGGAATCGTTAGGTATTTTCGCTAAGCTACTAGAAACTACCGGGAATGCAATAATCAGAAATATTAAGATACGTTGTCGTTGCCAAAGCTTTCTTTATTTTGATCTTAGCCATTGTTTTTTGGACGACTTTCTCCTAGCAGAAGCGGTTTAGAGGTAATATCAATATTAGTGGGTAATTTGCTCCACAACATTTCGTTCGAAATTCTTTGTTTGTCGACCAAGGTGGCAAGAGTCTTTTAAATCTATGTTTATTGACTTTGATCGTTTAATGAGTAACTGATTGATACTATCCCAAGATTGCTCCATGTTACCCTTCTGCTGTAGATTTCTCAGAGAAATATTGCCTTTAGAGCAACATTTAGGGTGTTTTACCTGATTTCTACATTGTCTATGGGAAATTATTATAGCTCTGGCAAACCATGTTGTCGAGTTATGTTTGCAATAGTCTACAGAAGTCACGATCCTCATTTTGATATGCGGAAAGCCAGTTTGATCCTACTCTTCAGAAGTTTAGTTATAGTTAAAACACTAGACGAGGGGTTATTTGGAAGCCTCGAGATTCTGCTACACAACGCAGTAACAGCATTATTTACTCCGCTGGCCCATAACACTGTGGTTGCCTATTTTCTCGGCCCGTTCTTGAGTTTTGGATAGTGTATCAAATCATACAGCTCAATTTGACCTTTTAGCGCTTGTTTCTGTTTTTTATGTGACTTGAATACCCAGTGGCAAAGAGCTCCCTCCGAAGCACTCTCCATATCTAAGGTGCCGTGGTAGGAGGAGTAGCATATCCAGTGAAATAGGATACTATTCTCACTGGTATGAAACTCCGGATCCCAGGGGACCCAAAAGATATTCTATTGTACAAATGGTCCCAAGAGACAAAATCCCTTTATATAGCCAAAGGCACATCTTTTTCTGCCTTCTTACACCAACAACCAGCCTGAAGGATGCCAAAAATCGACCCACCCACCTCCCTCAGCGACGGCTCGTAAGGATAGGCTACTCCTGCTACGCAAACAGCGAACCCTCCTTCGCACTCTCCATATCTAAGGTGCCGTGGTAGGAGGAGTAGCATATCCAGTGAAATAGGATACTATTTTGTGCCGCATAGGGCCGCATAGCAGTTCTTGTTATGTTTTGGAGATTTCATTAAAATTTTTTGTCTTAAGCACAATCTTCTGTCACACATCAAACATCTTTGGTTGAGATTTTCGCATCATTTGGTCATGGATTTGGAGTTTCAAATAACGGCGTGATCTTAAATGAAACGACTTCTTTGCTGCAAAGCACAGCGAATGCGCTGGTTTTAGCATGTTATTTTCCTTTAAGAAAGCATTCTCTCGTGATTTTTAGTTTCTACAATGCTAGCGTTTAGTTGAAACAGATAACAAAGTTTGATGGATGACATTTATAACCAATTTTTCCTTTCATTTTTGGGATTCATTCAGAAGTGTCCGATTTCCTACGCCACCACCGACAAAAGGGCCGCCGAGAAGTTTTGGAGGACCAGGAGCAAACCTGCGAAAATGAAGCCCCTTGCGAGCGAAGCGAGCAGAAAATTTTTGCCGTCACGCTATTTAGATTAGCTTAAAATGGCCTAAAATGCATTATAGAACATTTCCTGCAGTCAAGATTATAACAAGTTTTCAAATACGAGGCCCCCTAGACACTGAGGCCCCAGGGGCAAATTGCATACTGCGTTTGCAACAGCTGGGAAAATAGCATGTCTGGGGAAATTTTTTTAAATTCCGTCCTCCGCTTTGGCTTAGAACGACTCTCCAGATCGCTGTGTCAAGCATTTTTTGTGAAATTGCTAACTGTCGTCATGGACCGACCTTTGCCCTAAAAATTCATAAGTCTGACCAACTTGGATTCACACTATCCGAGCTTTATCGTGGACCGACTTTTCGTCTAATTTTGGACCGACTCTGAAAATATTAGGGGGGTGTCTCACCCCCCCCCCACACCCCCTAATGTGCGTCCCTGGTTGTTATTATCAATACGCAACCGGAAGGACTGTTCGATTTTTATTTTGATGTAAGAGATGAAAGCTACGAAGAGATAAACTTAAATCTTCCAGCCATGGCGGGGAAAGATACTTTGTTTGATCTATAAACATTCAACGTGTGGTCTGACTATGAACAGTCTTTCGTTTTGGAGGAATTTTCAGATTTCTGTTCAAGCAACTCACTTCGCCGTCCTTGAGAACAGACGTTGAACTAGGGGGTCCCATACCTGGCTGCAGCATGCACATTAGGCCTTAAGTTAACTGTAATGGAACTGGTCATCTTCTAGCCAACTAAAATAAGTAGTGAATGAATGAATGAATCAATCAATGTATGAATGAATAAATGAATGTATGAATGAATGTATGAATGAATAAACGAAAGAATGACGGAATGAATGAATGGATGAATGAATGAATAAATGAAAAAACCATCATGAAAATTCACGAAAGCTGTATTTGGTCTAATGCCAATAAAAGTAAGAAGCAGGCGATAATAACCGAAAGGTAGACTCCTCAAGTAATTCCCGAGGCACATTCTGTGATTACCAACATAACAATTACAATTTAACACAAACATCTTACCAGCAATCGTCTCCACCACTGCTGAACAAGAACTTATCATCATGAGAGAAACGAACCTTGGTCACATGGGCAGAATGGCCAACGAATTTCTTTCCTTTTGACTATAACGGAAAATAAATGATTTTGTGTGAATTATGCAGCTTTAATGAGATCAGCCAGGAAAAAATGAGGTTTCGACCATCCGCCGCAGTGATGCCGCCATTTTTGTTGCAATTTCTTCTTTAAGCAACCAAAATGGCGTTCCTGTGATCTCAACAACGTTAAGCTGAACGAAATACAATAGCCCACTTAGAAATGAACGTTTTGTTGTTTGAAGACCTGAAGATATAGGGCAATTTGATATAAAAGAATTCCCGAACAGGGACTCACTAAGAAAGACATGGCATTACTGCATGATATAAATGATTCCGGAATTCCAGAGAGTTTAATTAACGTAAGGTCTTCCTAAAACACAACTCGTCAAGGGACAGGTAATTATTGCCTATGATGCTAGAAGAATTATGAATTTAGGGGCTACGCAGACTCATGCAGAATGTAGATAATTTTGTGTATGTCTTGGTTAAAGGAGAACGTGAATTAGCAGTCTTAGAACCAGGCGCTTGGATCGCAGGAGTAGATAAGACCTGATCGAGTCCGCGACCCTATGTCATGACACCCAAATGGTGGGGCTCTACCTCGAATCGAACCATGTCCGCCTGATTGTTCTGGCTGCAGACATAGTTATGTATGTAGCTGAGAAGTTGTGCCCCAGCCATAGAGAGTACGAGTTCGCAAAAATGCACAGAAATAAATGCACATGAACGCACGACCGTCAAACTAAAAAGTTGCTCACCGACTTATCAAAACACGGGAACTTGTAGAGTTTCACGAAACCAAAATCATCACCAATAGCCAAAGTTGAGCCATGATGAGAGAGATCAGTACAGTTTATGTCTCCTTTGTCAGCATTTTTAGGCCAAATGCCCATTACCTCTCTGCCAAGCATGCTAAAAAAGAGAGACATGATCAGAGTGTTTGTGTGAAATGGAGAGTCTGTAACCACAACATATTCCTCTATTTGTATCTTGTTTAAATATTCAACATAAAACAAAGCGTACTAAACAACTTTACAACACTACAAGGGCAATACTGCAGGAAGCACAACACCGAAATTTGACCTCAGATGAAATGCGATTTCCAATTGGTTTGAAAAATTAATGACATTCATGTAGCCTTCTGGTAAATAGACACCAAGTTTTCACCTATCACCTATGAAAGAAAAGCATTGAGGTTTTCATCTATCACCTCGCCAAGCTTACAGAAAAGCCCTTCCTAGCTTAAGGGTGCATCTGCGTTGTAATGTTACTATTATTGTTGTCAGTAGATTGTACATTGCAGGAGAATTTATTGGTTTTGAAGGACAAATTGAGTGCATACTGCCACGAGTTTCCATTCGGCAATATCAGTGAAAAACATCAACAGCCTTTGGGATAAATAGTACGTGAAACATAAACTTAAACTCGAGGATCTCATCCACATTGTAAATTAAAGATGTCATTGTTCTGTGTAAATTATTATTATTTTTCTTTATTCATTTAAAAAACAACAAGCTATAAAAAAATGGGATTAATTAAATACGTGCCATCAATAGTGGGAAAGGACTTATAGTCAGCGAGTTCCCACTATGAATGACACTTAACAATTATAAATAAACTATCAAATCATTTAACATTTTTTCATTTCAATTTATTCAAACACGGTTGCCCCATCAGCCAAGAGTGGCTGCTTTTCAGGGGGCCGTGACAAAACCTACTTACAATACAACTAAAATAAATAAATAAGAGAATATTTACAATGTTAGGTTAGAATAAATGAAAAATTAAAAGCTATTTACATTTGAGTCTACATTTAAAAGAAGATAGAGAGGGGGCTAGCTTGACCTCATGTTCTAACTCATTCCAAACCTTTGATCCACGGAATATATGTGGGAAAGGACTTATAGTCAGCGAGTTCCCACTATGAATGACACTTAACAATTATAAATAAACTATCAAATCATTTAACATTTTTTCATTTCAATTTATTCAAACACGGTTGCCCCATCAGCCAAGAGTGGCTGCTTTTCAGGGGGCCGTGACAAAACCTACTTACAATACAACTAAAATAAATAAATAAGAGAATATTTACAATGTTAGGTTAGAATAAATGAAAAATTAAAAGCTATTTACATTTGAGTCTACATTTAAAAGAAGAAAGAGAGGGGGCTAGCTTGACCTCATGTTCTAACTCATTCCAAACCTTTGATCCACGGAATATATGTGGGAAAGGACTTATAGTCAGCGAGTTCCCACTATGAATGACACTTAACAATTATAAATAAACTATCAAGTCATTTAACATTTTTTCATTTCAAATTATTCAAACACGGTTGCCCCATCAGCCAAGAGTGGCTGCTTTTCAGGGGGCCGTGACAAAACCTACTTACAATACAACTAAAATAAATAAATAAGAGAATATTTACAATGTTAGGTTAGAATAAATGAAAAATTAAAAGCTATTTACATTTGAGTCTACATTTAAAAGAAGATAGAGAGGGGGCTAGCTTGACCTCATGTTCTAACTCATTCCAAACCTTTGATCCACGGAATATATGTGGGAAAGGACTTATAGTCAGCGAGTTCCCACTATGAATGACACTTAACAATTATAAATAAACTATCAAGTCATTTAACATTTTTTCATTTCAATTTATTCAAACACGGTTGCCCCATCAGCCAAGAGTGGCTGCTTTTCAGGGGGCCGTGACAAAACCTACTTACAATACAACTAAAATAAATAAATAAGAGAATATTTACAATGTTAGGTTAGAATAAATGAAAAATTAAAAGCTATTTACATTTGAGTCTACATTTAAAAGAAGATAGAGAGGGGGCTAGCTTGACCTCATGTTCTAACTCATTCCAAACCTTTGATCCACGGAATTTATGTGGGAAAGGACTAATAGTCAGCGAGTTCCCACTATGAATGACACTTAACAATTATAAATAAACTATCAAGTCATTTAACATTTTTTCATTTCAATTTATTCAAACACGGTTGCCCCATCAGCCAAGAGTGGCTGCTTTTCAGGGGGCCGTGACAAAACCTACTTACAATACAACTAAAATAAATAAATAAGAGAATATTTACAATGTTAGGTTAGAATAAATGAAAAATTAAAAGCTATTTACATTTGAGTCTACATTTAAAAGAAGATAGAGAGGGGGCTAGCTTGACCTCATGTTCTAACTCATTCCAAACCTTTGATCCACGGAATATATGTGGGAAAGGACTTATAGTCAGCGAGTTCCCACTATGAATGACACTTAACAATTATAAATAAACTATCAAATTATTTAACATTTTTTCATTTCAATTTATTCAAACACGGTTGCCCCATCAGCCAAGAGTGGCTGCTTTTCAGGGGGCCGTGACAAAACCTACTTACAATACAACTAAAATAAATAAATAAGAGAATATTTACAATGTTAGGTTAGAATAAATGAAAAATTAAAAGCTATTTACATTTGAGTCTACATTTAAAAGAAGATAGAGAGGGGGCTAGCTTGACCTCATGTTCTAACTCATTCCAAACCTTTGATCCACGGAATATATGTGGGAAAGGACTTATAGTCAGCGAGTTCCCACTATGAATGACACTTAACAATTATAAATAAACTATCAAGTCATTTAACATTTTTTCATTTCAATTTATTCAAACACGGTTGCCCCATCAGCCAAGAGTGGCTGCTTTTCAGGGGGCCGTGACAAAACCTACTTACAATACAACTAAAATAAATAAATAAGAGAATATTTACAATGTTAGGTTAGAATAAATGAAAAATTAAAAGCTATTTACATTTGAGTCTACATTTAAAAGAAGATAGAGAGGGGGCTAGCTTGACCTCATGTTCTAACTCATTCCAAACCTTTGATCCACGGAATATATGTGGGAAAGGACTTATAGTCAGCGAGTTCCCACTATGAATGACACTTAACAATTATAAATAAACTATCAAGTCATTTAACATTTTTTCATTTCAATTTATTCAAACACGGTTGCCCCATCAGCCAAGAGTGGCTGCTTTTCAGGAGGCCGTGACAAAACCTACTTACAATACAACTAAAATAAATAAATAAGAGAATATTTACAATGTTAGGTTAGAATAAATGAAAAATTAAAAGCTATTTAAATTTGAGTCTACATTTAAAAGAAGATAGAGAGGGGGCTAGCTTGACCTCATGTTCTAACTCATTCCAAACCTTTGATCCACGGAATATATGTGGGAAAGGACTTATAGTCAGCGAGTTCCCACTATGAATGACACTTAACAATTATAAATAAACTATCAAATCATTTAACATTTTTTCATTTCAATTTATTCAAACACGGTTGCCCCATCAGCCAAGAGTGGCTGCTTTTCAGGGGGCCGTGACAAAAAACCTACTTACAATACAACTAAAATAAATAAATAAATAAGAGAATATTTACAATGTTAGGTTAGAATAAATGAAAAATTAAAAGCTATTTACATTTGAGTCTACATTTAAAAGAAGATAGAGAGGGGGCTAGCTTGACCTCATGTTTTAACTCATTCCAAACCTTTGATCCACGGAACGACAATGCTTTTTACTGTAATCATAGGCGTAGGAGAGAAGCACCCCAAATAATGCGCCATTGTGTTCAGTGCTTGTATGGTTCGGCGCGAGTAAATTATGGATAAAGCTGAAGCCAAGAAATATCAAATTTTGTGTTTGAAGACCAGGATCCCTACCTTGTCCATGTATCCCAAGTAATGGAGTCAATCTTGTCTTGTGCTGTAATATGATTTCCGTCTGGCACCGAAAACACAATCCTTTCGTACGCACCAGTTGATACCTTTAACGAATAAAAGCGACATTTTAGGATGGTATTAAATAGGTTACTCAATTTTACTGACCGTTGAGTTAAATGTATGATATTGTAATCAAAGCTGAAATGTTCATTTACCGTTCAAAGACCAATCAAATTTATGGATATCCACCAGCAAAAACCGTTATCTTTTCGACTACAAAAGGGGGGGGGGGTGAGAGATGGCGTGTGCAAGGGGTGCGGAAAAGATTTCGTAAAGCGGTGAATATAAATATAAGCCAGCTCATCAAAGGCTATCTTTATACATAAATCATCGTTGTCGCCCCGCCCAGCAACAATTAAATTTTTTGCAAAATAACCCTACCTGAATAAATTTGCCATCAGCCGAGAAATCCATTTGAATGACAAAGCTCGGAATTCCTTTGCAATAACCGATCCTAGCAAGGGATCCGCCAGCTTTGCTGTCGTAGAAGTCCACAGTTTTGTCATCAGAGCCTACCGCTAGTATTTCTCCATCGGGGCTGAATCTAGAAAGCAAATCGTATGGCTCTAACTAAAACGAATTCTAGGAGTTTTTATCTGTCTATTTGTTTATGAATTCTGTTCCACAATATTCATGCGTATTATCTACGACCAAACAACAACCAAGAGTTTGTTTGCGACATAACGTCGAGCTGAGCAACCCAGACAAGGCGTGTCTGACAGAGTCTGTCTGACAGATTCTCTGACACTCTGACAGATTCTAGTACAATCGTTCTCTTTATTCTCAAATTGTGTGTTGTATTTTCATATTTGATATCAAATTTCAATGAAGACAAATAGCCTAATCCACCATTTACGGCCTAGTTAATGACATTGCCACGATGATAACTCGAGAAGCAAAGACTGATTACTACCCCCGCGGGACCCTGAGGCCATTGCACAAAGAATATACGACAAACTTTGTAACGAATATGCGACCACTAGAGGATATACATTAGATATAAAAAACCAAAATAAAACTTTCAGGAGTAGTGAGGGGCGGTGTAAATTTCCACTCAGAGAGCGGCTTCACCTTTATGTGGAGCCACCATGTGTAGTTCTGTGCTGTGCATGCTGTCTGATATAGAGGGATAGGGGTGCAATGAAGGATACCATCCAGGACATCCCTTAGCATATTAACAGAGTATGCCACGGTCTTTTAATCCCTTCTTAAGATCGAGGCATTTCTACTTATACCATAGGCCTATAATCCTTTTAGTTATAGAAGCAATGGATGATCCCGATCCTTGGTATCTCTACTGGAATAAAAGGTAAATTTCGAGAATTATGAAAGAGGCTATAAAGCTTTGTTTCCACTAGGCGTTGTATCGCTTTATTTCAGTGCATTAAATTCTGATGCTGCGCTAAATTTCATCGCGTGCCAGTTTCCACTTAAGCTGTAAATTAGCGCGACCTGATGCTGAGACCCGATAAATTTCGAGAATTATGGAGGAAACTTTTGAGGAAGAAATGCTTTTTCTTCTTCTTATGCGTAGAGGAAGGAGAAGATTGGAGAAGGTGAATTAAAGGTCAAAACACCGGTTCTGGGTAAGATCAGTGTTACAAAGACGACAAGAGCCTGGGGAGTACAGTCGCCTGGTACAAGAATTGCCGAATGATGTCAAAGACTTTCTTTATGTCCTTTGACGTCTTGTCATACTGAAAAGAGTACTCGCTGACAGCATTGGCAAGCAGCTCCTCTTGCTGCAAGGATACCGCCATCTCTAACACGCCTACAAGGAGATCTTGCAAACGAGGTTTCTGTCGGCATTCTTTGATGTAAAATTAACGCGGTGCTAAACTGGATTTTGAAATCAAAAAGTTTCCTTTCCAAGACAGAGCGTTAAATCGCGATAAAATGCGTCAAATTCTTCGCGTTAAGTTATAAAGTGCGTTTCAATTAGCGTTATAAAATAAATGCGATTTAACGCGCTGAAATAACGCGACTTAACGCCTAGTGGAAACCAAGCTTAATAAGAATATAAATAGCGATGGGATGCAAGTGAAGGGTGGATGAAGATGAACTTGCTGTTTTTAGCCCCAAGCGCTGGGTCACTAGTAGAGCATTCCTAGCCATTAATCGTTGTCAGGGACGTCTCTGGTTTGAATTCAAAAGCCATGATAGAGCAACGTTCCCGGTAAGAGATCTCATGATTTCTAGGCCCAAAGCATTTCATACAATATACGACAGCATCATGGAGAGCACAGGGTCCTGAAGAAAAGCCTTTCGAAGATGTTATTCGATAAACTGTTTACGTTAAACTTTCACTGAAAGTAGAGCCAGTAAAGGGTAACTGAAATGAATTTGGGTTTTCGTTTTGCAGCTGGAAAGGTCAAGGTAAGAGGACCTATAAGAGATTTCTTGAATGGAAGAAGGAAAAACTTGATGGTCTGTTTCTGGTTCCATTCTCAAGATATCGATAAAAAAAGAAGAGAAATGAGAAAATTCAGGCAATGATCAATGCTTTGGGTGATATAAACTTTGTGTTTTCCCATCCTTCTCGATATACATGACTTTGAAGTTTTGTTAGTCCGAAAAAGTATGGTTGTGTCACTTTTGGCTTATGTGCAAGTGGTTTTTTAAATAGGCTTTAGTCATTAGTCAGCTATCGAATGTAGTTATTCATTATTCTTGGCTTTTGAACAAAGTTAGTCATTAGTCAGTGGGGAAAACAGCCTGTTAGTCAGCTAGTCAAACCCCTTCTACACCCTCTGGAAGGACTACAGCTACGTCCATAGCTGTCTACCAAGATAGGAGCAAGGAATTTTCGTAGCGATAGGCATTATTTATGCACACAATTTAAACAAGAATGAACGATTCGTGGAATCCATAGCCATTGCTAATGTATCCAGACAAAACGATTGCAAGGTATTGGGAGTATCTTCACATAATCAACGAAGTAGATTATGTGAAGAGGTGAAGAGGAGCTTTAACACAAGCAAACCTGAGGTCATGAATTGCCTGATGTCTGTCTCTCTTTTTACCAAGAACTTGCAAAGAGGTTGCATTGAGAATAATAAATTCTCCATTTTTCATTCCTACAGCAATCTTGTCACCATCTGGAGAATATGCAACAGATCGCACCGCACCTCCAAGTGACGCCATTTTAGCCAAAGTCTATAAAAACAAATATGTAAACTTAAAACATTCTCAAGCACCAGGGAAAGCACATTTCTTGTGGCCAAAAGATCTTCATAGAAAAATTGTCTAAGGGCCCCCAAACCCTTTTCATGTCATGTGACTATGATCTTGAGAAGGAAGAAATTTTCAAGGTGCGATGCATTGTAAAAGAATTCAAAAGATGTTTTATTAAACGAGATTTATCATATTATTTGAGGTACAGGGTGTACGCGGTGTACGCTAACGTAAGTTCATTTTGTCTGTTGCTTATAAAATCATTCCGAAACAAGTATTCTTATAACTACTTCAATCTCTCTTTAACGATATAAACTTTTAACACACCCAATTTGACTTACTTTTCTCCGAAATATGGATTGTTAAACGCCCTACGTGTTTCTGCATCACTCGGTAGGCGCCTTGCAACTTAAATCCTACGCTCTGAGTATAACAATGAGCAACTTTGCAGGTGACAGAGAAAGTGGGGTCTTGATCTATCACAATGCTCCTGGTACAACATGCGTAACACAGGAACAGATTTAACACTGCCCAAGAAAAAATTGAGTAACGGGCAAAAAATGCTTCTCTCTCAGAGTTGCAAAATTGTGCAGGAGCCTTTCAGCAGAAAACAAGCAGGTATATTCCGTAAAGAGTTTTAAAAGTATTTTTGGTTTTATTTTCTCTGTTCATTGCAAATACCTTGAATTCGGAATAAGTTCTATGTCATTAGAAGAGCTTGGTTTCTGACATAGCAGTGGGTCTTGTTTTAAAAGTGGAGCATATGGCAATAGACTGTTTTAGTCGAGGACTCCTTGCACGCTTCAGCTGAAAAGCAAACCCTTAAATGAAACTATATGACATGACGTGACAGGATATGGCATGACGTGACAGGCTGTGAAATTACAAGCAATAAATCGGCCCAAGACATACACGCACCTTGCTAGTGACATCCCATACTCTCACTGTGCCATCATCACTCCCACTTGCGAAGATGTCTTTAACTGGATGAGCGGCTAAACCCCAGATCTCTCCTTCGCGATGACCATGCACAATGACCTAAAAACAATGGTGCTTGTTTGCAAATAAAAGAAGAGAGACACAAGATTCTTTAGGAATGGGAGTAAAGAATGCTATACATCTTGGTAAAAAGTTCGTTGCCACCGTCTTTTGCGTAATTGTGCTTTGTCAAGTAGTAAGCTTTGTCCGGGCAGTGTATCCCAACCAACCTTTAAGCCCAAATTATTTTGTATGTATGGTGTGTGGTTAGAAGAGGGCCTAACTACTCAAAAAATTTGCCAGCGATTTTACGTTTTGCGATTTTTATTTTTCTACCAGTGTTGACTAGTTTTGCCCACTGAAGCATCTTCAGATAACAAATATATCTCTATGCATACATGTTACTCTGAAGGTGCCTTTGTGGGAGAAACTAGTTAGCACTGAAATAAACAAGAAAAAGCGCAGGAGACCATATTGATGCCTGTGCTCTTCGAGTGGTTAGGCCCTTTTGAACGGCGCACGATACATATGCATATCTGCTAGGGCACCGCTATTTGCTACTTGCAGGGCATCACTATATAAATCTGTTGACAAACATCCCTGGTGTATCTTTTTAATAAAGAAATTAAAAACAATACCTGTTGTGCTTTAGACTTCTCATTAATCTCAATAACTTCGCTGTCTTGTGTGCCAACCAATAATGTCCCCTTGAAGGTGAGAGTATCATTTAAAAACGATTCATTTTAAGCTGGTTTTATTTCTATCTTGGAACAACGTTTCTGTGATTGATGGACAAAAAGTTTTGTAATGCTTAACTGAATATTTTTCAGGAACCCTAACATTCAAGCGTGTGTGACAAAAACAATGCTTCCAGTTTTAAAAGAGTGTACCTGCTCAGTCATTCACTTACTAAACACCATATAAACCTCACTTAACAGCTCAGATCTATATTTTTTATATTCCTTTTAAGCACTAAGAATTGATATTCGCGTGTTTTCATACCTTTCAAGAACGGAATCCGTTCCGTAAGACAATACAATGAGCTCTTGCCACTCATGCAGGAGAGAACAGTAGCAACAATCTGATCAAGATTTTCCGCTAGTGGCATGAAAGGCTCCTTCAAGACGATCCAAACTTCTGAATAAAAGATCATGGCTATTCAAAGAAGCACTTGAAAGAAGCAAATTTTTTGAATGACCATGAAGCCATAGCCTTCTAAACGAAGAATTGCTGACAAGACTAGGTGCAATACAGTACGTTATCTCAAAATTGAAATAAACTAATTACTTTGAATCAAACTGGAAATATATCAAGAACCTGACAAGAAATTTACCTTAGGGCCACCTCTAGAGACAGACCTTGGAACCAACTTCTGAGAACCGGAACCAAGTTGAAAAGCATGACATTTCTTCATTTCTTGGTCCCAGATTTTAACAGGACCACTTTCCTTGCTTTCCTTTGCACTAAACGAGACAAGATTACAATAAATAGAAAAATTAACAAGCTAATATCAAGAAGACAATGTGGCTTGGCATAGCCAGTTCTTATTGTGACAAATATTACAGTTGCCTGCAAGAATTGACTGAGAGAATTAAATTCTATTTCGTAACTTTACCATTAACTACGATATTTACGAGTTTTTAACGAAATGCCTAAACCTCTTCTCTTCCAACAGCCTGAAACAAAGTTTACCAATGAAGTCAAGAGTGGCCTAGCATGGGGGCTTTGGGACAATCTAAGTAAAACCTTTTGTACTTTATGCTCTCGATCGTTGAAAACAATAGCAGCATAAATGCAGCGTGTGCATTCTTTTGTGTCATGCTTAGACCAGATCGATATATCTCCGTTCATTTAATTTGATTTCCTCTAACTTCAATTTAATAAACAAAACAAATTAGTTGGAAATAGAACTTACTCCTTTTCTTTTCCTCCTGTAACGATAAGCCCATCCTTGATTGTTGTGTGCATTGTAAATACTGGACCAGAATGGGCTTGGGTAACAATACGAGCGAGACTGGATCCTGCCCACACAAAAACATCTCCGCTCATTGCACCAGTAAATGTAGTGTCGTTCTAAATGAGAAAGAGCAAGTATCAATCATTATAAGCCCCTTTCAGCTATTCTGCAAAGGAGTTGGGATCGAAAGATATTCTAGACATCTTTATAAGACATGTATGATTCAACGGCCTTGCAATTTCTTTCATTGGTGTGCAAAAGATGCTTCATTCTTCATAAGAAATCAAAAATATGTCGTTGCGTAGCGAGAAACATATCATGCTAAAAACTTACTGCGCCAAAAGCAACAGAAAGCATTGTTTGCATCTTGACGTCTTGACCAGGCAATGAAAGAACACCTTTTTTGCCAACTAAGCTGCCACCAGCGACATTCCAAAACATAACATGCTTGACTCCACATGTCACAAATGATGTATCCGAATCAGGGCGGAATTCAGCAACGAAGATTCGATGGGAATGGCCAACAGCTGATGCAGTTTTTGTACCTAAATGAAATCATTTATATATTTTAAAACAACTAGAGTAAGACAGTAAGAAAGGCTTAATGTTTTGTTGTTACTCCGAGTTTCACGCTACACAGCGATCATCAGACAACTTTCGTCCAGTTAAGACATTTGCAATGTTTTGTATATATTTTAAAACATCAACTTCTAAGTATAATCAAACTGGTCATAATTGGTCTCAACAACAACTTTTCTCGCAGTCTTGTCCAAGTCATTACAAAAGTTTACATGATAAATATGAACTAACCAAACAATTTAGAGCGAACTGGCTAGCAAAGTGCCCAAATCTTTCAAATCTATAAGTTTTTTCTACCTTCAGACCATCTCCATACAGCCACTGAGTGATCATCGTCAAGGCCTACTGTGAGCAAATATCTTCCACTTGAACTGAAATGGACATAGCAGACTCCTTTCGTGTGGAAACCTTGTACAATGGATAGTGTTTCCATATTTACTGAATTCCAAACGTGTACTGAGGGACTATTTCCAATCTGCCCAGTAGCAACAACATTCTGAAAACAAGGAGTGTAAGCGACTTAGATCCAAGGTAGACCGAGTAGCTTAGTCTCCAATCAGATATCACGTGAGATTTGCAACAAGGTAAAATTTCTTCTACAGACACTTCAATGGTAATCATTCGCGGGCATGCACACTTTACACAATCAATTTGAAAGCCCGGGTGGGTACATGACTTGCGGATGGATAGGAGTCTTCCTGCCCGGTTTTCAGAAACGTACCCTCTTCTAATTACCGAAACTCGTTGTCATACCCACTTTTATGATGAATTTTGGCGGAAAGCCATACATTTTCGACCATTTTTCGCCAATTTCTGGATAACTCATCCATGTTTAACGAAAATCTGCCGAAAAGGGAACCCTTGTTTAGAGAATTCTGGGCCTAAAAACCCAGCCATATGGGAGGCACATACCCGTACCCTCAACATGTTATATACCCCCCGGGGTTTGAAAGTTGGGGGAAGATTCGACAACTGTGCTCCTCTCTCCAAAGTTTTGTTATATGCAAAGGATATAAATCACTTGCATTCTGAGGGGTGAGCGTTTAGAATGGTCCAGACAACAATATTAAACTATCTCCCTCAATATCAAATTTCAAGCTAAAAGAAATAAAAGAAAGGTTCATAACAACCAATTTCACATTTCTTTTATGTATGCGAAGTTTGGCCCATATTTGTGTGTTAGGAGAGAATTTTGGTATTACTCATCAACTATTCAGAACTATTTATCATTATTCGTAGAGGTTTCTCGCCTGACATCTATTCGAGGAATGCTAGAGATTTCTTTTTCCGCCATGAAAATAGCAAAAAAGATGCTATCTTTCTGCAATAGAGGATTGCGCTAAAGATGGCGGCGAGGAATTTTTACCGAGATGCACTGCGTTCGATTTACAAATCTTTAACGATTCTATAGGAATTCGATTAAAGAACGCACTGCATCTCGGTAAAAAATTCCTCTCCGCCATCTTTAGCGTAATCCAAGATAGGAATCAAATGTTTTAGCCGAATTTTGCTCGTGGCCTATGACCGGAGATCGCCAAAACCTCATTTTTACGGACCAATCAAATGGCGAATAAGTGGGGGAGACAAAAGAAACGTGTGAAGATTTTTCTAAATTTTACCTACCCTCATAAAACGCAACCAGGACCAAAAACTGCTTGAAATTTCCGGAATTTTTTTGAAGAAATCTACTCTCCATACATTTGGGCATTCAAGTTTGGATGCCAGTCAAAATATCTCCCGATTCCAAGGAGTTATGGCGCCTAAAACTCGCGACCTTTGTTCGTTTTCAGCATTTCTGAGCTTCTAGCATTCTTAGTACTCAATTTAATCCTAAAAAGTCTTCTAAGACGTACCTGAAACATTACTAATTCCCATAAAGTCGATACAGTGGGGTTGGGGACCTTTTCTTGCTTCGTAGATGAGCAAATCTGACATGCTTTCTATGGGGTCCAAAATATGGCCTAGCTCTAAAATGTGCTGAATTACATTTTTGAGTAAGAAATTTCAAGAGTACCCATCTCTCTTCGTTTGTTTAAGGCATCCTGTAGTTCTGTGTATCTACCAGACTGTTCTTGGTTTCTATTTGACGATTTTCTTTCACAAATAATTGAGCAAGTCGCAAATAAAAATCCGTTTACTTTGTTTCTTCGCCCAGGCACTCCTCGGTGTCATCACAAATCACAACATGTGATCACGTGGTACGTGATGTTTTGACATCTTCCCGCCTCTTCCCCAGACCTCGCAGAACGCAGCAAGTGTTGTGATTCGTGATGACACCGATGAGTGCCTGGGTAAAGAAACAAAGTAAACGGATTTTTATTTGCGACTTGCTCAATTATTTGTGAAAGAAAATCGTCAAATAGAAACCAAGAACAGTCTGGTAGATACACAGAACTACAGGATGCCTTAAACAAACGAAGAGAGCTGGGTACTCTTGAAATTTCTTACTCAAAAATGTAATTCAGCACATTTTAGAGCTAGGCCATATTTTGGGCCCCATAGAAAGCGTGTCAGATTTGCTGATCTACGAAGCAAGAAAAGGTCTCCAACCCACTGTATCGACTTTATGGGAATGTGATGTTTCAGGTACGTTTTAGAAGACTTTTTAGGATTAAATTGAGTACTAAGAATGCTAGAAGCTCAGAAATGCTGAAAACGAACAAAGGTCGCGAGTTTGAGGGGCCATTACTCCTTGGAATCGGGAGATATTTTGACCGGCATCCAAACTTGAATGCCCAAATGTATGGAGAGTAGATTTCTTCAAAAAACTTCCGGAAATTTCAAGCAGTTTTTGGTCCTGGTTGCGTTTTATGAGGGTAGGTAAAATTTAGAAAAATCTTCACACGTTTCTTTTGTCTCCCCCACTTATTCGCCATTTGATTGGTCCGTAAAAATGAGGTTTTGGCGATCTCCAGTCATAGGCCACGAGCAAAATTCGGCTAAAACATTTGATTCCTATCTTGCGCAATCCTCTATTCCCTGATATTGCATTACAAAGCACAATCAAATAATGCTTCTTTCTCTTATCATACAATGCACAACTTTGTACCAGAACGCTTTTAAGGAAACTGAAATGAAATATGCGGCCAAGCTAGATGTTAGAAAAGTCTGATAGAATTTATGGCACGTAGAAGTTTTTGTCTCAGTACTCGGGTGTTAGCAAACCACGTATTGATTAAAATTGGTGCAGCTTCGCAGAAGAAAACGTTTCAAGCAGCAGGCTACCATACAAACATCGTTGTCAGCCTTTGCGGTTTGAAGCCTTTTCTTCTGCGATGGCACACTAACACACATGAAAGCAAGGGAGTTACATTCTAATAAATCGAGAGCGTTTAGGCCTAAAACCACGTTCAGTTGCAGGACAAGCTGAAGACGAAACAAAGAGCAAAACAAGGGCCAAATCAAGTTAAATAGACATCTAATCAAAACATAAGTGTTCTGACACCCTTGCTGTGATGCGCCTTGTTCATTGCCATCTTGACCAACGCTTACACCACAGCCGTGCTTCGGGTTCCTGTACCTTACTGAATAGAATTTGCACGAATTAAAATTTGGAATCTTATTTCGGATATTGCCTAGGACCAAGCCGTAAACGCAGTCAGTTTAAACATTGTTTTTGCCGTGTTGAATCGAACAGTACAAAAAACGGCAGTCTGCTGTATCCAAAAAATTTGATTCAAACATCGGCTTTTTGCCGAGTCGGCTTAAAAATAAAATTCTTTAAATGGCTAATTCTTCAAAATGGCCAGCAAAGTGGTTGATCACATGTTCTGCGGACCATCGCCTAGAACTGACAAACTACACGCAACACAAACACGACGTTTAAATAAAGTCATTTTTCTGCCATTTAATACAGAGCTGATGAAGTCCTGCCGCTTTATCCATTTTAAAACGACAGGTGATTTAAGCATCCTTCTTACGTCAAATTTAACTGATAATTGCAAGCTTTTAGCAGTATCTATTACATTCAACACGGTAAAAATAAACGATGTTTAAACTGGGCCTAAACAATGGTCCAATTTACCTTGAATTTTGGATTCTGATTAACAGCAAGGCAAATAATGTCATCTGTATGTTCCAAGTAGAATGACTGCTTGTTCGTTGATGTATTGTATACGATACCAGCCCCAGCAGCATGATAAACAACTTCACCATCAGGAAGGTAATGCACATTGTTGCGTGAATCAAATCCTCGGTAACCATGTATGAATTCTAATGCCAAGTCCTGTGAAATAATAGGGCTCAAATTTTCAAAAGGTCGGTGTAAAATTCTATTCACATTTTCTTTAAACTGAAGGGCATGGAAGGAATTGGGGATAACTTTGCTGTACGTCTGCGCTGGAAATTTTTTGATACCTTGATCAGCTTCAAAATTGCGGCATTTGTTATATTTGAGACTGTCGCATCATCAAATTTCTATATCCTTAACCAGAACAGCCATGGATTTGCGCTTGCCACCGGACTGTAGATCTTCATAAAATAAAACTTTCTTTTAAAGATTGTATCACTGTACGCCAATAGATTTAGGATTTATACGATGGTTTTACTTTTTCAAGCCCGTCCATGAATTCTTTCATATATAATCAAAATGCCGCTATTTTGAAAAAATTACGAAATCGAAGAATTGCCAAGAAACTTCGATATTGAAGAATTGCCACGGTATATTTACAACAAAGTACTCATACATTAAAAAAAGTTGAGAACTTTCGGACCATCAAACTTATTGTCCGAAATCTGTTGACGACCGAAAGTTTTTTCGTCCGAAGCTTCTAACATTAATTGAAAGCAGAAAATCACAAAGAAACGTAAAATAAAAAGTGGATTAATCATTGTTTTGTCAGTAGTGCTCACGTTCCTTGAATCTTTGATCGAGAAGTTTGGTTCCTCGAAGAGTTTCTCGTAAACTGTTCACGTATGACAGTACCTAATCATTTGATCAACAGCTGCTTCTACCATCCCTCAATCTGAAAAAAACTTCATTCATATTTCTGGTATATTCGTATAGCTGTGGAAAGTTTGTTCAGCGACTCTAAAAACTTACTTCCATGTCGCATGAAATTTGGCCATTTTCACAAAAAGGATCGGTTGCACGTTGGTTACACTAGAGCCTTTAGAATGATCAAAAGGCCATGTGACAGAAAGGTAAACAAACCTTGAGACAGACAAGCTGATGTCTCAATATTTGCATTCAAATATCCTGCTTGATTATTTGAAGAAAACAATGCTATGATTTCCGAGCTGCACTTACTCGATTACTTACTATGTTTTGGCTTTAGTAATCATTGGGATAATGGAACATTGTATGGTGTACATTGAATCTGCGATTGTCTTTATACCAGAAAGTGTTAATATCTTTCCAGAAAAGATAGGCTGTCTTCTTGCTGCAGGGAAAATTTGCCTCCACCTCCAAACGTCCGGTATAGAGGTGAAGGCAACTTTTTCCTTTGAAGATCGATATCTTAACCCTCATCCCACTGATATCGAGTAAGCCTCTTTGTTGCGAAATAATGTTGATTCAATGAAACAGGCACATGATCCATCATTTTACAAAATCGGCAAGGCTGACAATGAGGTGCCCTTGACAAGGGGAAAAATCCACCGATAAATGCAATTTCCATTCTTTCCATGTGTTACAGGGTCAGTGTGAAAAGCACAATTTCATTACCAGTTTTTGGATAAGGAGACTCGCCCCCTCCCCCCCTCCGGTAGACTTGTTTAATAACTCTGCCAGGAGAAAAGTTGCAACCATGAAACTTTTACTTTTTGCTGCTACCTATTGCGCATTTGTTTACGAACTTTCGTTGAAATATTTTACAAGTGAGGAGGAGGTAGACAACTTTCCGGGACTGACCCTGTCTAAAATTGCAAATTCTCAAATCTCAAATCTCATTTCATGAAAACAGAAGCAAAATTGCAACATTTTGCAAGTTTCTTTTGGAGAGTAGTTTTATTTGATGTATTCTATCATAATCAAATGTTTGGATGGCAATTGTGCTCCAAAATTAATATTATCGCAGTTTTCCCGATTTTGGCCAATTGTGTCGCTTTTCTTGACAACAAAAAGCTCACGTGAGCAAAGACGATGGTTTTTTACTGAGGCTATTAGCACACTAAATTTGGTTGCTCCAACTATTACATATCAAGAGTTTAAGGGGGGAGGGGGCTTTCCTGCCCCCTAACCAAAAAAGGATGTGTCAGATAGCCCATTTAACCAGCATACACTTTTAACGTCGTGACAGCTCAGATCCTGCAATTTCTTTAGGACGGCCGGTATAGCGTAATTCAGGAAGGTATTCTAACGCCATGCTTTCATCCTTAGACAACACATACTTGCACATCAGCCTGCTTTTTCTTCTTGCCATCTGCAGTAGTTGCTTCTTTTCTTTGTACACGATTACGAGAAGAAGAGCCACGACTCACTGCAGGCCTGAAGAATTAATCGAAGAATATTACTCTCGAAATAACCGAGGCTACGTTCACACTGCTCCGTTTTCGTTTCTATCCGTTTTTGTAGATGAAAATGCTGCCTGTTCACATTGCTCCGTTTTCAAAGAGAGACGCTATGAAAACGATAGGCGCTCATTTTGCACCGGCGAAACGGTGTTGTTAATCCCCTTTCAAAACAAAGCCTTTTGCTAATAGCCGTCAAAAAGGCGTTAATCGCAACTTCGAATACCATTGTAATCAAAAGCTTATTAACAAAGCAATGTTAAGCGCTTTCAAGTGTTTCCGTGTTTAGTGTTCAAACTGTAAACGGATCGTTTTCAAAATGCACCGTTTTCAAATTGATGCGTTTTCACTAGCGTTATCACTAGCGTTTTCACTAGCGTTTCCAAAAAGCTCCGTTTTTGTCTTGCGTTCACATTGCTCCGCTGTGAAAATGAAGCTTTTCGAAAACGATAATGAAAACGCATAAATTTGAAAACGGTGCGTTTTGAATACGATCCGTTTTCAGTGTGAACGCCAAAAAACGGGAGGCATTTGAAAACGCTTATCAATAAGCTGTTGATTGCCATGGTATTCAAAGTCGCGATTGACGCCTTGTTGACAGCTATTAACAAAATGCTTTGCTTTGAAAGGGGATTAAGAACACCGTTTTGCCGTAGCAATGTGAACGCCCATCGTTTTCACAGCGTCTGTATCTGAAAATGGACGTTTTCATCCACAAAAAACGGATAGAAACGAAAAGGGAGCAGTGTGAATGTAGCCGGAAAAACTTAAGCTTCACACACAAATCAGAGACAACACGTAGGGAGGGTGGTGCGAAGTAGTTTACTTTTTGACAAATTCTTAAGCCGACCTCACTACAGCAATAGACCTTTTAGCTATTCTACAAAAGAGCCTGGATCGAGCAATATTTTTATACAATTTTATACGCGAGGTTCGATCGAGTGGCGTTAGAGCTTCGATCGCAATTGTGCACATTCGAAAATTCTACAAAATATAATGAAATATCGTTCGATCCACATTCTTTTTCAGAGTAGCTAAAAGGTCTATTACTACCCCATTAAACTCGACCATTGAATGCATTAAGGTGATTTCAGACCTGATTGGCTATTCAAAGTGATATCTTATCTGTTGAATTTTATGCTGCAAGGCACTTCCCGAAACAACAGCAATTTCTTGGCAAATTCACATCAAATTACTAATTCTAACGATAACTATAACAACTATAAAATAGTTGATAGTTTGCATAAATCAACAACCTATTTACCTCATGCGGAGGAGGCTCAAGAACGCTTGTTTGGGCAAATTTTTTGGCAAGTTTATTTTTCGGACACATGCGAGAATGAGACAGTGAGGTAGATTCTAAAGAAAACAAAATAGTGATGCGTCGAGCGTACTTGCGACTTTCTTCCTTTGCTTGATGTTGTGGTTTAGTACCGGATGTTTCCCGTAATGAGGTAGTATACGTCTTGGTTGTATAGTCTATTTTCTTCTCTCTATCCACATCACTGTCATATCCACTCTCTTCCTCGGAGTCCGTATCTCCATCTGATTCATCCACACCACCTACAACCGTCCGTGCGGTCCCTTCATCCAAGTTGTTCCATACAATCATTGCAAGATCAGCACCACCCACGGTGACAACGCAACTATCATCATGTGCCCATCGAACGTTTGTCACGTGAGCAGAATGTGCATTGTATTTCTTGAATTTTGGAAGTTTTTCCTGCGGGCAAAAGACACTTCATCAGTCAAACACTGCAATTATCTTACAGAAAATCTAATGCGATGGCAAGGTAAATAGAAACAGCTTCAAATTAGACTGGAAAAATTACTAATGAATAAGACTGGAAAATATCAATATTTTACTTAGATCCAGTTTGGATCTCATTTTAAAAGCTTTGTAATATGTTGTTTAAGTTACATGAAATTTCAACAATTCTACATATATAGTTTGTCTAATAAACCGTTTCTTAATAAATTTTCTATTGTTTTTTGTAGGATTTTATTGTTTTGTTTTGAAATGATAGTTTTCCTTTCCTTCTTTTCCCTTGTGAGTTCAACGCACGAATGCTTGCAGCATTCTCTTTTGACAGCACCGATACAAATGAGAGTAACCAGACAGTTATCCATCTTGGTCAAAGCTCATACACAGCCAGGTTAATTTTCCCACGACAGAATTTTCTAGCAGTTGTTTTCTGAAGGAGCAGGTACATTGTAGAATTATTTGAAGGGTATATCTGATCGTTGTTTGCAGTTGTGTTGGTCATTTAATTAGTTTAGTTCCGCTGTGTATGATGAGCTCGCCAATTCACCCAAAAAGTCTCTTTTTTGTCTCGGTTCTCCGGAAAATCAAATGGTGAATAATTTATTTTCGTTTCCACCACGAAGTGGTGGATTAGAAAATAATAAGTTCATCAACATTGAGGATAGCCTGCGTGCAGACTTTACTTTCCACTGCGAGGGAGAGCAAGGCGGAAGTTCCGCCTTGGCTCTCTGTGGAAAGTAAAAAGTAAAGTCTGCAAGCAGGCTACATTGAGGAGCAAATGAACTTTTGCTTTTAAGGGACAAGTCCGGGGTTGGCATAATTGTTGATTACTCAAGAGATTACGCTGTTGTAAATTGTGTGTAGTACTTTTTTCGATTTCCTTTCTCTTTTAATCTGCTAAACTACATTTTTCAATCTGCTAAAAGTGCGAAATGACGTCATTTTCTATGACGCCACTTCACGTTTCCCTGAACGAGGCTACCAAACGTGTCGGCATTATACCATCCACATTGCCAGCCACCTTACCGCACCTTCGCACGCTTGTACAAAATACAAAATGGCGACAACATTTGGCCTAATGTACCAAGATTAATCGTCAAATTTATGAGAGTTCGAGGCAGGAAAACTTAGAAAGATTTCACGGCTGGTGTTCAGCAGTTGGTAAGGTTGTTATTTAACAATGAATTGTCAACCCCGGACTTGTCCTTTAATGCTACGGAAGAATGTAATAATGTCTGTAATATAGCTGTAATATAACGTTCTGATTGCTTATACTTCAGCAAGTCTCATAAGCTAAAATACTTGCTAATCTTTCTGTGTAGCACTTGTACTATTTCTGGAAATACAGTAAAAACCAGCATATAAGAACCTAGTGATTAAGAACCTACAGGCTGAAATTCTGAATTGAGACCCTCAATTTATGAGAACCCGTTCAACCTAAAATTATAAATAGCTTCTTATTCCTAAAGATCGTCAAAGTAAATCAAAACTCCGGTTGCTTTCTCATTGAACCCAAACAGTGCATCTTGCAAAGAACTCTAAAGATGCTTTGAAAGCTTTTCATTGTATTCTGTAAAATTTCTGATTCTTCCACGAACTGCTGTTGTGAATAATTGCGGGATGAGTGGCCGAGTGGCTTATACAGTCTTCGTCAGGTGACTGAAGTTAAGCTTGGCCGAGTGAGGTCAGATTTCGGATGGGTGACCACTGAGGCCTGACCTCGCAACTCACCTCGCAGTCCTTCGGAAGGGACGTTAAACTAGGGGTCCCGTGCCTGGATGCGGCATGCACAGTGGGCCTAAATTAGCTTTCAGTAGCTAGAAATCCTGACAAGCCCACTCAAAACAAATTGAAAACAAAACAGGCCTCATGAACTCATGTGCCTCTGAACTGACAGTAAATAACGGCTTTGAAGTTTCAATCTGAACAAAAGAAATACCTGAACGCCCTAAATGAAATAAGAACTGATTTAAGAACCTGAACAGCCTAATTTCCCACGAAATATCCAATATGCAAGAACCAAATGAGAAAGACTTGCAAAATTGTAGGTTCTTATACGCGGGTTTTACTGTAGTTGCATATGTCAAAAATTTTGTAAACTTACACTTGATGGGAACTCAAACAACTTCAAAAATCCAAAATCATCCGCGGTTGCAAGAAGCGTGCCATCCTTTGTTCGATCAGAGGCATTGACATCTGTGACGTCACTAGCCCTAGGCCAAATTCCGTCACACTCCTTCCCAAGCACACTTGTCCAAGTGGACCATTCCATCTTTTCTTTCTCTGCAGCAGTTATCGTAACTCGTTTCCCGCGTGGGGCTTCAAAGTACAATTGCTCCTTTGCTCCGGTGTTGACCATGATTAATTTCCCTAAAATCAAATGGAAAGCATGCTACTAAGTGCTATAAAAGCTCTAAAAAACCCCAGGCGGCTTCTTCGATTCCGGCAACCCTAGAGTGGGCCTAAAAGAGAGAGGACTTATAAGAGAAAGAGACTTACTCGCAAAATCAAAAGACAAGAATGTAAACTTGCAAACTTGCTGAGCTAAATAACTGAGCAATATCATAGGACATCTGGCCATTGATGCAATAGAAAGGAGTCTTATTCAAAATTTTGGATCAGAAGGCAGGGCCTCATTTGAAACGGCGGGCTCGACAGACACGAGAACTAAGTAGAGTTCTTACAGCATAGAATTAACCACAACACAGTTTTCGGGAGACAGTTTCTTTGTTGTAAGGTATTGGTTATATCTAACATAAGAATTCTGATTGCAATATAGAATTAATACATTTTGGGAAACAGAAGAAACAGAGAAATTGGGACATTGGAATCATATTTAGTATCCTTCAAAAATTAGTATTGACCAAAAGGTTGTTTCGTGCTGTGTTATATTTCACCATTGAACTCTCATACATGACGGATACTTATGTGAATAACTCCTGGATACCAACTTGGTACCTGAACTAAATGGCACACGGCATTATTGTAAAATGACAGCGAAAGTCTTGAGGACCCCTTGTCATATATGAATCCGATTTTGGTTACATGTAATGTGACTAAACTAAAGCCATTAAAGGGGCTGTGCAAGATTTTTTTCAAACAATCAGAACGTACGGGAAAACTCGCAGACGTGACAAAAGCCTTCAGATTTAATGATGACCAGTTTTCATCTGTTTGCTTGGCTGTCAATGATACAGTTTGAAACCTTTCTTAATAAGATAGAATAACAGTGACAAGACGTTTGAAGTAAAGCTCGGCCGAGCCTGCATGCAGACTGTACAGAAATAAGTAAAATTTGCGTAATAACGCATAATTTGTTGTTTTGAAGCGTCAGCTCAGCAGAGCCAGACCTGCACGTGTATGATGAGGGTAGAGGAAGAATGCTTTTGAGGATGCAGGAAAAACCAATTATGCAGAGTCTCCATTGGGAACAATATGTTCTGTTGAACAATGCTTATGAGAAATGTGAAACATATTTTGATTGGCTATGGGACAATAATAGTCGGGGGCACACAAGCGCATTGTTTCCAAGAAAAAGCAGTGAATCAGACATCATTACGCAGACTGTAATTATTTCTGCTCTGTTAAGTCAGTAAGTAGGCTAAGCTTTGCCATGCAGTAACATCACTTACCTCGTATATCCCAATCAATATGTGTGATGTAGCTAGAAGCTCCCTTGCAAATCCCGACCCTTTTGGTACTTAGAACATTGTAAATGTCAACAAAGTTGTCATGTGATCCAACTGCTAGGTATTTCCCTTCACCTAAGAGATATACGCAAAAATATGTTAGATTAACGGTAACTTTTTGCTAACATGCAACTGCCTAATGCATATGCAGCTGTCTGATTCAACCAGTAGATTTTCTGCACAAAATATACTTGTGTTCAAACGATCAAAAAGTATTTCAAAGTGTGATTTCTTCAAAAACTGATTGAAAACTGGTTGCAGTGTCAGAGCTTCAATCCAAATTCCCAGTTTTGTCTCATAGGACCTGCAAATTTCAATGTATCAGTCTAAATGATAATGACGACAGGCTTCGGTTTGTAATCTCGCTTCACCGTTTTGACAAGGGGCTTGAACGTGTAAAAGTAACTGATAAAGCAATTTGCCTACAGAGCTCGACATCATATTAACCTGTCATCATTTTGTCCACAAACATGACCCAGGATATGTTTCTATTTCAATTCTGCTTAGAGCTCATTAAAATACATTGAAGAGGCACATTTTCGATTCGACTGCAGAACTGAAAGCATTCGGACGAGATTCGAGGTTCGAGATTCAACGCCGTGGCTCGAGATTAGGGACCGTGATTCAAGATTCAACGCCGTGATTCCATCATAATTGGATTGATGAATGCAGAAAATGGGGCCAGCTTTTTCACTGCTTCATTATGATTCCCTCTTTAGCATGGTTTACCGCTGTCATACAAGGGACTTCTCGTCAAAATTCTAAAGCATACCAGAGACAACTGCAATGGCTATTGTATTCGCCAACGCAAACAAACAAACAAACGTTTACTATCTCTTAAAATTAAACACAAACAGGTGTTTTTCTACACACTCTTAACTTTCTAACGACATTTTACGCTGCGACACTTTGAAAAATAGGATTTCAAGAGGTAAACAACAACAAGTTCTGTGCAAGCGCTATTCTTCTCCAGTCAAATGTGAGGAGATCAAATTTACCGGGAGAAAATTTGACATCGGATATTTCTTCCTTTCGGTGATGGAATCCAGCAATATCAGCCAATGTATCTGCATTTACAACAGTGAAGCTTCCTGAAAGAGGGAAAACCCGTTTGTTCATCTGTAAATTTGGTAAAAAACGGATGTGAGGAGAAAATGATTGAAAAATACAAAGATGGAAAAATATTGTTAAAGAAACAGCTCTACTGGGCGTCTCAGATAGAGCACCCCTCTCTCTACCTTGCAGCAAAGAATTGACACAAACAAATATTCTGAAAGAGATCAAAACACCAAAAGATACCTAGAAAATTATTGGATGACAGATCTGACATTCTGCTGCCAGTTTTGTATGCGTCACTACAGTGACCTCACTAAAAGTGACATACCATCTTTCATTCCAACAGCGAGTGCCTTTCCATCTAAAGAATATCCCAAGCACCTTCCAGGTTTCCCCAGGCTCCGCACTTGTATCATCCTGTTCTCCGACAAATCCCACACTCTCAATGTACCGTCATCACCAACTGTTGCAGAAATGAGCTCAGAAGGATGCTGTGCAAGTCCCCAAACTTCACCTTCACCATGTCCCTTGAAAGATATAAAAATTTCAGACGATCGAGCCTGGATTTCTAACTAAGATACCCAGTGAATGAAAACCTAACATTTAAAACCAGAAGCTACGATCGCCAGACAAAGCTCTTGAAACTTCGCTTTTTGGAGGAAATTTCGAGTTGAGATTCATCAATATCTTCCTATAAATTCATGATTAAGAAAAGCTGCGGTCTTTGGAAGTTGGTACACACTGAATTAGTTAGATACTGCAACTGACCAATTTCGAAAGTTCTTACAGAAGTCTCGAACTAAAACTGGAAATAATATAAAGCCGAAGCTTATCAAATTCCGGCATTTAAGTGTTGAAAAACAATTCGAGAAAGAAATTGGGCTCAAACATCCTGTTAGGCGGGTATGTGTGCTCTATGTGTAGCCTAAAAGCGGGCCTTGACAAATTTCGGAATTTCTTTTTATGAAAAACATAACAGAGCAAAAGTACAACGACAACCAAGAAACATCCAGGATCCATGTCTGGCAAACAACTGTCCCTGATCCTAAAATTCATATAAATAAACTTTCTCTTACCTGTATCAAGACTGTAACTGGGCCTGCTTTGTCAATTTCCATAATCTAAAAAACAATTTTTTCATTACGGAATTGGCTGTTAATTGCATTTTTCTCATTCTTATGGGCTCTGCCTTCAATTTTTGTCGAAACGATGATCTGGCAGTTTTCTAAGGAAACATCACAAAGAATCTCCATCTTTTTAAAAGATTAAAGTGTTATTTGAGCGTCTCTGCACTTGCCAGAGAAACAAACCAAGCATTTATATTCTTTAGGTTGGTTCAGATATAATTGTATTTTTGACGGCTACTTTTTGGTGGGTTGAGTGAACCCATTAAACACACAGCATGCAGAAAACAATGGTTTATACAGATTAGTTTGCAATTTTGCCACGGAGCCTCTTTAAACATAAACCTGAAAGAAAGTTAATCCTCGATAGATTCAATAAAAGGCACACTGTCATTGGGTGAGATTGGCTACAACTTCAGAAGAAATTAAGGATAAAAGTTCTCGAGGGTTCGTATTCATCAAGTCTTTATGGCTGGGCATTACGCTTCCTTTCCCGAATAAAAGGAGTCAGATCTTTATCATGAAGTCCATTTCACTGGCAAATAAAATAACTGAAGCTTGCACAATCCTTTTCCTTGGATTGTCTTATTTACCAAATAAGATGCTATGACAGTTTGCCTTTGAGTTTTTTGAATGAAAACTAGAAATAGCTATTGCTAACTAATGCCCACGGTTCATTAGAAAATTCAGAAAGAAAATAGGGAAATGAATGAAGGACGACTCTGGGCTCTGGCTCCCTTCAAATTTGAATAATCGCAGTATTTTCTTGATACGAAACTTCCTATAAGAAACTCAACTCCAACATCGCTAGAAATCCCAGTATTGTGTAATTACAACTTGAGAAAATATTATTTTGCAAAATTGAATCCTTAAGAAAGTTTCTTTTACTTTCATCGGTTTCCCGAATCACACTAAGACACTGGAACGGCTGCTAAAAACTTTGCTTTGAAATGTACACGAGGCCACAGGCAGCGAATAATACTCTCGCATTGACGGAGACTTTAACCCGATTTAACTTCTGCTGAATTTGCAACGAAAGCAGTGGCTCTGGCCTTGTATACCCAGACTGACTTCCTGTGAGGGCTTCATGGAAGCCTGCACGGTAAACGAATTCCCAATCAAAATGGCAAAGTCATTTATACATCAATAAACTCATAACAATGAAATCTTGAAATCTGACTAGAAATTCAAGAAAGAGTAAGTCTTGTGAAGGCCTAAATAAAAGCTTGTTTGTTGATCAGTACAATATCAATGGTCATGAAATCGATTGCCATTGAGCTCTGGATATCATGAAAAAACATGATATTCATTAAAACATCCAGAACACAGCCCTGAATTGTTTTCCGTCGTAAAAGAGAATGGTGGAAAATTCAGCTGATGGACTTTGACATTGAACTTTCAAACAGACTTACTTACCCTCAGCAGACTACCAACCCACACGGAATCGCAATATCAACTAAAGGAACTGAACTGAAATAAATGAAAAAAGTTTACGTAGATACCTCACTGTTTTTGGTTCCAACCAGAATTTTTCCCTGCCCCAGTGTAACGGCTCTAACAGGTGGGTTGTCAGCAAGGAGCACAGAACCTTTTTCCAGACTTGATTTTGCGAGTTTGTATGTTTTCAAACAGCGTGTAAAGTTCTCGTCCCATAGGGCAACTATACCATCTTTTCCACCGGATACGAAACCCTGAAAGCAACATAAAAAAGATTCATTGTCGATGAAATGGAAAAACATGCATAAAAAAAGTTGCAATAAGATATGCATAGGGCTCAAGTCTTCGAAAAACGGGTCTAAAGTTCTATCATATTTTCCCTTGAACTTAATACCTTGTATGGAACTCCAGGTACATTGCTGTAAATCTGCCGTGATTATTTTGTGGAAATCTTGATTAATTTCAATACGGTGGCATTAGTCATTTTATTAAATGAATTGATGAGAAGTTATATTTAGAGATAAGTCAAAAAATTAACTCATTATGATTTCTAAATCAAAACAAGAAAAAGGCTGCACCCGTTAAAAATTACAGTTTAAGAATGTCTATAATATGGTGACGAGCAGAATCTGTGGCCTTCTGGTTTACGATGAGTTAGAAATCTGGTCACGTCACAGCCTCAAATAGAGTGAATGACGTCCTTTTAAAAAAAGTGGAGATGCCAAAACTTGTCTAGGATAGAATTGCACCAAAGTACCCGTAGTTCCATTTAACCATCCTTCTGAGATCGTTGAATTTTTCAGTGCTCTTTTTAAAGATTTGAATGCTATGCTCCCCTAAGACTTTCGTGTCTTTATCAATCTAAAAGTTTACAATAAAAAGAAAACAAAGCTACAGGGCAATGCTATAGGGAGCACATGAATAGGTCATAGCCTGGGGGCTAGAAATTGAATAAATAACATTTCACATATAACTCAACTAACAGATTATAGCATAAACTGCACACTGTGAAAAGAAAGAAAATGATGCATAAGTGAAAGAGGGGAGGAAACTTCATGCAAGTAACCTATGAAAATCTTGATGATTCGATGAGTTCAAATGCAAACTAAATAACAGACTAAGTATTTGGATTTCGCAAGTTCGAGGTAGACACATATCCATATAATACTGCGTTCCAACATTAACAAAAACCAAGACAGCAATAATCAGTAGCTCACATGAGTAATAGAAATTTCGATAAAGTTTGTTAATATCAAGTCCATCTATACATGAAATAGTTTAGAGCCCTTTTTGCACAAAAAGAAAGTGTCTGAGTTCTTTCTAAAGCAAAATCTACCAAAAGGAGAAAATAACGTTCAGGAACCCTCAGTATGTCTATTTCGTAAGTACATCATACCGCTTCGAGATAAAATTGCAATTCTCCCTCTGATAATTCAATGCAATCTGCACAGTTTTAGTCGACAAACATACCTTTTCCAAGCAATGAAGAGCAAATACAGGACCCGTATGAGCTTCTACTGTTCCCTTCAACACTCCTTTATCCCAAACATACACAAGTCCATTGGCAGCTCCAGAATATACCATCCCTGGGGTCTTGGAATATGAAACACAGAGCATTGTTTCAACTTTCCCCTCTTTTCCAAATGTCCCTCGCTTTGATGTAAATCCTCCACCGGTTTGAGTCCAGAATTTGATGTGTTTCATTCCGACCGTAACAAGCTGATCTGTGTTGATAGGGTTCCATTTTATTTCAAATATCTTGTCTTTGTGTCCCCTGTTAAACAGAAAATAAACAGAAAATGCGTCCACTCAAATCATATGGACATCTTGGTGTGAAACTTAACTTAGGCAGAGACCTATGAGGTGAAGGTGAAGTTGTAGTTTTTAGAGCCAAGCACTGGGATCGCAGAACGAGAAGGCGCTCCCTAAAGAAGACCACCACCCTTTTCAAGATGTTTGAGTTATGTGGCTCAACCTGGAATCGAACTTTGTCCATCTGACTATTCTGGCTGCCAAGTCAGAGGGTTACACCAACCTTCAACCTACGCTTCAACAGTATTCATATTAGCCTAAGGCTCCAAGTGATCCACATCATACAACAAACGGTAAAAATAAAGTAGTAAAAATGATACCATTTAACACGGACAAAAGCATCAAAGCGTGATCCAAGAGGCATCCACACTACTTTAAAACAATTGCAGTAACTGCACGCTTTTTAGCAACAGCTTAGTCAGGGAAGCACAATAGTCCCATATCATGACCTGGCAGGGGATGGTCAAAGAATGGTTTTTTAGAACCCTGGGATACTGAGGAAGATGTTGCTTAACTTTCCTTATGCTCGGCTTATAACGTCAGAAACGAGGAGGGTTTTAAGTGAAATTGACATAGTTAGAAGCTGGCCCGGGACAAGTTAAAAACGATAATTTATTGTATTTGATGACTTTAATGTCTGCAGTTTCATTGTGTGTCTAAAGAAAACATGGATTCTTAGGAGTCACTTTAGCCTACTCATAGCGACTTCAGCTATGGCTATGTCTATTCCCTGTAGGATATGAGTCTGGGATGGGGGGTTTCTAATATTTTCTGGACTTTAGGAAAGAAAAACTGAACGGTAAGTCAGGCTAAAAGAAATTTTTCCCACTGTCTTGAGGCCATAATTGCTGTACATTTATGATAAAAAAATCGAAACATCGCTTTTTTCACATAATGTAATAAGGCCAAGACAGCCTCTAACCTGATTACAAAAACATAGCTATAACATGAAGAAAGATACTATGGTATAAAATTCATCAAAAAAGTATCAGCTGATCTGATAAACTTAAATAATACTCATCTAGCCATTAAAGGGAGCACGTTTACTACAAGCAAGACTCAGATTTCAG
Source organism: Aurelia sp. 4 Dawson et al 2005 (assembly GCA_964019985.1). Lineage (NCBI taxonomy): Eukaryota > Metazoa > Cnidaria > Scyphozoa > Semaeostomeae > Ulmaridae > Aurelia > Aurelia sp. 4 Dawson et al 2005. The sequence goes on along the minus strand of OZ026494.1, from coordinate 9,800,081 downwards.
TTTGGATATTTTAACGAGAAAGTTGCTACCAAATTCAAACAGTTCTTGTCTTTTCCTCTTGGTTTAATATCCAGATAAATTCTTTCCCTAAAAGTTAATTAACGTTTGGGCATACATTGGCAATCGCAATTGCACAGTCAACAATGGTATAGTTTGGACAGGCGGGGTCCAGTTCTTCTTTGTTCAACAAACAAAGAATTTGGGGTCAGTTTACAATTACTGTAGATTTTACAGCACTTCCCTCACTGTACCGCATTATAACCAGCTGCCATGATTCTCGCGATCATATAGGATACAGATACTGTACCTTGTTGTAGCAAGCTTTTCGCCTTTCCTCCAGTCCCATACCACAACACAATGATTATCATCAAGGCCTACACTTGCAAGACGCTTTCCATCAGCTAAGAATGAGAAGAAAGAGATAAATACTAAGATACTCTTCGCGAATACTTATACTGCCTTCACACTGACACGATAAAACCAGCTTTATCTAAACCAATTTAAATTTCAACCAATCAAATGACTGGATTTGCTGGATTGACCAATCAGAAGGCCTTATTTGAAAACCTGGTTTAGTTTAAGCTGGTTTAACTTGCAGTGTGAATGGGGCATTAGTGAATCAGAACAGATGTATTCCGCTCGTACGGCTACTTTTCCTTGAATATCACAGCAATGACACCCTTCAATGTCTGCTTTAACAGCAAACATGTTAAATATTTTTAGAGTGTTTCCTGGCTCATATCAGTCACTGCTCGTATCATTGCTGGTATATTCAACGCATGTGTCAATAAGATACCACGTAATAATTGCGATATGTCTTAACTGCCCATCCAAACACTCAAGTTGTTTCGATCGCGAACCTGCGGCATATAATTTGAGACAGACAATAGTTTTAATCTCTAGGTTCAAGTGGCCCTGGGGTAGTCATAGTATTTTGCTCCTCGGGGTATCGTTCCAGCAGTATTGTATAGCTGTATAATATGGTAATCTTGTAAAGTAAGATAGCTTGTAAATTTACATTATAATCTTTCAGTGGATATAGAAAAATCAGTCACTCCGTTCAGATCATACAGAGGATTGTCTCGAGAAAGTGCCTCCAAGAAACCTTAAAACACACCCCAAAATCACGAGCAAACTTCTCAAATGCTGCTACTTTACAACGATGACTTTCATACGCTTTGGCGCAAGGTATCTTCTCGAGATGATCAGAAATCCTTACTTCTACCTCACTTCTACTACCCAGAAACTATTCAGGGGAATTTTATTCTCTAAAGAGAGCAAGGCAGATGCTAATACAAGTAAGTAATATTCTTGTTAGGAAGGAACACCGATGAAGTTCTGATCTTAGTTTTCATTCTTGTTTGCAGGTTTTTGAAACAGGCTTGCTGCAGAAAATCTTCCATCTCCACGGGGAAAAGTGACCGATTAAAGCCGGGTAAATCATAGCATGTGATTGAACATATTGCCAATGAAACATGAGAGTTTACAACAGCATTGCTTTGGTACCCAGGAAGCATTATCTTCTAAACACCGTGCATTTTTCACTCATAAAGAAGACAAACTATTAAAAAGGTACATATCATTGCAAGGAACACATTATATACATCATCATAGGAACTTTGAACTGCATTAAATTAAGGTGAGATTTGAAAATTCACGTTCAGTTTAGCTGGGCACACTTTACGTAGTAATTGAGTTTAAGGAAGGCAACAAGTATATGAAGATCTACAGTTCTTTGACCCTAAAAACTGCTTAAATCATTAATCTGCAAGATCTTACGTCACAGTCAGTTGCCGTTGGTTTTTCTGGAAAATTAGGAGCATAGGTTCCAAATCTTCAAATCGGTGTTAAAAGGCGCGTGTAAAATTCATTGACTTATTTCTTTAAACTGAGTGACTTAGAAAGAAATGTTAGCCACTCTTCTATGATACTACCGTTGGACTTTTCAGAAATCTTGAATATTTGTCGGCCTATGTTATATTTCAGCTCATTTTATGATGTGGCTTCATCAAATTTCTAAATTATATACGAAACAGAAGAAAGAATTTAGCTTAATATCATACTTTCGGCATCCATAAACTATGGTTTTCTTGAAAATTACTTGATCTTTCGTCAACAGGTTTAAAAGTTACAATCGTTTTAAGTTTCTTTCTTCGAAAATTTCCTTGAATTTTTTGAAAGGGAAGAAAAACACTGTAATTCTGAAAATACTGAAGATTTCACAAAACTGCAAAATAGTTCAAATTCCTTTGAAATAGTTCAAAGAAATAGGTCATAGAATTTTACACCCAGCTTTTTAAAGATTTGAAACTTATGCTAAAATTAGGTATTTTAAGCTTTTATGATAGCCTAATCGTCAACTTTCATCCTCTCTTTCGTTGTTAAAATCACGTGCATCAACATCTCTTTCGTACAATATTGGCTAATAAGCATACAACTTAGAAGGAAACAGTTGCTGGGAGTCCAAAAACAGAAGTTCTTGTTTTCAAACAAGGAGACTTGAAAGGAGCACGACTCTGCATGACGTCTGATAGGTAACATCGACTAACGATTATTTACATTTATTTCATGTCAAGTGATCAATCCCTCGATAAAAGATCTTTTGAAATCTTTAACATATTTCAAAACTTGCGACATGGACGCAAGTAGCAGTGCGATACTACAAAGTTACCAGGATGTGGCTACATGAATTGAAATGGGTGAAAAACCTTGTCGAAGTATGTGATATGTTTACAATTTAAGAACCCCTTACCTGAAAAGTCAACGGCACATACGCCACGCTCATGTTGTCCCTTGAGAATCGAAAGAACTTCGCACTTCTCAGCATCCCAGACGTGTATCGTAGCGTCTCGGCCAACCTTAAAATAAATCGTTTGAAACATCAGATAAATGACTATCATAATCGAACTAGACGAAAAATGTAACCTTTTTGTCTTTCACTCTGTTTGCTGGGTTTCACATTCCCCTCCCTTGTATGCACTTTCATTCATCCTTTTCCCAACCTTAAAGGATTTCCGCAATTGAAAAATTGCATTCGCACATTACCACACCAAATCAAATCAACGTTCACACAAACCATGAACCAATGCATAGCCAAAGAAAAAACGCTGTGTCTGAGAGTTTTCTTTGTTCTATCTATAGACAAGTCCATTTACCGTTGCACATTCCCTTATAAAGGCTTCGAAGGAAAGAGATTCTTACTGTTTTCTCATTTCCTCGCACCAAGGGAGAAGCAGGTGAATAACAGTGGCAAACAAGAGAATATGAAACGCAGGAAACAGCGAGAGAAACACAAAGATTCTATGATATCTTTCAGTCAATTTTCCACATTATCTGTGACTGGCAGAGCAAACACTGCTCGAATGGTAGCAAAATCGCCGCAATGATGCCATCATAGCTCCTTGTAACATCTCTCGAATGAAAACAACATTCGAAATTTTCTTACATAGACCTGAATAATTTGATTGATCGTTTAGAAAATGAATATACAGGGAATCAAAACGCACAGATGACTAACCTGGCCAGTGGCAATGACATCTTTGACAGGATGAATAGCCAAGCACAGAATATCATCATCATGGCCCAAATAAAATCTTTGTGAGTGGGTTTGTTTGTTATACACAACACCGACTGCAGCAATATGATAAACGATCTCGCCTGTTTGCATGTAGAATAAGTTATTACGGCAGTCATATCCGCGGTATCTGCAAAGCACGAGATAATATGATGATAGAAATATTACCTCGGGCTTTAGTATACTCTGAAAGAACACTATGAATTACGTATATGATACATCGAGCCCGCCTGGTTTGTTCTTGACATATCTTTATAAAAATCTGATACATCAGTCCTGATTATTGAATGCAAGCTAAGAATTATCATCACCTTAATCATCATCATTAATTTCATCAATTCATTTAAAGTAGGCATAGATATAGACAATAGCTATAAAATAAAAGCTAATTTAAGCAAACTATCTAATGAAGCAAGATTTTTTAAATAAGTATACTTGTACAGAATACGGAGCTTGCAATACTTTTCGCGTGATTCATTTTTTTTTTTACTTCCATTTAAGTTGAACATTATTTAAAGTTGGCTACTTATAATAGCTAATACCATGAATAAATATCAACTAATTCAAACCAACTAACTACAAGTATTTACATGATATCAAATAGAATAAAAAGTCCTATCAACAACATAAGTTACAACTGCAGTTTGCCCCTTTTCAAGTTTTTATTTTCTTGTTTAAAGCTGCGACATTTTTGCATATTTTTACATTGTCACTTAAAGCATTCCATAGGATGCTACCTCTGAGTGTTAAAGAATGTGTCCCAAATGTACGAGTTTTTATTTGAGGCAATTTTACAAAGTTTTTAATCCCCATGTTACGATTGAGGTTCAAAACTAACCACTAAAGGACACAACCTGAACTGTGAAAGGTCTGTACAGTTGCATTCCTTTCCTGTCAAGATTTTGATTCTCCTTTTAAAGCTGAAAAGAGGATATCGTTGCTTTATACCATTGGGAAGTGCCTACGACAATCTGCACCCAAGAAAAGATATCGTCTCCAAGTAAGAGCAAGTAGTGTGCACCGGTGGCGATAGCGTAAAATGGCATATTCTTTACCCATAAGGACTGTGCTCTTCAAAAAACAGATCTACTTCATGAAACAAGGATTAGCTTCCCATTTGTTTAATAGATCTCAGTTGTCAGCAACCGTACTGAAATTGGTATTGGAATTTGAAAATTGTTGTTAGTTTTTGTTACCTTGATTCGCCTTGAATAAAGCTTGCACTATACCACTTTGGCCTAACTTTGAAAAAAAATAGTTTCTCGTCATGGTATTATTAGATTTTAAATCGTTCGTGTTTGCTATAGAAGCTTCAAGCTTTGGCAAGCAACGGCAAACTAAATTTGGTACAATGCTTCTACTTCATGCCCTAACCTGATACCCGGGAGAAAAGGGGAGTAGGCAGTGCTCTTCCCAGCTGCGGGTATGGGCAAGGTGATAAGCTCTGCTCTCAGTCTGTTGCTTTGATATGTTGCTATTTCATTTTAACTGCATGTACGTACTTTATCAAAAAATCAAGAACCATAATCTTACCCGTGTACAAAACTCAACTGTACTCCTTTGGATGGTGCCTTGGCCCGGGCTCTTTTTGTTGTCTTTTCACTACCTTTTTCTGCACTCTTCAATTTTCTCTGAATTTTTGGCAAATCTTCTTTGTAAATAGGACGGCTGTAGTCCTTCGTAGCTTCCTAAGGAAATACAAATGCAAGTGTGGTGATAAAAGGGCTTGACTGAGGCTAAGAATTAAACTGAATAGCCGAGAGCTACAGCTTTTGGCCTAAAGGTAAAGAACAAAGAATGGACAAATGCTGAACAGGTTTAGCAGTGGGAAGGATTGTGAATGTGGAAATCCCAAAACACTGTCACGGTCTGTTCAGTTGACAATTGTATCTCTAAAACGCATCAAAATGCAAAGAAGCACGCTTATAACTCTACCACTCGATTTATCAGCAGCCTATGCGTAGACCCATCATTTAAAAAGAGGAAAGGGTCTACGACACCATAGCTTGCTACTGCTATGTAAGTAATGATTTCAAATCATTCCAATCCGCTTTTCGAAAGACCTTTTAGCTATTCTACAAAAGGCCCTGGATCTAGCGTTATATTTTTATACATCTTTACAAACGAGGCTCGATAGAGTGGCGTCAGAGCTTCTATCACAATTGCGCACATTCGAAAATTCTACAGAATGAAGCAAACTTTCGTTCGATTCCGATTCTCGTCAGAATAGCTAAAAGGTCTATAATGTGTGAAACGCGTCGAAATAAAGACTGCATAAATCAAGTTTCTAGAAATATACCGGGTGAGTCAGAAAAAACGTGGGACGTTTAGTAGACCGTGACATCGCATTTAGTCACCCAATTGTCATGAACTAAGTTTTTAAGTGCAGCCAAGAATCTAACTTAGATCATAAACCTTTCCCCATTGAAATCAGTCATTTAAGGTATTTTTAAGAAAACATTTTCTTCGTAAGACCTTGTACGGGAATCTTGCAAACTGATGAAATCTATCGCTGAACCCCTTCCGAATTTTATCTTGGCAAAAGTTACAGGTACACGTGATATCATCAGGGGAGAATGAAATTATAAGGAGGTAGTATTTTCTCCCTTTGGATGCCTTATCATAACTTGCCATGCTTGGAGAATACGTTTGAAAGACATTAATAATGCGTACTTCTTCGTCTTGCGAAGAGGTTTCTTTTGCGCAGATAAACGCTCAGTCGCAATGGGACTTCATGCAAACGACACTGTTTCCTAAAGCGTGATTCACAGAGTCATGCAAGAAGGCGAAAAGACAAGAAATTCAAACTCTGAGTCTTTGTCCTTGGTTCTTTCTGCACGATCTTAGCGACTTAAGCGACTTAACTAGTGTGAACCAGACTTAAATTTTTCAGTTTCCCCTGATAATACTGCATGTACCTGCAACTCTGGCAAGGCTAAACGGCTGAAGGGGCTTGGTCGAAGATTTCACAAGCTAGCAAGACTCCCATACAGAGTCTTACGAAAAACTCTTTTTAACAAAGGCATCAAGCAACCGATTTGAATGGGGAATGGTTTATGATCTAAGTTAGACTCTTGGCTACACAGAAAAACTTAGTTTACGATGATTGCGTGGCTCAATGCGACGCCACAGTCCATCAAACGCCCCACGTTTTTTATGACTCACCCCGTAGAAACCGGTGTAGCAAGCTTCTTCTCTTTATTTCGCCGGCCCTTTCTTATTTCAGAATTATGGGTCTACACGTAGGCTAACTTATCAGCAATCTTGAATATTTTCGAATCTACAGTGTATCTTATATCTTGACTTTTTTGTGGATGTGACATAAGCAAAATTACACATCGTGAAAGAGAAAAGGAAAAATGTTTGCGTGACAACGTATTGTAGAAATTCATAAACTATTTTTACCGTAACATTCAAGGCTATTTGCATTATTCATACATAAATCTTCGTGTAATCGTGTTATCATAGCCACTCGTACCAACCATTGATATATTGATAAACTATGGCTGCCTTGAAAGTTATTCCACTTTCATTCGATAAGTTTAGGAATCACAATGGTTTGAGTTTGTTTTAATCAATCTTTTCTTGAATCCTTGAAAATAGAATAGAACATTTATCTTTTCTTAGAAGGATCGGAATCTAACGATATTTTGCTACATTCTGCAGAATTTTCGAATGTGCACATTTGTGATAGAACCTCTAACACCACTCGGTCGAGCCTCGCGTATAAAATTGTAGAAAAATAGCACTCCATTCAGGTTCTTTTATAGAATAGCTAAAGACTGGTTTTCATTAAATCGTAATTCATCGGCGATTATCAGCGATCCCATCGCCGATCATCAACGATGTTCCGTTTTCATATGCAATTGTTGATTTGCAGCTTCGACGATGATCACCGATGAGATCGCTGATTATCGGTGATGAATTTCGATTTAATGAAAACAAGGCTTAAAAGGTCCATTGCTAAATTATATCTTCACTTTAATGTTATATGTATTTCTTTGTAAACAGTTGGCCTTCATTAGCAATTTTAGCTGTAGTATTCAGCCAACTTTCAATGAAAGAAATAATAATAATAATCCTGGCATGGGTTTTTAATGCGCAGGTTTCAGCCTTTTTAGATATTGTACATACTCTTCATCTCAATCAACTTTTGAACGACTACTTCTCTAAAGGGATTCTGGCAAACCTCAACCTGAACACAAGTCAACTCTTTTACCATATTTCCACAAATCCCGTGCTCTTCAATAATATTAACTGAATAAAATCATTCCTTACTTGTTCAATATCACTGTCCACAGGCTCAACATCAGACAGATCAGAATCACTTGCTTCATCATTGGACTCTGCATGCTCTCCAACACCACTAACAACCTCATCCAACGCGTTTGCTGCATTCTCTGGGATGAACCTCCACTGGAATATGGCATGATCGGCACCACCTGTGCTTATGACATACGTACTGTCACATGAGAATCGAACATTTGTCACATGTGCTGAATGGCCAACATACTTGCGAAACTTTCCACCTGAAGAAATATGGAATCAGGAATGTCTTAAAGGAAATAGACATACTAAAAGTTGTTCCGGGCTAGATTTATGACAATGAGCCCCTTGTATCCCTGCGGTAAACCTTGCTCAACCGGGACTTATAATGAAACAATGAAAAAGGTAGTCCGATTTTCTGCATTCGATCGATCGAGTGCAGCTAAGACTACCCCTTTTAATGCGTGGTGTATGCCGTAACATATTACATGTTTTAAGATACTACTCAATAATTTTCCATCACTACTGACTAAATTCGTAATCAAACTTTTGCAGATGACCAAATTGATAAAATATTTCTTGTAGGTCCTCATAGTTCTTTCAGCATTGGAAACATGGCTGAATTAGAATCTAAGATAATTTAATCACAGCAAATATGTAACAAAACCTTTATCAAATCATAACAAATATCCTCAACAAATCATGAAGAATCTCCTCAAAACGAGAAAGTCGTAATTACATTTCCCATCAGTCAGGAACCAAAAAATTAGTCTTGACAAAAAATATTTCTGATGCCGCAATTTGTACGATTCCATTTCTTAAAGGATAATTCCAGGGTTGTTATAATTGTTGATTATGCAAGAGATTACACTGTTGCGAATGGCATGTTGTGCTTTTTCAATTTTTTCCTCTTTTAATCTGCAAAATTACATATTCCAATCTGCCAAGATGTGCGAAATGACGTCACTTCACGTTGACTTGAACAGGTCTGCCAAATGCGTTGATATCATACCACTCACATTGCTAGCCTCCTTATCACGCCTTCACGCACTGGTACAAAATACAAAATGGTGACAATATTTGGCCTAACTTAGGATTTATTTATGAAAGTTGTAGGCTTCAAAACTTGGAAAGAACTCACGACTGGTGTTCGGCAGTTGATAAGGTTGCTTTTTTTAACAATAATTCTGTCAACCCCGGACTTGTCCTGTAAGCCTTCGTCGAGACAATGTGTATTGTGTACTGCACCGTTCGAGGAGATACTTGATTTAATGGTAGGACAAATAGCGATTTAGTGGAAAGGTTAAGAAGATCACGCCTCCTAATTAAAAGATGAGAGACAAGAACTTAAATGAATTTAGCACAAATTCAATCTTTGGAAATGTTAAAGAAATGACAAACAGCACCAAGATTTTGGTTCCCTTTCGGACATTTGGAGAAGTGAACACTATAAACCAAATTCGTGTTACTCACCCTTCTTTATGCATGGAAATCTGATGACTTTAACAAAGCCAAAATCATCGCCTGTTACAACGACGCCATTCTGAAAATTTGCTTCTGCCGCATTCACATCGGTTGTGTCTGTATATTTCTCCCAAATACCATTGACCTCTTCTCCTAAAACACATGTCCAGCTTGACCAATGAATCGCTTCTAGCTCTTCCTTCTTTGTTATTCTTTTCCCGACTAAGAGAAAACAGTTAAACTACTAACGATATGGTCAAGTGGCAGGCAAATTTGGGAAGGAGGAATAGGGTCGCGATCAGTGGCCCTGTTCTTGAAGATGACCATATCTAGTCATCAAAGGGTTAGGAATAGTTACCTTCATCAAGGATCATTGTACATGGGCTGTGTGAAAACAAAGCAATATATCAAACCATCAACATCAGTATTTCTTCTGCATTAGAAATAAATAGATCTCTTTTGTATATAGCCGGAAATTCTTTAAAAGCAGGGAGCATTTCAGTATGAGCTGCATACACCCAAGCCACGGTGACAAGAGACTCTTAGTATACAGCGGTGAAGAACTCCTTATTGCTGATAATTCGTTTCATCTAGAAGCAAGCAAGATTCCACGGGAGAAAGGAAACTCTCACTGCCTAAGAAACAGTACTTTTTCATAATTGGGTCCACATAGTCTAAAACACGTCTAAAGCGTTATAATCTGGAACATATTGTCAGCATACGGTTTTCGACTTGCTTTAGCTTCATAGCATAGTTTTCTTCAAGTTAGTTTAGATTAGTTTAACTCAAGCTATTTTAGTTTAATCTAGATCAGTTTACTTTTGATTAGTTCCGGGTGAGTGACAAGCGATTCCGGTTTGAAATGCTACCACTCCCTGGATATCAAAGCAATGATATTTTGGAAGGTAGATTACTAAATACTCGAAATGTTCAAACATGTCTTGAATTTACTTGACTGATATCAGCCGCTCCGTAGTAAAATTATGAGCATGTTTCTAGAGAAAATTCCCGAGATAAACCCTTAAACGGGCTTAAAACCATCACATACTTTCCGTCAAACAGCAATGGTGTTGACGTGGTTTAGAACATGAAATTTCTTGAGCATAGTTTCATCTGCCCAAGAGGATAAAATGTGCTAGTTTCATCTGCCCAAGAGGATAACATGTGCTAGAACTATTTGAAGTTATTCCTTTACAGTAGAAATTTTAGAAAATTTGGCTGTGGTTTTAGGCTTGTTTTGAACGTTTCTTGAAGGGGCTTTCTTCAGAAAATCTTTCATAATTTTACAATAGAGTGGCCGATTTCAGTCAAATGAATTTTAAAATAGATTTTAATATGACCACGATTAAAGAATATATTTACCAATATTGCCGTCTTGACATCCAAGAAATAGTGGCCATTCAAATGGAAATTATCATTTACAATAAAACCCCGCAAACAAGAACATACTTCTCTAAACAACGGTCTAGCTTGGTTCTTATGAATGAGGTATTTATGACATTTTCAGGGTGTGTTTCTTATTGCAAGGACTCTTATCATAATGATGAACATATCCAGTAGGAGCTATACAATATGTGTAAAATCAACTTGAGGGTGGGATGACTGCATATAAATATTAGAGGGCATGGTAGTTTGTGGCTAACAAAGTAATTTACATCATACAGCTTGATAAAACATTTGCATATTTCTGAAAACTGTCAGACGTGTTCCGTTATCAATAGTCGGCAGTTTTTTTACACTGATATGTTGAAATTTCTTAATAAAGTGTACCTTCTCACGAGAACATTGAAATAAATCAGTCAGCTTTTGGTCTTTATCTTTGAGTGTCTTTTTCACAAAAGCAGTCTGCAGGTTCTTATTTCCTTATGTTCTTGTACGCGGGGTTTTACTGTACTCACTCGGTAGTTGAAATTTTAGTCTCCGAGTCTAACCTGGCATTTTGTAGAATAGCCTCTCAGCAGCTCCAGAATTGGTTTGTATGTATTTGCTATCATCTGAAAAGTCCAAATGGGTGATATAACTCGAACTCCCTTTGCAATTACCAACTCTCTTATACCTTTCATTCACAGCATAAATGTCAACAAAATTGTCATTTGAGCCAACAGCAAGAAGAGTTCCATCTGGAGAATACTTCATCTCGTGAAGAACCTCTTTCCTGTCTTTGATCTGGTACAATTCTGTGAGATCTCTGAAAACAGAAAGAAGTAAAAATATTGTGTAACAATTTCATAATTGAAAGTCTTCGAAAAGCACTAAGGGCTGTATAAAATATATAGATCAGGCCCTAATTATACCGGCACTTGTCCTCGTAAGGAAAAAAAGTCTTATCTCACTTTCCCAGCTCGCCAGCTAGGCGTTCTTTGATTTGCTGATGTCACTTGGTCAATAGGAACTCATAATATTACTCTGCGAAAGAGGGCCCAATAATTCAAAATGGCCCAAATTAGCGGGAATTTTCGTAAACTCAGCAAAGTTTGCTTGAAAGACCAGTTAAAAGAGCTTGACCATTGAAAAGGAACTTTTAGTACAAAGACTGATGTTTTCCTGCCCATGAAATTGCAAATGCATACCTTTCAGTCAGTAATCTTCATCTGCAGAAACAAAACAGATCCATCGCAGCAAGGAGAACTCTAGGCCTCATCAGCCGTCAATTGTATACAACAACAACTGACTGTCTAAATAGCGCCTCTTGATTGGTTTAAAATTACATTCTAGCAATTTGATTGGTGGATAAGAAATTACCCTAAGCTGACCTAAATTGGCCTCACTGTTATGAGTAATATTACGAGTCCTTATGGGCAAGGTGACATTAACAAGTCAAAGAGAACAGGGGAAAGAGGGCAATAAAAGGGATTAGTCTTCTCTTCAGCCTTCTCTGCTCTTCAGCTTCCACCGCAAGTGTTAATGAAATTACACTCTTTCACCTCACCGGTTGCCCTATTTTTTTAGCCTATTGTTCAGCCTCAGCAAAGGTTTCCTCACAAATTTATTTTGCTTGCAGCCGCAGACTTTTTAGGGTTATCTTGCAGTTTGGAGGATATCTATAACAACGTAAATGTGCATTTCATCTTGCTCTCTATGACACAGAACTTCAAATTTGTATTGAGTAAAGACACAACTTCATAAATATTTACACTTGACATAGGTCACAAATGGTAAGTAGGTCGATAAAATCCGAGGAGAATGAACTACGCTGAATGGAAAGCATTAGCTTGAAATTTACGAATCAGCCAATCAACTGGATTCAAGTATTTCATTTTTCGTTAGCCTTAGAAGTCAACTAAATTACCAAAACCAGGAACTCTTTTCCAAACTAAGCAGTGAGTAAATATCCAGCTCCGCTATTAAGTTGCATGGCTGGAGAAATGTTTTCCTTTCTGAGACCATAAATGAGCCAGTGAAGATCAATGAAGTTCCCCCCTCCCCCTCTCTAATGCGTCTCCTCTCTAATAAGCCCTTTGTAGAGCTTTTACAATGATTACCATGCATACAACTACGATATCACGCAATTTAAATTTAAGTCTCAGTCCTTACTGTACACGATAAAATAGCGTCACCAAGGCCACAGGGTTTAATGATATCATTGGGTGAAATTCGATTTGGTACTCCTTCCCTTGTGATTGTGGAGTATATTCCAAATCCAGGTAGTTTGTAAAGGCACATATTCCAACAAATTTATCAAGAGATTGATCACATGACTTGAAATTGGTATAAACAAACCTTAGCCGATTTTGTCTATGCAAGCAGATTTTGATAACTTTCACAAGTTTGAAAGTTTTTGATCAACTAGTCAATGAACTCACCTTCCTTTCAGTACTCTAAATGATCCATCTCCATGCCCTATAGCAATTTGAGATCCATCGGGGGAAATGGCAGCAGATCTCACATTCAAATCAAAATGAGCTCGGGCAATCAGACTCCTGCTTGTCATGTCCCATAACCTGCAAAAATATGGTCAACACAAATTGATGCCAGATCTTCTTTTAAATCCAAAAGAGAGGAAGTTAGAACAAAAATTGCTTTAATTTGATGGCCAACATGACAGCCTACCAAACAAATTTTTTTGGTCAATGAAACCAATAGGAGTTAGCGTCCCTTATCAACTTTTCAACTGACAACAGAAAAATCAGTGAGGTATCTAACTGCCTTGAGATATCCTTTGTCCAAGGGAGCTTATGTGTCCCCCCATGCAGTAGGCTATAGCTCATGCGCAGTAACGTTTTGGGGTTGAAGCTCTGCTGGGCGCATGGGCATTGACCCATTGCACGGGGGGACATATTAATTTCCTCAGTCAAGCGTATCTTGTCTCCCCAACAATGCCTGTACCTTTGTCTTCCTCCAAAATTCGTCTTTTGTCATCACGGAGTCGACTTAGATCGTATCAGTCATGACTCGTACTAGCCACGAAGTCGAACTAGCCACGGAGTCGAACTGGCTATCACAATTCAGGCTTGATCAGCTTGGCTCATTTTCAATTAATGCACTATATACATTGATGGTCTCTCTTTCGGAAAATTATCTCTTAAAGTCGAGCGTTAAAATTGCATTCAGGTTAGAAATAATTTCTAAAAATCACTAAAAGATACGATCTTAAGGAGAAATTAATTGCGAGAAGACCTCATGGTTTTATCAGTATTCAACAGTCCGCAAAGTCGACCGATATCAAATACTTTGCAATGAGCCATACACACAAACGTTGAACTCCTCCAAATCACTGCAGCATTTCTCGAAATAACTTGAGATTTGATATCTTCATCGTTGGGTTTGTACTCTTGATTTATCCTCTACAAAGCTGCTATCTTCAATATCTTCATTCAATCAAATAGAAATCCTTGCCAGATCTAATGGCTAACTTAAAGGCATTGAGTACATGTAAATAGTCGAGCGTTAATGCTATCCTCAATTTTTGCTGACAAACCGCTGACGTCCCTTTGTTGTCGTACAATAGTGCAAAAGTCATTAGTAGTGGAAACCAAAGACTTCTTAATCCTTGCATTATCCTAAGGAATTTCTTTGGTTTAATTTCAATAGGGATTAAATGACAACTTTTGTTTCATGATTGAAAAGAAGTTGATATTGGTCATGAGAGCGTTATTTATATGGACTCAATGCCTTTAATTACACATAAATTAAAACTGAGCTGGGTCACCAGATACCTTACCTGACTGACTTATCATCACTCCCAGTTACAAAGAGTTGCTTGCGTGGATGGCAGGCCAAGGCCCAAAGTTCTCCTTCTGCATGACCCTTAAACACAAATAAGCAGTGCATGTTAAAGGCAATCGACAGAACTAAGTGGAGCTGCATATAAATGGTAAAGAAATAGACACATGCATACTATTGTCTCTTTTTGAGAACTAGCAACATCTTAGATCTCGATAAGGCTAGAAATAACCCCGTGTTCTTCACTCTTATATCCGTTTTTTTCATATTCAGTAAAAAGCTTACAATGACAAATTACCTAAGACACTAACTACGAAGCACTAAACCAATACTAGGAGGAGCAAAATATCATGACTACCCCCTGGCATTTAACATAGAACAAATAAGACCTAAAATACAACTAATTATACGACACAAGATGCTATCAAGCCAATACAAAAAAGATTTTACAGATACACGAGAAGGAAACTATTTAAGGAGTGGGTTGCGGACAGGTTTTCATTACCAACTTATTCAAAAGTTTAGAGGTCTGGATATATTCTAACGTTGCTGTGAGAACTTTCACATTCGAATCAAATGATAACTGTTCATGGCCATAGAGGATGAATTTTTATAACTGGCGGCTTGGTTTCGTCACACCGGGCAAATTCCCAGAAACTGAATTACCGAGGATATAATGCATGGCTCCATTTGATCGATGCATCATTTAAACAAGGAACTGAACTGCAAGATGTTCACGACTTTTGCAAACTGAATAGAAACTTGTCAGTTTTTTCCCGTTCAAGGGATCATCCTGCATACTGCCCATGTTTTAAGGTAAAACATGAAAAGCATAGAAAGGGAGCAATGGATTTTCAGAAAATTCTCATCGATTTTGAATATACATTGTACATCTTTAATCGATTTATTTCAAGAATTTGTAAATTTTGTAGGCAGAAATTAGCCAATATCAATTTAGCTACTTTTCTTATCGTAGCCTATGCAAACAAATCGATGATGATGGTGGTGATGTTGCTGATGATGATTATGATGATGATGATGTCTAACGCGCTGTCCTAACGCACAAATAATGTCTGCCACATAACTGTGCTTTTCAACCATGCAAAAAAATTGTCCACACGTCAAGAACATTGCTTGGCACACGTACTTTCCTACGGTAAGTAGAAAAGTGCTTCTTTTCAGTTTTTAAAAAGACTGTCCAACAGCATTACTTCCCAGGCAGTTTTTGCCACAATGTTTCGTTTGGTAACCAGATATCAACTGGCCATGGCTCAAATTAGGCTTCTCGCTGTTAAGGTCCTATCGTAGATTGATATTGACAATTAATTCACGACTTTGTACTTCGGCAAACAGTGGATAGTTCTTTCTATGAGATCCTGCAAAGCCTTCTTTCCCGGCCATTTTTGCATACTGTCTTAAGTTGTTTTCTGCAATAACTAAATCTCCCCCGGCCCAACCCAACCCAACCCACCCTAAAGCAAGTTGAAAAAAATTCACCTGTACAAGAGTGACTGGTTTCTCTTTATCAGCAGCTGTAATTTCAAATATCTCCCCACCATTTGTACCAGCTAGAATCTTCTCTCCTCCCCAACAGACACTTCGCACAGAAAGCCCTAAAAATATGGATAAATTTCATGGGAGATGCGAGTTATGCTCGGAAAATAACGAGGCCAGACTGCATTTTTTGAGCACGAATTTTCCAAGAAATGCATCAATTTCCTTTCCTTGCAAAGTAAGAAATATAAAAATTGTTTAGGTTCTGAACTGTGCGAGAAAAACAAAACGGAGGTAGGTAATATTTAGATCTATCTATCTATCTTCTTTCGACATAATTTCATTCCCTTACCTAAAGGTAACTGACGCAAAAATTTTCACTGGTGCAAACGAATAGCACTGTTGAATGATGCAAAATGCCGTTCAGATCGCTTTGATATCTCATTTCGCTTTCCAGTAATTCACTAATTCGAGCAATCAAAAAGCAAATGACATCACTTTGTTTGCAAATTCCTAGGATAGGCAAAGGCCCTGGCTTCATATTCTGAAACCCAACTGAAACAACATTCCACCTCCCAAACTTACCCAAATGAAACTTCCTCGCAGCGCTGGTGAAACATTGTCAGCCTTGTACATTTCAAATGACTTTTTGAAAGCAAAATAACCCAAAATGAAAAAATATAAAGAATTTTCCATTATTCAACGTTTCTCTTCACTTGAACATATAAACATTTTAGCCGCAGATCGCCCTTTTTATTTGTATTTAATGGTTTTCTAATCATTCGTTGAAATCCCTTTGTCTGTAATCGCCATTCACTTTAAAACATCTTTCCAACCAAATGGGTGCCAATTTCACAAGATTCGTCCTTATCCGCCTTGTTGCTAGACGGGGGAGCGCTTGACCTCTTTCTACAAACACTTCATAACAAATATAAAGTACAGATACAAACAACGTTATATCAGACACGGCACTATATCTATACTGCTTGTCGCCTCGAGTTCAATCTTTGGGATAAAGTAGCACATACAACGAAGTCTGATAAAAAGGAAAACAACAGCACAATTAAACGACAGAGGAAATGGCAGACTTGAGCGTTTTGCTACGAATTGATAGCCTGCGTGCATCCCCTACTGTTTCCGTAGAGTTGAAATTTCCAGTTGAATTGAATTCATTTCTGACACCAGTAGGGTCTGTGAACCATCGAATAAAATCCTGTTCTTAGTCACGTGCTGGCTCCGCAAAAGCACGGAATTATTTTCATAGGTCAATAACTAATCTATTGTCTTGCGAAGTAGTTCATGTGGTTTTACTTCATCCTAATTGCAAAATGGCGTCGTCGGAGAGCAAAATGGCTTCGCAAGACAATAGATTGTTTATTAACCAATGAAAATAGTTCCGTGCTTTTGCGGACCCTGCACGTGACTAAGAACAGGCTTTCATTCGCTGGCTCGCAGACTCTACTGGCACCAGAAAATGAATTCAATTCAATGGGAAATTTCATCTTTACGGAAACAGTAGGGGATGCACGCAGGCTACGAATTGATGGCAAGAAAATCAATGCAGCTTGAGCTTTGAGTCAGACTATAGTGCATTCAAGATTACTAAGGGATATTCCTCATTGTTACCTTTGTAGCCGATGGGGTTATTGGCAAGATCAACTTTCGTGATTTGTTTGAATTCTGAATCCCAGAGAATAACAGTGCCATCCTTTGAACCAGTTGCATAGCCATCAGGACAACTGTGCATCGTAAAAACTCCACCCTAGAAGTTGAAGAGATTGACAATGTTTGTCACAACTATGCTCTGCCCTACGTTTTCCAGAGAAGTAAACAATTACAGAAAAAAATAACCAATGATCTAAGTAATCGCTTTCAACGGCAGTATTTCTGACAATAACTTTCTAGTACTGTGCCAATGTAAAGAAGGATTTTCCACAAATGTAAAGCCTTGATATGTGTGAATCAAATGTAAGCCAAAACTGACCCTCTCACATCCCCAAGTTGTTACTTTCTGAAAACAGCAGAGATTATTGTTGTAAGAGTCTATGTATTTCAAGCATGAAACACTTAGTTTGCGCGAGACACTCAAAGTGCTACGCAGAAACATGCAAAGAAAACATGACAAAGTAGAGTGGCCTGCCCTCTTTCCTACTACTCTCTAGCAAAAAGTTAGAGATGCAGATCTCTAAATTCTACTTACAGAATGAGCATTCGGAATAGTGGCAACCAAATTGTGGTCTTGCCATTTGTAGATATCACCACTCAAGGTTCCAGAATATAGAACTCCTTTTGGGCCATACGAGGTGCAAAGGATCGTTTGCAGCTCTCCAACCTTGCCGAAAATTCCTGCCCAAAAAGAGAGAGAAATGCTTATTTGAAAGGTGATTGAAATACGTCAAATCCAAACTTTTCGCAAATCTAGCCACACAAACACCAGAGGGCATTATTTAATTTTACATGATACAGGGCTAGCAATCTTGAGGGTAAAAGTGCCAGCTATAAATCAGAAAGAAATTCTGGAAAGTATACAAGTAAATCCAAAACCCATAGGAAAAGAAAACCCATAAATTTGCAAAAGTTTCTGCTAAGTACACCAATAAATCTAAGAAAATTCTAACAAGTATACCCTTAACAGTAGCTTTAGAAAAACTAATACCTCAAAATTAGGAAACGTAAAAATCTTTAAGAACTAAACCCATAAATCAGGACTCTTTCATGATAAGAGATATCTTAAAATTTGGCACAATTCCTTATTCGAATAATCTATGAATACTGGCAGCGCTCTTCCTTAGAGAAAGTCATCCGAGGGAATAAATTAAAACATCAATCAAATCTCTGAGGACTTAAAAAGACAAAGGAAGAAAAGAAGACTCTTTGACACAACTTTGTAATTCAGAAGTCAATTATACATGATATGATGCAGAAGCACTGTTCGAAGCTTGGATAAATTTTCATGTTTTGTCAGTCAAACTCCACCAAGAAACGTACATTTGTAACTTCGCAAGTTGCTGTTTCCCTGCCTAGACCATTCAAGCCTTAAGAAATTCTGATTTATGTTGCTCAATTATTGCTGTTTCTAGAAATTAAATCTTTAAGAAATCACTAATACACTTAGGCAAAGATGGCCTAGAAATAAAAACTTGCACTTAAGTATTACGATTCGACAAAAGGATTTGTTGTTCAAATTTAGCTACATATACTATCTATCGTGGCCGATCAATCAAATATTGTTGGCACAACCGGCAATGGTATTCTAATTTTTCCTGATTGTTGGTGTAAAATCTTAAAATCGAACCGAAAATGGAGACCGAAAGACATTTGTAAAACTTCTTAATGAAGACTGACAATGCCAATAATATCTAAAGAGAAACGTGGTTAATTGGCCTGTGGTGAGCTATTTCATGAATTCATTGCAAAACCTGAGGTGCCGTAAAACCCCGTCCTGAAACTACTCGAAGACTTTCTTAAAAGTAAAGCAACACTTTCTAATAGATAGATGATCGCAAGCTTTGTTTCAGGCAGTAAAACAGTAAAGCCTCGCATTTACGAAACCACATAAAAGAAACGTTTAGGCTACTCAAAAATGGTAAACACCCATGCTGATAGGAAACTCTTGAGGCTCACATCCAAAATAAAGTTTCTTGCATTTTGATCTACACTAAGTCCTGATCTGATGGCATGGAAAGATTCTAATTCGTGCTGGGTTCAAAAGAAATTGCTACCAAGATATCTTAGACTTAACAGATTTTCACCTAAATTTTACTGAAAGTTCATGACAATCATTGATAGTAATTAGCATACACATATGGCTGATACATCGATAGAAACCCGACTCTGCCATAACTTTCCAGGCATTCCAAAAAATTAGAAAATTAAGAAACTAGAGCCTAACAAAATGACAAGTATAATAAATATAATAAAGATTTTAGGCTACGGTGTGAAAAAGTGGCTTCTTAAATGCGGGGCCTTACTGTATTCGAGAATTCCAATGATCGCTTGGATAAAGACCGATTTTAATGAAAGGTTTCATAAAGTTCTTTTACGCAAAGACTAAAATTGTGCTTGGAAATCGCAATCAAACAGGAATTTTCGTAACAAAAGCTTAAATACTCTTTGGCTGACGTATTGTTTGTTCAAGTTAAGACAAAACAGCCCATATAAAACTTGGAAATCGCAATAAAACAGGAATTTTCGTAAAAAAAGCTTAAATACTGTTTGGCTGACGTATTATTTGTTCAAGTTAAGACAAAACAGCCCATATAAAACTGATAAGACCATCTCCAGCATCCTTCACTGAAAAGAGTGTGCTTTGTGAGGTTCCTTCACAGTTAGAGAGATCTTACCTTTCTTAGCAGTCAGCGAATTCCCGCAGAGCTTCCAAAATTTGATGTGTTTGACGCCACAGGTGACTAGTTGGTTGTCTTGATATGGATTGAATTGCACATCAAATATCTAAATAGAATAAAAACGTTGAAATACCATGAAATCATTGATGAACCCTCCATTGACTACTGAAACTGAACAAAAGGAAGAATGCGACAAGGCAACACAATAAGTATGAGGTATGCTTCATCCTGAGAAATATGGGGAAAACGAAAGCTGAAAGCCTGTAGATGAGTCATTTGGCTTAGAAAAAGGAGGCGGTAGATAAAATTTGCCACAGAAGTCAAAGTCACTTTGGTGACAAGAAAGGCGACGAAAATTATGATACGGGCAAGCCAAGCAGACATCTTGACATAAAAGACCCATTCAATTGACCATTTCAAGTTGATGACGTCACAATGAATGAAAATTCCAGTTGGTTGGTAAAACTAGGCCATGTTGAATAACGAATAACGTTAGCAATTAAGAAAAAGATTAATGAATTCAGTTTACTAAGACATAACTAAAAGCATAAAACAGGGATTAGTTTCTGGCACAGATTCATCCACATATTTGAACAAACAAACTGAAAGATATGCTAATAAATTCTTTACATTTTCGTAGTAAGCTTCAAAACACTGTAGCGTACAGAGCTAGGGTGACAATGGGTCATTGGAGTCGTTGGAGTCGCTGGAACAAACGACGATAACGAGTCAAGAAAGACCAAAATAGCTTAATGTGAACAGCAAATAGTAAATCGTTGGGGCTGTCAGAGTCATCAAGGAGCTAATTTTTTATCCACACTCAATCTTCTTTGTTTTTTGTTGCTCTGGTTGTTTGTTCCAACGACCCAAAGACTTAAAGAGATACAATGGCCGAAAATTCAATTGTCCCATATTTAAGAAAAGAACTTACGGCGCGAGAATTAGCCCATCGTCCCCCCTTCGCTCATGCGGATGTGCCGTAGAAAAGTGTTGGTGTGAATGTGAATAAGCCATTTTTCCTTTCCTTTTGCTGATTTCCAATACTTACAGAAGACGTACGAAAAGACTGAATACATTTTCGAAATGAACAATGTCTCTACCTTATTCATGAGAAGTCTTGCTGATACATACACAACGAATTTGCTATTGTATCTCTTTAAATCACTATGAGAACCAGGCTCAAGATAATCAATAAGCCGAATATCAATTTGATATCTTGACGTCACCCTCACAAAAATCAAACATTTCAAAATATTTTGAATTTCAGGGATCTTTCGACCGCCCAATTCACGTTCGGATTCAACTGCTACTCAAATATTAAACTTCTTCAACATACAGTATCTCACTAACACACCAAGTCCATACAATGAAAGTAAATAAGATAAAGCTGCTTATATCAACAGACAATAAATAACAAATACGTAAGGTGTTGTTGCATACAGGGGAATATCTTTAGGAGGAGTTCTCAAAATCGATAAACTAAAAGCAGGGAGAGCAACCATGTTTCTAAGATTAGGGACCGAGGAAAAATACATTTAAGAAAGTGATCAATGACTTGCTGGATTTTCTAAAACTTTAGACAGCATATCACTTCATCTTATTTGATAAACATTCTGAAGCAAAATAAAATCTCAATTTTGGAACACTACCTCACTTTTCTAAGGATTTATTATCAAATAAAACCTGAAGTAACGATACAATATATTACTGGTCACATCCCAACAGCAGGAAAAGACACACAGTCACCTAATTCCCATTGAAGTTGGTAAAAAATGAACAGTTTAATCAACGATAGAAATAAATACATACCCTGTCATTGTGTCCTCTGGTAGATGCAAGAACTTTTCCCTTCTTCCAATCCCAAACTGTAAGCAAGGCATTATCTTCAAGCCCAATCGAAGCAACTTGCTACAAGAAAATACCATATTATGCACACGTTGTTCTACAATACATTTATGTGCACCGCTGATAAAGCAGTACTAGGGTCTTTCTCATCTAAATCTAAATTTACTATGTGGAATACTGCATAGGGCCTGAAAGTCATTCGCGTATGGCTACTTTACATACGTGGAATACTACTCAGGGCCAGGAAGGCATTCGTGTATCGCTTCTTTACAAATGTGGAATACTATACAGGGCCTGGAAGGCATTTGCGTGTGGCTTTCTTACATACGTGGAATACTGCACAGGGCCTGGAAGGAATTCGTGTGTGGCTTTTTTACATAGACGGAATACTACACAGGGCCTGGAAGGCATTAGTGTATAGTTTAAACCAAGAAAAAGAAAAAGCCCATTAAAATCCAGATCCAACAATTAATTTTCAATGCCGTCTGTCAAACCTTTCATCAGACATCTATCTGCGACAAGACTATGACAACGTGGGTATAATTGCATGTAACTTATATTAAAGGGGCTGGGTCACGTGATGTAAACAAACTTCTTTCGAAATGATGATTTCTGAGCTCAGCAGTGATTCGTGAGTCCTTTTATGCAAATCTACTCCTATGAATATTGATCAGGGAGAGTCATTATTGCCACGAAGGAGACAAAGGAAAAGTTTGCTTGCAGTTATCGCACGTTATTGCAGGTTTTCGAAAGGGGCTTTCTGCATAAACTCTCCTATTTCGACCGGAAGGAATGACCGATTAAACCCAGGTAAATTACTGAACTTAATTTGACATATTGGATATAAAACAAGATAGTTTTCAACATCACTGCTTTGATGTTGACGGATCAGGATTTTTTCAAACGCAGGGCGTTTTTATTGACTCATCCGGTAGTGTCACCTTTAGTGAAAAACTTTGGTGTAGCCTTTAGTATCTGTATTCTTTTTTGGTAATGATCATTTAGCGTAGCATAGACGGGAGCAGGGGGGGGGCAAGTGCCCCCTAAGATTTGGCAATAAACAAAGAAGTGCCCTTTCTGTTTTTTGAAAATGCCCCATTTTTCTTCAGGAAAAGTGCCCTCAAGTGTCGTGCCCCCCCAAGCTTGAGCGCTTCCTACGTCCCTGTGTGGAAGCCATGTCTATCATGCTCCCAATTGTACCGTTCTTGCATATATTTTTCGCTCTAAAAAATCCAATAACAAGTAACCAAGAAAAGCATGGGTTCAAAATTTTTACATTGGTGTAAAAAGGCGGATGTAAAATTCAATGACCTATTTCTTTAAACTGAATGACTTGAAAGAAACTTTGGCCACTTTTCAATGACTCTACCGTTGGAATTTCCAGAGATCTTAAATATTTCTCGAAACTACAGCCTATTTTATATTTCAGCTCATTTTATGATGTGATGTCATCAAATGTCTAAATCGCAAACTCAAAGAGTGAAAGAGTTTTGCTTGATACCACATTGTAGGCATCCATAAACTATGGCTTTCTTGAAAATCATTTGACCTTCCGTCGACTAGTTAAGAAATTACGATTTTGAAGTATTTTTCGGAAATTTTCACGAATTTTTAAAAAAGAAGAGAAACACTGTAATTCTGAAGTGTATTGAAGATTTCAGAGAAGTCCAACGACAGATTTGCTTCAAAATTGCTAAAGTTTCTTTGAAGCCATTCACTTCAGAGAAATAGGTCATAGAATTTTACACCCATGTTTTTAAGGATTTGAAACCTATGCTACCAGGCAAAAATAAAATTGTTTACCGTTCCAGTGGAATTGAACGTTAAGCAAGAAATTCCTCGTTGATGGGCATCTTTCAGAATTGAAACAGTTTCACAAGTCTCTGTGTCCCAAACACAAATATATGGGTCTTTTCCAACTTGTCCTGTTGCAACATATCTTCCTTCAGGATGCAGAGCCAAGCTGTAACAAATGAATTTACTGGGTAAGTCCAAAATTTCCCATGTTTGACAACTAATTACGAAAAACCCGATTTCGCTCTATTCTCTCTTGAATGAAGAGCATCTAAAACGTTTTTTACCCAGTTTTTTGTGAAAAATAAGTGTGATTTGCTTGACAGAATTTAACCACTTATTCAGTTTTCCTTGAATGGTGATAGAATAACGAATTTTGTTGGACATGAATATTGAAAATGGATTCCTTAAATGACAATGCTCACTTGAAGCATCACATTGAACGCATTTTTCACATTATGCATCAGCTTTAACAAGAACAAAATAGTTTGAACCTTTCTTCAATACTTTTTGCAGCTTGAAATTTCAAGAAGTCGAAAACATATATACTTTTTTGAGTCCCAAGTTACAGCGTCATAAGACTGTGATACTTCTACAAGGGGAGCCACTAAGTGGACAAAATAGAGACAAGGAGCACTTTTAAAGTAATATTTGGATATAAAAAGGATATGGATGTCACCACCTAGACAAAAGATTAGTTTTAGGTTAGAACAGGGCATTACATAAACTTTAAGGGCCTGATTATCTTAGGTTTATCCACTGCAGCAATGTAAGTTTGAAAAGTCTAAAAATCTAATGGCAAACTGAACTTGAATTTACAGGAAGATCACAGACAATACAAATTTCATTTTGCCTTGCACATGGCAAAATTCAAGAGCTGGAAGGTTGGGAATACAGTCATATAGCGTCAAGATTCTTCACACTGCAGCAATATTATCCAAACAACGATTAAGGCTGTGTTCACACGATGCCACCACATTTTGAAAACGGTGAAAAATGTTACGGTAGCAAAATTTGAGCTGGCGTTCACAAGATACCAGCAAATTTGAAAACAATAGGAAATTTTAAAGTCACAAACTCATTGCAGTCTCCCCAAGAATTTAACGTCGAAGAAAGGTACATGTACCCTAAGAACCGATCAGTCTACAATCGTGGACATACGTCCCTCTTTTTTAGACCTCACTACTAAAACGGACTTGAAGAATTCACATTTTTGCAGCATGATTTGTGTCACTCCAGTCAGTTTGCAGTATTTAATAACAATGTGCTCTGAGTGCCTGATTCACCAGTGTTGTCAAATATCAACTTCAAAGTCTTCTACCTTACCGTAGACTGCACTCACACGATTCATCCGTTCACATTCACACTACATTCTGAAAATGGTAAAAAATGTGACGGACAGGCCTTCTCTTCAAACAAAAACGTCACATTTTTGTTGGCAGATTTTGAAGACGGTAGATTTTGAAAATGGAATTGCAACCAGCACATTTTGAGAACAGCATCGTGTGAATACTTGAAAACGATGAAAAAGGAATATTTTTCGATGCTTTCAAAACTACAATCCTGGCCATTAGTGTTGAGAACTGTTGGAAAATCTCTAAATTTCCCATTCAGTGACCCCCTCCCTACCCCCATCTCAATAATTGACACTGCCAGGATAAAGGATGACTGGTTGAAGAACTTTTTTACAAGTTAAACAACTCATTACGTTTGATCCATCAATCATGAAATATAAGATCATGAAAAGGCTATGTCCAGAAAACCTTTGGAATAAATTTCAACGGAGATCTCATCACTCTAACTATAATACTAGATTTCGTGAGAACCTTCAAATTCCAAAGTATAATCTGGAATATTCTATAAAGAGATTTTCTTGCACAGCTCTGAAGGCTTGGAACGAGATTCCTATGAATATTGGGGAGCTCCCTACTTTGTATCAATATAAAAAACAATTAAAAAGAAGCCCCTGGAAGATCAACAGTAGTTTTTTTGTTTTAAAAACTGATTGTAATTAGATTTCTTTTTTTCAACTAAAGTTATTTTGTTGCTGAAGGGTCTCCGTGTATAAAGAATTACAAATAGAATAGAGAAATAAAATTAACACATTCATACACAAAGCTACTGTAACCAACTTGAGGTGAAGTAAATCATGCAAATTAAGAGTTTTTAATTCTGAAAAATCGGTGTAAACAGAAAAGTAAACTCTTGAATGTGAAACCTGGTTTCACATTCAAGACATTCAAACATAGGAAACCTGGCTTTCATTAAATCGTAATTCATCGCCGATCATCGGTGATCTCATCGGCGACCATCGCCGATTAAGTACGATTTATGAAAACCAAGGTATTTAAGAGTATCGGCGATCATCAGCGATATCGCCAATCAACTTTCAGAATAAAAAAAAATTGTTTCCCACAGCAGATCGGCGATTATCGCCGATGCTGCAAGTCAACAATTTCATATGAAAACAGAACATCGGCGATCATTGGCGAGGGGATCGCCGATGATCGCCGGTGAATTACGACTTAATGAAATGAAAACCAGGCATAATAACAATTTTGCAAAATACGATGGGTGTTTCTCTAAGATTCCATTTTAAACTTCCAGAATTGACCATCGTGGAAACTAGAGAAAGCATAATGAAGCCATCTGTCAACTCCTAATCTGCTCACAAGATGGTGAAGAAATAATTTTGACAATCATACTGATCAAGGAGCCAATAAAAAGTTATTAAGTCTGAGAGCTGCAAATTTAGATAAACGGCAAAATATCTTTGTCCACATTTTGGATCTGTAATTTCTGATTCTTTGTAAACCAGTTATAAACATCCCATCAAGTTTCCTGATTATGACTGTTTCAATCTCTTAGGGAAAGAACAAATGAAGATTAGAATAAATAATTAATGGCATATCTAATATTCCTATGTATTAACTCCAGCTGCATGGCTGTAGGGGGGGGGGCCACAACAGCAAGATGCAGTTTGTTGTTACATTTTCAGAAAATGTAAACAGACTGCAAACATACACAATTCTAATATTTATCTGAGGTAACATCCAAAGCTTTTTAAGCAGTTAGTGTGGACATGCACAGTCTGAAATCTTTCACATTACTGCAATGTGTACCCATCCTTAAAATTCTATCTGAAATTTTGATCTCATCACCCACTGAAAAACAGTAACTGAAGTCTAAAGCTAATTGACAAGAATGTTAAAAACTGTGTCCACAAACATGGAGCAGAGACTGTGTTAGTCAATCAGGTTTTTGAAGAATATTTTCACATGGTCAATTGGTGTGATGGGTTTGAGCCAGGCTTATTCCATGCTTTCCATCTGACATCATAAACACTTACAGTCATAGTAAAAGAAGCATATCACCATCACCAGCCTTCTCAATTTTCAAACAAAATCCTTGAATATTTCTATTCATTATGGTTTCCGGGGGAATGAGCTCATTTTGTAATCCACTATGCTCAGGAGCAGCTGGCAGGTTTCATTAACAGATATTAGATTTGTAGCATTTTCATATGGCAAAGAAGAGCTTCATCCCTGTAAGGGGTGCTTACTAACATATCTGAAGAACTTACATGTTGGTTTGGTTTGATGGTTGAAACTGAGGTCTGTTTTGACATTGTGCAAGCAGTAGCGAGGCAAGGCAATGTAGACATGTCAAATATTGAGAAAATGATTTTGAAGGAGAAAATGAGCTCCTCCCTCAAGCTTATTTAATGACTGCCTCCTGAATGCTGATAGCATTAACCATCACCCATGACTAAGCCCCATCTAAATGGAGGCAACATTCAAATAAAATAGAATAAAATAACTTAGCACTATTCAAATACTCTTCCAATTCTTTGACTCAAATGATCTTCAAATCTACATGGTACGGTTCTTCCCTTTTACTGCCACAACTAATTGCAAAGAAAGCTTCAAGTGATCAGTTTCTTGCAAATCAATTGTGCATGTTACAACTGACTTTGAAGTGTGAGTCATAAATAGAAAACACAAGATACCCCTGCCCATTACCTTTAAGTTTGCTTCATTCTTAGACATGAGACTATTTTGAGGAACATTTTAGAAATGGTCCACTTCTATGTCCTAGTTGGGGGTGTCCAATATAGTGTGGCGGTTAGGTGGATTTGGTCATATTTTCTATGTGGAATACAGCTCCTGCAAGAAAATCAGTGCAGTATGTGGTTTTTCTGTTGCTACACGGTTGCCAAAAAATGGAATTTCAAATGAATGGTCAGCAGTTCTTGGCTTAATTTCTGGTGGAAAATTGTTTATTCCTTCCTTGAACAGTCGCCTTTTACATTGCCTTTTACTGTATAAACTTCATTATCTCTCAAGGCTTCGCATAGCAGTAAAAGTAAGGTCATCGTAATTAGCAGATTCACATAATTTCTACAAGATTCCTGCTTGATTTACAAGGAAAAGCAAATCCAAACAAGAACATTTATTGTACTGTAGAAGATTGGTGGTTGCAGTTAATGAAGGAAAATGGCTCGCAGTGGACAGCAGTTTTCCGGTAGTGAGGCACCCTATCATAGACCCCCTAGTAATTTTGACCAACATCCATCCAGTCCTCAGAGTATGGCAACTGTATACAAAAGATTTTTGCAAAAATTCTATGTGCACATTGAATTTGAACAATTACAAATTTAGCATAATTCTATTCTTATCCAACCACAGGGCATGATTGGTTTCATTTCGATCATGCATTGCCTCAAACGTTTCAACTGCTTATTTTTCAGGTTCATCTCCCACAGTCCAAGTCCAACAACAACAAATTTAGAATCGTGGTGCTCTGTAGCAGGCTTCTAGCCTACATTACAGCATTTATGTTATGTTAATACCTGTTGTTAACTACTTGAAAACAAAGGAATCAACAGAAAGACCTTGCATGCATTATGCCACTGCTTTCATTGAGAACGGCCATACCCAGCAGTCTGCACCTCCATTATAACTAAAATGGTTATTGCAGCAATCTTTTCAGTTGATTTGTTCCCTTTTTGGTTGTCACTTTGTCCACCACAATCAAAGTCACTTCCTGGCCATGTAAGCATATATCATTGCATAAAACGATTGCCAACAACATAGTCACAAGATGCCACAATGTACTTAATGTTACACTTCCCCTTCCTTTTACCAGCAACTTGATTTCACAATGTTAAGAACTAAAAGAAAGCTTGATGATATGTTACTTAAAATGTCCTATCAACAGTTGCATTCAACAAACTAAAGGTCCGATCTGGTGGTCAGACATCTCGGATTCGGTGGTGGCCATCCTTGAAAAATTTCAACCCGGTCGTCGTGACGATTTGCCTTGGTAGCATCTCCAGGCCAAAATTTTAAGGTCTCCCCCAGGCCCCAAGAACTGCATATTTGGACAGATCTCAGTCAGAGCTTCAAAATGCAATTTTCCTGGCCTCAATATGTCAAGTGGTTCAAAAGTTATTGGTTTTTAAAGTTGCATAATTGAAGCGGAATTTCAAATATGTATCTTACTAATTAGTATTAGAAAGTATTGGCCTGATGGCACCAAAATTCAGCTGAAATTTTACAGAAAATTGGCTTGATT
Source organism: Aurelia sp. 4 Dawson et al 2005 (assembly GCA_964019985.1). Taxonomy (NCBI): domain Eukaryota; kingdom Metazoa; phylum Cnidaria; class Scyphozoa; order Semaeostomeae; family Ulmaridae; genus Aurelia; species Aurelia sp. 4 Dawson et al 2005. Next base: position 9,770,558 of record OZ026494.1, on the reverse strand, counting down.
GCATCCATCACAACTCCCATATAAATGGCCCAATGTAAACCAAACTTTGCAAAAATCTGATTCAACCAGCAGAAAACGAAAAAGTGAAGAAAAATTGGGCGTGGCTTTAAGATCATAGGCGTGGCACTGTTACCTAGCAACGTTAATATATAGCGGCTGAAAGCCGTAAATGTCCCTTGCTTGACTATAATTTGGCATTACTTTCATACAATAGTGAATGCAGTGCAAAAACACAATTAAAAATAGGTGTGGCCTTTAAGTGAAGGGTGTGGCATGGTTACTTAGCAACAAGGATACAATACCGGCCTCATGCACAATTACACTGTATTCCTGCCTTGACCCTTGAGTTTTCTTGAGAAATGACCAAATTACAGTAAGAATTCTTTTTTACAACTATAGTCTTCTATACCATTCAAGGTTTCTTAAATTAGAATGCAGAGAACTCTTAAGAATTCTTACAAATTCTTAAGAATTCTTAAGAATTCTCGAGAATCCTCGTCACGTCAACGTGTACAAGGTCTGTAATTTATATCACCCAATAAAAGTCCTCGGATGTTCAGTAAATTTAGATATGCATCAGTTAAATTATAGAGGGCTCACAACCTTGTATCACAGTCTTAAAAATACCAATCTTTGAAAAGTCCAGACGGATTCATCCTATCTTGGGGAAAAGTTCCTGTAACAAATATTCTCAGCATAATTGATTACGGTAATAGAAACATTTCACTGCACATACATACAATACCAAAATACTTCCAAAAATTTAGGACTATTTTCTCAGCTTTTGTGTTATTTGATGAACTGGCAAAGTATTCAGATATTTCATTATTAGTCACAAATAATTCTGGGAAAGGGCGCCATACATTTTGTATCTTTTGGTTCAAAATAACACATAAATCAAATTGCCAAAAACTGCCCTCTACAAATGACAAAATGACTTCACAGGAGAGGGTTTTGTAGGCTAGGGGTTTCATGAAACCCAACAGGGATGCCCTAATAACCTATCTATAGGAGGATCATTATCACCTTCAAGCGTCTTTGTATTGATAGAGATCTGATCTATTAGCACATAAGCGTACGAGGTGTGGGGGCCCCCCCCAACTTTGGAAAAACTTTCTAAAATCAGCACCATTCGGGCAAAATTTTGCCCTGTCCGGCAAAAATGTTAGTATACAATGGGCTTTTGTAGGGCAGCCCCCTTAGATTTTTTCTCCCCGTATGCTTATGTATTAGCATCATTCTTTTCTAACTGAGCATGGTCTCCATAAACATTTAAAGAGTGAAAGAACATTTGGTAATCAAAATTTTTTCGTGTCTGCCTGATCATCTGTGATAAGCATTCCCACTAAAATCTTAATTGAATTACAATGCAAGATTGCTGTCTGCATTGTAAGGATCATTAGCAACTGTTTTCATTGAATCTGGCGCATAACACAGATGAATGCAGAATGTCACTGAGGCTCTTACAATTCCTTTACTATCTTATGGAAACCAGGCTTTACAAATTCATCTACTTTCGTTTCCTTCTCTTACTTTCAAACTCCACCCAACCTAACTGCCAGTCCTCTATTAGTTTTACTACTGTTGGCTGTTCATCATCATCATCGTCATACTCAACTTGAAATTCACAGTCTGTAGAATACTCATCCTCATCCAAAACACCAACAACTAGTCCATGAAACCATTCATCTTTTCCATCCAAATTCCACTTATGTCTTATTCTTTTTCCAAAAAATGTGGGGCATTTGACTTCTTGGCTTGGTTGTTCCTCTGTTATCATTGCCTGTTCACTTTCCTGTTCATTTGCAAGCATTTCATTTCTTTTATCAATTGTAGCCACACTACCAATAATCACAACCCAGTTCTTTTCAAAATCCTTCAAGAGCTCAACTTCATACTTCCCTTCATACCCTTCATACTCCACCTCAAAGGTACAATCTGGATGATATTCATCATCATCTAAACAAGCAACTACCTTCCCCTTAAACCATCCACTGTCCCATCTATGATTGATATACTTTCCAAACAACTTTGGATATTTGCCTTGCTTACTGTTGCATGCTCTAACTCTGTCTTGCTCTTTCTCCTTCAATTTTCTTTTGATCTCCAGTAGCTTTCTCTTCCTCTCCTGTTCTGGCCTTATATCAGGACTTTGAATGACTTCTGCTCTTTCAGTGACTCCTTTCTTATTAAATTCAATGATACTTAAAAGGTTACTCTTAAGTGTTTCTATTGAGTGCTGTTGATACTTTCCACCTATGGCAGACCCCATATTAAAAACCTTCAGATCACTGTGAGACTGCCCAAGAACTTTCTTCCTGAAATCTATTTGCAGCTTTAAACGTTTTCTTTGTTCACTTACTGATACATTGCTGATGTTGTCTTCAATGCTCTCCTCTGTGTCCCACAGCCCATTTATCTTTGACAGTGAAATTGTAAGTGCTTTTTTCTCATCAGCTGCACTCTGCTTTGAAACCTCCTTCTCCATTCTAACCTTCTGTTGCTTGCCAATTCTCTTTTGTAACAAATCTCTCCTTTTTTCTTTAAAGGACTTCACTAACTCTGGTGCCAAAGTTACAACTTGCTGGAGCAATCTTTGCTGGCTTTCATCGTCCTTTCTGCACAACCAAGCACCTGTTCTGTTGTTTACATACATAATCATGCCACTTGCTGCTAGTGTACTGATGTTGGGCTTCTGTTTTACCTTCCTGTCCATCTGTGCAAAATCACGCTCAGATAAAACATTCGATCTTGGGCATAATGCTGTTTCTTCATAAACTGCCTCATCAGGCACATGAAACTTTCCACCAGGCAGCTGGTCAGCCAACTGCCGCTCAACCAAAACACTACAGCTACAACAAATTATTTCTAAGCATTCCCTTGTCAAACAATCAAGCTCTGCATCTCCACTCTCTGCAACCAGCTTCCTATAAACAACATCATCTGACACTTTCCCTCCAGCAAGCAAACACTTCCCCTCCAAAAAAGCATCAGCACATCTGCAGCAATCATCTAGAGCATTCTTCAACTTAGACCAAACCTCATTCAATGCAAAAATATGGCCTTCCTCTTCAATGAGTCGAAACAGTGGCCCAGACACTAACTTATTAAATAGCCCCAATGCTCGAAAGCCAGCTAAGTAAACCTTGTTCCCAATATCAGCTAAAACAGACTGGAGGAGGAAGTTCTCGCTCTCCTGTGTGTTGCGCAAGAAATCCTCCAAATCATCCGCATGATAATAAACAGCACCACCAAGAACAAAAAATATGTTAAACCGATGATGCAGAAATGACACAATCTTGTTTTCCTTTCCTTTGTTGCTCAAATAGTCAATCCATGCAAGTGCCTTACCATTTCTCTGGTCACCATGCGTACTGGAACAAATCTTTGAAATTTCAAAAAGCATATCATACACGCGTGAATTCTTGGTATTGAAGCCTGCATGCTTGTCCACCATTGTAGCAATTTTGACCCATTCTTTAACTGCACTTTCTGCTGCAACTCCCAAGTTGTGAATGACATGAAGGCCACAAAACACATGATTCATCTTTGCAAACTTTTCTTGCTCACAAATGGGAAGATCGTTGTAGTTTTCTATTACCAATGGCAACATTTCTTTCCTCCATGATGACAACTGTTCAACAAGGGAACTATTGACTATGTGTCTGTCTGTCATTACGTTCTTTATCGATGCAATCAACTTAGCAACCTTTTCATCCTTTTGTGACTCAGGAACTAACAGAGCGGCCATCTCACTAAGTACATTTCTAAATGCATCCAAGAAACAAGAAGCAGAGCCTGACAGCATGTCCTCCATTCCTAAAGAATATGATCCAGATTCAGTTGTAACCTGGAATGACGCCAATTCCTCAAATCGCTTTTTTGTCCCATCTGTGTGGAGCACATTCCTTGATCCCTCTAGCATTGCTTCCGCCCCTCTTACCGAAGCAAGCAAACGTGCTTCCACCATCATCATAGATGCCACTGTTTTCTGAGGCAAACGCCCAACTTTGATCTTTGCAAGTTTCTCCAAGACAGTTCTCACCACATGCTGGCAGTTTTCTATACTGACATTCATTGACAGTAAATCATAATATACTTTTCTGATATCATCATTGTATCTACCATCTTCAAATACGTTAAATACTCTGTCTGCCATTATTTCCTCTATCCTCTCCTCATACTCTGAACATTTATTTTGGAGAAAAGCAATTTCATCATTTTGACCTTTTTCATTATGAGCTGCTGAGTTGGAGCCCTCTTCTTTTTCTGAGATCTTTCTTTGCAGATAATAAAATCGTTGTCGCTCTTTCTCAACTTTTTTCAGGGCATCATCCAACTTACTTGTTAACTCAGAATTGGCTCTTTCCAAATCAAAAATTTCATTCCTTTGACTTTCAATTTTTCTGTCTCTTGATTTCTCCCTTTTGTTGGAATTTCTGGGTGAATACTTTGAGATAACATCACTCAATCTTTCTTGAAGCTTTTCATGCTTTCTTTTAAACTTCGCCAGCTCATAATGTAGCAAATTTGATGCTTTCTCTTTATCTTCTGCAATGTCTGCTACTTTCCTCATCTCTTCATTTTGTCTCTCTATGACTACTGACATCTCGGCCATTTGACTGTACGAAAAATACAATTCTCTTAATAACATCTCTTCATACTGTCTCTCTTCTACTGTGACTTCAGCTGCTGCAGGCTCTGTTATCACTAAATTATGTGGGACTAAATTTTGTGGGACTGGAAAGTTATACATCTGTTTGAACATTTCAAGCCTCTCTTCACTTTTATTTCTGAGCAGGTATCTTTTTTTCACAAGTGTCATTAGGTCATGGCTAAGTGCTTGTTTTGATGGTTGAGGAATTTTGAATTTATCTGCAGCCCACGCTGCAATCTTGTTCCATGTTAGAGATTTGAACTTGTATTTGAATTCTCCGATTTTGATAAAAATTTCATTTGATATCTCTATGTTATCCCCAATGGATACAATCTCTCCTTGCTTCAATTTTTCGATGTCAAAGATCTCCTCTAGCTTTGCCCAAGGTGATGTGAACGTAATGATTGTACCATCCAGAAGTTTCTCCTTTACAAGCTCATCTTTCTCCTTTTCAATTTTTTTCATGACATTGCAATACTTTCTTATGTAATTCTGCATATTTGAAACTTCAAAATCTGGATTGATACATTTGACCATATTAAAAAGTGCCTTCTTCTTGTTTGAAGAATATTCCGATGCAATATCATTGAGCTTTCCAAACAGCCTTGCATCAATATCACATTGAGTATAATTGAAATTGTGTACAATACCATCACAAAAGTCCATTTTGGCTGACATTGACAGTTTGTCAATGTAATCTGACAGAGAGGCTTCACCATCATCATCACCTTCAGCTGCCATTTTGCAAATGCTTGTAATCTGAAAAAGGTTCACTGACATTAAGGAATGGAATTGTATATACTAGTCTATTTCATTTTCACATTGAAAGGAGAATGATACTGTAAACTGCTCAGATCAATGCCTGCATGCAAGTATTATATTATGCAAGACTGACATTTAACTTAGTAGGCCTAGTTGGTTGGCTCAAGTAAAAATAAATACAAAATTGTTTAGGTACATAATGATAAAGCAAAATATATTTAAACCTTAGCCCTTAAGTGATACTATAATTCAGTTAATCTTTACTGCAAATTTTTACTCAAATCACGGTACCTACAGCAACTGCTTCAAACAGTAGTAGCGAGACGCCATCTTGAATCCGCCATTTTTCTATTGTTATGTTCGCTGCTACGCCTCGCTTCACGCATGATGCAAAGTTCAAAACAGAGGGGCTAGGCCTTGCACTTTCTATCGTAATTTATCACATGATCCCAATCAATTTACAAGCCGAAAAATGTATCAAATAAAAGCCAAGAGACTGAATTATTATGTAGAAGCTTTGACAGGAACCTTACCTTCAAATTCTTCACAAGAGGAGCGATTGAATCCAGCCCTTCGTGAAAAAGTAACGGCAGCGTGCCTCCTCCACGATGTCCAGCACAGGGAAACAATGCTTAGGGTTTCTTCTATTATTGTGTGAAGTTTCGCTGTGATTGGCCACTTGGATCACATGATAAACACAATTTCAAAAATAACGCTTCGAGATTTGCAATGGCGGCGGACTCGCGCAATGCGAGAAGTAGTCACCTAGTCCAAGGATTTTGAAGGTAAAAGGTATTATGCTATGGAAAAAGCAATGCATATATCGATAAAAGAAGAATGAATCTTCATATTTGTCTTCCAGGGTTAGTAAAATATAACTTTGATCTTAAGAAATCATGTTAGGAAAATTCAAGAAATATGCTCTCTTCGCAATAAATTTGACAGAATCAATGCGAGGCCCGGAGATGCTAGCCTTGGTGAATTCCTGTGGCCAGGTTAACTGTATCTACCTATGCTCGACATAAAAAGCACAAAATGTAACACAGTGCATCAATGTAAGTTTACCTGATTATATCATCGTTATGTCCAAGAAAGAATCGTTGCCTTCGTTCCCTCACGTTGTACACGACACCCACACCAGCGACAAAGTAAACGACTTCACCATTCTGCGTATAGAAGAGATTGTTGCGACATTGATGTCCACGATATCCATACACCCATTCCAAACGCAGCTGACATGCTGGAGCAGTTTTATCCACCATGGTTGGGGCACAACCTCCTCAATTTTCTGGAGAAGTTCACCTTCACCTCTTCTTCCCGCTTGATCTCGCTTTTTAAAGGCCAAAGCCAGTGGCCTCACTATCAAAGTCGGACCAACGCCCACATAATGAACACGAGGCCACAAGGAATCCCGTGGAATTCGTGGAATGGGAATGGAGCAGGGGCAGCCAGCCTACTTGAGCGCAGACCCAACAGGTCAACAAAATCAAGTGAGTATCTTTAAAACCTATAGCTTCCCAGGGGGGCCACTCATCACAAGCACATACGGGGAGGTAAGTCCGATATTTTTGGGTCAGAATATTGCCAAAGTGATATTTTTGGGTCTAAATAAAACTAAAACCATGTTCATGATATTTTTTGACACCAAACATCGTTATACTGATTTTTCTTAGCCTGTGTTCCAGACCATTACCAAGGAGGAGAGAGGAGAGCACTCTCCTCCTTGGTTATGGTCTGAACACAGGCTAATATTTCTGGGTTCGCAAGAGGCAATCCTGACCTCTCCATTAGTTCGAGATATTTTATGTTCGTGTACAGGTTTCTGAGTATAAGATGAGCTGATATTTTTGGGTTGCAATGAAGCTGAAGTGATATTTTTGGGTTGCCTGCGAATTTCTCGGACTGACTCCCTCCCGTATGTATATGAGCTGAGTGTCCCCCCTGGGCTTACCTTACGATACGTATGGGAGTTGTCACAAAGAAAGGGGCATGAGGGAAGGGATTTAACAGGGTCACTAATACCAGTGGCTGGAAGACATAAAAAGATGGTGGAAAATGTTGGGCGAGTAAAACTTTTTCAAATGATTAGAATATGGGTCATGAAGCTATTTGTTGACAACATTTTATAATTGCCTTGATCTTCAGTATCATTTTTGCTTCTCTCTTGATCACTAGCAATGTTCTCTATCTCAGTTTCTAATGCAGCGGTATCTCAAAGTTCTTCGGTGCTTTCCTCAGACGTTGTACCGGAGCTTTCACAAGATATTGAGAACACTTTCAAATCAATGTCAATTTTATAATGATAACATTGCTACACTATACATGAGCATCGTTATGCCAACATAAAACAAATTGATTACATCAGTCAATGGAGAACACTGGAAGAAATTGGGCTGTGCAGTGAAGAAAATTTTTCTTGAACAAGTTTCTGGGCCACACAATTAATTTCAAAGCCTTGGAGTCATCAAATTGTATAGCAGATACCTGGGGGTTATGTAAACAGTTTTTGGATCTTACATTGGGTTATACGATAGTTTACGGCGACATTTGAAATTGTTTCCACCCCTCTGTACTGTGATCTATTAGGCCCATTTCATCAAATCAATGCCAACAAACAAAGTTCCAAATCTGATAAGATTTTACTGATAACCTCTCCGCGGGGAAGGGGGGGGGGGGTAACTACCATGTATGCAGGTACGGGATGTGCCATTTTGGGGGTGCCTTTTTTCGAGAAGAAAATAAATTATGGGGTATCATTTTTAGTCAAATCATAAGTAGTCATAAATTTTGGGGTGTCAAAATTTCACTTACTTGGTTAAAATTTTGGATGGCTGTCACAATTTTAGGGTATACATTCTCAATGGCCTGTAAATTTTAGGGTATCGTTTTCACGAAAATTTATAAATTTTAGGTGCGATTTCAGACGTCAAATGGCACACCCCCGTCACCTGCCTATTGAAGTTACCCCCCCCCCCAGGATCTCTACAAAGTCTGCCAACCCTGTCAAACCGCCATTTTCAGAATTTGGGAGTCAATCAAACACAATTTCCGAGTCTACCAAGTTTACCGTTTTCAGAACTGGTCCCAATCTTCGTAATACGGGGACCGACTTCAGATTACCAATGAAAAGGTCAACAAACGGCCAGAAATGTTTCTCTTATAGAGGTGCTAAGCTAAGGAATAGCCTGTCAGCCGAGTCAAAGCAGGCAACCTCTCTGTATAGTTTCAAAAAAACTATTTAGAAACAGATGCCATTAGACACTTTTTCCTTTCACTCTTATTGTAAATTTTGAACATTATTGTATATAAGTTTTAGATATTGTAAATAAGGTTTTATAGTTTAATTTAATTAATAGCTTTTTTCCTTTTATGTTATATATTGTAATTAATGCTTTTATCGGAGGGCCCCTTGAAAATCAACTTGTTGAAGGGCAACCCTCCTTAAAAGAATTGTATATGAAATATAAATATATGAAATATGAATATGAATCAAACACACCCATAGAAGAGAAAGTCTGTTTCATACTACTGGCTTAAGAGTTTATAAAGGATTGGCTAAGAAGAGTCTTCAAGGAGAACAGCATCCACAATCTCATGAGCAGTACGGACTCCTGAGTCAATAGCAGATTGAATAGTTGACATAGATGAAGTGTTAGTAGCTTCTCCTGCGAAGAAAATCTTGTTTGCAATTGGTTCAGCAAGTTTCTCAACAGCAGCATAAGAACCAACAACTGGAGATGCATAGCAACCTTTAACAAATGGGTTCGAACTCCAATCGTAAAAGTAATAATCGATGAATGAGCCACTGGCTGGTTTTGAGTCATCTTCACTCCTGAAATGAATAGAAAAAACATGAACTCAAACATATTTACTGCAAATTGACTTGAATATATCTTGTGATGTAACAGAGACGGTGGTTGGGGTTAGAAGCGCAGGTCTAAAAGGCCATCTCTTCAGGACCTCTTACATTTTTAGTGGATAAGTATCATTTCATGCTCTACATGGTATTGCGAAAAAAATGTTTGATGTTTTATCAAGTATGAAAATGACGATAATATGAACAGGCTCAAAGGAAGATAATCCCTATCCCTGCGATTTTGAAATAAGTTTAGAAATCAGAATCTTGAAAATCCCTTGAGCATCCATGGAGTTTAGAGCCTTCAAAGAGCATGCGACAACTGAATAAATACGTACACAAAATACGTATAAAAGGCCGCATTTCGCATTTATTAGAAAATAACTCACTATAGTCATCGTACAACTAATTTTGTTGCAATGATTCCTCAAACAAGGGATATTTTTTGAGTCATCTGGTAATATAACGTTACTGATTGTAAGAATTTCTAATTTTGAACTTTTGTGTCAAAGATCGAGCTAGTTTTGCAATTACCTCTATTTTCTTCTGAAGAAAAATTACCGCAAAACGCAACTGTATCCCAATACACCGATAGCGCTATAGATGGCGGGCAGGAATTTTTTACCACAGCAAAGGATCTTGGTTAAAAATTCCTCGACGCCATCTTCAGCGCAGTCGTCTATTGTATGCTCGACCTCCGTAGTTACTAGAGTATGGATCAAAACCAGGTAACTCTCAAAGCAGGAATTGACTTCCCAAGAAGTTGCTCTTGTAGGGGTCAACCAGTAAGCTCCATAGTTGAAGAATTTCCAATGACCATTTAGATAAAACTTAGTGCTTCTCTTTATAAGATTTCAAAGGTGTAGTCTCATAGATTTTTCCAGAAATAGCAGCCCTGGACATCACTTCGTCCGGCTTTGTATTAATTTCAGTCCCTATCTAAATATGTTTCAGCCGACTGCAGGCCACTGTACGGTCTATTTGTTTGCAAGATGTTTGGAGTTTTAAATATGACGAAATGATATTGCAAACAAAAGGCACCTTTGTCTACTACAAAAATCACAAGCAAAACATTATATCAGTTGAATTAAACCCGAGTAAGGATTTTACTAAGGAGGGCGGTATAGCGGGGTTCCTCGTTGCCCTGTTTCCTCATAAAATTATCTTTTATTTCCATGTTCCTCGGAAAATTTTGAAATGTTCCGTGGAAAATTTATGTGATACAAAAATCGTGAAGCTCTTTTATAAGACATCGTTTTTCCATTTTCAGTTCATTACTTCTAGAAAGAAGGCAGGCAGTTGTCTGGGACATAGAGCTGATGTGATGAATACAAAGCGCAGAAGGATTTGTTGTACCAGTTCACAAATTTTGCAAAATCAACATTTAATCTGGCTTTCCTGTGTTAAAACTTAATCTTTCTCAATCAATTACAGTGTTCAGGTTCCCTGAAAGCAGACTAATTGTTCCCTTGTTCCCTCTACAAATCTTTGTTTGTTCCCTGTTCCCCCAATCGTTCTTTGGTATGTTCCCCTGTTCCCTAGAACCCCTATACGACCCTCACTAAGGAGGCTGTCAAATTTCAGTTTCAGTGGATTCAATGAATTCGTTTGGAGCTTCAAGTATTCATACTGACGTACCTAAAAATCCGATCCAATTGCTCCAGAAACTTCACCTTCAGCACTCTCTGGTCCATTCTAGCTGCAACATCAGCTGAAGTCCCCGTCGTAAATCCACACAAGATGTAGCGATAACTACCATCTACAAAATATTTGTTTTCCACCCATACTTGCTTGAAGGGTCCACTACATGAATCGTAAAGTACGCTGAAACTATCAGGCCAAAACTTCCTAGAAAAACAACAAAACATCTTGCAGCCATTCCTCATTTCCATATCTTCTAGAGCGTTTCTCTTAGAGATTGGCAGTTGTGGCACAAAATTGATATCTCCATCCTTTAGTATCCTCAGTGGTACTGCAATAATTACGTAGTCTGCTTTCAAGCGTTCGTTGCGTTGATTCAATACAGATATCAAGTTATCCTTCCAGTTTATTTGTTTTGCTTGCCAGTTGAGAACTGTTTTCACAGACTTGCACCTTTCAATCAAGTGATCTAATACAGGGCGATAGGATGGCTTCAACCTGAAAAGTATATATCCAAGTTTTACTAAAGGAGTATCCAAAATAGACCGAATCGGCTGAGGGATGTTTTAACCATTAGAAGTCATGAGATCATTCTCCTGGGAAGTTTCAGATCTGTACTACATCTGCCATCCATGGCACAAGTTTTCGTGGCACGACATATTTCAAAGAAATCAAAGAGATTCATCAATTCAGCCTGGTGCCTTGCGTCAACTGGACCGCGTTCGTTTGAGGGTACTGGGCGCCAGGATAGCGATTTGTTGACGCCTGGACAAAAACCAGCGAAACTTCTCAGACTTCTCAATCCTTATTTGGAAAACCGGTTAAGCGTAGCCTGCGTGCAGTCTTTCCTTTGTGTAAATTGAATTGTTTTGTGTAAATTGAAAGAACTTTACCTTCTTTCAATTTTACAAAAGAAAGACTGCACGCAGGCTAGTTAAGCGTCGTTCTGTTGGCGGGCAAGATTTAAAGCATGCTTGTTTTAAAGCATGCCACGATGACAACAGAAACCCGAGCCATAGTTACGGTGCGTGGTTACGGTTTTGTCCAGACGTTATTTTGGACCGCTTCCGTGGAGCCCAGTTCCCCAGTCGAAGATGACGTCAGGGAACCAGACTGTCATCACTTGACTCGAAATGTGTGTAAACAAATCTTACGCCGATTTCGTCTTTGCAATCCATTTGTTTGGCCCCTGTGAGGGAACTGTACAATTCATTGTTCCGCTATTGGCGTAATTGCATAGTAAGTATGTATGTATTTGCTATGAATCTAGAAAATTTACATTTGCTAAAAAAAAAGGAAAAATTAAGTGAACAAATGAATAAAATATTTACAATACATCTTAATAGCAAATTTGATGCATATAAGTTAAAAACGTCCCTAATTATAGCGGCAGGGATAACATTAAAGATCGAGTTGACCTTATTTCCATAATGGTCCCCTTAGAGGTGATTGCAAAAAATTTATAAACATTATATTTGTATGTGCTTTTGGATAAAGCATAAATATGATAAGGCCGAAACATGAATGTGAGAGAGGATGCGCGGTTTTAGTAGAACACATAAATGTCTTTTTCCTCTCTCTGTATATTTTGGAAAAGCATAGGTTGGGCCTAGACTTACAATTTGAAATGTGGTTTAGCTAATCGGACACGTGGTTGCTGATATATGGCACAAGCAGAAACGCCCCTCATGCCCTCTTGATAATGGTCTAAAAATGCTATTTTCCTTATATCTTGCCCTCATATTTGCAATTTTCTCTCTAAAACTTTCCCCGTCCGGCGTCCCTGGGTGCAAGAAAATCGAAAACAATCATAATTTCATGAATAGCACTTTCTTTGCTCTCCAAAAATGTCAAAATCAGATGAATCTTGAAAGAAAGGTTCCCAGCACTTATTTGCGCGTTTTCTACATTTAAAAACAATTCAGTGCTATGGTGTCATCAGTGAACAAGACAACAAATCCTTTAATGTATGCATGTATGCATGAAAAATTTCGCCATTAAAATTAAAGTAATATTAAACTTAATAACATAAATTTATGGAAAAAGAAGTCCAATTACAGGTGTACAATAAATGTGACAAAGAAAGTATAAATGCTAAAAATGTATTCTAAAAGACCTCCAGTTTAAAAATGACAGGAATAGCATTAATAGGACAGTACAACGTTGTTTTCGCAATGGTTCCCCCAGAGCTGACTATGAAAGAAGAGTGTTCGGAAAGGAAAAACATTTTCTGTCTCAAAAAGTCAAAAGGAATGCTTTGTTGCTCAAAATGTGGAAAAAATTCTAACACATAAATAAAACATTTTCTTACAGTAGCTACTTCATCTTGGCATTTTTTGAGAAAAGAGAACATGAAATTTTGAAATTTTGCGACACCATATTCTGAAATGATTTGAAATATAGGCTAGGCTGTAACATAGCCAGATATTCAAGATTTCTGAAAAGTCCAATGGTAAAGTTGTAGAGAAGTAGTTAAAGTTTATGTCAAGCCATTCAAGACATCCAGCCGCATTTCTATACCGATTCAACGATTTGGACCCATGCTGATATTCGTAGAGCATCTGCCTTCTTTAATGACAAATGACGGAGATATAATGCAACTTAAATCAAGGGGCCTGGGCAATCTAAATATAGTCTATTGTATTCCATTGTATTTGATGATCTGGAGGGATTATCAAAACAATTGGACCAATGATGGCAGGTGCCTATCTCTTGTTCTATTTTTAAATTAGACGCTATATATCCGTCGATTGTCTTTAAGGAAAGAAACTCTCGAGGTAAGAAACTTTGCAAAAACGGGAAATTTTTTAAATTAACTTTCGCCAATCAGCTACGATGGGCAGATGACATTACCATAGTTCCCAAGGCTTAAAATTCGTAATTTCAATAGTGTAGAACATTCTGCAAGAATAAAGCTTCGCGAATTCTATACACCGGGAAATTTCGCGAGAATAAATGTTCGTGAAGTTCACTTGTTTGGAAAATCTCAAGGAATAAGCGTTCACGAATTTCGGCTAAAAATGACACGACAGCAAAAGTTTCTTCCCATGAACGTCACAGTAAAACATTGAGGTTTGAATCTTGTTCTACCTGGCCTCACTCTATACGGGCCCTCAACTTAAGCTCATCTCATTGAATTGAATCTACGTTGTTGTAGTCGTTTCAGTGAGGGCCTTATTTCCCAACTGTTCTTAAAACCGACAAAAATTTCCTTCGGACCACAGATTTGTTCCTCGACCAATCAGAATGGACGATGCCGAATAACGTGATCGTATTGGCTGCTTTTTCTTCAATTTAAACTTCCCGCAAAAGGAAAACAAAAGCACACGGCCGCAACGATGAAAATCTCGAAGTACCGAACGAATTTAGGAGATCCTTTGCATCCACAAACAAGCAAAAAATCATTTGTAGGTAGGAGTTTTTTGCTAAAATAGCTCAAAGAAACGCCCATCTAAGTACTGATAGCTTGTTTTAAAGTGTAGCACTCCAGGAAGACTGTTTTTCGGCGTTTAAGGTTGGGTGGTTTTGATAAAAACTGCAGTTGATTTAGGCCATGCCATCATAAACTATGATGCCATATCCGTTTCTGGAAGCGTAAGGACATGAGTCGTAGTTTGAGTGTCCATCAGTCTATCAATAGCGATAACTACGAATGTGCAATGAGTCTAATATTGTTCGTCATTGCAAAGTTCAAATCAAATTGAGTAACAACCTGAAATTTCTTTCCCCGTAGTTCCAGCTATCATCTACTCTGCTAAATTCAAGCATTCCAATCCTGCTAATATCATTTCCTTCAGACTGACAGTAATAGGAATCAAGAAACGCTTTACACTCATCATTAATATCTTGAAGTTCAGCGACAAACTCATCCATCGTTCTGTCATTTCGCCTGGAATATGAAATTGAACTGTGTTTAGTACGATCAGTCACAAATTTTCAGAGCAAATGAACATTTTTGATAAAAAGTTGGCAGAGATGTTTCAACAAAATAAGTGAAGATACACGGTAACAAGTGATTGTCACATTAAATTTTCACGAGACTTGGATACAGGGCCGATCCGATAAGAATAGTATTAAAAACAAAAAATGCAATGAAATAGACTGGTTCCATTGCAAGATAACCCTGTTCTTAAGACCTTGAATTAAACTAAGTTTAGATTCTAAAATCTGCCAAAATGGTAGCAAATTCACTGAATCAGGAGCCTTTAAAGATCAAGTTTTTGCAAACGGAAGCAAAAGATCGACCAATGACTCGCTTGGCAAAATAGCATCCCAAAATCAATGTGATCGAAGGTCACCCAATGTTATATATCTGTCTAATATCATGGCAAACCAAACAGAACGTCGAAAACGGGTGAGTGGCCGAGTGGCTTAAACGGATCATCTGCATATCTAAAGTAATAAAATATGCAGACGATACAGTATTGTACGTTTCTGGGAAAAATGCTACCGATATCACTGAGGAACTCAACAGAGATCTCAGTAGGCTGGATAAATGGTTCCATGAAAATGAAATTATTATAAACCTCAACAAAGGAAAAACTGAAGCTCTTCTATTTGGAACCGCTAAGAAAGTAGCGAATGGTTCATCTGATTTCAGACCAAGCGTAAGCGATAGGGTGATAACAAAAACCGCAAGCTACAAGTACCTCGGAATCCCAATTGACAGTTCCCTGAATATGGACACGTTTTTTGACAAGTGTTACAAAAAGGCGTCCTCTCGACTCAGTCTCCTTGCAAAACTAAGAGGAGACCTGGATATGAAAGCAGCTAAGGCTATATACCAAAGTATGATTTTACCAACGTTCACATATTGCGGTATCCTCCTGCTCTGCAACACAAGAACCCAATCAGAAAAGTTGGATTCCTTCCACAATAGAGCCGAAGCCATTGTAAATAGAAACTCGGTCAACAGAATCACACCTCAGTCTGTTACCAATGCCAACAAGAAACGAGCTTGTACCCTTGTCAGATAGAACATTCGATACGGACAAGAAACAGTTCAAAAATAATACCTCTGCCAATGATTAAAACAGAGTACGCCAGAAAAAGTTTCTCATTCACCGGTGCTAAAGAGTACAATATGCTCCCATTGGAAGCTCGTGAAATGCCAACAACTGATTTTCTTACTTCTTTAAAGAAACATTTTAGCTGAGATGCGAGGACACTTTTATTGTAAAATTGATAAGTACTTTTTATATTGCTTTTCTTTAGATTTGGTTTATGTTTAAGTTGCACTCTTTAATCTATACTGGACACACATTGATAACAGCTTCTCGTAAGTTGAAGTGTCTATCCAGTTTAAATATTCGAAATTATTATTATTTATTTATCATTATTTATGATCTCATCAGGTAACTGAAGTTAAGCTCGGTCGAGTGAGATCAAACTCCGGATGGGTGAACTCGGAGGTTTGACCGCACAATGCACCTCGTCGTCCTTCGAAAGGGGCATTAAACTATGGGGTTCCATGCCTGGATGCGGCATTGGATGCAGCAAACAAATTGGAAACAAACATATGATTTGATTCCTGTAACAATAGTCAAGATATACCTACCAATGCAAGTATCTAAAAAAGCATCGAAAGAAATATAATCTACGAGAGACTGAGCATTGTGTCCAAAACTTTCTGAAAAATGTCAGAGAAAGTAACTTATGGAAAATCCCTTCCAAATTCAATTTGGTTTGCTCTGAAATGAACAGGGAAGAAAATAAAGAATGGCTTCATATGCTAGTTTCATCACAAAATCTATTGAGATGCTTCCGGTTTAAACTTTGAAAACACAAACTTGAATTTCAAAGGCTCGCAACTCAGTGATTTTGCAGTGGATTGGAAAGATTCCGTGTCGAAATTTAATTAAAGATCTTACAGAAAGGGTTAGCTTGCAATGGAGCCCAATTCCCATTATAATCATTGAACTCTACTCTAGCAAACTTTCATTCACCCTAGGACAGGACTGAATCGTCCATTATGCCTGAAAATAGCAGTGTAGAACTTTCTCGAACTTTTGTTGAAGAAGAATGACGATGTCGCGTACCTACAAGGCGGCTTTGCAATGCTTGGAATATTGACAAAAGTGATCAAATTTTTCGACCTTATCCCTTTTTTTAAATATTAATCATTTCGGATTCAAATGCGCTATTTCAACGGATTTTTTCTCATTTTGATAAGCAAAGTAAGCTTCATTAGCATACGGTGAGTTTTTGCATTGATATCTTCGCAAAATACGATTTCAAACGGTTCACCACCAAGTTTACAAGAAACTTATCCGGAATTTCTCATTTCAAGTCTTCTTACAGGGGAGAACAGTGGGTTATTCCCCTTCCAGGCATTTTGCGTGAGTTTTTTACATGAGTATGGAGACTTTGATGCTCAGATGTGGAATCAAAAAGCATGACTCATCCAAAAATTGAGGCATTTGTTGTGGAGCACCGTCACCGAGAACCGAAGAATTCAGAAGAAACTGGACCTCAAACAAAGGCTGCAAAAGCATTTCCTTCATCGATGATAAGTCATGTTTAAAGTGCAATGGAGTATAAAATCTAAAGGCGGTGGAGAAAAGCTCAGAATCCTAATGCATGTCACTTTTAATAAAGGAATCTATACGTGCGTAAATAATGCAGCGAGTTTGCCACGATCATATTTAAGATAGTGCTCAGCGAAGTTGGTGAACAATATTTTGGCAAAAATAAGTGAAAACTAACTTCTTGTGTCAGGGGTGATGGTGGTAAATTTCATACAAAAATCTCTAGGTTCTGAGGCGGTGAATGATTTTTTGTTAGCATTTATTTTCAGCCAATCCTAGCCAAAGAAGCTGGGACACAAGCAAATTTCAGTGCTTTCATGATGTTTCCTAAAACATCGAGGCGCAAAAATGCATTCAGGACCGGCGCTACCTGTTCAGGACCTTCTGATGCCCCCGTCTCCATAATTCTATGTTGAGAAGGTCGAATGGCACTTGATTCAAACAAAATTGAAATGAGGGGAGTGGGGGGGCACGTAATCAAAGACAGAGGTAGTACGATTGATTTTGGGACTTGTCTCAAGCATTTTAGCCAAGACTGCGGTTAAGAATTCTTTCGGTTACCCCACACCTTTGCTCAAGAATGGAGTTGCAAACTTTTGATACTTACTTGAATTGCTCTAAATCATTGTCCATGCAATATGTATTGTTAACAGAAGCATCAGGATCGTTTCTAGTTGTATCAAATAATGGCTCGCAGAGAGGAACATCTTTTTTCAATTTCCGCCGCAGAATCCTACCAGCTTCAAAGAAGCGTTCAGCTACATCTGTGGCCTGTGTGAAAACTCCATTAGATTTATCCAATGGTCGCAGTTTATTGCCAATGAAACCATAGGCTGAACATTCAGTACATCCATTCGTTTCTATATCCTAAGACACAGGTAAATGAGAACAAAAATTAAAGCAATCTTTGATCATAAAAAGCAAAGTGTCACGCCATGGTTTGTTGCATTATTTGATAGCTAGTGAGGATCTTTAATTTAGAAATATTTGAAATCAAGGTTTGGTCAACTGGGTGACATTGTCAGGCAACATGGAGAAAGCGCTAATGTTGCCCAAATGTTGTCCAGTTTGACCACTGTGTCGGCCGACAAATTCATCAGAAAATTTGTCACTGAGATGTATACCTGCTCAGACACCTTTAGGCAACATTTGTCGTGAGGGATTATATTCTGCGATTTGTGAGTTGCGAGTTGCGAGTTGCGAGTTGCGAGTTACGAGTTGGTTTTCCATCATATCAATTCATTCTATTACTTTTGTTCTAATTTTAGATTCTAGCCAAAGTTTGTTATGAGTTTCTTGAATGAATTTTTACTTCTCTAAACGAAGAAATGTCCATAATACTTTTGTCTGTTCAAGGGGCCTTCAAGGTACTTAAGAAGAACCTAATCCAGCAAACTTCATAGCATTTCAGGCTCACTTTGGGCAGTTCTTGTTCAGGCTAGATCCATACTAAGCCCCCCCCCCCAAAACACTCTGCATACCCCATACAAGTGGAAAAAACCCCATTTCTGATCTGAGATCTCCAAATTCTCTCCAAAGGTACAAAAAAGACATACGTAACGTATCAAAGTAAAAGGTTCCTGAAGGGTGCACCTCAGTCCCGTTCTGCTCCTGGTCATATTTTGCATGAAATCTTATTTATTTATAGTCGGTGACCAAATGATAGCGAGCACCAATACCAAAACCTTTGTTCCAATTTTAGATTCTAACCAAAATTTCTTATGAGTTTCTTTGATGAATTTCTACTTATCTTGAAGGGAAAAGGGTTGTATTTTGGGACTAAGATTTTACCTGAGAGGTTACTACCTCATTCCTTGAGTGTTACTGTAGCAAATCTAGATCTAAAATCTTAGCCTCAAAATACAACCCTTTCCCTTCAAGACAAGTAGAAATTCATAAAAGAAACTCATAAGAAATTTTGGTTAGAATCTAAAATTGGAACAAAAGAATAGACTGATTGACATGGTGGAAACCAAATCGCAACTCGCAACTCGCAACTCGCAAAATAAAAGTAAAACCAACTCGCAACTGACAACTCGCAACTCGCAACTCGCAACTGACAACTCGTAACTCGCAACTCGCAAATTATCATATCTCATTTGTCGTTCATTCTGATGCTTCGCAATTTAGCCACAATGTGCGGTAACAACTGAATTTAATTTCCGAAATGGTAGAAGTATCCGTATTATTCTTCAATCTTCCAACTCCTGAACATTATTGAATAAACCTAGGCTTCCCCGTTCTCGAATCTATTCTCTATTTTGGCTCCTCTTTTTAAACTTTTATCGCGATCTAAAGCGCCTAGTAATGGCAAAAAAGTAGCAGCTTTTTCCGCCATATTTTCACTCAATTTTGTGTTAAAAGAGCATGCCACGGTAAATCACCTATCAAATCAAATTTTACACGCTATTTTACCACAACAGGAACAAGATGGATGTTGCAAGGACAAGTTACCAAATTTGGTCAAAAATTTTTGACAACATAGAGCTGATAAAACTTTCAGGCAACATTGTCGGACAACATTATCTTCCAGTTTGGCAGAGGCTATAGGGCAGTGTCGATGTTTGAATTCTGAATCAAACGGCAATATTTCATTATTTCACTATTCTGATATGCATCGATAGTATAGGTTCCAGATCTTAAAACATGTTTGTATCAAATGCAATGCCCTAGTCCTTTGAACTGTATGACTTTGTAAATTGTTGCAGTTTCTAAATTTCTTTACGCAACAAGAAATGACTCGAAGAAGCCATAGTTTATGGATGCCTACAAAATGGTATCAAGCAAACGCCTATCACTTTGCTGGTTTATGATTTAGAAATTCGATGAATTCAGGTCCTCAACTGAGTTGAAATGCAAAATATGCTGAAATTTCAAAAGAACTAAAACTTTCTGAAAAGTCCAACACTAGGATTATCGATAAGTAGTTAAATTTTCTCTCGTCGCACCCTTCCATGCCGATTTAAGGATTTGGAACCTGTGCTTGAATCAATGATATATTCATTCCCTCAAATAGTGCTAAAGTTAATTTACCTAGCAAAACTTCTTCAATTCAACGCAATTCAAATATGCTTGGAGATACATGCTAAGTTAGGTTACTGCCCTACTAATGAAAATTCCATTTCAGCTTTTCGCGTTTGTTGACAACTTATTCTAGAAGCTACACTTTACGCAAACTTCCATCGCTATCTAATTACTGGCAGTAATAATGGTTTGGATGCAAAGGGGAGAATGAAAACCTAGCGAGAGAATTTCTTGCGAGAGAATCGCTTGAACTCTGCAGCGAAATGAGGGGCTCCAAACGCTCCTTGATCTGCGACCTCTGCTGTATTTACTAGAGATTTTCATGGAATGTGTACATAAGCATGCCACATGCTCCTACTCGTTCGCCTCTTGCTTGGTTGTGATTTTGTGGTATGATCAATACTACCAGTCATGTTTTTAGTGCCTTGACTTTTAGTCAGCTTTCTCGGAACTAAAAATCCCTTAGAAGCGGGTTAGACTTAGTACATGAGCCCTTGTTTTCGCTCCATTTACCCCAACCATACCCCCACAATACCCATATAACAGTAAGTAACAATTCAATTCAATGGAGAAAAACTTAGACAAAAATCATAAGTCTAGTAGCGGGTACCACTAAAAAAACCTTTATTTAGGATCCCGAGGACCAATCAGATGAGCATGAGAGTAAATTTAGCAACGAGGGAGATGATACATCGAAGTCCAAAAGTGTGTTTGCAATATTTCTGATATCTATTGGTCTGCGTCTTAGAAAGAAAAAAGGGTCAATACGGGTTGCAAAATAAATGCCACAATGTATATCATATTACTATATTATATACGATAAAAGTGCATAACTATAATGCAATATTCTATAACCTATTAAATAACATCATTAGCTAGCATGAATTTCCAGCATCTAATATCTTGTTTTTGAAATGAGGAACCTTTGACAGCAACGCAATACTCAATCCGAGAGTTCTTTTAGGCTAAGTTTCCATTACTCCGTTTTCAAATGTCTCCGTTTTCATATCGCTCCGTTTTCGGATGATCCTGAACCGTTTCCATTACTCCGTTTTGGCCAAGAGCGCCTGGTATGAAAACGGGGGTGTTTCCATTACTCTGTATTCATTAATTTTCATTTCCTTTGTTCGCACTCGTTTTGAAACCAAGGATGCTGTATAGATTGTTGTTGTAGCGTTTTCGAATGACTCCGTTTTCGGTGTTTCCATTGAAAACGATGCGTTTTCAAATGTCTCCGTTTTCAAATCACTCCACTTTGAAGAAAGTTTTCAAATGTCTCCGTTTTGGATCGTTTTCAATGGACACACCAACCCAAAAACGGAGACATTCCACTCCGTTTTCATACGAAAACGGAGCAATGGAAACGGGGCCTTAGCCATATACCTCTCCACCATTTCCTGTAAATACACAGGTGTCTTTTCACTTGAACACTCGAAAGTAAGCAGCATAATTTAGCAGCATTATTTAGAAAGATGTAGCGCATATACAGGACAACATATGGAGATTTTGAGACAAACTTTGGATATGACCTCGCAGCTAAAGCCATACATTTTCTCAATACTCGATCTATTTTGAATTTCAAGTAACTGGATCATGGTAAAACATAGCCTGATACCAGACGGTCTGGTTATCAGGCTAGGCAAAACATATTTATCGTAAAGCCACGTATCAAATGAAAAATAGATTTCTTCTACTTTTACTACTATAATATTACACAAACAAACTTCTTTTAAGCGTGTTGCACAATGTTACAATGATAAGCAAACGAATAGAATAAATATTAGTAATGGCGCTACAAACAGAGCTTTGTGGTATACAACATTTCGGGCTTAAACCCATTATCAAGCTAATTAATGAGTTTAAGCCCGAAACATCATAATGGGCTTAAGCCCGAAACGTCATAATGGGTTTAAGCCCAAAACGTTGTAATGGGTTTAAGCCCGAAACGTCATAATGGGTTTGAGCCCGAAACATCATAATGGGTTTAAGCCCGAAACGTCATAATGGGTTTAAGCCCGAAATGTCATAATGGGCTTAAGCCAGAAACGTCATAATGGGTTTAAGCCCAAAACGTCGTCGTGTACCACAAAGCTCTGTTCGTAGCGCAATTACTAATATTTTATTCATTTGCTTCTATAAGATTATGTGGCATTAACGCAAAGGGGTCTAAGACCCAATAAGAAATTACAGTAAACATTACAAAGTCAAAATAATTATATTACAAAATTACAAGGTAATTAACAAAAACGGATTAAAATATTTGCAGTTCTAAGATTTCATTGTTAATAGTATGCATCCCATTCCTTTATCCTAGATTTGCTGTTATTCACTCGCAGTATGACACTACAGAGAGGAAAACCAAAATGCTCACCTCAAGGGTTGGCAGTTACCTTACTGATGGGGATTTTTACGCAGAGAGGCAGCAATCTAAGGTTTAAATGGCCCGATAGATCCCTAAAATGTTCTAGGATGTGCTGCCACAGGGTACAATTAGCAAGCCAAACTGGTAGCTCTTTATACATAAGTCACGATTTACCCTATTAATACCGGGCTTTTTGGACCCTTGTAGTACCAGGGGGGCACAAAGTGCCCCCCCTCCATAAAGTCACCAATACTGTAGATATGAGAACGAAACTTGGTACAATGGTGTACAGTAACAAAATCTACACATTAGGCTACTTTTTTTATTTTTCATTACATCCATGACGTCACAATGATGTCATAATTCAGGAAAATTCCAGTATTTGCTTGCTGTTGGCAAAATTGACAATATTTAAGTTTTCATTTGACTATTCCTTTTTCAAATGGACTGAAATGTATCGCAAAGCATTAATAAGTAAAAATCTATAGTATAATATCGATTTAAGTTCGTATATATATTATATATTCATTATTTATATAAACCAGTTTTTCATTGTTTAAATTAAACCCCTAATTGTCAATGTAAATACTCTGAAATACTTCAAGACAATGTAATGATTAAGAGAATCCTTTTAGATCACAAAAAATTTTCTAATACATTTGTTATTATTCATATGAAGCCATAAACATTGATGACGTCATTAAGTTTAAAATTGCTGATGTCATCGAAAATGAATAAAACTATATATCATCTGAAAGCTCTCATCAATATCTATTGCATGGTAGTGTTTTCAATGATCTGTGACCATTCTGGATAAAATAAGAGCCCCTTCTTTACTATTACTGCTGACCACGTGTTGAAAAGATGTTGGTCACGTGATCAGTTTCTACCATTTTGAAAAACTTTTCAGATTTTTAATTAGTATATTAAATTTGAGGAAAAGTTACCAAGTTTCAGCTCTGTATCTCTTGAACTTACAGCACTGCATCAAACAATCTGCGCCACAGGCACTTTGTGCCCCCCCCCGGTAGTAATAGGGTTTAGGTGATATTTTCCTCTCTAACCAAGGACGGCATGCCAACTAACCTAATCAATGAAGGGCTAACAAACCTCACATCCCCATCCATGCTTCGTAGCTAATCTCATTGCCAACGTGTGCTCCCCATGTATGAACTCGCCTCCTAAATCAAGCCAATGACATCCTTCAAATGGCTTTGCTTGCTTTACACGACCACCTAGGAGGACAATATTTAATGAGAAATGATAAAATACGGTATGCTTTACGTTTAAGGAAAACAGTCAACCTAACGAAAGCGTTTTCCCAAATTAATAAAATGCTCGTATGATATACAATGGTTTCTGCGCTCATCAGAAACTCATCGTAGGATACCGTAAATAAAAACGATCAATGGCCGAAAGACTTTTTCTTATCGCGGTGCAAAAAGAACCCTGGAACAATTTAGAAACGTTGACTGGGTTCACATCCTCCCTGGGAATTTTTAAAGAGCAACTGCAGATGGGATTGTAAAATTCATTCTATTTTTACGCTTTTTTTCATAAGCTCTGCATTGTGTTGCATTGTTTTGATTGATTGATTTGATTGATTTTAAATTCTTTAGGCACAGTGGTCACGTCAGTCAATGGGCTGATTTACAATGGGCCATGCAAATAAATATAAAACTAAGGAAAGCATACATTATTAAAAAACCTTATTTACAAAATCATCTTACGAACAAATTAACGGTGACGATAACTATAACATGAAAGAGACAATCAGCATTCAGTGTCGACACTGTTGATATGTTTTTTGAATATTTCATAAGATTTTGATGATTTGGCTTCAACCGAAAGATCGTTCCATAATTTAGCACACTTATATCATGAAAAGAATTTTTGGCCGAAAGCCTATTGTAAACTAAGCATGTTAATATCTGTCATGAATCGTTTATGATGCTTTCCTTTAAACAAGTCGGCTTGAAAAACATATTGAGCTTGTACTCTCGAGTACCGAATAATCGTCCCCCCCGCTTATTAATTTTTGAAAAATTTTCCAACCCCCCCCCCGCTCTTATTCCAACCCCCCCCCCTTTTATTAATTTTTGGGAAAATGAAATGATATTAAACATAATTTCTGAATAAACGCAAGAAAAAGTCTCAAGAAGTGCATTCAACAGAACCAGACTTCAAAAGTAAATGTATCAGTAACATCACTGTTCACATAAATATATAACAGACACGTGCTTACCTAAGAAAAGGGCTATTTTCTATTTCTCCAAGCACCCCCCGCGATTATTCCAACCCCCCGATCATTGCTATATCGAAACATTTCCAACCCCCCCCCCCGATTATTCTCACCCCCCCCCCATTTATTCGGTACTTGAGAGTAACCTGTATAAATATTCTAAATGAAAATGACATACCTAAGCAGCCTGAGGCTTCCAATAAAGTTACGTCATGCGATGATGAAAGCTCTGCAGCGGCAGTTAGTCCTGCAAATCCACCTCCGATCACTATAACTCTTCTCTTTTCTTCCATCTTTGGTTATCTATCTGCAATAAGAAAATTGTGGCTATAAACAAGGTTGAACTTTCAAATAGGCTTCACTAAACAGATCAAATAAAACATTCACACGGCATTGCTTCTTTGACGAAGTACTGTTCGTCACAGCACGTGTATGACATCGATTTGAATAGGTAATCCTTTAGCCACTGGCAAATAAAAGCCCCTAAACTTGTACAACTTCTTTAAAACCACAGCAGGTTACGACTAAGAACATGTTTCCCCCAGCAGGTCAATATCAGAATAGCATTTAATAGCAGGCCAATATCAGAACAGCTCAATAGCAGGTCATTCAGATCATAGGGTTCGAGTCTTTATTAAAGTATGTATGTATGTATGTATGTATGTATGTATGTATGTATGTATGTATGTATGTATGTATGTATGTATGTATGTATGTATGTATGTATGTATGTATGTATGTATGTATGTGTGTGTATGTATGTATGTATGTATGTATGTATGTATGTATGTATGTATGTATGTATGTATGTATGTATGTATGTATGTATGTATGTATGTATGTATGTATGTATGTATGTATGTATGTATGATTTTGCCATCAAAGTAAAATCCAACTATTTAAAAAGAAATCTAATTACAATATCTACAATTTAAAATAATTACAGGCAAAAATTACATATCTTATTAATAATCTAATTTAAAAACACCCCATGGTAAACGATGGCAGGGATAGCATTAAAAGGTCAATGCAACCTTGTTTCCATAATGGTCCCTCCAGGAGTGCTATTTAAAAGGAAAATGAGAGAAAAACGTTTTCGAGAAAAGAAAATAAAAAGTTTTCATAGTAAATAAAGTTTTGACTAGACCGGAAGTAGAATCGATGATTTCAATGACGAATAAGTATTGTTATTGGCTGTTTTTGGATGTCTAATAATATATATAGGGACTATCATTAACACTCTGGAGATTTTTAAAGAATTGGTCTTTGATCTTGTGTTTGAAACTGTTGATGTTTGTTGCAGATTTCAGTTCTGAGGATAGGCTGTTCCATATTTTAGGTCCTAAATATGAGAGACCATTTTGTCCTGTGTTGCTTTTTCGGAAAGGTTGAACTAGTTTGTTTTTAGATCTTCGAGTTACTCGGCTCTGGCAAACTGGTAAGAACATTTCCGACATATATGATGGGGCTGCATTATCAAAAAAGATTGAAAACCTTTGCAGCAGTGCATTGCTCAAACCTTTCTTTATTGGGGAGCCAGTTAACAGTTTTAAATTCGTTTACTCCTATATGCGCTCTGTTACTAAGGTTCAAACAGAATCTGATGCATTTATTTTGAGCCGTCTGAATTTGTTTGGTTAATCGTTTATTCAACATTGGAAGCCAAGCACTACATGCAAAGTCAAAGTGGGGTTGAATTAGTGCATTGGACAGCAATCTCCGAAGGGAAGAATCAAGAAGAGTTTGCTTTCTGTAAAGGAATTTGAGCCTGCCATTGATTTTACCAAGGGTCCGGGTAGCCATTGACTCACCAGACAAGCCCCCGTCCAGGACACAGCCCAGGTATGTGACTGACGTATGTTGTTTGATCTTAACGTCACCTCTTCTGATGTCTAGATTTTTACTGCCGGTTCGTTTTTATTTTCTACCAAAAAGTATCGATTTAGTTTTATCCTCACCAAAATGAATGCTTGTTATCAACGAACCAATCACAAAGAGAATTAAAGTTTCTGTTCAGCTGTTTTTCTATTTCATTGACATCATTGTCTCCGAATACAAGACAGGAGTCGTCTGCATACAAGAGTAAGTCACAATCCACTGACTGAGGCATGTCATTAACATATAAGAGAAAGATGAGTGGGCCTAGAATAGAGCCTTGTGGAACACCACACGATAATTCTCCGGGCGATGAGGAATCTTTGCCTATGTTTACGTAGAAAGTTCGTTTGGTTAGGTATGATCGGAACCAGAATATGACCGAGTCAGCAAAGCCAAGATATTTAATTTTTTCAAGGAAAATTTCATGGTCAATTGTGTCAAACGCCTTTTGGAGATCGATCAATATCATGCCCGTAGACATCCTGTTTTCCAGCCCCTGTATGATTTTATCACTAAGATATGATAGACACGTGTCTGTTGAGTGGAAAGGACGAAACCCAGACTGGTACCGGTAAAAAATTTTGTTTTTATTTAGGTACTCTTGCACCTGTTCATGGACAAGTTTCTCAATAACTTTAGAGATCTGCGGCAAGAGCGAGATAGGACGATAATTTTTTGGATCGTCCTTGCTTCCCTTTTTAAAAAGAGGCTTCATTTTGGCTTGTTTACAATCATCTGGAAAGGTTGCCAAGGAAATTGAAAGATTGCTTAGTTCCGTCACTGGCGTAGCTAAAATTGATGCACCATCTTTAAGGAACTTTCCTCCTAGATTATCAGGTCCTGCTGCTTTTGAAGGATTGATTCCTTCTAAAAGCTTGAGGACGTCATCACGGTTTATATGGTGAAGGGTGAATTTTTCTTTTTTGAGATTAATGTTCTTGTAATATTTTTTTACGCTATCAATGCCAAATTTACAGGGCGGATCAGGTCTGTTTCATCCAGCAAAACTTTAAAGGGTCTGTTTCATCCAGCATTCCTTGCACGTGTCATAGGGGTGTCATCTCTTGGTTGGCCTTTGTTGCCGCCATTTTCATGGGCCATGAAAATGGCGACAAACAACACCCCCAATAACGACCCCGCTGAAACATTGGCCCACCAAGGTTGAAGGATGAACCGCCAGGCAAACTCGTTTCCCCGCTAAGTTTTGAATTTAAAGAGTTTCCCCGCCTTGTTTTTGCTGTTTCTCCGCTGAAATTTTTGCTTCCCCATCAAAATTATGCAAGTTCGATCATAGATAATAACCTAAAATTTCATTTCCCCGTCAGGATATCTCTAATACTTGCTGAAAATGTATGTTTTCGTAATTTCCCCGCAGTACTTTCAACGTCCGGCGGGGTCGTTACTGGCGGGTGTAACAAAGGCAAATCAAGAGATAGCACGTGCAAGGAATGCTCGATGAAACAGACTCTTTTGAAACTGGAATGTGTAAAATGTTATTGCCTGATACTTTCAACCATAGTCACGGGATCCTGTGACTATGTCAGTTCTCCCTTTTTTATCAAGAGTGTTCGAAAAGTTGGTTTATAATCAGCTTTATGAGTATTTGGACGAAAATTAGCATCTATTTTCGCATCAATCCGGTTTTAGGAGTTTACACTCTGTAGTTACGTCCCTCTTAAATAATACAAATGATTGGTATGTCAACATAGATAATGGAAAATACGCAGCCATGGTCTTCATCGACCTTAAGAAAGCGTTTGACACGGTCAATCATCTGATTCTTCTCGCGAAACTGAAGAAATACGGCATTGATGGCCTCGAATATTTATGGTTCCAATTCTATCTAGAAAACAGACGTCAGTTCTGTAGGGTAAATGGTAAATGCTCTGGTTTGAAAGATATTGATTGTGGTGTTCCACAGGGATCTTGCTTAGGTACTTGAGAAACACGCTCCCTTACTCCAGTACTGGGAAAACATAAAAGAAACGATTTCTTTTTAACAAAGAAATCCTTAACATATTTTACTTTCTTTCACCTGTTTGCTTCATCATATATCTCCGCAGAGATAGCGCCAGAGACAAAATTCTGGAGGGGGGGGGAGGGCAAATACCGTCAGAGTGCCGACAACGATTGAAGCAAAACATTTTTAAAGATCATCTTTAAGGATCATTTTAAGCCTCAGGCTGGCTTAAAATTCAACCACATTTCTGAAAACATAACATACAAGTTATGGAAGTGCCGACAGTGGAAAGAAACTTTAAGAAATTTAATTGCCGGTGGGGCTCAATGAAATTGCGGGGGCTACTGCCCCTAAGCACCCCCGCTAGTGGCGCCATCTGTGTTTCTAAGCATGTACTTGAGTGATGTCTAAACATCGGAAAGGCTTCAAATAACGTCATTTTTAAAAATTCACAAGGGTACAATTAGTGAACATAAAGATTGTAATGAAACCTTAAAGAAACTCCAATCATTGACATAGATTATGGGACAAAGTCATTTTTTCAGATATTGTGACCTGTTCAGCATCAATCACCCCGTTCCCCCCTCAATCAATGTTGAAAACTCAGCAGCCCTCTTTGACACATCACCAACATTGAAAAAGGTGGAGAGGGGAATCTTAAATCGTCAGATCTAAGGCCCCGTCCACACGTATACGTTTACGTTTTGTAAACGCATAGGATGCTTTCCGTCCACACTGATCAATGGGAAATGAATGATGAGCATGAAATCTATGACGTCATCGTTTACAAAAGTATGTGTTTACGACCGTCCACATGAAAACGTAAAAACAGTGTTTTCAAAAAAACTGCGAATGACTGGTGAATATGAAGTCTGTGACGTCACCGTTTACGAAATTATGCGTTTACGACCGTCCACACGGAGACGTGAAAACAGCGTTTTCAAAAGTATCCACTTTGGAAAGCGTTTTCGAATGTATGCGTTTAGGATAACTTGAAACGCCGTTTACGTGTGGACGCAAGGTGTAAACGTATAAGAATGTATTCGTTTACAGACGTAAACGTATACGTGTGGACGGGGCCTAAAATTCTGAATTTGTCTCAAACTATTTTGTCCATGATAGTCGTAAGAAACTCTCTCCCAAGATACCCCTTTGCGAACATTCTCTTCAGTCCCATAAAAGAACCTGACATTGAATCGATTTATGAAAATAAAATTTTACACAGAGAAAATTTTACACCTACTTTCTCGACGAAAAACCAACTTTATCGGTGATAAACCCATTTTATCGAATGAGAAACCTACTACAGTATATGGGTGAGAAACCCACATTTTCGCCGAGAAACCAACTTTTTCGAACGAAAAACCTAGTTTCTGCATTCAGGGTGTGAAGAGAAAAGCATTATTGAAGTGAGGTCAAACAAGCATGGAGTTCTGATCAATTTTGAATCCTCAAATCACCACAAACATGTTATGTCATTGTCTATTCATGTTGAGTCTTAAGAAAATGTGAGGAAGGTTTGTTTGAACTTTATCAGTATTTTCAAGCAACTTTGCAGGTTGCTAGCAAACGCTCTAATTCAGTCCCATTTTGACTATGCAAGCAGTGCTTGGTTTCCATTATCAAATAAAAGATTAACCAAAAGAATTCAGACTGCTCAAAATAAATGTATCAGGTCTTGTTTGAATCTGAATAACAGAGCACATATATGAATCAAAGAATTCAAAAATATAAATTGGCTCCCCACGAAAGAAAGATTTGAACAACGTACAAAGGTTTTCAAATAATAATTCAGCCCCATCCTACATGTCTTTGGCCAGAGTCGCATAACTCGTAGATCTAAAAACAAATTGAATCAACCTTTCCGAAAGAGTAACATACTGTAGGGCAAAATTGTCTCTCATAATTCGGACCCAAAATGTGGAATAATCTACCATCAGAACTAAAATCTGAAAGGAACATCGACAGTTTCAAACATAAGATCAACGATAAATTCTTCAATGATCTCCAAAGTCAAGATGGTAGCCCCTACATATACTATTGAAAACACAAAATTAGCCTATGAAAATTGGAATAATGATTATTTTTTTTTTGTTAAAAGACCCTTTTTTCCAGAACAAATCTCTTTTTATTTTATAACACCTCCGGAGGGACCATT
The DNA here is from genome assembly GCA_964019985.1 of Aurelia sp. 4 Dawson et al 2005. Lineage (NCBI taxonomy): Eukaryota > Metazoa > Cnidaria > Scyphozoa > Semaeostomeae > Ulmaridae > Aurelia > Aurelia sp. 4 Dawson et al 2005. The sequence goes on along the minus strand of OZ026494.1, from coordinate 9,739,491 downwards.
ATGGAAACAAGGTCATATTGAGTCCTTGGGAGGTCTTGGGAGGGCCCCTTGTAAGGGTCTTGGGAGGGCCAAGGTCTTGGGAGGGCCCCTTGTAAATCAACTCTGTTGAAGGGCAACCCTCCTTAATAAAATCAAATATCAAAATATCAAATATCAAAATGTGTTAGGTGTGTTTGGTCTGTTAGTTATGTTAGGTCTGTTAAATGTCTTAGGTATGTTAGGTCTGTTAGTTATGCTAGGTCTGTTAAATTTGTTAGATATGTTAGGTCTGTTAGTTATGTTAGGTATGTTAGTTATGTTAGGTCTGTTAAATGTGTTAGGTGTGTTAGGTCTGTTAGTTATGCTGGGTCTGTTAAATGTGTTAGGTGTGTTACTGTAGGTCTGTTAGTTATGTTAGGTCTGTTAAATGTGTTAGGTATGTTCGGTCTGTTAGTTATGCTAGGTCTGTTGAATGTGTTAGGTATGTTAGGTCTTTTAGTTATGTTAGCTCTGTTATAAGTGTTAAGTGTGTTAGGTCTGTTAGTTATGTTAGGTCTGTTAGAATGTGTTGGCGTGTTAGGTCTGTTAGTTATGTTGGCTTTGTTAGTTGTGTTAGGCTTCTTAGGTGTGTTAGTTACCTAGGTCTCTTAGTTACGTTACGTCTGTTAGGCGTGTTAGTTTTGTCAGCTACGTTTGGTCTGTTATGTTTTTTAGGTATACTAGGTCTCTTAAGTGAGTGAGTTTGTTAGTTACGTTAGGAATACCATTTACTAGGCTTGCCGCATGGCACCGCGCTGGCCCGCCGTCATACCGAGTGATTCTTAGGAGTGGAATTTGCTGCCTGTTGTCATTGGTATCACACTATTCAACCGGCTCCACAAAAATTGCTTTCTTTTGATACCCCGGTCAAGAAGAATAAGCGAGATCGATACTCCGAATTATGGCACATCCCCATCGGCCCCCTGGGAGAACAATTGTCTCCCCATCACAACAGCGTCCTATGGCCCTGGACTGTACAGTAATAGGAATAGTTTCCAAGTCCTTACGTTGCCTTTTGAGTGTACAATTGTTTTGTACAATGTCTTGGTGTAATACTGACTTGGTGCAAGTTTTGGTTGTATTTGTTGCAATAAGATCAAATCATGTAATGTCCATTTCCTTTCTTCAAGGCGCTACGTCAGACGCATTAGTTAGATGTAGCGTTCTGTCATGTTGTAAGGATGATTAACCCCCTCCCCCTATCACAGCAGCGTTCTATGGCCCTGTGTTGCACGGCAATAGGACAGTATTGTGAGTGCGAAGTATGCCATCTACCTGTTGCGTGAGATGTTACTAAATATTTGAAAAATCTGAGAGCCCAGTTGAGGGAAGTAAATAAACTCTATGTGTCCAGCATCAAAAATATAAGAAACAAAGAAGGTATATGTGCAGTTTTTGCTGTATTTTTATGGAAAGCAAAGGATTTAGGCCAAAGCGTATGGCATTTTGAGGGTGAAATGATCCTCAATTCCACAGGCCTGTCTCAGTTACTAGTCGCAGCAAAGCAGGATGGGAGGGGATATAAAACGAAGATGGGGGCTTGCCAGAAACACTCTTTTTTCCCAGACCCTGACAAAAGAAAGTGCATATGCATTCGTCGCGTCATCGTCTGTGTTGCAGGTAATTCTACTATGCGGCAAGTTAGTCGCTTCTTCACATTCATGAATGTACAGTGTCAAAAAGAATGCTTCAAATGCCAAATAACACGGAAGACAAAGCAGATTTGGCCCCAAAACGATTGTCAGATGAATAGGCAGACAAAGTGGACTTGGGCGTCACATGATTTTGTGTTGATAAAATACATACAATATTGCTGTGAAGGAAACTGCCATGACACAATGTTTAGGTGTTGTGGAGGGGCTTTGGTATCAGGCAATGCTAGCATTGTGCATAACGGTAGGTCCTGGTGTGATGGTTTGGGGGCCTTTCACATCATTGCAGAGACGATAAGAAACTGAGGCAAAGATATGTCAGATTTAAGAAACTTTCCCATCAAAGTTTGAATTGATGTCGGTGACAATCATTTATAATGATACCTTTAGATAACCCTATTCTGTTTAAACATACAGTATTTTGCAGGATTTTTCGCAAAAAAAATAGAGATAGAAGAAACATTCTGAGCAGAAAGTTGCAAGAATCTTAGACATAAGAAACATGTTAGGTAGGGTAGCTTGTGAAACTGAACATTAAGGTTGTTATAGAGCCTTTGAGGAACTTGTAAGAAACTCCGAGCACTCAAATTTTGATAATTCTAAGAAACTTTCAGTACTGGCCCAAATTCTTAGTTTCTTAGAAAAGAAATTTGTGCAACATATCAAGGACAGAAAAAGCTTTAAAACTTTTGTATGATAACCCAGCTCATGTTGAAGAATGGGGATACCCTTCCTTGCAAAAAGAGGAAACCCTATGGCTAAACAGTGCCCTTAAAAATGATAAATCTTACATTTCTCGCCCTCTGGAAAGCCATCCCCTCTCTGAATTACTCATATTTGTAGGGAGGAAACATAGCAACGTTATCAGAAGACAAATTTTAGTCAAATCAACTGCAAAAAGCATTTTGAGAGACGGAAAATTGGGGAATTTGCACCTGACCCCCTTCAGTCCCCATGAAACCCCCGGAACTGAATCCCTCTCCAAATGGGTCCCAGGCCATCCCAAGCAAATAGAGATTATGTTGGGATTTTTGAAAATCAAATAACCCCTCGAATGGGTTTCGACGGACACCCATTTTCTGACGTCACGAGTCGTAAGACAACCATGGAACGACAAAAGATTTCAAGCTCAGCACAAAGGGAAACAAAGGGCTCGCACAGCTGAAAGTGGGGTGTGGAAATGCTCCCATAACCCCTTCACAGGAACGAAAACAGCCAAAATATGCCGTGATAAAGAGGTAGGGAAGGTTGGGCGATGTTTCGATGTATATTATGGTGATAGCAACGGCAAGAACAAACGGGAAGATGTTTCCTCCCTAGGCATGACAGGAACCAAATGACAAAGATCTGACACAAAAAGTGTGATGTCTTCTTGAAATGCAAATCAGTTTTCACTTAAGTATGAACTTTTAGGGGACTCATGCACGATGGATGGGATAACAGCTGTTGGTTTGCTTGACCAACACACTACCAACAAAAGCTGGTCTGTCCTCAACTTGAGAGAGTGGCTTGAGCCCTACCTGCCCCCTTCCCGCTTCTGACGGACCTGATTATGAGTGAGAATAGAAAACCTAGATCTTTACCTCCAGCCAGAGATCTCCATGTACAACTTCACAGTGTAATCACGAATGCCGCTTCCGGTATTTTGCGCCAAAGACGATTTGCTTATGACATTTTTCCTGACTTGGGAATTTTCGTAAGTTCTGAGCAGATTCATTACAAACATGCCTTATTTACTGCCAGGAGTGATTCGCCGAAACCACACAGCACAAGTCATAGCAACAACAACAGCAAATGAAATAAGAAGGACTTTTGTAATGTGTCAGAGTCAGAATGGAGAATTCTAAGAAGAAAAAATTTATCATGCAAAGGAGGCTCCTACAACAGAGCCTCTCCATGCATAAGTGACAATGCGACGAGCTTGCGAGGAAACAAAAGTCCCACGCTGAGGCCAACTTACAGATTGTGGTATGGCAGATTCTAGTTCATCTGCAAAATCCGATATGCAAACAAGTACTGATCGTGGACAAGAAGATGTCGATGATGAAGAAGAAGATCCATTCGAGAAAAGGATAGATGATTCAGGATGCGCAAAGTACCATTTTGCATTGCAGGTAAACTACATTTCTCTTATATATATACCTCACATGAGCAGGCATGCCACCACGAAATGGACTTCAATTTCCCCAGAACAAGATTCACATTCAGATTCAGAACAAGATTCAGATTCGCAAAAATCTCATAATGTATCAACAATAATGTAAAAAGTTAGCATCTTACACAAACCAAAACCAATTTACTGATTAGAACACTCCATTAGCTTTATTTTAAGGGGTCATTCAATTTCAAATATCAGGGGGGCTTTCCAGGAAAACGGGGAACATGTACCAATGTCCCCTAAATCTAACTACGTCCTGGCAAAATGACCCTCAGCTGCCATAAAAAAACTGCTAAATTTCTTGATCAAAACCAATTTACTAATTATAGCTGTCCATTAGCTTCATTTTAAGGGGTCATACAATTTCATACCTTTAGGGGGCTTTCCAGGAAAATGGGGGATAAGTCCCAAAGTGTCCAAACATCAAGCACATTCATGTAAGTCTACCCACGCCTGTCACCTCCAGAACAGTAAAATGATTCCATTAAAACCAATTTACTGATTAGAGCTGTCCATTAGCTTCATTTTAAGGGGTCATACAATTTCATACCTCTAGGGGGCTTTCCAGGAAAACGGGGAATATGTCCTAAAGTGTCCAAACATCAAGCACAGTCATGTAAGTCTACTCCCGCCTGTCATCTCAGAACAGTAAAGTGATTCCATTAAAACCAATTTACTGATTAGAGCTGTCCATTAGCTTCATTTCAAGGGGTCATACAATTTCATACCTCTAGGGGGCTTTGCAGGAAAACGGGAAATATGTCCCAAAGTGTCCAAACATCAAGCACATTCATGTAAGTCTACTCCCACCCTTCACCACAGGTCATTAAAATGTTTCAATCAAAACCAATTTACTGATTAGAGCTGACAATTAGCTTCATTTTAAGGGGTCATACAATTTGATACCTCTAGGGGGCCTTCCAGGAAAACAGGGAATATGTCCCAAAGTGTCCAAACATCAAGCACATTCATGTAAGTCTACCCCCGCCTGTCACCTCTAGAACAGTGAAATGTTTCAATCAAAACCAATTTACTGATTAGAGCTGACAATTAGCTTCATTTAAGGGGTCAAACAATTTCATACCTCTAGGGGGCTTTCCAGGAAAACGGGGAATATGTCCCAAATTGTCCAAACAGCAAGCACATTCATGTAAGTCTACCCCCGCCTGTCATCTCAGAACAGTAAATGATTCCATTAAAACCAATTTACTGATTAGAGCTGCCCATTAGCTTCATTTTAAGGGGTCATACAATTTCATACCTCTAGGGGGCTTTACAGTAAAACAGGGAATATGTCCCAAAGTGTCCAAACATCAAGCACATTCATGTAAGTCTACTCCCACCTGTCACCTCCAGAACAGTAAAATGATTCCATTAAAACCAATTTACTGATTAGAGCTGTCCATTAGCATCATTTTAAGGGGTTTTACAATTTCCTACCCCCTGGGGGCTCTCCAAGAAAACGGGGAATATGTCCAAGAGTGTACAAACTGTTTCTTCGTCCTGGTAAAATTACCCAGTCTTCCATCAAAGCAAATTTGCTGATTACTGCAGTTTATTAGCTTCCCTTTGAGGAGTTATACAATTTTATACCTCTGGAGGGTTTTCCAATCAAACAGGGAATACAGTATGTCCTTGTGTAGAAAGTGTTCAAAATCTAACCGCAACCTAGTGAGTTACCCCGATCTGCTATCCAAAGACTGACTATGAGGTTTCTTTATCAAAACGAATTTACTGCTTAGAACAGTCTATTAGCCTCCCTTTTAGGGGTTATACAATTTCATACCTCCAGAGGGCTTTCCAGGAAAAGAGGGGAATATGTGCTAATGCACGAAGTGTGAAAGAAACCGTGCCTGTTAAGCAGGGACATAAGCCCACAGAAAATGGTGGCAACATTGCTGGCAACATATGCAAAAGAGGAAGTGCAAGATTCCTTTCCATTGTTGATAGAAATCCAAACTGAGCTGAACTTAGATTGAACCATCACTGACCATCCTTCTTACATACCATGTAATTAGTTTTGATTGGAAAATTTTACTGTTTGAGGCAATAGACAGGGTAAACAGACAAAGAAGCACTTTTCAGTTTGTATACTTTAGAAAATATTCTCCCTTTCCCTGCCAAGACTCCCACAGTATAAAATTATATGCTCCCTCAAAAGAAGGCTATGCCGTTTTCTGATGTCAGATGCGGGTAATCTTACTATGAGGAAGCTACAGTTTGCATACTTTAAGACATATTTTCTGTTTTCTTGGGAAGCCCCTAGAGGTATTAAATTCTATGACCCTTAAATGGGAAGGTACGGTAATAGACTGATCTACTGTAATCAGTAAATTAGTTTGGATAAAGAAATTTTAAAATTTTGGATGGCAGATGGGAGTAATTTTGATAGGATGTAGTTACATTTTGTACAATAGACGATTCCGGAAAAGATGGCGGACCTCATTTCACGCAATGCATGATAGGAATATGCCCCCTAGCAACGCATAGCTACCAAAATTTACGACTGCTGCATAAAATCTTTACCACAGCTACGATCGCTATGATAAACTTAGGCCGCCGCATCTCAACTTTATCGTAAAATCCACGCATATTCTTTTGGACACCTGAAGTCTGCGAAGTCTTCTGAAAACGGTAGACTTCCCAGATAAATACCTCTGCTACCAAAGGATGCAAATTCTGAAAACAGTAGAGTTAACAGTAGGCAGACTTGACGGAGAAAAATCTCAAAAGAATGAGAACTCTGAAAGAAAGTTAAAGAGTTTGAACGCTGTGTTCGGTCGAGTGAACTGAAGCCATTGCAATACTTATGTTGTGCAAATCTCAAGAGAAAAGAATTTACATTATTTCATTCTTTTTTCGAATCTTGTTAGAACTTTTTTATCCAGGGTCTCTTCAACAATTCTCCACTTCAATCAGTTATGTAAACAAGGTCAAAATCTTCTTGAAATCTTAACGAAACAACGAAAATAGCTGGCCATCTACATCTTGATATTGTTGGAAGACAAACTGTAAATTATTGCTAGCGAAGGCTTATGAGAGTATAGATTTCACGATGAAGTCGCGACGGCCTAAATCTATCTTAGCTGCAGTCAAGATTTTATGCTGCAGTTGTAAGTTTTGGTATCTATGCGTTACTAGGGGGCATATTCCTATCATGCATTGCGTGAAATAAAGTCCGCCATCTTTTGCGGAATCGTCTATTAAGGACATATACATTCCCTTTTTTTCGTGGAAAGTGCCCACCAGACATATATAATTCTATGACCCCTAAAGGGGAAGGCAACAGATTGCTTTTATCAGTAAGTTAGTTTTGATAAAGAAATTTTACAGTTTTTGGATGGCAGATGGGAGTAGTTCTTCTATGATGCAGTTACATTTTGTACATTTAAGGACAAATTCCCTGTTTTCCAGGCAAGCCCCCTAGAGGTATGAAATTATATACTGTAAACCCTTATAATAAAGCTAATGAACAACTCTAATCAGTAAATTTGTTTTGATTGAAAAATTTTACTATTCTCAGATGACAGACCGGAGTAGAGTTAAATAAATGTGCTTGATGTTTGAACTCTTTGGTACATATTTCCCGTTTTCCTGGAAAGCCCCGTAGAGGTATGAAATTGTATGACCCCTTAAAATGAAGCTAATGGACAGCTCTAATCAGTAAATTGGTTTTAATGGAATCACTTTACTGTTCTGAGATGACAGGCGGGAGTAGACTTACATGACTGTGCTTGATGTTTGGACACTTTGGGACATATTCCCTGTTTTCCTGTAAAGCCCCCTAGAGGTAAGAAATTGTATGACCCCTTAAAATGAAGCTAATGGACAGCTCTAATCAGTAAATTGGTTTTAATGGAATCATCTTACTGTTCTGAGATGACAGGCGGGGGTAGACTTACATGAATGTGCTTGATGTTTGGACACTTTGGGACATATTCCCCGTTTTCCTGGAAAGCCCCCTAGAGGTATGAAATTGTATGACCCCTTAAAATGAAGCTAATGGGCAGCTCTAATCAGTAAATTGGTTTTAATGGAATCACTTTACTGTTCTGAGATGACAGGCGGGAGTAGACTTACATGACTGTGCTTGATGTTTGGACACTTTGGGACATATTCCCTGTTTTCCTGTAAAGCCCCGTAGAGGTATGAAATTGTATGACCCCTTAAAATGAAGCTAATTGTCAGCTCTAATCAGTAAATTGGTTTTGATTGAAACATTTTACTGTTCTGGAGGTGACAGGCGGGGGTAGACTTACATGAATGTGCTTGATGTTTGGACACTTTGGGACATATTCCCTGTTTTCCTGTAAAGCCCCCTAGAGGTATGAAATTGTATGACCCCTTAAAATGAAGCTAATGGACAGCTCTAATCAGTAAATTGGTTTTAATGGAATCACTTTACTGTTCTGGAGGTGACAGGTGGGAGTAGACTTACATGAATGTGCTTGATGTTTGGACACTTTGGGACATATTCCCTGTTTTCCTGTAAAGCCCCCTAGAGGTATGAAATTGTATGACCCCTTAAAATGAAGCTAATGGACAGCTCTAATCAGTAAATTGGTTTTAATGGAATCACTTTACTGTTCTGAGATGACAGGCGGGGGTAGACTTACATGAATGTGCTTGATGTTTGGACACTTTGGGACATACTCCCCGTTTTCCTGGAAAGCCCCCTAGAGGTATGAAATTGTATGACCCCTTAAAATGAAGCTAATTGTCAGCTCTAATCAGTAAATTGGCTTTGATTGAAACATTTTACTGTTCTGGAGGTGACAGGCGGGGGTAGACTTACATGAATGTGCTTGATGTTTGGACACTTTGGGACATATTCCCCATTTTCCTGGAAAGCCCCCTAAAGTTATGAAATTGTATGACCCCTTAAAATGAAGCTAATGGACAGCTCTAATCAGTAAATTGGTTTTAATGGAATCACTTTACTGTTCTGGAGGTGACAGGTGGGAGTAGACTTACATGAATGTGCTTGATGTTTGGACACTTTGGGACATATTCCCTGTTTTCCTGTAAAGCCCCCTAGAGGTATGAAATTGTATGACCCCTTAAAATGAAGCTAATGGACAGCTCTAATCAGTAAATTGGTTTTAATGGAATCACTTTACTGTTCTGAGATGACAGGCGGGGGTAGACTTACATGAATGTGCTTGATGTTTGGACACTTTGGGACATATTCCCCATTTTCCTGGAAAGCCCCCTAGAGGTATGAAATTGTATGACCCCTTAAAATGAAGCTAATTGTCAGCTCTAATCAGTAAATTGGCTTTGATTGAAACATTTTACTGTTCTGGAGGTGACAGGCGGGGGTAGACTTACATGAATGTGCTTGATGTTTGGACACTTTGGGACATATTCCCCATTTTCCTGGAAAGCCCCCTAAAGTTATGAAATTGTATGACCCCTTAAAATGAAGCTAATGGACAGCTTTAATTAGTAAATTGGTTTTGATCAAGAAATTTAACAGTTTTTCTATGGCAGCTGAGGGTCATTTTGCCAGGACGTAGTTAGATTTTGGGGACATTGGTACATGTTCCCCGTTTTCCTGGAAAGCCTCCCTGATATTTGAAATTGAATGACCCCTTAAAATAACGCTAATGGAGTGTTCTAATCAGTAAATTGGTTTTGGTTTGTGTAAGATGCTAACTTTTTACGTTATTGATGATACATAATGAGATTTTTGCGAATCTGAATCTTGTTCTGAATCTGAATGTGAATCTTGTTCTTGGGAAATTAAAGTACGAAATGGCTGCCTAAAGTTTCTTGCAACTCAATCAAAACAATTTGTGTAATAAAGTACCATCATTTACAGGTTTCTTGACTGGTAGGTTTTGGACAGAAAATAATTCCTTATCCATTTTCTCTTTAATTAAGGTAAAATGAAGTGTTATTTTGTTGATTTCTTTGATAAATTAATAAATTAGCAAAAACTTCAGAACAACATTGAACAAGTGGCAGAATAACTACAGGAGTGGGCTATGTCGAAACGAAGAATGAACAGATTTCTTAGATCAAAGGTAGCAAAATTTCGTAAAAACATTCTAGAGTAAAAATAATCGTACCTTGAGTCTTGAGCAGAGTCTTTCTGAAACACAACGTTTCGAGCTGAGCCCGTTCACTACTATCGTTACTTGATAACGGGCTCAGCTTGAAACGTTGTGTTTTAGAAAGACTCTGCTCAAGGTACGATTATTTTTATTCTTGAATGTTTTTATTTAAATCTATATCGTACAACACGCTAAAAATAAGATTGTTTGGAGCAAAATTTTGTAGTTTTCATATCTGGACTCTGCAAACTTCATTGCTATGACAAAAGTTTTCTTCTCTGAATAGGGTAAACAATAAAATTCAAGTAAGAAAGAAGGAAGTGATTCAAGGTAAACCAACTTAAATCAACTTTAGGAGAAGTAATGTTGGAAAAAACAAGCTCCAGTCACTTTCAAGATCTTAATGGCCTTCAAACTAAATTCGAGCGAGAGGATTTTGTTTGGTCTATCCAAACCAGCATATTCAATTTTCAACCACTTACCTCAAGCTTCCCATGAACAAAAATGAATGCTAATGTGATAAAAACAGTGTCAAGCACATTCTTATCTTAAAATGGCTTCTTTCCGTTTCAGCTCTGTTTTATATCCAGGTCGCATTCCTCATGGAAAACTTTTGCCATAGCGAAAAAGATTGCAGAATCCAGATTTGAAAATTAAGAAGCTTTGTTATCTTTGCTCTAAGAAATCTACTTATTCTTCATTTTGTTATGGCCTACTCCTCCAGTTATACAGCCAAAGTCTTGTTCAATATTGTCCTCAGGATTTTGTTAATTTGCAGTATCAAAGTAACCAACGAAACAACATTTCATTTTACTGTTGAATAAAAAGTAGATAAACAGACAATTATTTTCCCGCCAAAACAACTGGCAGGGAGCCCTTACATGCTGATGCTTTTGTTATGCAAATTTTCTTGCTTGGGATACATGATATTTTTGCCGCCATTTTGGATGAGCTGGTGCAATACTTGTGTGAGGTAAGTGCTTCTTTGACTTGAGAGTGGTTGGTACAGACGATGCCAGGTGCAAGCCTATCAACTTCTGGTTATGTATGATAACCATTGCATTTTTTGCTAATCTGTGAGAGAAATCTTCAGCAGGCATCAACAGTCTCCTAAGTTGACTCTATAGTCTATAGGTATTAACTGTCACTTCATCTATTTCAAATCTCTTCATTTTTAGCTTGTCGATCACACCCAGTTTCAAAGACCCAATCTTTGAATTCATTTTATGCAGTGGGATTTTAAAATGAATGAAACTGAAACTAAAGATGAAGGAGATTGTTGTCTTTTAAATGTTGACTCAGATTATGTTCAGACCTTTGTTCCAAACAGGGTTTTTTCCAAATTTTGTGGAAGATTTATAAATATGATCATGTGACAGCTTCAAATATTATTGTGAAGACAAAGGGCCAACTGGGCAGTGTGGAAAGTTGGTTTCAGTTATGCCAAAGGTTTATGCCATGCCAATTGTCTGAAGACAATAGACATATTGTTCTTCCATTGTTCTTGGTGTTGCTACACGCCAAAGATATTTGGCGTAACATGTCATATTTTCCAGCGTGGCCAACTGGTCAACTTGCTTGGGCAAAGGGAGACAGCTGCATGATTGGACCCTTGGGTAAATAGTTGGATTTTTATTGATGCAGGGCAAAACAAAAATGTAGGTCAGGTTGCCTTAAAACTGCGTATTCTTTTTCAGAAAAATCTCAAGAGGTCTCCCTAAGGTAAATGGTTTCATTGCAGATAATCAAAACATTATTCTGAGCAGTCCTCAAACTAGGTCTGAAGAAGCTTTTTGGCAGTATTAAGCAGACCATTGTTTGCTTTGAAACTCACTCTGGTTAACAAGCTACTGTATTCTTTTTTGGTTCCACATCAAAAATTGGAGATTTTTAATGACAATCTGACTTTGCTTATGAGAGGCCCTGGAGCCAATAAACTCTACTGTGCCTGAACTCCTGGTTTTATCTGAAATAGTTTTAAGAGAACTGCACTTGCACACCAGAGATTTCAACAAGGTAATCTTTTTTATCAATTATGTCCATCGATTTTGATTAGTTCGCTTGTACATATGTCTGTACAGTAGCTGACTAGAAAAAGAAGTAATAAATCAATGTAAAATAAAGTTCAACTACAAACAACAACAATAATTGAACATGAATGATAGAGGGCAAATGAAAAGATCTTTGTACTCTCATAAGAAATTTTTGGAAAGAAATGCCATGCTCTGCAGGAAGCTCAAAAACATAAATATCAAAAATAGTGCTTCCTACGCAGCTTTCAGGTATAAACAATTTGATTTCAAGAATATTCTTGTCTGCTAAGCTTACATGTTAGTCTGATGGAAATATGAAAACTCATACAAGATGATAACTTCTCCCAAACAACTTTCCAAAGGTACTGAAGAGAGAAAAATTGAAAAATATTTCATAATTAGCTTTCAAGCCATTTGCCCTTGCCCTTAAGAAAAAGTTCAGCTCGCAACAAGGTTGCTCAAGCCTGACAGAAAGATGATTTTGACTTGAAGGAGTTTGAAATGAGTATGTTGACACAATTTTGGCCAGTTTGCAGGAGTGATTACAGCTTGATCAACCTTGACAATAATCCAATGCTACAATTTTGCTCAGACATACTATAATCAAGCTTGATTGAGATGGCCTTCAGTTGAGATTATGCATTCTACATGCTAGCACAAATGGTGCAAAATTCTTACTTGAATCAAGCTCTCAAACATACTCAAATCATACTCAAAACAAGCTTGTATCAGGCTTGAATCATGCTGTAAACATACTCAATATTTTACCAAGGGTGACTATATGATTAATGAAATTCATGTATGTATATATGTGAACATGCTGTAATATTGATCACACAATGATGCTATTCACTTTGATATAAATGCTAAGAACTGCTAAGAACAAAACAATGACAAGTTGGGAAGAATAGAGGGAAATGAACTAAGAAAGGAAGTTGTGAAAGATGGTGGGGATTCTCTGCATTGTAAAGTAATTTGTAATCATCAGGGCAGATCCAGCCCATAGTTGAAGGAGGAGCAGCTTGTGAAGAGGGCGCCTAAAATACTGGGTGAGTAAAAAAACACCCAGCGTTTGAAAGGATACTCCTCCCTGAATATATAAATATATCAGCAATGATATTTTGCAATATTTGATTGAATAGCTATCATGTTCAATTATTTTTAGAAATATTCCTGGCTAAAATTCGCCACTCCATTCAGATTCTGTAGACAATTTTCCAAAATGAGTCCCTTTGAGAAACTTTAAAAGACGTACTAAAATTACAAGCAGAAGGCCCTAATGTGTTTGCCTCACAGCCATGACTTTCAGCACCCTTTAGCAGGTGCTTTCATTTTGGCAGGTCAAAAAGTCTTCCCTCTAGTGTGAATAACTTATTCAAGGGGATTCCATTCTCCCGTGAGGAGAAAATACATGAACACACCCAAGAGTCATTATTGGTAGGAAGGAGAACAAAGTGAATTTTGCTTGCTGTTTTCGCTCGTTTTTGCAAGTTTTCAATAGGGATTTTCTGCAGGAAATCTCGCATTTTGACGGGAAGGAATGACCGATTAAAGCTGGGTAAATTACTGAACCTAATTTGACATATCGGGGATAAAACAAGACAGTTTTTGACATCATTGCTTTGATATTGAGGGATCAGGATTTTTTCAAATGTCAGGCATTTTTATTGACTCACACGGTATAACTGAAAGTAAATCATGCAAATTTTTGACTTCTCATCGAGAAAATTCTTTTGGCTTTTTTATTATCATGATTTGTATGTTTGCTCAAAATTCTGATAGAAACAGTTGAAACAAGAGTGTCTTAGGGTCACCATGAGGGGCACACTTCTCACCTAAGGGGGCATCAAGCTAAACTTCTTTCATTAAGGGGGATCATTTGCTCCCATTTGCACCCCCTTAGATCCACCACTGGTAATCTTCAATGCGTTCGCAGTAAAAGTTGTTTAGGGACTCATGACACTTCACATTGAGACCGGGGGGGGGGGTAAATTGAGTTTCCAAGATACGGGGTTGTGCCATTCAAATCGTAAAAGTACCACCCATAAATCCGGAGAAATTTCTCAAAAGTATACCCATAAATCTGGAGAATTTCTGCAAATCATACCCATAAATCCGGGAATGCTAAAAAAGCTCACCAATAACTGAATTCTGAGAGAAAAGTATACCCATAAATCCGGAAGATGCAACAAATTGTTGAAAACCATACCCATAAATCCGGAAACTATCATGAAAAAGGTACCCTAAAAAATTGCACAACCCCGTACCATAGACAAGTTAAGTTACCCCCCCCCCCCCTGGGCATTGAGAGCACTTTTGCAAGAAAGAATGTAAATTGCACATTCTATAAGAGTTTTGTTAAGCATATCATTTGTTTTAGAGGATTGTCACTTTGAAAAGAAAGACTGGAGATTGTGCAAAACTGAAATGGAACAATTCAAAAACTGTATGAATAAACAGAGAAAATAGATGAATAAACATGACATGACGATTTTACAGCTAATTACTGGCTACTTTAGCTTCCAACCAATAAAGATCATAGCAATCTAAACGTCAGGTAATTCTGATCATTTCAGGACTCAGGTCGAGAACCCATGGGAGGTAACATAACATGTTGAGGGTATGGGTATGTGCCGCCTAGGGACTCATGACACGTATGTGCCATGGTATGTGCCGTTTAGGGACTCATGACACTTCACATTGAGACCCGGGGGGGGGGGTAAATTGAGTTTCCAAGATACGGGGTTGTGCCATTCAAATCGTAAAAGTACCACCCATAAATCCGGAGAAATTTCTCAAAAGTATACCCATAAATCTGGAGAATTTCTGCAAATCATACCCATAAGTCCGGGAATGCTAAAAAAGCTCACCAATAACTGAATTCTGAGAGAAAAGTATACCCATAAATCCGGAAGATGCAACAAATTGTTGAAAACCATACCCATAAATCCGGAAACTATCATGAAAAAGGTACCCTAAAAAATGGCACAACCCCGTACCATAGACAAGTTAAGTTACCCCCCCCCCCCTGGGCATTGAGAGCACTTTTGCAAGAAAGAATGTAAATTGCACATTCTATAGAGTTTTGTTAAGCATATCATTTGTTTTACAGGATTGTCACTTTGAAAAGAAAGACTGGAGATTGTGCAAAACTGAAATGGAACAATTCAAAAACTGTATGAATAAACAGAGAAAATAGAGCATGACATGACGATTTTACAGCTAATTACTGGCTACTTTAGCTTCCAACCAATAAAGATCATAGCAATCTAAACGTCAGGTAATTCTGATCATTTCAGGACTCAGGTCGAGAACCCATGGGAGGTAACATAACATGTTGAGGGTATGGGTATGTGCCGCCTATATGGGTGGGTTTTTGGGTCCAAAATTCTCTAAACAAGGGTCCCTTTTTTGGCAGATTTTCGTTAAACATGTGTGGGTTTTCCAGAAATTGGTAAAAAAATTGTCAAAAAGAGGTAGTTTTCCACCAAAATTCATCATAAAAGTGGGTTTTACGGCAACTGTCGGTAATTAGTTGAGGGTAGCTTTTTGAAAGCCAGGCGCCCCCATCCATCCAAAAGTCATGTACCCCCCGGGCCAGAACCCCTTAGAGGGCTGGATGAGGGCAACCTTCTCCAGGCTTTACCATGAGAAAAGCCATTAACATTGAAAGAAGTTTTCGAAGACCTAAAAGATATATGCAAGTTAGTTTGTGACTACTGAATAATTCATCCTTGGTAAAGCAGTATGTTTTGTAATACCAGAAGGTTATCATTTTTCTAAATGTTCATGGCTTATCACTTTGAAGGCTCGATTCAAATTTTGAGGTGTGCTTCATACTTACAAAGCCTCTCCGTAGACATTCTTGAATTTCATAAATTGTGGTATTTGCTGCATATATTTAGGTAATGATTAGATTCTGCTCAGAAGAGCCTCTCTAAGTCAGTGCCGCCAGAATTAACTCTGCTGCCGCAATCTAGACTTTCATTCTTTCATTCATTCATTCATTCATTATTATTATTTATACACGATACCCCTTCAGTTAAAAACCTAATACAATGTGAGTGAATAATACTAAGATAAAATTAAGAAAAAAAATGGACTGTTCTTCCAGGGGGTCGTGTTTCAGTGCTTTGTTCTTGGCATTCTCAGCTCGTCAGGTGCGCTTTTAGTTCTTTTTTGAAGCGCCCTAGTGTTTGGATTTCTCTGATATTAGCTGGGATATCGTTCCAAGCTTTTAAGGCAGAGTAGTAAAATCCTTTTTTGGCATGTTCAGTTTTAAGCCTTGGGATTTGGAGATCCTTACAATTCCTTGTTTCTTATATTGGTACTTGTCCCAAAGGCTTTCTGGGCTTAACTTGTTCAGAATCTTATATGCCATCACAGAACGATCAAATCGAATAAGATTTTCAACACTTAGCCAATTAGATGACCATTCGTCCTTTATGCGTGCATTTTCTATTATTGCATGAGCCCTGTTATGCAGACGTTGGAGAGTATCTAAGACCATTCCAACATTCCAACAAAGGATTTTCATGACCCAATTTGACCCATCTAGTAGCTACATCTGCACCGTGGATAACGTCTGTGCAGTAGTGTAGGGATTATTCAATAAAGTAGAGGCTGTTCAGTGTGATAGAGGGATAACATGATGTCGTTGGAGGGATAACATGCTGTAGGTATGAGGTTATTCAGTATTCAGAAGAATAGCATACAGTAAGTTAGGGGGCAACATCATGTCCTTGGAGGGATAAACCCAGTAAATTTGGGGTTATTCAGCACGTTAGAGGAATAACATCGTGTCGTTGGAGGGCTAACGTTAGTAACAGATAGTTATTCAGTTACTGAGGGGGATAACAAACAGTGCGATAGAGGGATAACATCAGTATAGGAGGGGTTATTCAGTATTTTGCGTGGATAACATCGTGTCCTTAGAGGCATGCACCAATTAATTTAAGGTTATTCAGTTTCTCAGAGGCAGTGGCGTGCTGGCCGGGGGGCAGGGGGCAACTGCCCCCTTCCCCTGCGAGTTGAATATGAGGGCGCCAAAACGGCAATCTCAAACACATGGACAGAAACGTGGAGATGCCTAGATTATCAAACTTGAGGAAAGGAACAAGAATAGAGGCAGATGGGCTACATTTTTCGCATAGTGAGTTATTTTCTGCTACCCTCAAAAACTTCGAAACGGGAATGATAAACGGGGAATAACCTTTTTCCCAGTCTTGCAAACACGAAAAAGAAAAGGAAACCATTCCTTGGTTGGAGGACAAGCGATAAATGTCAACCCCATGCTTGCAAACAGAATTATAGCTCTTTTCAGCTGCGTAAATTGTGCTAAGTTTACTTATAATTTGTAAACAATGTTGAACAGCTTCCACGACAAAAAGCTCGCAAGTTCTGACCAGTTGTTAGAATTTAACTCAAAAACTTCCTGGTGATGCTAATCGATATCATAAAGTTGTTGCAAAATATATTTTAATACTCGAAAACATGGTAATGGTTTGGAGATATTTTGAGAGAAAGTAGAAGGTGCGTCCTCAAAAATTTTCCTGGGGGCTTCGCGCCCGGACCCCTCCATTTTCCATTTCCCTTGCCATTTCGCTGTAAATTTATCAGCATCTTATAACGCGACTCTTAACTTAATGTATCTCTACTGCAGTAAAGAGCATTGAAAGCGACTAAATCCACGGCAAACATGCGGTAGGAGAGCTATGCAGTATGCATCAAAGTGGGAATATTTTGAACATGTTTTGAGCAATAATTTATGTGTGGACGCAATTTTCACACTTTGTCCCCCTTGCTGAAAGAACCCCAGTTCGCCACTGCTCAGAGGGATAACAAACAGTGCGTTAGAAGGATTAGGAATTTCCAAAGATACCCTAAGCTAAACAAAATTCATCCCCGTATGTTACTGCAACTTATCCCTCTATGTAACTGAACAACCCTGAAATATCTGATGCTCTCCCTCTATCGACAAAGAATATACGATTACGGAAAAGATTGCGGACCTCATTTCACGCAATGCATGGTGGGAATATGCCCCCTAGCAACGCGTAGCTACCAAAACTTACAACTGCGGCATAAAATATAGACCGAAGCTAGAAGCCGTCGCAACTACATCGTGAAGTCGGCGCTCTTCTAACTTAGAAAGCAGCCTGATCGTCGAGAGGAATGCTCGCGTGTCTTCCGATGCAACGATGGTCAATGTGTTCCTAAACATTGGGTATGCGATGCACAGACTTCTAGATCATCGATCATGTGAGACTGACTGATGCATTTGCATCGGTTGCATCGGTCTGGATCCGCCCCTGCTTCTAAGCCGTCGCTCGCAATAAGGTATAGGGTGCCGGCGGTGGTAATCGGGCACTTAAGGGAAACTGAATTTTTAGACAAGAAAAATACATCACACACAAAAACTAAAATCATCCAGTAAAAGAGCAGCCCTTTTAGCATATTTACCCAAAGACCTTTGGTTTCGTCTTTGCCTGATTCGTTTTTTGGGGTCAATGTTTTTCCTGCTAAGCTCGGCGGTGGTTTTCGGACACCGGTGGTGGTTTTCGGACGGTAAGTTAAAGTTGTAGAGTATGCCAAGAAATCGCTTCTTTTGATGTATACTATGGAGTTATTCGTTCTATTGACTTATCTGCTTAACTTGATGTACACTGAAAAACTGCAACCTTTTGTGCTCTGCTTTCGTTTACAACGGAACCTACAGGACACACAAAAGAGCACCATTTAACAGAGAATAACTCTTGGATTTTTTCAAAATGAGATATTAGTATCACTTGCAAAGCTCTTCACTAATATTATAAAAAGCGAACTGCATTAACAAAGCAGTTTCATCCTACACTACATGTTTTAAAGCAAAATGAAAACAGTTTTTATCAGTTGAGTGAGTTCACCATTACTTTTCACAGGGGATGCGTTGCTATTCAAATCAAATTCAGTTATACTCTAATTTGAAAATCTCACGGAAGTTGTTTTGTTATGAAGAATCATTTTACGCCAATTTATAATATTGAGAATAATCAGATATCGGTAGCAAAATTGTATTCTTCTGAATGAAAGAAATGGACAGGTTACCCGAAGAGGTCAATGACCTTGCCCCAACTAGTGCTAATGTATACTTTATCAAATAGCAGACAAAACTATGATTTAAAGTATCAGATGCCCAAGCATAATATGCATGTTAATTTGCTTTTTTGCACAAAAATCTGTTTGAGAAAGCATTCGCTGTGGGCAAAGGACTTACAAGGCATCTTCGAGCTCGACTAAACATTCTCTTCCAGGGATAATTTGCTAGGTGTCCGAAAACCACCGCCGCAACCTTTTCAGGGCAATCGAAACAAAAAACGCTGCCCCTCCCTTAATAGGAGGTTTTTAAGTTTCAGCCACCTTCCTATACTTCGGTCTCATGTCGGACATTCTATTTCTTTAGTTTATTCAAAATTCTTGACTCTTTCTGCCACGACTTAAGAGCTTCTTATGAAGGTGCACCTTTCTGAACGACAATTTCTTGACCGCAATCATGCTGAGAAGGTATTAACAGTGACTTGTTTGATCGCATTTTGCATTCAAGAGGGCTTTCCCTGGGGATGTTTACTATGTATACTGGTAGAATATAATGCAAACAACCATCTTCACTTATTAAAAGTTATTGCGAATATGATTTATCCCTCATTTCTTTAGGTTTATTCAAAAGTGGTCGATTACCACCGCCGTCCGATTACCCCCGCCGACACCCTAGTACAGTTTCCCTACAATATCAAGATTTAGTGGCCTGCTGTTTTCGTCGTTTCATCAAAATTTCAAGAAGATTTTTGGCCTTGTTTACATAACTGATTGGAGAGTGGAGAGGTGAATAAAAAGAGAGATGAATATTAAGTTATAAAAGCATTCGAAAAAAGAATGAAACGTTGCAAATTACCATCTCTTGAGATTTGCATAACAAGGGTATTGCATGCAATGATTCAATGGCTTTTGTTCACTCGACTGAACACAACGTTCGAACTCAAACTCTTTAACTTTCTTTCAGAATTCTCATTCTTTTGGGATTTCTCTCCGCCAAGTCTGACGACTCTCGAGTTTACTGTTTTCAGAATTTGCATCCTTTGCGTAGCTGAGAGGCTTTATCTGCGAAGTCTACAGTTTTCAGAAGACTTCGTAGACTTCAGTTGCCAAAAAAGAATACGTGTAGATCTCACGATAAGGTTGCGACGGCCCAAGTCTATCGTAACTGTGGTCAAGATTTTATCCTGCAGTTGCTGCAGTTGTAAGTTTTGGTAGCTATGCGTTGCTAGGGGACATATTCCTATCATGCATTGCGTGAAATGATTCGTCATAAAGAGTAATACGTTTCATTAAAGGTGGCCTGAAACCACAAATCTTTATTGATGTAAAAGGAAAGCACAGTCAAAGACAATGGATCTTGCTTAAATTTTTCGGTACCTCATTTCGTTTTCAAGCTATCTACCGATTTTAGGTATCAGCTGATGGGAGCTGATGACGTCATTTGTTTGCAAATTGCCAGGATAGCATAGGGAAATATAGCAGTATTTTTTTGTTCAAGTTAGCATTTGATGAGCTAAATAAGTGTAAGGTAAATTGTCTCTTGACTTGATATGATTAGATTTTCATTAGGGACCATAGTCAGCGTTGTATGCTTGCTTCAGTTTTTGCAAACAAAGTGACATCATCAACCAGTTACAGAAGACCATGGATAACTCAAAAATGAAATGATATCTGAAAATATTTTGAACAAACAGCTTTTTTAACAGCCCAAATAATTATGTCCTCCGAGAACACGGTGTAGAGCTAACAGAAAGTGCTTCAGTATATTGATTTGATGCAAATCTTGAGAGTCTGGGTTCGGGTTGTGATTATGATCCCATTGCTTCCAGTGAATAGCAATCCAGAAATTATCCCTAGCCATCATCAACATCTCCAACTGTCTCTTGCTGCATGCCGATCGTACCAATGACAATTCTTGAATGATTGGCCCATCCTGGTAAACGCCTCCAGATAATCTACCAAACAGCTGATTATAGCTCTGTGCTCCATGTAGGTTAGGCATTATGTGTCTTATGTTTTGAACCATGCCCCTTGAATCTAGACTTACTTTCTCAACATCCATGAAGATAGCTGGAAGTGCTAAGTGGAGAAATCTGAAGGCTGTTTTTTCATGAAACCCAGCTGAATTAGGGTTCCAGCCTCGTCGAAGTCTTCCCGTCTTTGTACAGCTTCTGCCTGTCAGTTTTAGTGGCATAGTGAGGCGTTTGCAAAATCGGGCAAGATTTTCTGACTTTGTTTTGCCTATGCACTCCTTATCGCCAGATATTGAATTAGCTCGTTCAGTTTGTTTGTGCCCCTTCCCTGATGAATAGTAACAATGCTTTGTGTCTTTTCGCCATGTCCAGTAGTTGCAGAAAGAATGCCTTTCACATGCTGCACTGCAAGTTTCCCATGATTCGAACAACTTGTCTTCTATCTTCACAAGGACATTCACATCGTACGTATATCCATCCATATGACAGCCTGCACAACTCATCGGTACATATAATGTGCGATGGCATTCCGATTCATTCCCGCATGACGCGGTGAAATCCATTGCACTTTTCAGAATACAGCTTTCATTCTCGTTAACATTGTATTGTATTGCGCCACAATTTTCCGTTTCCCAACACTCAGCTTTGCAATCTTCAACTGATTTTATGTCGTGTACAATTTTCTGTATCGTATTACCAATGACACATTTGTCTTTTAAGTCAAGCCAGCATTTCCGTGGACAAGCAAACTTGTTGCATTCAACCGTAACTGTAGAATTACCGTAGCAGGCAGCACCGTTTCTCTCAGGAGCAGGCTTGTTACATTGTCTCCTTCGCGTTAATCTACCGCCGTCACATGATCTGGTGCACTTTGAATCTGACCATTGACTCCAGCCGCCATTGCGACAGAGCTCGTCAGATCTGTCCCGACAGTCTGAATCTCCATCGCATACCCAATGTTTAGGAACACATTGACCATCATTGCATCGGAAGACACGTGAGCATTCCTCTCGACGATCAGGCTGCTTGCAATCAACATTCTCTGTAGATGGACCGGAGCAGGCGGCACCGTTTCTCTCGGGAGCAGGATTGTTGCATTGCCTCCCTCTCGTTAACTGACAACTATCGCATGATCTGCTGGTGCATGTCCAGTTAGACCATTGACTCCAGCCGCCATTGCGACAGAGTTCGTCAGATCTGTCCCGACAGTCTGAATCTCCATCGCATACCCAATGTTTAGGAACACATTGACCATCATTGCATCGGAAGACACGTGAGCATTCCTCTCGACGATCAGGCTGCTTGCAATCAATATTTTCTGTAGATGGACCGGAGCAGGCGGCACCGTTTCTCTCGGGAGCAGGATTGTTGCATTGCCTCCATCGCGTTAATGTACAACTATCGCATGATTTGCTGGCGCATGTCCAATCTGACCATTGACTCCAGCCACCATTGCGACAGAGCTCGTCAGATCCGTCCCGACAATCTGGATGACCGTTGCATTTCTTTTCTTCAGGAACACATTGACCATCGTTGCATCGGAAAACACTGTCAACAGTCTCTGTGGATGGACCATAGCATTTATCACCGTTTCTCTCAGGAACAGGATTGTTACATTTTCTCGATCGCATTGATTTACAGCCTCCCCCATATACGCTGGTGCATGTCCAATCTGACCACTGACTCCAGCCACCATTGCGACAGAGCTCGTCCGATTTGTCCCAACAGTCTGGATGACCATTGCATTTCTTTTCTTCATGAACACATTGACCATCGTTGCATCTGAATTGCTGTGGTTTTGAATCGCACGATATGGCATGATTGCAGAATGCTTTGTCTAAGTAGCAGCAGACTAAATTCCTACACCTATTCCGATCTAGGCAAATATTAGGAGCTACGTTAAACTTAAATTTTAGATAGCACACAGCTCGATTTACTGCGTCCCAGGAATACCGTTTGCTGTATTCCCTAATCTCTTCAAAAACACAGGAGCCTTCAACATGACACTCTTCGCGTAGTTCTTCACGCACAGACTGCCTTTCCTCTGTGGCTTCGCTGCTTCTTCTCCTTCTATGGGGCCGCAGAAACGTTTTGGCGTGCTTTTCTGAGATGAAAACTCCATAACCTTTCATTTGTGTTGCACCTCCTTGTTCCCATTCCAATGTAATTTCAAATACACAAGTTAGTAACATGATCAATATGAATATGTCACTTCCATCAACTTTCGCCATGGCAATTGTCAGTTGTTATCGCCCCTCAATGTGATTTTCGGTGAATATATGCAAAATGACATATTCATGTATATTTCAATTCAAGAGAATATTAGCATATAATAGTGGTTGTGTCAACCTTGCTTCAATGCTGTCAAATTCTAGCCAATGATGGAACTTTGCCCCCCACTTGCATGTGATCAGATAAAACATAGGAATCAAATGTCTCAGCCGAATTTTGCTCTTGGCTCATGGCCATGGTCGGAAACCTCCAAAGTCTCACTTCCACGGACCAATCAGGCGGCAAATAAGCGAAGAAGACAGAACATAAGAAACCTGTGAAGGGTTTTCCGAATTTTATCTACCTTCATAAAATGCAGCTAAGTCTAAGAATTGCTTGAAATTGTCCAAATCTTTTTTGAGAAATCTACTCACCAGAGGTTTTGGTATCCAGGTTTGGATGCCGTTTCAAACATCTCGTGGTTTTAGGAGTCATTGAATCTCCAAAAGCGATTAGGCACGAACCCTTAGACGACTGAAACTCTTCACGTGAGGCAACAGTAATAAAAAAAGTGATTTTTGTAAGAACGATCCCAAACCCTCAAATAGCTGCCTTCTAATCATCCTTGCTATTGTCTTTGCACCAAAGTTTCTTTCTTTCAAGGTTCAAATGCCTCTGCAATTTCTATGTGAACTGAAAAAAATTGTTAAGGTTTGTTTATGCATTTCAAGTCATATGGCAACAACCTTGGAAAATCTCTGCATTTTGCTACAGTGTAGATTCTTAGTACAAGTTTTCTTGGTGCGAAATAAGTTATAAAATAAAAAGGAGGTTTTATCAAGGGGTTTTTTCACCTGACTTCAATCGACAAGCTTCAGCCGCTTGTGTCTGCTGGAAACGCTATATATCCACAAAACCGTGAGGCATTCAAACCTTCATCCAAATCTGGATACTCAAACACTTGGAGAGTAGATTATTTTAAAAAAATTGAGAAATTTCAAGCAGTTTTTTGACCTGGTTGCATTTGATGAAGGTAGGTAAAATTTAGAAAAATCTTCACGGATTTCTCATGTCATCTTCGCTTAGTAGCCAATTGATTAGTCCGTGAAGTTGAGGCTTTGGAAGTCTTCGGCCATGGGCCACGAACAAAAACTGGCTGGAAAATTTGATTCCTATTTGGATCAGTTCAAGTGCTGTATACCACAAGTTCATTACGAATGAACTTGTTATGACCAACAATGTATGACTGTTGTTTATTTCATATTATTTGAACATTTTTCGTGTGGTTTTGTTATCAAAGGTGGCTTGTTGGAAAGATCAAAAGGTTCGCCCAAAAATACACCGCGAGCTCCCCTTAAGGCATTAAAAGCTAAATTTTTAAGATGCGTCCGTACTTGTTTTCGTATCGGATGAGTAAAAAAAACGTTACACGTTTGGCGCGCTGTGGAATAAAACGTATGCGACTGATATTCAAAACTGAAATGTTGATCTATCAGTCAAAGGCTGATTTAGATGAGAAAGTTTTGTTTGGTAGTATCGCTCATTTTATAGACCCAGAAATTAGGAAAATGCTGGTACAGTGCATACTGGGGAACGAAAATTCCACATTCCATTCTTGTCCGTGATTCAACTTCTATTGCAGTTTGAATTTTCACCCCCAAAATGGCAATATAAACGTCAATGTCATGTCAAACGTCAATCATGGACCCGAATGGAACTTGGAATTCTCAATTCCCATACAAACCCCTTACAGGCATTTTTCTAAATGTTGAGTCTTTAAGATCTTTGATTTTACCAAACAAAGTTTTCTCATTTAAGTTGGTCTTTGACTGATAGATTAATATTCAGTTTTGAATATCACTCATATACTTTTCTCCATAGCCCGCCAAACGCCTAAATTTTTTTCTGACACAGCCGGTGCATTACAGAGCAAAGGTTCCAAATCTTTCAATCGGTGTAAAACGGCTGGTGTAAAATTCTATCTCTTTGAATTGAAGGGCTCGAAAAAAACTTTAGCCACTATTTTATGATTCTACTGTTGGACTTTTCAGAAATCTTGAATATTTTTCGAAATTACAGCCTATTTTATATTTCAGTTCATTTATGATGTGACGTCATCAAAGTTCTAAATCGTAAACCAGAGGAGTGAAAGAATTTTGCTTGATACTATATTGTAGACATCCATAAACTATGGTTTTCGTGAATGTTGATCTTTTGTCAACAGGTTTAGCAATTACGATTTTTTGAAGTTTTATTCGAGAAGAAGAACACTGTAATTCTGAAAATAAATTGAAGATTTCCGAAATATCCAACGGTAGATTTACTGTAAAATAGTTGACGTCCCTTTGAGGCCGTTCAGTTCAAAGAACAGGTCATATAATTTTACGCCCAGCTTTTTAAAGACATGCTTTTTTTGACTGGCAGAAAATCCGCCATTTTGAAAGTTGAAAAATTACAAAAATGAGCACTAGAGGAGCAAACCGTAATAGAATTACATAAAAACTTGGTCAAGTATGTATTTTCACAGACCTAACCAGATAAAAGTACACAAAATGTGATTTTAGAGTACTTTGTGAGATATGAGTATTTTAGGATTTTGCTCACAAGGCACTCCTTCTCGAACAAGGATAAGTAAAACCTAAATCAATACTTAACATGGCAGTTTCGTTAGCTCTGAAGACCCCGAAAAGCAGTTTTAAGTTAGAAATGAGCAATCTATGAGCATCTTAGTTGCAAAGAAGGCTCTAGGACACTTTTTGAAAGTCATGCTACTTTCCCGCTCACGTTTTCAGCATTCCTTTGCCCGCAACAATTTGTCAATTCTTTCTCATTTGTCCAAGTGACGAAAGGGGAGTAGCTCGAGAGCAAATAGTCCCTAAAACAGAACGACCTACCAATGTCTCCAAGACTCTTAGACCTGCTAGATTTGTCACAAAAAATCTTTGTGCTCCTTTCAGAAATTATGAAACCCACTAAGATACCAAATTAAGAGAAGCTAAGGAGCTAAAAGTCTTCGAGAACATTAAGGAGCTCGTAGCTCAAAATTGGTAGAGAGCTCAAAAGTGGCCTAGCAGGCTGTCCTTCAAAGGTTTCTAGCAGTTTAAAGAGGGCATGAAACTGTCAAGTAAAAATGAAACTTTCAAATCAATTAGGTTGGAAAATGAGCGAACATTTATCACGCACTCCCCATGCTTTGAGCAAAATTGGAATATCTTTGCGGTTATAAGGATCCTTTGCTCTGGAACTGCTCTTTGCTAAATCTACTCTCAAAATACATTCTTTAGAAGCATCTCCATTGTAAATAGCTTGGTAAAAGGTCCTTTCTTGGAAATTTTGATTAATTCTGTTACTTAAGTTCTAAGCTTTATGGTTTTATATAAATGAAAAATCCTTGTTTTGATGGAAGGACTCTTTGCTCCTGCAGTACTCTTATGCTCATAAAATGAGCTCTTATGATTCTTTGAAGTCCGAAAATAGTCCAAACACTGATTTACTGTTGATAAAATCAATGAGTAGGTTAAGATCGAGCCAGAAAGAGGTTTGATTATTTTTCATTTCAAGGACTTTTGTGCTCACTTAGTGCTCTTCTTTTTAACATCTGACATAGCAATAGCATCAACAATACAGTCTTCAATCAACCTGCATTGTCTCGCAGACAACATACCAAGTTGAGATCCATGTATTGCGTAAATACTATTTAGCTCATTCGATCCAAGGATTCAGTGGCTCACCAACTACTCCTAACTTTGACCTTTTATAGCTCGAGAGCAAAGCGTCAGAGAATAGTGTTTAAATTTTCGAGGCACCCAAGTATTCAAAAAATTCGCTCACTCGATGTAAACAATGGTTCTCTCTCATTTGAAAAGGTTTCAATTGAAAATATCAAAAATGGGATTAGTGAACTAAACCCCTCTAAAGCAACCACTTTCAAGAGTATCCCTCCAAAGTTGTTAAAATCTGAGTCGGAAATAGTTTCTGAACCCTTGCAAATCATATTTAATAACTCAGTAGAACGTTCTTCCTTTCCGGATGAATTGAAATTAGCCGATGTATCTTCTCTTTTTAAAAAGGACGTCAAACCAACAGTGCTCCCAACAGTGTCGAAGGTATTTGAAAGGTTCATGGGTACTCAAATATCAACATATATGTCTCAGTATTTATCATGTCTGCTTTGTGGCTTTCGTAAGGCCTATAATGCTCAACATGCATTGATACGGACAATTGAAAAATGGAGAACGTGCCTCGACAAGGGTGGAAAAGTTGGAGCCATATTCATGGACCTTTCAAAGGCCTTCGACTGTATTCGACATGACTTACTGATCGCTAAGTTACATACATACGGATTTAGTCATGACGCTTTATTGCTTGTCCACAACTATCTGGAAAATCGGCAACAAAGAGTAAAAATCAATGGATCTTTCAGTAGCTATAAGCATCTTCAGCTTGGTGTTCCCCAAGGATCCGTCCTTGGACCTCTCTTTTTCAATATCTACATCAATGACCTTCTGTTGTCGATTCAGGAGACAGATATATGTAACTATGCGGACGATACAGCCATTTATACGTGCGATACGCGTCTAGAAAATGTAGTCTCCAGGTTAGAAAATGACTCCAAAATCATAATTGAATGGTTTCGAAATAACTACATGAAACTTAACGAAGCTAAATGCCATTTTATGATTTTTGGTGAAAGAACAAATCAAGATGTAGGCATAAGTATTGGCAACTGTACCGTCAATAATTCACAAGAAGAGAAACTTTTGGGGTTTTGATTGATTCAAATCTCAACTTTGAAAAGCATGTCAGCAATATTTGTAAAAAGGCTGGAAACAAACTATTTGCGTTGTCACGCATGTCCACATATCTAGGAACTGATGAATTAAGACTGTTAATGAGAGCATTTGTAACTAGCCAGTTCCAATACTGTCCTTTGGTATGGATGTTCCATGGCAGAAAAATGAATAACAAGATCAATAGACTACATGAAAGAGCCTTACGAATTGCATATAAAGACTATGCTTCCAGCTTCGAATCTTTGTTGGAAAAAGATAGATCTGTAACAATACACCAGAAAAGTGTGCAATTGCTAATGATTGAAATGTTCAAAACTATAAATAATTTAAACCCCAGTTTTATGGACGAAATTTTTTTGAAAAGAAGTGTTAGATATAATTTGAGAAATACCAATACATTTTTACTTCCTATGGTACATACAGTTAATTGTGGTACTGAAACAATTCGATACAGAGGGCAGCGTATTTGGCACTATCTTCCACAGGAAATCAAGGATTCAAATTCTGTGCAACATTTTAAGAATAAAATCAAATATTGGACCAATGAAGACTGCGACTGCAGACTTTGCAGGCAGTATATTCCTCGGCTCGGCTTTTTATAGTTTTACACCATTTTTGATATGAACTTTGTACATTGATATGAATTTTTGTAATTTTATTGACTTGTTTTCCTTGTATATATTTATGTAACATTGTATTTAATTTGTTGGCTTGAATTAGCTTTTTAATTTCACATAGCTATGTAAGTTGCCAACTTGAAATAAATCGATAATAATAATAATAGTAATAATAATAATAATAATAATAATAATAATAATAATAATAATAATAATAATAATAAAAAAGGACCTAGAAATTCAATGTTTTCTCCTTTGAACGGCAATCCTGCTGACACTTGACAAAGGAACGACGATTTCTCATATCAAATTTAGTTTAGGTAGTCCTTAAAGATTTGAAACCTATGCTGCATTACAGTGGCTGTGATAAACCATACCCAAGAAACAGACACCTAAATAGAAGGCTCTGTTCACCATCAAAATCATCATACAAGTTATATCTTTCAATAAAGTACGGTGAGACCAACAAATTTTCCAATGTCCCCGTCATCAGTCAATGACATCGCCATCTTCTGATTGCATGACTCAAGATAAAGCTTTTGAGAAACTTTTCTAGTACCTTCCCAAAGATGAAAGTGGAAATTCGACTAACAAAGATACAGAGCTATTTTTACCACGAATTAATTCTGCAGGCCCCACTCCATACTTGAGCCGTATTTCGTGGGAACTGCATTTCTCAGCTTGAGCAGAAAATGCTCGAGCCCATTTCTGCGAAGCATGCGCATTGAGACTATTAAAACACCACTTTTAGCCTTTATGCTCATGCTTCGCAGAAATGCCACCAAGCATTTTCCCCTCGAGCGGAAAAATGCTGCCCCCCCCCCTGGAAATAAGGCTTTAGGTTTTTGCTGCTTGTTAAAATCTCATCATAGATAGGTGTTAGATCGAATTTCAGTCCCGTCATAGATAGGTGTTGCATCGAATCTCAGTCCTTCGAAGATTGGCCTATTTTCAATGAACTTCCAGGAACCTTACGAGTGAGGTATGGCTTTGAAAAATAGATTTCAAACTTTACATCGCCATAAAATTAACACTACAACCGCTAGCCCCGCTAGCAACATGAAAACTTAGGGTTAGACTAAAGTTTTGGTGCTAAATCGGAATTTGACGTCTAAAATTTCATATGAAAGAATTTTGAATAATTTCCAAAACGAGGCTGTTCATTAAAGTGGTGTATTGGCCTACCTTCATCTGCAGCATAATCCCAGTAATTGGCACTAAATCGGTCTCCTTTCTTTCGCCGTAATAACGCAGCGAATACATTTACCAATAAGATCACAACAAATTCAATTTCCTCTTTACACCATTTTATCATCATTATTGCATGGGTGTTGTGGACACAATTTGTGTGTTGATCGTGTCCACAATACCTGGCCTAAATGTTTCTTAATGAATAAATGTATTTCGTTACCTTGCTTATCTTCAATTCACTGTTTCTCTTCTCGTTCGCGTTTGGGAGGATATCAGGCTTCTATGAACGGTTTTGCTTGGCCTAAATTTTGAACTGCACTGCGATTTAAAAGCCGTGACCTGAGAACTAGTTCCCAGATCGACGCGGCCGCCTAAAGACTCATACAGGAATTGAATTCGATGTTGACGACCTATGCATGACGGAATTTTAACCAAAGCAAAATATAAAATATGGAGTGGGGCAGGTAGAATTGATTCGTGGTAAAACTACCTCCCTATCTTTATTAATAATTATTAAGAATATCCTTTTTTACTTTTTTGAAGGTACTCGAAAAGTTGTCTCAAAGCCTTATGTTCAGTCATGTGATCGGAGTGTTAGGCTATTTCATTGGCTGATAAGGGTGAAATCAGAAGACTTGTGAGTCTCCCTGAGCCTCGCCAAAAGATTTGTCATGTATGGTCCCTACATCTAGAGGTTCTACTTCGTGACTGGATAGATTGGAAGCACACGGGCCTAACTGGTAGTAAATATTTTGTTATTAATATAAAATGATACAATAACAATCCTAATTCCTGCTATACGTACTCTACTATACTACACCACAGGAACAATTCTATTGGGATGGGAAGATACGAAACGTTAAAACTAGCATAAAACTACACTACTCACGTTTACAAACCAATGAAAACGATGCTATATTCTGTCTGATATTGGATCTCACGTCAGATTTATTATACGAATTATGCAGGATAGTGAATCTACTTAGTTTGTATAAATTTTAGGTTAGTGAATATCCACCAAAGCGTGCTTTTAGCCATGATTATGTGGCTTTCTGAGAAGTTCAAAGTTCACACCCAGAACATTTCATTTCATTTTCATTTCATTTTATCAAAAATTTAAGCTATCAGCTAATATATACGAATTATCTACGGCAGCTAAGGGTGTGAACAAGATTTAAGATACAAGTTTATAATGCTACTCTCTACCGAATTACTAACAAGTGAGCAGCTTAGGACACGTAGAAAGAACTCTAATGAGCTTTCGAGCTAGGTGCCCGTTGCCTCTGTCAAGCTAACACTTAACAATATTAATGAATATGAAAAAGATATTTTTAACATTAACACTAAAAAGAATTCTAAAACAAAAGGAAGGGAAGAGAAAACAGAAAAAAGGGAAAAACCGTTCTGCAAATGATCATGGTCATATTGGAGTTTAGTCGGTTTCAGGTGTTACCATTATTGTTGATTATCAAAGATTTGTCACTCCATTTATTTGATATTGTAACGGTTAAAGTAAAGTTAAAAGAGAAAATATAGTTTATCAAAGGAATAAAGTCGAGTTTACATGCTGGCAAAATGCCTCGGGCAGGCGGTGCGTATTTCTTTTGATCTATCCGCTTTAAGAAAACACGTCTGTTTGCCAGCCTGACAAGGGTAGAGTCTAAGAGTAGAACATGTAAATTAATAAACAACAAAGGGATGCGCGTCCAGACACAAGGACAAAGCTCTATTCACTGTTCATCCAGTGACGTAGTGACACGTTAGACAGCAATGACTGGCTCGAGATGAACAGATGAAGACCCTGAACTTGCGTTACCACAAATAACCTTTTCAGGTGGCACTACATATTTATCCTTCTGCACTGAGTTGTAAGGCCTTGGTTACACGATACCGGATTGCTATTCGCATCGGACTAGTTTCGTCCAAATCGCGCTGTTTTCATGCAGTTGCACGACAACGGATTGCCGTGAACCAACTTTTAACTGCAGTTACACGACACTGAGTCGACCTGCACTGCGATGTCTAAATCTATTACCTTTGACCGCTGCGAAACCCATCTGAAGTGGCACCACATTGGATTGGTACAGTTATACGAGATGGAATGCGAAGCTGAGTGAATCGGATTGATTTTCACCTCACTTCCAAAGCGTAGTAAGCGTAGTGGCTTCACTCTGTGAAAATGGAGTGGAGTGACCCCGGATTGCCTCACAGTCGTGTAACTGGACTCCCCTGTCCAATGCAGAAAAAGCATTCATTTCATTTTATCATATTTACCCACAAATCCCTATCAGCTAATACAACAACAAGATAATAGTTTGAAAAATAACAATAGTAAAAAGAAAAATAAAAAAAGAACAACGTACTATATCATATCTACAAAAAATAATATGAAATGTAACCGTTGTAAGTGCTGCTCTTCCTAGGGATCGTGCTTTGGGTTAAATGCTAGTGTTGCAAGTAGTCCTTCAGTTTCTTTTTAAATGTGAGAACTCTGGGGCTATTCCTTATATCAAGAGGTATATCATTCCACAGTTTAGTAATCCGGTATGTGATGAATCCGGTATCGTGTAGTTACTGGGGCCTTGAGTTGAAGCTTCATCAAACAGTGACGTTGGATAGATTATCATCCTTTCAAGTATGTGTTGTGATCTGTCTTGAAAACTTTGCTTTTTTGCTGGAACGCTGCAACTGAGTCTTAGCTTCCCATGGTTCAGGGCCAGAGGAAGCGCCTCAACCTTGGGAAGCATAATGCTTCATGGACACCTTTTCCTCGAAGCTCCTCCTGAAGAAAAATAGGTCAATTCTTTGTTTATTGCAAAATCCTGGAGGAGCACGTGCTTTTTCACTATAAGATCAACAAGTCACGAAAGAAAACTTATTTACAGTGCTATGTACCATTCTCAACAGGGGAGAACTCCGCGTTATCTTGCTCCCAGCACGTGCTTCCAGTGCCCCCCCCCCTATGGTCCGTTTTCACTTTATTGTTATTCATTTACACAGGATAAAAATATCAGCTATGTATACATGGATTGCTTTCTAAGCTGCCCCGTACAAAGAAAAAAGATAAATCCTACAAGTTTACAATCTGAATATACAAATTAGAATAACAAATTAATATTAATTAAAGTACTGAAATGATCGGCAGGAATGAAAAGGGTTCTTTTTCATTCTGGAGTTTTGGAGACAGAATTTAAATTGTTTGAAATTTTTGTTAACATATTCAGGCCATTCCATAGTTTCGCGTCTCCACAAGAAAAGCAGTTTCGGCCTCATTTTTTTTAAGAAATGGGACGCGTAGATCGGTTTCGGTGTTCCGATGTTCCGGGGCACTGGTTTCTGAAAACCTGTCAAGCAGGCATGCAAGATACGAGGGAGCCTCATCATTTGTACACTTGTATAGCGTTTCCAACGTTTCTTTTATAATCAAGTCATTAACTGTTTGCCAGCCCAAGCCTATGAAGGAATGAAGCGAAGAACTATTTGTTTTGGTAAGATTTTAAAATCTTAGACGAGTCGTAGATATTTGCAACCAGGAGGATGAAGGGCTTACCTGTATCCGCTGTAGAATGCAGGTAATCGGCATTTTGTCATTTTCTTTCACTTTGACAAGGCAGCGAAAGTATCTACCTATAAAATTTAGCAAAAGCTCTTCTTTATGCCATCATTTTGTCATTGTTGATTTTGACAAAATGCGATCAATTTTCGACATATTTTCTCCCAATGTTCCATGCCTAACTTTCTTGCTGCAAACACCAATGAAGTATTGTACAAAATGAAAGTTTATGCAGTCCTCCCGTGTCGCGGGTCTCCGATATAGCACAGTGAACTGGTACCTTTGACAGTAGGTTGCAGATACTGTAAGCATTACAACGCGAAGAAATTATCCAATTAAGTCCACACGTGACCACTTGCCATGACGCTGCAGTTATGCTGCCCGAAGCGGGGCCTAGTTTGGGCTCGAATCCTGTCTGCCTAACTGTCCAGCTGCAAATCGGAGGATTACACAACGGCCCTACAACCAATTCATTGTCATAGAAGTTAAATGAACTTGCTGTAATCCAGATTATCAAAATGTTGCATTTTAATTGGTGAATAAACCAAACGGATTGCGCAGATTGGTCAGAGCTGGTTTAATTGTTTCACCGTGAATAGACAGAAAAGCTCATCATCATCATCATCATCATCATTAACATTATTTAAAGTTTGGTTTAACATAGTACATGATACTAATTCACTCCACCTGTAAAGTAAACTATTTGATAATACACAAAATGTACTGTATATATCTAAACAAAAACGTTATAAACACAGTCTGCAGGTGCACTTGTCACCAGTCCATGATTTTATTTGATTCTTAGCTGGTAATGACTAGTGTTACATTCTTGATATGAAGGGATCCATCATGTATCAGATATCATTAACTTTTGACCTCTAATTGATCTCTTTACTGGTATTCAGAAAGGCAATTAATTATTCACTATAATTCAAAATGGTAGCCTTCAAAATGGCTGCCTTTGTCATGGAAAATATTTGATTTCTCTACACGTGCACACAACAGAGGAAAAGTTACTATGATTTCGATGGTAATTTCAAATGACTGACCTTCAGCTTGGAATAAGAACATATCTATCATGTGACAATCTTACTGGGAATTGTACCAGCACTCTATGCATCTATATAATTCGTTGCTCGCTAACAGCGTTGCAGATTCGTGGAAAGATTGAAATGAAATAAGGTGAATATTGTATGCTGTTATTCATTCATTATAGCTTTTCAAGCATAGTTTATCTGCTTTTTCTTTACCTCCATATTCATCGTGCATTTGGTTAAAAGCTTAGTGTGCCGGAGAACGAAGAATGATTATTGTCAAATTCGACTCATCTCTAGGGAAGACAGGCACTAAACCCTTTACGAAACGGTAGTAACAAACAACAAAACGAAGAGGGAAGCCAGTCGTTTTTATTCGACTTTACCCATCCCCATGAAATGTAAATGAATGGATAGATATTAAAAGTAATGCAATATTGTTCTCAGACGTGCTTGTAATACTATGGTATGATCTAAAGTCATCAAGGGCGCTGAGAATTTGGAAAAGTAACAGTATTTTGAATCTACTCTTAGTTTTCTTTTATTCATTCGAAGTTCTTTAGCCTCACTCGAAAGCAGAGAACATTCATTTTGGCATCAAAAGATGCCAGATTTAGAGCAAATTATCTTTCAAAATCCCATGGAAGAGAAACAACACAGTGACAAAAGAATGCAGTTTTGATTTGATCATAATATAGGCCACCATAATGGCGCGTTGCCCTTAATACTCTTTGTGAAGCAATGCTTACGATATCGCTTTGCGGAGAACCAGCCGTCACAAGCAAATCTCAAATTCATGCCGTCAAATGTGTATACTCTTTTAGCAAGGAAAGCATTCTCTTGTTCAAGTCACTCTCAACTCAAGCTCTTTTCTACTTGATTACTTTTTACAACATTTCAGTTGGTGCACTGACCTTAACATCACATTTGACATGGATGAAACCACAACACTTTGTGTTACTGTTCAAAATGGTGAGCATTTGCTGTCAGGTCCTGATTGGCTCAAAGTTTCTGATTCAAAGACATTGATTGATGTCCTTGTGGAGGTTAGCGGTACCCAAGCACTTGGCCATCAAGTTCAAGTTGTCGTTTCAAAAGAACCAAGTTTCACAGAAGCAGCTTTGGTGCAGGTTTTAAATCCCGTATCGATGCTTCGGATCAGTGGAAGTGTTTACGTTAAGTTCCTGTTGAAGTCAAGTGTGCTTCCAGTAGAGGTTTGTGGCACATGATTAAAGAGCCATTGTGACCTAGGGTCTTTTGCAGGCGAGTTGCAATTCCAGACGGTCTCAAAATCAAATTTTGGCGCAGCGGAAAAGTGAATTCACAATGCAATAATCAGCCACGACTCCATAGGGGGGTTGACCCATGGTTAGGGGGCGAAGAACCAAAATTTTCCGATGATAAAATATCAACAACAACAGCAGCAACAGCAGTTATAGGAACATGCAATTCATCTATGCAAAAGATGACCGAGCTAGATCCTCAGTAGCTAAAATTTAGCCATAGTTCGCAGTCCAAACTTGCAATCAACACAATCAGTGAATATCAATCAAAGGTATGTCGCAAATTCAATAGTTCCTGTTTGACTTTATTTTCTAACGATAAAATAGCCATGCTTTTATGCATTATTTCTCCTCAAAATCCTCCACACAAAACATCCGACGAGAGAACACGATTTCCGAAAAATGATCTCCTGGGGGAGGGTTGCTCCGCCCCCAGGTCCCCCATTGGCTTTGACCCGGCCAATGATTAAATAAATTGATAGAAAACTTCAAATATTGTTGGCTTGCCTGCTAGTTTAAGTACTGCAGTGATGATCCATCTTTCCGCTGTGGAAAAAGTTGATATTGTGAACCTGAAATCGCAGCATGCCTGCAAAGGACCCTGGGTGACAATGGTTCTTTTTTGGCCAATTATTTTTCTTAAAAAGGTTACTCCTTTTAGGCCAGCTCTTCCAAGTTTTATTTCCATTAGCAAAATGCAACATGCAAGAATCCCATTCAAGGGAAAACTTAATTCAAGACATCAAAGATACAAATTACTAGGAGCAGTGCAATGCTCGACCAGCGATAGCATCTGACCTCAGTTCAGGATGGGGGAGAGGGTCGATTTGTATGTACTACAATTTTGCCAAATAGAGTCATGCAAACTACTTTGTAAACTTTGAGATATTTAACTCCATACGTGAAGATAATTCAGGTAACTGAGGTAATGATTGGAGAAATAAATTCCCGAAGTCTTTGCAAATTTTCGCCACTGTCCCCTTACCTCCATTCTGAAAATGACAAAATCAGTTATGTACTCTGGAGTACCGAATAAACGGAGGG
Organism: Aurelia sp. 4 Dawson et al 2005; assembly: GCA_964019985.1. NCBI lineage: Eukaryota > Metazoa > Cnidaria > Scyphozoa > Semaeostomeae > Ulmaridae > Aurelia > Aurelia sp. 4 Dawson et al 2005. The sequence goes on along the minus strand of OZ026494.1, from coordinate 9,702,798 downwards.
GGGTGAGAATAATCGGGGGGGGGTTGGAAATGGTTCAATATAATAATTATCGGGGGGGGGTCTTGGAGAAATAGAAAATAGTCGTTTTCTAAGGTAAACACGTCTCTTATATATATTTATGTGAACAGTGATGTTACTAATGCATTTACTTTTGAGTTCTGTTTCTGTTGAATGCACTACTTGTGACTCTTTCTTGCGTTTATTCAGAAATTATGTTTACTATCATTTCATTTTTCCAAAAATTGATAAAAGGTGGGTTGGAATAAGAGCGGGGGGGTTGGACAATTTTTCAAAAATTAATGAGCGGGGGGGGACGATTATTCGGTACTCGAGAGTAAGTCATCAACCAATAATACCACAATTTTTCTCACTCCCAACAATGATAAGACCACGTACCAACGACATGTTTAATGACAGAAGTGAACCCTCTGGGTATGCAACTAATAAGCCTTCTTTTTCTTTAAAACATAGCTTTGCTCAGGAAATAAATTCAGCTTGAAGGAACGTTTTCTGGGAATACGAATTTCGAAAAAGCAAAGTCATTAAATAGTAGAAAACCTATTTAACTTTCAAGAGAAATTCCTCTTACCAACAATGGAACTTCGGTCTGAGACATTTTTCCCCTTGATGAAATCAAGCTTAAATCCTTAATCTTGGTTAGTCTGGTCCCCAATATGGAAGGCCTTTGAAAGGTCATATAAATACTTATATTCATCTTATTTTGCAGCATAAGTACATGGACAATAAATGCAAGGCCGAAAGGGATACAGACATTTCACCATTACATTTTCTACAAAGGTATGTGTCGATGCAATAATTTGGAAGCTAAAAGAGCGAGGATTTTATCATCTATAGTTCCTGATCATACGAAATTCCATCTAGGGTCATCTTAAAGACCATTAATACTTTCAATTTTACGACGTTTTGCTCCCAGCTCGTGTAATCTCTACGTTGTCTGTCTCGACAGAAATCATTAAAAATTTTTCCAGAGTCGTTAAAGATTGTCTAGACTTTTCTCTCTCCTTCGCTTTTCCTTCGCAGCGTCTTCTTCGTGGTTTACGCCCCCGCAGAAGTAACTATGCTCCTTAGTGCTGATATATCTCGGAATAGACTTGGAGCAAGTCTAAAGATTGTCATACCCAGTTCACGAAAAAATTTCTTATCTGTGATCGGAGAAAGAGGAGACCGTACTAGAAGATCATACTTTTGTACCAAGTACTGCTAACCTCCTACTAGCTGCAGACAAAAATCTTTACCGACATGATTCTGTTACTCAATTTGATTTAATTCATGCCATTTATTCATGTGAAGTTGTTTTTCAGACCTGCAACGATATCAAATCCGGAGGAACAAAATGTATTCAGCACCATCAATGACACGTTTGACAAGCCATTCGAATCTAACTACCTGAATAAGCTTTTTAATGAAAGCAAGCTGTCCCCTTCCACAATTCGAAGCATCAAAGAGGAACTTGCAAAAAAACATCAAATTAAGAACACAGATAGCCTTACTACCTGGCAACAACAAAGCGAAATAGCGATAAACCAAGGAACCGACAAACAACAGACAAAAGTGATTACATCACCAGAGAAAGAGCTCGTAAGATGGGGTCATACTGAGACAGAAAGTGTCTCAGCAACACAAGAACATTCAGGTACTAAAACGCAAGCTGCAGCTGAAGATAAGCTCCAAGAAAGTGACAATATCAAGGAAATGACCAAAAAGGTATCGTTTATGCTGTATTTTACAAGAAGATTTGTTGACTGCAATACAGCCAGGACTTTATGCCACCACACTTCAAGAGGTACACGGTCGGTTAGAACTACGGTTTCACTGAAAAGTTACACGTATTTTTTGAAAGAAGCTGCTTACAAGAAACTCAACCCTCAGATCGCCAAAAAATTAAGAAACAATAAATAGGATATGTATTTCAAAATGGAAATGTTCGTCATATCTTTACTCCATTTAAATTTGTTTCCTTTATTATATTACTCTAGAAGAACTTGAGTAATGCCTAAAAATTGAAGATGCTTCAAGAAATGTTGTTTTGAAATGTTCAACGGGACATAGGTGGTCACGAAGATTGCTACGAAACCTTAGAAAAATCGTAGGAGATTGCGAATACTCAAAGCTTTAAGTACTGGCGCAGATTCTTAGTTTCTCATGAAAAATACGTGTATCTTTGCTTTGATTCAGTTTTCAGAAGAATAGGATGGACCATTCAAAACAAACAATCGATAACCTACTATAGTTTAAGATCATGTACTGGTACAGCTTTGATCTGTCACAAAGTCGCTAGCTCACACTCATCCAGAACAAAGCATTTCTACTGGGTGGCCCAAAAAAATTGTACCCCGTTTGTTTGGCTACTGTGGAGGAGGTATAGATTCACTTATCTCTGTTTTTTACACAGCTGCATAGATCCAGCTGCAACTTAGAGTTTGAGACCTTGTTTGAGTCGATCCGACATGGGATCGCTGATTTCAAAATAAAGTACGTTTTCAAAGAAAGGGCTCTGGCATCGTATTAAAATTTTCCCTACACCTTATAAAGGTAGAAATGTTCTCTCTTATGAATGGAAAACACTGCTTGATAGATTTACGACGCTAGACCTTTTTCTTTGAAACTGATTTTGACATTGTTTTCGAAGAAACCACTTACCTTGCCTTTTCCCTGACACAAATCATAACCACTCGTCAGATTGACTCATACAAGGTCTAGAACTCTAATGCCCCATTCACACTTCAAGTTAAAGCAGCTTAAACTAAACCAGGTTTCTGAATATGGCCTTCTGATTGGTCTTTCCAACAAATCCAGTCATTTGCTTGGTTGAAATTTAAACTGGTTTAGATAAAGCTGGTTTAACTGTGTCAGTGTGAATGCAGCATAAGTTGAAGCCTGACCTATGCAACTGTGTAAAAACCGAGATGATTGAACTACATCTCCTCCTCAGCAGCCACAGAAAAGGGACACATTTTTAGGACACTTTGTACAGATGTAAATAGCAGAATTACATCGGATTAGCAGGAGCATCTCGAACGGGAGACTGATTCATTGCTTTTTGTTACGGATACCAAGTTGTACTGCTACAGTAGAATACTTTATCGCCGTAGCAAGAGTGTAGCAGATGAGCATCCAGTTTACAACGCTCCTCCACTTTTGCTCCTTCTGTCTATAGAATTATTTTCTTCTGGAGCTGTGTAAACGCTCTTGAACAGTGCCAATTTTGTTGTGCATTGATACTCTACCATCTGCTTAAGAGCAGCGATGCCGTTGGATAAACTAAACTTTCAAAAATAGCACACCTTAGACTGACTAAACATGTAAAGTCATACCCTTGGCTAAACAAGAGGCTTTAAAAGCATACCCTTGAGGGCGGCAAGCCTTTGGATTTAATGTTTGAAATCATCCTCTCCCTTCCCCCATACTAACTACTTCAATACCAGTTTCCGTTCCGTTCATTGAATTGGATGCCGCCACTGCGCTTCATCTGGTTATAGCGATTATCAGTTATCAAGGAGCACAACTACGAAATGTAATCATTCTACCCTCCCCCAAGCTATCGATATAGACACAAAGAGTTCTGATTCAAAAAGTCTTGGCACACCAATTTTTCGTCTTTGACTAAAACTCTAATGGTGCATTTGAACATCATATAATACAACCTTTCCAAATATAACAAATTGTCATTGGTCTGGACTATTGTCTGTGTCATAGGAAGCTAAGTTAAATTTGAGTATCGACAGAAAATAATTCGAATTGCAAAATGGAAGGAGAGCCTCAAAATTACTGCAGCAGAACTTTCACTTCATATAATTTGTTTCTAAACAAAAGTCAGTTTTTTATTCGATACGATAAAGTCATTCCTTTCCAAAGCGAACAGGCATAAGAGAAACTTATTTCTAAAAGCGTTATCTACGAGATCAGAACCCTATTTGTTGTCTCTTTGCAGGAGCATTTGACATCTACTGCCATGGAAGCTGAAGTTTTGAAGACTGTTATGAAACAAGAGGGGAGTGAAGGTAACTAAAAATGAACGAAAATTGACATGGTTAATACACCACTTCAACGGACGATTGCGCTAAAGATGGCGGCGAAGAATCTTTCACCAAGATGCACTGCTTTCGAATTCCGAATCTTTAACGATCCGCAGTGCATATTGCTAAAAAATTTTTCTCCGCCATCTTTAGCACAATCGTCAATTAACAGCCTCTTTTTAGAAGTTATTCAAAATTCTTCCATATGAAATTATGGAGGCCCAATTCGGATTTAGCATCTAAACTATAGTTCAACTGCAATTTTTCGTGTTGCTAGCGGCTGTAATGTTAATTGGCAATGTAAAGTTTAAAAACCTATAAGGGATTCGACCGTGAAAATGACTCGGGGTGTAAAGTTACACCCCGAGCGACTCTTCGCAGTCAAATCCCTTGTAAATTCTTAAATTTTACATTGTTGTAAAATCAACGTCACAAATACCAGCAATTTTTTTATAAACACGTAACCAGAGTAAAGTTTGGGTGCTAACTCCGAATCTGGGCTCGAAATTTCCAAAAGAAGAAATTTTGACAAATTTTCAAAATGAGGCCGCTTAATGGAAATGGTCCATTCGTCTTGTACCGCATCTATCTTCATCTGTCTGATGAACTAACGTTTTAAAAGCAAGATTGTCTACCGGGTGAAAGAAACTTTTCAAGTTTGGCTGGCTTTGGGATAAAAAATATGTCCCTCAAATTCAAAACTGAAATGTTAGTCTATGGGTGAAAGGGTAACTTCGATTGGAAAATTTTGTTTGGTAAAATCACAAATCTTTAAGACCTGACAATTAGAAAATACCTGTAAGAGGCTTATATGGGAATCGAGAACGTAACATCTAGCCCATAATTTATGTGCCATTGGAGTTTAAATTCGATGCCATTGTCAGTTTCAGAGATAAAATCTTGATTTCAATAGCAAGCAAATTATGGACCAGAATGAAATGTGGAATTCTTATTCCCAAACATGCCTCTTACCAGTGTTTTCCAATTTTGAGAGTCTAAATGATGAGGTACTTTACCAAATCTAAGTTAGCCTTTGATTGATAGATGAGCAGTTTAGTTTGAATGTCGGTTGCATACTCTTTATTGCATAGCCATCCAAATGCTTGAGATTTTGTTGACTGACCCTGTATGTCCATTAGTATTATGAAACATTTGAAAGAATGAAAAAAATAAAAAGCATAAAAGCATTACTGACAAGCACTTCATTCTCCAAACACTTAGTTGTGATGCGCGCTACGACAATAGCCCATTTGTCTTATAAACTGATATTGCTTACAGGGAAAGATACAAAGACTCTCGCTGAAAAGATCAATCCTCTCAAAGCAAGCAGATCACATGCTTCAAAGGTAATTTCGATTACAACTGGAATTGGTTGCTCTTAAAACAAAGTTTAAGCCTATTGCATGGAACAAGGAAGACCCATCTATAATAACGCCATTCATGACTGTAGAAAAATTCTTGTCTCTTGCTTTTCGCGGACATATTTCACCTGATATCTAATTGGAGACAGATGGTACTTTTCTTTGCTGTCTCTTTCTCTTGTCTTATTTCTTTCCATATGGTAATTCATATGTAAGTCGTCTTTGTTTTTCGTGATGCCACGGAGAAGTCATGGTATTTTGCACTCAGTGGCATCGTCCTCATAGTGTCGTCGAGTATTTGTAAATAATGTAATTAGTAAAGTTATATTGTAAAATCTAATGTTGGCTAGGTAACACTGATCATGCTGCCTCGATTCCAAACAACAAGGCAGCATTGTAATGGTTATTGCTTGGTGTCATGATTACGCTGCTGTTATTCGAATAATTAGGACGTTTGCGAGAAATTGTTCATATTTGCTATTGTTTTCAGATCGACAGTCAAATTGAAGAAGGGCCATCTGTATCCCAAAGTAGAGGTAGAGCCATGAACTCACTCCACGAAGCCAGGATATAGTTTGTAATACAATAGCACCAGTCACTTGGGCTCACACCTCAATTCAAAGCGTTTAACGGATGCAAACAAAAGAAATTCTCTCAACCAGTAATTCAAAACAAACAAAGCCGCAAAGTGGCCCTGAAACCAGCACGGCAAATTCTCATTTGGTGCTGGCAAAGGGAAGCTTTTAAGAGAAGTTGTGTGCTTAAGACGAAAGAAAAATGTTTAGCGGAAAATGTTTACGTGATTCAGAAGCCGAGCAGAGGGCATTACAAGTTTTGCATATGCATTGCTCAAATGTAAACAGTTATTCCTCAGCTCCTGAGTCAAATAGACCAAATCCGCGAGATGGAACTTTAGATTTACCCTCTCTTAAAAGCCTCCCTTTGTCCGCACCAATTAAGAGTTTGCCGTTCTGGTTTCAGGGCAACTTTGCGGCTACAATTGTTTTGAATTTCTGGTTGAGAGAATTTCTTTTGTCTGCATTTGCTAATCACTTTGAATTGAGGTGTGAGCCAAAGCAGCTGTATTACAAAATCTGCCCTTGTTACTCTGGGAATGAGATAGGGGATCACGTAAACAGGCCCTAGGCAATCTTTTCTCCAGAGTGAGTTCGTTGCTCTAACTCTACTCTTAGATACAAGAGGCCGTTCGGCAATCTGATTGGCTGTTCATCATTTTGCACCGTAACTCCGTCCTGTGTGGGGTAAACGACCTTGGCATGTCAAAAAGCGACGTAAAATCACATTCTTTACCAAGTCCGACCATCATTTGCAACTTATTATCGAAATTCGAAGAATGACGAGCCATTTTATTTTTGAAGCAGCGGTGAAAGTTTCCAAAATTTGCAACTTAGGCCCATTTTCGCTCCCGGGGGGGGGGTACATGACTTGCGGATGGACGGGGGCCTGCCGCCCGGTTTTCAGAAAGGTACCCTCTTCTAATTACCGAAACTTGCTTTCATACCCACTTTTATGATGAATTTTGGCGGAAAACGGCCCATTTTTGGCTATTTTTTGCCAATATCTGGAAAACCCACCCATGTTTATGGCAAATCTGCCGAAAAAGGGACCCTTGTTCAGAGAATTTTGGACCCAAAAACCCACCCATATGGGCGGCACATACCCGTACCCTCAACATGTTATGTTACCCCCCCCCCCCCCGGGTTTTCGCTCCAAACAAACCGAGCTTGTTTTTACATTAAAGGCAGTCTGTCACGCATTTGATTGGTTGATTTGGACAATACGGAGAATAGGAAATTTGAATGGCTGCTTATCCGGTGACTTTCTACGACCATAGAAAGTCAAGACGGTTAGCCCTCCTTTGTTTCAAATACACAGATTCAAAAAAGAAATCTGTTGTGTTGAGCTCTGACTTTGTCGCGGCCAATCTTCAAAGTGTTTGTTCTCAATTTCTCCATTCATTTTCTGCAGAATTATCGCCAGAGCAACGGCCATTTTCCGTCACTTTGCGTTGCCAAGCAACCTGCAAATCCTTAATGGCTCCCAAATTTGCCCATTTTCTGGCTAGACTGATTACAATTCGTCGCAAAATTCTTTCAGTTTTCCTTTATTTTGATATCAACCTATTCGCTGAGCGAGCAATTCAATTCAATAAATAAGTACGTAAGATAATTCAGTTCAATAGATAAGTAGGTAAAAAAGTTTACGTAATAACGAGCGAGAACTGAGACGAATCGTAATAAGTTTAGCCTTATTCATGGGTTTTCAAAATATTCTGATTTGATTTTGATTCCTTCGTCATAGATTAAAAAAGTTATCACACCGGGAACAGCTGGACCAAAAGCTGACAAGAAAGATTCAATAAAAACTGGCATGCCAATTCTATGCCACAAAACATCACGGCCTGTTATAAGTAAAATTACTAGTACTGCGAAATGTAAAAATGTTAGCACAAAGGCTGATTGGAATACTGCAGTTAAAAGTAAAATTGATTGCAGAAGAACTATTACTGGTGTCTCTGCTGTAAAAGCAACTGCAATGAGCAAATCAGGAGCAACATCGAAAAGAGTAAATAGCTTGACAAGGTCTAGCAAGCATGGGAAAGATGAGGAGGGTGCTGCAAGGTCAAACGGCACCGCAAATGCAAGTGCAGAAAAGGATAGGCCTGTGCGAAAGCCCGTGAGGAAAACATTGCTATCAGTCACAAGGACACATAAAGCTACTAATGATGTGCAACGAGCTGGAGGAAAATTAGACATTTCTAAAACTATTACCCGCAATAGTTCTGGGAAAGTAAAAGCAGATAAATCAGACGCAACAAGTACACAGGATTTACATGTTAGCATTTTGAACTCTGTGGATCACGATCATTCTAAACAACAAAGCAAGACATTAACCGTAAAAGCAGGAACAGAAACGATAGATAATGTAAGACAGTCTTCAGTTCAAGGAGACGGAATTAGAGATGAGCTGTCAACTTCAAAGAACGAAGATTCAGGATACGACGTAAGCCTTGGCTCCTTCGACGGCGTAGACGGTAACCAAACAACTCCATTAGCAACAGAGAACTCTATTGACCGTGAAAATAACTGCGCCGAGAAGGAAGAGTCTGGGGCTGAATCAAAGAAGCATCACTCATCGAGTATACAGGATTCATTTTTTGTCAGTGAAGTCAATTTGAATGTTGAAGGCGCATCTGATGCTAATTCTGTATCGAATGTGAAAGGGATAGATGATAACTTTGGATCGAAAGATTTATTGCATGACAGGCAAATTAGTGATAGAAATGATTTTGAAAATACGGATAATGTGGATGGAGTATTTGGTTCTATCATTGATCAATTTACTGAAGAAGAGACTGTTGTAGATGAGATGAATGGAATTATGGAGGCTGTAAAAGATAAGATAGTGGCAGAAGGAAACAGTGCCATTTGTGAATATAATGCCCCAACGGCTGGAGATTCAACTCCGTTTAACGAGGACTCAGAAATCACAAAAAAAGATCTCGTTACAAGCATTACATCGGATAATCAACACGGAATGGATAGGAAAGTAAGGGAAAATCTACAAGAGGAATACCTAAAACCAACCATTGCTGATAAGGTTATCTTTCCAAAGAAAGATGCAGTTGTTTCCACTCGCACCCCATTCTTCTGCAGCTTGTTGGACGATCCCATTACAAGCAAAATTCGGACTTCATACGATTCTTTGGATTATATGGAGTATTCGGAAATGACACGAAAAGGGAAAAGGACAGAGAACGGAATAAAGCGATCTGAAAGTCTTAACGACAATATACTGAGCCCTTCTCATAAAAAATCTGGTTTTTTCCATCATTTAAAAGAACTGACAGTTGACAGCGATGGTAGTACTTTTTTATCAATTGCCACCAAGGTCGACCATCGCTCTGCCGATGACATACAAGTTGCCAGTGATAAACAATTGTCATTAAATTCAAATCGATCTCAATATGATATTGAGTCTGCTCAGAGCAGCTCGAAATGTCATGGGGATAAAGACTATCTGACGTCTAGTTCTAATATGTTGAATGTTACTCACGATAGAGATATGGACCATGACTTCAGCTTGTTTAGTAACAAGGAATTAGAAGTCAATCATGATACCAAAAGTGAAGTACCCGCCAGCCTTGCGGAAATTGGACGGGAATCAGCGATAAGCAGAACGTTTACTCTTGAAGAAGAGAACAATGATGACGCTACGGCAGGGCCTGGTAAGTTTGTATTTGTATTACATTCACCTTTCGAGTAATAACACAACGTTTGCAAATTCAACGAAATGTGATTATTCTAGCGCTGTAGTTAAGGATTTCCAGTTTCACTAGCATAAATGCTCTCGATTTTCGTTCGAAGCTACTTTTTTGTAATCTACCCAAGTAAATGTGAAATTTTCTTCAAACTGATGATAAGTTGTCCTCACAGCAATGCTTGAAACATAGATGAAGTCATGAATCAATTTCATGGAAAAATTCATATTTCGAAGGAAATGAAGTTGGTATCGGCAAGAAGAGTAAACGGATGAGAGGGAAGGACTAGAAGGAAAGGATTTTTCATCAGACGATTTCTTCCCGAAAATGGCCAACATATGTAAATTTTCAACGCGCCCTACGTATTTGTAATTTGTTTTCCCCCTTAGTATATCTAGCCTCACTGTCGCTATCTTCAAGTTGAAGATGCATTTTTTCGGGGATTATACCGAATAAGTCATTGCATATTAGTTAACACTTTATTACTAGAATTATCTATCATAAGTTAATATTGGTTAATTTGCCGACTCTTTTCTATTTTCACCCAGTATAAGATTGACCAAATGACTTCCATCGCTAGATAAAGCAAAGAGCTGTCCAAGAGCCTCAGAAGTAGTGGATAACAGGGCGTACCCAGGCAACATTGCAACGAATGATAATCGTGAACCAGAATCGAGCAAGGTAGGCACGTGAGAAAGCCCTCTTCATTTCAGAAAGGACTCCTTTTTTTTAGTACACTAATATTCACTTTTTGTGAAAATGTCTCTCATTTTTGTTTGTTCTAATGTCCGGGTCGCAGTGGCTTTTCTAACGGGGACTGTATTTTTTACTCATTCGGTACAAAAAGAATTTCCCACAAAGATATATGGACGGATAGATTTTTGAACAAATTTGAACCAAGCTTCTCAATTTATTTACTTGCATGATTAAGCCAAAGATGATGGGATGGGGGAACCCTCTGCGTTCGTCAAGAGCCTTGTTTCCACTACAGAAACAGTGTTTGCTTTTGAACAGGAATGGTTCAAAGTGCAAAGAAAGTGAGGGCAGATATACGTTATGTATCCTGACTTAATTGAGCGCAAATTTAATAATGTGTTTTACCTCAATAGTGTCATGGTACATCCGGGATCCTTTGCAGTGATGCAACAACTACTACTAAAAACGAAGAGGTTCATCCAGAACTTGATCATGACAAGGACATAGAATGTCACATACGAAGACAATGGAACTTTCAATTTGGGGTAAGAAGAGATTTTTTGCTTGAGAATTCAAAACAAGAATGATAGACTGATACCATGAAATGTTTTATCTGCAGATTTCAGATCTTTGCATTACTTGATTCAGAATTTAAGATCCTGCAATTAAACATCAGAATTCGGATCAAATTTCTGTTTGAATAAAAAAGAAGTGATTTCTGATTCCATTGAAATATGCCAGCAAGTTCCGTTGAAAATTTTGTCGGATTATCGGATTTCACCACCCATCAAAGGCCCTACCCTGCAAGACCTCCTTTCTAAATAATCTATCTTTTGATTGGAAGGGAGTTCCTTCACTGAGCGATGATTCTTGCAAAATCAAAATGGTTATAGTTTTAGGCATTAAATGTTTATGCCTGTCAAAATTAATTTCATGAACATCCGATATTTTGACGGAAGTAAAGTTATTTAAATATGCTTTAACTGCGGATCTTTGAAGTTCTCAAAACTTTTAGCCATGCTTATCTTTTCTCGTAGATCATGGACCAGTTACTCTTAACATCTATAGTTGATCTCTCACGTGACCTTAATGCCTCTGCTGAAAGGATATCGCATAAATTAAAGTAAGTCACGTGTTCTTTGTAATTTTCCTATTTATTCGATCGCATCATCAACTCTTCCTCTTTGCCTTCAGCGGCCATATAGACGCACCACGTTCTCAGATTTCTACTATACCAAGTGTAGAATCGGTTGAAATCTAGGAACTTGAAATGGCCTAAATGAAGCATGAAATATGCGTAAATTTTGGATCAGTTTGCATTGATATGCTGAATCGGACTTCTGGTGTTTACAACTTTGTAGTCGACTATTAAAAGAAAGCGAGACTTGAACAAGTCCAAACTTTGTATGGAGTTTATGCTACCATGCTTTGAGGAAACTTCATACAAATTGTTGCAGACGGGTAAGGTGCAAAATTCCAGCTCTTTCGAATGAACATGCAGCATCCCAAAGTCGGTAACATACTCACAGAAAACTCGCAGCAAACTCTGCGCAAATTTGCTGCAAGCTAAATTCAGGGTCTGCTAAATACAAGCTAAATCCAAACACGCCTCTTTCAGCATAGGGATGCAAGGTTTATCTTTGCCTTTCGACAGCTACTAATGATTGATGACGTATTGAAATCAGCAATGGGAGGACCACAGGGGTGACAGATCTATCCAGTGTACTGCAGAGCTATAGAGTGTCACAGAAAAATGCAACTCAGCTTGAAAATTGAAAATCTGGAAAAAATTGACAAAATTTGAGTTGATGTAGTGTGTACCATCTTAAGGTTCTTTCAAATGATATTCAGTTTGAATACATCAATGGAATCATTTATCTTTTAATTGATGCTTTGGTACTTATGGTCGATTTCAAATGCAGCATGCTGTAAGAGCGAAATCAAACCCTTAAAGGGTTTGTACAAGGCTATAAGCCTGCATTTGCACAGAGCAGAAATATCTAAAAATAACTCATTGAAGTTGATGGCCCACACGTGTAGTTAATAATCGATAGCCAAAGAAACAATGTTGTGTTTGTGCATTTTCTTTGCTCTATTTATAGAGAAGCCTATTTACCATTGTACACTCCCGTTAAAGATAAAAGATCGCGAAACAAATTTCGTCAAAATATTTTAGGCCTAGAAGCACTTGAAGTGAAAGGAAAAGATAACTTTATTCGTATGTGATGCATTTTTTGATGATTATAAGATAAGCACTCATAAAAATGAATTTTAGTCTATGCAAATGCCCTATCGCTGTCTGGTACCTAAAATGGGCAATACTTGCGAAAACGTCAGTGAAGTTATGAATGGGTATTTATGTTTACTTGTTCTTCCATGTTATCACTTTGACTAGTTAGACCAGTTTTCATAATCAGTGCTATAAAACCAGCACATGCATTTTTTTACGTTTTAGCTTAGGATGGCACAAGGTTAGCGCCCGAAGCATTCTGAATTAGATTTATCGGTTTGGCAGAGCCGAAGCTGCGCACACATGCGCAAAACTCTTAACTTTGAGTCCCCTTAGTATCCCGCAACAGATCCCAAAATTCAGCAACACTTCATATTTTGTTCCTCGGGCCTTTAGCTCTTGATTTTTCATTTTAAATAGCTTATCTATCCAAATACTTCTTTATCTCAGATTGATCAATGACGTCATTTTACGCAGTTTCTGCTCGGTCTATCGATTTGTCATAATATTATCATGACTCATAGTATTACTCTAAAAAACTTGGCCCTATTTAGGCCCAAACTTCGCAGTTCCTCCACTACCAATCAGATTGCCAGATTTGTGAATTACTATTTTTAAGGTGTAAATGTGATAGAATTTTCGATTCGAGTGAAGAATTGAAAACACTCCCACGGGGTTGACATTCGAAGCCGTGATTCTTTCATAATTCCATTGATGATTGAAGAAAATAGGGCCAAGTTTTTCACTGTTTCATTATGAGTGCCTCTTGAGCAAGGTTTACCACAGAGATACAAGGGACTCATCGTCATCAGTCTTTCATAAAACCTAGTTATCATTGGAAAGAGGATAGATCGTACCTTCAGATAGTAAGCGTCAAATTGATTCAAATCTTGTCATTTTCTAAAGAATCTTGAGTGAAGGTGGGCTGTACTTTTTCTAAAATACCCAGTAGTATAGTATACCATCCCTTTTTTGTGTAACTGTACCAGTTGAAATTTTCCTTCATGTACAATGTACCGGTCACATGTAAGTTAATGAATGTATCGGTTTTTATAACTTCAAAAGGGTGTTTAAGGTAATTCATTTGCTTTACTAGACTCAATCCACTCGTCCCAATGTCTTCACGCCCTTCCACTCTTACAAGCACTGCAACGGAAATACGTTCTTGCGCAGGAGAATGAAAAATGTCGGTTCGCTCAAACATAGAACAATAACAATACCGATTCAATTCGTTTATAAATTGTTGTTGTTGTTGTTGTTGTTGTTGTGATTGGGACTTTTTATTGAGTCTATTACTTTATTTCATTTCAGTAGAACAAAGAGTCTTAGTCATATTGAAGAAACACGTGGTAGCATCACTGGAAGAACGAGCATTGTTGATAGGGTAAAAATTGTGCTAGTTGAAATAATTCAACGCAGGCATATGTCTTGCTCTCATTTCTCGAACAGCACGCCAGGCAGTTTCCTGCATTCTTACTAGAATACTAAACCGGATGGCCTAAGATTAACAAAAAACATGACACTCTTGTACACAGTTCAGCATTGATGTACTCTTTACCATCGTATTAAAGCTACACTCCCATAAATCTGCCCAATGCTGCTGGGGCTTGGCTACCCTTCAGATATTTTTCAACCTTTTCGTAAATCTTTCCTCATAAGCATCAGACAAACATAAGGCTGCATTTCCTCATCATTAGGGCAATTTGGGCTTTGAGGGAATTAGCCCCTCTCCCGAAAAGCAAATAACCCTCCCGAAGGTGAGGTTGGAAGGAAAACCTGCATTTTTCCCGCCACAGAACACGAAGCGAGGAAATGAAATGAAACGAAGCAAAGTGTTCCCCCCAACCCCAAACCAAGAGGAGAGAAACAGCGCAAGACCCCAAGCCAAATAGGGTCGAAGCGAAAATAAGATGAGGAAATGCAGCCCCTGCAAGCGATAGCTAAAAGATACCTCGAAATACTTGCATTGCTAACCATAGGCGAAAGTACACATGATATGAATGAAAACGAAATTTCTCACCAAATCAGAGGCTCCATGCCTCGTGCTAAACCAATGTAGACTTGCACTACAAATAGCCAACCAAATGGCCTGCTCGAACGAAGCTGAAAAGGAAAACATGGCTCGAAGGCCACATACACGTAACACACAAACACAAGCAAAGCCTGAAGGCCATTTCAACCAACATTGCTCAACTCGCTGTCGAGACTTATAGCATTTTGATTTGCAACCACTCAGCACGAGTGTGCAAAATTTACTAAATTCTCAAATCAAACTCTGTTTTATACTGCATTGGAACCATGCCGCATGCACGACTATCAATGAACACGCAGATGATGAAAAATGTTGCATCTCTAGAGAGTTAAAACAAAGGTAGTCTAAATTGCCAGATTTGTAAATCTGTAACAAGAACAATGCAAAGCATATTCGTTGCTTTAACTCCAATTAGAATTTCATTCTAATCGTCATGATAAGGCGTATTACAATTTCTATGTATATCCCAGTCCAGCTCCTGGTTTGACTTTACTCATTGCGTGCTGTCATTGTCGTAATCGTTATTCTCGTGGTTCTTCGTAAGCGTAAAGTTTCGAAGCGTGTTGTGATTGCGTGCTTTCTTTGTAAGAGATCCCCCTCTCTCTCTCATGGCGAGGGGTGTCTTAGCCACAGGATGGCCATCTCAGAAACTCTGGCGTAAATAACAAAATACAACACTAGTCTCGTTTATGGTTACAATTTCTTTTTCGTTTTTGAAGCAACCACTAATTTTGTCTTTTCTTTGCCATGAATCAGCAACCATTTACCAGATTGAGTTAAACAAGGCTTTAAGTTTAAGTTTAAGCAAGACTCTAAGTTGAAGCCAGACCTATACAACTGCTTAAGAACTGAGATAACAGGATATGCAGCTCATCCACAGAGTCACACAAAACGGGGCACAATTTTTTGGGACCCTGCACCAGCCTGACGACGAGATTCCTTGTATTCGTTCATTTTTTCAATCTGATTATATATTTTCCCTCATACAAGAAAACCATTCAATTCAATGTGAGCAAAAACTGTCCATTTCAATAGTAATGCTACTGAGATTTATGTAATGAGTATATTGTCATACAGTGGAACGTTTATTGATGGACGCTTCTATACAATAGACACCTCCTAACAACGGACAAATATTTTCA
This sequence comes from Aurelia sp. 4 Dawson et al 2005, assembly GCA_964019985.1. Classification (NCBI taxonomy): domain Eukaryota; kingdom Metazoa; phylum Cnidaria; class Scyphozoa; order Semaeostomeae; family Ulmaridae; genus Aurelia; species Aurelia sp. 4 Dawson et al 2005. The sequence continues at coordinate 9,687,018 of OZ026494.1, read as the reverse complement.
TTCCAGAATGTAGCTTGACAAAAGTTGACACCCCTTTATGGTGGAAACTTCTCTACAACACACAATAATATTGGACTCAAAATTTTCCATTTTATCGAGGCTCCACTTTATCGTAGAATTAGTTTATATATTTTTCAAAGATTTGTGTATGTTTTCGCAGGAAAGTGAAGAGCTGTTTCACAACTTAAAAAAGTTAGAGAGAGAACTTAGAGGTGAGTCTTCAAATTCATGTGAGAAATTGACTGAAAATATATCGCTCTCTGAGGTAACGATAATGAGTTGGATTCGGGGGTCGGCAAGAAATTTTATAAGGCTAGAGCTAAACTATATCGGAATGCTATCGGAGCGGAGTGACTTTTTCTCCGTAGTGATATTTGGGGTAGCAGTTAAACTAAGACGCTTCGCTTGCTCCTACGCCATATTCCTCCGCAGCTCTTGTCTACAATGCAGGGCGCCTTTGCAGTCTAGTGCCAAATTTTATTGTTTGCTAATTTGAAGTTTCATTGTTTCTAAACAAAGTATATTGGATCTATGCATTTACACTAGACTGATTACGAGCCGAGGTTTCGCTCCTCCGCCAATTTGATACACCCCGCTACAACTACCCAGTCGGAGCTGCCTTGGTTTGGCAAGCAGTAGTCTCGTTTTGGTGAGCGATAACTTGGACTCAGACTCATTGTAATCAGTCTGCGATTATACTTTGACGCTTTGCTACGGAGTGACTCCGTTTTGATTGTATCCACTCATATTGCCAGTCACTTCAAACTTGCTTGCTTTGTTGTCTGGTCATCATTTTGCTTGGAATATTGCCCCGTGGTTAGAATAAATATGTAGGTTTTTATCAGTAACGTCAAACTAAAATCCTGACATTTGATTATCGTTGCAGGGATCGAAGAAGCATTTGATAGGCAAGCAAGCTGAATTTGAGTGCTCCAAGAAGGACCAGTCACATCCTAGAGCGTAACATGTTGTGTTCCCAGATTATCACAATACCGGGTGAGTCAAATAGAGTTTATACGTTTTTGGCGGGCTGAGTAATAAAAAGCATGCGGCAGAACTCAAAACTAAGATTGCAATCTATCAGTAAAGCGCCAACTTGGATGTGAAAATTTTGTTTGGTAAAATCACTCATATTTAAGTCCCAAAAAAGAAAATGTCTGCGGTGTTTGTATCGGAACGAGAATTTTACGTTCCATCCTGGTCCATGATTGACATGGCATTGAAATTTAAATTCAATGCAATCGTCAGTTTCAGAAGTATTACTTCAATTTCACTAGAATGTAAATCAAGGACCTGAATAGAGCCAGAAATTCCTGCTCCCATAAATGCCTCTTCCAGAAATACAACTTATCACATCTAAATATGAGTGATAGGACACCCAGTGTGTAGCAGTTTGAAATTTGCATCAGAATCGAGCCACCTTAACTTATTGTTTTTTGTGTTTTGAACTTATTTTTACTTGGTATACAACCACCTTTCATTGTTTCGTAATTTTGAAAGTTTTCGGTAGTGAGCCACCTTAAGTGCAGAGCCAACCTTAATTGTAAAGCTCTAAGAGGGCTCCAAGTTTTTCCCGCTTAGAGTTTTAGATTAAGGTGGCTCTGCACTTAAGGTGGTTTACTATCAAAAACTTTCAGAACCACGAAACAGTGAAAGGTGGTTGTATACCAAGTAAAAATAAGTTCAAAACATGAAAAAACAGTAAGTTACGGTGGCTCGCTTCTGATATAAATTTCAAACTGCTACACACTAGCTATCGCTCATGATCTAAGTTGGCATTTAAGCCCGGGGGGGGGGAGTACTTGACCTACATTCGTGTGGGGATGTGCCCACGATATAAAATTTTTTCACCCTGCTCCAGAATTTTTGCCTTCAAATGATACCCTGTTCTAGAAAAAATCGGTAAAAAGTATACTCAAAGACACAAGAATTTGACTAAATAATAACCTGTTGTAACAAAATTTCCTCTTTTGACATGTTTTGAGAACCTGCTCCAGAAAACTTGCCTTCTTTTGATACCCTGTTCTCGAAAAAATAGGCGAAAACGATACCTTGAAAAACGGCACATCCCTGTCGGACAAATATACTAAGTACCCCCCCCCCCCGGGCATTTGAATGTTAGATGAACATTCTAGTGTCGAATATCTGCCACATACTTTTTATTGCACAGCCCAGCAAACGTGTTAACTCTTTTTCAACTCAACTGGTAGTTGGTTGTATTTCAGTGTATAATTCCCTTTAAAAGGTATCTGTAGCAACGTTATCGATAAAGACTTTGTTGCTACAGCAAGTGTGTATATTTGCTAAATCTTTCTTAATTTTGCATTATAACTGAGGAAGCTCATGATTTATTATCGATAAAGACGTTGAAATGATACCCTGGGTAGCAGAGCCAAGAAATAATAAAAAGAAAAAATAAAGGAGGAAAGAAAGTTCTTCCTCCTTGCTTCCTTCTCTTTCTCCTCTTCCCGATTTTCCTTTCATTTGAATTTTGAGACTCTGGTACCCAGGGTATTGAAATGAAATGCTCTTAAAACTCATTGAATCACTCTTCATTATATTTCAAGCTACCTGTTAAAAACTTTTACAGGGTCACCCAAAAATTGTCCGAAGTTTTATAAAATATTGAAAAACGACGATAACATGTATAAGCTCATGGAAAGCTGACCCCATCCTTGAGATTTTGAAATGACTTTCGAGGCCAGAATCTTGCAAATCCAGTGAAAATTCACTGAGTTGCGAGCTCTCAAAGATCGCAACTCAGCTGAAACCGACAGCTCAAAAATACAAGACAGCTGAAACCAGAGACCCTTAGATGACTTGTAATGCAAAAAACCTCAAAGATCGAGGTCAAAAAAAGTTATTCAATTTCATACCTCTTGTTAATATCAGAGCAAACCAAAGAGGACTTCAAACTATTTATTGCTACCGCCATTGTTTCAATTTGCTTCAGAATGCATGTATCCAAGAAACATCAATTGGTGAGAGATTGAATCATTTCCCAACTTTTCCCTGCCGAATTCCTCTTCAGTATTCATATTCTTTAGAGTAAAGTTATCAAAATTCTCTTCAAATTCGATTTGGTTTGCTTTTGGTTTGTTTGGTTTGCATACACGAGAAACAAAGGAAACGATAGTCCATAATGCTAGTTTTACCACAATTGCCACTTAGAAGCCTCTTGTTTCAGTTTTCACGCAAACTTGGAACATTCTGGTGTCCAAAATTAACTACGAATCTCGGGAATGGGGCTAGCTCATCACTTGAGTTCCCTTAGTATATCGTTATGTTTTAATACTTAATCAAACGTCGAACAATGTTCTTGGGACACCTTGTATAAAATAGAAGAGTCCTTTACAGACATTGTTTTGTATATACAAATGTCAAAGATCCTACTTAGTCCTTTTACCATATAGCGAAGGAGAAATAGTGTAAAATATAAACGTTATTTTCGTTTCATATTCATTTTGTCCAGCACTGCAATTGATGACACAGTCCATTATTACAAACAAGTCCTGTCAGATAATATGAAATCGAAACAAAAATACTATTTATCGTCCCATTCTTCATCCCTCGTTTATTTTTTGAAGCTACGATTCTTTGTCAATCTTGAGAGAAAATTTCATTCTTCGGAAGATCGTAGACAAAAATGAAATCTGGCCAATTTGCTGAAACGTTTCGAGTTTATATTGGACCCAATGTAAATTTTCGAAATATAGCTTGTATCCGCACCAGAATGGAACCATTTAGTCAAATTCTCTCAACATATTTGCAAGGTTGACCAACGTGTCTTACAGATAACCAACAAAATAATAAAAAAAGATAAACAACACCATTAACATCAACCCTTTTAAGATCCCTGAAAAATATTAAATAGAGCACTAGAAGGAATTTTCTGAAAATTTACTCGAATTTGACATAGCCTAAAAACAATATCGGGTGAGTCAAAAAAGTTTATGTGTTTGGCCCGCAGTGAAATTAAAAGTATGAGGCTCATATTCAAAACTGAAATGTTAATCTATCACTCAAAGGCTAACTTAGATGAAAAGACTTTGTTTGGTAAAATCACTTATCATTTAGAACCAGAAATTGGGAGAATGCTTGTAAGGTGGATGCTTCGGAACAAAGATTCCACATTCGATTCTGGTCCATAGTTTACTTGCTATTGAAATTAAACTCTATTTCTGAAACTGACAGTGTAAACTTCAACCATACATAAATCATGGACCACAATGGAACCTGGAATTCTCGATTCCCACACAAATCCCTTTCAGGTATTTTTCTAATCGTTTGGTCTTAAGGATGTGTGATTTTACTAAACAAAATTTTCCCATCTAAGTTGGCCGTTGAGTGATAGAATGACATTTTAATTTTGAATATCAGTCACATAATCTTTATTCCATAGCCCGCCAAATGTGTACTATTTTTTGACTCACCCGGTAGAACTGCTTTTTATTGAAGCAAGGACTTATTTCGGCTTTCCTCTGCCATAAACAGCAACCACTTGTTGGCCGTCGTGCAGAATTTACGGATTTTTTTCAAAGAGGTTCTCGAGCCACTCTGAAAATGAATTAGCTACCACTTGTCAGATTGATGCATACAAGGTCTCTCACAATTAAATTCAATTTGAGGTAATAGACGTGATTCCCTGTACAGCAAGAAATCTACATCATATCAACATTATATCATTATGTTGCAAAGACATGTACAAAATTATTTCATGAGTTGCTAAGAGCGATGCATGCTTTTGAGATTTACATCCACATGATATCGAGGCAAGTGATATTAATGGAAGTATTTCAAAAGAATTGATGTCATTGTGAAAGTCGACTATTGATTCTACACTTTCGCAAATCTGTAAAATCCGAAACAATTAATCGCACAGCTCCTCCACAGAAGATACACAAAAGGACACGTTTTTTCGGACACCCTGTACATGGAAAATTTTGTTCTGGAGCAGTATAAACGCTCTTGAAACGTAAGAACTCCGTAGCGCACACCAAAAAGACGGGTTTCTCGGAATTTCGGCTAGGGGTGTGCCACCAAGAGTTTCAAAATGGTACCGTTGGCTGGACCAATTTTGTGAAACTGATACCCTTAGCTAGACTAAATACATCGAAAATGCAATGAGTTGGCTTTCGTAGACAAAGATGCCAAATTTTCTCCTTCCCTAGGTGGGAATCATCAATACTTTGGGTTTCTGCACCGGAATAACTAAAATTTGAATTTTCCTCGACCCAGACAAAGATTACCAAACAGTATACCCTTGGTCAGACAAGAAGTCCGAAAAAGCATACCCTTGTGGGAGGTACCTTTACTGGGGGAAAACTTCCCCGTGGTAGCGGGTATTAGAGTTGTAACTGAGGGATCGGTATAAATCCATACGGAAGTCTCCAAAATATAAAAAGACACTGCAAAGGAGAAAATTCACTTTCGTACATGTTCACAGTCTCTCTAATTACAATCAAATATAATTTCGTCGATATTTTGTCAAAAGATTTAAGTCACAATATTTACTAAACTGTAATTCAATGAAATAAAACCTACCCTGGGTACCAGACGCTGAGATTCCGGTACCCAGAGTAAACACAACCCTGCAAATAAGAACTTTCAAATTGATTTAGAGCCCTCCCTCGCCATAGTCATGGAATCGAAAAACTTCTGCTCTGAAGAAATTCATGTTTATGGCCGTTCACAAGACACTAATTTTGACCAATTTGATAAAGATGTACAAAAGAAGTTATGCGTTTGATATAAGGAACTTAAAAAATTTAGAACTACGATGGCTGAACAAAATTTTAACACCAGAGACTGATCCAAGTTTCTAACCAAAGCTCTTAGGCCTGGTTCACGCCAGGCAGAAATAGTTAAGAGCTGCGATGACAATTTTCCAAGGTCATTTTAAGTGCTTTTTTACCGAACCAAGCTTGAGTGTTAACTAAAGATGGCCGTTCATTAGCATCAGCTGACAGATTAAGGCTCTTATATGCGGGTATTTACTGTGTTCTGATATTGATAAATACGATGGTATCTACCTGTGGAAAAGAACGGGTAAAACTGTGTGTTACATACGATTGGGACTGGAACGGGTGGAGATTTTCAAGGAACTGATATGGTCAATGATCTTTTTGAACCCACTAAGGGCGGCAGCAGCAGCTGAATTGGGGGGGGGGTGATTTTTTTTTAAACAATAGAGAACAACACATCCAATTAATCCTTTTGATGCAGCACCATTGTTTTCAAAATTATCCGGGGACAGGAGTCCTACATTCCCCCTGCTTCCTATGGGGGCCTGAACCCCCTGTGAATCGTAAATTGACTTGACAATGAATCTCTTCGATCTCCTGTTCAAAAACTAAGTCATAAAAAAAAATTGTTGTTTGAAAATCACAATTGACTCTCTTTAATTTAGGGTTTTTTTCTTTGTCACTTGTGTGCTAATCATTCCCTTGCTATTTACAAGAGATTGCAAGATTTATTTTTACACCAGAATTAGCTTTCTTGCTGACATTCCCTTCCAAAAAAATTATCAGTTTGTCTAAACAAGATCTGTTGCGATTGCTCTTCAAAAAGTCAGTTTACAATTTATATAATGGCTCACGTTTGACTGAGAATATTGCAAATACTGGGCATTAGTGCCTATAAGAGAGTGGACCATGAGCACGAAAACGTTTTGTAAGCAGTAGTTATTAGGAAGTAGTTATTCGCTTCTGCAACAACAGCAACTTACCGCTTGCTTTCGAACAAGCAAAATGGCGTGTGTTATGCAGGGTCCTACTATCAAAGAACTGGCGAAAGTTCTTTCTCTTGCTGGCAGACAGTAAAAACACACAGCTCTGCCATTCAATTCCCTTAACAGGTAAACACCACTGAAACGTAGGATAAAAGTAGTACAAAAAAATCGCTTAGCCCGTACGAGAAAAATTCTGTAAATCCGTTGTCAATAGCTGAAACATTTATCAAACGTAAGATGTGAAAGATTGATGCGTTTTACCACACTCAACTTATGTTTGATTTTCATTCCTGAATGCATCACTTTAGCGAACGGTCACCATCATGGACGTTTTAAACAATGGCCTGCCGCTTTGGGCCCAGGGCCTAGCGAAGCGTGCATATTTTGTTGCTATTTCGATTTCATTATCACTAATTCCAACGAAATCTGACAGAGAAGAAAAACGTTGTATTCGTAACTGAAGTCCTGTCCGGCTGGACTTACAATTTCTATGGAGAAACCTATCCTTTGGAGGATTAGCTCAGTTACAAACAAGGAACCTGTCCGAGTTCCCCGGACTGATCAACCATTTGCTCAATTTCATGTTCAGTGAAGTTCATGGCTTGATGTGCTCATAAATGTCATGGCAACTCATCTTGGTTTGTAAATATGGTTGAAACATCTTAAAGTTTTATATCGTTATGCATTTGCTTCGAGGTCCTTGTGGAAGCTGCAGACAAAACTTATGCAAGCAAAAAGCAAGCAAAGTTAAACTTGAAAGGCGTTTTTATGATTTACTGGTTTAGACAAGGACAGATTTTGTAAGACAATATCATCAGTTGCTTTTATTGACACCTAAATTCAGAGAGATTTGCAATTCCTGACAAAGGAAATTCTCTCAAGCGCAAATTCAAAACAAACGAAGGCACAAAGTTTCTCTGAAACCCAGGTAGCTATCTCGCTTGTTGTGCATTCCAGAAATGGTTTTTTAGAGCAAACATGAGCATATATTGAAAGAAGAAGGATATATCTAGATATCTACTACGGGCATTTTACTTGTTTGGTATAGGAACCGATTGGGAGGCGATTCAATTCTCGTATTTTAGGGTGCAATCAAAGCACTTACTTCTCAGCTTCTGAACAGCGAAAATAAAATGCCTACGGTAGCTGTTTAGATATAGGTTCCTTCTTTCAATATGCGCTCATGTTAGCTCTTAAAAACCATTTCTGGAATGCACAACAAGCGAGATAGCTACCTGGGTTTCAGAGAAACTTTGCAGCTTCGTTTGTTTTGAATTTCTGCTTGAGGGAATTTCCTTTGTCTTCAATCGCAAATCTCTTTGAATTTAGGTGTCAATAAAAGGAACTGCTGCTATTGTTTTACAAAATCTGTCCTTATTTACCGGTTTAGCGAAAAAAGTTCCCAAATCTTAAAATTCATAGCACTAAGAGTACTTCACAGATATGAATGATTCAACTTCTATTTGAATGCTGTAGGATTGAAGCTTTTCATGATTTTCTCGCTGTCTTGCCAGCACTAGAAGTATAGGTAAAGTCAACTTTATAAAATGTCTTGCTTGCAATATGGCTGAAAATGGGCCTAAGACATCGATCGAATCGTAAGGACTCTAAAAAACTTCGTAAAAAACAATGCGCGATGAGATGAAAATCTTCATAAAACAATACGCGATGAGTGTCTCACCTTTTTCAAGAAGTATAAGTCATAGCTTTTGAAACAAATACTTAAGATTTCAATTCCATGGCAACAAATTTGCAGAGAATTTCTCTCACCCATGGGAAACTGCATTATCCTTATTGCCCTGTGCGAGGAGTTCTCATAACCATGAAATTTTTGTAAAGTTGAATTTACCAATATTTCTATTTCTTGTGCGACAGCGAGAAAAATAAAAGAATATTTCGATCTTTTGGCTTTGAATAGAATTTGAATCATTTAAATCCGTGAAATACCCTTGATGCTATGAATTCTCAAAAGTGGAAGCGTTTTCCTGGCTCACCCGATATGTTGTACTATTTCATAACGCCTCTCGAGGCCATTTTGATATGCCCTGACCATGGTTGACCATAATCAATACCTAAGCTTCAAAAATGAAGGCTCAATAAAGATTATGATCTAAAATAGAAAATTCATGCAACAAATTCTTTGCTGGATTCACTCAAAGAACTTTCATTCACGCCTGGCAGGGATAACTCCTAGGTCCGCATGGTAATGGGTTTCTAAAAGTATAGCATGCAAGCACTATGTTGAATTTCAAATGCAAAAATGAAGAGACTAAAAGACGAAGGTAAACGTCCCTTAAACTAGACCAGCCGATTTTCAGAATCTTTCTCGCAACCGTCGCTTTGTGAAATATAATTACATAATAAAAGCTGTTCGATCTTGATATACAATACAAACATATATTCAATATGTCAATGAATTTACGGTGTTCAAGAATCACGAGATAATGAAGTTTTATCGATAAAAGTGACCGCCAAATAAAATTTTATGTGCCAACCAAAACTTGGCGGAGGGTAAATTAAAAACATAAATCAAGGTAGCACAGTGATACCTTATATCCACGTAGATATAGGCATTGGTACGGCAAAAAAAATCTGACCGTTTTGATAAAAGTATCTAATTTACTGGAGCAAAAGCGTAAAAATACGTCAAATACAATACATGATCTAGGAAGCCTACTTCTATTGCTTCAAAGCTGCGTCCAGAAGAGAATATCAAATAGGCTAATAGACAAAAACCGAAGAAGTCAAAAAAGTTCGGATATCTATGAACTCTCTGGTTCTTAAGTTCTTATCAGATTCTATTGGACTGGCTTCAGTTCGTGAAGCAAGGAAAGGTGTTTGGTTGAAACCGGGTTCTTTCCCATTTTTCGAGCAATGCGCGTACGGGAAGATAAAATTTTGGGGAACAGCTTACCCAATAAAATTTCCATTGTTTACGAAACTTTGCCCGACTTTGGACCGATTTGTGCCCGATTTTTGCAAACTTTCCGACGTCGGAAGGGTGCTGTAGCTTCCAGCCTCCCCGTCATATGGTCTGATTATCTAGAGTTCGTTTTTAGAGGATTCTTTTAAAGAACCACATTCATTAAATTCATGACGACTTAAAACAAAAGAAGTGATTTTGCCCAAATAAATTTTTGTATAACATTGCATGTTTAGACGCACAGTAAGCATGAGTTCGTAGAAACCTAGTCGCTAGATACAAGTCATTTAGGTTCACAAACGCCCGGACTTTTTTGACTTACCAAAAAGAATTACAAGAAGAAGTAGTGCAAAAAATATACTTACCACTGTTGTCATATGTCTCATTGGTCATTTGTACGTCTTAATGTCTTGATATGAAAAGCTGCGTGAATCCATCTTTTGAAGGTAAGAAGCGGCGGAGCGGAAGTCTATTGTTGTTAGAGATTTTGAATCTTTTGAGTCTAAAATCTTGTTCTTTCTACAAAGCTTAGCGTAGAAAAAAATTTTCACTTTCGTATCTGTCTTCGTTTAGAAATTATGGCGGTATACAGAAATTGAATTCATAAGAGCTTTGACCGTGAAATCAGAAGTTTGGGACCAATTTGGTCCAATCTTTGATTTCACGGTTAAAATCCTTCCTGATGACTTTACATTATTCAGATTGCCATACTTTTGAAATGGAGACAGATATGACAGTGAGACTTTGCTTCTACGTTAAATTTTGTACGCAAAAAAAGATTTTAGACTCAAGAATGCAAAGTAGATAGCAATAAAAGGCCTCTGGTTTTGCGCCTCTAACCTTGAAAATGTGGATTGTAGTCGTCGATAGAAATCACAGAGCCGCATGTCTCTTGCAAAGCTTGTAAATCTGCATTCTACCGTTGTCATGACACTGATTGGCCGTTTTATGTTTTAGTATGAAAAGCTGCGGAAACTTGGCAAAATCAGGTCTCTTAAGTAATAAACATCTTCAAAGGAATTATACCTCATGATAGACATCACAGAACTGCATTTATCTTGCACCGCCTGTAAATCAGCATTGTCGATTGTGAGTCTCCACGCATGCAGCGAAAGAGAAGCATTTCGGTGATCTACACGATAAGGGTCTAACGTCTTTGTTTGTTTAGTGTTCGTGTTCAGCCTGATCCACTGTCGAACCTCTTCTGGGAAAGACATCCCTAACCCTTTGAACAATTCTTCAGCCCTTCGTACAGAATCAGAAGCAAGGTCTTCGTACCTTATCAAATGCACACGTGTGCCGTAAAGCGTTGACCATTGATCAATTCCCCAAAGAACATCCAGCGTCTGCTTGCACAAATGAGCTGCAGCTGATGGGACATCAGTGTATTTTGAGTCTGGGCCTTCCCCAATCCATCCCATTTTCTTCATTGAAATTATCACAGCCCTTGGATCTCTGACCAAGTAAACCACGTGCAAATTAGGCTGCAGACTCATCAGCCTTTCTAAATTTGTCGTGTTTTCAAACGGCATCCGATGTATCAAATCTTTTACGACAATATTCTTTTTGCGCATGCAAGCAGCCGACACTCGTTTGAAATGCAGCTGTGGGCAATTTTGGCGAAACGTTGCCGGCGTCTGCTTATTGTACAACTCTTGAGTTGCACGACGCTTGCAGAACGGTTGAGACGACAATGTTTTGCTTGCAAGGCGAAAATGCGGACTGCTCAGCTCTGGGAATGAAATGAAAGTCAAGTAGTCCTGTAAGCTGCTGAAATGGCAGTTGAATATGTCGAATAAAACTTGCAGCGCATTGACACCGTAGTTTTCAGAGGGAAATATCCCAGTCATGGAAAAGATCTTGTATGCATGCAGTGGCTCGTACAAGTACATCGCATCTGGATGCTGGTTGAATATTTCACCCAAGAATGAAGAGCCGGATCGGCCTTGGCCAAGTATCAATACGCTTTTGCGCTCAGTATTCCAGTTAGTATTTACATGCAAGAGACCTGGCTGCATTAGCTCTGACTGTGAGTCCTTTGCTCCTTTATTTACATAGAAACTCGGTAGAATCTTTAGGCATATTAGTAGTGTGCTTGTGAGTATGCACGTAAGAAACAGAAACCAAGAAAGCGATGAAATTATGACCGAGCATCGTGACCTACGAGGGCTGCTGTAGTCTGGTGCTACGAACTCGACCTTCAAGGGCTTCATGCTGCGTTCTTCCACTAATAGTTCCTTTGCTTCAGCTTCAGGATATACTTCTCAACATAAACTCTCAGCTAGTGATATCACATCTGCACACAAAGCTCATTCTAGAAAATCTCTGCACTTTAACGTAGTAATTCATCCATTAATTTCCAAAAAAGTTGCACTCAGATCTTAAGCGTAAACTTTGCAAAGTGTACTTGCCTTCACTTCTTCCTAACAATGACCTTAACCACAGCAAGGTGCTAAGCAAATCATATGATAATGAACAACCCGGTCAAGGTCGCTGATTTCAACCAAGACGGTTGCGGAATAAGGTTAAACTTACTGGTGGTCAATTATCCTTGCTTAACAAGCCTATAGATATAATTATAATTCGGTCAGGCGCAAAGACCCCTGCGATTAGGCCTGGCCCGAGGTCTGACTGCGATTAACCTCATATTAAAGGTTGATGAACATTCAATGAGCCTATGGTTGTTATAAGTTGTGCTCACTAGGTCTCAATCTGTGTATGAATACTGTTACTTGAGAAAACAAAGAGCTCAGATACGGCCTGACCTGAGATCTAATTATTACAATCAAGAAGCCGCTAATGCAGCTGACCAGGATAATTAGCAACCCTTTAAACAACTTAACTTCGGCTGGCTTTTAATCAATGATTCACTGATTTTGATAGTATTCTTAGGCTATTGAAGAGATATGAGAAATGTTTCACTCGCAATAGCCCACATGCGCTTGTACGTAACTCAAGTGCAGCAGGGGTAGCTGTACGTCTATGATATGATATGATATGAACAAACCTCTATACACGAAAATAAACCCTTCAGTAGCTAGTAATACCTTGTCGATCTCATAACAAATATAAATGAATTCAAAAGTTAATTTAGTGAGTACATTAAATTCTGAATATTGCTGTTCTTACAGAGGGTCGTGTTTTGAACTAAACGTTTTGATCAGCCATTAGGTCTGCTTTCAGTTGTTTTTTAAAGCAACCGAGAGTCGACGGCTTTTGTATATCAACAGGCGTATTGTTCCATGATTTTAAAGTAGAATATTCGAAGTTTTTTTCGCATACTCTGTGTTTAGTCTTGGGACCTGAAGATCTTGGCAGTTTCCTGTTGCATACCTTGAGTCCCAGGGGAGTCACTCAGCACATGCACATACGGGGAGGTAAATCCGATATTTTTTGGGTCAGAATATTGCCAATAGCAATATTTCATGGTCCAAATAAAATGAGTCCATGTTCATGATATTTTTTGACACCAAACATCGTTATACTGATATTTCTGGGTTCGCTGGAGGCAATCCTGATTTCTATTTGCGTTGTTTCGGGATATTTTATGTTCATGTACAGGTTTCTGAGTATAAAATGAGCTGATATTTTTGGGTTGCAATGAAGCTGAAGTGATATTTTTGGGTTGCCTAAAAATTTCTTGGACTGACCTCCTCGCATGTGCATGTGCTGAGTGCCCCCCCCTGAGCCTTGAGTGCGCTCATCTTGCGCTCATCTTGGGTCAAATTTACCCCAATGGCTTTCAGGGCTTAGCTTATTCATGATCTTATAGGTCATAACTGACCAAAAATATGCACCAAATGTTGATAGCGCCTGTTATTAGCATATTCACCAGCAGGGTGAGTCAGAAGAAATGTGGGACGTTTGCTAATGCTTATAGAAGCAATTCATTTCGCAATTTAATTTACTCAAAGTTCTGCGGATGGGAAAGTAGTTAACTTAGAAAGATGATTTATTTGGTGAATTCGGACTTTCCGTTCCCTAATTTTGAACGATTTTAGGCAACGTTGACACGCATCTGAATACTTTTGAAAACGCATCTTTTTATCTATATAAAAAATATCCGCATCCAAACGAGGATCGTCTTTGAAAACATTCCCCGTCTGCTAAATTCAAAATTCGATATTTGAACTTCGATGAAAGAAGACAGATAAACAAAATGCCCTCGTGTGATCCCCAAAGACCCAAACGCATGCTCTGATATGGAGTAAATCAATGCTGTGACGTAAGCGTTTTCGAAAAGCTCCACTTTCAACCGTCCAGATGACAACCTGAAAACCGCGTTTTCAAAAGTGTTTTCGGTGACCAAAACGCTGTCTACGTGTGGACGCTAACCCAAAGCGGACAAAAAGGATGCGTTTTCAGAAATATGCAGATACGTGTAGACGGGGCCTTGGAACATCATTTGTAACAAGACTCCTAACATAGGTCTTCAATTCGATTCATATTCATGCAAGATGTCAAACAACTTTGCCAAAAATTGTAACATGGTGTGCATTGTGTGGAAGGAAAACTATTATTGTTGAATTTGTATCATTAGGGGAATATTCATTTGACAGTCATTAGCAATGCCAAAAATGAGAACATGGTTTGAAAAATGATACTGTGTCACCAAAATAGAAATATTACAAAATCGCAGATAAATATTGCAAGAAATGTCCGATTTTAACCAAGGGCGATTAAAACAAGTGAAGATAAAAGACCTGCGTGAGAAACATGGCCTTTTTGCAATATCATTTAACCACCAGATTCAAATAAAATTTCAAAACGATGTAACGAGACTCGCATCTCGACAAGGCTCAAACAGAATCACAGAAATAAAGAAAACACCACCAAAAACAGGAAGGAAAGCATTTTGACTTATTTGACCGCAAAATGGACAATTCTGAAACGTTCTTTTGCCTGTCAGAATCACCCGACTTTCAACGTATTAAATTTTTACAACTCGTTCAATCTTCCTTTTGCAATATGAAGCTCCAACAACCCCATCTGACTAGCTTACATAATGATATGGCTTGTTAAGCACCCCACATTCTTTCCCGGCAGTAAAACGGGGACTACTAGAACTAAACGTTCATTGCTGCTTGTTCAGCATGCAGTGCAAGAGGGGAGAATTTGCTGTCCCCGAATGGTGGCGCCAACGAGATCTCAAATTGATTGAAAAATAATTGCGAACATCTTCTAATAGGTTTATAACGCGTTTAATGGGCTTTTGAGGAATTCAAATGGGTTTCTGTGGTTCCGCTGTGAACCCAGCTTTAAAGCTAGTTTCTAGTCAATGTGATCTTCCACACAAGCAGCACAATTTTAAGTGAGCCATAATTTCTATTCAACATCAACTATCATAACCAACTAAAATGCCGTCCGTTCGGAATACTCCATTGGAACAACCTTCATGTTGATAAGGATGCAAGGAGATAAATCACACTGTGACTTTCACAAACCTCCCAGTTTCTTTCAAAGTATGATCTTGATTGTTCTATGAACATCACACAAACAGCAGAAATACACATTCTAACGTAGCAGTTTTCCGTTCCTATAATACATACGAATAATGTCGTTTCACAGCGGCTGTCAAAAAATGCATGCACTGTTTCAAAAATAATACAGTTCATTTCTAGAAATTTGCGGTGAAACGCATCCTTTGTCGCACCAAAGATTCAGCTGCATATTGGCATCTTTACTTCTGACTTAAGATAAGTAATTCTGTTGTACAAAGAAACTTGCCGAAAGCAATTACATGAACAAGCCTTATGGGATGGTAACGTTGAAGTTGAGCGGCATTCATTTCATTTCATTTTCATTTTTATTTTTACTTATTTAGGCAAGGTAGCCTCGTCAGTCCATGAGAACTGCTTTTCAGGGGACCGGGGCCGGCAAAGATGCAAGCGCATCTCTAAACGCATCTTGGTCGAGAAATCGCTTCCAAACTGAACCAGGTCTTTTCCATTCCATCCAAATGCATAGAGAGATCATCAAGGGCGACGAAAATTCTTAGTTAAGGCCAATTTCCAGTCAGCGAGATTTTTTGAGCGGGCGCAATTTTAGACAATTAAAACTTGCTCAGCCGTAACTATCTATTCAATTTCAGAGAGACATTTTCTCTCGCAAAAAAAAGAATTTCCGCCCGCTCGGAAAATTCCACTGACTGGAAATCAGCTTTTATGGGGACGCGGTTTTCCGTCACAACTCTGTAAAATTTCTGTTGCTAACGTTCCTTACTCTGATATGAACCAGTACTAACGAATTTTGAAAAAGCCACGAATATATTTCTAACTGCATAGGATAGCATTTACTGTCATTGTTTAGAAACCGAAAATAAACCTTTTTTACTTGCAAGAAAAGAGATTTGGATAGAGCGTCCAAATCTGTTAAAGCTTGGGAAGGAAAAGAACGCACAACCGCTGTTCTAAGCGGATACACTGCCAGCTGTGGCAACAAATTGTTTCGGATCTCAAAATTTTTCACAGAGTTTATCATCAATACTGTGTGCAAATTGAGATAGGAATGGTTTAGTTCACACAAAGGCAAGTATTATTGATCTTTTTGCTTTGATTCTCCGTATTTTCACTCGTGTTTAGCAGACTTTTCTTTCAATTGAATAACAATGTTTGAAAACCCAAACTTCAATTTCCAAAGCTGCAAAATGATACCATCACATGCTCGCACTTTTATTTGAAACTGTTACACAAGGAAGTCAGTCAGCCGACAGTGAATGAAAATAACGAGAAATGATGCCAAGAGGCGATGAAAACTTGCCATTGTATAAACAAAAAACATTCGTTAAGTCAGTTTGAGAAAATTTTTTGTCGATTGAATCTCTAAAAAGTGTTCTGAGATCCAAAGGAAGTTCTTGCCACAACTAGCAGGTATCTACCAAGAACGGGGGTCATGCTTTCGTTCTCTTTCTCAAAGACTACCAGATTTGGACGCTCGATCCAAACCTCTTTTCTAGCAAGTAAACGGGTCTATTGAGTGAGCTTTGATAGATCTTCCTAGCTGTTTTGAAGCGTTTTCAGAAAAAATTCTAATCAATATCACCCACACTGACATCAATGATCGTGAATTTTGGCAAATGTTCGTATCACCTGGCACTTTCAGGCACTAGATTCTCTCCATAGCTATCACTTGGCCGGATCAAAGATGCAGCAGTTTGCACATAGGCTGTCAGCTACGACCTGCAAAGAAACGCTGAAACTCAAAATGATTTCCTGAAGATGAATGGCAATAAACAAGTCAACATTCGAGGAGTCATGCAAATCCACCTATTGGGCATGATGTGTAGCCGGTCAAATTCCATCTTGCCGAGGCGCTTATAAATGGACAAGTCCAGCATTGGCATGGCTAATGCAAGGAAAAAGACTTATCAACTGTTGCTGCGAATTGCAGCATTTTTCCACGCACATACATTCATAACAGCTGTGAATTAATTAAACAACCCTCGAGTTTAGGTCAAACATTGTCGCCATTTTTTCATCCAAACATGATAAAGAAGCTAAGACCTATTAAGAGGCAAGAATACAGTAGGGTGGCCTCATTTTCGTTGAGCGTGACATCAGAAAAGCAAAGATCTTTTTGCTTTTACGACATCACTATCATCAGGCCACCTATTTCAATACACATTGTCGAAAAGAAAGAGATCAAAAGGAACCTACGGCCCTTAAGAGCTAAAAAGGACGACCAAGTCCTTACCGCTATTTTGAAGTAAGTTTTGTCTCGCTTTCATGAATGCCATGATGTCAGCATCTGTTTTGCTGTCTCCTGTTAATTGCATACCAGTTTGTTTACTGCAAGATTAAACATGAAACACGACTGTTTGGTGTAATCCATCAGAATAAAATGTTTGCTCGGAGGACTGTTTTACTGTTATGGACTCCGTAAAATCTTCTCCTCGTACCAAATTAATGTGAAGGAAGTCATTTATCTTGACTAGAAAATATCAGCTACTCAATAAACAGCTTGTCTACGTCAAATTGATGTTTTCATTTCAATTCACACTTTTTTACTCAGCCTTAAAAAAGAGTCTGGCTCGAATGATACTATGATAAGTTTTGTGGAAATTTTAAGAATTTTCGAACGTGCAAAACCAAGTAGAAGCTGTACATTCATGCTTACATCTTTCAACGCCAAGTTAAAATCTTCACCTTAATCCAAACTTTTACTCACTTAAAATAAAAGAATCTGGTTCGAACGACATTTTGATACCTGTTGTCGAAATCTGAAGAATTTTCGAAGATGCACAGCCAGGCAAAAGCCGTACACTCATTTTTTCATTAGGAACTAAGGTCTGGAACTGACAAGTTACACCTCCATCTTTTGCTGTTACTTGAAGATGCTGGGAAGTTGCCAGTGAGGTTTCTTTCCTACACTGTTCCACAGCTTTACCCAGCAACAACAAAAAGCCTTTTGGTCAATGTCAGTTCTCAATAACAGTATCCCGAGGTTAGTTCATATCACTTCATTTTAATCTATTTAAACAGTGTAAAGTCATCAACTAAATACATAAACTGTTTCCCAAACTGCCCTGCCTTGTACAAAAAAATGATAAAGCCCAAAAATTTACAATTCAAATACACAATAGAGTTTCTGTAAATAGCAGAAACCGTTGCCAAGAATTACAGTTAGGTAGATAAAAATTCGTTTACCTCTCCATCGAAGCACTTTTCTTCGCATTGGTATCCTTCTTCTTTCCAGCTAATTGTGACAATGAAAGTGAACGGGGGTCGCTTGCTGAGAAAAGTGATGAAGCAAGTTGTGCCTCCGCTCTTAATTTATTTGCCATTCGCCCACTACCGTCTGTCCGTGTTTCAACAGTATCAAGTTCACTTGTTCGTTCGTTCAAACTCGAGCTACTGCTAGTTCGCGAGGAATGATCGTATGAGGCATTTCTGGAATTTT
This sequence comes from Aurelia sp. 4 Dawson et al 2005, assembly GCA_964019985.1. NCBI lineage: Eukaryota > Metazoa > Cnidaria > Scyphozoa > Semaeostomeae > Ulmaridae > Aurelia > Aurelia sp. 4 Dawson et al 2005. Next base: position 9,668,467 of record OZ026494.1, on the reverse strand, counting down.
GCAACGTCTTCGGATTCCCCTGCCGCCTATCTTGCAATATTTCATGAAGAGGCCTCTCCGGTGTTACTGGAGGTGTCTTCCAGGCTGCTTTAGAGCCCGCTGGAATCTGCAAAGAACAGAACGCACAGAGCATAAATATGCTGATGGAGAATGTAAACAGGTAATAAATCTTGGTGATAATTTACTGGTGAGGACTTTTGAAAAACTATGATTGGGATTCAAATTCGGGTTTCTTTCTATGATGGAAGCCATTCTATCAGCTGAGACACCTTACTGACGTTGGGACACCGTGGTCACTGCCTTCCCCGCGAATCACAGCAGTCAAAATCGACACAGAACTATCATTAGGTTTGTAGAAAGACTTATGAAATGCGGGATAAGTTCTTTCTACAAGGCTTAACCTTTCTCACTGTGAAATGGAGACAGTCTCCTTTGGGCCTCTGATGGCACTCTATGCTGGTGCGTCTCTGGAGTTTTGTCAACTACTACTGCATTCACACTGACACAATTAAACCAGTTTTGTTTTAATCCAGTTTAAATTTCAACCAATCAATTGACTGCATTTGTTGGCTTGACCAATCAGAAGCCTTATTCGAAAACCAGGTTTAATTTAAGCTCATTTAACTTGCAGTGTGAATGGGGCTTGCGATTAAAAAAGATAGTGACTTGTCTTACAAAGACATATGTGTTACCGAACTATCATACTCTTGTTTAGAAACATCTAAGAGAAACTGAAACTCTTTGTGTACTGCAATGACCTTCAAAGGGATCTCATATACAATTTTATCAAGTCTCTATACAAAGGAGATCTTAAAATACCAAAAATTAAACAATGAGTTTGAGGAGCAAATCTTAAATTTCAAGTTTCGTCTTATGTGGTTGAGTTACCAGAATTATCAACAAGGAAAACCTGCTTCTGAATGATTTCATTTCATTTTCAATTGTTTTACCGCGGTAACCCCTTCATTCAGATAAGGCTGCTTGAGGCTGTGCCAAAAAATACTGTTGCAATATTATCACAATACAAATAAGTAGGAAACAAAATCGAACCTGACTGTGAATATTTGCGGTTTCAGCCCACCATATCTCGAAGTCTTTTTGCATTTGTACTTTGGATTTCTCTAATAGATGTTGCAAATGCTCTATCTCTGTCTTGAGGCTTTTCAGCTTGGTAAATGCATCTTTATACCTAAAAGAGAGGTATCTCTGACAATTTCTATCATATAGCAAATCATATGAACCATATTAATTACATACTGGGTGAGCCAGAACGAAGTTCCCACATTTGAAATAAAGATCATAGCATCAAGAGTATTTCACAGATTTGAATGATACAACTTCTAGTTAAAAGCCGAAGGATTGAAGTACTTTTTTGATTTTTCTGGCTGCCTTGTGAGCACTAGAAATAAAGGTGGGTTCAACTTTATAAAAATTTCATGGCTGCAAAACGCTTGAAAAAATGCCTAAAAAATCAAGTTACATAGGATTGCTCGTACAGAAACATAGAAACATGCAGAAATTGCCATTCCTCATGTATGAGAGATATTCTCTGCAAATTTATTGCCATGGGATTGAAAATCTTAGTAGCTGCTTGGAAATCTGTCTTTAAGTCTTTAGAAAGGTGAGACGCCCATTGCGCATTGTTCTGTGTGAAGAGAGTCTTTAGGATTTGATCAATGTTTTAGACCCTTTTTCAGCCATTTTGCAACCATGAAATTGCCATAAAGTAGAATTTTCCTACATTTCTAGTGCTGGTAAGACAGCGAAAAAAGTCACAAAAAAATAATTCAATCTTTCGGCTTCTTACTAGAATTTAAATCATTCAAATATTGGAGTAGTCTTGGTACGATGAATTTTCAAAAAGTAGAAACCTTTTCTGGCTCACCCGAACAAAAACGTAGAAAATGACATATAGATGACGTGTAGATACTTTCATACTGCTCTCCTAAAAATTCAAAGCTTTGCAAGCACAAGGAAACTGATATGGCTATCATCAGTGTTCCTTTGCAGGATGAGTTAAAAGCATGTATCCCGAAAAAGCTACATTTGCTAATTCTAATACCCCATTCACAATTGCAAGCAAAACCAGTTTAGACTAAACCAGGTTATCGAATGGAGCCTTCTGATTGGACAATCGAACTAATCGAAAGCATCTGATTGGCTGAAATTTAACATGGTTCAGATAAAGCTGGTTTAAGTGTGCCATTGTGAATGCGGCATAAACCGATTGCAAGATCAGCTATGTCCGGGAGAATAATTTGGTCCTTGATCTATACTTGACAGAAAAAGAAAATTGAAGATCAGGTGTGAAATCAAATTTTGGTGATTCTTCAAGAGGGAGTACTTTTTGAACACCAGGTAACTTCCTTGCTTCTATGTGCCCTTTGGCTTGTATGATCAGGCTTTGCTCAACACAGACTCATGACACCACTCGGCAAAACTGAACCCTGGGCACGAGAAATTGTTGCAGAAAAGATATGGAGACCGTACTCACGTAGCTTTTTCTTTATTCAACAATTCCCTTAGTTTTATTTCTTCTGCATCGGGCTCTCCCATATCAATGGATCCAGTCAGACCTGAAGTAATAAAGGAAAATGTAAGACCATTTGAAGAAGGAATTTCGGGCAGCTTAAAATATAGCCAACCATTGGGGTTGCCAAAAGATGCCGACCTTTGATGGGCCATGATGAATTGTTCACTAAGAGGATCTAAAAGATTTATGATTTGATCTTCGGTCAAAGTCCGCAATAGAACTTGCTACATTTCAAAGTGTTTATACGACACTCCTCTTTCCTAGTTACAATTCATTCCTTGAGTTTAATTGACTTAAAAAAATTCTTCAATCGATAAAAAGCAATGACTAAAATTTGTCAACTTATCATTGTTTTGATCAAAATCAAGTTTCCATCTTCTTGATGAATTTCTAACCTACTGGAATTAGAGGATAAACTGAGAATGGTATATAAGCTGAGCAAACGACCTGTGTCACAGATTCAGTAGGATTTGAAGCTTTATTTTGAATGTAGAAGTGTATAATGTAGAATTTTGCCTCAGGATTGGACGGATTAAAAACAGTAGTGACCATGATTCTCCAGAATACAGCAACAGGAATGCCACAAGGGGCACTTGCTTAACATCTCAACGGAGCCTTTTTTTATCACATAAAATACTAAAAATACAACTAAATTTTAATTTTCTATGGCTGCCATAGCTGGAAATGACATGATGTCAGTGAGTTCCAACTACAACAGCCGTTTACAATAATTTCAAAATATTTGTACAAATAACTTATCAACAAAGAAAGAAAAAAAACTTGAGCGGGCGTCTCAGAAAGAAGACCTCCACCACTGTACTGCAGATGGTCAATAAAGCAGCCATACAATATCATGGAAACACGTCCTTTGAACAAAACGGTGCTAGCCTGCGTACAGACTTTAAAAAGTCAGCACGCACGCCAAACGGTGCGCACTAGGCAACAAAACTAATCACCCAGCACGCACCACCTTGCCGAAAGGGCATATGTAATATGCATTTCAACGGAGCCTCCAAATTCCTTTTGCTCATCGACACAAAGAAGTGGCACTGAGGGTCTGTGTTTATATGAGGACAAAAACGCCTCACTTGCTAGACCCAGGGCTGAGAGGTGAGATTCAACCTACCAATAGAATCCTTTGTTCTTTAATTACATGTTTACATGACGAACGCCACACCACCGGTATAATGAAGTTCCACCTCATTAGAGGTGGAATCTCACCTGGGTGGGTTGTAATTTTCCATATAAACCAAACATCACCGGGTATGGTGAGGTGAATTGAAATTATTCGTTGATTCTCAATGGTCAGTTAACTCTGATTTCACGAAAGAGAGACTTTACTCTACCTCACCTCTCAGCCCCGCGGATGACAGGTGAGGTGAAAAATCTCATATAAACAAGTGACTGAAATTTACCTTGTCTTTTACCTTACCTTACCTTGCCTTGTCAGCCCCGGTTCTGGAAGGTGAGGCGTCTTTCTTCATATAAACAGGGCCTAAGTCATTTGCCCAGATATGGAGGAGAAGACACGTGCTACTGTGGATGCAGAAGCGAAAGATGCGATCAAACTATTTCAAGTCTCCTGGAAATTTCCTGCTTGTGTAGGAGTTTAATGGCATCTTCGCCAACAGATTTGCTAGGCGACCAATCGAGGATTGTTAATAAGAGCAAATGATAAAGAAATATGGACAGAAATTCCGTGACACAGCCCTTTAGTCATCTTCACTCACCTTGCATAGAATGGCGTATTCTTTGCTGCTCGATACGAGCCTTTATTGCATCTAAGAATTAAAGGGAATCGACATGGTTAGAAGCCGGCCCGGGCCAGGCCAAAAATACAATTTATTGTATTCAACAATTTTGACACATCTGGTTTCATTGTGCAGCTAAAGAAACAATGGATTTGTAGGCGTTTCTTTGGCATATTCATAGCGACTACGAGATATTGCTATGTCTATTCCTTTTAAGAAATTGAATTTGAAGAAAATTTCAGGTAATACAGTAAGACTTCCTTTTAACAGACAACTCTATACAGTGGATACTTCCTTACAACGAACAACAACATTGGCCTAGCAGGTGTCCGTTATATGAAGGCTCCAATGCAGATAAAATCGGTTTGTTTTGCCTATAAAAACGATTTGTCGTGTCTCTTTGGAAACTTGAGTATCATATTACTTGCATTCATGGCACAACATTTCTTGGTGCAAAATATGTTAAAGAATTCAGAAGATATTTTGTCCACAGACTGATCACCTAGCTTGAAGTGGATGTAAATAGGCTTAGCCGACGGCGGCGTCTTTGGCATCTTTGCAGAGCGACTATTTCTGGTTAGAACTTCACTCGGAAACAGGCTTCTCAGAACAAGACCTACTGGTGGAGAGCATTTCCAATACTTTATGCACTTTGTTGTTAAATCTCAATAGAATCATTACTGATCCCTTTAAGCAGATGTCGAATGATGGGAAAATGGCCCATTACAGCATATCTTAATACAGCATTATCTTTCAAATCTTTAAAAGGGTGGGCGCTAAATTTTCTTACATTTCTCTATGAATCGAATAACTTGAAAGAAAACTTAGTGCAAATTGCTGTAAATCTACCGTGGCAATTTTTGATATCTTGTTTAGTTTCAAAATGGTGGCATTTTTCATTCTCTGTAAAAATTCATCAAAAATTTGAAAAAAATTAAAACCATCTTAAGTCTAACAGTACTTGAGGAAATCGATACAATCTTCAAGAAAGCCATAGTTTATAAAGATCTACAATATGGTGGCAAGCAAATATCTGTAGCTCTTCTGGCTGGCGATTTAGAAATTTGATGACGTCGCAGCCTCAAAATCAATAAATGTTCCCATTTTGAAACTAATCAAGAGATAAAATTGTTTCGGCGAATTTACAGCAAATTGCTCAAAGTCTCTTTCAAGCACTTTGATTCAAAGAAAAATTAATACATTTTTACACCTGTCTTTTTAAAGATTGGACCCCTGTGCTGCTCCACTACAACTACAACACCTCTTTCGTAATCATCTGTTGTCACTAAAGTTGACTGTATTGCCTGAAGAAAATTTCAGAAAAAACAGTCAGACTTCTTTTTAGCGGACAACTCTATTGCTTCTTAAAGGATTCAGAAGATATTTTGTCGAGAGACTGATCGCCCTGCTTGAAGTAGATGTAAATAGGCTTAGCCAATCTTGTCTGTTGGTTGATTAAGAGACTGACGGAAAAGGAATGCAACCATAGCCTCTGATATCTAATTCTATGTGTATTGCCTAAACTCCACCAAAAAAATCATCGCCGTGGTTGCTTCCATCGGCTCTACGATCATCATTTTGCGCCAGAATGCTCGCTTTAAACCACGATGAGATACTTCTGAAGGGGTAACGGTACTTTCTATTTACAAACAACAACATATGATTTCAAAAAAAGATTCATTTTGTAAACAATATAACTTACTGATAGACTTCCTTGACTGGTTTACTTGTTCTCCAAGTGATCTCGCCTCCGTGTATCTATTGAGAATAGAAAAATACATGGAAATTCAAAAGTTCTTGCACAACACATAATTTTGCAAATCTAATTTCATGACGCCTTGAAAATTCAAGGGAACTTTGGCTGGATATGCAACAAGTGTTGAAAAAGCAGAGGGTAAGCTATACTACTCTGTTTATCAAAGATAATGTTCATTTTCTTAGATAGGGCCGGAGTTTAAACAGGACAGAAACACTGCTGGCTTTATCAGCACTTTCAGACAAATGATTCGCTAGCTATTATTCAGTATTTCAAAACTATACCAGACCTAAGTTATCAAATGGAAATGATTGATGCTAAAACCCTTAGAAATTTACTTGGAACTTTAATCCAGAATTTGGGATCGATCACCAACAGTTCCGAAGCTACCAAGTCTATCATTTTTAGAATTGCTACCAATCAAAAGCAAAACACAGTTATCTTCAAAAATCTCTAAAATCCAAAAATCAAATTACTTCTCTTTCAGCAATTGCTTCTGCTCCTGCGCAGCGTGATTTTGAGGATAGTTTCTCTTAAATGTATCAAAAGCTTCCTGCCTTGCCACTGACATACCGCCTAATTGAAGAAAAAATATCATGTCAGAGGCTGTAACTACCAGATCACATGATTAGGAAAGTCAAGTCATGCTAAGAACGATTTATGTCTGAAGTGCATACAATTGGGTTCTGGAAAGTATCAGACCAAGGGACTGCGCAAGATTAGTTCACTGCATGGCTATTATCCTTACCAGAAAAAACATACGAACAACTTGAAATCTTGGACTCAGCATTAAAAATCATACCATAGATAAACGTGGGATATGACGATTCCATAGTCAATTCTAGTTGATCTAAAAACTTAAAAGTTAGTTGGCGGAGCTATAAATTGGTCACAGAAGCTCCTACGCACGCTATTGTTCCTCTACCTGAACGAATTCCACGCAAGTTTTGACTCTGTCAAGTACAATAGAATATGATAGGCTCAATTCAGGCATGCATTTGAAGTTCCTGAGCTTGCTATTTGCCTCCGTCAATAACTTCAAAGGAACTGTTTTATCCAGTATTCCATGCACGCGTTATCTCTTGGTTGGACATTGTTGCTGCCATTTTCATGGCCAATCAAAATGACGACAACAAAGGCAAACCAAGTGACTGCACGTGCAAGGCATGCTGGATGAAACAGACCCTCTATCTTATCATACACATTAATATAACAAAACAATTCTGGGTGACACTACTAACAGTTACATGCCTTGCCTGCGTTGCCTGGAAATTATTAAGTATTTGAGCACATCTCATAGAATCTATATTGTCTGAAGGACATCTCTTTTTGAGCACTTCTCATTGGCACTAATCTTGCACAAGCTTATAAAGATTCACTGCCCTGGACATATTCACACAACAAAAAATGCTGACCCTATTACATTTCGCATCAAAATAAGTAGTGGCCCTGTTTCGTATTGTATTGGTAATGATGCTCTGTCCCTAACGATGTCTTACCGTTTGATTAACGAATCGTATAATTAGTGCAATGAGGATGAAATCAATGATTGATGACTCCTTTCCATAAAGTCAATCCTCTCTCCTTAATCAAGGTTTTTCTGACAAGGTATGAAGACTTACCCGATCATGCAGTCACAAAAGGAAACTTCAATTAATAGCGTCCTGAAGCAAACTTTTAGAAATAAATCGTTTGTCACATCTGCTGCTCTATTATGATTTGTTCATTAAACATATGAAGTCAAGCAAAAGTAACGTACGAAGAATGCATCTCAAATCCAGCTTTTATTCATATTGTATAATGGATTTATAAGATAAGTGAAGAACTAGATTTTCCCTAATTTCATTCCAAAATCATAAATACTTCTTGACAGAAGTCCCAGTCTTATCCTCTTTCATTTCCCGCTATGTTTTCCTGATAAAAAAGGAAAATTCATAGTATAAATTAACAACTTACCAATTTTAGAACTCTCATTATCATGTAATTTGGCATGTCTAGCATTTTTCAGTGCAGTCGATGGTCTCTGCAACAAATTGTTAAGCCATAAGAGTTGGGTCAAATAGAAATGATGTTACGTCATCCATGCATATGGTGAGGAAGCATGATAACGGTGCCTTTAATTCAGTGGCAAATAGCTCTATAGATATTGAAACGCCAGGCTGAAAGTGCAGTCTGATCAAAAACTTGATGATAAGAAGAGAAACTACGATTATTGCGGTAAAAAATTATTGATGACAATTCGACTGTCCAGTCATTGAAAATCCAGTTTGACTAGGCCATGATTAACATTATAAATTGAAATAGATTGGAGACGTAAACGGTTGGATAAGACCAGAGAGATAAAGTTCCCCTGCTTCATGGTTGTAAAATAACTGACAAAGGGCCTAAAACATTGATCAAATCGTAAGGACTCTATTCAGACAAAACAGTAGGCAATGGGCGTATCACCTCTCTCAAGTGCTATAAGACATAGAAGTTCAAGCAAATACTAAAGAATTTCAATCCCATGGCAATAAATGCTTGAAAGTCTATGTCTTATAGCTCTCGAGCGGGGTAAAACCCCCATTGCATATTGTTCTGTGTGAGAAGAATCTTTACGATTTGATCGATGTTTTAGGGCTCTTTTGAATCATTTTGCAACCATGAAATTTTCATAAAGTTGAATTCATACTTTTACTTCTAGTTCTGGTAAGGCAGCAAGGAAAATCACAAAAGTAACTCGATCTTTCGGCTTTTAAGACGAATTTGAATCATTCAAGTCTGTGACATACTCCTGGTGCTACGAGTTTTTTTAAAGTGAGAACTTTCTTCCGGCACACCGGTATACATCGTAGTCATATTGTATAGTCGACTTTTGAAAGCATATAAAGGGAGCTCTTACTTAACCTCAGGTTCAAAGCTGTTCTTGAGATGCACACCATGATATGCGAATAATTTGTGGCCATTAGTCGTCTTCAGAAGAGGGACGTGTAATTCAGTCTCGGTATTTCGTAACTTGAAAAATATCTCGCAAAAAAGGTTTTGAAAACAGCAGAATTTGAAAATGGAACTCTAAGCGGCACACTTGAAAGTGGTATCGTGCGAACACTCAAAAATGTTGAAAATAGATAATTTTTAGAAGCTTTGGAAGTGAGGTTCATTGATTCTTCATGCCTGTCATTGACTCTTTAAGCCAATAGCAACTTCATGCCACAGCTAGCAGCGATTCTACTAAAAATGTGGGGTCATGCCTCGAACTTTACCAGATTGGATAGTCGATCCACGCCTCTTTTGTAGAAATTGGAAACGTCTATCTGCTCTAGCACGAAATGAACAAAGAGTAAAGACTAGCAAAAAGTTTTGGTGATTTTATAAGAGTAGTATCTTTGGTGATCAAAAAAATTAACAAACCTCCTCAGAGAAGACACGGCTCTCTTGCCTCAAGCTGGTAGCAGAGTCTTCTTTTTGAAATGACTGTTCTCTGTTATTCGTAGATGGCTCAGTGTTTGATGAGTACCCACGACTTCTTGTTTCCCGAGAAAATAACTCTGCGTCTCTGCTTCTATCAATTCTGTTTGTGTTCGCATTCTTTTGTTTCTCCTTCTTTAGCATGCTAACAAGGATATCTAAACACACTAAGGAAATGACAATAAGATACTGAGTTTGTACTTGATAAGAGGTCCCAGAACTTTAACACCCTTTGGTTTTCATAGAATGTTCCACAAAATTATTGAAAGTAGTCAGTAAAAATACCTCTTAAATCTGTGTTCAGTCTATTTTACACAGTCACATCTCGCTGGAAAAGCAAAGTAGCTACCTTGTAGGTTGCAAAGTGCGGTATTCTAAGATCAATTCCAGTATCACGGACTATGCACGGACGGACTGTGAATTATTTTACAGAAGTTTGTAAAGATTACCTGCATGTGTTCAGGAGCTAATTCAATGAGAGACTTATAAACCACAGCTAATCACGAAAGTAACATTTGCAGTCTCAGCTTTTTGACAAGGTTGCCAAAAGTGGAATTATATTGAAATCATCCCTCGTTGTTTGACAGCATGGGGGCATTTATCACTTGTCAGAATGCAGAAGATGGTGGTGAATAAGCGTAGAGATGAAAAAGGATACTGATCTCATTATCCCTCTGCAAAATTAATTCTTTCAACTTCTTCACTTCACCAACGTTTGCAAGGTAATTACTTTCAGCTCTATCTGGAACTGGCGTTTGGTACCTTAAAATCAAATGCAGGAGTGCAAGAGTAAAGAAAAATGAATATAGGAATATTCACAACGAGGATACTTCCAGGTCTGAGAGGGTATCTTAAGTTTTCATGGTACGGAATTGTGCCGTTCATAGTCAAAAAGTACTTCCCATTGATCCCGAAAATATTCTGAGAAGTATACCCATAAATCCAGAAAAGGTAGGGAACAGAACCACAAATCCAAAAGAGAAAGTGGAAGAAGTATAACCTCATATGGTCTTTTACCAAAAATCATACCCTGCCATCTGGAAATCATTAAATACCATAAGAAATCATACCAGGAAATTCGGATTCTACCGGGTGAGTCAATAAAAACGCCCAGCGTTTGAAAAAATCTGCTCCCTAAATATCAAAGCACTGATATTCAACACTGCTTTTTTTATTCCCGATATGTCAAATTAGGTTCAGTAATTTACCCGGCTTTAATTGGTCATTCCTTCCCATCGAAATAGGAGATTTTCTGCAGAAAGCCTCTTTCGAGAAACTGCAAAAACGAGTGAAAACACCAAGGAAGATTTCCCTTTGTTCTCCTCCCTAGCAATAGTGACTCTTGGGTGTTTTCATGTATTTTGTCCTCATAGGAGAATGGAATCCCCCTGAATAAGTTATTCACACTAGGGGGAAGACATTCAACCCACCAAAAGGAAAGCACGTGCTAAAGCGTGCTGAAAATCATCCCTGTGAGGTAAACACATTAGGGATTCTTGCTTGAAATTTTAGCACTTTTTTAAAGGGCTCTCTAGGGGCTGATTTTAGAAAATCGCTTACAGAATCCGAACGGAGTGACCGATTTTAGCCAGGAAAATTTCTAAAAATAATTGAACACGTTAGCTATTCAATCAGGTGTTGCAAAATATCGTTACTTATACACTCAGAGAGCAGCAGCCTTTCAAACAAAGGGCGTTTTTTTTACTCACTTGGTATCGCAAAACAGTATCCTAAAAATGGCACAATCTCGTACCACGGAGTAACCAAGTAACCCCCTCTACGTTTCAGCTCCAATTGCCACTTAAGAGCCTAGGTAGCGGTACAGATGGACGGCATATCTTTACATCTTACTGGTTGCAAGATTAAAATGAGATAAAAGATATGTCCCAAAATGTAAATGGTACCCCAAAATGATTGCGTCCCGTTTGGGTGGCTACTATGGAGGAGCTAAGGATTCAATTATCTGTGTTGTTACACATTTGCATAGGTTAGGCTTCAACTTTGAGTTTGAGACCTTGTTTGAATCAAACTGACACTTGGTTGCTTCTCTATCGTAGATAAACAGAAAAATAATTCGTTGCTTCAGAAACAGCATTTCTGTTGTTATCCAGCAATGTTAAAATAAAGTAAGTTTTCAAAGAACGATCTCTGGCATCGTATCAAAATCTTTCTGGAAAGAAAATACTGCTAATCCTTTAAAAGATAAGCAAAGCTTTTCATGCGAGCCACAACCATTTCTTTCGAAACTTACTTGATTTTGACATTGCCGGAGAACAACAAACAGAAAGTGCTGTTTTTGAAGCAACCACTTACCTTAGTCCCTTCAAATTTCGCCTGCTTTCAATTTTGGCCCCCTTTATTTTTCGCCCCTTTAATTTTTGCTCCCCCGTGTGCAGAAGTTTGGCTCCCTTTAATTTTCGCCCCCACACTGCAAACTTCAAAGTATTGGCCTAATCCGTTACGGTGTAAAATTAGAGCTTCGGATGTTGTCGGTCACATACCAAGAGAGATATGTCGCTTTTGAGGCGCTTTAGAAGGTCGTGTTCTACAAAGCAAAGTATAAAAGATCACCAATTCTTAAAGGTGGACACCGTGGACACGAGCTACCCAGTTGATCGAATTGTCAAGAAAAATAAGGCACCAAGATATCCCTCTTTAGTCGAATGAAAGAGTTTGTCGATATATCGTATTTGTATTTGTTAGCGGATTTTCGTTTTTTTTTCATTAAAAGTAGGCGTATTTTCGTATTTCAATACCCCTTTCACCTCCCACTATGTTGAGGTAGAGAAGATGACAGTATCTTCTGCCCAATATGAAGGCAAGGAGAGAATAGCTGATGATGATTTGGATGAATATGGCCCCTAAGAAGAGAACACGGTGGAACTAGAACAACAAAATCTTCCGTCAGACACAAGGGAGGACTATATTATCATAATCGAAGAGAACGAATGTCTTGCATTTGGTATTAGAATCAAACCTAACGTTCTTTTATAGAAAACAGACTTGTTAATCTCCCTTTAATTTTCGATCCCTCTAATTTTCGCCTCGCCAAATTTTTCCGCAATTCGCTCCCTTTAATTTTTGCCCCCCTCCGGGGCGAAAATTAAAGGCAGGCGAAATTTGAAGGGACTAAGGTATCTTGCCTTTTCTCTACCATAAATCAGCAACCACATGCCAGATTGACTCGTAACAGGTTTCAAACCGTAAGTTGAAGCCTAACCTATGAAACTGTCTTTAAACCGAGATAACGGAATTCATGGCTTCTCCACAGTAGCCACACAAACGAGGCACAATTTTCTGGGACAAAACTGCACAGAATTAAGCCAGCGCATCAAAATTTGATTAATCATGAATCAGAAAAATAAAAGTGTTCAATTGCAAAGGAGAATGTGACAACCTTCCCCTGTGGTAGCTAGTCCCGTTATCCCCTCATGATGTTTATCATGTTTGCAACCACCTCTAAGGGGACCATCATGGAAATAAGGTCAACTCAATCGTTTAATGCTATCCCTGCCACTTTAATTAGGGTGTTTTTAACTTGTAGTTAACTAATTTGCAATGTAAATTGTATTGTAAGTATTTCCTTTATCTATTTATTCTTCCTTTTTACCATTGTGATTTTTTTCATTTTCATGGCAAATTTTTACCTATCAAACGTACCTACCTACCCTATCAAGAATTGCATTGTTACATAGGACATATGAATTCTTTGCTTTCAGAAATAAAATTCACTGTTGCTTCATATGCCTTGTCACACAGAATGCAGAGTAGTGTTCTAATCAAATTTTGGAAATTAAAAAAATATTTTCACTAAAGCACAGGTTAAAAAATCTGTACCTGTTTTCGCGAGCAGAAGAAGAGTCGGCTTCAGTTGCCTTTTCACGATAAAATTCCTGAAAGAAAATGAATCATTTTGGTCTAAAAGTTTTAACATTGTGACTGAATAAGAAATATTACAGGATTACTTTTCATATTAAATGACAGGAGGCAATGCTCGAATTCTAGCTTAAAGAAATCAGTGCTACGACAACAGTATTTTACTTCCAACATACTAGAAGCTATTCTAGATTTGTAATTATCAGAGGAGATCAGTATCCTCAATAACTACCCTCATTCCACAGGACCCTAAGACTAAGCTCATCTCCTTGAGTTAAATTGATAATGTTGTTGTCGCTCCACTGAGTAGTTGAAGCGTTATCAGTTCAGGCAAAAAGCTAAAAAGAGAAACTACGACTTGTAATCAAGTCTACTCAATACCGTTGTCCGCGCAAAAATTTCTCATTTTGGGTTAACAGCCTACAGGACACTATAAGAAGCTTACCATCTGTTGTATGTTTCAAAAGATCGATATAAGAATGGAAGGCGAAAAACTGCACTTGCAAAAATTGCAGTTAGATACCATTTCTTTGGAAATCCCCCCACGAAAAGTAACCATGTAAATCGATGTAAATAAACATATTTTCTTTATATTATTGTAGATTGGTTCTTTTCAGATCTAGTCGGCTTGAATTAGCAATTGTACATAAGCCATTGCACACTTTGAAGAATATAATAATAGTAATAATAAAAAGATCATCTCTTCGAAGATAATTGAATCTAGTGCTTTAACTTGTGAATCTCAAGGTTTAAAACAGCTTCTGAAATTTCGGCCGCGTTTCTATAGTGCTAAATTTTGTATCTTACTTAAGAGCCCTCATTGCCATTTCGGATACCAGACTGGTTGCTTCGTACTTACAGGACAAGTCCCGGGCTGGCATGATTCATGATAACATACAAGATTGAACCGCTATGAACCACGGAACCAGAGAATGGACCTGTGCAACCAGTACACTGCGCAGCACTCATTGACAATCATTGCTTCTAGTTGGTAATTTGTTTGGAGCATTTCGAGGCAACCCTCAGATGGCTGCCACTGCTCTTTAGCAGCTTTGTCGCAAGGAAAATGTATTAACACATAGACAAGGCAGTTCAACTTTGAATTTCATACCTTTAGAAGTGAAAAGCAGTAATTTATTTTCCTCATATCTGCACCAACTGACAATGTTGCTTCGGAGTCTGTGTCTTCAAGGTAAATTCGCACAAGATTGCGCAAGCTATTGAAAATAATGTTATTCAGTTAGGAAAAAAAGCCGCAGAGAGCAGTCTGAAGGCAAGAATCTTCTTGTTACGCAAAAGAAGCCACAAAATTCACTGTTTCCTTGGTTTTACATTCCACGCACGCTCAGAGCGCTTCGGAATAGGGATTCGATTTCAATAAAATATTTTAGATCAGCACTCGTGTGTGAAAGAGCTTCAAAATGCAGTAACGAAGCCAAATTTTTTTTTATCTTCAGCACAATAGCCTCTACGCTATACGGCTACTGACAAAAATGTTTGGTAGACATTTTCGTTAGATAAAACCACCATGAAATGACTGCATATATTTCAACACTCAATTGAAATTAGCCAATCAGAGACGGCAATTACGTTTCAATTTCATTTCAAAATAATGAGGATCTAACATTTCATTCTTACCTTTAAATCAAATTCAGATTTTTACAATGTGATACAATTATCAGATCTATTGACTTTTTCAATTGCCAGGATTTCATCAGCATCATCGCATTCTGTTTTAGTTACTCTTGAAAAGAAGGCATAAGCTTCCCTTCTTAGATATATGCAATGAAATGGAACCAAATCAAGCGAACGATTTCACAACTTTGCTGTTCCATCATCGCCACATTACACTAATAAGATGCTTTAAAGAGCGGTGGTGGACAAATATTTGTCCTCTTAAGAGCAATGCCAAACTAAAATTCTTCCTTCGCCTGTTTATCAATTCTATCATGTCCCAGATTTCAGTTGAACTCTTTCACAACGCTAATTTCAGTTTCTTTAGGCATATTTGGAGTCACTCAAAATAGCCTTCTGTTATAATCCAAATATGGACATCATCTTTCTTCTTATTCTTTCCATTCTTCTTCCTTCATTTCCTCTTTGCCTTTTCAGTCCTCATTTTCTCTTTTATCCTTTCTCCTTACCATCCTTCCTATTTCCAGTTCCTCTTTACTTCTTCCTTTTCCTATTACCTCTTCTTTACCCTCCTTCATCATTTCCTTTATTTCCGTTTGTAAAGGTTGAACCGTGAGTTCAATAGAATAGACCTTCCTTTATTGAGCACAGTTCATCATTTCCTTTATTCAACACGGTTCAAGCTTTTCAAATTGATTTTCCTCCCATTCAACTCTCTTTCCTTCCACTTTCTTCCTCAGACACAAACTCGACACAAACAAGCTTCATGCGAAGGTGCATTGTGGTTTCAGGACCTCTGTATAAGTGTCTCCCTTTACCTATTTTTGTCTTCTTCTGATAACACACCATCGTATTCTTGACCAGTTGCCATCGCCAATTCATCTTTCAATTCCTGAATTTCCCTTTTGAGTCTTGCTATCACCTGGTAGGAGAAAAGAACACACATGATCCTCCAAGGAATTAGTCAGCATTCTCAATATCATTTGGTCTTACGACGTAATTCCTTGTACTCGTTCAATATCTTCAGTCTGATCTTTTCTAACTAACCAATTCAATGAGCGATACTGAAACTTATGTAATGAGTAGAATCATTATCCAACATTCGAAAATTTGCGATGAAAAGCTTTGATATTTTATTGAATTATTCGAAAGAATAGACAAAATCAGCTAAGGTTTGTTTACACCCATTTGAAGTCATGTGATCAACCTCCTCATAAAGCAACCTTTCTCCAACATATTTGATGTCATTCGAAGTTGTGTCATGGGTGCAAAAAGGAGCACAATACTAAACTTCCCAAGAGCATAGTCACATGACTTGAAATGAGTAAACCAAACCTTAGCCGATTGCTTCGATGGGTCTAACTGTTTCATATAAACATCCTTGCATCTAACCTCTAAAATACTGAACGCAAATGTTTTTCTCTTGCGTTTTTTCGCAAGTTATCCAGGTTGTTATGCAACTGCTCTGTGAAGCAGTAAAACTAAAATTGTGTCAACTTCAAAGGTAAACTGAGCTCCTAAATGTAACTAAACTCACAACGTATTCACGTAGTTTAGAATGAAATACTAAATGTTCCGAAATACTGTATGGGTATTTGCTAGAATACACGAACACAAATGATGCATCAAATTAGATGAGATACCTACCAATTTCCAAATTTATAGCAGAACACCTAAATCAGAATACTAGAATCTAATTGAGGATCTTAGCTAAAGATTAACTCATAAATCTTCAAAATCGGTCAAGTATACGATTTATCGTGGCCTGTCAAAAGTGCAAAGTTTATTTTGGTGCACCCGGTAGTCGGTGCTCAATAACTATTGATTTTACGGTTCGGCATAACACTGATACATCATTTGAGGAAAAGAGGTATAATAAATATCACTGCTTTATCATTTTCAATCCCTAATATCTTCAAGTTTTCAGGTACAACTTCTTACTCAGCCAAACTCGAGGGGCCAAAAATAGGGGTGGCGACAGTGTTGCTAGCAAAGAAGAATTCAGTTGTTCAATTTTAGGACTCGAAACCATGCAGACAAAGGTGTGGATAGAAGATCTACCTAAATGACACATGATTCCTTAAACGAACAGCAAAGTTTGTGTGCTGATATATACAATAATGAGGGTAGGGATCTTATTGTGTCAATTGTAACCATTCGAAAATACGCTATACGAACAACCAGGTTCAGTTCTTACCAGCTTAGGATCAACTTCTTCGTTAAGTATTGCATCATTTTTAATCATTGCAACTCTTTGCGCAAATCGACATGTCGATATTGATTCCTGTAATGAAAAATGAATTTAAAAAAATTGAAAGTTTAATTTGACCGGCTAGAGCATCTGATGAAGTGACCATGAAAAAATGCAAATTTAGGATGATGGATAAGTTTTGCACCTGATAAAGACGAAAGTAAATAAACAAAGTAGGAATGCGTTACATTAAGACTCGCTTTCAGAATAAACCCTTTGGTGCCAATATTGAGCTCAGCTATTGCATAAAGCAACACACACAGAAGTGAAACAGCCTCATTACAACCGCCTTTCTTCATTCTACCATTTTTTGTCGCTTCAGTGCCTTCCAATAATAGTTGGTCTTGAACAAGTAAATATTTATTCTGCTACTGCCTCAACTTGTAGAGCTATCAAGCATTGAGGAGCAGTTTAGATATGCTTGATAAAGAACAGAATGGAAAGAAAAAAGAATTCAAAATGACCATACATCGATATTTTTCTTCTCCACTGAGCATGTCGCAATCATGGTTGTCATGCAATTTCCACCAAGGCTACAAAGGATAAACAATGCTTAGTGAACAAAAAGAAAAAATGGGTCGATCAAATATGCAATCATTACCGTAATATCGAGCTGTGAATCAAAAACGGAAAAACGGGATATGCTGAAAACGTCGTGCCTGATTCGATTCATATGATAGTGTTGATATTTTACTTAATTCAGTTGTTTATGTTAGTAATATAGAACAAAGTGTGACAAGATTGACTTTTTCATCAAATATCAATATTTGCACCGTTTGCACTCTCTTCTTCTCTTTGGCTCATATCCTAAGTTATTTCATTCCGTAGAATCCATAGATGTCAAAGCTGCTTTTTAGCATAGAGCCCTCATTTTTCCACAGATAAAAGCACATACCTGTCACGCAGCACAGACGTCATCATACTGTTACGGTAAGGAATGTGCGTCCGAGACTTTTCTGACAAAGCAATGATCACCTGCAACAAAAACAAAATATCTGTCATGAAGTCTTGCCAATAAGACGGACAAATTAAAGTAATAAGCAGGGTTACGAAAGCCTTAAAGTTAGATTGTTGTTCACTATGAAGATTTCTATATGAAGAAATTTGCTGGAAATCAAACAATAAATATGGGTTACTCTGTAGATCTTCACTATACTACCGTCTATTATAAGAATCATGCCTGGAGCTTAGATTTATCTTCCGAATGCTATTCAAAATTGAGCTGAAGGAGTTTCGAAACTCATCTATTTCAACAACGAAGGGAGATCAGAGCCATGGCATAATATCTTTTACAAAATGTTGAACTTCTGAAATAAAGAAAGAAATTCACCTGTTCTAAACAGTGTAGAGATAAATTAATGAACTTCGCTTCACTGAGAAGAGTTCCAACAACCCCAGTTTTACTGACACGTTCCGACCTAAAACGAAACGAAGGGGAATTATTAATGTTTGCATTCAAGGTGTATTGCTAACCGCCATTATCAAACAAAGATGGCAAGAATTAGCCTCACTCCACTATGAACCTCAGCTTGCACTCATCTAATCTCATTGAACTGATGTTGTTGATGTCGCTCTAGTCACTCAGCGAGGGCCTTGTTTCCCTAGACGAATATCCCAAACAATATAAGAAATGTGGAATCTGCTGCACTTTTCAGAAAACAGGTTAGTAACTATTTTTTTGGGCCGATAAGACATCGAAGACCCCTTGAAACATGACCTCCTGGAAGAACAGTGTGACTAGATATACATTCATCTTTATCTTTATCTTTATCGTTATTTTTATATATATATATGTATTCTTAGCTGATGGAGTATCATGTATAAAAAAGATAAAATGAAAAATGAAATGAACTCTTTATCAGCAACGAGTTTTCGTGACCACTTTGCGCTAATTAGAACAAAGTAAGAGGAAGGCGGCTCTTTTGCAATTATGACAAGAAGAAACATTCATCTAAGTACCGACAGCTAGTTTTATTGTATAGCAGTTCTTGGACACCGCTTTACGCGGCATTTTATGTTCGTTACTTTGGAGAAAAATTGCAGGTAATTTGGGCGAAGGTGAAGTTGCGGTTTTCAGCGCCAAGCGCTGGGATAGCAGAGATTGCTAAGCGCTAATCGAGTCCGCGACCCTTTATCATGATGACGCTCAAAGGTGCTGGTGGGATTTGAACCCCGTCCGCCTGACTGTTCTGGCTGCAAAGTCAGCGGATTACAGCAAGGCAACACAGCACCTAGGCCTGCTTTTATAGGCCATATGGAATCAATAAAGGCCTAATCCATTTCTGCAAGTGTAGGGAACTGAGTCATAGTTGCAGGGGTATCAGTTCAGTAAGAAGCGAAACTATGAGATGCACTGAGTATGGACAAGAATAACTGAGCAATTTTCTCTAAAGGTAGTGGGAATATGGCTCAAAAGTAGGCATGACAGCAAAATATCAATGCATCGTCCTTGAAATTGGCAAGTTTTATAAGTAGTAACGGATAATGATACATATACACCTAAATATGCCTTACAACTTACTATTCTCTCTTATTTGTCGCAAATTCTTACCCTGCCAGATCTACCAAGTGCATCTTCGATCTCCGTATTTTTGCAGTTGTGGGATCTTTCGTAGTGATATGTACAGTGAATATGCAATGTGAACGCGTGGATGCTTGATTCATGGGTGTCTGAGTGAAAAGAGTTAATGGCCATCGTCAAGCAATATACATGATATGTCCGCAAAGAAATGTGACGTTTGAGTAAATGTTAGAAGACTAATGATAAATAAAAGACTCAGTGGCAAAATAATGCTGTCCTTGAGATTTTGAATTAACTTTAGACACCAGGTTATTGCAAATCTGTGGAAAAGTCACTGGCTTGGAGCTTTAAAGATCAAGTACATGCGAAAGCTGAAATAGCTCTGACGTTAGGTGACATTTCCGAAATTCAAAATTTTATCTTACGGTGCGAGTGCGGGATAGTGGGTGGTTTGGATCTTGGGATTCCTGCTGTGCGAATGGCTGGCTGTTGTCCTTTGGTTTCGGTGTTGTCCCGATTGCGATGGCGCATGTGGCATTGGGTAGCGGCCAGTCTGTAAGCGTGTGGAGGCCCCCTCTTCATTATCTTGCATGTGCGTTCTTACAAAGTTTTCAATACTCGCTGACAGAATTGCATGACATCAGATGCGAGACATATATCAAATCTTTCTTTGTAGTTATTTTTTCCTAATGAATTGTAATTATTGTGTTGCAAGTGCCTTTCGTGATGGGAACTTCGATGATCTAGTGTCCATTCCCGCAATGATCGGTACAGTAGTTGTATTTTGTGAGTTATATTCTCTTAGTTGATCATAAAAAAAAATGAGACAAGAGACCCCTTAACTTAAATCTGAGTTTCACTTAAATCTGAACTTACAAGGGTTGTAAATCCTTGCAAATTCAGCGAATTGCAAAATTCTGATATCTAAAATCAAGTGGATAGTTCGAGAGGAGCGATTTTCAAGATGGAAGTTCTCTAGTTTCAGCAAATGATACATTTTCTTTTAAAGTTTTGTGTGACTTTATAAAGAAGTCTACTCAAGAACCATGAAAAGGGGTAAGTAATTCACGATATCTTTAAACTCTTCACAAGACTAGCCTCACTCCATGTGGACCTTCAAGTTACACTATCTCATTGCGTTGAATTGCTGTTGTTGTTGTCGCTCCAATGCCGACCTTTCCCCCTAGAGCTGTAAAAACGGCAAAAAATGCAATGGGCGACGAGCTTCTGTCGCCTGTCATCTACTGCGCAGAGTGTGGCTAAAGGAAGGTTATGTTTCCTATTATGGCAAAAATAAACCTTTACCGAAGTACTGATACCTAATTTTATGGTACAGTAGCTCTATGGAATTGATTTTTGATACATTTTAGACCTAGTGGTTGTGAGAAATAAGTAGCAGATGATTAGGCCTAACAGATCTTTCAGCTACATTTTAAAACGAATGCGAATCGAACGACATATTTTCTAAAATGTTTCAATGCACACAATAGTGATACAAGCTCCAACGCCACTTAATCGAACATTTTGCAGAGCAGCTGAAACGTTTCATATAGAATCAGTCCAGTGCTTTACCGTTTCTACAAGCGTAGGGGAATGAGTCGTGGTTCCAGTGTTCTCAGTCCAGGCAAAAGCGAAACTACGGCATGTGATCGTGTCCATCACAAGACATGAATCCAAAAAGCACAAACAAAAAGAAAATAAAGGACTACCTACTTCTGCAATCATCCTGTTTGTATCACCAAGGAACAGGAGATTTAAAGCTAAAATAAATGAAAGCAGAAAACATATTTTAAAAAGTTTCAAGACTACAATATACTAGGTGAGTCAAAAAATTCCACGTGTTTCGCGGGCTATGTAATAAAAAGTGTGAGTCCGATATTCAAAACCAAAGTGTTAATCTATCACTCAAAAGCTTACTTAGAGGAAAAAAATTTGTTTGACAAAATCACTAGCAAAATGCCTGTGAGGGGTTTGTATGGGAATCGAGAATTTCAAATTCCATTCTAATCCATGATTTATGTCGGATATTGGCAGTTTGAGAAGCTGAATTCAATTCAATAGAGGGTAAATCATGGACCAGAATGGAATGTGGAAGTTTTGTTCCCAAACATGCCCCTTACTAGCATTTTCGCAATTTCTGGGTCTGTGAGATGAGGAATACTACAAAAAAATTTTCTCAACCTAGTTTTGAATATCGGTGACATACTTTTTATTCCACAGCCCACCAACCACGTAAAACTTTTTTGACCTCCCCAATATACGGTATAAAACCTGAAAAAATTTCCATTTGCCGTTTTATCATGCTACCCTTATTCCGTAGATTATTCCATAGTATTTTGCTATGTCTGAAAGGGAGCTATGCTGCGCGTTCAAAAAAACCTGTACAATGGTAATTTATGCTTCCGAACACTTTGGTTTAGTTACTTAAAACAACGATTAGAATCCTCGACAGCTAAATTGGATCTGAAGTATTCTCTACCGACATTTAAGACATGGATGCTTAGCTATTGATACAAAATAAAAAAATCTTCTTCTCTTTGGACTTTGTTAACAAATTTAGTCCGAATGTTTCAAATCCAAGCGTACAACGTACCGTCTTCTTCATTTTGTACTGGATGAACAGACAGGTTACGAAGATGAATATTCCCATCGCCATCTTCTAAAAGATTGACTTTCCTGAAATGTAAATAAGTTTATGATGTGGATGAACTTTTTAAGATCTAGGCAGCCTCTATGGTTGCCATCCAATGTGACTGATAAGGAGGTATTAGAGCGGAGAACGTCTGTCTCACAGAATCCACGCTTAAAGGGAATACAAAGTCAACCAGTCTTTACTCGTTCGTTGTTTTCTTTGTGAATTTCGTACAGTCAGTTATTCTAGAAGTTGTGCAGAGCAAGTTGCTGAATATACACAAAGCAGGCTGGTCTTTGTAACCCACACTTTCATCATTTCTTAAGATAAGTGAAACATTCCAGTTGCCGGGTTCTTGATTAAGAAATTCGAAGCGTTTAACACGTTGCATTTTTCCAAATGAACAAATATCAATTTACATGCAAAGACTAATGGGCTCTCTATCTATCGCTTTCCTAGGTCTTTCTCCGAGCGTGTTCAGTATAACTGCAGAAGCATTTTCATGACGTCGTCTCAACTAACGCAAAAAATAGCTTAAAGAAAAGTTTGCAGACTGAACTGTGAGAAAAAATATTTCTTTTAACGACAGAGGCCTTTTGTCGTATTCTGTACTCGCAGCCAGTATCAACTATCAAATCCCATATGAATCGTCAAGTCAAACCTATTTTCGTATTTTGAAATTTTCCAACGCGAGGCTTTCTAGTTAAAAAAGGTGGATCATGAAGAGCAACTCAAAATTGCGGCAGAATAGAAAAAGGTGCGATGAGACCTTCTAGCAACCAGCTAAAAGAGATTTTCACTAACATGGTTAGAAAAGACTAATCAAGATGATAGTTTATGAACAGTAACAAAGAAAATCTGAAAACTGATAATGCAGGTGTCCTTAAAAATGTCTCAATGTTTGATTCAGAATAAAGAACATAACAATACATACAGTAAATCCCCGCGTATAAGAAAATACTTTTTTGAGAGCCAGGCTGAAATTGGTTCTTATTTCAAAGATACTAAAATTAATTTCAA
Organism: Aurelia sp. 4 Dawson et al 2005; assembly: GCA_964019985.1. Taxonomy (NCBI): domain Eukaryota; kingdom Metazoa; phylum Cnidaria; class Scyphozoa; order Semaeostomeae; family Ulmaridae; genus Aurelia; species Aurelia sp. 4 Dawson et al 2005. Next base: position 9,645,045 of record OZ026494.1, on the reverse strand, counting down.
GGTATAAAAGCTGCTATTTGAAGGGTACCTCGTATAGCCCCCTTGAGAGTCTCACAAAGATGTTAGGCCCTATTATTTGTTTTAGAAGCGCTCTTATGGACATAATAGGTAATTGGGAAGGAGAATAAATCTTTCGAGGCCGATTGGGACCACAATGACCTTGATAACGGCGATCGATATCGACTTTGCAACCTCTGCAAAAAGAACCTATGTTTTTTTCATCAGACTGAAACAGGTTCTTAATTGCAAGGTACATAATTTAGGAAAAATAGCCTCTAGGTTCTTATTTTGGTAGGTTCTTATATGCGGGGATTTACTGTACAGTGAACATGCTCCATGATGAAAAACCATGTTCCAGAGATCTTAAACCGTTTTAGAGACAAGAACTGTGCAAATCGCTTGAAAATTAACAGAGTCACAAGCTTTTGAAGCTCAATTTTTGGTCAAAGCTTAAATCAAAGGATTCTCAATAACAGTGGCAGTGACAGGAACAAGGGCTGTGTTAGCCTTAAAATGCTTAAATCGCCCCATGAGAAATATATTCGTTCAAACTTACGATGCTGTGGTTGTCTCTTTCTTCTTCATTGTCTTTGGCAAACAGTCGTGGTGTGCATGTTGGTGGAAATATTTGGCCAAAGACAATGAAGAAGACAGACAACCACAGCATCGTAAGTTTGAACGAATATATTCCTTATGAGTCGATTTAAGCATTTTAAGGCTATACAGCAGTCACCTACCGCCCACGCTTTATTGAAATACAAGTCATTTGGGGGATCTATGGAATCAGGTGTCGCATAGATTTGATCTCTGAAAGCTCGTTCCTTGCAAGATCCTGGTGTCTGAGATAATTTCCAAATCTTAGGAACTGGGTTATCTTACCATGGAGCACGTCTGTTCATTTATCATCATTCTTCAATATCTGATCGAATTTCGAATGGTTTTTTCGAAACACTCTGTAGATAAGAAATTGTTTTGGAGATTGCCTGCATCAGAATGCAAAATTCAAAATATTTGTAGAAATCTGAAACTCACGGTAAGTCTTCAAGTTTTGCAGCCTCGTGCCTCGGGTCCAATAAATCATAACCATGATCGTTGTATATCTCAAGATATGATATGTGTGTTTGGTACTCGTAATCTGAATGCTACAAAGAAAAGAAAACAAACACTAAAAAATGCTAGAAAACTGTTAGACGAACAGACATTTCTTATAATCTTTACTTCTAAGAAAGGTGGTGGAGCCTGCTGCATGAATACTTTGGGGACTAGAAGAGGGTCAAAAGGAATTAATGGAGTGAGGTAAGGTAGATCATAATCATGGGAAGATCAAAGGGGTACTGAGCATTTAAGAGCCTGTGAACAGCATGTTGAGGGCTATTGCACCAAAGACGAAATTTATCAAATATCATTTACACCCTTAATGTGTCCACTGAGGCCCCGTTTACACGATACAGTTTTCATTTCATATCGGATTGGCTTCACATTTGGATTGGCCTTCAGTTTACACAAGACTGTTTTTACTTCGTATCGGATTGACCTCCTGTTTACACGAGAACGCACCAATCCGATACATTTCATACCATTTTTGCGTTTTCAAATGAAAACGCACTGAAAGTGGCATGAACCAATCCGATATCGTGTAAACGGTTCAATTGGTTATCATCTCGATACAAAACCTCAATAGCAATTCTACGAGCCTCGCATTCATTGGGAATGCTGCGCAGAATGCAGAATGAACAATTAACGCTAAAAGCATACGATGAAACCATTGCCGTACAAGGCAAAACGGTGTCGTCGAAACATAACCAAATTTGATATGAAATGAAAACGGTGCAGTGTAAATAAAAGAAATTTTCATATCGGGTTGCTATCCCAATCCGATGTGAAATGAAAACAGAATTGGGTAAACGGGACCTGAAAGTGTGCTATATTGCAGAGGAAAACTCATGGACTGCATAGAAGGATTAAACCATAACTGAAAACTATGAAGGATTTTCATCACACGTTGTCACTTCTGCAAGATCCTGACAATCGTAAAACGCAAACACATTTGTTCTACGTATTATCTTGGCTACGTATGGACATGTTTCTTGCGGGTGGGTACATCTAAAAAGATGAATGACAATAACATAATTTCCTATTGCATGCTTACAACATTGGAAAGCTATTGATGCCTGTAAAAACATACTTTTCCAGATTCAGAAGAAAAGCAAAGAAAGTCACAGCAAAATTCAACGGACTGATTAACTGCAGTCATGCAAACATACCTCCTCATAATGTGCAAATATATATGATAAGCTCCTTGGAATGATTCCACGATCAGCATACCGCTCTGCACCTCCAGTAATGGTAAATGTTTTGCCAGAGCCGGTCTGAAAATGCATAGATCAATAATTGATTTTTAAAACAGCGATTGCACAATGGCGAGTTAATTATTGAATACAGTATCTTCCATTCAAAGTTGCGATAAAATGATCTTTCTTCCTCTTTCAGCGATCTTTCTTAAAACTTAGGGACAATTCGTAATAGCAATTAGTAGAGGCTACAAACGAAAAACTTCAACAATAGACAGAAATCAATAAATCAACGAAATACTGCAGCTACGTCAACGCCAAATTTGCAAAAGGAAAGTATCGCAAAAGATGATAGCGGAGGATACTTTACAATGATCCTACGTTTCTAATAGTAAAGCAACCAATCAGATCAACTGAAACTCTTTAGAAACAAAGGATCATGGTAAAAATATCCCTCAAAACCATTTCTGATCGTCTTGATAATAAGAATCAAAAAGCATACGTCTGCTACTGAAAAAAGTTTCGGTTCTTGAATTGCAAGGCCAAATCTGGTAAGTTAGACCATATCCAGAGCCATTTCTTAACTGTCCAACAAGTTAAAGCTTTGTTGTTCTTTTGCAATTTTTATGAAAAAGAGAAAATGCTTTGTTTTGCAGCATTAACAAGAGCTTGAAAAAGTTGGCATTCCACATGAAATGCTAAAACCTTCAGTGCAAATACAGTACTTCTGTGATTTCAACTTCAGCAAATCTAATTTCAACAAAGATTTGAAAAATTTGGCAAGGATTTAAAATAAAAGAGAACCAACTAAATGAAGTTTGATTAAGGGGTATAATGTATAATGTTGTAATATGATGTTAGGTGAATCAATGATACAAAATATGAGCCAGTGATAAGTGGAAGGAAAAATCTGTGCAAGTCTGCATGTAAGTAGTGTACAGAAAGGCAAAAGGAATAACACGTACTGAATCACTGAAGAAGAAGTTTCAGAAAATAAGTACAGTCTCTGAAATGAAAGTCGCTTTGATTCAGTACTAAAGACGATTTTCACTGCTTAAATTTTTTAATTCAGCAACATCAGTGACTTACAAGTAGATTAACAGCGCTCACCAAGGACCAAAACTTGGATAAACCCAAATACTTTGAAGTTAATGTATGATTATGATGATGACATTAGCTTGAACAGGTGATATCCTCAGCTTGGAAATCTTAAAGCACTTGGATATCAATTTCAGCTTTTAGTTGCATCGTTTCTGTTTGATCAATTGTTGAAGAGTAAACAAGTGCATCATTCCATAAGATGTCTCACTCAGATTTCTCATCAAAGGTGGATGCTTGGAAGCTAATAATTTTGACTGCAAAGCATATCATTATGAGGTCAAAGAACTTAAATAATAACATACTTGACCATATGCAAATATAGTACCATTGTATCCAGACAAAACACTGATGAGAAAAAGTTGAAGTATCAATAAATCTAGCAGATCTAAACAAGATTATACAGAAGTATGCATGGTGTCTCATAAAAGATTTTGGTTTTAAATGCAAGTATCTCTTGCCCTGCTTATACTGGCGCACCAAATAAACATCTCTAAATGTGTAGTATGTAAGACATTTCCTAAATGAGTACTACTGTAGTGTATAACTGAAACAAAAAAGGGGGTCATCAAATCAGCATTAACTATTCAGCATCTGTAACCAAAATCTTACAGAGTCAACAACTGTAATTGGCCATACCATAATGATCTGCCTACACTTTAGCCTACAAGTTCCGTCATGGTTCTCATTCGCAGTGGTAAGTAAAGTCTACACGCAGGCTACCTACACTTCTTCATCTCAACGTCAATCACAGTATATTGTCCATAAGATCTTTGCATTTGTTTTGTTTGTTGATCATCATGTTACACCTACAGTATTTCTTTCATCAATTAAGGATACTAATATTCCTTTAACATGACACAATCATACAATAGGTAAATCCAAGCAACTTACTTGTCAATGACAGGTTTTGAAATTATGTCAAATATTTCCTCTTGTTTTGTGCTTTGTTGAAAAACGTTATCAAATCTGAAATGAAATAGATACACATACTGTACCGTACATACAGGATTCATTACAAAATTAGATGCTATGCAAGATATGCAATGAAAGACAAAAATGACTAAAACAAGATACTGTCAGTTGTTTCTGTTCAAGAACATTTTCACAAGATGTCTAAGTTGAGAGAGGAACCTCAATTTACTGCTGCTGAAATACTGTATATACAGTACAGTACATGCTGTAAAAGCTCTTTTTTAACTCTCCCTCTCTATTAAGCTCCCTCTCTAAGGGCCTGTTCATATGGAGGCAAGCCAGCCTGCTTACCAGGCTGGCTCGGTAGGTGAGACCATTTTCATCTTGTGTTCATATGGAGAAATTCGAGCCTGCTTGCTGTGACAGAAATTTGACACATGTCAAAAATGAGACACGTGCCCATTGTTAGATAAGCAGTGCATGAGCAATAGCGAAATTTTCATCTCGGTAGCCGGGATAGAGTGTTCATATGGGAAAATTTACATCCTGCCTACCAAGATCTCACCAGTGCACTAGTGAGATCTCGCTAAGCGGGCCAGCCAGCCTGCTCATATGAACAGAAATCAAATTTTGTATTGGAATTTGGGATGAGGTGAGATCTCGGCAAAAAGCTCAAGCCTGGTAAGCGGGCTGGTTCGCCTCCATATGAACAGGCCCCAATGAGCCCCTCTGAGCAAAACTTTTAATAAGCCATCTCTATTAATCCTGCCCCACTAATATCCAATGCCAGGAGTTGCCATGGATGCTCCATCTTCATACCTAAACAAGCCTGCACATAAATTTTGATATGGTTTGAGATAAAATAATGAGTAAAATTTACATATCCAACCTAAAGAATTGTATCTTAAATCCACAAAATATACAGTAGGGTAAAGATTCCCTATTTTGAGCCATGTAATGGTTGCTCAACCCAACAGAAGCAACCAACATTTACATAAAATGGAAGTAAAAGCAGAAACAATATTTGAAAATCATCTTAAGAACATAACTATGAAACTCTAATTTCAAATCATCGTCACCTACAGTATAAAATGAGCTACGGAAAAATTTAAAACAAGAAGCTTTAAAATCAGCTGTGCAATCAAGTTTTTCTGAAGCAGGTTGAGTACTTTTGGGGAAACCCTGCACATTTCCATGCAACAGATATTAATGGAAAAACGTACACCATATGGATAAACTGCCCCAAAGAACATTCAATATTTACTCAGTCAATGTCCATCTTGTTTATCAGTTCAAGCAGTGGTGGAGACATGACCAAATATTGGGGTAAAGCTATCGTTTTAGTTGAAAAGCATTCAAGTTTGTTTTGATTGTTTTCAAAAAGATCTTTGTTCCATCTGACATTTGTGGGCAATCGCATCCCTTCAATTCTCTACCATTGAATTCAAGTATAATGAATACTACTGTATATACTGTATATGCTACCCTTATGTTGGTTCTGGAGTTGGTTCATTCAAAAGTTGTGGGCGTCTGTCCATACTGCATTCTAGACTATTGTAGATACTGAGAAAACCGTAAATGTCATTACCTGAATCTGTAAACCTCCTTTTTGTTATTGATAAGCCCACCGGCTTTGTCTTTGGGAACATTGAAAGAAATGAGTGGATTGCCATCACCATCTTCATCTGTTTCATAAAGCTGTTGGGAATGAAAGGTCTTCCATGATTATCTATGATTAGTGGTGCCAAAGGGAGTGTGACTTCCCTCCACTGCACTACTCTCTGATATATGCATTCTTAACTGCTATGCAGTATATTTTCACTCTATATTGTACATTTGCAATTAAGTTTCTATTTTTCTAATTCTATGATACATTCATTTTTTATATTTTTGTGAGACTTTAGCAAGCACTTATGATATAGCATGTATGTAGCTACCGTATCTTGCCATAGCACAGCCACATCTGCTCATTGCATTTGTCGGGGATACGAACAGGCTAAGTTGGGAGCCTCACAGAATCCCCCAAAAAGGACTCCAGGTCACATGCACACTACTGATTTACTTCAATGACATACAGTAAATGCAAATTAGTTTGACTGTTAAGAACAAGAGCATGAAAAAATAGCACCGATGCACATGACAATGTGAGCCCTGGTGCTGATTTGCTATCAACAAAGCTGAAACACAATGTGTCACGACAAAAGGGCCAGTACCTCATCTTCAAAACAAACATTGGCTCTTTTTCTTCACTATGTTTGTTTCCTTTTGTGTCTCTCCAGTTGCCAATATAAATTCAATATTGGTTTTGTGCATGGTTAAAGGCAGTCTGTCCCCTATTGTTCTGACCTTAGCAACGGCTTTATTTACCTTATTTACGTTGGAGTGAAATTCATGCATCACTGAGTCTCTACGACCTTGATTTCTTTGGATAAAGCGAATTAGCACAAACTTGTGGAGTGTACAATAGAAATCCTTATTGCGTTTATTTTCACTCTTCGAACAGGACAGACTGCCTTTAAGAGATACGCAAAGTAGCCTACAAAAAGCTTAAGAATGAGAATTTTATCAAAGTGAAGAAATAACGATGTGCCTCTCAGTCCAGTTTGAATTCTTCGATTTTGGCGCGGGGAAGCTCATTCTGAAGTACATTTTGGCGCATCTGTAGGTTGGGGAATTTTGTAAATTTTATATAAAATAACTGCTACAGATGGTGTTATTACAGGTTATGGCGCGGCTGCGGCTGGAAGCGGTCGAAGTGGCGCGGGGAAGATCTTCCCCGTGCACTACAAAGAATGCAGACTGGCTCTCAGTGAGTTCTTCCTTCTACTTACGGAGGTGCCTATCTACCATTGAACACTTCAATTTGATCCTACTTCTTCGATTCGTCTATAGCATATAACCTACTTTATATATATTTTATTCATACATATAGTCTATTATTGTACAGCCTATTATTATTATTAATTATTATTAATTCTTTATTTAAAGTAGGCTAATGTAAAATAGCTAATTTAAAGCTAATTAAGGCCTACTAACGAAAAATAATCAAGAGAAATAAATTTATAATAAGAAAAAAAAATAAAATACTAGTTAGAAGTTCACATTAAAAACCCTAGATTTGCTACAAAGATTCGACAAAGCCTACAGTTGCACTTCTCCCCTTTCCATGTTTTTATTCGGTTTTTAAAAACAGCCAAAGAATTAGCAGTTTTTATATCATTTGGTAGCATTTGCCAAAGTTTGTGTCCTATAAAAGGTGTGGTTTCAATCCCAAAATTTGTGGTCCTTGCACTTGGTTGCAGAAGACTATTGCCACTTCTTAGGCTATAAGGCATATCATTAGTTATAAATATGTCCTTCATAAATTCAGGGTTTAAGTTTTCTTTTGTCTTATAAATTTCGACCATTAGCAACCTGTAGGTTTCGTTGATGGACTGTCACTGAGTTGTCCCTTTTCAGCAGAGTTTCAAAATCAGACTCGTAGTCTCTGTATGCAATTCGCAATGCCCTTAAGTGCATCTTATTTATCTTATTATTCAAGTTTCTATCGTGAAACATCCACACTAGAGGGCAATAGTTAAACTGGGACATGATAAACGTTTTCATCAATAAGACTATTTTTTCCGTTTCCATGTATTTTGAAATCCTACTGTAGCTAGCCCATGAATTTTCTGATTGGCCTTCTTACAAAGATTGCTCACATGGGGTTTGAAGGTAAGGTGTTTGTCAAGAGTTACCCCCAACAGTTTTTCCTTAGAACTTTCCTTTATTTGAGCGTTGCCAACATGTATGGCGGTATCAGTGCTAGATGTGCTGATTGTCATCAAATGGCATTTTTCTTCATTTAATCTCATGTAATTGTCTGGAAACCAGGTAACTATTTTCTGCGTGTCCCTTTCCAAGCTATTAACTACATTTTGTAGTGATTTATTACATGCATACAGAGTTGTGTCGTCGGTGTAGTTACATACCTCAGTGTCAGTCAGCCCCATAAACATATCATTAATGTATATATTGAATAAAAGGGGTCCCAAGACTGATCCTTGCAGTATACCTTGTCTAACATCACTATAAGTGCTAAACGAACCATTCACTTTCACCCTTTGTTTTCTGTTAGTCAGATAATTGTGGATGAGGTCCAGGGAGGCCTTCGAGAAACCATACATATGCAGCTTTGCCAGAAGAAGTTCATGATTTAGGCAATTGAATGCCTTGGAGAGATCCATCATAACAGCACCAGCACAGCCTTTTTTATCTAAAGCTTTCCTACAGTCCTCTACCAATTTCAGTAGTGCGTGCTGGGTGCTATAACCTCTTCGGAAACCACATAAGTGAGGTGACAAGAAACGCTCCACAAATGAATACATTTGTTCGTACATCAACCTCTCGAAAATTTTAGAAACTGAGGGTAGAACAGTAATTTGCCGATAGTTTTTCTTATCAAAAGCATCATTTTGTTTGAAAAGTGCTGTTATATCTCCTGATTGTAGTTCATCTGGGAAGCGACTTTCTGATAGATATTTGTTGAAAAGGTTCGTGCGTGAGATGAAATGAAAAAATATCTGAATTGTCTTTCAGAATTTTTGCTGGGATACAGCCAACAGGAGCTCCTTTCTTTGGATTTAGTTTTCCCAGTTGGGTGTTCGTCGTGTATGTCATGAAACTGATTGATTTATCATTTGGTGGGTGCATTATTTATTTTTTGCATTGTCACAAACACTGCATGGGTCATGGTCAGACCATATCTTATGCATCATTTGAGCTGGATGATGAATTACCTGTGTGGCGCTATTATTGCTTGGTTTCAGGCGACAGTAGATTTGTATTGTTTGCTTGACCATCTTTTTTGCACTTTAACAGCCCACCATTTTTCTTTGCTCTCACAAAATAGTAAACAGAGCAACCAATCGAATACGAGGCTGAAAGTCAAATCGAGATCGATGGAAATGTCATGATCTTAAGGCATTTAGGCATTCAAATCACTGATCAGTGATTCAAATCCATTCAGAGCATGAATCCTTGATCCTTGAACCACTGGGGAGCCACTCTTGAACCACCACCACCTTGGCTGAGCGTTTTGTGCTGAAATGCCAGGAAAGCAGCCAAAGACTTGCCAAATGATCTCCCTACCTCATTTCAGTAGATATTTTTTGCTGCAAAATGACGATTAGCAGAAGAGGGGAAGCGACTTGAAAAGCATGACTTGTGACCAACTTTCGACTGAGGAAAAGGATGGGCCTACATGATGTCAACAAAAAGCGTTGAAATGGAAACTGTGCTTACTGTAGCATCAGTGATGTGAAGTTCAGCTCTGTAAGGACTAACAGACAAGGCTGCTAGATTCTATCAGCATATACAGAGAAAACACGATAGTTAGAGGACTCAATACAAACAAAAAAGAGGATCCGATATTCGGCACCGGCGATTCCATCAGAAGGAAAACAGGCCTGGCAAAGGTCAGTGTCAAGTCAGTCCCAGCTGTATCCTCGTCATCTGCTGGTGGCGAATTAAAAGATGGATGAAGAATTTGAGTGCCACTCTGCTCCAAAGTTCCCCGAGCTACCCGCAATGAATGATGAACATGACTTTGTAAGTTTATAAGTGGTGGTCATCGACTTTTCGATTTTCGTATTTTAACTTCGCCTGCCGTTAATATCAAGTGGCGGCCGTTATTGGGGGAGAAGAGGGTCTAGCTTAACTCTGAGGCCGCTAAGTAAGAAAATGGAAAATCGTATGGAAATCTCCGCAGCGGAATTTATTTAAAAACATGGATAAAAGCCAACAAATGATTAAAGACCCAATGACCCTGGCCTTTGTGCGCCGAATGAAACGCTAGACAAAGGAAATTTAGGCCAAAAAGGACTTTCAGATAATACGAAAGTCGATTTTGGCGCCACGAAGGATTATGGTCAGCAATTGCTCTTTAATGCATAGAATCGGAATAGAACAGTTGTACTATACCTCCCGATGATAGAGCACTGCGGACACCTTAAATTTGAACAAAATATTAATTCAATACTACTACCTTATCCCGCTTTGCTCGCTGCATGGACTTGCTTCAATTCTCGCTCTTGATCGGTAAACGCTCTTATCCGTTTACTTATCAAGAGCGTTTACTGATCAAGAGGGAGACTTGAAGCAAGTCCACTTGTATCACTCCACCGGAGAGGCTGTTCGCTTCGCTTGCAGTTAAGGTAATAGCATCGAGTAAAAGTTCCTTTGACGAAAAATCAAGATAGTAATATTGAATAAACATTTCGTCCAAGTTAAAGGTGTCCGCGGTGCTCCAAGGATGAATATATCTAAATACATATGAGCATGGATTTCAGATGTGGTCCTGTCAGTTGCTTCCAAAACCCATGCTCTTTCTATGTTCTGTACAGTATTGTGCCTTTTTTCTTTCATCTATGTTGGGCGTGGTCATATTTTGTAGTTGTCTGTATAATTGATTGTCATGTATTTTGATTGTTTCAGTCAATTTAGGTAAATTTAACTGTAGATATTTGTATCATGTGATTACAGTACTGTAGTTATATTTGTCAATGAAAACTGAACTGAAAACGGAAACTGACTGTGAAATTTGCTGTGTGTGCAAGCAGGAACTTTAATGTGCAGAAACTTTTAATCTTGGCTATGCACTATGACTACTTTAGCTGTTAAAAAGTATATAATGACTCTATAATTTTCTATCTATATATATGTATATTTGTTTTCAGTTTCTATTCTAATTTTGCTGTAAAGACATTGTTCTTTTAGCAGAGTCAAACTTTATGGTCTTAAAAATGACTAACTAATAGCAAGATGACAAAACATAACAATGGTCTTTCTTTTGACAAACAATCTTTTATGGAAGGTTTTGGGGAATTTGAATTGTCTTGCTTATTTTTTGATAACATTTTCCAAATCTCATTGCTGCAAATCAGCATCAATTGTTTTGCATCATGATTCATTAATTGTAAACTGCAGAAGCAGGCAAGAAAAGCTGTGCACACAATACCATGCGCAGCGCTCATTGACTATCATTAATCGCTAGTTCAATGATGGTACCAAATTTAGCCAAACTTTTTCAAGAAGCATCAATCTCTTTGTCAGTGTCTCTTGTTAGATGATTGCTACAGTATTACCAGCTGCACAACCCACTTACAGTAAATTTAGATTTTGGATATATTTGGTAACTAGTTTTCCCATCTTAAGAAGAAATATTATGTTATTATCACAGACAAGAAATTGCAATGACCAAAGGCAATATGATTAGCAGCATTTAAAACATTGAGCATCAACACCATATGCATTTTGCTTCGATCAAGAATTGATTATTGATATTTAATATGCCAAACACTCCTTGTCTCAACAAGAAAAGCCAAGAGCATGATTTTGAGGCAAAGACCTCTCAGGTATGTGACTATCACACTTCTTGAGGGCATGAAGGCACACACATGTGATCCCATACCCCAGATGGCCAGGCCTGCTGCCATAATGCTCACATTTTGTACATTTGACTCACCCCTAAGTATTTTTATGTTCATAGACACTGCAGAACAGTAATCGAAAACAGTATCATTTATATAGTGCATAACTTGAGTTATGTTTGATTCGTATTTCTTTCAGGACTGGGACTACCCTATGAGAAGACAGATGCAGGTGATGAAATTTGTTTTGATCCATGCAACCTGTAAACTTTGTTTTTTAATGCTAAGTAGGGGTATAGAAATCTGCTACTTCAGACCAGATCAATTTTGATATTTACCGCAGATTTGTTAAAGGGTCTGTGTCATCCAGCATTCCATGCACATGTCATCTCTTGGTTGTTGTTTGTTGTTGCTGTGTTAATGGGCCACAAAAATAGTGTCAACAAAGGCAAGCCATGAGATGGCACATGCGAGGCATCTCAATGAAACAGACCCTTTAAGTTCTTAACACTTTAAGATCCTACATAATATTGCAGCACTTTTCTTTTTGAAATTCACCTCCTATGAATATTTTGTTTTATCCTTATTCTGTATTCATTATTCAGACAATTTTCAAGTATATATATTCATTTCAACTTACTGCAAATGAATAATGAGATTGAAATATTGTTAACCTTAAGAACTCCATGTGTCAACAACCCGTTTCCTTTTTTCAATTCGAATTCTTGCAATTCATAATATGTAATGCTCACTCTTTGCCTCTAGGAGATTATCCCTGGCCTCTTTTTGGGACCATATGCAGTTGCTACCAAGAAAATGGTGAGTGTTTGTTGCTATATGCAAAATTATGATTTAAAATGATTTATTCAGAACTCAAACAATTTTCTCAAAGGTTTACACACATATTTGTATTGATTGCTGTTCTGAGTCTTTGTTAGAAGAGTGACAAAAATCTATCACAGGATCTACCTTGATCTTAAATCTACCTTGATTTTGAAGTTATCACTTTTCTTTGGTTTATCTGACAATTTCTTACAAGAGGCAGAGAGTTCTCACAATGATGCAACTACTGTAAATGCCACAAAAAATGAGACATTAAACATTAAGCAATGTGAGGTGTAAAGATGTAATACCATTTAGCTTGTAATGACTTTTTTGTAAATGTAGCTGGAAATGTTGCTAAGGGTATACCAAGGACAAGAAAATCTCCCATGGACTATCTTGGTACTAGGAATGAGCATTCATTTTTTATGACCCAAGTTATTCCTGTGGAAGTATCAGACATAATAAGTTTACTAAACACTGGAAAATCTATAGGTCCTAATAGTATTCCAACAAAGTTATTGAAAATTCTTTTACTACATATATGCTCTCCATTGTCAGATATCATCAACAACTCATTCCAGTTCGGGACGTTTCCTGAAAAATTGCAGCTAGCAAAAGTCATTCCTTTGTTCAAAAAGGGTTGTCCTCTAACTGCTTCCAATTACAAACCGATTTCCCTTTTGTCTGTGTTTAGTAAAATTATAGAGAAAGTAATGTACAAGTGTCTTTATGATTTCTTGGAACTACATAATATCCTGTACAATTTTCAGTTTGATTTCCGTGCTTTTCATTCCATAAATCATGCAATGATTAGTTTAACTGAAATGATAAAAAACACTTTAGACAATAAGAGATTTGGATGTGGTATTTTCCTTGATTTACAAAAGGCTTTTGATACTGTAAATCATGAAATACTTCTCAACAAACTTGAACACTATGGAATTAGGGGAATAGCATTTCCATTAGTTTAGTTATTTGTTTGTATTGTTAGAACCATAAATTGTATGTAGAGAATTTAAATAATACAAAACTGAAACTGAAACATTAACCTGGTTTCGTTCTTATCTAAGCAATAGGGAACAGTACGTATCAGTGAATGGTTACAATTCAAAAAATCTTAATGTTACATGCGGTGTCCCACAGGGATCCGTTCTTGGTCCGCTCCTTTTTCTTATTTATATAAATGATATTCCAAATGCATCTTCTAAATTTGCATTTTACCTCTTTGCCGATGACACCAGTATCTACTTTGAATCAGGAAATTTAGAGTAACTCCAAAAGGTGGTTAATTCTGAGCTCAAGCATATCAAAAAGTGGCTTGATGCCAACAAACTAGCTTTGAATGTTGACAAAACCAATTTTGTCATTTTTCATTCACCACAAAAACCTCTTTACGAGAATATTACAATAAAATTTGGTAAGTAACATGTGATGGCTAAACATGTCAAATTCCTTGGCCTCCGTTTGAATGAAAATCTGTCTTGGAAGCATCATTTAAGTGAACTGTCAGAAAACTTAGCAAGAACATGTAGTATATTCTTTAAGGTTAGACATCTTCTTCCTACAAATGTATCGGTCTCTTTGTATTACTCTTTATTTGCCTCTTGTTGTTTGGGGACTTACTTATGATATTTACATCAAACCAATATTCATCCTTCAAAAGAAAGTTGTACGAGCCATTATTTTTAACAATTTTGCTACACCTTCTGCTCCTATTTTCCTCACTCTTCGACTTCTCAAGCTGCAGGATCTTTTTGAAATGAAACTACTGGCATTCGTTTACGAAGCTGTTAATAAGTTTTCCCCATCTTGTTTTCATGACTTTTTTGATGTGCTTTCGCAAGTTCATCAGCATGATACCAGGCAGGCACGTAAAGGTGACATTCTTCTGACACGCAAAAACACGTTGCAATATGGTTTGAAATCCATAAGATATGCAGGTGCAAAATCTTAGAACAGCATTTCGCATGTAATAAAACAAGCTCCGACGGTAGTGAGTTTCCGGCATCAACTTAAGCTCCATTTCTTCGCAACCAACTACAAGTCCTAGAATTTCAAACAACCACCCAACACAAGCACTCTCATTTGAAAATATGACATTGTTGAATTAATAGAATCTTTATTTATAATCAATCAAACTCCAAAATTTTGTTTTTAGCCAAGGGGGTGCTCTCTTCTCCATTAGTTTACCTATTAAGAGAGCTCCTCCTTTTAAGAAATTCCCTGCATACAAATTCCCGTATGAATTTTTGTTATTTTGTTAGTTTGTATTTCTTATTGTAATCTGTTGCTTTGTAGTATGTTGTAATTATTTTAATGGCATTTGTTTGTAGTGGAATTTTAAAAATGAACTGAACTGAACTGAGCTTAATTCCATAACAGTATATAAAGGGTGATGCTTCCAAACTTTCTCCCCATTTGCAGAAGCTTCTCCATTCATGACTGTGGGATTTATTATAATCACAAATAATGGTAGGCCCTGATACTGTATACTAGCCTCACTCCATGAGGGCCCTCAACTTACGCTCATCTCATTGAATTGAATTTATGTTGTTGTTTTCGCTTCAGTGAGGGCCTTATTTCCCAACTGTTCTCAAAACGGACAAAACTTTCCTTCGGGGCACAGATCTGTCCCCGACCAATCAGAATAAAAGATGACGAATAACGTGATCGGATTGGCTGATTTTTCTTCAATCTAAGCTTCCCGCCAAAGGCAAACAAAAGGGCGTTCGACTGAAAGTCCGCAACGATCAGAATCTTGAAGTACCGAACAAATTTAGGAGATATTGTGCGTCCCCAAACAAGCAAACTATCATTTGTAATTTGGATTTTTTGCTGAAATAGCCCGAAGAAACATCCATCTAAGTGCTGATAGCTTGTTTTACAAAGTAGCGCTCCAGGAAAGCTGCTTTTTTCAGCGTTTTAGGGTGGATAGTTTTGAGAAAAAACTGCAGGTGGTTTAAGCCGTGTCTGCTTCTAGAAGCGTAAGAACATTAGTTGTAGTTTGGGCGTCCATCAGCCAATCAATAGCGATAACTACAAACATGCAATCAGTCTAACTGTATACTGTATACCAAATACTGTATTTCAACCTACAATTTCAATTTGCTTACTCACTCCCAGTCTCACACTAAGTTTGTTCACATTATCCAGAAGGGAGCTATTTGCAGTCTCTGTGCACTTGAATGTGGATATTTTCCTCTCTAAAAATACTTGTTGAAAGGAATTTATGTACAATCTTTCATATCACTAGAAGAACGCTTCTCTTCAGAATTTGAAGAATTCTTGCAAATTCTTATGAAATTAATTCTAAATTCTCAAGATCCTTTTCATTTCTGTACACATACACTCTGTAATTTACCCTCCCCCCTCCCAGTTCAGATCTTACATTATATATGCAACAATGAAGGTATTCTTTCCCTCACTGTAGCTTCCGTATCTCCAAGAAAATCACATCACACACATTGTTTGTGTTAGACATCCACTCGAGGCAAGGACAATCAGAGCAAATTTCCCGGATCGAATGCAGTAAGTTACTGTAAGCTACGATCAAATGTGCATATATCATACTGTATCCTCACTTCAGTCGCAAAGGCTTTGTTCTGAATGTAATCACCTAAGCAAGTTTTCTATCATACTGATGCAATATTTATGCAATACGGAGGATAGAACACCGTTATCGTACCTTTAAGCAGTTTTAAGAATTTTAAAGAGTTCTTGCAGTCTTTCGTAAATCTCATGAAGCTTTTATCTGCATTGTAAAGATCCTTAAAAATTTGTCTAGAATTTAGTGGTCACAAACCAATCAAAATGCTTTTATTGCTTCTCCATGCAATATTTTAGACAAACTACATAGTATTTATTTCAGGTTTAGCCCTTAAAATCTAGAATTCGATCCAAATGAACATTCTCTTAATGTAATAAGAATTATGCACCTTCAAAGCCAAATGACCCTCCCGGAAGGGCCATATGGCACAGCAGTATTCATTGAGAACTGCGAAATTTTCAGGGGGTAAAGCATTTGGAATTTTGATTGATTTGAAAGGTTATGCATGTTGCATTTATCTATTGCTTACTGAATCACTGATTATGATACCCCCTGGAAAACGACAATCTACATTAGGTTTTCCTGTTAAGCTTAATTTTAGCCGGGCGTGAAAGGGTTAACAAACACTTTTTAATTACCTTCCTTCAGGTACTTGGTGATTGACTTAGCTGACAACCATTTAGAAAGCATTATACCATACTTTTCAAAGGTATATTCAGTTCACCCTGAAATGATTTATACCCATGAAACATTTAGAGTATTTTAGATTTTTACATTTGCTGACCAATACCAAACCTTTAAGTGTCTCTTGTTGTGCCTATTTGAACCTTTGATGGCATTCTTACAAGAATGCAGCAACAGTAAAATTGATCCTCAAAAAGAACAATGCAAAGTACTGAGAAATTGCTATGGGTATGAATAATTTTGGCCTTAGCTAACTTAAGGTGTTTTGTGCATTGAAAAGGCTAAATTTACTACAATTTCAATGCCAAAATAGAAATTGATTGAAATTTTTCTTACCCATATATATTGTAATTTTTCTTGATATTTATCACTTCCAGGTCAAATTAATTATGATGATGAAGAAGGATGCCTAACGCCTTATCATACCGTACTTCTAAAAAAATTTCTACATTTTAACATTTCGGGTATGGACACATAACAATAGCGTACTCTACTCTTCTACTTTGTGACAGCTCTCAGTTAGATGTGAATGTGAACAAAATGACCATGGACAAAGCCATTCTTTTACCGAAAAACAAACGAAAAAAACATAGATCGATAGCCAGTGGTTGAAGAGCAGCTCTATACATCGCTTATCTCTTGTGTATTGGTTTTGGAAATGTTATTCATGTTTATATGTTAGCTGGATCTAAAACCGGCTACAGTACCGGGTGAGTCAAACAAAAACGCCCGGCGTTTGAAAGGCTACTGCTCCCTGAGTATATAAGGAATAATATTTTGCAATACTGATTGAATAGCTAACATGTTCAATTGTTTTTAGAAATTTTCCTGTCTAAAATTTTAGACTAATAGTCACTCCGTTCAGATTCTGTAAGCGATTTTCTAAAATGAATCCCTTTGAGAATCCTTAAAACACTTGCTACAATTACAAGCAAGAATCCCTAATTTGTTTACCCTACAGCGATAACTTTCAGCACGCTTTAGCACGTGCTTTCCTTTTGACGGGTTGAAAAGTTTTCCCCCTATTGTGAATAACTTTTTCAGGGGGATTCCATTCTCCCATGGGGACAAAATACATGAACAC
This sequence comes from Aurelia sp. 4 Dawson et al 2005, assembly GCA_964019985.1. Taxonomy (NCBI): domain Eukaryota; kingdom Metazoa; phylum Cnidaria; class Scyphozoa; order Semaeostomeae; family Ulmaridae; genus Aurelia; species Aurelia sp. 4 Dawson et al 2005. The sequence continues at coordinate 9,627,192 of OZ026494.1, read as the reverse complement.
ATCCAAGAGTCATTATTGCTAGGAAGGAGAACAGAGGGAAATCTTGCTTGGTGTTTTCCCTCGTTTTTGCAGGGTTTCGAAAGGGGGTTTCCACAGAAAATCTCCTATTTCGACGGAAGGAATGGCCGATTAAAACCGGGTAAATTACTGGACCTGATTTGACATATCAATGATAAAATAAGACAGTTTTCAATTTCGTTGCTTTGACATTCAGGGACCAGGATTTTTTCAAACGCCGGGCATTTTTATTGACTCACCCGGTATTATTGTAAGTTCTAGTTATAATGGAAACAGGATGACCTTGTGTCTTTTTCTGCTATGATGGGTACGCTTGAACTGTTCTTTTGTAATTTTCTTGGTTTTCAGATTCGGTAGTGGGTAACTCAATGAAAGGAGTCCCCGTTTGAAAGGTCAAGGCTGTTTGGATATTGCGGAGATAATATCGGCAAATATGCGATCTGATGCTTGACACGTTTAAACGTACTTTTAAATGTACTTTTAAATGTACCTGAATGAAATTGGTTGCTCCGTTCTGAATTATGATGTATTTTCTGGAAAGTCTCTCCAAGAAGCCTTCTGAATATGCCCAAAATCACGACCAAGTTTTCTCAGCATTGCTGCCTTACACGGGCCTTTGCGCAATGACGTCTATATGCTTAAGCACGTGCTCCAGGGGTGGAAAAAATATTTTAATTCCTGGGACCAAGCAAGTCTCGAAAAATATTTCTGCGAGAATCACTTTAAAAAGTGCCCTCTTTTGACAGGTCAAGAAAACTGAGGAATACGACAGAATTGAGAGGTCCGATTATCAGCCTTATCATAATCGTAAATGATAGTTATTGGGCAAGTTTGGTTTATTTTTCTGGTGACCACTTCAAGACTTGTGAACAAAATCTGTTTTATGAAATTCCTAGGTCTAGCAACAGCCTAAATCTATTTGACAACAGCTATCAATTAAGACAGCCTTTGCGATCTTGACAAAAATTGACTTTCCATGTTTTCACTTTTCTGAATTTATCCTTTTTCCTTTCTCCTTTTCATTCTTTCTGGAGACTTGACAATTGTCTGGGGCCATTGTTGCCATGGTCCACTATTTTTTCCACCACAGATGTGCTGACTTCTTCATAGGATGAACAACTCCTCGCCCTTGTATGAATAATCTATTCAAAGGGATTCCATTCTCCCAAGAGGAGAATAATACATGGACGCATGTGAATACCATAATCTTGAGGAAGGAAAACTGAGGAATTTGCTCATTGCTTTTCTCTCGTTTTTCCAGGTTTTCGAAAGGGACTTTCTGCAGAATATTTCCCATACTTACGAGTAGGAGTGGCCCTGTAAAGTCGGGTAAATTAATTAACATGATTGAGCATATTTGCAATACAACAAGTCAGTTTTGATGATATTGCTTTGATATTCAGGGAGCAGTGGCCTTTCCAGCAGTGATTCTTTCTTTGACTCACCCTGGAGAAAACGATACTTTTGCGAAAAATGTCGATACTTCGTATCTGTACCAGATATATTTACCTCCCCTAGGTAAAGGATTTCCTTGATGGATGTCTGCAATGTCAAGGTGTGTTTTTATGATGTCTTTCATGTTGAAGTGTCGCAATCGCGGCCACGATGATGTACTGTTTGAAAAATATTGTAGGAATATCATTACCTAAAAATTTTAAGAGCGTAATGCATAGATCTCATCCACAAAGAGACCCTAATTTGCTTGTTCTTTTAACTAATTTTAAGGGCAATTCCACGCTTATACATCAAAAACGTTGAATTTTTAATATCATTGTATTATGATCAATTCCCATCAATTCTGAGACAGTTACATCAAGTCTGTCCATTTCTGTCATATTTTGGTATTTTCACTTTCTTTTTATCAATTTTGTTCAAAATTTGATTCTCAGTTATAGAGTTCACTGTACAAAATTGTGTTTGCTATCACGTTAAACTCCCTTCTGAAAACATTTGACAAAACCAAACTTGATTTGAAAATACCTCAAACTGACCTTCCAATGAAGAGCAGGTGTGTAAAAGACATCAATTACTGTAACAGTGGCAAGTTTTAAATTATGTTAAAGCAATTTTACATTTTCTATGATACAGACAAAAATGTTATGTCCGTTACAAATCAACTGTAATGTCCGTTCGCAAAGTTTTCATTTAAGCTCCAATTAACTAAGGAGCAATAGGCAATGATGTTTACAAACTACAACATGCATGCATAAGTAAAATTTGATGTAACTACTTTGCAATACCAGCCTGGTTCCCTGCGTCAACTCGACTGCGTTTGTTTGAGGGTACATGGCACCAGGGAAGCGATTTGTTGACGCCTGGACAAAAACCAGCGAAACTTCTCAAACTTCTCACACTTCTCAATCCTTATTTGGAAAACCGGCCAAGCGTAGCCTGCGTGCAGTCTTTGTTACGTGTAAATTTAATTGTTTTGTGTAAATTGAAAGAACTTTACCCTCTTTCAATTTTACAAAAGAAAGACTGCACGCAGGCTAGTTAAGCGTCGTTCTGTTGGCGGGCAAGATTTAAAGCATGCCAGATGACAACCGAAGCCCGGGTCATAGTTACGGTGCGTGGTTACATTTTTGTGCAGACGTCATTTTGGACTGCTTCCGTGGAGCCCAATTCCCCAGTCGAAAATGACGTCAGGGAACCAGACTGTTTGCAATGAATAAAGATAAAAAGAGAAAGTTCGAAAAAGTGTACCAGAATCAAGTGACAAGGTGTTGTAATGTACGTTACGGTTAAAGGCAGTCTGTCCCGTTGATAATTTGCTTCACCCAAACAAAGCAAAGTCATTCAGGCGTAATTTTCATGGCCATGAAAATTACGCATGAATGACCCTTCACTCGTTGAATAAAGGAGATTAGCGTAAATTTGGGGAATATTCAATAGAGATCTTTATCGATCTTTTTTCAGTCAACACGGGGACAGACTGCCTTTAAAGAAATGCTTTATAGATAAGACGAGAATTAAAACGTAATTCATAAAGCAACTCATAAAGCAACTCATAAAGCAACACAAAGAGGATGTACATTAATGTTGGATTCAGAAACTTAAGCTCTATTTGAAGAATACAATACCAACAACATGATATTTAGATCTGATTTTAAAAAATGTCATTGATCGTTACATGGAATCGCCCTTAAAGGCACACTGTCGTGGTGCTGATTGGATAAACAAGACAATCAAGAGGAAAAGAATTAGGCAAGGTTCAGTAATTTAGCCGTACAGTGAAATTCAGGAAGATGATAATGATCTGATTCCCTTTATTCTCGAAACAAAGTATGCTCCAAGAGCACAAAGGCCTGGTAATTACTCAAAGGCCAGAGCTTTGTTTTTGATTTCAGCATCACAACTAGCCAATCACAACCACGACGAATTTTATTTCTCGATGATCCACTTGTGGAACTGTCATTGACTGAACAAAGACAATTAAATCCTATCCATAATGCACCGAGAATCACTCTTCCCTTGAGGATTGACTCCTTTTTCAATCGAATACCCTTGCTAATTCTGTTTAGATAGGTACTTAGTCTTTAGTTCCAAATATTACAGCACAGTTAGTCTAACTGGCTTACACATAGCTTTAAGCTTTAATCAAGGGCATAAAGTAATCTTTCTAACTTCGCTCAAATTTTTTATTTTTCCTTACCTTCATTCAGGTTGTGCTTTGGTGCATGGGAATGCTGGAATTTCTGCAAGGTATTGTTTATAACAATTTGTACTTTGAAGAGCCATGAGAAAAGCAACTGCTATCCCAGTTTTCAGCCAAGGTGATTTTATTTCTGAAATCCGTTGTAAGAAGAAATGCTGGTGATAAAATCTGAGTCCAATTCCACTATTTTTCTCATTACGTTTTCTTCATACAAGGAATTTTCTCCGTTGTGCCGATGGTTCGTGAGAGAATGATGCATATCCTTGACTACCAAATGCTACGTCATGGTTACAGCAGAAAAAGGACACTATCTTCGTTCTCAATATTCGTATCTACGTTTAATTGGTTGTCTTTGCACGAAAAAATACTTTCATTGGTTGTGCCAAATTTTGGAAATTAATTCGTTAGTCTCTCTTGGCACTGATATTAATTACATCATTTAGTTGATAATGGATTTTGCTTCTGCTGATTATTTGCGTCAGAGACATTTAATTAGAGCTGTTTTAGTTGCTACTTGGATTTTTGATTAGAAAGAGTTTGGAGAACAGGATTCTAGGGACGCGCGCTTAGAATAGGCTTAGGCCATCAAGATTTTATCTAAGCAGCGAAAAACTAACTAAGACACAGATTCTTTCTTTGTGTTTCGCACAAAGTGGCCCACCGTTCGGATAAGAACAGAGATGTCAGTCGAACTTCAGAAAAACAAGAAAATTCGTGGGACGACGCGAAGATATGCGACGAAAGTTCAAAAAGATATTCAAGATTTGTTGCAAGATTTTGACCCCACAAAGTTGAACAAGCTGAAAAGTCTTAAACTGTCTCTTTTGGATCGACTGAGCAACTTGAAGGAACTGGACGATAAAATTCTACTTCAAGTCAACGATGACGACATAGAACACGAAATTTTTGAAGCTGCATCGTTTAGTGACGGGTTGAAAGAAATTCTAGTGGACATAGATTTTGTTCTTGCGGAAAATGAGGCTGAAAACGGAAGTGTCAAATCTACAAATGGAAATGGAAATAAACATCTTGCATCTCGAATAAAACTTCAGCCCTTGAGATTGAAAGAATTCTCTGGACGTCTTCAGGACTGGCAACAGTTCTGGGATGGATTCTGCTCTGCAGTACATGAAAATGAAGACGTTGCTACGATTAACAAATTTCAGTATCTGCTTGGATTACTGAAGGGAGACGCTGCACTTGCGATTGCTGGGTTACCAGTTAAAGCAGCAAATTATTATGAAGCTATTGCTATTCTGACCAACAGATTCGGACAGAGGCAAAAGATTATTGACAGTCATATGGATGCCCTGATGAACTTACCGTCTTGCAAGGAATCAAACAATCTTTCTGCACTGCGAGAATTATACGATATTATTGAGGCAAATGTGAGGGGTCTTCAAGCGTTAGGAATTCATAGTGAAAGTTATGGAGCCCTTCTCACTACAGTTTTGCAAAGGAAACTGCCGGGAGATATTCAGATTGAAATTAGTAGAAAGATTGGCAGTGACGATTGGAGTCTTATGAGATTATTGGACATTCTGAAATCGGAATTGGAGGCTCGAGAACGTTGTGTTAAACACACCTCAGTGGACGTTACTCATGCGAGTACTAATAAGAGGCCTCAAAAGATTTTTCCAACAGCTTCTGCGCTGTTGTCTGATTCGAATAAAGAAGCTATATATTGCACGTATTGCAAGGAGAAACATCGCACGTCTGCATGTAGCGTTGTTACAAATAGACCTGCTCGTATGGAAGTTTTGAAGAAGGAAGGACGATGCTTTGTATGTCTGAGGAAAGGTCATATGGCCTCAAGCTGCTTTTCAAGGTACCGTTGCAATGTTTGCAAAGGAAAGCATCACATCAGTCTCTGTAACGCGGATAATAAATCTACAAATTCAGAAACGAGGCAGCAACAGGAAACACAACCAGAACCGGTACAAGCGAAAGAAGCGACAAACCTGTTTGCAGAGTCAAAGCCCTCAATTTTGCTGCAGACTGCTCAAGCTGAGATTTTCAATATTGACAACAAGGAGCACAAAATTTGTGTTAGAGTAGTTTTTGACTCTGGAAGTCAACGATCATACGTAACCAAGAGAGTAAAAGATTATCTGAACTTGCCGGTAGCTGCGAGGGAGCAAATTTATCTGAAAACCTTTGGGCAGAACAAAGGAAAATTGGAAACAATGGACGTTACGCAACTTATAATTCAAGACCATTGGCGCCCAGAAGAAGAAAAAGTAGCAACGCTTGTAAATACTCTAGTGGTTCCATACATTTGCTCACCACTACAGCGCCAAGAAATCAAGATGACACAAAGTGCCTTTCCACACTTAGCTGGTCTACCACTTGCCGACAATCCTGAATTCGATGCTGGCAGCGAAGTTGACATCTTAATTGGTTGTGACGAAAGTGGAAAATTCTTCACTGGTGAAGTGAGAATGGGTGAAGAAAATAAAGGACCCACTGCGATGAATACATCTTTGGGTTGGATTCTGTCCGGCCCAGGAGTGAGTGTCCGATCAAAGCAGTCTGGACATAAACAAGCAGTGGCAACATATCTGTTGAAAATCGATTGTTTAACTCCCAGTGAAGATCATCAGCTAACGAAGTTCTGGGACTTTGAAAGTATTGGAATCCGAGATAAAGAAACTGTAACAGAAGCCTTTGAGAAGAACATCACGTTTGAAAATGGAAGATATTCTGTCACTTTGCCATTCAAGGAGAATTCACCTGTCTTACCTGACAATTACGAGAACACTTTGCATCGATTTGATTCTACAGTCAAACATTTGAAGAAAGACCCTAAAGTCTTTGAAGAATGTGATTCGATTGTTAAAGATCAGCTGGAAAGAGGAATTATTGAGCCAGTTGATACCACAAAGCCTGTGAAAGTTGGAGAGGTTCATTACTTACCAAGTCAAGTTGTTACTCGCCAAGATGCTCTTACAACGAAAATTCGTATTGTTTTTGATGCCTCCAGTAAATCTAATGGTGTCTGTTTGAATGATACGTTGCATACTGGACCATCTCTTACAGAGCAGTTATATGCAGTTCTTATGCGATTCAGAGGGAAGAAAGTTGGAGTTATAGCTGATGTGGAGAAAGCGTTTCTTGCCATTGGAGTTGATGAAAGTCAAAGAGATTATTTGAGATTTTTATGGCTTGCTAATATTGCAGATGATGATCCTGAGATTGTTGTCTATAGATTTTGTTCTGTGGTTTTTGGCTTGTGTTGTAGCCCGTTTATCATGAACGCTACACTACAACACCATGTAAAGCAGTATGAAGAAGTGGATCCAGAATTCGTTAAATTGATGCTAAATTCGTTTTACTGTGATGACTTGTCATTGTCGGTAAATTCATTGGAAGAAGCAGTTAGTGTTTGTTTGAAAGCCAAGGAAAGATATAGCCGAGGTAATTTTTTCCTTCGAAAGTGGAACAGTAATTCAAAAGAGTTGATGTCTGTTTTACATGCTGCATTGAAATCTCGTGAAATTGTTGAATCTTGTGATGTCAAAGATGTGGAAAGAGAAGATGAGTCGTTTGCGAAATTGTCCTTTGGTAAATTTGATGAAATTGAAACCCCGAAGGAGCAAAAAGTTCTTGGCTTAAATTGGAATACGGAGAATGATATTCTTACCTTGAAGTTTGGCAAAATAGTGGAAGTGGGAAAATCTCTTGAGCCTACTAAGCGATCAGTATTGAAGACAGCTGCAAAAGTTTTTGACCCTTTAGGGGTAATCTCGCCGACAACCTTGAAAGCAAAATTATTGTTTCAAGAGTTATGTTTATTGAAGCTCAGTTGGGATGAGGAGCTGAATTCCGAGCATAAGCGTATCTGGAATAAATGGCTATTGGATCTCCAATTCGCAAATACTATTGTTGTTCCTCGATATTTATTTGCTGATACAAAGAAAATTGTTGATTGTTGTGAAATTCATGGGTTTGCTGATGCTTCGAGCAAAGCTTTGGGTGCATGTGTATATGCAGTCTTTTCTACGGAAGATGGTTTATCATCTACTCTTATTACTGGAAAATCGAGAGTTGCACCTTTGAAGCAGATTTCTATACCTAGACTGGAACTTACAGCTGCCGAAATTTTGGCCAAATTAATGGCTAGCGTTGCAGAATCACTCGGAGAAAGTCTCACTATTGATGCTAGATATTATTGGACAGACAGTCTTACCACTTTGTTTTGGATTGATACGAAGAAGGAGTTGAAGCAGTTCGTCGACAACAGAGTTAACAAAATCAAGAATCTTAGTTCACCAGATATGTGGAGATTTACGCCTGGAATTGATAATCCTGCGGATATTGCATCGAGAGGATCATATTTGTCGACACTGGAGGGGAATGCAAAGTGGTGGCAGGGACCTGGGTGGCTTAGGCTGCCTAAAGATTCCTGGCCAGCCTCTCCAGAAGTAATTGAGCCGCCTGGCAAAGATGCATTAACAGAGACAAAATCTGGATCTGATGAATTTCTATTGTTAACCACTACTGAAAATTACAAAAATTTATCGGCTGTATTCGAAATTGAAAGATACAGCAGTTGTCAGAAATTGTACAAGATTACGGCTCTTGTGTTGCGCTTCGTCAAGAAATTGAAATCTCGAGTCAACAAGTTAAATGAAGAAGATTCGTCTTTAAATCCAGATCAATTTATTACTGCGGAGGAGATTTATCATTCTGAGAAGTTGTGGATTGAAGAGATTCAAAAGGAAATTCATACGAATGAGCATTACAACAGCTGGGAAAAGAATTTGGGATTATTTACCGATTCAGATGGAATTCTACGATGCAAAGGAAGATTCAGATATTCCTCACTGAATTACGACGAGAAACATCCTGCAATTATTCCGAGAGATCACTCATTGACGTCTTTGATTGTAAGTGATGCACATTCTAAAGTTTTGCATGGAGGAGTAGCAAACACGCTAGCGAAGGTAAGAGAGAAATTTTGGATTATTCGCGGACGTCAACTTGTAAAGAAAACGATTAAAAACTGCGCTATTTGTAGAAGATTTGAGGGGAGTCATTATAAGTTGTCCCCCATTGCCGATTTACCAGATTTCAGAACTGACGCTGCCCCTGCCTTTACTAATGTTGGAATCGATTTTGCAGGGCCTCTTTATGTTAAGGACAAAGAACAGAGTTCAAGTAAGAAAGCGTATGTCGTATTATTCTCATGCCTTGTTTCTAGGGCATTACACTTAGAAGCTGTCCCCGACCAGTCCGTTGAATCATTTCTGCTCGCTTTACGCAGATTTATTGCCAGGAGAGGTATTCCTAAACTGATTTTGTCTGACAATGCTAAAACATTCAAGAAATCAAATTCAATCTTGAAGAAACTTTTCAAAAGTACAAGAATCCACGAGTTTCTCCTGGAGCATTTGATCACTTGGCGTTTCATTTTAGTCAAGTCGCCCTGGTGGGGAGGGGCGTACGAACGGGTGGTCAAAGAGATAAAAAGGCCCCTGAGGAAAATTCTTGGGAATGCTAGTTTGAGCATGGATGAACTCACTACTGTCATCATAGAAATTGAAGCAAGTCTAAACTCAAGGCCGCTGACTTATGTATCCGATGAGGACTGGGGGGAACCCCTTACCCCTTCACACCTTGTAGTTGGGAGGAAAATCTCGAATTTGCCAGATTACAAAGCCCACGATTTTGAAGATCTAGGACAAACGTCTACTTTAATCTCTAAAAGAATGAAATATCTATCGAAATTGTTAGAACATTTCTGGCGTCGTTGGCAGAAAGAGTATCTGCTAGGTTTACGTGAACAACATCGTTTATCGCCACGCAGAAACATCGGAGACGTCGAAATTTCAGTGGGAGACGTTGTCATTATTCATGAAGAGGGCCTACCTAGGTCAAGATGGAGACTTGGGCGAATATATACTCTTATCAAAGGAAAAGATGGACATATTAGAGGAGCACGTGTCACTGTTTGTACCAAACAAGGAAAAATTTCGCAAATTGAGCGCCCATTGCAAAAACTCTACCCTCTTGAACTCTCCGACTCTGATGAGAAGACGACGAAAATTATTGTTGACAACGATGGCTCTGACGAGGCTGAAACAGACGCAGAAGTACGAGTCAGACCTGAGGTTCGCGATAGACCTGGAGGACGCGATAGACCTCCAAGGAGGTCGGCCGCTTTGAACGCAGACATTTTGCGAAGACTTGCCAATTCTTAACGATTTATTGATTTATTGATTGTTGATCATTCTCTCATGATCAAGGTGGGGAGTGTGTGCCAAATTTTGGAAATTAATTCGTTAGTCTCTCTTGGCACTGATATTAATTACATCATTTAGTTGATAATGGATTTTGCTTCTGCTGATTATTTGCGTCAGAGACATTTAATTAGAGCTGTTTTAGTTGCTACTTGGATTTTTGATTAGAAAGAGTTTGGAGAACAGGATTCTAGGGACGCGCGCTTAGAATAGGCTTAGGCCATCAAGATTTTATCTAAGCAGCGAAAAACTAACTAAGACACAGATTCTTTCTTTGTGTTTCGCACATTGGTTGTTGTAGTATTTCAGGGGAGGGGCTGACTCCTGTAGTAAACTATGTAACTGAAATCAGCATATTTGTCGAGTCTAAGAGGTTTGATTCACACTGTACCTACAGTACCTGCCTTTTCTATAAAACGTGATCATAAAAGTGTTTTAGCAACAGGGTGTCCCAAAAAAATTGTGCCCCGTTTGTGTGGCTACTGTGGGGGGTTATAGATTCAATCATCCCGGGTTTACTCAGATGGATAGGTCAAGATTCGACTTCGAGATTGAGACCTCGTTTGGCTCAGTATGACACGTGGTTGCTGATATTTATGGCAGAGAAAAGGCAAAATTATTGGTTGCTTCAAAAAATAGCACTCTGTCCTCCAGCAATGTCAAAATAAAGTAAGTTTTCTAAGAAAGGGTTCTCGCATCGTATTTAGATTTGCATTACATATTTTAAAAGGTAGAAAGTGCTCTCTTAAGAATAGTCAACACTGCTGACTATTTAAAAGATTTGGCAAAAATTTAAATACGATGCTAGCTAGAACTCTTTCTTTGAAAATTTACTTTATTTTGACATTGCTGGGGAACAACGGAAAGGCTGTTTTTGAAGCTGTCACTTATTTGCCTTTTCTCTGCCTTTAGATCAGCAACCATGTGTCAGATTGACTCAAAGCAGGTCTCAAACTATAAGTTGAAGCTGAACCTATGCACCTGCGTAAAAACAGAGATACGTGAATCTACACCTCCTGCACAGTACAGTAGAAATCCGCATAAAAGAACCTAGGTTTTCTTGGGCAGCCTGAATGGATTCATAATTAAATGGCTGTTAATCTAAATTCCAGCCTGTAAGGTTCTTAAAAAAGTTCTTATAAAAACTGTATACACCTTGCATACATTAATATTGTTTTCAGCACAAGAATTCTTTTGACTTCATGAGAACAGTTTCAGGCTAGAATTCATGTTTCAAAATCATGCAGTCTTTTGTACCACTGCAGAATTCTGATCAGAATGTAAGAATTCTTGAAAATTCTGAGGAATTCCGAACACATGAGACCTGTTATATAAGAACCCCTCCCAGTTTTAGCCGCTGGATGGTTCACATTTAGGGGGCTTAAAAGATTCAGCCTCAAGGTTCTTTTAAAAACAGGTTCTTTTATTCGGGTTTCAATTTTACCGGTCGGTTCTGATGTATAAGATAATTAACAAGATATGTCCTGAGAGTCTGCACGATAAATTTGCTGAAAGATCCTCGATAAGCAAGTGTGATACAAGAAACAAAAGTGATCTCCAAATCCCAAGGCTAAATCTAGACTTCAGTAAAAAAATTTTCAATTATACTGGTCTAAAAACTTGGAATTCTATTCCAACACACATAAGAGAGTCTGGCACACTCACCCGGTTTACGAATGGGCTAAAAAGTCGTTTTCTAAGCTGAGGAAAAAATATGTTTTCGCACGAGTCCGTGGAAGAACAGTACTGGCTTTTATATCTATTATTAATCATACTCTCTTTATTATATTCTTTTATTATACTTAAATTACACTGAATGGATATCATGAATAAATAAGATAAATGAAAATGAATTAAATGAAATGGTATATACTGTAACCACACAAACGGGCACACTTTTTTGGGCAACCCTGTATGTTATGATAAAAAGGTTACGGCAGCAACTTTTTGCGCGCAATGTAGTGGTGTGTCAGAGCATGAAGTTTAATGGTAGATAAGCTGAATGGAGATACTGATACGTGAATTGAAATCACCTGAAAGTTTCCTTTGATTTGTTTCACAAGATCTAGAATTAAACGATTTGTCATCGTTAATTGGATTCCATCAGTTGAGCAAGAAGCTCCCTTTCATCGATGAATTATGACAGTGAACAGATATGGAAATGGAATGAGATATTAGGAACGAACTGTATATAGCAAGGTTTTATCATAGTCTAATTCAGATTTCAAGCGCGACTCTTTTTTTTACTTTCAGCGCAACATTTGTAATTGCTTATCTAATGGAAACTTTTGGACTGAAATTCCATGAAGCTTATCCCATGGTACAACGAAAGCGGTTTTGTGTGAATCCAAGTGAAATTTTCAAACGGCAGCTCTTGGTAAGTTGTTATTCATTTTATCTTACCGCCATTTTCAATCTGCTAAAAAACGGTATTATTGTATCATATTTTAACTTTCTGCAAATGATAACGTGTGCACCAGAATAAACCATGCACTTTTCGTAGTTCACGATAAATCGTGCATTGGACCAATTTTGAAGACTGATGACTAAATCTTTAGCAAAAAGCTTGAATTAAATTCTGGGGGCTGCTTCGCTCACTGAGTAGCTCGGGAAATATCCTGCGAGATGCTCAGGAAATATCCTCAACGGCGCATTACATAATGTTCATAAAGCTAACAGAGTGGTGTAATATACAGTATTACAAAGAATTCTAAAAAATTGTTTGTATATGAAATAATATCTAATTAAAATATTCTTGAAAAAATTGCATTTTCAGTCTTCTCTTAAAGTTTCAAAAGGATCCACTGCTCACAATGTGTATGACAGTCTGTTCCAAGGAAGAGGAGAGACAACAGTAAATGCACGATCACCAGCGGTCACCAGCTTTGTCCTTAGTATTTCGAGAGTTAAGTCATCATCTGCAGGTCTCGTCCGCTGCACTGCTGTTCGTAAAAGGGACCTTTAGCAACTAGGACGGCGACTGCAACGACAACGCAAATGTGCTCTTTGGTTCCGAACTTTGGCTTGAAAAGACTCTTTGTTTTCCGTTCGAATTTGCTTCCCTTGAGGGAGTTATTGAACTTGTCCTTTTCAATTGCACAACTTGGAAATCCTATTTCTAACGTCCTGCTCTTCAGATCTGGATCTTCAAAGTGAAACTCAGTAATTTTAAATGTTGATTATCAAGGAAGCAGAGCGTTGCGAAGTATTTAGATGAAGAAGGAGATTTTGTCTCGTCTTATTTTAGAACATGTGAAGGTAACGTGGGAAGGTAAAGTGGGAAACTATACTCAGTTTGTACCATACATACAAGATGACGTTCTGGCTGGCGTTGCCGTCCTGGCTGTTGAAGGTCCCTAATGTGACTAACTCAGTAAGATACGCTAGTGCTAAGTTGTTGATACATTTGAATACGAGAAGTATGACATGTAAACGAGGGGTATGACATTGGATTAGCTTCTTTTGCCTCAGCCTCCCAGCTTTTTGCATTACAAGGAATCTGGGGTCTCTGGTTTCAGCTATCGCATATTTGTGATCTTTGAAAGCTCGCAACTAAGTGAAATTTACAACCGATTTGCAAAATTCAGGTCTCTAAAATTATTCTTAGGGACAGGGTTATCTTCTCATGAGCTTGTTCATATTATCGTTATTTTTCAATATTTAATTAAATGTCGAAGAATATTTTTGAGAAAACCTGTACATATTTTTTGGTTATACTTTAGAGGTATAGATAAATTCAACTTTATAGAAAGTTAATGGTTGCAAAATGACTGAAAAAGGGCCTGAAACGTTGATCAAATCGTAAGGACTCTCCTCACACAGAAAAATATGCAACGAGCGTTTCACCTCTCCTGAAAGTTATAAGACATAGATTTTCAAACGAATACTAAAGATTTTCAATCCCATCGCAATAAATGTGTAGAGGATAGCTCTAACCCTTGAGACATTGCATTTTATGTATTGTTCTGTGCGAGGGGTCCTTTATGATTGGATCAATGTTTTAGGCTCTTTTCAGTCATTTTGCGACTATAAAATTTTTGTAAAGTTGATCTTACCTACATTTCTGGTGCTCGTAAAGCAGCAAGAAGAATCACAAAAATACTTCCATCTTTTGTCTTTAGCTAGAATTTAAATCTTTCAAATCTGTGACGTACTCTTGATGCTACGAATTTTCAAAAGAGGGGACTTTTTTCTTGCCCACCCGATATTTCCCGATATCGGAGTTAACTTTGTATTCATTTCAGACGAAAGTTTTTTACATTGGACATTACAAAGCTTGTTAAGCACAAGCTACATTAAATGCAGAACAATTCGAATGTGTAAATTTCCGGCAAAATTAGCACTCTGGGCACAGTCCTTTTCAGTGCAGAGCGTTTTTTGAGAAAGGCGTTACGTTTTCAAACAGTGTTTTGCTGTGATTATTCTGTGCTGCAGAAACTTAGGACTCTAATGATTCCGAAACAAAATATTTCAGGCAATTACAATTTTTGGACGTTTGAAAGTTCCGACATTGATGATTTCTGAAATTGCTTGCACTCATTTCCAAATTGTAGGAAATTGGCCATTTGAGTTTGCAGTTCTATTCTTACAAATGATTCTGCATGAGTTTCAGCCCCATTATGAATTCTGATTTGGGGTATTGGGGAAATGACCCGTTGGTACATCTTTGTTGTTTAAAGTTGATTTTTATTGAGCTGAATTTTCATTTTCAGGAATATGAAGCAATATATCTGGCAAAACTCCAAACACCTACAGACCATTCTTCAGGTGAAATATATCTATTTCCAATTATATATTCCTTTGTAATTGACTAAATTCAAAGTGAAAGATCCTTATCTAGATACAGGCTGATCGTTGGGTGACAGATCAACGACAGTACTTGCTGGAAATGCATTTTAGCGCACCCATCCTAAAACACACGGAGGTTTAATTTGTGTCAGAAGAAAGTGCAACGGCTAATCTCCAAGACAACATAGAAAGTTTTGCCTTGAGAAAGAAAGTTTTGCCTTGAGAAAAAAATTTTGTCCTGAGAAAGAAAGTTTTGCCTTGAGAAAGAAAGTTTTGCCTTAGGAAAGAAAGTCTTGTCTTGGGAAAGAAAGTTTTGTCTTGAAAAGGAACGTTTTGCGTTGAAAAAAGAAAGTTTGCCTTGAGGAAAAGATTTTTGCCTTGACACTATGTGGGCCACCGTCAAGCTAATATGTATATTACGTCATTAAAGTAAATCGGGGGATTGGGGGATTCCTTGAGGCTGACAATTTAGCCAGTTCGTATCCCCAACAATAGGTTTCTGGATTTCGATGCTTTACAAGAAAATAGCAGGAACAAACCACAACTTACATTGAATGTAATACATGTATTTTTTGTAAGAAACTAAGAATTTACACATATTTTCTTCATAAGAAACTAAGAATTCCCACCAGTACTGGAAGTTTCTTAAAATCATCAGAATTTGAGGAGTCAGAGTTTTTTCCTCGAGAATATTTCTCAAATGAAGCTTTTTGAAGTCTTTCCAATGTTTAGATATAACTAAAGTGCCTTTTAAGTAATTTAAAAGGTTTGCGCAAGGTGAAAAGCCTGCATTTGCAGGGAGCAGAGATTCTAAAAATATCTCATTCAAATCGAACTTGAACACAGAATCAACAAAGGATAGCGTCACAATAAGACTTAAATCTCGCCACAAAACAATGGTATGTCGGAGTAATTTCTTTGTTCTATTTATAGAGGAGCCTATTTACCATTGCACATAGGAAACAAGTGAAAGTGAAGTCAAAATATGTTAAGAATTGTCACTATCAAAATAAACAGTTTCTTAAGATATATTTTGCTTATTACTTTGGCGATCTGAGGAGAGTCAAATTTCTTATAAGCCGTTCCGTTTCTCATTAAAAAATACGTGTACTTGCTTTCAGACCTGACTACTGTGGATAGGTCGGTGATTCAGTAGGCTCTGGTACCCAGGGTAGTGATTTGGGAGACTTTTTGAAAAAAGAAACGCGTACGAAACTTCTGGCAGCAAAATGGCCCACAAATCAAAGAAACTATCTAACAGTCCCGGACCTCATTAATTTTAGCTCATTTATAAATCATTCTCTTCTTTCAAAATTTCCTGTTCACTTTCTTCATTCGTCAGTACATGCTCTCTTGAAATTGTCTCACCATCGCTGCTGTAATACCACGAACCAAAAATACATTTTCCACCGACAGCCAAAGCGATGCACAAAACAATCAACAGCAACAAACAATGCCAGGCGAATGCAACTGGAACAAATCTTGCTGCTTCTTTCGATTTTGAGGACCATTTTCGTGGACCAAACAACATAAAAGCGACTTGGTAGAACCACGTTCCTTGTAAAAGGACAAGGAAGCATCGAGCAAGACCCAAAATTCCCGAATCCATCCAAATAGTTTCAAGTAGCAAAACCAATGTCGTTGCAAAGCATATCGAATATACGATACTATGAGCATGTGAATCCAATTTATTTCGCCCATCCAAGTGAAAATAAAACAGAAAACCTTCAACCAAAAATGCCATTGCCATCAAGATATGCCCAAGACTGGAAAAATGCTTGCTTCGTAGTACTCCAATAAACTGTAATAAGTCAACTACCCCTGTGAGGGCAAAGAAACCAAACATTGTCGCATGTGCAAAATTGTTGACATCTTTGAAATCACCCTGATCGTCGAACAGTGTCCAACGTGCTGAAGTTAACTCCATGATAGCTCCCATTAAACTCCAGGCGATTTTCATAAACGGTTCACCCAGATGTTTGCATAGGGTACATCTTCCTGTCAGGGGCCTTCGTAGTCGATACCATGTTTTTGACTTGTACGGCCTTGCCTTATCCGTATCGAGATCCGTATGCTCTAACTGCGAGATGAGGACGTCATACACCACATTACAAAGCCACCAAAAGCCAAGAAGCAGAAAAATTGTCCCGGGAACTACGTGCCCCATGATGTGACCGAACAGAATAGCGTTATATTTTCCTCCCATTTTAGACAGTGCTTGTACTTGTCTTGGTAAATGGCAGACACCCTTCCTTCCCGTCGACTTGCTAGCCCAGAATCCAGAATGGCTATCTCTAAAAAGGGGAATGGAACCGGGAATGAAATGGGGAATAGAACGAGGAATGGAATTGAAAATCGCTCGGGGAACAGAAAAGTTATACAATATATAAAAGAACAAAGTAAAGCATTGCAAAGTACTGCCATAGATATATCTTTTCACCACGTTGCAAGTCAATAACTTTTATACTTTTGTTGCAAATAAAAAAATAAACTTTGCATTTTCAAACAAAGGGGAATAGAATGGTTTTCGGGGAATAGAATGGTTGTCGGGGAATATAGAAACCAATCGGTAGAAATTTGATTTCAAGATATCATCCGAAGCCCCTTCTTCTCATTAATCCTAATCTACCAATTTCGCATCGATACATTGAACTGTTACACCATAAACTTACAGTAAAACTCGGCTGATAATTTCTTATGATATCAATCGGGAATATCGGCCAGGTGAGCGAATACATTCTTCTTAAGAAAAAGAGTAGGAAAATCCAATTTACATAATTAACTGTCTCTTCTCCAAGACAATGTGTCAACCCTTCCAGCTTTCAAACACCGAAATACCTTTCCCCATTTCTATGCACAAGAATGTACCTTTTCAATTTAAAGGTTATGCCTCACGGGGGTCTTCCTTGCTTATTTCTAGTTAGGGGTTTCATCCTTTTTGGTCTGAACAAGGCCGTGGGAAGCAGCTCAAATTTTGGGGGTGGGGTGAGGAGCACGATACTTCATGGGCTCTTTTTCCTTAAGCTAAAGGGGCATTTCCTGACAATGAAAATCGCACTTCTTTGTTTATTCCAAGATCTCAGGGGCATGTGCCCCCAGGGAATTGATATGCTGTCATTTGTTCTTCCTTTTAATGTTTTTGTTTGTGGAGAGGTTAGGCTGTCATTGAAAAGCTCTGTTCCCTATTTTGCAGCGCAAGTGAATGCTTTTGTCCTAGGGGGGGAGCACTCAACACATACGGGGAGGTAAGTCAGATATTTTCAGGTTGTTAGAAGATTGTAAAAAATGATATTTTTGGCTCTAAAACATAATAATTCCAGCTTATTGTAATAAGCTGGAATTATGTTCACGATATTTTTGGACTTCAAAGATTGTTGAATCGATATTTCTGGGTTCACTAGAGGCAATTCTGACCTCTATTTGCATTGTTTCAGGATATTTTATGTTCCATAGCATCTCGGAAGGTGGAAGGTGGGAGGGGCTCTTATCATACTCATGGAAGCGATGAAAACGTGCAACAATGCAAATATAAATTCAATCGGATATGAATAAATCCTGGATGTGTCACCCCTGATTGTTAAAACAAAATCGAGAAAAATTCCCTGGCATAAAAATGCCAATCTCTTTTCTGTGTCTGCGCCGAGGAATGCATCTTACGTCGTTCTTATTTGTCATGTCATTTCCTTTGAAACATCGAGGAAGGGGCTATCTTGCATAGTCTCTTCGTTTCTTTTTCGACGGTTTGGGATATTGATGCGAAAATAATAAATTTGGATACCGGAGAAAAAGGGGCTTCGATTGATACCTTGAAATCAAATTTTTACCCAGTAGTTTTGATATTCCCCGAAAACAATCCTTCCATTCCATTCCCCTTGTTTCAAAAACCAAAGTTTACTTCTTGATTTGTAGCAAAAGTGTAACAGTTATTGACTATCTACTTGGTGAAAAGATGTATCTGGAGCAGTAATTTGTTATGCTATACTTTGTTCTTTTATATAATGTATAAACTTTTCTATTCCCCGAGCGAAACTCCCATTCCATTCCCCGTCCATGTGTGTCTTGGCATGGCATATGCAAGCTCTTTGTTTAGAAGAATTCCTTTGCTAATCTGCCTGATATTGCCAATTCAAATCTTAAAGGCAGTCTGTCACGCACTTGATTGGGTGACTTGGACAATACCAAGAATAGGTAAAATTGAATGGCTGCTAATCCTCTGACTTTCTGTGACCGTAGAAAGTCAAGACGATCAGCCATCCTTTGTTTCAAATACACAAATTCGCAAAGAAATCCGTTGTGTTGAGCTCTGATTGTTGCGGCCAATCAGAGACGTGACAGACTGCCTTTAAGAAATTATTAGCTGAGTTTTACAGTAAGTTTATGGCGTAACAGCTCAATGTATTGATGTGAAAAGTGTAAATTTGGATTGATGAGAAGAAGGGGCTTCGAATGATACCTTGAAATCAAATTTCTACCGAGTGCGTTTTATATTCCCCGAAAACCATTCCATTCCCCTTTGTTTGAAAAAGCAAAGTTTATTTTTTGATTTGTAACAAAAGTATTGACTTGCAACTTGGTGAAAAGATAATCTAAGGCATTACTTTGCATGCTTTACTTTGTTCTTTTATATATTGTAGTATAACTTTTCAATTCCCTGAGCGATTACCCCGATTCCATTCCCCATTCTATTGCCTGTTCCATTCCCCTTTTTAGAGATAGCCAACCCAGAACACGGGTTGTGGGAAAAGTAGAAATTGCTTTTAGATTAATTATCGTTATAAAGAATAAGAACTGTCAGGCCTACCTTGTGTGTTCTCTGTTTTTCCATCCTCTCCGTTGTCCCGTCGATTTAGCATCATCCTCATCTTGGCTGGCCCAACAAGTAAAATGGCCTAAATAGTCTTCTGTCTTGTTTTCAAGAGCACGAGAGCACAGCCTCAGTTCAAGACAGAAGACTACTTAGGCCATTTTACTTGTTGGGCCAGCCAAGATGAGGATGATGCTAAATCGACGGGACAACGGAGAGGATGGAAAAACAGAGAACACACAAGGTAGGCCTGACAGTTCTTATTCTTTATAACGATAATTAATCTAATAGCAATTTCTACTTTTCCCACAACCCGTGCCCAGAACAGGCTATTCAAGGTCGCCCACATACATCCTGAATGGAGAGGAAGATCTTTTTAATAGCTAAGAATTTTAACAAATGAGACCTGAGATGCATTGTTATTCTGCGTAATTACAGGAAGAAGGTATACCCTATCTGTCAAAATCTGCTGACAACGTGTATGAAATGATGGTCTTGATTGGTCAGTTCTTCATTGATCACATGAAATTTTGTGTTGTTGTGTTGTTGCTTTAGTTTGGACATATTCAAGAAACAATGCAAGATCAGCTGATTTTGAAACGGTGTGGGTCAAATCATATGGGGCTATTTACGTCTCAATTGCTTTGCATATAAGCAATATAATTTGCACCTGAGGATGATAAAAGTAGCCCCTCTGGACCGGACACAAGATCAGCACAAGGCAGCCTTGTTGGCGCTTAGCGACCAGGCGGAGGCGAAACAGAGGCCAGCACAAAATGGCACAGCGCAATGAAAAAGTGCAAAGTACTCTCAAAGAATCAAAACCTTACGATATCTCGCCCTATTTCTATTTTAGCCCCCTTCCCCCCGATCAAGATAAGTTGCAGTTTTGAAATTGGTACCCCCTCCTTCTGCAGGAATGCTAACTGAAATCATTAAGTTTTAACGCTTACCTTGCAGGGTAACTCTCCTGCCGTATAAACAGGTCCTAAGAAGCTTCATCAAAGTTTATTTTCATTTTACAGGGGCAAAGCGTAGCAGAGATGATGCCGAAGATGCAATGACTGAGCAAAATCCCTGTAAAAAAAGCAGTTGACCGTTCGTGTATGGCCTTCAATGCCTTGTTTCGTTCCTTGCCCAAGAGGGGCACTTCACTAGGTTCATATGAGGGTGTGCGCTCCAAGGATTTCTGTCATGACCCAATCCCAGAATGTCAATGCGATTTCCGACAAATGTTTCGCTACAAAGCAGTAGGAAAAAAATTATGATTCATCCTAAGCTTGAGCACTCCCAGGATATCTAGCAGAAGACCCCAATCCCCAGAATATTTCTTTGAAAAGGCATCCCATCCCAAGAATTTCCGTGCAAGAAACCAAGCGTGCTAGGACACCGATGTTTTTATTGATTATCTGTTTACCTTTTTTTACTTTTGCGTCTTGTTTTCTGTTCTACTTCGTCTTCAGACTGACGTGGGCAACTGAAATTGGGGCTAGGCCCAGACGCTCTCAAACTATTCGAATATTGTTCACTTGTATTTCTGTCTCAGTGCTCCTTCGCACAGGAAAGGTTTCAAACCGTAAACTGTAGAAACTTGAACCAGAACCAATACATTTATTTTCACCCCTGTATTCTCATGCTTCAAAATCATTGCAGCAGCCTGCCGCCATGACAGTATCGGATTTTCCGTTGCTGTTGCCGTACTGCTATGACGAAACATTATTGGATGTTTACTGTACGTAAAGTCTATGTTATTAAGCAACAAGGAACGCAGTTTATTTACTTGCGTAAGTCTGAAAACAGTTTTGTCTTCGCGCGATCTCGGTGAATTTTACATTAAACTCTCAATTCTTTGCATTGCGAATAAACGCGAAATTAAAAGGTATCTCTACGACGATTTGAAATCTTCCAAGGCTTTGCCACCACCATTCTGTTCACATCAGAGTGTGCTGAAGTTCGATTTTCGAGCGAGATTCGTAGCACATCCTAGTATTATCCTAAGCAGCGCTGTGTGCAGCCAACATTGCCTATTTTTGATATGACTTTTCAAAGAGTGAATCCATCATTTGACGCACCCACTTGTATTTCCTAGCAGCATGTTGTTAGTTATCGTAAATCTTTCTTTCGACATCCAATGTTTTCGCACAGCAGCATACTTGTACATTTGAAATTATTTAGAGTTAGATTTATCAATTAATCGAAAGTCACACAAAGTTCCCTATTTAGTGTTTGTACCTGATTTGTAGCATAAATGAGCAACAATTCTGTTGAAAATTTCTTATAAATATGAAATATGATCGACTGTTTTAAATTATCAATCGATTTCTAGGATTAGTTAGATTTGTTGGATATTACATAAGTTGGCTGTCAATGCTTAGATACGTCTCTTCTTCACTTGGGTTCGCACTGCAAAGTCGATAAATAGAAGCATGGCCAACGGAGACACGATAATTCTTAGTTCAACGCTGAAGCTAACTTTAAAGTTAAGAATTAACTTTAAAGTTAACAAGAATAACACCCAAACATCGTGCAGTTCCTCCTTTTCATTCTTTAGGCCTTCAACATTTGATTAAAAAAACTACCAACAACGAGGTTCTGCCTCACAACCAAATTTAAATCCCGTGGGGGATTGTATTCAGGTAAGTTGGTACCCAGGGTGCCAGAGCCTTAGCCTTAAAAGGGGAGGGAGGAGGGGGAAGGGAAGGAAGAAGAAGAGGCTCTTCTTCTCTCCCCCCTTTTTTTATTTTAGTCTCGTTCCCCACACTATGCTCTGGTACCCAGAGTAGTAACTTGGGAGGGGATGTTGTTGTTGCTAGGTTTTGTTGTTAGGGAATGTCGTTGTTGTTAGTTTTAACTATGCCGATTTCCGTTGAAATCTGAAAAAGAACTTCAGGCACTTTGCTATAAATGTTCATTGGCAATCTTTGAGATCTTGAATATCATCAGAACCATGGCGTCTCCTAGGTCTCAATCCCGGTCTCAAACAGTTCTCCGGTCAACATTGCAACTTGAAGGAAAGAGAGAAGACAGGTGTTAGAGTCTTGTTGTTCATTTGATGTCGCCCTTTTTTTAGAATGTGGATCTCTAAGAAACGCTAAAAATGATCTTGCAGTACCGTTAATGCGAACAGTACGTGCCAAAAGGCATTCTCTTAATTCCATTCGTGGTAAAAAGTGTGGAACAAGTTTATCTACAATATCCAAGAGGCCCCCTCAATAAACTCTTTTAAATCAAGGTTGAGACAGTTTGGGTACCAAAATCTTTAATTTTGTAGATAGCTTATTGTCATCATCATATGTAATTTATTAGTAGTTACTTTAATTCGAACAGGGCCAAATTGTAAAACAATATACTTATTGAATCTGTATCTTGTATAAATATGTGTAAAATATTAAAATAGGAAATATGTATTTGCTCTCAACGGAAATACGTGTTGCGCAGGAGCATGAATGGTCTAGCCTCTGGGTGCATCCCCTATTGTTGGCGTTGAGTTAAAATCCATTTCCGTTGAGTTGAATTGGCTAAAATTGTCAGTTTCTTAACAATTCAATTCAATTGTTGATTTTGTTCCAATAACCTGGATTTTTGCAGAGTCTAACTGCGATCAAGAACCCCGGGGGGTTACTTAGTATATTTGTCCGACGGGGATGTGCCGTTTTCAGGGTATCGTTTTCGCCTATTTTTTCTAGAACAGGGTATCAAAAGAAGGCAAATTTTCTGGAGCACGTTGTCAAAACATGTCAAAAGAGGAAATTTTGTTACAACGGGTTATTATTTAGTCACATTTTTGTATTTTTGAGTATACTTTTTACCGATTTTTTCTAGAACAGGGTATCTTTTGAAAGAAAAAATTCTGGAGCAGGGTGAACAAAATTTATTTCGTGGGCACATCCCCGTACAAATTTATGTCAAGTACCCCCCCCCCTCCGGGCCAAGAACAGAAAAAGTCGTCTAACACCGCATTCACACTGACACAGTTATATCTAAACCAGGTTCAAATTTCAGCCAATCAAATGTCTTCGATTTGTTGGATTGTCCAATCAGAAGGCTCCATTCGATAATCTGGTTTAGTTAAAACTGGCTTCACTTGGAAGTATGAATGGGGCATAAGGTCTGTTTTACGCTTTTCAATTTGTCTGACCAGCTTAGACGCTTGGAAACCCATATTATTGTGTTCCTTTTTGCATCCATGGCACACGTTTTCATTGCGAGGAATGTACTAACAAAGTCAAAGATGTTCAATCAATCGACGGAGCACTTGACTTGAAGTGGCTATAAAATGCCTTGGCTGATCTTGGTCATTTTTCGTGAAATTTGAATTTATCTTTCAGCGAATCAAATTCTACCTAAGCGGAAACCAAGGATTCACATAACTTTGTTAATTGAATTGATAGAATTTTACTTCCGTCAGTTCAAATACTGCTCTGTGAATTAGTAATAGACCTTTTAGCTATTCTCACAACGAATGTGGATCGAACGATATTTCATCACAATTTGTAGAATTTTCGAATGTGCACAATTGCGATCGAAGCTCTAACGCCACTCTTATCGAACATCGCCTATAAAATTGTATAAAAATATCGCTCGATCCAGGCTCTTTTGCAGAATAGCTAAAAGGTCTATTTCAGTGTAGGCAAAGGCAGTTTGAACTTGTAGTATGCCTTAGAGCTCTGGGTGACAATTTGCCCCTCGTTGTCTGCAACTAGCGCGGTGCTCTCCTTTTTATGATGGGGTGCCCTCGGGGCTTCATCCTAGCCACTTAAACCACCTATTCCTGATGGTGAGTAAACAGAAAAGGAAATGAAAAACATTTGTGTACAGGTGCAATCTCAACCATAGATAATGAATAGTATACTAATTACACGATGTTTTGCTACAGGAATAATACATATATGTAATCTATACTTAGTATGAGCTGTTCGATATGCAGTAGCCTTGTTGGGACGTGGAAGTGAAATAATAGGCGAAAGAACAATGAATATTTAGGGCAGAGGAATTTCTAGGACCAAAGATAGAATAGGCATGGCAAGAAGTGTACGTGCACCTTGTCGGGGTGGCAGTACTTATGCAATGAGTACAGACTTTGGAAGGTGCTCGGGCGGGGGCAGGGGTATGCCTTGGAGAAAAACAACGTAGATTGGCCTGCCAGAAAAAGTTTCATAACCCCAAACCTTGAATGAAATTATGAAAACATTATAACTGTCTTGGAATAAGGCAATGGAAAACTCGTGGTTCGCGTAAAAATGTTTCAAGTAGAGCGTAATGGATTGACTTTTTCTGGAATAAAGAAGCAAAGGGGTAATGCCGTCCTGAAATTTTTAGCCGAAATTGAGACAATATTGGCAGGCACAGGGCGAAGGCGTTGATCGCTATTTTGATGTTCTACTAGGATTGTATTGTGTTTCTAATAGACCTTTCAGCTATTCTGAAAAAGAATCTCAATGGAACGATACTTGGGTGCATTTTGTAGAATTTTCGAATGTGCACAATAGTGATAGAAGCTCTAACGCCAAACGATCGAATCTCGTGCATAAAAATGTATATAAAAGTAACGCTCAATCCAGGCTCTTTTGCTGAATAGCTACAAGGTCTATGGTCATCTATAGCGAGGGCAATTCACTCCAAAATTTCGTACGTTATCGTAAAATAATCTCAGAGCCTTCAAAGGTCCAAAGAACATCCATTTTGAAACTCGCAAGAGTGTTCACAAAGTCTTAGATATCTCAAAGAAATCCTTTAAAAACATTTCAAATTCTGTAAAAATTCCTGATTTCTCCCCACCAGCAAATGATATAAATTTGCCAAAAATCTTTTGAAGATTTTTCACGATCTCATAAATTGCTAAAATCCTCAAAACTCTTGCGAAATCTTCCAGTTCTTACCAAATCTCAAAAACCTCTGAAAACTTCGACAGCTTTGAGAACCTCAAGTTTCAGAGTCTCCATAAGTCGTAGAAATCTTTAAAAATGTTTACAAGTTCCTAAAATCTTTGGGATATCTGAGAGATTTTAAGACTTAAAGATCTCGTACACCATATTTCGAGTGATTTGCCCTCAATTGACATTTCGTTCGGGGTTACAAAATCAAGTAAGGGATGAGCACTGCTTACCGAGTAGCCAAGAGGCCCTACATGAAGACCCGACATGAAACTCATGCTGGCATGAAAATGCACTCTGTTTACATTAGAGCAGACATGAAACTCATGCCTTCATGAACTCATGTCACCATGTCACCCGATATGAAACTTTCCAAATACGTCATAAAAAATAGACAACAATCAACGAAGGCGATTTGGTTTTCGTATCGTCACACATGAGAAAGTTCTGTTCACATTAAATTTTCATGTCGCCCCGAAATGAAAGTTTCATATCGCCCCGACATCATGTAAACACAACAGTAGCTCAGACCAGCACCCGATATGAAAACTCGTGCCGGCATGAGTTTCCTGTCGGGTCTCATGTAAAGGGCCTCTAAGTAAAACGAATAGTAATGACTAAAATACGGTAGTGCTAATGCATCTCAAAATTTACAAACCGCTAAAATGTGCAATAAGTGAAGCAAAATGTCTTACTACGTACTGCGTTTCAAAAGTTTTCATCTTAAGAAAATACTTGAATGTTATTTTGTTAAAAAGTTCCAGCTACTATGATAAAAAATGCCAGTTGCTATACAAAACAACTTTAAGTCCGTCTCACAACAGTTATGAGGAGTGGTGATATTGGCGGTAACGCAAAATTACTGATTCAAAATTGCTTGTTGTTTTCAACCTCGTCCCAAGGGCCTTTTGTCATCCGTCCCAATATGACAAAAGGCCCTGGGAACGAGGTTGTGTTGTTTTAATTCGCGGATACGCTCGTGAGATACCTACTGTGAGACAGAAATTTATTGCTAGTTACAAAGTAATATATGCATTAATAAGTGCATGTTATGACCCTCTGTTGAAGAGTGTTTATAAAAGTGTCCCTGATAAAAGAAATAAATTTTACAAAAAACTATACACCTACGTTTATCTACAATTAAGATCAAACTTCAAATCACAAGAAGTAATTACTCGAACACACCTTATGTCACAAAAAAGTTTGCGTTTGAACAGTTCCTGGGAAGGTATTGTACAAACGTACAAACCGGTTTTGTATCGCGGATAAATTCGCTTCGAGAAGAAAATTTTAGGATATAGTCTAAGACAAATGATCTCAAAGTTACTATCTATGTGTAATTTATGAAACGTCGTTGAGGCAGCGCAACAATGCATACGTTATGTTTCAAAGTTTGTTGAGCTATAAAACTGTATTCTTCACCAACTTGAAAGCCTTAGCCTTTCATTTTTATGACTGAGCAATCTTTTGCAAGAAACTTTTCATGCTAGTATGACATTCCCGGATGGGGGGAGGGCAACATAACATGTTGAGGGTGCGGGTATCTGCCACCCATATTGGTGGGTTTTGGGTCCAAAATTCTGTAAACAAGAGTCCCTTTTTAACCAGGTTTTCCTTAAACATGGGTGGGTTTTCTAGCCTGTTGTATGAAAAATTCTCGAATTTTCCAGAAATTATCAAACATTGGTAATCTTCGGCCAAAATTCATAAAAGTGGGTATGATGGTAACTTTCAGTAGTTAGAGGAGAGTAGCTTTCTGAAAACCGGGCGGTAGACCTCCGTCCATCCGCAAGTCTTCCCCCCCCCCCGGATGACACCATTCCTTCAGTCCTAGAAAGTTTCGTTTTGAACTGTCAAAATGTAGTTGCATCTTTCCTCCCTATCTTTCTAAACAATACAGTAGTTTAATTGAGCAGGAAACTTCTGAAAGAACAGGGACGTAGGAAGCATCTCAAACTTGGGGGCACGACACTCGAGGGCACTTTTTCCTTAAGAAAAAGGGGGAATTTTCTAAAGATAAAAAGGGCACTTCTTCGTTTATTGCAAAATCTTGTGGGGGCATGTGCCTCCAGTGCCCCCCTGGCTCCTACGTTTAAGTGAAAGAAGAAATTTCACAAGATGAATACGCTGAAGATGGTAGAGAGGAGCTTTTTACCAAGATGCATTGCGTCCTTTGATCGAATTCCATATAAAGATTCGAATATATATGTATATATAGCTTCATTATTTGGACGCAATGCATCTTGGTAAAATGTTCCTTACCACCATCTTTAGCGTAATGGTCTACTGTTGATCTAGCACAAAACTACCCTCAACCTACACCAAGAAGCATCGTATGTAATAAAGATTGCCATCTGTTTACGGCTACCTCAGATACTTTGCCTGTTTAGGTGAATCACTCCCGGGGGGTGCACTACATATATTTGGGGTACGGGGACGTGAATGAATATCAAACTCTACCATCTTTGCGAATTACAAACCCGATTTGGACATGCGAGATCGCAAAATCTAAATCACGACCTCATCTATACTATAATGTCAAAACAAACAAGGTTACAGATAAATGCTCGTTTGCAAGAACTGCTCCAATGCTTGAACTTTATTTTGGACAGCTGGTACACTCCGTTTTTACAGGAAACTTAGGTCCAGGACTGGTAGGCTATTGTTAAGCCATGTTGAACACTTTTCCTACAAAAAAATTCTTATGAAATTTTTATGTTTTTACCCGAATTTTAAGACTTGATCCATTTTGCCAAAAAAGTTTCCAAGTTACTTAGTAAGATCTGAAATAAGTTAGAACGTGATTTCTTGATGTTTAAATGGTCTGTTTCATCCAGCATGCTTTGCAAGTCTCGTCTCTTGGATTGCCTTTGTTGTCCCCATTTTCATGGCCGATGAATATGGCGATAAGAAAGGCCAACCCAAGAGACGACACGTCTAAGGAATGCTGGATGAAACAGGCCCTTTAAATCCCGGAGCAACAAACTTGCAACGTTTAAATCTGGTAAACCCACCCTTTCTGGCATCGTAAAGTCGGTTTATCTGGACCGCACTTTTTCTACTGATAAAATGGGTTTTGCTTTAGAAAAAGTGAGTCTTTCTCCGATATAGAGGTTTTCTCAGACAAAGTAGGTTTTTCTCACATAAAATCTATCGCTGTTATCACTGCTGCCCTCCCTACTCGATATTTGGAAGCAGAAAAATAGCGAAACTTGCTTAGATCAAGCATATGAAGCACATAAAAGTTTCCTGGCCCACAAACTCTTGGGTTGATGAATCATGGCCTTTTAGAACTCCAGAGATGAGCCTTTACAACATGATAAACAACTTATCCGAGAAAAAAGCCAATTTATGTGAGATAAAGCCCCAAATATTTGAGAAAACCTACCAAATCTGGGGGAAAGCTGTCTTTATATCAGAAAAAGTTACCTATCGTATATGGTAAGCAGATGTCACCATATTCAGAAAAACCCACTTTTTCTACGATAAACTAGGTTCTTCTGAGATTAAATGGGTTTTTTGACTATGGTGACATCCGATTGCGATGGTATGTAGTTCTGTCTCTCACTTCAATCATATCAATCATACTGTTACTGCTTCTTGCAGCTCAAGTAACTTTCCGAGAAATTCTTCGCAAATGTCACCTGGGTCTAATAGCAACGCAACATCACTTTGCACCCCAACGAACAGCTTGTTACCATATGTAGCGAATGAGAAGGACAACCCAATGTTATCTCTCTGTGGTGCCCAGAATGTCATCGTCGTGACTTCGTGACCGCACACCTTGACTGTGTTTTGTGGACCAGGAACATTTGAAAATACGGCTGTCGTTTTCTGGCAGATAAACTTGTTGAGTGTATTGAGCATCAAAGATGGAACGACTCTTGTGCAGAGCTTCAATGCAATTCCAAGGGCAAAAGGCTCACCAGATGTTTTGAGTTGATTTGAACGTAATTTCACTTCTTTGAGTTGCTTCACAGGGTCTACGGTGCTTGTAGGCAATTGAAATGGCAGTACAGTTATTTCGTTTTCAAACTTTATCGCAGCATCATCCATATTCCGTCTGAGGTCAATCGGGATCGCAACTTTGATATCGTCGACAAAGGTGACAGCTTTTTTACGGAAAAAGCTGTTTATTGCACCACTCATAGTTGCAGCGAGGACATCGTTGACGGTGCTGGATGTTTTGTTCTTTATATCTTTAACAATGGAAAAATCAATTGCTTCTGTCCACGTGACAGCTTTTGAACCAGTCAAGTCCCGTCCATGTAAGATCGATTGATCAGCAGGCAATTTCAGGATACGCAGCATAAAGTATGGTCCCCAGAATAGCCCCTTTAACATCATTAGACACCTGCTGCTCTCTGAGAACTTTCTCAATGGCACTGTTTCAACTGTGTTATCTGCTAGTTCTTTTACCAGGAATCGTGCAAGACTGATGCCATCAGCAGCGCAATGATGCATGCGCACAAAAAGTGCAGTTTTAAGCATCTCATCATCATCAATGAATGGAATCAGAATGAATTCCCATGGTGACAAATTTGCTTCTAATTCTTTCGAACACAGATCTGAAAGCAGGTGGCGCAAAGCCAATTTGGAAGTGACAACGTTTGGCCAAAGCTTTACGTGATTTGCAATGTCGAAGCCTTCTTCATCCACCCAATAGTGATGGAAATATCCAGACAAAAGCCGCTTATTGACCTTGAAATATGGGTTTCTGTTACTGTTGTTATTTACTTGGAGTTTTTGTGTCAACTTTTCTCTGAAGCGTGAGATGTCCAGAGCACCTTCTGTCACAAGCAACGCATTTATTATAATTCGGTTTAGGTGGGATTCGTTCAGCCACAACGCATCGATGTAGCCAGATGCTATCGCATTGTAGCGTATTTTGAAGATCAACTGCTCAACCAGCTTGCATAGATAGTAGGTCAAAAAGAACGGCCATACCCATGGAAAGATGAAGAATGACAGAAGGTACCATAACAGACAGCAGAAAAGTACCTCTGAGACGATCAACAGCCTTCTGTTGGTAGCCATCTTGTTATCTCAATGGTTATCTTTCTTAATTGTTTGCGTCTAAGAGAGAAAAATCCAGCATGAGCTCAGTCTGTCTCACACAACCGAGTGTTTCGGTAAAGAGGTAACGGATTTGATGCCCGACTGGGTACTTCACTATAAATTCATATGGGAGTGTTCGCCACAAGGATTTCTGTTACGACCCATTCCTAGAAATTTGGTCCGATATTGATACCCAATCCCAAAATTCAATCGTCGTTTGCCATCAAGATTTGGATCTTCGAGGTCTGGGAACGAGAATTCTGGTCCTAAGTGGCCATTAGAATGAGGCTCTGATCTGTGCACGTATTTCTACACACTAAGAATACTTGAAATCTATTTTCCTTGATCTCGTGTTGCTCGAAAAAATTATCCAGTTGTACTTTCATTTAACACCCATTGCCAGAATTTTGTGTATAACAGTAAACCCCAATCCCAGAAATTCGAAGTGAAAGTATACCCCAATCGCAGAAATCTTTCAGCAAAAGTAAATCCCCATCCGAGAGTTTTCAGTGCACAAACTACCCACAACTGACGCACATCCCTGTCTTACTAGATAGTGAAGTACCCCCACCCCCCGGCAATTCATGAAGGTTAGTGCTAGCTGCAAACCCTCCGAAGGGGGGGGTACCTGACTTGCGGATGGACGTTGGTCTGCCGCCCGGTTTTCAGAAAGGTACCCGCTGCTAATTACTGAAACTTGCTATCATACCTACTGTTATGATGAATTTGCCGGAAAACGACCCATTTTTGGCTAATTTTTTGCCAATTTCTGGATAACTCACCCATGCGCAAGGAAAATCTGCTTCAAAAGGGACCCTTGTCTGGAGAATTTTGGCCCAAACCCGTACCCTTAATGTGTTATGTACCCCCCCCGGGCTCCAAACCTCTTTTCTGTAATTGTCCTAGCTGTTGACGCGCTTGTTGTCAATCTCGTCCCCAGAGTGTGTTCGTTGCTCTACTCTAGTATACGAGAGACCGTTCTGCAATCTGATTGTCCGTTTTCTGCGGGATGAACGGCTGTGGCATCTCAAAATTAGATGTAAAACCATATTCTTTACTTGTTCTGACCATCATTTGCTATTTATTTCCAAAATTCGAAGAATAACGAGCCATTTCATTTTGGAAGCTGCGGTAGAAGTTTCTCAAATTTTCAATTTTTCGGCCCATTTTCGCCCCAAACAAACCGTGCTTATTTTCACATTAAACATGCTTGCTAAGCCCAGGTTATTGCTGGAATACCTTTAAGAAGGTTGAAATAAGGTCCTCAACGTGTTTGTCTTTGATATCTCGATTAATCTATTGCAGAAATGGCGCTATAGCGACGGGCATTTTCTGTCGCTTGGCGTTACCAAGCAAACTGCAAATCCATAATGGCTGCAAATCTGCCCATTTTGTGGGCGGTTTTGATCTAGACATAGACGATCGAAGTGTACCAGGCTTCATGATCACCGTATGACGTAAGAAGACCCTGGGGAAGAGGTTGGCTTATCTTGAGCTGTGATTTTGGCTGAGTTGGCCAAAGAAAGAGATTGTTTCAAGCCGAGAAGCAAGCAAAAGGCGAGAATAATGATAATCATGACCAAGGGAACTTTGAATATTGTTCTCAACATAACAAACTCACTGCGTTTCCTACAGCGCATGAATAAAGTTAGATCGAAATAACTTTGACCAGGGACCATTCTGAACCTAGCTGTTTCCTAAGGAACGACTTTCCCCCTATTTTGCCAGTAGATTCATAATCAGAAGACATCACAGTTTCATAAGAAACCAAGATTATTTGCAAAAAAGGTAAACAAACAAACTTTATGAAATTCCCTAGAGACTAATCACAAAACCCCCTTTTAAGTAAACAAAATTTGCAACATTCGCAAGAATCAAGTTCCCCTCGCTAAATTTTATCGAATGATATCCAGTTTGGGAAAATCATAATAGTTCCATGGCCAAAAACAATCGAACTCTGATAGCTTTTTCGTTAAAGTACCAAACTCTGAGTCAACAAAATGAATACACGTTTTTTTATAAGAAAATGGCTTATAAGAAACTCTTTAGCCCTGACTGGACCCCCCTGTCAGGCCACGATGGGAGTACCCCTTCGGGTTGGATAAGCCCATACACATTTTTTTATAAGAAACTGGTTTATAAGAAACTAGTGCTAAGATGGCCAAAATTTTAAGAAACTCTAGTACTATATCTGAGAAGTACTAAAAAACTTTTCAAAGTTAAAGCATGGATATTATAGCAAATAGATTGTTGAACCTTTATTTTTCGACATAACAGAACACTGTGTATTCCTTTATGATGTTTTAAATGTCAAGAATCATATTTGCCGCAGTGTTAGCGACCACATTGATAATTCCGCATTAAAAAAATAAGAAACTAATTAAGAAACTTTTAGTACTAAAATGGACAAACGTTCATGCGAAATTATGAAACTTTTTAGTACTATGGCCTGATCCTAGTTTCTTATAAAAAAAACGTGTCGACTTTTACACAGAATCCCAACAATCAATTGTAAATATTGCAACAATTTATTGAAATACTGATTGCCGGTTTTGCCTCACTGTAAATGCCAAACCACGAAATATGTTAGCAACGTTTCGATTTGGAAACAGAATGCCTTGTTTGCAGCAAGGAAATTTGCTTCCTTTTCGTAAGGGAGGTAGGCTTCACCTTGAATTGAACTTATGAAACCTTACGAAACCCATAACCTTTCAGGGCATAGTCTACTCAGTACTACTCACAATATCATTGGTCATGACGTTCCGATCATAACGGAAAAGATTTTCTGCGTTGAAGAGATGGCGCAAGGTCCTGAGAGCTGAAGTCAAGTTCAGGAGTGAAATTTCACTTCAAATTTATATCATGTTTTTGCTCAGGGCGCCTTTTCACAAGTAAATTTGACTTCAGCTGCCAGCGCCTTCCGTCATCTTTTCTGCCTAGGAGAAACTGGCGATCACACGGGAACAAGGAGCAAACAATAGCACAATGCATCACTGTTGACCATTTGATCGACACAAATGGAGTCACACGCAGATTACAGGGCACCTGAATTAGATAAATAGCCCCCAAAGGTGCTAAGTGCAAGTAAAGAGCGGTTGTACCAACTCTCTGTGGTGAAATTTAAATAAAAAACGCTAATTACTCTAGGGACCCCCTAAAGAGTTCCGACATAACCCCTGTTTCACGCTATGGAATGCCGACAGCGTCAAAAACACTCAACTAAGAAGCATGATGATAATTTGATGACAACACGATGGTACATAGATTTGGAATCCCTGTTCAATGTACGAGTTGGGTTGTTTAGCAACCTGGCCCCAATGGCCAGTTTCCTAAGTCAGGAAGACAATTGGGATCCTGGGAACGAGGTTGGTTTTTGAAAGTTTGAAAGTTGACGTCCAGGAAATATCGACTGATGAGGTTCATTCCTCTGCAAAGCTTAGACGTAAAATTGCAAAGCCGCAAAGTCTATCTTTATAAGAATTTGCAAAGTCGCAAAGTCTATCTTTACGTTTTTTTATAAGAAACTTGGTTACGATTTTTTAGAAAAAAAAATTTTTGTGGTTTTTACATGATTGATGGATGTTTGTTACATTTTCAATCTTGAAAAAATAGGATTTTTTGCAAAAGGTGGAAGAGATTTTTGGGAGTGAAATGCCTCTCACTTGGATCTGGCCATAGCACTAACAGTTTCTTGATTTAGTACTAAGCTTCATATAAACCGATTCTCTGCACGATTCAAAACTTAGCAAAAAACTCGCAGCCTCTCTGTTTATCTTATAAGCCCTATCGTAGACATATAGAGGGCCGAAATCCAGGTGCAAATCACTAAATTTGTTTTCCTACACCTTCCTCGAAATCACAAAAAAATGAATTACAAAAATCACAAATTCACAAAAAAGTCACAAATCCTTCAAAAGTTACTACAAAATCACACGAAAAACCACTAAAATCACGGAAAGAAGTTGCTGTGATTTTCAAATCACAAAAGCCCACGCGCTCTCATCTGAGAAGTAACTTGCCCCTCAGCCGAAATGACATAAGAATATTATAAATCGGGTAGCTAGTTACAAAATCAAACCACACTACGCTGTACTACCTTTTCAGGAGTTTGCTTCTGAGAGGGAAAGATATTTGGGGCTTTTAAGCATTGGTTTGAAAGTCAATCTGTCAAATCTGTAAGAAGGTTTGTGTAAATTTCCAAGATCTTTTTTCTTTGAATGGAATGAGTTGAAAGAAACTTTGGCTATCTTGCCATAATGCTACTATGAAATATTGTGAAATCCTCAAAAATATTCTGTGAATCAGAGTGCCCCACTCCCCCCTCAGAATTGAAGACAAATTTTCAAAAAATTTGAAAGCATCGTTATTTCTAAACTTATTGACGAAACAAGAAAGATGTTCTTCAGCAAACTTGGTATCAAACTAAAAGTCGGTCATTCCACAATCTAGGCATTTTATGAAATCATCTAAGAGCGATTACACGTTTTTTATAGGAAACTTGAATCAGGCCATAGTACTAAGATTTTCTTAATTTCACATGAAGTTTTGTCCATTTTAGTACTAAAAGTTTCTTAATTGGTTTCTTATTTTGTGAATGCAGAATTAGCAATGTGGTCGCTAACACTGCGCCAGATATGTTTCTTGATATTTAGAGTATCATAAAGGAATAAAAAATGTTCTGTTATGTTAAAAACACAAGTTTTAGATAATATTGCTCAAGAATAAAGGTTCAACGATCTACTTGCTATAATATTTAGGCTTTTAACTTTGAAAATTTTTTCTAGTACACGTTTTTTTATATAAGAAACTGGTTTATAAGAAACTAGTACTAAGAAGGCCAAAATTTTAAGAAACTCTATTACTATATCTGAGAAGTACTAAGAAACTTTACAAAGTTAAAAGCATGGATATTATAGCAAATATATCGTTGAACCTTTATTCTTGAGAAATATTATCTATTATATCACTTGTGTTTTCAACATAACAGAGCACTGTTTATTCCTTTATGATGTTTTAAATATCAAGAAACATATCTGCCACAGTGTTGGCGACCACATTACTAATTCTGCATTCAGAAAAGTAAGAAACCAATTAAGAAACTTTTAGTACTAAAATCAACAAAATTTCACGTGAAATTAAGAAACTTTTAGTTCTATGGCCTGATCCTAGTTTCGTAAAAAAAACGTGTACTTCTCAGACATAGTACTAAAGTTTTTTTAATTTTTTGCCATGTGCATCTGAAATTATCATAGTACTAGTTTCTTATAAACCAGTTTCTTATAAAAACGTGCACCCTATAAAGCTCTTGAACATTTTCGACAAGGATCCTTTTGCTTTCAAGAAAAGAAAAATCCGTCAAAAATCCCTAAAGATCCTGTTGTGTTATAAATCTTCTACGCTCTTTCAGAAGCAATCTTCTACGCTCTTTCAGAGGCATATGCCCCTCGGGTTTAGGATGATAAGAAATGGGTTGGAATTTGAAGCGAGCTAAGATGTGAACTGTGCTATGATTTTGAAAAAAAAACAATGTTTCTGAAGAGTCTAAAGGGAAGAATTAACAAAGTAAGCTAAAGTTTACTCAAAGCTATTTGATTAAAAGAATTAGATCATAGAAATTTACACCAAATTTTCATTTTTACTCGTTTTTTCACACCAACAGAAAGATTTTGAGCCTTCAGTTAAGCCCGAAATTTTCCATACCAATACCAAATTCTGAGTTTTTTTAAATCTTTATACCTACGGACCAGTTCACAAGAATTTCATTCCAACTAAGGTCTCTTGAACAGCTTGTCTCTAAACTTTGTTATATTCCTACGAAACACCAGCCACAAAATCGGTCATCAAAAAGAACGATACAAAATTCTCAGAATTTAGTATAGCTATGAATAATTTCGAACTTAGCCACGTGCTGCACAAGTTCCATTAGCACATTCTGCGTTCTTCGACAAAATTCTCATCGAGATCGAAACAAAAATGTGACTGATCTGAAAAATTATCAAATTAGCCGTAGCTTTGTACTTACATCGATTACCTTTGCTTTTAACTTGCCTTCACCACTGTCGTACGGAACTGATGTAGGTACGTTGAGTTACCGTCATAAATAGGCTAGCTAACAGTGTCTTTACACCTATTTTCCTTTAAACAATCCAGCAATTAAACGGGACGCCCTAAGAATCGATTACTATAGACCGGTAACAACGCCTAAACATTGGCGCCTGCCGCCTGTTAACTAAGTTGGTTGCTTCTCAGAGGAATAGATCAATTAATTTGATTAACACCCAGATCTTTAAATCGCAAAAGCAAGAGGCCAGCTGAACCAAACAAGGGCCCCTTTGTCTCTGTATTCTCCCCAAAGGTGTTAAGTCCAAGTAAAGGCCGGTAACACTCATTTTCTTTGGTGAAATGGTGAAATCTAACTAAACATAGTAACTTACTCCTAGGGCTCCCCTGAAGAGCTCCTAATTAAAGCCAACTGCCAATCATCGATATGATGATGATGATGATGATGATGATGATGATGATGATGATGATGATGATGATGATGATGATGATGATGATGATGATGATGATGATGATGATGATGATGATGATGATGATGATGATGATGATGATGATGATGATGATGATGATGATGATGATGATGGTGATGATGATGATGATGAAGATGATGATGATGATGATGATGATGATTATGATAGTACTATGGGGTAACATCACATTTGGAGGTAGAAAAACGTATAGGGAGTCTTGTATCTTTGGGACTAAACCTACCAAATTCTGAAAAAGGTAGACTTCAAACAGGCGGAAATACAATTTCGAATGAAGCATCAAATTCTGCAAAAAAAACAGCAGGCCCAGGCTTTTGATTCATCCTGGTGAAACGAGGTTTCCAGTGGAAGGACACGAATGTGAGTCTGGTGCCTGGCGAAGAGAGCGAAAGAATTTGCACTGACTTGATTACCGTTGCAACGTAAGAAAAATTCGTCCCGTTTTCAGAGTTTCGTGAATGAAGAACGAGGATCCCTCCAATGTCTGCCAAATCTTCCATTTATTGGACCAGAAGGCTCAACATTCAAAAGAGCTGATGAGATGTTTTCAAAAAAAGGGTTGTAGGAAATTTTGATAGAGGGTTTTATCGCAACAAAGTCGTGAAGCACCTTACCAATGCTCTAACATCTTTTCGAATCTCCACAAATCCAAACTTGCTACATTAGGAAGTCTGCAAATCAACTCAAACTCCAGAAAGTCCAAGTCATAGTTTATTGTGACTATGGACAAGTAAAACCAAGATATACCGTTAATCTTGCCAAAGAGGAGTGATAAAGAAGGTAAAACACTAACATTTTGAACAAAAATAAATGGCATCAAGAAAATACATCATCAAAACTTCAGTATCTGACGCCTGAAGACAGATGAGTCATTTTGATCGTTGTTGTTACTGTTGTCGTTGCTGGTGTCGTTGTTGTTGCTGTTGTTGGAAAAGACTTTGTTATTGTTGTTGGACAAATTTAGAGGGCATTTCAAGCAAAATTGTTCGACGTTTGATTAGATATTGAAAAATAACGATAACATGAACAGACTCATGGGAAGAATACCATGTTCCTAAGATTATGAAATAATTTTAGATACCAGAATCCTGCCAATCGGTTGAAAGTTCACTGAATTGCGAGCTTTCAAAGATAAAAAATATTCGATAGCTGAATCAAGAGACCCCAAAATTACTTTTTGGATTTTTACCAAGCATTTTCGAGGCCGCTGGTTTCAGCTTTAGCACAAACTTGAACTTCAGTGGCTTGTAACTGAATTTTTAGCGGATTTGCAAGATTCTTGTGTAAAAAATTAATTTGAAAACTCTGGAAAAGGGGCTACTCGATCAAGTATCGACTCAGCGTATAGTTATTTTTTGTTTTTTAACAAAACGCCGAACAACTTTTTGAGAAACCCTGTAGTGTGTTCATAACCCTGGATGAGGAATGAGCAACTGTCGATATGACACAAAACGATTAAAATAAGTGGCAACTGGCCGCTTGAATCTTCCAGCCTTCAAAGATTCTTACTGGATACTTTATTGAGCAGCCATGGGCCATCTTTTCTGCCCAGCAGAAACTCTAAATCGCAGGGAAAAGAAAAAGAGCGCATAGCACCAATGTTGACCATTGCCCTTTTAGAGAAACTGTAGCAATACCCATTTTTTTATAAGAAACTTGGATCAGGCCATAGAACTAAAAGTTTCTTAATTTCACACAAAATTTTGTCCATCTTAGTACTAAAGGTTTCTTAATTGGTTTCTTATTTTTCTGAATGTAGAATTAGCATTGTGGTGGCTAATACTGCGGCAGATATGTTTCTTGATATTTAAAACATCATAAAGGAATGAACAGTGTTCTGTTATGTTGAAAACACAAATGGTTAGATAATATTGCTCAAGAATGAAGGCTCAACGATCTATTCGCTATAAAATCCATGCTTGTAACTTTGAAAATTTCTTAGTACTTTTCTCAGAAATAGTGCTAGAGTTTCTTAAAATTTGGCCATCTTAGTACTAGTTTCTTATAAACCAGTTTCTTATAAAAATAACGTGTAGTATTGTTTGAGAAGTGCAAAGAAACTTCAAAAGCCAAATCCAAGAAAATCATGTGGAAATCATTTAGCTTTTAATTCGGAGTAATATCAATGATAATTTGTTATGTTTAAAGTCCTAAAGAACTCTCTTTGTTGCTGAAAAGTTGCGGTGTTTCTCAAGAAACTACCAGGTGGCAAGGTGACCGCGGTAGAAGCCTTATGAAAACTGCATTCATTCAGAAAGGAGGAGCCAATTAAGAAACTTATTGAAATAATTTTAGTACTATGGGCTTATCCAAGTTTGTTGTTCAACTGGCATGGCGTAAAGTCGGATCTTTTTGGGAGTCCCAGGAGTATATGATGACTCAGAAACGGTTGTTCCGGAGTTTTATCTGGACTTAGCACCTTTTGGGAAACAAATTCACAAACAAACAGGCTCTTTGTATTTGGTGCAGGTGTTCTTTATTAAACTGCTTTGACATCACTTTGTGTGAACTTATGTAATTAATTTGAGAGCCCCTCTTACAAACCTTTACTGTCGCTATGATACACGTTTTTTATAAGAAACTGGTTTATAAGAAACCAATACTAAGATGGCCAAAGTTTTAAGAAATTCTAGTACCATGTCTTAGAAGTGCTAAAAAACCTTTCAAAGTTAAAAGCATGGATACTATAGCAAACAGAACGTTGAACCTTTATTCCTGAGCAATATTAGCTAAAAATTTGTGTTTTCGACATAACAGAAGACTGATTATTCCTTTATGATGTTTCAAATGTCAAGAATCATATCTGCCGCAGTGTGAGCGACCACATTGATAATTCCGCATTCAAAAAATAAGAAACCAATTAAGAAACTGTTGGTACTAAAATGGGCAAAATTTCATGTGAAATTAAGAAACTTTTAGTACTATGACCTGATCCAAGTTTCTCATCAAAAAAACGTGTATATGATTACGTTCTTAGCCTCGCTTTGAACACATGGAACAAGGCGTCTCGAAAAAATATTCGACGTTGGTTAAATGATTAAGGGTTTAATCATTTAATTGTTCGACGCTGATTAAGCGTTTAATGAAACGCCGAAAACATATTTTGAGACACCCTCTAGTGTGCTCACAACCTTAGATACGAGGAAAGAGAAACCGTTGATATCACTTGCGATGAAATTATACTACAGGCCAATTTAAAGGAGTAAGAAACTAAAACACCCTGACATGGCGTATAAAACGGTTTATAAAAATGGTAACTTGCTGCTTTAATTAATCTTCCAGCCTTCAAAGCAGCCTTTCGCCATCTTTTCTGCCTGGCAGAAACTCTAAATTGCAGGGAAACAAACGCAAAACTCAAAATTCAAACTTTTCATTCACAGCAATATCCTAGTATAATGTTTCAAAATAAAGAACTACAAGCTAAATTCATAGAAATGTATTATGTACAATGGGTATATAGTTCACCAAAATTTGCTGTCGGATATACTTTTTTTTATATTAGAAACTGGCTTATAAGAAACTAGTACTAAGATGACCGAAATTTTAAGAAACTCTAGTACTGTGTCTGCGAAGTACTAAGAAACTTTTCAAAGTTAAGAGCATGGATATTATAGTAAAAAGATCGTTGAACCTTTATTCTTGAGCAATATTATCCAACCATTTTTGTTTTAAACATAACAGGACACTGTTTATTCCTCTATGATATTTAAAATGTCAAGAAACCTATCTGCTTCAGGATTTGCGAACACATTGACAATTCTGCATTTAAAAAATAAGAAACCAATTAAGAAACTTTTAGTACTAAAATGGACAAAATTTCATCTTAATTTAAGAAAGTTTTAGTACAATGGTCTGATCCTAGTTTCTTATAAAAAACGTGTACCGGGTGTCCCAGAAAAAACGCAATAGATTTGAAGAATTCTAATGGCAACTGTTTCATACTCATTATCAAACGATTATCTTTATCGAAATCTGCAATGATTAGAATAAATTTTGATATATTTTCCGTTATTTTTAGGGACTTGGTTTTAAAGTTAAAAATCAGCAAACTTCGAAATTGCCCATACGTCAAAACCAGAGCTGCTGCATTAGCAATACTGAATTATAGTGTCATATTATAAAACAGTTCGCTACAAAGCAGTAGGAAAAAAATTGTGATTCATCCTAAGCTTGAGGACTCCCAGGATTTCTAGCAGAAGACCCCAATCCCCAGAATATTTCTTTGAAAAGGCATCCCATCCCAAGAATTTCCGTGCAAGATACCAAGCGTACTAGGACACCGATGTTTTTATTCATTATCTGTTTACCTTTTTTATTTTTGCGTCTTGTTTTCTGTTCTACTTCGTCTTCAGACCGACGTGGGCAACTGAAATTGAGGCTAGGCCCAGACGCTCTCAAACTGTTCGAACATTACTCACTTGTATTTGTGTGTCTCGGTGCTCCTTCTCACAGAAAAGGTTTGAAACCGTAAACTTTAGAAACTTGAACCAGAACCAATGTATTTATTTTTACCCCTGTATTCTCATGCTTCAAAATCATTGCAGCATCCTGCCGCCATGACAGTATCGGATTTTCCGTTGCTGTTGCCGTACTGCTATGACGCAACATTATTGGCCGTTTATGTATTGTACAGTCTATGTTATTAAGCAACAAGGAACGCAGTTTATTTACTTGCCTAAGTCTGACAACAGTTTTGTCTTCGCGCGATCTCGGTGAATTTTACATTAAACTCTCAATTCTTTGCATTGCGAAAAAAACGCGAAATTAAAAGGTATCTCTACGACGATTTGAAATCTTCCAAGGCTTTGCCACCACCATAGAGGATTGCGCTAAAGATGGCGGCGAGGAATTTTATACCGAGATGCACTGCGTTCGAATTACAAACCTTTAACGATTCTATAGGAATTCGATTAAAGAACGCAGTGCATCTCGGTAAAAAATTCCTCACCGCCATCTTTAGCGCAATTCTGTTCACATCAGAGGGTGCTGAAGTTCGATTTTCGAACGAGATTCGTAGCACATCCTAGTATTATCCTAAGTAGCGCTGTGTGCAGCCAACATTGCCTATTTTTGATATGACTTTTCAAAGAGTGAATCCATCATTTGACGCACCCACTTGTATTTCCTAGCAGCATGTTGTTAGTTATCGTAAATCTTTCTTTGGACATTATTTAGAGTTAGATTTATCAATTAATCGAAAGTCACACAAAGTTCCCTATTTAGTGTTTGTACCTGATTTGTAGCATAAATGAGCAACAATTCTGTTGAAAATTTCTTATAAATATGAAATATGATCGACTGTTTTAAATTATCAATTGATTTCTAGGATTAGTTAGATTTGTTGGATATTACATAAGTTGGATATTACATAAATGCTTAGATGCGTCTCTTCTTCACTTGGGTTCGCACTGCAAAGTCGATGAATAGAAGCATGGCCAACGGAGACATGATAATTCTTAGTTCAACGCTGAAGTTAACTTTAAAGTTAAGAATTAACTTCAAAGTTAACAAGAATAACACCCAAACATCGTGCAGTTCCTCCTTTCCATTCTTTAGGCCTTCAACATTTGATTAAAAAAACTACCAACAACGAGGTTCTGCCTCACAACCAAATTTAAATCCCGTGGGGGATCGTATTCAGGTAAGTTGGTACCCAGGGTGCCAGAGCCTTAGCCTTAAAAGGGGAGGGAGGAGGGGGAAGGGAAGGAAGAAGAAGAGGCTCTTCTTCTCTCCACCCTTTTTCTATTTTAGTCTCGTTCCCCACACTATGCTCTGGTACCCAGAGTAGTAACTTGGGAGGGGATGTTGTTGTTGCTAGGTTTTGTTGTTAGGGAATGTCGTTGTTGTTAGTTTTAACTATGCCGATTTCCGTTGAAATCTGAAAAAGAACTTTAGGCACTTTGCTATAAATGTTCATTGGCAATCTTTGAGATCTTGAATATTATCAGAACCATGGCATCTCCTAGGTCTCAATCCCGGTCTCAAACAGTTCTCCGGTCAACATTGCAACTTGAAAGAAAGAGAAAAGACAGGTGTTAGAGTCTTGTTGTTCATTTGATGTCGCCCTTTTTTAGAATGTGGATCGCTAAGAAACGCTAAAAATGATCTTGCAGTACCGTTAATGCGAACAGTACGTGCCAAAAGGCATTCTCTTAATTCCATTCGTGGTAAAAAGTGCGGAACAAGTTTAACTACAATATCCAAGAGGCCCCCTCAATAAACTCTTTTAAATCAAGGTTGAGACAGTTTGGGTACCAAAATCTTTAATTTTGTAGATAGCTTATTGTCATCATCATATGTAATTTATTAGTAGTTACTTTAATTTGAACAGAGCCAAATTGTAAAACAATATACTTATTGAATCTGTACCTTGTATAAATATGTGTAAAATATTAAAATATGAAATATATATTTGCTCTCAACGGAAATACGTGTTGCGCAGGAGCATGAATGGTCTAGCCTCTGGGTGCATCCCCTATTGTTGGCGTTGAGTTAAAAAATCTATTTCCGTTGAGTTGGATTGGCTAAAATTGTCAGTTTCTTAACAATTCAATTCAATTGTTGATTTTGTTCCAATAACCTGGATTTTTGCAGAGTCTAACTGCGACCAAGAGACCCGGGGGGTTACTTAGTATATTTGTCCGACGGGGATGTGCCGTTTTTCAGGGTATCGTTTTCGCCTATTTTTTCTAGAACAGGGTATCAAAAGAAGGCAAATTTTCTGGAGCACGTTGTCAAAACATGTCAAAGGAGGAAATTTCGTTACAACAGGTTATTATTTCGTCAAATTTTTGTGCTTTTGAGTATACTTTTTACCGATTTTTTCTAGAACAGGGTATCTTTTGAAAGAAAAAATTCTGGAGCAGGGTGAACAAAATTTATTTCGTGGGCACATCCCCGTACAAATTTATGTCAAGTACCCTCCCCCCCGGGCCAAGAACAGAAAAGTCGTCTAACACCGCATTCACACTGACACACTTTTATCTAAACCAGGTTCAAATTTCAGCCAATCAAATGTCTTCGATTTGTTGGATTGTCCAATCAGAAGGCTCCATTCGATAATCTGGTTTAGTTAAAACTGGCTTTACTTGCAAGTATGAATGGGGCATAAGGTCTGTTTTACGCTTTTCAATTCGTCTGACCAGCATAGACGCTTGGAAACCCATATTATTGTGTTCCTTTTTGCATCCATGGCACACGTTTTCATTGCGAGGAATGTACTAACAAAGTCAAAAATGTTCAATCAATCGACGGAGCACTTGACTTGAAGTGGCTATAAAATGCGTTGGCTGATCTTCGTCATTTTTCTTGAAATTTGAATTTATCTTTCAGCGAATCAAATTCTGCCTAAGCGGAAACCAAAGATTCACATGACTTTGTTAATTGAATTGATAGAATTTTACTTCCGTCAGTTCAAATACTGCTCTGTGAATTAGTAATAGACCTTTAAGCT
Organism: Aurelia sp. 4 Dawson et al 2005; assembly: GCA_964019985.1. Taxonomy (NCBI): domain Eukaryota; kingdom Metazoa; phylum Cnidaria; class Scyphozoa; order Semaeostomeae; family Ulmaridae; genus Aurelia; species Aurelia sp. 4 Dawson et al 2005. The sequence goes on along the minus strand of OZ026494.1, from coordinate 9,582,753 downwards.
ATTCTCACAACGAATGTGGATCGAACGATATTTCATCACAATTTGTAGAACTTTCGAATGTGCACAATTGCGATCGAAGCTCTAACGCCACTCTATCGAACATCGCCTATAAAATTGTATAAAAATATCGCTCGATCCAGGCTCTTTTGCAGAATAGCTAAAAGGTCTATTTCAGTGTAGGCCAAGGCAGTTTGAACTTGTAGTATGCCTTAGAGCTCTGGGTGACAATTTGCCCCTCGTTGTCTGCAACTAGCGTGGTGCTCTCCTTTTTATGATGGGGTGCCCTCGGGGCTTCATCCTGGCCACTTAAACCACCTATTCCTGATGGTAAGTAAACAGAAAAGGAGATGAAAAACATTTGTATACAGGTGCAATCTCAACCATAAATAATGAATAGTATACTAATTACACGATGTTTTGCTACAGGAAAAATACATATATGTAATCTATACTTAGTATGAGCTGTTCGATATGCAGTACCCTTGTTGGGGTTGGGACGTGGGAGTGAAATAATAGGCGAAAGAACAATGAATATTTAGGGCAGAGGAATTTCTAGGACCAAAGATAGAATAGGCATGGCAAGAAGTGTACGTGCACCTTGTCGGGGTGGCAGTACTTATGCAATGAGTACAGACTTTGGAAGGTGCTCGGGCGGGGGGAAGGGTATGCCTTGGAGAAAAACAACGTAGATTGGCCTGCCAGAAAAAGTTTTATAACCCCACCCCTTGAATGAAATTATGAAAACATTATAACTGTCTTGGAATAAGGCAATGGAAAACTCGTGGTCCGCGTACAAATGTTTCAAGTAGAGCTTAATGGATTGACTTTTTCTGGAATAAAGAAGCAAATGGGTAATGCCGTCCAGAAATTTTTAGCCGAAATTGAGACAATATTGGCAGGCACAGGGCGAAGGCGTTGATCGCTATTTTGATGTTCTACTAGGATTGTATTGTGTTTCTAATAGACCTTTCAGCTATTCTGAAAAAGAATCTCAATGGAACGATACTTAGGTGCATTTTGTAGAATTTTCGAATGTGCACAATAGTGATAGAAGCTCTAACGCCAAACGATCGAATCTCGTGCATAAAAATGTATATAAAAGTAACGCTCAATCCAGGCTCTTTTGCTGAATAGCTACAAGGTCTATGGTCATCTATAGTCAAGGGGCAATTCACTCCAAAATTTCGTACGTTATCGTAAAATAATCTCAGAGCCTTCAAAGGTCCAAAGAACATCCATTTTGAAACTCGCAAGAGTGTTCACAAAGTCTTAGATATCTCAAAGAAATCCTTGAAAATCTTTCAAATTCTTTAAAAATTCCTGATTTCTCCCCACCAGCAAATGATATAAATTTGCCAAAAATCTTTTGAAGATTTTTCACGATCTCGTAAATTGCTAAAATCCTCAAAACTCTTGCGAAATCTTCCAGTTCTTACCAAATCTCAAAAACCTCTGAAAACTTCGACAGCTTTGAGAACCTCAAGTTTCAGAGTCTCCATAAGTCGTAGAAATCTTTAAAAATGTTTACAAGTTCCTAAAATCTTTGAGATATCTGAGAGATTTTAAGACTTAAAGATCTCGTACACCATATTTCGCGGGATTTGCCCTCAATTGACATTTCGTTCGGGGTTACAAAATCAAGTAAGGGATGAGCACTGCTTACCGAGTAGCCAAGAGGCCCTACATGAAGACCCGACATGAAACTCATGCTGGCATGAAAATGCACTCTGTTTACATTAGAGCAGACATGAAACTCATGCCTTCATGAACTCATGTCACCATGTCACCCGATATGAAACTTTCCAAATACGTCATAAAAAATAGACAACAATCAACGAAGGCGATTTGGTTTTCGTATCGTCACACATGAGAAAGTTCTGTTTACATGAAATTTTCATGTCGCCCCGAAATGAAAGTTTCATATCGCCCCGACATCATGTAAACACAACAGTAGCTCAGACCAGCACCCGATATGAAAACTCGTGCCGGCATGAGTTTCCTGTCGGGTCTCATGTAAAGGGCCTCTAAGTAAAACGAATAGTAATGACTAAAATACGGTAGTGCTAATGCATCTCAAAATTTACAAACCGCTAAAATGTGCAATAAGTAAAGCAAAATGTCTTACTACGTACTGCGTTTCAAATGTTTTCATCTTAAGAAAATACTTGAATGTTATTTTGTTAAAAAGTTCCAGCTACTATGATAAAAAATGCCAGTTGCTATACAAAACAACTTTAAGTCCGTCTCACAACAGTTATGAGGAGTGGTGATATTGGCGGTAACGCAAAATTACTGATTCAAAATTGCTTGTTGTTTTCAACCTCGTCCCCAGGGCCTTTTGTCATCCGTCCCAATATGACAAAAGGCCCTGGGACCGAGGTTGTGTTGTTTTAATTTGCGGATACGCTCGTGAGATACCTACTGTGAGACAGAAATTTATTGCTAGTTACAAAGTAATATATGCATTAATAAGTGCATGTTATGACCCTCTGATGAAGAGTGTTTATAAAAGTGTCCCTGATAAAAGAAATAAATTTTACAAAAACTATACACTTACGTTTATCTACAATTAAGATCAAACTTCAAATCACAAGAAGTAATTACTCGAACACACCTTATGTCACAGAAAAGTTTGCGTTTGAACAGTTCCTGGGAAGGTATTGTACAAACGTACAAACAGGTTTTGTATCGCGGATAAATTCGTTACGAGAAGAAAATTTTAGGATATAGTCTAAGACAAATGATCTCAAAGTTACTATCTATGTGTAATTTATGAAACGTCGTTGAGGCAGCGCAACAATGCATACGTTATGTTTCAAAAGTTTGTTGAGCTATAAAACTGTATTCTTCACCAACTTGAAAGCCTTAGCCTTTCATTTTTATGACTGAGCAATCTTTTGCAAGAAACTTTTTATGCTAGTATGACATTCCCGGATGGGGGGGGGGGGAAAGCAACATAACATGTTGAGGGTGCGGGTATCTGCCGCCCATATGGGTGGGTTTTGGGTCCAAAATTCTGTAAACAAGGGTCCCTTTTTTGCCAGGTTTTCCTTAAACATGGGTGGGTTTTCTAGCCTGTTGTATGAAAAATTCTCGAATTTTCCAGAAATTATCAAACATTGGTAATCTTCGGCCAAAATTCATAAAAGTGGGTATGATGGTAACTTTCAGTAGTTAGAGGAGAGTAGCTTTCTGAAAACCGGGCGGTAGACCTCCGTCTATCCGCAAGTCTTCCCCCCCCCCGGATGACACCATTCCTTGAGTCCTAGAAAGTTTCGCTGTGAACTGTTAAAATGTAGTTGCATCTTTCCTCCCTATCTTTCTAAGCAATACAGTAGTTTAATTGAGCAGGAAACTTCTGAAATAACAGGGACGTAGGAAGCATCTCAAACTTGGGGGCACGACACTCGAGGGCACTTTTTCCTTAAGAAAAAGGGGGAATTTTCTAAAGATAAAAAGGGCACTTCTTCGTTTATTGCAAAATCTTGTGGGGGCATGTGCCTCCAGTGCCCCCCTGGCTCCTACGTTTAAGTGAAAGAAGAAATTTCACAAGATGAATACGCTGAAGATGGTAGAGAGGAGCTTTTTACCAAGATGCATTGCGTCCTTTGATCGAATTCCATATAAAGATTCGAATATATATGTATATATAGCTTCATTATTTGGACGCAATGCATCTTGGTAAAATGTTCCTTACCACCATCTTTAGCGTGATGGTCTACTGTTGATCTAGCACAAAACTACCCTCAACCTACACCAAGAAGCATCGTATGTAATAAAGATTGCCATCTGTTTACGGCTACCTCAGATACTTTGCCTGTTTAGGTGAATCACTCCCGGGGGGTGCACTACATATATTTGGGGTACGGGGACGTGAATGAATATCAAACTCTACCATCTTTGCGAATTACAAACCCGATTTGGACATGCGAGATCGCAAAATCTAAATCACGACCTCATCTATACTATAATGTCAAAACAAACAAGGTTACAGATAAATGCTCGTTTGCAAGAACTGCTCCAATGATTGAACTTTATTTTGGACAGCTGGTACACTCCGTTTTTACAGGAAACTTAGGTCCAGGACTGGTAGGCTATTGTTAAGCCATGTTGAACACTTTTCCTACAAAAAAATTCTTATGAAATTTTTATGTTTTTACCCGAATTTTAAGACTTGATCCATTTTGCCAAAAAAGTTTCCAAGTTACTTAGTAATATCTGAAATAAGTTAGAACGTGATTTTTTGATGTTTAAATGGTCTGTTTCATCCAGCATGCCTTGCAAGTCTCGTCTCTTGGATTGCCTTTGTTGTCCCCATTTTCATGGCCGATGAATATGGCGATAACAAAGGCCAACCCAAGAGACGACACGTCTAAGGAATGCTGGATGAAACAGGCCCTTTAAATCCCGGAGCAACAAACATGCAACGTTTAAATCTGGTAAACCCATTTTTTCTGGCATCGTAAAGTCGGTTTATCTGGACAACCCGCACTTTTTCTACTGATAAAATGGGTTTTGCTTTAGAAAAGGTGAGTCTTTCTCCGATATAGAGGTTTTCTCAGACAAAGTAGGTTTTTCTCACATAAAATCTATCGCTGTTATCACTGCTGCCCTCCCTACTCGATATTTGGAAGCAGAAAAATAGCGAAACTTGCTTAGGTCAAGCATATGAAGCACATAAAAGTTTCCTGGCCCACAAACTCTTGGGTTGATGAATCATGGCCTTTTAGAACTCCAGAGATGAGCCTTTACAACATGATAAATCAACTTATCCGAGAAAAAAGCCAATTTATGTGAGATAAAGCCCCAAATATTTGAGAAAACCTACCAAATCTGGGGGAAAGCTGTCTTTATATCAGAAAAAGTTACCTATCGTATATGGTAAGCAGATGTCACCATATTCAGAAAAACCCACTTTTTCTACGATAAACTAGGTTCTTCTGAGATTAAATGGGTTTTTTGACTATGGTGACATCCGATTGCGATGGTATGTAGTTCTGTCTCTCACTTCAATCATATCAATCATACTGTTACTGCTTCTTGCAGCTCAAGTAACTTTCCGAGAAATTCTTCGCAAATGTCACCTGGGTCTAATAGCAACGCAACATCACTTTGCACCCCAACGAACAGCTTGTTACCATATGTAGCGAATGAGAAGGACAACCCAATGTTATCTCTCTGTGGTGCCCAGAATGTCATCGTCGTGACTTCGTGACCGCACACCTTGACTATGTTTTGTGGACCAGGAACATTTGAAAATACGGCTGTCGTTTTTTGGCAGATAAACTTGTTGAGTGTATTGAGCATCAAAGATGGAACGACTCTTGTGCAGAGCTTCAATGCAATTCCAAGGGCAAAAGGCTCACCAGATGTTTTGAGTTGATTTGAACGTAATTTCACTTCTTTGAGTTGCTTCACAGGGTCTACGGTGCTTGTAGGCAATTGAAATGGCAGTACAGTTATTTCATTTTCAAACTTTATCGCAGCATCATCCATATTCCGTCTGAGGTCAATCGGGATCGCAACTTTGATATCGTCGACAAAGGTGACAGCTTTTTTACGGAAAAAGCTGTTTATTGCACCACTCATAGTTGCAGCGAGGACATCGTTGACGGTGCTGGATGTTTTGTTCTTTATATCTTTAACAATGGAAAAATCAATTGCTTCTGTCCACGTGACAGCTTTTGAACCAGTCAAGTCCCGTCCATGTAAGATCGATTGATCAGCAGGCAATTTCAGGATACGCAGCATAAAGTATGGTCCCCAGAATAGCCCCTTTAACATCATTAGACACCTGCTGCTCTCTGAGAACTTTCTCAATGGCACTGTTTCAACTGTGTTATCTGCTAGTTCTTTTACCAGGAATCGTGCAAGACTGATGCCATCAGCAGCGCAATGATGCATGCGCACAAAAAGTGCAGTTTTAAGCATCTCATCATCATCAATGAATGGAATCAGAATGAATTCCCATGGTGACAAATTTGCTTCTAATTCTTTCGAACACAGATCTGAAAGCAGGTGGCGCAAAGCCAATTTGGAAGTGACAACGTTTGGCCAAAGCTTTACGTGATTTGCAATGTCGAAGCCTTCTTCATCCACCCAATAGTGATGGAAATATCCAGACAAAAGCCGCTTATTGACCTTGAAATATGGGTTTCTGTTACTGTTGTTATTTACTTGGAGTTTTTGTGTCAACTTTTCTCTGAAACGTGAGATGTCCAGAGCACCTACTGTCACAAGCAACGCATTTATTATAATTCGGTTTAGGTGGGATTCGTTCAGCCACAATGCATCGATGTAGCCAGATGCTATCGCATTGTAGCGTATTTTGAAGATCAACTGCTCAACCAGCTTGCATAGATAGTAGGTCAAAAAGAACGGCCATACCCATGGAAAGATGAAGAATGACAGAAGGTACCATAACAGACAGCAGAAAAGTACCTCTGAGACGATCAACAGCCTTCTGTTGGTAGCCATCTTGTTATCTCAATGGTTATCTTTCTTAATTGTTTGCGTCTAAGAGAGAAAAATCCAGCATGAGCTCAGTCTGTCTCACACACCCGAGTGTTTCGGTAAAGAGGTAACGGATTTGATGCCCGATGGGGTACTTCACTATAAATTCATATGGGAGTATTCGCCACAAGGATTTCTGTTACGACCCATTCCTATAAATTTGGTCCGATTTTGATACCCAATCCCAAAATTCAATCGTCGTTTGCCATCAAGATTTGGATCTTCGAGGTCTGGGAACGAGAATTCTGGTCCTAAGTGGCCATTAGAATGAGGCTCTGATCTGTGCACGTATTTCTACACACTAAGAATACTTGAAATCTATTTACCTTGATCTCGTGTTGCTCGAAAAAATTATCCAGTTGTACTTTCATTTAACACCCATTGCCAGAATTTTGTGTATAACAGTAAACCCCAATCCCAGAAATTCGAAGTGAAAGTATACCCCAATCGCAGAAATCTTTCAGCAAAAGTAAATCCCCATCCAAGAGTTTTCAGTGCACAAACTACCCACAACTGACGCACATCCCTGTCTTACTAGATAGTGAAGTACCCCCACTCCCCCGGCAATTCATGAAGGTTAGTGCTAGCTGCAAACCCTCCGAAGGGGGGGGGTACCTGACTTGCGGATGGACGTTGGTCTGCCGCCCGGTTTTCAGAAAGGTACCCGCTTCTAATTACCGAAACTTGCTATCATACCTACTGTTATGATGAATTTTGCCGGAAAACGACCCATTTTTGGCTATTTTTTGCCAATTTCTGGATAACTCACCAATGCGCAAGGAAAATCTGCTTAAAAAGGGACCCTTGTCTGGAGAATTTTGGCCCAAACCCGTACCCTTAATATGTTATGTACCCCCCCGGGCTCCAAACCTCTTTTCTGTTTTTGTCCTAGCTGTTGACGCGCTTGTTGTTAATCTCGTCCCCAGAGTGTGTTCGTTGCTCTACTCTAGTATACAAGAGACCGTTCTGCAATCTGATTGTCCGTTTTCTGCGGGATGAACGGCTGTGGCATCTCAAAATTAGATGTAAAACCATATTCTTTACTTGTTCTGACCATCATTTGCTATTTATTTCCAAAATTCGAAGAATAACGAGCCATTTCATTTTGGAAGCTGCGGTAGAAGTTTCTCAAATTTTCAATTTTTCGGCCCATTTTCGCCCCAAACAAACCGTGCTTATTTTCACATTAAACATGCTTGCTAAGCCCAGGTTATTGCTGGAATACCTTTAAGAAGGTTGAAATAAGGTCCTCAACGTGTTTGTCTTTGATATCTCGATTAATCTATTGCAGAAATGGCGCTATAGCGACGGGCATTTTCTGTCGCTTGGCGTTACCAAGCAAACTGCAAATCCATAATGGCTGCAAATCTGCCCATTTTGTGGGCGGTTTTGATCTAGACATAGACGATCGAAGTGTACCAGGCTTCATGATCACCGTATGACGTAAGAAGACCCTGGGGAAGAGGTTGGCTTATCTTGAGCTGTGATTTTGGCTGAGTTGGCCAAAGAAAGAGATTGTTTCAAGCCGAGAAGCAAGCAAAAGGCGAGAATAATGATAATCATGACCAAGGGAACTTTGAATATTGTTCTCAACATAACAAACTCACTGCGTTTCCTACAGCGCATGAATAAAGTTAGATCGAAATAACTTTGACCAGGGACCATTCTGAACCTAGCTGTTTCCTAAGGAACGACTTTCCCCCTATTTTGCCAGTAGATTCATAATCAGAAGACATCACAGTTTCATAAGAAACCAAGATTATTTGCAAAAAAGGTAAACAAACAAACTTTATGAAATTCCCTAGAGACTAATCACAAAACCCCCTTTTAAGTAAACAAAATTTGCAACATTCGCAAGAATCAAGTTCCCCTCGCTAAATTTTATCGAATGATATCCAGTTTGGGAAAATCATAATAGTTCCATGGCCAAAAACAATCGAACTCTGATAGCTTTTTCGTTAAAGTACCAAACTCTGAGTCAACAAAATGAATACACGTTTTTTTATAAGAAAATGGTTTATAAGAAACTCTTTAGCCCTGACTGGACCCCCCTGTCAGGCCACGATGGGAGTACCCCTTCGGGTTGGATAAGCCCATACACATTTTTTTATAAGAAACTGGTTTATAAGAAACTAGTGCTAAGATGGCCAAAATTTTAAGAAAATCTAGTACTATATCTGAGAAGTACTAAAAAACTTTTCAAAGTTAAAGCATGGATATTATAGCAAATAGATTGTTGAACCCTTATTTTTCGACATAACAGAACACTGTGTATTCCTTTATGATGTTTTAAATGTCAAGAATCATATTTGCCGCAGTGTTAGCGACCACATTGATAATTCCGCATTAAAAAAATAAGAAACTAATTAAGAAACTTTTAGTACTAAAATGGACAAACGTTCATGCGAAATTATGAAACTTTTTAGTACTATGGCCTGATCCTAGTTTCTTATAAAAAAACGTGTCGACTTTTACACAGAATCCCAACAATCAATTGTAAATATTGCAACAATTTATTGAAATACTGATTGCCGGTTTTGCCTCACTGTAAATGCCAAACCACGAAATATGTTAGCAACGTTTCGATTTGGAAACAGAATGCCTTGTTTGCAGCAATGAAATTTGCTTCCTTTTCGTAAGGGAGGTAGGCTTCACCTTGAATTGAACTTATGAAACCTTACGAAACCCATAACCTTTCAGGGCATAGTCTACTCAGTATTACTCACAATATCATTGGTCATGACGTTCCGATCATAACGGAAAAGATTTTCTGCGTTGAAGAGATGGCGCAAGGTCCTGAGAGCTGAAGTCAAGTTCAGGAGTGAAATTTCACTTCAAATTTATATCATATTTTTGCTCAGGGCGCCTTTTCACAAGTAAATTTGACTTCAGCTGCCAGCGCCTTCCGTCATCTTTTCTGCCTAGGAGAAACTGGCGATCACACGGGAACAAGGAGCAAACAATAGCACAATGCATCACTGTTGACCATTTGATCGACACAAATGGAGTCACACGCAGATTACAGGGCACCTGAATTAGATAAATAGCCCCCAAAGGTGCTAAGTGCAGGTAAAGAGCGGTTGTACCAACTCTCTGTGGTGAAATTTAAATGAAAAACGCTAATTACTCTAGGGACCCCCTAAAGAGTTCCGACATAACCCCTGTTTCACGCTATGGAATGCCGACAGCGTCAAAAACACTCAACTGAGAAGCATGATGATAATTTGATGACAACACGATGGTACATAGATTTGGAATCCCTGTTCAATGTACGAGTTGGGTTGTTTAGCAACCTGGCCCCAATGGCCAGTTTCCTAAGTCAGGAAGACAATTGGGATCCTGGGAACGAGGTTGGTTTTTGAAAGTTTGAAAGTTGACGTCCAGGAAATATCGACTGATGAGGTTCATTCCTCTGCAAAGCTTAGACGTAAAATTGCAAAGCCGCAAAGTCTATCTTTATAAGAATTTGCAAAGTCGCAAAGTCTATCTTTACGTTTTTTTATAAGAAACTTGGTTACGATTTTTTAGAAAAAAAAATTTTTGTGGTTTTTACATGATTGATGGATGTTTGTTACATTTTCAATCTTGAAAAAATAGGATTTTTTGCAAAAGGTGGAAGAGATTTTTGGGAGTGAAATGCCTCTCACTTGGATCTGGCCATAGCACTAACAGTTTCTTGATTTAGTACTAAGCTTCATATAAACCGATTCTCTGCACGATTCAAAACTTAGCAAAAAACTCGCAGCCTCTCTGTTTATCTTATAAGCCCTATCGTAGACATATAGAGGACCGAAATCCAGGTGCAAATCACTAAATTTGTTTTCCTACACCTTCCTCGAAATCACAAAAAAATGAATTACAAAAATCACAAATTCACAAAAAAGTCACAAATCCTTCAAAAGTTACTACAAAATCACACGAAAAACCACTAAAATCACGGAAAGAAGTTGCTGTGATTTTCAAATCACAAAAGCCCACGCGCTCTCATCTGAGAAGTAACTTGCCCCTCAGCCGAAATGACATAAGAATATTATAAATCGGGTAGCTAGTTACAAAATCAAACCACACTACGCTGTACTACCTTTTCAGGAGTTTGCTTCTGAGAGGGAAAGATATTTGGGGCTTTTAAGCATTGGTTTGAAAGTCAATCTGTCAAATCTGTAAGAAGGTTTGTGTAAATTTCCAAGATCTTTTTTCTTTGAATGGAATGAGTTGAAAGAAACTTTGGCTATCTTGCCATAATGCTACTATGAAATATTGTGAAATCCTCAAAAATATTCTGTGAATCAGAGTGCCCCACTCCCCCCTCAGAATTGAAGACAAATTTTCAAAAAATTTGAAAGCATCGTTATTTCTAAACTTATTGACGAAACAAGAAAGATGTTCTTCAGCAAACTTGGTATCAAACTAAAAGTCGGTCATTCCACAATCTAGGCATTTTATGAAATCATCTAAGAGCGATTACACGTTTTTTATAGGAAACTTGAATCAGGCCATAGTACTAAGATTTTCTTAATTTCACATGAAGTTTTGTCCATTTTAGTACTAAAAGTTTCTTAATTGGTTTCTTATTTTGTGAATGCAGAATTAGCAATGTGGTCGCTAACACTGCGCCAGATATGTTTCTTGATATTTAGAGTATCATAAAGGAATAAAAAATGTTCTGTTATGTTAAAAACACAAGTTTTAGATAATATTGCTCAAGAATAAAGGTTCAACGATCTACTTGCTATAATATTTAGGCTTTTAACTTTGAAAATTTTTTCTAGTACACGTTTTTTTATATAAGAAACTGGTTTATAAGAAACTAGTACTAAGAAGGCCAAAATTTTAAGAAACTCTATTACTATATCTGAGAAGTACTAAGAAACTTTACAAAGTTAAAAGCATGGATATTATAGCAAATATATCGTTGAACCTTTATTCTTGAGAAATATTATCTATTATATCACTTGTGTTTTCAACATAACAGAGCACTGTTTATTCCTTTATGATGTTTTAAATATCAAGAAACATATCTGCCACAGTGTTGGCGACCACATTACTAATTCTGCATTCAGAAAAGTAAGAAACCAATTAAGAAACTTTTAGTACTAAAATCAACAAAATTTCACGTGAAATTAAGAAACTTTTAGTTCTATGGCCTGATCCTAGTTTCGTAAAAAAAACGTGTACTTCTCAGACATAGTACTAAAGTTTTTTTAATTTTTTGCCATGTGCATCTGAAATTATCATAGTACTAGTTTCTTATAAACCAGTTTCTTATAAAAACGTGCACCCTATAAAGCTCTTGAACATTTTCGACAAGGATCCTTTTGCTTTCAAGAAAAGAAAAATCCGTCAAAAATCCCTAAAGATCCTGTTGTGTTATAAATCTTCTACGCTCTTTCAGAAGCAATCTTCTACGCTCTTTCAGAGGCATATGCCCCTCGGGTTTAGGATGATAAGAAATGGGTTGGAATTTGAAGCGAGCTAAGATGTGAACTGTGCTATGATTTTGAAAAAAAAACAATGTTTCTGAAGAGTCTAAAGGGAAGAATTAACAAAGTAAGCTAAAGTTTACTCAAAGCTATTTGATTAAAAGAATTAGATCATAGAAATTTACACCAAATTTTCATTTTTACTCGTTTTTTCACACCAACAGAAAGATTTTGAGCCTTCAGTTAAGCCCGAAATTTTCCATACCAATACCAAATTCTGAGTTTTTTTAAATCTTTATACCTACGGACCAGTTCACAAGAATTTCATTCCAACTAAGGTCTCTTGAACAGCTTGTCTCTAAACTTTGTTATATTCCTACGAAACACCAGCCACAAAATCGGTCATCAAAAAGAACGATACAAAATTCTCAGAATTTAGTATAGCTATGAATAATTTCGAACTTAGCCACGTGCTGCACAAGTTCCATTAGCACATTCTGCGTTCTTCGACAAAATTCTCATCGAGATCGAAACAAAAATGTGACTGATCTGAAAAATTATCAAATTAGCCGTAGCTTTGTACTTACATCGATTACCTTTGCTTTTAACTTGCCTTCACCACTGTCGTACGGAACTGATGTAGGTACGTTGAGTTACCGTCATAAATAGGCTAGCTAACAGTGTCTTTACACCTATTTTCCTTTAAACAATCCAGCAATTAAACGGGACGCCCTAAGAATCGATTACTATAGACCGGTAACAACGCCTAAACATTGGCGCCTGCCGCCTGTTAACTAAGTTGGTTGCTTCTCAGAGGAATAGATCAATTAATTTGATTAACACCCAGATCTTTAAATCGCAAAAGCAAGAGGCCAGCTGAACCAAACGAGGGCCCCTTTGTCTCTGTATTCTCCCCAAAGGTGTTAAGTCCAAGTAAAGGCCGGTAACACTCATTTTCTTTGGTGAAATGGTGAAATCTAACTAAACATAGTAACTTACTCCTAGGGCTCCCCTGAAGAGATCCTAATTAAAGCCAACTGCCAATCATCGATATGATGATGATGATGATGATGATGATGATGATGATGATGATGATGATGATGATGATGATGATGATGATGATGATGATGATGATGATGATGATGATGATGATGATGATGATGATGATGATGATGATGATGATGATGATGATGATGATGATGATGATGGTGATGAAGATGATGATGATGATGATGATGATGATTATGATAGTACTATGGGGTAACATCACATTTGGAGGTAGAAAAACGTATAGGGAGTCTTGTATCTTTGGGACTAAACCTACCAAATTCTGAAAAAGGTAGACTTCAAACAGGCGGAAATACAATTTCGAATGAAGCATCAAATTCTGCAAAAAAAACAGCAGGCCCAGGCTTTTGATTCATCCAGGTGAAACGAGGTTTCCAGTGGAAGGACACGAATGTGAGTCTGGTGCCTGGAGAAGAGAGCGAAAGAATTTGCACTGACTTGATTACCGTTGCAACGTAAGAAAAATTCGTCCCGTTTTCAAAGTTTCGTGAATGAAGAACGAAGATCCCTCCAATGTCTGCCAAATCTTCCATTTATTGGACCAGAAGGCTCAACATTCAAAAGAGCTGATGAGATGTTTTCAAAAAAAGGGTTGTAGGAAATTTTGATAGAGGGTTTTATCGCAACAAAGTCGTGAATCACCTTACCAATGCTCTAACATCTTTTCGAATCTCCACAAATCCAAACTTGCTACATTAGGAAGTCTGCAAATCAACTCAAACTCCAGAAAGTCCAAGTCATAGTTTATTGTGACTATGGACAAGTAAAACCAAGATATACCGTTAATCTTGCCAAAGAGGAGTGATAAAGGAGGTAAAACAGTAACATTTTGAACAAAAATAAATGGCATCAAGAAAATACATCATCAAAACTTCAGTATCTGACGCCTGAAGACAGATGAGTCATTTTGATCGTTGTTGTTACTGTTGTCGTTGCTGGTGTCGTTGTTGTTGCTGTTGTTGGAAAAGACTTTGTTATTGTTGTTGGACAAATTTAGAGGGCATTTCAAACAAAATTGTTCGACGTTTGATTAGATATTGAAAAATAACGATAACATGAACAGACTCATGGGAAGAATACCATGTTCCTAAGATTATGAAATAATTTTAGATACCAGAATCCTGCCAATCGGTTGAAAGTTCACTGAATTGCGAGCTTTCAAAGATAAAAAATATTCGATAGCTGAATCAAGAGACCCCAAAATTACTTATTGGATTTTTACCAAGCATTTTCGAGGCCGCTGGTTTCAGCTTTAGCACAAACTTGAACTTCAATGGCTTGTAACTGAATTTTTAGCGGACTTGCAAGATTCTTGTGTAAAAAATTAATTTGAAAACTCTGGAAAAGGGGCTACTCGATCAAGTATCGACTCAGCGTATAGTTATTTTTTGTTTTTTAACAAAACGCCGAACAACTTTTTGAGAAACCCTGTAGTGTGTTCATAACCTTGGATGAGGAATGAGCAACTGTCGATATGACACAAAACGATTAAAATAAGTGGCAACTGGCCGCTTGAATCTTCCAGCCTTCAAAGATTCTTACTGGATACTTTATTGAGCAGCCATGGGCCATCTTTTTTGCCCAGCAGAAACTCTAAATCGCAGAGAAAAGAAAAAGAGCGCATAGCACCAATGTTGACCATTGCCCTTTTAGAGAAACTGTAGCAATACACGTTTTTTTATAAGAAACTTGGATCAGGCCATAGAACTAAAAGTTTCTTAATTTCACACAAAATTTTGTCCATCTTAGTACTAAAGGTTTCTTAATTGGTTTCTTATTTTTCTGAATGTAGAATTAGCATTGTGGTCGCTAACACTGCGGCAGATATGTTTCTTGATATTTAAAACATCATAAAGGAGTGAACAGTGTTCTGTTATGTTGAAAACACAAATGGTTAGATAATATTGCTCAAGAATGAAGGCTCAACGATCTATTCGCTATAAAATCCATGCTTGTAACTTTGAAAATTTCTTAGTACTTTTCTCAGAAATAGTACTAGAGTTTCTTAAAATTTGGCCATGTTAGTACTAGTTTCTTATAAACCAGTTTCTTATAAAAATAACGTGTAGCATTGTTTGAGAAGTGCAAAGAAACTTCAAAAGCCAAATCCAAGAAAATCATGTGGAAATCGTTGCGCTTTTAATTCGGAGTAATATCAATGATAATTTGTTATGTTTAAAGTCCTAAAGAACTCTATTTGTTGCTGAAAAGTTGCGGTGTTTCTCAAAAAACTACCAGGTGGCAAGGTGACTGCGGTAGAAGCCTTATGAAAACTGCATTCATTCAGAAAGGAGGAGCCAATTAAGAAACTTATTGAAATAATTTTAGTACTATGGGCTTATCCAAGTTTGTTGTTCAACTGGCATGGCGTAAAGTCGGATCTTTTTGGGAGTCCCTGGAGTATATGATGACACAGACACGGTTGTTGCGGAGTTTTATCTGGACTTAGCACCTTTTGGGAAACAAATTCACAAACAAACAGGCTCTTTGTATTTGGTGCAGGTGTTCTTTATTAAACTGCTTTGACATCACTTTGTGTGAACTTATGTAATTAATTTGAGAGCCCCTCTTGCAAACCTTTACTGTCGCTATGATACACGTTTTTTTATAAGAAACTGGTTTATAAGAAACTAATACTAAGATGGCCAAAGTTTTAAGAAATTCTAGTACCATGTCTAAGAAGTGCTAAAAAACCTTTCAAAGTTAAAAGCATGGATACTATAGCAAACAGAACGTTGAACCTTTATTCCTGAGCAATATTAGCTAAAAAATTTGTGTTTTCGACATAACAGAAGACTGATTATTCCTTTATGATGTTTCAAATGTCAAGAATCATATCTGCCGCAGTGTTAGCGACCACATTGATAATTCCGCATTCAAAAAATAAGAAACCAATTAAGAAACTGTTGGTACTAAAATGGGCAAAATTTCATGTGAAATTAAGAAACTTTTAGTACTAT
Organism: Aurelia sp. 4 Dawson et al 2005; assembly: GCA_964019985.1. NCBI lineage: Eukaryota > Metazoa > Cnidaria > Scyphozoa > Semaeostomeae > Ulmaridae > Aurelia > Aurelia sp. 4 Dawson et al 2005. The sequence goes on along the minus strand of OZ026494.1, from coordinate 9,566,792 downwards.
GGCCTGATTTGGCCTGATTCAAGTTTCTCATAAAAAAAACGTGTTACGTTCTTAGCCTCGCTTTGAACACATGGAACAAGGCGTCTCGAAAAATTATTCGACGTTGGTTAAATGATTAAGGGTTTAATCATTTAATTGTTCGACGCTGATTAAGCGTTTAATAAAACGCCGAAAACATATTTTGAGACAGACACCCTCTAGTGTGTTCACGACCTTAGATATGAGGAAAGAGAAACCGTTGATATCACCTGCGATGAAATTGTACTACAGGCCAATTTAAAGGAGTAAGAAACCAAAGCACCCTGACATGGCGTATAAAACGGTTTATAAAAATGGCAACTGGCTGCTTTAATTAATCTTTCAGCCTTCAAAGCAGCCTTTCGCCATCTTTTCTGCCTGGCAGAAACTCTAAATTGCAGGGAAACAAACTCAAAACTCAAAATTCAAACTTTTCATTCACAGCAATATCCTAGTATAATGTTTCAAAATAAATAACTACAAGCTAAATTCATAGAAATGTATTATGTACAATGGGTATATAGTTCACCAAAATTTGCTGTCGGATATACGTTTTTTTATATTAGAAACTGGCTTATAAGAAACTAGTACTAAGATGACCGAAATTTTAAGAAACTCTAGTACTGTGTCTGCGAAGTACTAAGAAACTTTTCAAAGTTAAAAGCATGGATATTATAGTAAAAAGATCGTTGAACCTTTATTCTTGAGCAATATTATCCAACCATTTGTGTTTTAAACATAACAGAACACTGTTTATTCCTTTATGATATTCAAAATGTCAAGAATCCTATCTGCCTCAGGGTTTGCGACCACATTGACAATTCTGCATTTAAAAAATAAGAAACCAATTAAGAAACTTTTAGTACTAAGATGGATAAAATTTCATCTCGATTTAAGAAACTTTTAGTACTATGGTCTGATCCTAGTTTCTTATAAAAAACGTGTATATGGAAAAAACTGATAAGGAGCTATCTAGGCCATATGCCCGGTTTAACGTGTAAAAAGAGTACAATATTTTCTGTAGAGTGAAAAGAAGGTTGAAAAACTCTAACAATGAGAAGAAAATGTGAAGAAGAAGAAAATGTTTTGTAGGTTAGGTTAGCATCACAAGCAGTATTTAATATTTATACCAAAAGTATGATAATGAAAGGCATAATAATAATTCTCTGATTTTACAATAAAGTTCAAAAAGTAGATTAATTCGACGCTTGAAGGTAGTTTTCAGCTTTTTGTGAAGGATGGCTTATTTGGCAACTTTTTTATTCGCAAAGGCAGAGAATTCCAGAACTTAACTCCTTCATAGATAATTGACTTTTGTTTGTAATTCATGGAAACCAAAGGGAAAGAAAAATTGTCATTCGAAGATTGCCTTGTTTTGTAATGATAACGTACGTTCGTTTTGATGAACAGGTCATTGAAAATTTCACCGTTTTCATGATAAATATCGAGCATAAATTTAGCTACTTCTAGTTTATACATGTTATCAAAATTAAGGAAGTTATATTTTTTGAACAGAGGTTTACTATGAGCTGGGTCTTTAGCAAAATCGATTACTCTGATTGCTTTACGCAGAAACACTGGAGAAAAAGAGGGCACAGCATCATGTTGACCAGGGCCCTTTAAAGAAACTGTTTGTTAGCAATGGTACAGTTTGAGAAGTGCAAATCCGACAGGCGAAGTGAAGTAAGACTGCAATAAGCAAGAGGAAGCCAAATCCAAGAATATCAAGTGGAGATCGTTGAACCTGTAATTCTGAGTAATATTCACAATGATTTTTTGAAATAACTGTAGTACTATGGGCTTATCCAACCCGAGGGGGGTACTCCCATCGTGGCCTGACTAGGGGGTCCAGTCAGGGCTAAAGAGGGTCAAAGCAAAAATTTTGAAGAATACCCTCAAATGGCAGTATCTATTTACAACTAACTGTCAACGCAGTTAAGTAAATGCTGCTGAAAGCTTTATTGTACATGATACTACTATTTCTGCAATTTCCTTGTTATCTTGATAGCAGTAGTAGAAATAGCAGTACAGTACACTGCGACGGATCAATGATGTCATAATACATAATATAGTTGCCTCAACTTCAGATCGAGTATGGAGGAGGTCAAAGTGAAGAGAATACTGCTTTGTTTTACAATGCTTTGTTTTACAATAGCAGGGTCAGATATGGAAAAGAAACAGAACTTACCTTATTACACTAAAACTAGTTGTTGCTCAGCAGGAAAGCTTTTGCTCGACCAATCAATTTTTTAGAATAGAGAACAAATCTAGTTTATGTTTTTGGACGTAGCATCATTGCTTTCGAAATTATTGGGGAAGCTGGAGCCCCCTGCCTCGTACCGCCATGTTCAGCGTTCATTGCATATGGTGCAATTTTTGGACAGGCTTTCCTTCCTCACAAAGAGACAATTCATCTTCCACCACAAGGCAGAGTTATTGAATAATTGAGATTATATTGCCAAAGCTATTGTTTTGATAATGACATTTTTTTGAAAATGTATGTGCTTAGATTTTATCTGTAAGAGACTTTTATTCAAAAATGTTTTCTTGCTACTGAAAGACTTTTGATACGCCACGTTTTTGCTTACTTGCAATAGCAGTTCTGATGAGCTTCCTCAGACTACTTACAATCATCATTTACCACCCTCGCATCGTAACCATGTTGGCAGTTGATAAAAATATTGCATTCAAATGTCTCCCTTTCTTGAGCTCACATGTAGCTCAGACTTCAAACTAAACCATCAATATCATCATTTGTTTCTGTGTCATCGTCACAATCAGCTTCCTCCGCCTCAATTGCTTTTATGCCTTGGCGAATTTATCTAAAAGGTCGAAAAGGCACTAAAAACATAGCATCGGAAAATCGAATTTACCCTTTCATAGTTTTCGAATATGTTTCACATAGGTGTGCCATAATTCATTTTACACATTTTTCACGACTTCAGAGCATTCAGGCTTAATCAATGTGCTTCTTAACTTTGGCTTTCTTAATTTGGTAGGCGGTTCATTTTAGTGTAATAAGATATGCTTTGAAATTGTAGATGATGATTGTTAATTTCATCCTGAAAGAGACATGGTGGTTGATGAGAGTTATTCTTGCTGCACCGAAGGATCATTAGATTGGGAGACGACTTGAAAACGATATTTATTTGGCAAGTTGGGCTTCCTGTGTTGAAATATGTGCTGTCATTAATGGAAAACTGTCATTCAGTTGTTGTTGCTGTCGCTCATTAGCTGCTGTTGCTTTGTTCATTCATTCAATCACAGGCATCGACATCGCTCCTTTGTTCTCTGGTAACCATGGTGATACTCCTACCATTGCCCCTAATTTCTTGATAAACTCATCTAGAAAGATACTTCACTACGTTCAGCAGCAAAAACCCTTAAATGGTAGTTCACGAACTTTTTCATAATGTTTTATTGCAAAACCGATGGAACAAAGCAAGAAAACTTTCAAAATTCATTTAATAAAGACCTCAACCTTGCAATGAGGGTATCCCCCTGGGTGATCCAAGTTTGTTGAAGCAGAAAAACATGTTGTTTCAACTGGCATGGCGTGAAGTCTGATGTTTTTGGAGGTCCCAAGAGTAAATGATGACACAGAAATGGTTGTTGTGGGTTTTTATTTGGACTTACCACCTTTTGGGAAACAAATTTACAAACAAACAGGCTCTTTGTATTTGATGCAAGTGTTCTTTATTAAACTGTTTTGCCATAATTTTGTGTGAACTTAAGTTCCAGTGAGCAGCGAGTTGCCGTTTTGCAAAACAACTGCACTCAGAAAACACCCTAAATTTGATAACAAATTTCGAAAACATGTTGAACTGGAGTGACGTTTTCGCTTTCGCTTCATAAGAAATAAACTTGACAATAATTTTGGGGCCTACCGATAACCAAAATCACAATGGGGTCACATGGGAGCTATAATCTAACAGCAGGACCATCTTGGCACAAACTACCAAAAGGGGGCCGAAAGTAAAGAAAATAGTTACAGAATAAAGGCGGCTAAGAAAGAAGCAGATGAATAGAGCCGTCTATCGCCAAGAGGGGATAAAAACACGACGATACGAGATGAAAATTAACGAACAGGTGACAGAACACAATAGGTACAGGTCCCTTAACACCTCAAAATACAAAGACTGACAAGGAATGAAAAACATATTCAAACCAAAATGGAAGGATGTTAATTTTCTCGATTTTTTCCAGACAATATAAACATGTTTCTGTTTGCACCAAAAAAGAAGGAGCAATCCGAGGGGCATTTCACTCCCAAAAATCTCGCACACCTTTGGCAATATCCTTTTGTTTTCTGGGGAAATCCATAAAAATCCTATTGTTTTGAAAAAATCTCGTGCGCTTTTTCGAATGAGTGAATGAAATGCCCCTCGGAGCAACCTGGTTGCTCGCAAGCTGCTGAATAGTTACAAATCAAATCTAAAATGTACTGAACTGAGCAGTGGGTCTAGGAATCTAGGTAAGGGTAAAGTCTGCGTAAAGCCTTGTAAAGGAGGGAACGAGAATTCAACTTTCCATTTTTTGTGGTCCTAGCCTGCGCACAGACTTTGGGTCCACTTGGAAACTTTCCTCTTGCTCCTCCCTAGTGGACCCAAAGTTTGCGCACGATTCCTCTCCTCCCTAGTGGACCCAAAGTCTGCGCGGAGGCTATTGTGGTCCATGATTTACTTCCATTTGAATTCAAATTCTGTTTATAAAACTGCCAATCTTGTTAAATTTGATTTTTTTTAAAGGAAGTATATCACAGACCACAATGGAACGTTGTATAGTTGTTTCCATAACAACCCTTTACCAGAATCATCCTAATTTCTGGGCCTGTAGGATGAACAATTTTAGCACCAAAATGTTAAAATCTAGTGTTAAACCACTGATTTCTTGGCCTAACATAAAAGTGTATCTTCTGGGTTCGCGGCAAAAACAAGAAATGGATTTTACTAAAACGAAAACTTACGACCTTCAAAAGTCCAAAGCGATACGGGTGGCGGCTAACGGCGGAGACTTCTCTCAGAAAACGACACGGCAATCTTCAACGTCAACAGTAACTCTTCGAATCCTTCGACACTTCTTCGAATAACAACGAACTAAACCTATCTAACTAAAATCAATTATCAAAACCTAAAACTCTTTCGTTACGGCGTCGTCGGGTCGTCTTTTCGTCTAGTATTTCGGCAAACGTCTTTTCGGCTTCAAATTCGACTGTAAGTTCCAAAACAATTTCCACACCACCCAAAAACGCCCTGACGAAAGGTTATAAGCAAAACGGTGAAACAATGGCAACGCCTAAAAAGTTCATATTAGGAAAACGTACGATAGCATAAGATCAGTCAACGCCTAAAAATGTCCTTATAAGGACAACGTAAGATTTGACAGCGCCTAAAAATCATATATGTTGTCAATCATTAATTAAGATATAGAAATATTGAGTCTACAACGGTCCTACAGCTCGATGATTCGAGTCCGTATTTGGTCTTTTCTTTCAACTTGTTTTGACACCCATCAATCAACATCAGCTCCCAATGTCACGGCAAGGAAGTCCAGAAAATGACACGTGAACATGGCTATCTCGCCATGAAAAAAGGACAGAGCTGGCATTGTCAGTCAAAAGACTGAATATCGAAAAGCGATAACAATCATGTGTACTCTTCTTCTGTACACGTCATAATGCGCACAGCTAAATCACGTGTTCATAGGGAAGCAACGGTATTACAACACTAGCAAGAGCGTGTTTGATCGGTAATTCTAAACCTACCGAATTCTAAAAACGGTACATTTCGCGGATGCGGAAAGATATTGCCCAATCAAACACAAGTCTTCAGAACAACAGATTTCAGATTCATCCTGGCGAAAACGAGGTTTCCGGTTGAAAAGCACGAAGACGAGGCTGGTGCTTGGCAACAAAGATTGAACCGATTAAATCACCATAGCAGCACGAGCGAGTTCGCCTCGTTTTCAGAGTTTCGCAAATGAAAACGATCATCTCTCCACAGTCTGCCAAACCCTGCCTTTTTGAAGAAGAGAAGATTCAGAAGGCCTTCTAAACCTGCCAAACCTGCCGTCTTCGGAATTTGGTAGTCAATCAAATTTTGAGTCTTCCAAGTTTACTGTTTTCAGGATTGGTACCAATCAAACACACCTTTACCCTGGGTACCAGCGCCTCAAAATTTAAATGAAAAGAAATTGGGAAGAGGAAAAGAGAGAGGGATGTTTTTCTTTTTATTATTTTTGGCTCTGGTACCCAGGGTAACACACCCTAAGTTAACCTTTAAATGACAGATAAACATTTCGTTTTGAATATCAGCATATAATTCTTATGCTACAGTCAGTAAACTCATGAACTCTTTTTCGAATTATACAACGTGGAAATTTCCTTTGATATATTGCTACGGCAGTCAAGCACGATGCGGCTCGATGCGGCATCTAACCAAACTCCTTGTAATATATTCTGCACAGGTTTGCCATCAACGGAGCTTGCAGGCTGCCCAACACAATGCAACCTGAATCATTACCAGTCAAATACGCCGGAATTGACTGAAAAAATTTAGGAACTGTTAGATTTGCGATAACACAAAATTAGTTTGCAAAACATCTGAGCTGATTTTATTCGCAGGCATTATCAAGTGACAAAAAACCTGAGATAGACTCTGAGAAAGACACAATTGTCATGCAACCTTTGGCGATATCATGAAAATCGAACTACTCTTCTGGACACAGCTTCCGGCTAACGATGAACCCCAGGGGTGCATCATTCAACGTACGAGAATTTTTAAAATGATCATTTTAAATCAATATTCAAGGTCGAGGACTTTTTACAGATTTTTCTTAAAAAAAAATCAATTTTGCCATAGAGGTACAAGACTTTTACAGCGTGATACGTCCCTTAGAGGAAGCTTCCATTGAAAACCATCCGCCTTCCGTCACTTTCAGCCACTGGGCATTTTAGGCCACCCTGGCAGTTAAAACTGTAATAACAAATTCATAAAATTGATTTAAGATTACTAAAGATTTAAATAATGTCAAAAATTAATTCTAGTCTTGTCCCCCAAAGTATCATGTGAATAGCAGGTCTTCGTCCTTTTCCTCTGCTAGCAAACTTGGTGCTTGTTCTAAGGCATCAGCTACAAAAAAGCAAAATTATGCAAATACACAAAAATTTTCATGAGTGCGTCACAAAGGCTGTCTGCGAAGTGGCTGATCAGTTTTCTAGCTGAAACGGACTGGCTTCTCCTAGTTAAATGTCCAAATATAAACCCTATACTGGGTGACTAAAAAAGTTGTCCCCATGCTCGAAAAATCATTGTAGCAAATTGACTTCCGTTATACACATCAAAGCTGATTTTTCTGATATACCTTTTCTACTAACGGCCTCGTTTTGGAAATTTTTTAAAATTTCTTGATATGAAATTTCTGAACAAAGATTTGGATTCAGCACCCCAAGTTTAGTCTAACTGCAAATTTTCATATTCCTCGAGTCTGTGATTTCGATATTATAGCGATAATAAATTTGAAAATTTATAAGGGATTTGACCGTGATACATTGTCAAATTTGTTGTCTGCATAGAGTTAAAATGGCTAAAGCTAAGATCATGAATATTTGCAATTAGACTAAAATTAGGGTGCTGAATGTGAATCTCGGGTCAGAAATTTCATATGACACAAGCTAAAGAAATTTCGAAAAATTCCAAAACGAGGCCAGTTAGTCGAAAAGGTGTACTGATAAGAGATTGAAGTATTTTCTGTATGTTTTGATAATTTTCAAGATGTTGTGGTGTGGTATTTCGGTGGTAAAATCGAAAGATTGAAAAACTTCATCTTGGACATAATCCAGAAAATGGCCGTAAAATTGGTATCTTGATGGTATTGAATTAGTATTCTAAATATCAAATGGTATTCTAAAATGATCAAAGGTATGTTGAAATAAATGGAATATGACCCGTCAATTTTACTATTATCAATACTCCTTTTCTCAGAGCAAAAAATAGGATATCAATCTCAATTCATCATATCATCATTCATGCGAAATTCTCAAGAAGTTTCTAAATAGATTTTAAACGACCTGGAAGAACTGAGCGCACGTTTCTGGCCTTTTCCGGCTGCTCTGAAGGATTGATTTTAGACTTCTTTTAAACTTTCCAAGAGGCAGCTGGCTTGGAAATTGCCAATTATGATTAAAATCCATTGCAAACTTCTAGCTGTAAGCAAAATCAGGCGCTGAATAACACATCCTTTTTCGATATTGAGAACTGCTTCCATGCATTGTAAATTTCAATCTGACATACCTATTCCCGAGCTAATCCCAACGTATCTGCTATTATCAAGTACTGATCAAATTGATCCCCTCCATTTGATGAATTTCGAAAAGTTTTACGGCTGCCTAGTTTTATGAAATCCTTAATTTCACCAATTTGAGTTGTCGGTAAAAATAGCAACAAACGATGGGAGATATTTCACGAAGCTGTTTAGCTAACAACGCTTCAATCAATGACTGCAATACTCTTCTATGTATAAAAAGGTATTCGGCTCTTTTTCTTTGTAATGGAGCAATCTGATACTGGGATCCGTCTAGCCACAACAAATCTCTTTGAAAAAATTCATTATATTTTTGATATTACCCCTTCATCGCCGTAATTTTGATACTACGTTTTCGACGAAAAATAAGATATATATCCTTTGCGATATCCTTTGCAAACTATGTTTTGGCTCGGAAAGATCAGGCTGTTATGTTCGTCGCCAGTCAGTCATGATCACCTCTGTCCAAAAATTTCATAATGACAATATGACTGAACAGTTTAAAGGACAAGTCCGTGGTTGGTATGATTAACGCTACGAGTGAGATTTATCATCTACTAGCACGAATTCTTTACCTAAACTTCACACTTTGGGCATTCCAACAGCTGCCAGTTCCAAAAAAGTTTTGATAATTTAGGCCACACCTCGTCTCTATGTTACCATTTTTTGCAAGTGCACACGATGAAGAGGCTAGCAACTCATAACAGACGAGAAAACAATAAAGGAGCCTAGTAATCTCTTTCGCGATATGACGTCATTTCGCTCAACAGTAGAATGTTGTATTTTATCATCAATTATACCAACCCTGGACTTGTCCTTTGAGAAGTTGAACTATGGTTTCTCACTTGAAACTTATTGAACAACTGTTAAACAAACCTTCGATCCCTCTCTGTTGCATTTCAATCTCTTTGATAGCTTTATTTTTCTTCTTCTTTTCTTGGATTTTCTTCAGTCTGCAACGGAAGAAAGTCTTCAAAAAATTCTCCTGGTTGCGAGTAGTGCAATAGGATAAACAACAAAATCAGAGGCGGACACTTTGCCAAATATTGGGGGGGGGGGTTAAGCCAATGTTTCTGTAAAAGCATTGTTTATTTACATTGATTTCGAACAAAAGATCTTTGTTCTACCCAATATTTGGGGGGCATCGCACCTTGTCGCTCCCCCAAGTTTCCACAACTGTACTAAATATAGTGAACTATTTGCATTTTGGTTTGAAATAAGATAAGCATGACTATTCGAGAATAGCTGGCTATTTCATTTTCATTTTTTAACAGTTATGCTGAAAGCACTATCACCAAAAAGAATAGCAATAAACCGTAATAACCTACATGCTGTTATACAAATGATTAGAAATAAACGTCTACTGAATGCTGTTCTTTCTAAGGGCCGGGCTTTGGGTATCATTGTCGACTTGGCATGAAATCTCTATTTTTTGGAAATGTAAAGTGCAGGACTACTTCTGATAATCGATGGAATTTCATTCCAAACTTTGGCATCAGAATGATTGAAACTATTTTTTTGGAAAGTCCAAATTTTACCTAAGCACGTCGTCCAAAACGAGTCTTTTGATGCATAGTAAAAAGGCTGCGACTAAGTTAAAATCTTCTTTTCAAGCTGTCAGAGCAATCAAGTCAACGACCGAGTCAACGACTGTTGTCGTTCTGAACATATTTCGCATCGAAGTGCAAATACGTTACTTTATCTAGTTGTTCAAAGAAAAATCATGCAACCAAACCTATAAAAAAGTAATTTTAGCAAAGAGCAATGTAGCAAGGTAGAAAACAGCACTGTCTCACCTAAAACCACGAAATTGAATGGAAGATCACCTAAACAGATCCTATTGGAATAATATTGACTCTAGCCTTTTTTAGAAAATTCTCACAGAAAACCCCTGTTTCTTGCGCTGAAACTCTGGTTAAACACCACTGCAAGGACCCTGTGTAAATTATTCGCATAAAAAACTTCTTCAGTTATAAGCAGATGGATTTCTTAAGTTATAAGCAGGTCGAAATCAATACACAGACTTGGAAACTTTTTTTAACAAATTCGTGAATTTTTCTAGTTTCGATTGGCCTTTTATTCGTCAGCAGATTTCCCCGTACGCTATCTGCTAATCTGGTCAAAATGATTGATAACAACCTCAGAATACTGCCAGATTGCAACTAAGTAAGCTGGCAAAATTATATGCTCTAGCACGACATACTTGTTATGATATGGGGAGCATTTCAATGGAGAATGTGGCTATCATATACCTGTAGAATTCTTCTCTTTCCATTTCATCTAATTCGCTTGTGATGTACTGAACTGTTCTTTCCAAGCGAGGAATGATCACTGAATAACCAAAGTAGCTAGCAATTAGTACAACTAAACAATAGGAACATCTGAGAAACTAATGGCCAAATCAGAATGTTGGCAGTGGCACTGTGTGGATGCTATGGAAGCAGTTGCAACATTGCTCATAGTCGGGAAAAATACTCAACTTCAAAAACAACCAACATTACACCTTTACGTATGTGATCAGAAACTATGATTGGCAAATAGTAACAACGGCTTCACAATTTCTCACGAAGTTTTCTTGTTTCTTTCTTTTGAGTACACGAATCATAGCATAGTGTTTTGACATATAAAGTGAGCAGCAAGAAAAAATTCTCATAACGCTCAAATTCATAGAGTTGCTATGAGTTGTGAATATGTAATGTCGTTGTGGACCGTCAAAACAGTTCATTTCAAAATTCATAATTTTCTAGCTGCAAAACCTTCTTCCTTCTTCCTTTCTTCCCTTAAATAACATATCTGGCTATGTTCTTTGCTTGAATCGATGATACGGATGATTAAGGGGTAGCTACAGTAAACAGTGGGCCACCAGGTGGAAATTTGGACAAGATTAATTTTTTTTCAAACACGAAGTTCTATACATGCAAAGAAAGCTCACATTCTGGGCTTTCCGAAGCTTCTAAAATAGTTAGTTTATCTATTTTCTGCAAAGAGATACATTATTTTGAAAACGAACAAATTTGTCATGAATGGCAGACATTATATTAAAAATTAATGAAATTAGTGAAATTTCTCAAATATGCGAAGATGCTTTCATCCAAGCTAAAATTTACTTGCAGCGTATTAAAGTTTAGAGAATATCAATCAGAGTATCATGAAATGTGGTCAGTTGCTCATTATCATAAAGGTTTTTCTTCAAAATCATGAAAGTCACAAACGGCTGATTTTCCAACATTTTTCTGGTCATTGTTTCGCCTTAAACTTGAAATATATAAAAACCATGAACGAACTAATTGTAAACATATACCTTTTTGATTATATAGATCACATGTGGTACGGTGCTAACTGGTTCATCGTTAGTCCAGTCATATCTTTTAAATGACGTTCATTTACATTTTATGGTTAGAAATCATTATTATAGTCTTTTGGACCTAGACCCCTATAAAATTTACGAAGTTGCAAAATTTTTACATTTCAGAATTCACCTTAAAGTACACTTCAGATGAGCTATAAAACAGCGTCTGATTTTTTTCATTCTTAAATTATAGAGGATATTCAGATTTCTTGGCATGCCCAAATATGGTACATCTGCTCTAATTTAGTTCCAGGCCTACAATTTTCGCTCAAAATTAACTTTTTGAGGCCCCTACATCCATGTTGCAATATCCCTCAAGCCGTGCAAGAAGAAAACCAGCTTTTTTCCCTCTGCAAAATATCATCAAATTTCCAAAAGTAGTCAGTCTGGGCCCACTGTGCAGTATAACTACAGGCATACGTTCTAGTATGATACATTAACTAGACTGATGACGATGAGTTTCTTGTTGCCCTGTGCTCTTTGACTTGATGATGGCGAATCAGCAATAGAGACTCATAGTATTACTCTGAAAAGCTTGCCCCTATTTAGGCCCAAACTTCGCAATTCCTCCAGTACAAATCAGATTGCGAGATTTGTGAACTACTATTGTTAAGGTGTAAATGTGATAGAGTTTTCGATTCGATTGAAGAATTAAAAACACTCCCACGGGATGGAGATTCGAAGCCGTGATTCTTTCCTAATTCCATTGATGATTGAAGAAAATAGGGCCAAGTTTTTCACTGTTTCATTATGAGTCCCTCTTGAGCAAGATTTACCGCAGGGATACAAGGGACTCATCGTCATCAGTCTATACATTAACTACGGTCTACAACGTAAAGAGCCTGTGCTGGCCTGCAGCCTTTGTGGGCATTCTATGCAAGGCGAATAAACAATAAAATGCAACATGACAAATGCCAAGGTGTCTAGGCTGGAATGGCTCCTTGGAAGTTGGAGAAACTTGAATATCAAATTTTGGACCCTTAGGCCTTGTTTTCTTCAAAGCGCTAGTCAATGGAGAGTTGATGCAGTGATTTGTTTTGTTATCGGAAAGAAAAGCATGTTGTCATGCATGAAGCTAACAGGAAACCAGGCATTAAAAAAATTCAATATGTGGTATTGGGATATTAAAATCAGCTCACAAGGTGACGGGACTTTCTTTTGTTCTCGTGGAGGAATGGGAAGTTTTTGCAACGATCAGTGTATGCAATGCGGGATAGCTGATGACCAAACAGATTCATGGTTAGCACAGGCTCTTTAAACAGCAATTTTCTATGTTGATTAAAGTACTTCAGAAAGATATTATTGTTTTCTTTTCTGAAAACTTACCATGCTCGATTGCATTGACTCTCCTATTTGTAATTTTGATAGCCTCGTCTAGGGTTACAAATGATGTGTACGAGGAAGAAGAATATCATGAAATAGTAAAGTTTGTTCACTGCAACGAAAAATGGAGAAGTTAACATGTTATTTTGTCACGAGCAGATCATCTAAATACAATCAAATAGTTAAATACGATGAAGCTTTCATCGTTCATTTTTATCAGTAAGTTACATGAAGATTCCAGGAAAAAACTTCGGTTAAGTTTCAGTATGAAAGAAAGAGCGTTTAACTTCTCGCCACTTGTTTTACAAAAATTAGCTGCATGCCCAAAGTGTGCGAAGAAACGAACAATGTTTTTTCATGGAAACTCCAACCACCTGTCTTACTTTTGACCTACATTGCATCAAATCAAGGTTGCATATGAAATGCAAAATGGGAATGCAACATTTGAATAGATGGCAACTTGAAAATATATATATAGAAAGATTTTGAAAAATGGAATCTACCTGGCGAGTCAGAAAAAAGGTGGCGCATTTGACAAGCCATATTTGGCTAGAAACAAGTCGAATCAGATGTTCTTGTTGGGGAGACCAAATATGCTTTGTCCGAGGAAACTTATGTGTCCCTCCCGTGCAGTAGGCTATAGCTCATGCGCAGTAGCGTTTTAGGGTAGAAGGTCTGGCGGGCGCGTGAGCTTTGACCCTCTGCACGTGGGGTCATATAGTTTCCTCGGTCAAGCGTATCTTGTCTCCCCAACAAGTTCTGTGTTTACATTTGCAGATAAAAGATAGGATTAATTACAGAAATTTAGTTTCTTTAAGGGTCTGTTTCATCCAGGATGTCCTTGCACGTGTCGTCTCTTGACTGGCTTTTGTTTGTCGCCATTGTCATGGGCCATGAAATTGCCACAACGAAGGCAAACCAAGAAAAGTCATGTGCAAGACATGCTGGACGAAACATACCCTTTAAAATCTGCCTTTCCTTTTCAAAGTTATTGAGGTTCTGACGAATCCATTTTGGTTTAAAGTATTGCCACAATAGGAGCTTTCTGCATCCTACACAATATATGCCTTGCGTTTGTCATGGTTTAGAAGTTCTCGCGTTCATGAATATAAAATCAATTGAAGGTTTATTTCAGGAATCTCGCGAAACATCATTTTACTAAGGTCTCCTCCACATGTATCATGTATCCGTATCTTTTTGAAAACGCGTCTTTTTTCTGTCCGTTTGGGTTTGCGTCCACACAATCATGGCGTTTTTGATCACCGAAAACTAAGCTTTTCAAAAACGCACTCCAAAGTGAATCTTCTTGAAGACGCCGTTTTCATGTCGTCTTGTGGACGGATGAAAACGAAGCTTTTCGAAAACGCTGATGTCACAGTATCAATTTACTGCATATCAGGGCGTGCGCTCGGTTCTTTGGGAATCACTGCTTATCTGTGCTGTTTTTACGGAAGTTCGAATATCGAACACCATTATCGATTATGGAATTTCATTGTTCAATATCGATCTTTGAATGTCACATCGTTTTCGTGTGGACAGGGGTATTTTCGAAAACGCTCGTCGTGTGGACACAGATCTTTTTATGAGGATAAAAAAGATGCATTTTCAAAAAGACTCGAATACGCGTGGACGGGCCTAAAATCGCTTGTAATTGTGGAACGGATCGACCAAAGAGTCGAATTTTAATCGACTACGAATTTTAAGATTAATTCAGCCCTTCCTCCATGATTCTAATGAAATAAATTTACAAAAGAAATTGAATCGATGCAAATGGACGATTACAATCCATGGTTTTTGCGCGTTTTTCCTGATTCATCCGATAGAAAAATAATACTTTTACCTGTTAACCTCCTTCCTGGTATAACAAATGACGCAAAAATCAATGTAGTACATGATGAAAGGATACAGCAAGGAGAGTTAATAGCTGACAAGGCTAAAAAAATCAAGAAACGTGGTAGCAGCGCTACCCGCTATCAGGAAGGCCACTGAAACACTCAAACGCCCAAGAAGGAAGAAGAGAAAAAAGAAAAAGGATACGGAAGGGAAGGGAAAAGAAGGGAAAGAAATGAAGGAAGGCCAGGCCAGGATGAGACAGAGAGAAGAAGGGAAGGGAAAAGGGATAGAATGGGGCGGTTAATAGGGGAAGAAAAAGAAAGTGTGTAAGAAGAAACGAAAGTGTTTAGCTTGCTGCAAGGAGGGAAATTTTTTTGAGCCCTGACGTTTGATATGTATCGGCCAAATCTGAGTAATTTTCAAACAGCAGTGCATCATATTTGGTAATGAACTTTGGCTTTCGATAGTTGAAAGTTGCAAATAACATCGATTGATTGATTGACAACGTCAAACTCAACTCATGACAATGAATCAAAGCAAATATCATTTACCTGTAAAGATGCAAGCTCTACAAGGAGTTTCACGGCTTTGTTAAATGTCTGTGAACAGTTATTCACTTGCTGGCCTCCTCTTGATAATCCAGTCAGTTCATATGCTATAAAAAATGAATATGCATGATGGCAGGTACTTTAATATTTCTATTCCTTGAGAGAAGGTTTTATTCGACGATGAAAGATATGAGGTAAAATCTCCCGAAACTTTCAGGGTCGACAAACTAACCTTCTTCAACTTACATTGGCTCCTGAAAACCCTTGAAAAGTTTCAACTCGATCGGAACAGACCTTTTAGCTACCCTGGGAAAGAATCTGAATCGAGCGATGTTATGATGTAATTTGAAGAATATTCGAATGTGCACAATAGTGATAGAATCTCTAACGCAACTCAATCGAGCTTTGCCTATAAAATTGTACAAAAATAACGCTCGATTCAGGCTCTTTCTTAGAATAGCTAAAAGGTCTATTGTTGAGTTAACCAAAGGTTCAATAACAGGATGGCAGGGTAAATGCTTTAAATATTGAAATATGTATACAGCAAATAATTTTGTTCTTCACTGTAAAAAAGCAGATCAAACGAAAATTTTGCGTCAAAATCATAATAAAGTGTTGGAAATAGCAATAAGGAGGTAGACCAAATCAATCAATACCAAATCAAAACA
Organism: Aurelia sp. 4 Dawson et al 2005; assembly: GCA_964019985.1. Lineage (NCBI taxonomy): Eukaryota > Metazoa > Cnidaria > Scyphozoa > Semaeostomeae > Ulmaridae > Aurelia > Aurelia sp. 4 Dawson et al 2005. The sequence goes on along the minus strand of OZ026494.1, from coordinate 9,550,752 downwards.
ATACTCTTCCAAACAACGTTCTGGTACAATACTTATTTTATGGTAATAAAGAGCTTCCTGATGACGTAAATAAACTTTTGCTCGAACTCACTCTTAATTTCATCCACAAAACCGATCGGCTTGGATAAGTTTAAACTTTTGTTTTACACCACACAGCCACTATTTACGTTTTTCCCTATTTCTTTTGTAAGTCTGTTTCACATTTGATGTTAAGCACAAAAAGGGTCAACGAAATTCTTTTTCCAAATCGCTATTATTTCTGACCTATGATATCGTTAACTCAACCCTGACCCGACAGCATACGTTTCCCATCACGCGTCTATGCTGGCCTGACATCCAATGTGGAACAGATTCCACTATGTGTTAGCATCTAATCTTGATTTACTAATTGTTTTTTTTGCATGTCTTTATGTTAACGGCCACAGGGTAGTCATTGTCTTTTGCTCCTTGTGGTCTTGTCCCTGTAGTGTTGTATTGTTGTAGAGTAATTAGAAAGTATAGTAGAAGGTAGGTGTAGCATGTATTGTAATTTTTATATGGACATAAAAAGAAAAAAAGGAGGTAGACAGTATCTACAAATAAAGAAGTGAGTGGCATGTTCTTTTCATATTTAGACTACGTTCACACAACACTGGCACAATCTGCAAACGGCAAAATGTAACAGCAGCAAGATATCAGCTAGCGTTCAAATGATATCGGCGGCACAATTTGAAAACGGTAGGGAATTTGACTGCAATATATTCGTTGAAATCTGCCGATGCCGAAGAAACATACCTGCACCTTGAAGATCAATCAGCCTCGTTTTGAAAGCATTCAAAAAATGTTCTGTTTTAATCATTTTTGAGTGTTCACACAATGCCGTTTTCAAAATATGCCTGTTAGAATCTTTTTTCAAAATCTACTGTTTTCAGAAACTGTGGGCAGAAAAGCTGTTTTCATGTGAATGGGAGGCCTATCTGTCACATTTTTCATCATTTTCAAAATGTGCCGGCATCATGCCAGTACAGTCTTACTTCATCAACAAATGATGTTTGGTTGTTCAGTAGCTCAAAATGGGGTCAATATATCAAATGATTAAGGCTGAAAATCATAGATAGTGCTGAAATGTTTGCTTGATCAGCCATAGGTCAAGAAAAATTCTAACTTGACGTCTCAAGGCAATTATTTACATTTTGCCTTACCCCAAGGTTACCAATTTTTCTCCTATAGATGGTACAGTACTCCCATTAAGCCCCTGCCAGTGTTTACCCGATTTTACAAAAAGTGTACTATAATCAACTGGTAAAGAGCAAGGAATGAACGTACTATTGGCTCCATCATTGTATGCTTCAAATATCGGTAGCAAAACACCTGCAAAGATGGAATAAAAACTTACTGGGTGAGTCAAAAAAGAGTTTTATGTTAAACAAATTTAGACCTGACTGACTTTATGGCACAAAATCAATGATTGTTGCTTTGAACTTAAATGACAGGATGTAAAAAGTGGTTTTAAAGGGGAACGGCATAAATCTTACAACAATCTTTTATTTCAGTTTGACTGAGAATTGTGAAAGAAGCAGTATTGTCTTCATTTTCAGCTACTTTTTTTTGTGCTATTTTCCTAATTTGCAAATGTACTTTTCAAATAATTAGGGTGTTCTGGTATTACTTCTGGTATTCTTTAAAGACCTCCATACTCAGGAAATTAGTCCCTACAGTATGTGCTTTTTAAGATCCTAAAAGCTTCAACAGAATGATCTATCAACAATCTAGAAAATGCAGTATATAATTCTCTTAACTTTTGAGATACAATATGTTTTCTTTTCCTCAAACATCTTTCTTTCAAAGACACCTCTGGAGGGACCATTATGGAAACAAAGTTGCACTGACTAGCTGTCCCTGCCATTTAAATTGGGGGTGTTTTGAACAGATTTTTAGCTTTTTGCCTATTAATTTCTGTAAACTTGTAAATGTTGAAGTAAGCAGTTAGACCTTTTCCTTCCTTAGATTAGCTGATCATTTTAAACTTTTAATTTGATTATGGCAACATATAACATACATAAATACATAGAGGCCCCCCATATTTGTACGTGAAGCGTTATTTGGCTAATTTAGGCGTGTGATTTCGTGATTTTGATATTTTCGACTCGTGAATTCGTGATCGAGGACTCTGTCGTGCAGCGTGATTTGCCAAAAATTTGGTCGTTATTTCGTGAAATGGACTTTTAAAGCACGTGATTGCGCCTTGAACTTTCACAAAGAAATGCTGTTTTCCGTCATTCTGAAGGGTGTAGTCTCAAAACAATTTTCCGGGGCAAGCCCACGGACCCACTCTCAATCTACCCCATATAAAGATATTTGTCTCCTAGAGAGTCTTAGACAAAACGAGCACTGATCTTACATGAAGAATTTCTGAGTTACCTAAAAATAATACATGGTACCACTCAAATTGCCACCGGCAGAGTAAAAGATGAATGAAAATCGACTTTTTTAAAGAAGCAAATGATAGGTTACCAGGCTTTGATTTCCACAATACGGCGTTTTTCGATGTTGTAGGAGGCGAATACTTGAAAAATTTTCCGGGGCAAGCCCCTGTACCCCTCACAGTTTTGGCTCTGAAACTTTAAAATCCATGTTAGAATTACCCTGCTTTCCCTTGTGTGTCGTCGCCAGCATGTATTTACATAGAAATATCTTTCTGGAGCATTCTTAAAATTTCTGCGGCGTGAACATGAAAATGCTGTTTTATAGTCCGTGATGGCGTGAAAAACGAAAAATCAACACGTGAACCCGTTATCCAGGGGTACTATGGGGGGGCCTCTACATACAGTCATAGATACATAGAGAACACTTCAAGGAGACTAGATAGTGACTTTTGGCATTTTACCACAAATTTTGCACCAGTTTTGTCAATCAAAGCCATTTTTGTTGGTGTTTCCTTATTCATTTCTTCCAGCATGCTTCATGACAGAATGTACTAGCTCATTGAATAGTAGCAGAACATTCAGAAATGCCCACTTGCAGAGCCATTGATCTCTGAGATGATGGCCCATGCTCAAACCCCAAACTAAAAGACAATATGGAGGCCAAAATCATGCCATAACTGTAAAGGCACAAGACTCTTTGCAAAATCACTTTCACAAAATAAATGAAGGAATAATTCATCAACCTACAGTATTAGGACCCTACAGCTCTGGGCAGCAATTTATTTTACTGACTCGCTGTAAATGTAGTCAACAGCGAGGGGCAAATCACTCCAGAAAATGGCGTACGAGATTAATAATCACAAGTGATTATTTTGTGATTAATTTGATTTCTTGGTGATTTAAGTGATTAATTTGTGATTATTCCACAATAAATCAAACATTCCAAAATGTTCTCAAATAAGCTCCTGTACTATAATAATTGTACGAATAGGGCAAGACAGAGCAAGATTGATAAACCAAATGATGAAATCAGACGGTAAGTTGTTTCATAGATCAAGTCATAGACGATACCAAAGTTGTTACTAACACTATATAGAATGACGCTTTACTTTTTGCTCCATCGCAGTAAACTTAGAGTGTTGCGCTGTTGTGCTGTGCATGTTTTCGAGCTTGTGTTCGCATATCTGGCAATTTGTTCACATAAACTTGGGAAATGGTGACAGGGACAATCTAATCCTTTCATTTCTTATAAAAGTAAACAAATAAACGTGGTTAGACATTCAAAGTTTGTGATTAATATGACTGGTGATTTTTCGTGATTAGTGTGATTTTTGTGTGATTAATTTGATTAATCTGTGATTAAAGTGTGATTATTTTTGAGAGCGTACGAGATTTTAAGCAGTGATTTGCCCCTCTGTCAACAGGATCTATAAATGTGAATGAATGTTTGATTCATACCTGCTACATTATCTTTCCTTGATTTCACCTTTGTCCAAGCCTTATCGACATTCTCACAAATAACAAAGCTGAAATGAAGATGTGTGGATTTAAGATATGACATACTGTACATATATCGAAGGCTTCTTGTAAAGGGAATTTCCACAAGGGTATGTTACCATCTTATCACCCTCTTCTGTCTTGTTCAATTCCTACTCTGACCATCCCCATATGGGCAGGTTGGAGGTCAACAAAACTTTCATGAACAAATGCCCTGGGACCAGGGGAATTTTTGGCAAATGCCCATGGGAAGAGCACAGAAAGAAGTAAATTCCCAGTAGCTTTACAAGCAAAACACTGTTAGTATTGTCAAATGCCTTGAGGGCTGGAAAAAAAATATTGACTGTCAAATGCCTGTAGGTCAGGAATTTTTTAGATGCAAATGCCCAAGGGTGTCCTGGGGGATGGTCAGGTTAGGAATTGAATGAGACATTTAGGCCAAACCTTTTTCTAATGATCTTGAGATTTTGACAGCTTTTGGCAAATAATCATATTTTCAACAAACCTAAAGTCTCCAGCAGCAAAGTATGCCTCTGCAAGTGAAAATGATGATTCCTTCATTACATCACCCATCATTACCTTTGTCTAAAGTAATTGAATAAAGAACATAATTATGTATAAGCACCAAGCATCTGTACTGTGGAAATTGCTATACTGAACTGCAATACACACCTTTACTGCAAATCCCAGGGAGGTACATGACTTGCGGATAGAAGAGGGTCTGCCACTCCGTTTTCAGAAAGGTGCCCTCTTCTAATTACCAAAACTTTTTGTTATACCCACTTTTATGATGAACTTTGGTAAAAAACAGCCCATTTTTGGCTATTTTTCACCAATTTCTGAATAACCCACCCATATTTATAGAAAATCTGCCAAACAAGGGACCCTTGTTTAGAGAATTTCAGCCCAAAAACCCACCCATATGGGTGGCACATACCCATACCCTCACCATGTTATGTACCTCCCCAGGCTGCAAATATACAGCAGAGAGTTTGACATGTGCAAGGGATTAATCCCCCATGCACTGTTACAGTATGTTATCCATGCAGCCATCCACCTATTTGCAAAATTTGTATTATCAGGACTGCATATTTATTTGTATTGTATATGAAAGTTGTATGCTGATATGCGCATTTTCAACTCAAATCGGTATACTATCTGCGCCATTTTCATCCCTGCTTGAAAATCCTCCATGAAGTTTTCCAATCAGGCTCACATGTACTAAAACCAGAAATTCATAAAAATTTATCATTTCCTCAAACAATTTCACAACTTCTTTATAACTCTCAGGCAAGGATGCCCTGGCTTGTCTGTTAAATTGAGACGTTTATCTATTCTTCATTGCCAACTGCCACACTCCTTTTCTGTGCTTAAAGTTCCCCATTTTCAGCAATAAGAGTTACAAGAGATGAACATACCTCAATGATGGATTTCAAGATTCTTCTAAACCGTAATGTCAGAGCATCTGATTTCTTTTTCAGCAAGCTGTGTCCCTTCTGGGCACCTTTAAGTCTTGCCTTGATAATAGCCATGGCCCTATAACATGATAAAAAATGTGAAAAGTGTGGTACATTCTGACTGATATGCCAAGGTCTTTGGCAAATACATGTACAGCATAACAAACACAGGTGGGTAAAAACATTTTGAAAATCATCAAGATTTGATTATATGCTGATCAGGAATATTTCACATGATCAATATGCTTCATGAGATTTTCCTTCAAGTGAAATGTGAATGAAAATGAAGCTGTACTATTTGCATTTGGCAGTAGTGTGAGTGTGGAGGGAAAGAGTAATTGCTTTGTCAATCTTTTCTTTGCCACAACACACAAACTTTCTCCTGTCCTGTATGAACTTCTATGTCATCACTTTTAACATTGGTTGAAGATCTGCCTATGCTAAGGGCCCTGGATCCTCCATGATTTATGAACTACAGATGCCTGAACACTCCACTGTACCTGCTGTGGCATTCCAGTTTGACCTGCCCCAGTTTTAGGCCTAACTAACAACAACTGCATCTTAATTCAAACTCCGCTGTGTCTCTACAGTATTTGAAATCAGCAATGCAAAAGTCCAGGACATCAAAGGTAAGGAACAGAAGTAGCATTAGTGATATCAAAAATAAATAAAATAACTGTTGTCACTTACATACGAGATGGGAAAACGTTGATTCTGTCCTTGCCCGACATTTTGTTGACTTGCAATTGACCCCACACAAGATTTTCACATTCTGCGCATGTGTATAAACTCCGGAGATCAAGGATATGAGCTGAACAACAAGGACAGATTTTGTAAGACAATAGCAGCAGTTCCTTTTATTGACACCTAAATTCAAAGAGATTTGCTATTGCAGACAAAGGAAATTCCCTCAACCGGAAATTCAAAACAAACGAGACGCAAAGTTTCTCTGAAACCCAGGTAGCTATCTCGCTTGTTGTGCATTCCAGAAATGGTTGTTAAGAGCTAACATGAACGCATATTGAAAGAAAGGACACATATCTAAACACTTACCGCGGACATTTTATTTTTGCTGTTCAGAAGCCGCAGGGGCGGATTCAGACCGTCTTACGGTACTTACGGAAGACGGTCAAATTCCCAAACCTGACTTTTCATAGAAATTATAGTGATGGATATTGCTGAGTGATTCATATTATTTTTTATACGTAGGAGCATAGTAAACCGAATTAGATAAATAGATTAACCCCTCCCCCTAACTGGCATCCTCGATGCCAGTAACGGAGACGGGAAACGAACAAGTCGTTGAATTTTTGTCAACGCATTCTCCATTTTGCAACAGCCTCACTTTGCTTCTAGCGTTGCTATGGCAATGTGCTATGCAGATACGTCATGCCATACCTACAGCAGCCTATTCTTCTGCAAGCTCATTGCATAAATCAGTGAACAATACTGTAAGACCGAAAGGCCAAAGATGATTGGTAAGACGGTAGAAATAAATTAAAACATGCGCGGACACTCTGAAACAATCAAAATTGAAACTGTCACGTGATGGCATTGTTCCCGTAAGACGGTAGATAAGATGTATGTTAGATACCTGGCAACCTCGAACCCAGGGTAACAATGGGCGGCCAGTTGTTACCCTGGTGCCTACCTGACCCTTTCTTCGTTTTCATTGGCTAATGCTAAATGACTGCCTTTTTGCATAAATTAACTACGGCCATAAAGCAGACTTATTACATTTACAATTACATCATAACACTTATGACGTCACGGAATCATTACCCGTAGAAATGTAAAAGCACTTGGAGTGAGCAATTGTAATAAGTCAATACGGGAACTTGTTTTCCTACTGCGGTGAATGGCCTAGCGATACAAAATAAGAAAATGCTCGCCTTTGCAAACAAAGAATTAAAAGGTGACAGTTTGCAAATCGGAAGATCCTTAACCATCTCTTTTATCATGAATATCCTAAACTAAGGCGTAATTTCTAAAATATCTGCGCTTTGTACGGTAGGTACACATACACATCTTTGTTTCAGATACACAGATCCGTGATTTTAAAAACTCAACTCTTGATATGAGCACCTTGCAGCATCTGCTAAGAAATACATCTGCAGCTGTATCATATAAACCGTTTTACTTCCCTGTTTTTATCCAATGTATGAGTGGAAGAACATAAATCAACCTGACCAGGGGCGCTCCCTACACCTGACTTACAGTTGGGTGACTCTCGAGAAATTTTCGATCGTGAAATTACAGAAGCTCACAAGAAACTCACAGGTGATGCTCCACTCAGATCTCCTTTCAAAGAAGATACTTGCGGTTCTGCATTTGACAAAGTTTGGCTCACTGGGTGAACCAAAGAAGTCGCCTCTTAAAATGATTTCACAGTGCTAAGTGCTACCAGACCCTGGTGCTACATGGATTGGAATGAATTCAATTTTTCAATCTTTCTTTCATTTTACTGAGCACTAAAAATACGGGTAAGAACGATATCCTGCAAAGCTAAGACCTTCAGAGAAATGACCGGACCTTGCAATCATTTTGTGCTCTTAAAGTCTTGTCAAAACTACAAAGTATCTGCAGTGACAACACCAAACAATAACGCGTTCAAGCAAGTAATCAAATTCGAAATATCATGAAAGAAATACCGAAGTCTAAATTCACTGTACAAATTTTTGCAAGTACCCTAGAGCTATAAAGGTTTGCCAATCGAAGCTGAGTTTGTGCAAAGTACATAACGGAATGGCATGATTGAAAGCTCTTCTAACATCCGCACATTTGTATTGTAGGGCCACAACTTTGAGCACAAATTGAGGTTTTTTTCGTTGGGTTTGCCATCATGAAGTCTGAAGGCTATGCATGCGACTTACTTTATCACTTTTTTTTCTGATTGAAGCAATGAATTTCTGAGCATTCAAACCCCCACATCGAACTCACCTCTGTTTTGTCAGCAACAGCCAACGACTTGCGAACAATGTAGTTGCACTCTTGTCAAAGATCAGATCAAATTTCATAAAGTCGTTTAAAAGGTCTTCTCATTCTTGCTTCCTTGCAAAATAACTTGTGAAACTTCCAGTGGTTGATTTTACTTTGAAGAGCAAATAAGACTTCGAGCTAAAGCTGAGAACATTCTGCAACCTCAAAATGCGATGCAAAGCGAGCAGATAAATGCTTGAGTGTTTCTCTTCGACGTTCAAATCTTGATAATCATTATTTAAATTTGTTCACGTCAATGAATGAAATTGATTTCATGTGAGACGTGTCATGGTGGTGCAACGGAAAGAGACCATTCTAGTGCCAGATACCGATGTTTCAAATGTCTAAATAACTGCAACACTTGCAACATGGGCAAGATGTCAGAAAATCACATAAGATAATTAAAAATATTGCAAGAACTAATTGATGAGAGACAACATATAGTCAACTGACTTGACTTGTGTAAAATCAAGGCACAAAGCAAACTTACCGGCCCTTTACCGGGTTGCGTGATGTCTTTGTTTTCCCTCAGTAAATATTTTCTACTTGTAGCCCACTCCTATCAAATTCTAGACATTGCTACAATGCAACAAACCAATCTTTTCTTGCATCACGCCATCAATCTGCAAAGAGCGGGAAACAGCCAAATGACCTCTGCAGCTTTCCAGTCTGAATATGACGCCATTACTGTGAATAAGGCTTGCATAATTTTTGACATAAATTAGAATACGTTAACCACGAATTGTCTGGTTGTAATAGGACCATGAATGGGACTACAATTGCCTTTGTAATTTATGTTATTTATCTTAATTATGCTAATCATCCTTTTCCGTTTTGTATATAATCCATTGTTGTATTTATATTAGTCAGTCAGTTCACGATCTCTAAACGAGTTGCAAGCTGTTTACGCTCAAAATTCTGCCATACGACTACTCACAGATAAAGTTACAGATAGAAATCGAGGCCTGTAACAGTTGGTGGAGAACCCGATTCTGTTTTAGAAACAGAGCAACGATTCCGTACGTCATTTCGCAGCAAACTGCTCACGGAAACTCGGAAAGAAAGACAGTGAATCATGCTGTTTGCTCAATGTGCCTACTGCAAAGGCTATGGTCACTACAAGTCACATTGCTTGAAGCTCATCACAAAGAATGCTTCCAATTCGACGCTTTGTAGAGAATATAATCGTTTCAAGAACTCTGCCTGTGAAAAAGACAGCTATCTTTGTACGCAAGGCCGAGAACATCGATGCTCAATCTGTCGAAATATTGACTGCAAGGCCTACCTCCACATTCATCAACAAGGGACTTCCGAATCGAAGGATACGAAATGTTCAGTTGTCAAAGAACTTGTAAACCTTGTGAAAGAAATAGCTTCGCAGTTGGTAACGTTACGCAAGGACTGTGAAGACATCAAAAACAGATGTAAAGATTTCATGCAAGAGGAACAACAAATCGCCTCATCCGAATGTGAATGGCCTACGCCAACGCCCGTGTTATTGCCAAACAACAGATATTTGGCCCTGCCTGTCATTTCCGTAAACAAAGTTCTCAACATGCCCGTCTCAACAGGATTCCCGCTGTCGGCAGTATCTAAGAACCATGCAAGAGAAGTTTTAAAGGCCACCAAATCTGATATTTTATCTCATCCGGACATGTCGCCAAGTACCAACTGCCTTTCAATGGCTGATGGTCAACCCTTGTCAATCAATGAACGAGTAGCAGTTCCTCTCACATTTGCAAATGGGAGAACAATCAGCTTCGAAATGCTCGTTCTCGAGTATTTGTCACATGACATTGTATTTGGTCAAAACCATTTGGAAAAACTTGACGCTACGATTAATTTTTCATCAGGGGAAATTACTTTTTGTGATCCTGATTTTAATGTTACACTCTCCTGTAATTTTGTCCTCCCGCCAGACAATGCAGTTCTTGCAATGACGTCAGTGGTAAAGTAGTCGATTGTCACCACCAAAAAAAGAAAGTTCCTTTCTTTTTTTTCTGTGGGAAGACCGGACTGTAATAGGACCATGAATGGGACTACAATTGCCTTTGTAATTTATGTTATTTATCTTAATTATGCTAATCATCCTTTTCCGTTTTGTATATAATCCATTGTTGTATTTATATTAGTCAGTCAGTTCACGATCTCTAAACGAGTTGCAAGCTGTTTACGCTCAAAATTCTGCCATACGACTACTCACAGATAAAGTTACAGATAGAAATCGAGGCCTGTAACATGGTAGGAACCAGGGGTATCATTTGTGCTGAAGAGGTGAGGCTGAAGACAATGATAGCCCTGGAATCGAGGTTGAGATACCTGGCAAAAATTAAACTTGAAATGTGTGGGAAAATTTTCGGACGATGGTCGAGGCGATGGTAGGCTTTTTAACACCGTCTTACGGGCGCTTGGTTGCACCTTCATATGCTTCCTTGTTGTGCCCCTGCGAGTCCCTTTCAAGCTTGACCTTGACCTTACCACCGACTTCTTGAACATTTTCGCGCCAAGATAGAAAAGAAGTTATTTGATGATTTAGAGGTGGATTTGCTTGGAAAAATTGAAGATCTTATCTTATCTGGTGATGATCTTGGCATTGAAAGCTTTGTAACTGAGAAGCTCATCAGATTATGGAGAAACGCTCCTATCAGCCTTGCTGTGGTCGAGGGCCTAGCCAGATGAAGCTGTTACTCTTTCCTCATATTCAACATTCAACATGATCGATTCAGCCTTCAACCAGGCACAAGCATTTTCCCAGCGAGGTAATTCTTTATTTTAATACTCTTAATGATTTTGAATAACCTTATCGAATGGGGTTGGGAGGGGGGTGGGTTTGGGGTTCCAAAAGCAGAACCAGATCATTCCAAATCAGTCAGTTCTGTGGTTTTATTTGCAACCTGAGAGATATGACAATTATGCAAGGGGTCTGCGCTCTGTGTGAAGGTTAATTTCGGAATAATTGGTTTGAGGGTTAGCATCGGCGTTCATTTACGGTTAAGGTTCATTTGAAGTGTTCGCATTGGGGCTTTTGAAGGGTTGGAAGTCGGGGTTTACAACATTCCTGGCAGGAATGTTGTAAACCCTGATTCCTGGGAGGTTGGTTTAGGTGTCATATGTCTCAGGCTGGACTTTTAAATCCTTTGAACAGATAAACACATTTTTATAAGAAACTAAGAATTTGGACCAGTACTAAAAGTTTCTTAAAATTATCAGATTTTCAGTACTCATATTTTCTTTAAGAGTTTCTTAAAGATTAATAACAACCTTCATGTCAACTGTCTGAGCCCTATGGTGAACATGTTTGATGAAGCCTTTTCGATGTTTAATCATTACTCATGTACCTTCTCAGTAATATCATACAGGAAGCAAGTGTAAATGTAGAAAAAATATCTTAACAATTTGGTTTTATCAAAATGAATAGTTTCTTCAGTTATAGTTTCCCAGTGCTATAGTTTCTTAGTGAGTGTTGAGTTTCTTATGAGCAGTTTCTCATACAAAATACATGTATGGTTGCAATGTAATGAATGGACTCCAAGGGGAGGGTACATCAATAGATCATGCATTGGTGTTTGCTAGAAGGATTTCTATTGTAGTCAAATCCCAGAATTTGGGTGAGATTTTGATATCCAATCCCAGAAAACAAGTGAACTGTTGGTACCTTTGTTCAATGCAAGAAAAGTGAACAGCTATTGTTGATCCTATTAACAAAACATTGCCAAGATATTTTTTCTACCTGGCATTGAATAAAAACATACATTGCTAGCAGTTCTTGTTAGAATTAGACCTCAACCCACAAAAATTTCTAGTAAAAGTATCCCCATGACTTTTCCTCTCTTGTTGTAAAGTAGTGACCACTCCTCCACTTTCCATTATGAGCCACCAAAAGATTATGGATGTGTTCAAGGAATGAATCTGGGGGCAAGGTAGTCTACAAATTTTAGTTCTCTTATTCAAAATTTTTCATCAACTTAGTGTCATTATTTTGATAAATTTCCTAAATTTAAATCAATATTGGATGATAAGTATTTCTACATTTAGAGTTCCATAGAATATCTACATTATTTGCAACATATTTTCATTTCACATCAATACAGGGTTGCATGCAATGGAAACAGCTTATGCAATGCATGTTCCTTGGCAGTTACTGGTGAAGAAAAATTATGCCATCTGTTGAGAGCACTCACATCAGCTGAGCTATATCTTCATTCTAATTTTTATGCATCTCATCCCCACTTTCTTAATCTTTTGGCAAATGAGGAAACATCTTACATCCTTAAGTCCATGTTCAGTTGTTCTGTCTCTCATGATGTGGATAAATTGTCCAACATGAGTGAAAATTATTCAGATAGCATTAAGATTGAAGCCCTGAAAAAATGTCAAGACAGGAGGCAGAGCCCATTTATATGCGTAATGGCACTCTCAAGTGTATTAGGCCTGCAGGTTAACTCTTTTTCCCAGAGTTTGGCAGAAAAAAGACTTACAGGCCATTCTTCAAACCTCAAAAATGCTGTGCTTCAACCAAGGGAAGTGCCTGGAAGCTTGAATGCTCCAATCAATTTGATGTATTCACGTGAGGGCTGTTTAAGTACTGAACTTAATTCTTGTTACAAATCCAACCCCTTCGTTCCACTGTTTGTTATGCCAGGTCAGGGTAGTCCTGTTAATGCTATCAATGCTCCAAAGCCAACACAGAAAAGCATTTTGTTCTTCCTAAGAAAGCTGGCAACAGATCATCAACTTGCAAGGAAAGAATCTGAGCCACCTACCAAATGCAAGGAAACTTCATCATCAACCCTGATCCCTGATGACAGCTCTGCTTCAGATCTTTTAAGATTACTGCTAACGCCAATGAAAGTATATATGATTTAGATATTAAGTATTAAAACAGGGCGTTTTCCAAGGATCTGAAGGGCGTGGCCCAAGAAATTTTTCCGGGGGCTCCGCCCCCGGACCCCCGAGCTCCTCGCGCTTCGCGCTCGCCCGTAAGACGATCAAAATTTTTGCTGGATCCGCCCCTGGAAGCTGAGAAATTAGTGCTTTGATTGCACCCAAAAAATACGAGAATTGAATCGCCTCCGAATCGGTTCCTATACCAAACAAGTAAAATGCCCCTGGTACATATCTAGATATATCCTTCTTCTTTCAATATACGCCCATGTTTGCTCTTAAAAACCTTTTCTGGAATGCACAACAAGCGAAATAGCTATCTGGGTTTCAGGGAAACTTTGCGGCTTCGTTTGTTTTGAATTTGCTCTTGAGCGTCATGACAAGGGTCGTGGACTCGATAAGCTACTTCTGCGATCTCAGTGCTTGACGCTAAAAACCGCAACTTCACCTCATATTTTTGAGGGTACGAAATATGGTGAAGTTTCCAGGACCGCTACAGATACGTTTTGGAAAATAAAGCATCAGTTGGGAAGGAAAGGTGCGAGAGGAGTTTCATTCCCGAAGAAGCTTGTAAACCCTAGGCAAAGACACATCTGTTTTTAGAAAATCGTTCGTTTGAAAAAATCTCGTACCCTTTCGAATGAGCGAAATGCCCCTCGGAAAAGGCCTTTTCTCGTTTTTCTCAAACCTGAGAGTTGATTTCATTTGAATTAAGTATTAGCAGTGTCCTCCTTCTTCTAAACCTAGAAGCAAGTAGAGTTTGTTAAATTTTCGGCCAGGATTTTTTTGCCATCATTAGGCCATCATAGTACCAGTTTCTTAGGAAAATATAAACCAGTTTTTAACAAACAATATGTAGCGTTCAAATTATTTTTGCGCAAGTCTTGAAGGCCAATGAAATTATTGACCCCCGTAAATTTTCATTTTCTGTGATTAGTGATTCTGTGATGATTTGTGAATATTTGTGATTTGTGATTCCTCATTTTGTATCCAAAACGAGGTTAGGTATTTGTGCTTCTTTATGGGACCGCGGAAAACAAATCAAATTGCGTCTGGGCTGAAAGATTCCAAAATTAACCGATCATAGTGATGGGTAATTTAGATTCTATGAGCTGTGAACTGCAAGGAGCAGTAGACTACATGAGATCGCGCGCACGCGCAGGAAGATCACTTTTTAAAGAGCACGGAACGAGGTCAGAAAATTATTTCTTTGTGACACTAAAAACCCCTGTTGAAACTTAACCAAACTGTAAATACTCTCTCAAGGGTGGGATTGGGTGTGGCATGTAGTCTACTGCTCCTTGCAGTTCACAGCTCATAGAATCTAAATTACCCATCACTATGATCGGTTAATTTTGGATTCTATCTCGCTGCTCCTGCGTCGGAGCAGAGCAGCCTACATGAGACTTTAAAGCTCTGACCAAGTGTAGTGCATCATATATGAAGTATTCATTTATATGAAGTATACACATGGTGTGAAGTAAACATACTGTACCCCTTGTAAAGATGTTTCACAAGAGCCTGAATAACCTTCCTTGCAATGGGGTTTTGCCAATAGAGAGATTGGTTGCAGTATAAAGACCTTAACCACACAAAATCCCTTGGACTTTAAAGTAATCTTGGTTTCCAACAAAACAAGCTAAAGTATAGTGTTTACACTGCTTGCTTGTGACAATATTGCATCTACAAATTCATGCTCACCGTTTTTAGAATTATTTGAGTTTATAATGTCTTTGTCATAAAATTTCTTGAAAGTGCTATCAGTACTCCAGCATCCTCTCTTAATGATTTCTTGTCTTGTTACCCCAATCTGCTTTGCTTTGCTTACTGATGCTGCTCTACAACTATGTGCTTTGAAAGCTTCAATATCGACTCCTGCTGATTTTAGTTCGTTTTTTATCCATCGAGATATGGTGTCATTCGTGGCTGGCTTGTGTGGGGTTCCGTATGTGACAAACAATTGCTTGATGTTTGTGGAGACAAGTAATTTCCGTCTGCTTAGGTATGCTGTCATACATTGTACCACACAAAGTTTTGCATTATGGCAAAATCTTTTATAAACAACGGGTTCAATTGTTCTACCTGGCCTGGTATGTTTTTGCACCTCATGGGGTAGTAGAATCAGCTCAGTATCTGTGATTTTGATATTATCAACCAGAATGGTGAGAAGTGAATGCTTCCTTCTTGCACCCAATATCATTAGTAGCATTGTTAATTTCTGTGTAAGGTCTTTTAGCGGCAGCAAATTATTGTCTGGCCGTCTATTTTAAAAGTTTAACACAGTATTTATGTCCCATATCTGGACATATCTTGGCAGTGGTGGGTGCCTGTTAAAAATCCCTTTTGTGAATCTAGCAATCATGGGATGATCAGAAAGTGTTGCATATCCAGGTATGGCCACCATTGTATTAAGAGCACTTCGTGCTGCACAAATGCCACTATACTTGCACCCTCTTTTGTACAAATGCAAGAGAAACTCTAGGATCGAGTTTACAGAAGGGCAAAGGGCATTTTCATTTCGTTCGGAGCAGTAACTCTCCCACCGTCTAAGTACTGAGTTGTATTTTTCTTTAGTATTTTTCCTCCATGATTCCATGATGATTTGGCTAACCTCTGCTGAAAAGTTGTTGTCAGCAATGCATCTCCGGATAGGAGTACTGCCAAGAGCTTTGTTTTCGGTATCAGGGGATGTCTGGCTTCTGGGTTGAAAGGCAGTGTGATCAGCGTTTTGATTTGTGGAAGAATTATGGGATCCTTCACAAGCAGTGACTGCATTGTTGGGTACCAGTATTGGGATGTCCAATAAGGTATAATCATGATCCCAGTGGCACGATCTTGAACAATTTTTGATATCGCTGCTCCCACTATGCTGAAAGGAGGATAGGCATAGAAATTAATGTTTGACCATGAAACACTGAAGGCATCAACAGCCATGGAGTCTGGGTCAGGTGTCCAAGAGACGTATTTGTCTACCTGATGATTTAGCCTAGATGCAAAAAGGTCTACATCTGGATAAAATTGCATTTTTTCAACAACGTTTTGGAAAATGCTGGGTTGTAGCATCCATTCTGTTTGATCATTAAACTCACGAGATAGTTTGTCTGCTACTGTGTTTATTTTGCCAGGAATGTAGGCAGCAGACAGCCATATATTCCTAGAGTTGCAAAATTCCCAGAGCTCTTTGGCAAGGGTGTCACATTCAAGTGCTTTTATTCCACCCATATGGTTGATGTAAGCTATTGCTGTACAGTTATCACTCCTAATCCTAATATGTTTGAATACTTTTGAGCTGCAGTATGCTTTTATAGCAAAAAATGCTGCCTTGAGCTCCAGTACATTTATATGTGTTTTTTCTGAAAGGCCCCATCTCCCCCCGGTAGGGGTGTGCCCATCTGTGGCGCCCCAGCCCTTATGGCTTGCATCAGTTGTGATTGTGCAATCTACTGGGGGTGTTTTTATGTTTCTAAATGAAGAAATAAGGTTGCTTTCCCACCAGAAAATTTTCTCCATAGCAGCCAATGGGAGGGTAACCAATACCGCCTGAAAATTCCCTCTTGCTAATTTTAGTTGTTGGATTTTAAATCTTTCCAGATTTCTATAATGCAATGGACCAAGCGGTACTGCTGGGAACGTAGAAATTAGCGAACCTATGATAGAAGCTAGATCTCTAATTGTCTTTGTGTTCCTAACTCTGAAGTCCCGTATTTTGTGCATAATTTTGTCTCTTTTTTCCCCAGAAAGGGTAACTGTCATTGACCTTGAATCAATGATAAATCCTAAAAATTCTATGCACTGTGTCGGGGTCAAGACAGACTTTTTTGCATGAATAGTGAATCCCAGTTTTTGTAAGATTGCAACTGTTTCATGTACATTTTGAAGGCATTCCTCAAAACTGCTCCCTTGTAAATATGTGTCATCAACAAAGACAACAGATGAGAAACCCCTTTGTCTCAAGTAACTGAAAGGTGGTTTTAGTATTTTAGTGAAAACTCTCATGGCTTCAGCATAGCCATTGGGCATAGCCTGAAATTTGTAAAGTTTGTCCTTCCAAGAAAATTTGAGATATTTCTGATGGCTTGCATGTACTGGGATGGTGTAGAATGCATCTTTTAAATCTACACTAGCCATCCAGACCCCTGTTTGTATGATGTTTAATACATTATCAAGGGATTCCATTTTGAAATGGTTGTAATATACTGAATTATTCAGATTTTTTAGATTGAGTATCACGCGAAGAGAACCATCTTTCTTCTCTCTTGTGAAGATGGGAGATACAAAGTCCCCTGGTTCCCGCTGACACTCTGAAATGACTTGTTTTTGTAACAGGGTCTGTATTTCAAGTTCTATGGCCCTGCTTTCTAATGTGGTAAAATGCGGTGAGTAAGTCTGAAAGGGGCATGGCTCCTCAAAAAAGTCTATCTTGAGGCCATCATGAATAATATCTAATATAAATTTGTCCTTTGTGAGCAATGCCCAACTGTCATAGTTCTCAGTTACTTTCCCTGCTTGGAAAGAGAGCATGTCTCTTAAAAGTAGTTCAATAGATATATCACTTACGTTCTGTTGGTCTATAGCTGTTGCTGTTGTCTGCTCTGTCTTTTGTAGTAGGCACCCCTCTTCCCAGAGGCAGAGCCCCTCTGTGAGGTAAACCTGTTTTTTGGACCATTCTTGGTTTGATATTTGCCTCCTTGATAATGTTTTGATGACTGCTGTTTTGTACCTGTGAAGGCAGGTTTTGATAGGGCATTATTAGTTGCCTTCATGCTTTGTATCCTTTTAGGCAGGTCATCACCAAATAAAAACTCTGATGCCTTTGGGACGTTTGAGGCAAGCCCTTTCAGGTTTGCTGGCAGACTAGACTTTATATTATCACGCCTCAGCTGATGCAGCTCTTGAGACGTATGTCCTAGAAGGGCTAATGCATCGGTAGTCATAGCTATCAACGAATTAAAAGGCATATCTGCCTTTTTTCCTGCCTTGCCCAATAACAATTCATTGCCAATATTGGCAAGGGCTGCAGCCGCCTTACTGACAACGTTGAGGTTTTTCTGCATAGCAACATCTTGCAGCTTCCTAGCATGTGTTAGGGTTCCCCATATCTCTGGGTTACATTTGGCTACTGCAAGGTTGTTACAGTTGCTGGGAATAAGGTGCTTTTTAAGTTTTTCTTTGACCTTATCATCTTGCAGTTTCTCAGAAAAAAGATTGTTGGTGATTTTTGCTAGTTTGGGGTTTATGTCTGCCCCCTTGTCCTCTGTAAGTGACAATTCAGCCTCTATACCGGCTAGTACTTCATCACCTGTCTCATTTTGCTGAGTTGTATCAATTTGTTGCTGATCTGCAAGCAAATCTGCAATGTCATGGTCAAGACTATTAGCATCTGGGATACTAATACTGTCCTCTTCGATTGAAGAAGACGAGTCTGACAGGTCACGCCCTATTACTGACGTACTGGCGTGTTTCCCTTCTGCGCTGCCAATGTGGCTGAGCCTGGCAGACTTGGAAGCAGAAGAGCCTGTAGAAGCAGAAGCTGAGTCCGCTTTTCGTTTCCCTTCGCCTGAGGCTTTGAAGACATTGCTCAGTAAGTTTGTTAGCCTATCAAACGAGGCTTCAAACCTGTCAGTCATGATTTGTATCTGTTCCCGTTGGGATGCTCTAAGCAACTCTGCAATGTGGTTGTCCTGACCTGATTCATCTCGATTGTCGTCTGTGACGACGTCTGTACCCGAAATGGTAGTATGTTCTCCAGCAGGAGGGACGAAAGATTGATTTGGTTCTATCATTGGGAGTGTCCTATAATATTGCGTAGGGATGTAAACTGATTTAAGTTATACTTATCTTTGTAGCGTGCTTTCCTCGGCAAGATCTCTTCCGACGTGTGTTTGCAAGTGATCTTCCTGCGCGTGCGCGCGATCTCATGTAGGCTGCTCTGCTCCGACGCAGGAGCAGCGAGATAGAATCTGTGATCCTCTTGCAAGCAAGGAAAACAAAGAACATAGGGCACAGAATGGTCTTCCAAAAGAAACAAGATCAAAATGGTTAGTTACAACCTATTTCTTTCATTTTGTTGGAGTGCTTTCGAGCTGTTCTCCTTTGAGGAATTGTGTAGCTCCATCATCACTTTTCGAAGAGCTTTTTAGGCCCACCGGACCAAGTAAAGGCCATGACCAAGACGTTGACAAAAAAGCGAAGTGTAATGAAATAGTGGCCTACGCAGGTATTTCGTTTGTTTACACCTCAGGTCCATGTAGCATGAAAGCCACTCTTAGGCATTTGATTGAAAAAGTGCTGCTCATTGCACTTTTTGATTCATAAAATTCATATGTATGGGTTGTGGTGTACAGACCTGAGACATTTAAAAGTAGGAGGATAGGTACATTCTCTGAATTACCAAATCATTTTGTGGCATTTTTATCAAGCAGAGTTGATTATTTGAAAAAAAGGGAAGAAATATCCCTACCACTCCCCCTGCTGGCACTGTCTCTAGGGATAAATTTATGTCAACAAAATTTCTATCGTTTGCCTGTAGTTAATACTACCAATTCTTCCTTGGAAAACTAGATTTCAGTCCCAGGTAGGGCCCCAAAGCCTACAGCAGCCTTACGGCACCTTACGGCTATATGGAAGCCAGGCTAAAAAGTTTTTCAACATGGGGCATGTTGAAATCAAAGATAGGATGTGAGCAAAGGAAATAATTCCACCTGCAGTCATTCAAATTTTGAAAGGGCCTTGCATTGCTGCTACTTTGTTTGCAATAGCATTCATTTCATGTGACCTCATCTGATCCCATGTTGACATTTTGTAGACACAAAGCAAATTAGCAATGATGTCAAAACTTAACCCATTTTTAAGGCAGCATAAACTGAAATCTCTCATGTAAAGGGCCTTTCTAGATTTTTTTACTTAAAGCATTAAGAGTTGCTCGTGAGTTTCTCGCCAGTTCCTTGACAATCTTAAAACAAATTGGATAGAACTTTTTACATCAGTGTAGTGCCCAAGTGAACTTCCCAAAGACATAAAACAGTTGGATACCCCCTTTAGCTTTGAAAGCAGCATAATCTGGAAAGGAGATGAATGAAACTGTAGATTTTGTAGACCTGTTGTGGTGCAGGTTGGTTCTGGAGCAGATTGAAATTCTTTACGCGTTAGATGCTCAAAATTGAAAACATAATGCTAGAAAAGCATGAACATCAAGTTAGCTCCCTCAGCTATGAGTTTCCATCGTCAACTAAAATTTCATCTGTTCTCTACTAAATACTGACCCTACAGTTGTTCTTTCAGCAAGACAATTTGTCTCATATCAATTAATTTCTAGTCAACAATCAATTTACTAGTAGGATTTTAAAATAGGGGGTGCTCTCTCCACAATTAGTTTATCTACTGAGAGAACTCCTCCTTTAAAAAAAATTCCTCTTCATACATACCCTTATTGTTTCAGTTTCTACCTGTTGTAATTTGCATCTGTCATTAGTTGTATTTGTTGTATCTTAGTTGATTATATTTGTATATAAAGGATGTATGTAGTGGAATTTTTAAAATGAAAATGAACTGAACTAGAAAAACTGCAAATATCCTAAGAATCTGTATATATTTATACAGTATCTGTATTTGTAGCTGATTATTCTGTATCTGTTTTTCTTTATACCAAATATCATTTTCTTAGGCCTCGTCCACATGTATCCGGATATTTTTGAAAACGCATCTTTTTTTATCCGTTTTGGGTTAGCGTCCACATGGAGACGGCGTTTTCAGTCACCAAAAACGAAGCTTTTCGAAAACGCTCTCCAGAGTGGATCTTTTTGAAAACGCCGTTTTCATAATGTCGTGTGGACGGGTGAAAACGGAGCTTTTCAAAAATGCTGACATCACAGCATCGATTTACAACATAATAGAGCATGCGTACGGATCTTTGGGGATCACCCAAGGACATTTTGATTGTTTGTTTTCTTTTGTCAAAGTTCGAACAGCGGAGTTTGAATGCAGCAGCATCTTTGTGTGGACGGGGATATTTTCGAAAACGCTCCTTGTGTGGATGCGGATATTTTTTATAAGAAAAAAGATACGTTTTCAAAAATATCCAGATACGAGTGGATGAGGCCTTAGATAGATACTGTACTGTAGTACGTTTGAATCAGCTGGTACAGTGTTCTGTAGTTAAATTGTTTGATCACATGTATGCCTACTTTAACATTTCAAAACAAAATTTGTTGAAACTGTCCCAATGCTTAGAGTATAATCAGTATATAAGACAGGAAAAATGAATTCAGTAATTGTATACTTAGGGTTTCCTTGAGAAAAGAAACAGTTGCTTTGATGTTTCATAATGGTTTTGCAATCTGAAAGAAAATTGAGTTCATAGAGAGTTTCTGATAAAGATAGGAGAGCCCCAAGAAGAAGGACATACTGTATCAGATCCCTTAGCATTTTAATTTACTTAATTTCAATTTAATGTAATTAATCAATTAATTAAATTAATTAATTCAATCGATTTAATTTAACTTATTTAGTGCTTTTACATTTTAACAACACAGTAATTTTTCTTTTTTGTAACCTTTTCTTTACACTTAAAAAAAGAAAAAAATAGTATGAATTTAATGGTAGTCACAGGTCCCCATCAAGGAAAGTTGCCTTAGTTTAATATTTTATGATGATGATGATGAGGATGAATGCAAAATTTAGAATATGAGAATACAAAATTATGTTTAATCAAATGAGAGAAACAGTGATAAGAAGGTTCATGTTTCAATATCCATTAAAAATTTCACAGTATTTTGACCTGCATGTATTTTTATAAGAAACAAAGAATTGGGCCAGAACTGAAGTTTTTGAAGATTATCAGACTGGGTGCTTGGCAGGCCTTACTAGGAATATTTTGGTAGGTGTGTGGCCAATTGTGCTCCTTGTGCATATCTAGTGTGCAATAGAGTGCAATTGAAAATCACCCTAAAATTTCATCAGAACATGTCTATCTATTGTAATTGGAATCTAAGAATTGTTGGACCTGGCCAGAAACAAGGGGTCAAATTTTGAAAATGCTCCAAGTACGTCTAAAAATTAGCCAATAATGATATTTGCCTATTTCTAATGTAGAGGCAAGGCAGCAGAAAATTTGCCATTCACTCTAAATTTTTCGCTAAAATTCACACGAAAAGTAAGTTGAATGAGCAAGAAGGAACTGAACTCTCAAGAACTAACATACTGTAAGGTCGAAGGAATAACTCTTCAACCAAAGTGATGTTTTATCTTACAGGATCACCTTTTGTAAACAACTTAATTATTATCATCAAATCATTAAGGGTCTTTCCTTAAGTGCAAGATTTTAATCCTCATAGGGGAGGCGTGCGATCTATTGCACTCCTTGGGAAGAGGTGATGTGTGCCAAGGTGTGCGAGAGCAATCACACGCCATTTCCAGTAAGGCCTGTTTGGAGTATCTTACAAGCTTCTCAAAGGTTTCACAATAGTCTTCCTGTTCACTATCTGTTCCCTCTTTGAACATTTCAAAGGGTTGTTTTGGAAGCTTTTCCAATTCTAGACATTACTCAAGTACCTTCTGAGTAATATGGTACAGGAAGCCAGTGAAAATAAAGTAGAGCTATGATTTTGGTTATCAAAATGAATAGTTTTTAAAGTCACATATTGCCAGTACTAGAGTTTTGTAATTCTTTGGAGATCTCAGAGCTGAGTTTCTTCTAAGCACTGGGTGAGCCAGAAAAAAGTTCCCACCTTTGAAAATTCATAGCACAAATAACCAAATAGTATTCCAAAGATCAGAATGATTTAAATTCTAGTTAAAAGCCAACAGATAGAAGTATTTTTTATTTTTCTCACTATCTCACAAGCACTAGAAACATAGGTAAATTCAACTTTAAAAAACTTTCATGGTTGCAGAATGACTGGAAAACAGCCTAGCATTGATCAAATAATCAACAAATCATTGCACAGATCAATAGAGAAAGTCTAATATTGTTCATAAGAGAAAAAATATGTACTGCACAGTTACTGCCATGGGACTAAAAATCTTTTAACATTTGTTTGAAAATTGATGTCATATATTTCTTCAGAGACATGAAACGTCCTTTGGGCATTGCTCTGTGTAAGGAGAGCCCTTATAATTTGATAATGTTTTAGGTCCTTTTTCAGTCATTTTGCAACCATGAAATTTTTATGGTGTGAAATTTACCAATACTTCTAGTGCTTGTAAGAAAGTGAGAAAAATTACAAAACTACTTCAATCTTTCAGCTTTTAACTGGACTTTGAATCATTCAAATCTTGGAAGTACTCTTTGTCCTATGGAGTTTCAGAAGTGGGAACTTTTTTGTGGCTCACCTGGTAGTTTCTTATAAAAAATATGTGTATATTGATACAACATGATCATCATAAAAAATTTAGAGTTTTTTTAAAATTTGTCATAATAGTACATAGAACAGAAGCGTCCTGAACCAAATTCAACCTAAGATATAAGGAGTGAACAGCAAGTAAGAGCTCCATCGGCTTTGCACAGCTCTGAATTGGCTAGTTGTAGTTTAGGGCATTGTAGAGTGGAATACTGCTTTTCGATGTCCGGGAATTCACTCGTTGCCCTGTGAATCAAAGTGCCATTTATCCACAGGCAGTTTGAAGCTGCATCTGGGGACACTTCTAAGAACTCATACTTGAATTTTGCTTTCTCTGCCATTTGTTTCTTTGCTTCAGCTGCAGACTTGCTCTGTCCTATTGCTATGATGTCATCACCTGCCATACTCATCATGGATTTTAAATGGAGGGTTGCATCAAGGACTTTGATTCCATGTACAGGGTACGATGGGAATGTGTTCTGCAACGTTGTGATCCCCTCCTGATTTGTCCTGCTGGACAAACCAACGAAAAATTCCTTCCCAGTGAAGAGTACATCACCCCCATCCAGCTCTGCAGGGACTTCCATCACATTAATATCTAATCCTAGCTTTTCGAGGGTTGATCTAATTGCAACTGTTTCAGGTTTCCGTGCAGGGTGTCCAGGATTTGTAATAAGTGCTTTACCATCGCATATTACAGCAGGGTCTTCCACATATACACAATCAGGCAAGGCTTCGTCAGCTTCCAATACAGTCACTTCTAGGCCCAGTTGTCTCAAAGTTTCAGTGTATTTGTCATGCTCTGCCTTTGCGTTTTCATAGTTGATAGGAATATCAGATTCTTCCATTCTTATGGCTTCATCAACTAACGATTTCGGAATGCCACGGCATACTGCTTTCGAGTAGTTGAATTTAGCAGAGGACATTTTTGGAGCAGTGACGCTTGGAGAGGAACCTTCAGAAGAGAAAGGAACAGGAACAAAATGAGAACTTTCTGTGAACGAGGCTTTCCTCTGATGCCAACGTCAACCGGGGGTCGTTGTGCTTAGAAGGGTCAGCAGTACTTTCGAGTACCGAATAAACGGTGGGGTGATGAGAGAAATAGGGGGTTGGAAATTGTTCGATATACTAATTATCGGGGGTTTGGAACAATCGGGGGGGGGGGGGTGTTTGGAGAAATTGAAAATAGCCGTTTTCTTAGCTAAACACGTATCTTTTATTTATTTATGTGAACAGTGATGTTACTGATTCATTTACCTACGAACTCTGGTTCTGTTTCATGCACCTCTTGAACCTTTTTCTTGCATCTATTCTGAAATAATGTTTACCATCATTTCATTTTTTCCAAAAATTAATGAAAGGGGGAGTTGGAATAACAGTGGGGGACGTTGGTAAATTTTTCAAAAATAATAAGAGGGGGGACGAATATTCGGTAATCAAGAGTAGATGGCTTGTTATAACAACAAAGTGACCGAAACGATGCCATGAACAAAAAGAATGCACATAGTATAATTACAACAACAAAATAAAAGGCAAGGTTGTAATGAGTTGATATTTTGTATTTTCATATGTTTAAACAAACTGTTTTTCAAGTTTGCCCTGTTAGTTCCTGTCCAAGTATATATGAATAAATTAGATAAAAGTAAATGCACCTGAATACAATAAGATGCTTGTACAAAATTAAAAGATTTTCGTACCCCAGCTGTCTCAACCTCGATTTAAAACAGTATATGGAGGGGGACCTCTTTGATATTGTTGTTAATCTTTTTCCAACCTTTTGTACCACAGTATGAGAATGCCTTATTACTATTCCCACTTACTATTCGCATTAACGATACTGCAAAATCATTTTTAGTCTTCCTTAGCTGTCGTGTGTGGAAATCTGATAGTATAAGGAATATGTCATGGTCAATAAAGGTATTGTGGTGCAAGATCGTTTATAGATTTTTACTTCATAGTAGATGTCTCTTTCAAGATAGTTTCTTTGATGGACAACCAGCCAAGCTCTTTGCGTAACGGCACAGGAGGTGCATCACAAGGACTACCCGTAATGTTTCTTGCAGCCCTGCTTTGTAATGTTTGTAAAACTCTATTCTCGTAATAACACTACAGGCCCAAGCGAAGCAGCAATAGTTAAGATGTGATTTACAATACTACGTTAGATGTCCTTCAAGGTCTCCATAGATACAATGTTTTAACTCTATTTTGGTTGGGGGGAATTTGCCCCTCTAGTAGATTTTTTAAAAATAACTCTGCCTGCAAGGAAGATATTTATAGCCACGAAACTTCTTGACTTTTTGCAACTACTTACTGTGCAACTTCTCAAAAAGTTTCATTGAAAAATTATGAAAAATGAGGGGGCGGGAGACAATTTTCGTGGACTGACCCCGGAAAAATCGCAAATTCTCCAATCTCAATTATCGCGAAAAAAATGAGCATTGAATATTTTGTTAATTTATTTTGTATTGTACTGTTATTTGATGCATTCTATCACAATTATCATGTGTGGGTGGAAAATGTGCTCCAAATTTAATTTTATCGCGATTTTCCTGATTTTGGCCAATTTGTGAGGCTCTTCTCGACCACACAAAGGAAAGTGCTGACGTGAGCAAAAATGATGGCTAATCTTAGGTTAATTTTTCTATTTACAGAAAGGGCATGACTGAGGCTATGTGCACACCAAATTTGGTCGCTCTAACTATTACCAGTAAAGAGTTAGGTAGGGGTGGGGCTTTTGCCCCCAACCGAAATAGGACTATCAAATAGCCCAGCCACTATAGGGTTACAGTATTTCAAAGGGTCAATTGCGTGAGAAACTTTCCCTTTTA
The DNA here is from genome assembly GCA_964019985.1 of Aurelia sp. 4 Dawson et al 2005. Classification (NCBI taxonomy): domain Eukaryota; kingdom Metazoa; phylum Cnidaria; class Scyphozoa; order Semaeostomeae; family Ulmaridae; genus Aurelia; species Aurelia sp. 4 Dawson et al 2005. The sequence continues at coordinate 9,524,365 of OZ026494.1, read as the reverse complement.
TACTGCATTTGGCACCTCCATGTTAGACTATTATCTATCAGGAGACCAAGGTATTTTACTTTGTTCACTACACAATATCAGTGCCACCTACGTTAAACACAGGCAACAAAGGATGCTGCACTGCCATTTTATTTACATTTTGCATTGACCCAATAATCATCGCCAGTGTTTTGACGACGTTCAAAGATAGCTTATTTCCTTGAAGCTATTTCTCGATATCGATATGTTCAGCGTTTAACACCATATCATGTGCTGTGCATCCAAAAGGTTTTGGAGGAAAATGAAAGCATAAAAGCATTAGCATATACATGTTTGCCCCAGACATCTTTAATGCGAAGGAAAGATCATTTATCTAAAGCAGAAAGAGAAGTGGTCCCAAACAAGACCCTTACGGCACTCCCATATCAGTATCTTTAATGCTAGAAGCTACGCCATTTATTTTGCAAACTGCCATCTGTTATTCAAATAGGACCGGAGTCAATCATGTTCCAAGCCATTGATACCAAATAATTTGTCAATGTTGACGTATTAGTCATTCGTGCATTTGAGAAGGCAGGTAGCAACATTATGTAAAGAGCGAAAGCCGGACTGCTATAAGCAAATGAGCTGTTTTCGTCCTGATTCGATATAATTGGTAGTACAAAAGTTTTCAAACAACCAAGAAGCAGCTGGTAAAACAGATAGCAGCCTGTAATTTGATCTTTCATCAGATGGGCCCTCCCTCCGAGCTACTCTAGCAACTTTCCACCTGTCAGGGAAAACTCTAGATGATAAGTGGCGGTCCAAAATACCACAAAGTGAAGCACAAAGCTGTTGTTGTTATCCTCACTAGACCCACAGGATGTTTTGTTCTTGTTCATGTCAATTTCGATGGACCTCTTTCCGATGGCAACGAATCTGAATGGTTCTCTTTCGTTCTGGGGACTTGTTAGTTTTGTCATATTGATGACACAGAAGGAGATTAGGATGAACGGGTGTCTTGTCACTGAGATTCTGCCCCTCACTGTAGAAATAATTGTTCATCGAATTAACGATATTATGATCTTTATTTATGTCCTGCTCGTTCACTTTTGGGGAATCAATGTTGGTAGTTTTATATCTTTTATTCAGCAGGAGGTTAATTTTTTCCATGGCTGTTTTGATTCACCTTCACAGGTAGCTAATATCTTGGAAAAATATTCGCGTTTGAAAATTTTGTTGAGAAATATTTTGTGCTATATTTATGTTTTGTTTATGTATTTTATGTATATTTTCATTAGCTCATGCGCAATATAAAATAAAATAAATATAGATTCTCAAGAAAAACATATTCATTAAACGTTTCGTTCGAAGCTTTTATCAGTATGACTTTTCAAAATCAGAAAGAGCATACATATAGATTTCAAATTTCAATAACAATACAAGACAAAAAATATTTTTATGTATGTATATTTAAGCCAAAAAAATTAATTTTAAATTAAATTAAGTTTATCAAAAAAAGAAGTCTAATTACAGGCGAAGGTAAAAAAAACAAAGTTAAAAACATTTAATCTTAAAAACACCCCTGGTTAAAATGGCAGGGATTGCACTAAAAAGTCAGTATGTGTGACCTTGTTTCCACAATGGTCCCTCCAACAGTGTCAATAAAAGTAAAGTTTTCATAGAAGGAACGAAAAATCTTGAAGATGTTAAAATGTAGCTGCTAATTTGCACCGTTATTAATTTGAATAATACAACACCGAATCGAGTGTAAGAGAGGGTGTGCATTGTCAGCAGTACACATATACGTCATCTTCCTCTCTTTGTGTCTTTGCTATTAAGCCTTAGGGAAGTATTTGATAGATACTCCCATTTCCTGCAAAGGGGCATGCATCTCAATGACAAGAGACAAAATTGTAGACCATTGTTGAAAGGCATCATGGACATTATCGCAATTAATCAATCCAGCTTAGGTCAATTAAACTACTTTCATGGTCAAAATTTTTCATTATTCTACTTCTGATAATTGTTGGTTGTTGCAAGCCCAACAATTTTCGAATCAAAATACTAAATAATAATCGCTGAGCAAAATTTTTAGGATACCTGAATTGACAATATTTGCAGGCGGGTTAGTTGCAACATGATTGATCAATGAATACGTGTCCAAAGTCTCTCTGGTTGGTTCTTTCATCACTTGCCTGAATCCAAGCAGATTATATATATATTGCTCATGTGCAATAAGTTTCCTGCAAGATTAGAATCTATCTCTGCCGAAGTCACCTTCAGGTCACAATTTGTGTTGCCTTATATGAGGATTTCTTTAACGAACAGTCGTTCTCCATATCGTTACGAACAATGAAATCAATTTTTTCTAGGTGTTATGAGCTTTTTCGATTCATTCACCGGATAATTTATGTTGTATGTTTCAGTGTAAAAGGCAGTCGAAAAGCTTGAGTTCCTTCTTTTGAAAGTGATTCCCCTGGGGAGTGCACTTCACTATTCTATGTAACAGTCATGTGTCGCTGAGGAGGGTATCGTTTTCAGCAATTTTGCTCCCGAACAGGGTATCCTGTTTCTCAAATGGTGCTTCTGAAAGGGTACACAATTTTCTGTTGTATCTAACTTTGCTTGTTTGATAGCATCAATCAGTTTTGTATCATCTGAAAGACAATTTCCCTCTGATTTGATAGCAATAGTTATTCACAATTCAAAGGACGTTTTTCTGTTTTAGGTTGGTAAACTGATAGGCAATGGTATGATTGATCCGTGATAAAGCTGATTGGTTGATTAGTGATCTGAGATGAGTGATGATTTGATCAAAGTTGGTGAATACATCAGGCAGAGATGGAAAATTGTAAGTTTACTTGTTTTTGCTCGGTAACTTGAAACCTGGGCATTTCTTAGTTGATGTTTTGACGAGGGTCCACACAAATTTTAGAATGGAAGAGTTAGAATCATTAAGCTAGAAGGATTTGATCAGCTAAGGCTGGACATCCGGTAATACAGTAAGAACCCGCTTATAAGATGACGCTTATGAGAACGGTTTATTTTACGATTGGCGTCTTTGCCACAAAACATCCACACTAATGGGCAATAACTAAAGCTTGAAATAATTGCTGTGTTGCACAATTTCATTGCCTGTTCTCTTAAGAGGTAAATATTTAACCTCTTAGAAACACTGAATTTTCTGTTTGTTTTGTCGCAGAATGTTTTAAATGCATAACTGAACACTTGATAAATTCCCGAACTGTTTCACCTGACATCTATTTTTAGACAGGCTTCAAGTTGATTGTTGAATATTTCAGGATGGTTATGTAATTCTATGCTCCCAGCGGCATCTTTGGGTAGTATTTTTGTCACTGCTAATGCTCCATGAGCATATAAATAGTCACTGTACGATTGTCATAAAACCATTCTATAAGGTAGAACTTTCAATAATCCTTCTGTTTCAGGGCAGTTTTCATTAACATGTTTTTCTCATTCGATTCGCAGATAAAGAAAATCGGAGGTGGTGGATTTGGTATGTAAACATTTAATCTACGTTATGTTCACACCATTTGGTACCATTTGATTGTCATGAATACGTCTGCCCCGTTCACATAAAAATATCACAGGTTTTGCAGGCACAATTTAACAGATCAACATAACAGATTTTGGAATAGAGCACGTTTCGAAAGAACTTTAACCCTTTCACGCCTGGCTAAAATTAAGCATAACAGGAAAGCCTAATGTAGTATGTCATTTTCCAGGGGTTATCATAATCAGTGATTCAGTAAGCAATAGATATATGCAATGTGCATAACCTTTCAAATCAATCAAAATTCCAAATGCTTTACCTCCTGAAAAATTTGCAGTTCTCAGTGAATACTGTTGGGCCATATGGCCCTTCCGGGGGTGAAAGGGTTAAACCGTCAAAGGATAGAAAAAGCTTCGCATTAACAATAGACAGCGAGGAAAACGAATTGTTCTTTAACCCTTTCGAAAAAAATTGATTTACTCCTTAGGCCTCGGCGTCAATAGATTTCCTTTGCATCAAAGTTCAGTTTGTTTCTTTGTTTGTTTTCAATTTGTTTTGAGTGGGCTTGTCAGGATTTCTAGCTACTGAAAGCTAATTTAGGCCCACTGTGCATGCCGCATCCAGGCACGGGACCCCTAATTTAACGTCCCTTCCGAAGGACGGCGAGGTGAGTTGCGAGGTCAGGCCTCAATGGTCACCCATCCGAAATCTGACCTCACTCGACCAAGCTTAACTTCAGTCACCTGACGAAGACTGTATAAGCCACTTGGCCACTCACCCCGCATTAACAGCCTGAGAGATTGCTAAGACATTGATATTGTCATAATTCCTGTGTGTTCACATTGTTCTGTTTTCATGTGAACTTTAAAATGGCCTTAAGTGGCGGACTCATCTGAATAAACCATGGACGCACAATATACTTGTATCCTGTAAGAAAACACTGTCAACTCCTGTAAAAGAACATCAATAATATAAGATAAACCTGTTAGTGGATAGAAAGCTGTTAAACCTGCAAGAAAATCAAGTAATCAGTCATCGACAACGTTATTTCACCACATATGCGTTTCGTCGCAGGCTCATCAGTTTGGTTTCATGTGAACGTTAGCTAAATGTTTGGTACTCGATGAAAATGTGATTTGGTATTGTAAAAACTGCATGAATGAAACTGCGGAGCCTTCAGACTTGGCCAACTGAGCAACTTTTACTGAGTGCGCCAAAATAACCAATTCACTTTTGACAGGCCACGATAAATCGAAACTTGACCAATTTTGAAGATTTATGAGTTAATCTTTAATTGTAATCCTTCATTAGATGCTAGCATCTTAGTGCATTTTTTAATTTTTGTATTTGCAGAGCTATAAGCGATTTTCTTGTATTTCGAGCACACTCAAAACGGCCAAAAAATGTTGATCAAACTTTCTGAACTCTGAACATGAATGGGCAAGAGACGTTTTCGTGGTGATTTGGGGTTTAGAAATTGATCAGTTATAATCCAATGTACCATTGTTTGTTCTATGTTGGAAAGAATGGAGCAGTATCTTTAATGATACAGAGAAATGTCTTTCCTCTCGTAATTTCATTAAATTCATACTTTCGTGCATTTACTGCGTTCCTGTGTCAAGGGTTTTAAAAGACAAACAGAAGTGCAGGCAGGGTTTTAAAAATCAAACAGTATAAAGTGCAGAAACATGATGAGTTCAGATCAATTTCTAGATCTCGAAATCACTACGAAAACCTAAGTCTTTGTTTCTCTATCCCGGGTCTACGCTAATAAGTCGAAATACCAACCAAAAAGAATTTTTCTTTGTTGATATTCAAGGGGAAATCTACCAAGCTCACGATACCAATACTCAACAAATGGTTGCTATGAAACTAGAATCAGCTACGACAACAAAACAAGTTCTCAAAATGGAAGTAGCAGTTATCAAAAAGCTGCAGGGTGCGTAATTATATACAAATTTCATTCTTGCATCACATGATCTCTTTTTGATGGATAGATGTATCTGGTGTTTATACAAGGGTGGCCTACAGCAGAACGTAGTGTCAGGTTTAACCTCCTTCAGTTATTCAAATGTAGCTCCCTTGTATTTCTGTGTGATAGTGCGCCTTCGCAGAAATGAATGTTTGTAGCTGCAAACAATACGAAAAAACTCCTTTTCAGACTTTGCAGTTTGAAGCCTTCTCTTCTGTGAAGGTGCACTAACACACAGGAATACAAAGGTGTTGCATTCAAATAATCGAGAGTGGCTCAGCCTAAAACTGGGTTCAGTTGCAGACATAAGGTAAAGACGAAAGCAAGGAAACAAAACAAGGTAAACGAATATTCAGTCAAAACATCCTTTTCCTCCTAAAACCCTTGATTTGATCAAGGATTTAAATTTTCTTATCTAAGTTGGTATGACAACTACGGAGGTATCATCAGTTGATAAGGATCTGTGTAATAAGTGGCTTCGTAGCTGCAATCCCTCGAATAGCCTGACTCACAGACCAAACGAGGAACTCGTACGAGCTCTTCGTTTGGTCTGTGAGTCAGGCTATCCGGCTATCCCCAATCTCGTCCCCAGAGTGAGTTCGTTGCTGTACCTCTACTCTGGGATACAAGAGGCCGTTCGGCAATCTGATTGGCTGTTCACCATTTTGCACAATAACTCCGTTTTGCGTTGGGTAAACGGCCACGGCATGTCAAAATTCAGCGTAAAACGGTATTCTTTATCCATAACGACCATCATTGGCAATTTATTTGCGAAATTCGAAGAATAACAAGACATTTCATTTTCGAAGCTGCGGTGAAAGTTTCTCGAATTTACAACTTAGGCCCATTTTCGCTCCAAACAAATCGAGCTTACTTTCACATTAAACATACTTACCAACCCCAGATTATTGCTCAAATGCCTTCAAAAAGGTTGAAATAAGGTCATCAAAGTGTTTGTTTTTAGTTTCTCAATTAATTTTCATCAGAATTAGTACTAGAGCAACGGCCACTTTCCTCCGCTTAGTGTTGCCTAGCCAACGGTTAAATCCATAATGGGTTCCAAGCGCATTTTCATCGAAGTGTACCAGGGTGTTCATTCGGCTTCGTGATCAGCGTATGACGTAAGAACACCCTGGGAACGAGGTTGGGCTATCCTTCGAACGCGTTGACATTCTTTTGACTCGCACAGTATGAAATCAGTAATTCTTAACTAACTCTTTTTAGGTGATATTCACGTGTGTGAATTTGTAAGCTGTGGCAGAAATGATCGCTTTAATTACGTAGCAATGTCTCTGGTCGGTCCAAATCTTGCAGAATTACGACGCAGTCAACCTAAAGGATTATTCACACAGAGTACTTACCTTCGTCTTGGTATTCAAATAATTGAGTGCATTAGAGCTATTCATGATTGTGGATTCTTACATCGAGATGTTAAGCCGGTAAGTATGATTTACGCACTAAAGTTTGAAATTACACGGGATATTAGAAGATATTTTCTTCCTTGGTCACAGATACTGTGCCTTATTTTCTGCCTGTTTCCTGTCATTTATATACAGTCGTAGCCAATAATTTTAAACCACGGTTTAGCCTTTAGCATTTGTTGTTACTACGAAATGAAATGCTGCTGCTCTGCCTTTTTTACTCTCTCTGAGTTGTGTTAGTCAACTTTTCGTCATCAAAAAAGCTTAGGCGTTTGGCGGGCTATGGAATAAACAGTATGTGACCGATATTCAAAACTAAAATGTTAATCTATGAGCCAAAGCCTAGCTTGGATGAGAAACTTTTGTTTTGTAAAATCACACATCTATAAAGGCAGTCACACGCATTTGATTGGGTGATTTGGACAGGACAATACAAAGAATAGGAAATTTGAATGGCTGCTAATCCTCTGACTGTCAAGTAACTTTTGGACCTGAAGTAAACATGTAATTCTGGTTTCTATTCCCCCTTAGCAGCACTTTCCTTATTTTTCGGCCCAAATGCTACGTGATTTTTACCACTTATGAGTTAGCCTTTGACTTGTAGATTGACAATGGAGTTTGGAATCTTGGTTGTGTACTTGTTATTTCACAGATAAACAAGTAAATAATGTAAAATATAAGCACTTTGATGCGAATTGAAAGAAATGACTGACATATCGAGCATAGCCCGTTATCAAGCCCATTTTGTGATAAGTTATAGCTTTGTAACGGGCTATGTTCTAAACGTCGCGTCAAATTCGTGTCAAAGTGCTTATAATTTATGTTATTTACTTGTTTATCTTTGTATTATGACACTACATGTAGCAAAAATATTTTTTTGTTATGTCACTTTGATGCGAATTGAAAGAAATGACTGACATTTCGAGCATAGCCCGTTATCAAGCCCATTTTGTGATAAGTTATAGCTTTGTAACGGGCTATGTTCTAAACTTCGCGTCAAAATCGTGTCAAAGTGCTTATAATTTATGTTATTTACTTGTTTATCTTTGTATTATGACACTACATGTAGCAAAAAGATTTTTTTGTTATGTCACTTTGATGCGAATTGAAAGAAATGAGTGACATTTCGAGCATAGCCCGTTATCAAGCCCATTTTGTGATAAGTTATAGCTTTGTAACGGGCTATGTTCTAAACGTCGCGTCAAATTCGTGTCAAAGTGCTTATAATTTACGTTATTTACTTGTTTATCTTTGTATTATGACACTACATGTAGCAAAAAGATTTTTTTGTTATGTCACAGCAGGGCAAACCTCTTTTTGACCTTTTTTACCTACCCTGTACAAACTAAACGTGCCACGCCATCAGTCCTTGCCTTTACTTCTAAAGGGCTGGCAGTTTACATTTCGGAAAACAGCTATACAGTATCTTCGTCATTTGTGCTATGTCCGTTTCCTTTGAATTTTTAGTCAAACTTTGCTATTGGAAGCACCAAAGATACGAAGAAGATTGTATACATGTTGGACTTTGGCTTGAGCAGACAATATGTGAATAATGAAGGTCAAGTTAGAGCGGTTAGTCTAAATTTTCATTGTTATGTCGCATGCATTAGAATATCAATAGATCCCTTATCAAGACTGTGAAGTTGAAAATAGCCAGGTCGTTACGAGGACGAAACTTTGATGGTTTTCTACAAAGCGTAAGTTTGCTTTCAGATGATTTTTGTAATGTGCCCACTGGACGTTGACCACTACTTTTTCGTTGAATATCTTGAAATTTCTTGTTGGGTCTGTCTAGAAGAGCACGAGAAGATATTTCCTTCCTTGGGGACTAAACGCATGCTTAAATATCCTTCAGGAATAGATTAGTTAAAATACCCAACTTTCTTAAAGAGAGGTCAGGTTCCCACGATGGTCAATACACATGTAACAGGTTATCTGTAAATATGAGTGACACAGCGTGAAAAATAAATTTGGAGGAAGTTTGGGGCCATGAAAGTTGGGAACCCATGAAAGAAATATACCATCATTTTTGAAAGGTACGAGGAAAGTCAAACTCTGCACGAATCTCATACTTGTTGTATTCAACATTCATGGGATTTTTACTTGGGGTACAATCTAAGATCGATGCCGTGTGCTTTATGTTATAAGTTATTTTCATGATGAAAGAATGAGAAAACACGGCATCATACATGAAGAATGATAGAATCGAGCAATTTCCTCCGGGACATTATAAACTGAAAATTTTCTTCGATTGCCAGGTCGCATAGTCAGGTGTGTTCCCCTCCCAGCTTGCATGCTTTTTAATTGTCGGCTCCAAATAAAGACATTTTTAAAAACTTTTTGCAAAAGAGACCTTTCTCAAAGTTCGATTTAAATCTGATAGAAAATAGAGAAAATCTTGACCTCCTCTTTTCTTTCCTCGCAACAAATTGGTGAATCAGTCTTTAAAGTCTTGAAAACTTTGATAGTTTGATTGTGCGGTTATAAAGCGATTGTGAGGTCAATGCTGGAAATTGCTTGGGCCGAAGTTTGACGTACGGACGGATAGTGTTTTTTGGCCCCTTTTTCACAATGTACTTTAACAGGTCAACCCTCCTATTGAGTTTTGTGATTTCATGACGATATGATCTGTTCACATCGAAATTGTAATCGAGCATTTTCCTTTTGTAGCCAAGGCCTGTTGCTGGCTTTAGAGGCACAGTTAGATACGCATCGATCAACGCTCACGATAATAAGGTATGTCTATCAAAGTACTCACTTCTCTTAGGTGTAGGGGTGGGAAAATAGCAGACTATGGAACCAATGGTCCCAGAAATTTTGCAGGTCTCCAGAAAGAATTAAAAAGGAGAAAGGAAAAAAGGATAAATTTAGAGAAGTGAAAAAATGGGAAGTCATTTTTTGTCAAGATCGTAAAGACTTTCTTAATTGATAGCTGTTATCAAATAGATTTAGATCGTCACCAGACCTAGGAATTTCATGAAAAAGATGTTGCTCACAAGTCTTGAAGTGGTCAGCTGAAAAATCAACAAAATTTGCGCATTAGCTATCGTTTACAATTGTGATAAGACTGATAATCAGACCTCAGTTCTGTCGTATTTCTTACACATCGTTAGCTGTCAAGAATGGGCTTGTTTGAAGCAATTCTTACAGAAATTTTTTCAAGACTTGTTTGGTCGCAGAAATTGAAATATTTTTCTACCGTGCCTAGGTGACTCAAAATGATAATCGCAGCTTGTATACCTTCTGGCTTGCTGCATAGGCATCGAACCATTGCAAAATTTAGTAGTTAGATATGTAGAATTTTATTGCCGTATTCTTTCAACTGAATAGATCACAGAAAGCTTTGTGTAATTTGCCTAATTCCTAGGGAGACTATTTTTGATTTAATGATTATGTTTAGATTTACAGTATGTTTAAAGGTGATCAAAAGTGAAAAGTTTTATGGATGCAAATCAATAGCACTATTGAATGATAAAGAACATCCTTGAAACTTTTGATATCTTGTTTCATATTCGAGTTATCCATAGCCTGATAACCAGACCCGAGAGATCAGGCAGAGGGAACTGACCTATGATCCACGAATCAAAAACACGCTGCAATTCCCGCCTACCAAAACAATATCTTTCGGTATAAACTCGCTTGCATTCCGAGGAGGCATTCTCTGGAATGCCATGTCTTATACAATAAAGGGTGCTAAGAGTGTATCCAGATTTTAAAAAGGTATGAAAGTCTCTAATTGAGAAAAATGTAGCTGTAATATATGTAAATAAGCAGATCAACACTATACATTTTTCTTTTCTCGGATGTAAATAGTTGGTATTAATTAATTTGTACATAATTGTTTATATAGATTAACTATCTTCCTATCAACTGTGACTAAAGAGATTATCATTGTTATTATTAAGTTATCCACAATTTCGTGCGATGGGCTGATGACGTCATTTTGTTTGCAAAAAGTAAAGAAAATATACAAGATTTACTATATTTCCAAAGAGAAATAGGCCCAGGGAAGTTTTCTACAATTGACATACCTTTCTAAACATTTTATCAGTCCATAAGGCAATCTCTGTTACTTCATTCAGCTCTGGTGAAATGTTTCCTGCAATTATAGCCTTTCAGCGTTCAGATTTCCATACATCATCCCAGCAATTTGCAAACAAGATGACGTCATCAGCTGGTACTCGAAAGTAGTGGATAACTTGGAAACGAAATGAGATATCAAAGAAATTTAGAGATGGTTCTTTCTCGTTTGACAGTGCTGATCATTTGCACAAATGAAAGGTTTCACTCCAAGTTACCTTTAAGTTTATGAAAGGATACACGAGCGAGAAGCGGCGTAAGAGCTAAGGAATTTTGCTTGCCACCATCTTATAGATCTTCAAAACTGAATAGTTTTGTGTTGGTCCCTTTGATTTTCTTCAATCCGTTAAGAATGTCGAGAGCATTTTGTGTCTGTAGAAACTTAAGATACCTCCACTTGTATCTCCTTGTACAAAAGTTATAAGTACTGTTGTTGCAAAAACAGTGCTACTATCAGAAAATGCTTCTTTTAGAGTACAGTATGGCAAATTCCACAATGTTTCCTTTTTATCAATTTAGTTCAACAATAACATGTTACACACTTCTTCAATTTTATATTCGAGCCTTATGCTGATAACATCATACCTTAACACTTATTCACTAACGTGGCTTTACACATGTCAGGCCGCAGTTACACTATACCGGATTACTATCATTACTATCATTACTATCATTACTATCATTACTACATTTTCATTTCGAATAGGGGTGTTTAGTTACACTACGCTGCATCAATCCAATACACAACGCTCCGATTAGTGCAGTGAAAACCCGCTCTGGAGTTGATACGAAGATCATGCCGGAATCACTCCGTAGCGAAACGTAGTATAATCGCACGAATCCGATATACTCTGCTTCGAAGCAATGAGATTTCAGATTAGAAACAATAAGATTCCTACGATCACTCCATCATTCCTCCGCTCCGATCACAATCCGATATGATGTAACTCTAGCCTCAATGGCCCACTGTCAGTTTATGAGAAAGCTATGTTTGCCTTGAGAAAGTTCTCTGAGTGTGACTTTTTTCTCAACAGGAGATGAGTCGAAGAGATGATCTGTGGTCGGTATTCTACATGATAGTCGAATTTGCACAAGGAGGCTTGCCTTGGAGAAAGCTTAAGGACAAGGTAACTAAACCTATTTCAATTTAGATTTCGGATGAGATGTGAGAAAACGCAAAGTTGGTCCTTCCAAATTCACCATTTGGATTTATTTGCGAACATTTTCATCTGATGTTTAATTTCAGGCAGACTTAAACTTGAGTATTATGTCTTAGGTTTAGTTGAAACTTCACTTTACATTTCATTGGTCGTTTGCGATTCCTTGCAAGTATGAGAATACCATGTCTTTCTGTAAGAGGCAGTATTTCGTAAGGACATAAGCATTGTGTCGTTTCGTGTCATGTCGTTTCGTGCTGTGTTGTGTTGCTTTGCGTTGTATCGGATTGTCTAAACATCTTTCTAATTTTAGGAATTCCTCATAAAAGTTAGTATTGCTTTGAAATACTGCAGGAACGAGAACTGTATACTTGTTTATTTAATGATATGAATTATGTTTATGTATTGATTCTTTAGGAAGATGTTGGTACTTTCAAGAAGGCATATGATCATAAGCAACTTCTAAAGCAATTGCCAATTGAATGCAAAGGATTTCTTGAACATATTGAGGATCTTCGTTATGCAGACAGACCAGATTATGAAGTGAGCTTTTATTGCAGTCTTTCAATAACTGTAACACGGCTGAAGAAAATGTTTTTCATTCTAGTACCAAGCCAAGTGCCTTTATTACTTTTTATACACTTTCTTCTCATTTTCCAACAACCCCCCTCAATTCTATCCCTTTACCTTTCTTGCCTTCTCTCTTTCCCCTTCCTTTCCTTCCTCCCTTACTTTCTTCCATTTCTTTCCCCCTTCCTCCCGTTCGTTTTTCCTTTCTTTCTTCCTGGGAAATTTGAGCCTTTCAGTTACCATCCTGGTAGCGCCGCTACCACGCTACTTCGTTTTTTGAACCCTGAACTGTACCATTCACCTTGCTGGGAGGCGAGCCTGGAGAGCAATCGAAAATCTATAAGCGAGTTTTGATAAATGCACATTGCAGATAATAGATTATATTTATCGTGGAGTTAGAGAAATACGGCTTTCATGATGTTTGAGTACATCTTTGAGAGACCTTTATCAAGTAACGGCCATGCATTCCAGGATACTGTTGGTCTTTTACAATGCCGAGTGAGACAGTCTGGCAGCCATGCTTAAAGGGTTTGTGCAAGGCTATAAGCCTGCATTTGCATGAAGCAGAAAAAGCTAAAAATAACCCATTGAAATTGATGGCCCACACGTGTTGTTGATAATCGATAACTAAAGAAACAATGCTGTGTTTGCGCATTTTCTTTGTTCCATTTATAGAGAAGCCTATTTACCATTGCACATTCCCTTTAATTCTCACCCCACACGACAATCTCACAGAATGATCCCGAGTTTATGATTGTTAAGTCAGGTTGTCATTCACGAAACTGATTTCAAAGAATTTGGAATTCTTGTTTTGTGTCTCTTGTGGTGAAATTAGGGATTGTTTTTGTCAAAATGATAGTTTGTTTTCTTTCTGACATTTGTGAGCAAAGTAGAAGTTTAAGATACAAAAAGAAATCTATCTGGCAATAATGAATTTTTATTGCATGCTTCAAAACCAGGCAGCCCTGAAAAGAGCCAAGTTTGCTCATTTCAAAGCAAATCAAAAGATTAGGGATCGTCTCTAAATTATTGTATAGCTTTTATACGAAGTGATGCGAATTCAATGGTATGCGTGAAGGGTGTTATACGATTTAATTCGTATAGCTGCACAAGAGATAAGAATTGTATTCGAATTGTTTGATTTCTATACGAATTATGATACGAATTTGATACGATTTTGGTACGAATTGTGTATATGAATTGCTTATATGATTTTGATATGAATTGTGTTTACGAATTGCTAATACGAATTTGATAGGAATTGCATACGAATCACGTACGAATTGTATACGAATTTATACGAGCTCTAAAAGGTGAAGATACGAATTAATTCGTATGCGGCTTATAGAATATCGTATCAATACTGTATAATGCGACTAATTCCCTATACGAATTTGATACGAATATTTGGAGACGATCCCTTACCTATACCTCTGAAAATATGATATACTCGCGAGAATTGGAAATTGTAAGATCACCCACATACTGTAAATTCCCCGCATATAAGAACCTACCAAAATAACAGGCTATTTTTTTCTAAATAATGCACCTTTAAGTTAAGAACATGTTTCAGTTTGATGAAAGATAGGTTCTTATTGCAGAGGTAGCAATAGCAAATTGTATTTTTGATTGTTGCTATGTAGTTCATTGTCGCCCCAATTGGCTGTTAAAGTTTGATTCCCTTTTGGAATTAGTTATTAGGTCCATAAAAACCCTTCCAAAGAATAATGGGGCTGAACATCTTTTGTGAGACTCTAAAAGGGCCTACACAAGGCACCCTTCAAATAAGAGCCTCTATACCTTGAAACTAGTGTTAGTACCTTTGAAATAAGAACATATTTCATCCTCTCTCTCGAAAAAGTAGGTTCTTATATGCGGGGATTTACTGTAACTAATTTTTTTTTGTAATTGTTTTGGAGCACTTGGTAGGTGAACAGAATTTTTACTTTGGTTTAGAACTGCGACCGTTTTGTGATTAACCACTGTACGCTTTTTCATAGTATATGGCCTCTTGTCTCTTCGATGCTATGTCACGTAAAGGAATCAGAGAAAACGATGCTTTTGATTGGGAAAGAGATACAGCAGATGGATCTCTTACAACAACGACTGCATCCAGCACGCAAGGCCACTACAACCCAACACCGCAAGGCATAAGGCCAGATATCGCAGTGACTAACATATCGGAACTTCCACGAACAAATGAACCAGCACTTAATGATGATAGTCTGAAGAATGATAATGCAAGACAGTTAGACAAAAGGAGATGGAGCTTTGCCGAGACTGGAATGGGCAGAGGTGATGGGGAAAATATTCATGGTGGTGATGTCAAAAGCCCTGATGCAGTTGCACCCGTAGCGACAAAAGACTTTATTGAGGGACTGCTTGAGGGACAAAGACCGCAGTTAAAAGATAGCAAGGTAATGAATGTTTCTGTTATTTGCTAACATGTTATATCACGTAGTGTCATTCACTCACCTTGCATGGCCAGAATTATTGAAAATTGCATTTTTACATTTTAAATCATTTATATGCTATATCCAATCTCTACAGCTATATCTGATACCACAAATACATACAGTTTTATTAATTAGTATCAAATACAAAACATTCAAAACAAAACAAAACAAAGAAAAGCATTCTAACTAAATGTCATTGCTGATCTTCCAAGGAATCGTTGAATTGGCTTTCAGCTTATCAAATGTTTTTTAATTGATTTTTGAACGTCGCAAGGTAGAAGGCTGTCTGATACTGGTTGAAAGCTCCCTGATACCTATACGGATCTCGTGCCAGACCTTAAGAGCTGAGTGAAAAACTTCTTTTTGGCATACTCCAGATTGCACCTCGGAATCTGAAGATCTCTGCAAAACCACGTGTTATAACTGGAATATTGGAATCTTTGTTGGAATTCTTTTCAGAAATTTTTGGGCTGAGTCTTTTCATCACCTTGTGAGACATAACAGCGCGATCAAACTTGATAAGTTGTTCAGCATAAAGGAAGTTATTTGACCATTCACCTTTTCAGTTCAGTTCATTCATTTTTAAATTCCACTACATACAAACACTCTCTAAGTTAAAAGCTTACAGCAATAAATAACTTCATATAAATCAAAAAGACAATAACACACATAAGGGATAAAGAAACATGACACCAGAGAACTTGTATGAATGTAGGGCCCCTCGTAGATCAACTCTGTCGAAGGGTAACCCTCTTTAATGAAATCAAATATGTCAATATCAAAATGGGATTTCTTAAGGAGGAACTCTCTCAATAGCTAAGCTACTCGAGGAGAGAGTACCCCCTCTTTTCAGATAAATTTTAAGAAACTGTGGGTAGATATTGACTATCAATAATCTGATTCAATGGTTATGTTCAAGGTAGAAAGTTTTCGACTTCTGACGAAACATCTTGACTGATGGCAACCTTGTTATTTCTACAGAGGTGCCATTCCGGCACTTTGCTCCATAGTAAGGTGCTGATCTAAGACCATATTGACTGGTATTTTTCTGAGGCAGAAAATATCATCCTTGCCAGCCTGTCTTGTACCATGTATTGATGAACAGATTCAACAGATTTGAAGAAATCATGAAAGCAAACGGAGAGATTTTAAAAACAGATTCATATACAAAGCTCAGCAACTTTAGCTGAAAAAGATCATGCAGCTATAGGATTTTCCAAGTAAGAAAAGATAAGAACAGAGTTTGAAGTAAAGTATTCAAAAGAAATTGCCCTTATAATCTTTCCCTGTAACAAAAACACTGGATTGATGTAAGTTTCATATGCGAGACCCCAAACTAAACTTTTATATTGTAGGAAAGGTGAAAATAAAGAATCATAAAGACAGATGAGAACACAAATGGGTAAAAATGCCTGCTTTGAAGAACATCTAGCCAGTTTCTTAGACAGTTCAACCAGATGATATTTCCATGAGAGATTTTCGTCCAAAAGAGCTCCAAGAAATTTGTCTTAGCAAGTCTTTTTGACAGGAAGGTTTGCAATGTTGATATCAATAATGTCAGAGAGAAAATGCTGAAGTTGCTTGAAAATATTTTATCCTGGACGTATCAGTTATGTTTTCAAATCGTTGATATTTATGTTTTGTTCCTCAGGAGGCAATGGTACCAGTGCGTCTTCCAAAGTCATTTCTTCTTGCAATGAAAGAAACGATCCTTAAAGACAATAAGCTGATACCTGTTGTACACAAGGACTCGAAACCAACTGACCTTTCATCCGGGTCTCATAAGAAAGAGGCTGCTTTTACCACAGATGGCAAGCCAGGCAAACTCAGTGTGGCTTCAGGTGGACAAGTTCCAGAGACTCAAAATTATGAATTCGTTGAAGAGAATGTACCCAACAAGGACGTTGGAAGTGTCGTTAAAGTAGACAGCAAAGGTGATGAAATATTACCTAAGCTTAAAGAGAAAGTGGTAAAGGGGCAACGAGAAGGTAACAATGTAAACCCTGACTTTGGGGAAGCGTGTGAAATTGCCGAAATAAATGATCTAGTTCCTGAAGATAAGCAGAAAGAGGCGAACTTGATTGAGATTAATGTGATTGAAAGCAGTGGCAAGGTCCGCTCTCCTTATGTTGATTATGAACTTGAAAAGAAACAGTTGCTTAGCTCAGATGCAAAGGAATCTTCTGGGAGAAAAAGCACCGAGGTAGGACTCTCAAAGAACGGGAAAGAAAAGATAGACAGTAAGAAAGTATCAAGGGAGAGAAGCACTGAAGAAAATAGAACAGCAGAAAAGTTGGAAGGGAGTTATCACCAAATCCATTCAGATTTGAAAATTTTAGACAGTAGTGTTATGGAAGGAACTGATGATAAACAATTTCTGCAAGAGAAAAATTTGAATTCTCTAAAAGCACTAGAGAAACCAAACTTGTCTCATGAAGTCAACGTTGGTGAAAGTCCTGCGGATAGAAATTTACGAACTGATGGGAATGCAGATAGTGAGCAGAATCAAGAATCGAATAGAGTAGCACAGAGTGAAGATGTTGAAAATCACATTAGTGTTACTGGTTTTAAAGAAACTAAAGATTTTGAAATCGATTGTAAATATGACGAAGCTCTGCTTGAATCGAATGCCTCAAAGTTGGCTCAAGAAGAAACTAAAAAGTCTGATTTAAATGCAGGTGATAAAGCAGAGAAAATTTTGGCACGAGATTCTATTGATGGAAACTTTCAATTATTTGATAATAAGGCCATGAAAGCAGTTGTCACCCCGAAACTGTCAGAATTGAAAGAAATTGTGAAAGATACGATGGGCGAAAGAAAGATGCGAGAGGGCGTTGAAGAGAGTATTCCAGAGAGCCCATTATTGTCTCCGGTAGAAGAGTCGGCAGAAAGACGTGCAACTAAGAATGACAGCAATGACTCTAAGATAAGCGAAGCAACGAACAGTAAAGAATCGAGTAGTAAGAAAAGAGCGAGATCAGGTTCTGGTCAACACTCATCAAGAACTCAATCGCTGCTCAAGGGATTTTTTGAGGCACTTGATCGCAGAAAAAGAGAACAAAGTGAAAGTAAGCAAGCTGCTAATGCAGGAAAAGATGACAAGAAGAGTACTGGAGTTTTACGAAAAAAGAGTATTGGTAGTTCAGGGGCTTCAGATGATAAAGAGACGCTGGTGGGAGTGATTGAATATAGAGAAAGGCAGAAAAACGAAACGAAGGAGGTGCTCAGTGGTCTCATAACAGCAAGTAATGATGTAGCTGAACTTAAAGTAGAAAGGAGCAATGAAACTTTGGCTTCAAAAAAGTCAAGTGCGTTATTCGATCATAATCAAGATACCACTGCAATAACTGCTAAAATCAGCGAGAATGATTTGCTGGAAAACGAAAGGGTGGTCACCGGTGAAACACGTGATGCCCCTTTTATAGAAGGAGAAGGAAAAGAAGATGATGTGATTAACAGATCCAAAGAGGAAGCATTAGTTAAAATTGATGAAGACAGTCCAAATTCTGTTAAGTATTTTAATGGGCTACAAATAAAGGCCAAAGAAAGTCTAGGGAACGAACTTCACCAAGAAAACGTGACAAAGCAAACTCTAAATATTCCTCATGATGTTGAGAGACTTGCTGTTGATGGCACAGATGGTTTAGAATCTTCAAGGCTACGTAGTGAAGCAAAAACCGGCTTGGGTGAACCCAAATCTGCTGATTCTAAAATAGGGAATCATGATACCGTAGATGATGCTAATAACAAAATGATTCCATTTGATTCACCTCAAGAAACAAAGGGATTAGATGATACTTTGGCTAAACGAATTGATCGAATTTTTACAATGGAGAATGTGCAAGTTGACGTGAAAACTAGTGACAGCTATATTCCATTTGTTGTTGGGACTAGTGAAAATGTAAGAAAGGCAAAATTGGTGAGAGACGCTTCTTCACAAGTTATGCATTCTGATAATGAACCTGAAGATATACGAAGTGTGCCTTCGGGTATGGTTGTCAAGATCACCTTGACACGAACAAATGAAAAGGAGAAGATTAAAGAGGAAGTATCGAATGAGAGCCAGGCGAACACTGAGGTTGCTGGCTCAAAATGTGACAAGGATCGTGATGTGGGAAATACTCAACGTTACACTTTGGCTACAAACAGGCCTGACGTTAATGATGCTATGTCTGGATTAGATAGCAGGGCACTCCAGAGATACCTACATCCCATAGAAGCCGATATAGTGTCGAATGAGGGCCAGACGAACACTGAGGTTACTGGCTCACAATGTGACAAGGATCACGCTATGGAGAATACTGAAGATAACACTTTGACTACAAACAGGCCTGATTTTTATGATGCTATGTCTGGATTACATAGCAGGGTAAGCCAGAGGGACCTGCAACCCATAGAAGTCGAGAAAGTATCGACTGAGGACCAGAAGAGCATTGGGATGACCGGCTCAGAATCCGACAAGGATCGCATTGCTGAGAATACTAAAGATAAAACTGTGGCTACAGACAGGCGTCATGTTTATGATGCTATGGCGGTGCTAGATTGCGTCGTAAACAAGAAAGATCTTCATTCGATAGAAGGCGAATATAAAACCAAGGATGTCATGCAGGGGTTAACGAATTTTGAGAAAAGTCAGGAACGATTCAGTACTTATGTTGTTGATAGGACCTCCACTTCCTTGAAGATAGGATCTAACCTACCTGTCGATGCTAAAAAGCATCTTAGATACACAGAATCGCTAGATGGAGACGAAAATACTTGCCATGGCAATGATAGACTCGGCTTAAAATCAAGCGAAGTTCAAACGGAAGCCGAAACACGAAACATTGATAAACTAGCCAATGAGAGAGTATTAAGTGCAAAATCTGTTCCGAAAAACCCTTGTGGAAATTCAGAACTTGAAAATTCAAATTCAAAATCACAACACTCATCGAGCAAAGATGACCAAGGAGTATATGCAAATAATAAACAAAGTCAGACTACATATAGTAATGAAAGACCGGTAGTCGGAATAAAAAGTGAGAGCACTGACGATTCGAGATTAGGAGTGGATCGAGGCTCTGATGTCCCATTGAAAATTGATGAAAGATTAGAGGCAGTGAAGAGATTTTCTTTGGCTCAAAAACTTGCGAGTGGATCACAGACAGGGGATGTTGCTAAAAACATCAGCGAGGGAGATAGTCGTGGTAAACAGGAGCCAGATATTGTGCCAAGGCCACCTCGTGGACGAGCAAGAGGAAGACCAGTGTCAGGACGGTAAGAATATCTTTTATCTTCATATCATACCATGAGCAATAGGACACTCAGTGTGTAGCAGTTTAAATTTTATATCAGAAGCGAGCCAACTTAACTTATTGTTTTTTCGTGTCTTGAACTTGTTTTTACTTCGTACACAACCACCTTTCAATGTTTCGTAATTTTGAAATTTTCAGTAGTGAGTCACCTTAAGTGAAGATCCACCTTAACTCGTAAAGCTCTCCACTACTGAAAATTTCAAAATTACGAAACACTGAAAGGTGGTTATGTACAAAGGAAAAATAAGTTCAAGACACCAAAACAACAATAAGTTAAGTTGGCTCGCTACTGATTGCTGCGCAGCAGCCACCTATTCCTGCGCAGTGGCTTCCCTAGGCAAGATTGATTCTCGATTCTCGATGCTTGTATGTTTTTCTGTCTGTTTTCAACAATTTTGCAGTGACTTCGGTCAGCGGCTATTGAAATGGCATCGGAATGGTTGGAATTCTTTTATTGGCAGCAAAAGAACATTTACGTCACCTCTCTGTTCTCCTATTGTTAATTGACTCAAAGCCAATATACCGATTTGTCATGCATCACAATTCAATGAGTGTAAACTGCGGAATCAGGGAATGGACCTGGCAAGCAATACAATGCGCAACACTCACTGACAATCGTTGCATAAAATCTAAACTGCTACACACTGGGTGTCCTATCGCTCATGATCATACTGGTTAAGTGAAAACAACCAAACCCCAGCCAGTCCCTGTTTTAACGGTCACTGCTCCCTGGTTATCAAGGCAATAATATCAACAAGGAATTCTTGAGCAGCGCACACTTCCAAATGTATTTCAAAATTTCAAGATTTCAAGATTTCATTTCAAACAATAGCCTAGTACATGTTAAATGTCTACTGTAAACAGCTACTGAATGAAATTAAACAAACAAAACAAAGCAGCAATAAAAGCAAGCGTATTAACATAACAGTAACTAACAATACAGATAATACAATATTATACATAATGAAGTAAGTGAATGACAATCAAAGCAAAAATTAATTAACAAAATTAAGGAACGAGTTAGGTTGCTATATTATTCTACTTTATATACACCTAGGGTACAAAAGCACGGAAACGATGACCCAAAACACGGCGGCAAAGACGCCCCATGGCCCATGAGCCCCGCAACCGCCAAGAGGCCCACAGGCCACAGGACATCCCCACCGCCATGCCCCAGGCCACCGCCCCCACTCCTCCGCACCCCAAATGTATACTTGTAAAATCGGGACTTCGAACGATAATCAAATGGCTGACGCAATAATTAGGTAAGATCTTTGGTTGCGTCTTTATTTTTGTAAGTGTTTGATAAACATTGGTCTGTAAAATCATATGTGAGTTGGTTATCACTAAGCTGTGGTGCTTTCAAATGTATTTCAAAATTTATTTGACTGGAATGGGCTACTCCATTCTAAAAATATGAGCCATCTTTTCAGGAAGACCCCTTAAAACAGGCTCAGAACGACGACCGAGTTCTCTGCATTCCAGCAGTGACTTTCATGTGCCTCAGCGTGTGTTATTCCTCTGGGAGGATCACAATGTCATCCCTGGAAGCATAGCAACATTGTTCCGAGTTATTGCACCCCCCCCCCCACAAGACAGTAACACGTGCTGAAACGCATTTACATACACGATCTGAAAATGGACAAGTTCATTGTTTACAAATACCAATACAGATACTGAAGACTACACCAAAGTTCTGTCAGCCTCTCCGTAGAGATACAGATGATACTACTGCTGAATCGAAATTGGACATTGACAAATAAATCTACCTTCAGAAAATGTGTTAGACCCCGATTACAAGAACCCGGGCCAATTTTCACCCCAGGTCAGATCAAACCTAATATGGTAGGTGAGAGGATCGCTTAATCGTATTAAATGCCCTTAAGATATTGGTTACCTGTTTTGATGCCAAGGAGTTCAATTCCCAACGGCAATGTGGATCAGTGAATGATGCTGTTACTAAGACAAAGTGGAGCGAATTTCTACGATTCTTCTTGTGCTGATTTTGGGTTAACATGGAAGCTGAAAGTTTGCTTTGCTTGTAAACCCGCAAGGTAATAATTTTGTAGCTTGCAACAAGTGAACATTCACAAACCAGCAGTACGATTGAAAAGGTGTAAAGAGCGTTAAACACGAAATGCGTTACGACCGAACAAACCAATTTGACGTCATCCAAATGAAAGCGAAGCAAGCTAGGCAGAGCCGTTGCAAGTAGTATTACCCGTCCAAAAACGTGACCAGATTGATTGTGATTGAATTGATACGAACAAGGTTGTGTGTCATACAGTGTGTCTCAAAAACATTGTTCGACGTTTGATTAAATACTAAAAAATTACGATATGCTGAATAGACACTTGGTCAAGTAACCCTTTTCCTGAGGTTTTGAATTGATTTTCGACTCAAGAATCTTGAAAATCCGCTTAAAATTCACGGAGTTACATGCCTTGTTTGTGTGAAAGCTGAAACCAGAGGCCTCGAAATGGCATTTTTGGCAAAAATTCCACAGGCAATCGTTTCTGTTATTTCGTATTTTTTTTTCAAGGCGAACCAAATTGGATTTGAACAGGTTTTCGATAACGT
Organism: Aurelia sp. 4 Dawson et al 2005; assembly: GCA_964019985.1. Lineage (NCBI taxonomy): Eukaryota > Metazoa > Cnidaria > Scyphozoa > Semaeostomeae > Ulmaridae > Aurelia > Aurelia sp. 4 Dawson et al 2005. The sequence goes on along the minus strand of OZ026494.1, from coordinate 9,501,360 downwards.
AATTGTCAAGCATATGGATGCTTTGAGGAAACAGATTCAGTCTCAATTATGTTGTGAACCACTGTTTTTGCACATGTGCAAAGTTGAGCAAATTTTGACACTGATCGCAAGGATATTTGATCTTTGAAAGCTCTTGACTCGGTGAATTTTCAACCTATTTACAAGATTCTGGTCTCTAAAATTATTTCATAATCTTAGGGACAGGGTTATCTTCCCATGAGCCTGTTCAAGTTATCTTTTTTTTCAATATTTAATCAAACATCGAACAATTTTTTTGAGACACCTTGTAGAACTGTATTTTGCCTTGTATTGATCTTGCCGGAACCGTTGGCAAAGTCAATTTACGTTGGCAAATTCAGTTTAAAGTCTGTTACAAACATAGAAATGGTTACAAAGTACTCGTTTGTTGAAATGCCTGTCATTTAAAACGTTTCAAGACGCTTTGATGAGTAATCTTGCATCATTGCAAGTGTCACTTGATATCTTATTTGAGAGAGAATCTACCTCAGCTATTCATTAATACTGATTTTTTCTCATCCTGGACTGATATACGTTAGCCTGTGAACAGGCCTTATCTGGGAGCTGCGGAAGAGGAAAAAGAGAGTCTCTACAGGCTCCCTTCTTTCTTCTATCATTTTGAAACCTGTTCTTAGGCAAGATATTGGCCTGCGTGCACAAACTGGTTTCTTTTAGAGATCTATTCAAAACAGATAATTCGTAAGTTGGCTTTCGAACGAGATGAACTTCTGCAAATATATATTCCAAATTTTTAGCCGATTTATTTCAAGAAATTGTAGATTTTGTAAAGAAAGGCTTAATTGGCTGTGATTTTTATGGTAGCTTACGTAAAATGAATTGATGATGATGATGATGATGATGATGATGATGATGATGATGATGATGATGATGATGATGATGATGATGATGATGATGATGATGATGATGATGATGATGATGATGATGATGATGATGATGATGATGATGATGATGGTGATGATGATGATGGTGATGATGATTATTGATGATGATGATGATGATGATGATGATGATGATGATGATGATGATGATGATGATGGTGATGATGATGATGATGATGATGATGATGATGATGATGATGATGATGATGATGATGATGATGATGATGATGATGATGATGATGATGATGATGGTGATGATGATTATTGATGATGGTGATGATGGTGATGATGGTGATGATGGTGATGATGGTGATTTTCAGCTATTGAGAAAAGGTGCTTTGTTATCATGTTTTGCATTGTTTTCTCTAGACTTCGTCGGTACAGACTGGCTGCTGGGGTCCAAGAAGGTGGTAGTGAGAACACTGCAAGCGACAAAAACAGGCCTAGCAAGAAGTAAAATGCAGGAGGCAGCTCAAATGTTGTGTTGCGGCTTGTCAATGAGAGACTTTCTAAAGTGGTTTAATGACCTGGTTATGATAAGGATCCAAAATCAAGCAAAGAAGGTATGTAAATTCATAATTAATCTTCGTAAGCATCCCTTCCGACAAAATTTTGTATATGCTCACTTCATCATCTTCATTTTAGCCTCTTCAGCCAAGGTTACCTCGTCACTGAGAGAGGCTGCTGTTCAGGGAAGCCATGCATAAGATCTTACAAATTGCGTTATATAAAGTAAAACCCTGTTCGAATTGCAATGATAAGTAATGTTAAAGAGGTAACAAAATAAATTATTTCAGAGCGTCTTTAAAAGCATTGTAAGGGGATGCCTCTTTGACTTCCGAATGCAAGAGGTTCCAAATTCCAGCACCACGATATGTGAATGCTTACTGATCATCACTTTTTTCATTATTGGGACCTGGAGATTAATTGCAGTTTTTCTCAAATGTTCAAACTGCATATCAGCAAAATGTTAGCAAAAGTTCAATGGCGATAGAAATATTTGATAGGAACTAACAACTGATGAGGAATTCATTTATAACAAACATTTTGCAGAATAGTCAAGAAAGATATGCTTTGGGGTTTAAAGAATTCGTACTCTCTGAACGACTTAGAAGTTTAGCTTTTTGTATCACTGCTAAAATGCTGAGTGGAATAGTAGGCCGTTTCTTTGTCATGGCACCTAAGGCTTGAATTTCAGCAGGTCTATCAATCTTCTCTTTGACACGAAAACATCGTCGTAAAACCTCAACCAACATCCTCGAATACAATTTAGCCTTTCGGCAATTGGATTAAACAAATCTTTTGAAATTCTTTTCATTGGTTAAGCCTGGTTTCCATATATCTTAGCTGTCGGCGACGCGTTGCCGAGGCTGGCTCAAGGACGCATCGAGGACAATTGCGTTAAAAGGAAACTTTTTCTGAGTGATGTCTCCGACGTCGCCGATCAGACGGGGACAGTACTAAGACGTATCGAAAATTGAGATTAGTTTAAAGCCTGGTTTCCATATTGATCGTAACAGTAATCGTTTCCATATGTCGCCAACTGATCGGGGATACGTCGCCAATGTGTCGCAGTAGGTCGCCGACTGTGACGATCATATGGAAACCAGGCTTTATGGACATAAAGCAATCAAACGATGATACATCATGTTGGGACATCCGGTGGATACATTTGAGATTAACATGATACCATCTCAAGGCAGAGAGATGTTTCAATGAATTTTTTCAAGAATTATGCAAAAAGGTAGGGGGATGTATTCTCACCGTAAGACTTGAATAACATGAAGTTAAGCGATGCCGTTGAATACTAATGATTATAAAAAATTTTACGTGTTTGAAAGTTGCCTGTTCTAAGAAACAACTGAGGTACCTTTAGCCAGTGACAGGCACTGTGCCAAATGAACATGAGAAAAACTCAAACTCAGACTCTGAGAAAAACTCAGACTCTCAGATCGCTAAAAAAATTAAGAAAGTTCAGCATGTGTTTCTTTATTCTTGAATTATATACTTGAGTAATGTCTTGACTTTTGAAAGGCTTCGAATCATTTTGGCGCAAATTCTTAGTTTCGTATGAAAAATATTTCTACTCGTTGGGGTGGGGGGCAAAGTTACTTTTTCAGTTAAAAGGCATTGTTTATTTCTGATACTTGCAAACAAAAAATTTTTCCTCCTCCGGCCAATATTGGTGGCGACTGTCTTTTTCTGATATTAGCAATACTTTGGGTACACTTGTACATTATTTTTTTCAAACAGCAATACTTTGGGTACACTTGGTAGCATGGAAGAACTCCCATCTAGCCGCAGCTTTCTACAAAACATGTACCTTTTACTCACTCGTAAAGGTCTATACTGGTATCATCTTTGCGTTTTAGTGAACATTCAAGCAGCCATTGGAATTATTGATAGGACGATGGGTACCTGTCTGTTTGATCAGCTGTTCTCCCTATGATTGTCATTGCCAGGACTATGTTTCATCCTCAATGCGATGACAATTGGAGTTATTTGAGAAGAAACTGTTTGATTTGGCCGACTGGAATGCATTAGGCGCTTCTTTTGGTTTACAGGTAACATTTCAATGCAAGGGCAATAGGAAATTCTTAGAGTGAATACCAGGTTCACTGTTGTTTTTTTTGCGTTCGCTATTTCTGTCAAGATGCCATTTTTTTCTGGCCAAGAACAAAATTTTTTAATAATCACAAGCGGCATGACGCAATGTATGCGCTCGTTCTGCAAAAGACATGAGGCATCTTTGCCGGAGAGGTAGCGATGAACTATGCATAGTTAAAAGAGAACAGTATCCCAAACGATACTGCAAGTGCATCTTTATTCAAGCTGTCCCAGTACAGGTTCCAGATCTTTAAATTTGTGTTAAAAATGTGGGTGTAGCAAAGACTTATGACCAGGAGTCCCTTGCTTCACTGTCCTCTTAACCTTGATGATGGTGCCTTGATCAACAGAGACTCATGACATTACTCTGAAAAACCTAACCCTATTTAGGCCAAAATTGTTAGTTTCCTAGAGTAAGGGATACAAGGGACTCGTCGTCGTAAAGGTGTAGCATACTATGACCTATTCCTCTCAACTGAAATGGCTTGAATGAAACTTATCTATAATTCTACCATTGGACTATCAGAAACTTGGAATACTTTCGAGATTGCAGCGTGTGTTGCCCGTTAACTCATTTCAGGAATGGTAGGAACAATTATGTTGAATTAGATCGGATTCGATTCTTTGCCTACCTTGAAATGCCATAAAGTTCTCTTCCTTGACATTGGCAGCCTTTCTCAGCCATATTTCCTGGCCTTGCACTAAAAAGCTCCGTCACATGTGCTTTTCGGAGTGTTTAGGCTGAAGTTTCCGTTTAGCATCTCCTGCGCATTATTTCCCTACGAGACCTTTGTGTACAGTGATAATGTGCAAGAGATGCCACGCTGCAACTTCAGCCTAAACATTCCGAACAAGACATGTGACGGAACTCTTCAGTTCAAGGCCAGGAAATATGGGTGAGAAAGGCTGACAATGTCAAGGATGAGAATTTTATGGCATTTCAAAGTAGGCAACGTATCGAATCCGATCTGATTCAACATAATTGTGTCCTACCACCCATGCTCATTTGAGGTCGTGACATCATCAAATTTCTAAATCGTAAACCTGAAAATTGAAAGAGTTGTGTTTGATACTAAATATTACAATAATTGTGAATTTTTTAAAACTTTTCCTTGAATTCTTAAAAAGGAAGAAAAGTACTCCACATGTAATTGTAAATGTATTGAAGATTTTAGAAAAGTTCAGCGGTAGGTTATTGCCAGTAGCTGAAGTGTCTTTAAGCCATTCAATTTTAGGAAATAAGTCATCTAATGTTATACCAACCTGTTTACAGATTTAAACATATGCTCAATGCTCAATTTGCCATTGCTTACCGTTATCAATTTCAGCATCCTTACCAGTTAGAAAGAGCTTAACATCATGGGGTCAATACTGATGTGACATAGTCATTGCGACGTAAATAGGTTTTAGGGCTTCATTCCATTCCGAAGTTATACGCGTAATTAAAATATCAAATTTTCCTGTCCTCTATTTTGAGATTAATAGTGGAGGTTCTACTTGCATAGACGTAGGAACTGGGGGGCCCTGGAGGCACGTACCCCCAAGATTTTGCAATAAACAACGAAGTGCCCTTTCTATTTGAGCGAATGCCCCCCTTTTTTGTAAGAAAACAGTGCCCTCAAAGTGTCATGCCCCCAAGTTTGAGATGCTGCCTACGTCCCTGTCTACATTAAAATCGAAAAATTTCGGACGGAAAAGTTTCGGAAAAAAACTTCGGACAAAAACTTTCGGACGCTTTTTCGGGAATTTTGGACAAACACGAAATCAAAAAACAAGCATTATACCAAAATATATGTTAAAAATAATTGTGATTCCATCATGATTATCAATTTACAGTAGGTACATGATGGTCATCACATCAACAAGGACATTTGAATGTAATTTTCGTTAGATTGAACAATAAAAAAACCAGCTGTAAGCTAAATGCTGCCATACGTAAACTTTTCAAGAAACGCTTCAAGGAGCCAAACTTTTAACTAAAAGAATTCAAGAATTCATGTTCCACAAGACATAAACGTGGATATATATTAGCTATGGGCTCTGGTGATGCGATGCTCAGGCAAGTGACTGAAGCAGTTTTTATCAATGAATGGAACCCAACACTGAATACAAAAGAAGAATGGGGAAACTCGAACAAATTAAGAGAACGACGTAACGTATTCGAATTCATCGATTTTGCGAATCAAAATGTTACGAACAGTACAAGAACGCAACGTTCGGGAGAATCAAACATTCTCACTGAAGAGGCCGCCGAAGGGCGGTGAAAATTTTGAGGAAAACAAAAACGTGTAAGTGTGTTTTCAATAATGGTTTTGAACAAAAAGGTATGAAATTACCAAAATATAATTCAAGAAAAATTGATTTATTAACGTTTAATGTTACGTTTCATTGTGCTATTCTATTTTCAATGAATTTAAAACTTTCGGACGAAAAAATTTTCGGGCATCACCACATTTTGGACAAATAAACTTTCGGTCAAAAATTTTGTCCGAAAGTTTGATTGTCCGAAAGTTTTCGATTTTAATGTACTTTTCAATTTGCAGTATCATACTTAGGGAAGGTTTACTAATTTTTGCAAGGAACGTTTGGGATGTTTTGGGTTATTTGTTAGCGGTAACCGGTTCCTAAACAACGCTAGGAGCACCAATAATCTAGGTACTGTAAATGCTCTATTAAGCCCCGGGGGGGGCTTATTTAATTTCGGACCTTCCAGAGGGGGGGCATAATAGAGAGGGAGTCTTATTAGAGAGGTGGGCTTACTCAGAAAATCAAGTGACAGGGATATTTTTTTGTAGCTTTTCAGTTCTTTTTTCTCATATCTTACGGAATGAACATACAATTCTACAGCTCAAATACATAAATTCGACACAGTTTCTATCCCAAACCATACTAAAATTAAGACGCAAGGTTGTGCAGCTAAATAAATGGAAGATATTTGGTAAATTCTAGAATTTTGTAAAGGTGGGGGGGGGCTAAATAGAGAGGGGGGCTTATTTCAAATTTTGACTCAGAAGGGAGGTGCTTATTAGAGAGGGGGGGGCTTAATAGAGAGGGGGCTTAATAGAGAGGGGGGCTTATTTCAAATTTTGACTCAGAAGGGAAGTGCTTATTAGAGAGGGGGGCTTAATAGAGAGGGGGCTTAATAGAGAGGGGGGCTTAATAGAGAGGGGGGCTTAATAGAGAAGGGGGCTTAATAGAGTGGGGGCTTAATAGAGCTTTTACGGTATATTGATTTGACGGTACGAGGAAGGTTGCACTAACAATATTTGCCTTAAGAGAAAGGTTTAACCCGTTTCTGGGCTCTTATCTTTCGAATTAAGTTATAGTTAGAGAGTATATTAATCATGGTTCACAACAAATTTGTAAATAACTTTAAAAGCTGTAAGTTTATCAGGTTTATTAAAGAAAGGGAATCTGTAAATAAAGATGTTTTTATATTGAAATGGAGAAATTACACGAAGACAAATATTTTATCAATTGTCTTTCATCTGAATATGTTGTAGATTACATATTTTCTTTAGCATTTTCTGCAATAGCCTGCTGATATAAATTTTACATACTGGGTGTCCTAAAGAAGCGGGGTTAGTGGTCGAATGGCTTATACAGTTCTCGTCAGGTGACTGAAGTTAAGCTCGGTCGAGTGACGTCAAACTGCGGATGGGTGACCTCGGAGGCTTGACCTCATAACTTACCTCTTTGTCCTTCGGAAGGGACGTTAAACTGGGGGTCCCATGCCTGGACGCGGCATGTACAGTGGGCCTAAAATTTGCTTTCAGTAGCTGGAAATCCTGACAAGCCGACTCAAAACAAACTGAAAACAAACAATAAACAAAGAAAGCTTCCCTGTTTAGACAGTCCAAGATAAGAATAAAATGTTTCAGCCGACTCGTAGCCCATTGCCAGAAGCCTCCCAAGACTGATTCTCGCAGGACCACTCAGACGGCGAATAAGTAAAGAAGACAAACGAAACCCGTGAAAATTTGTCTAAATTTTACCTTCCTTCATAAAATGCAACCCGGCAAAAAAATTGCTCACAATTTTCCGAATTTTCTTGAAGAAATCTACGCTTTAGATGCTTGGATATAATGGTTTACATGCCAGTTTCAACCTTTTACTGCTTCAAGGAGTTATGGCCCATCAAATTCACACTGAAACCGATGAGGCACTGAACCTTGAACAATAGAAATTCTGGCCGAGAGACAATGTTGATCACGATAGTGTTATGTGGTAAGAACGACCCAAAACACCATAAGTCTGCGTTTCAGTTGATCGTACCATTGACCCTCCGCCACAGTTTCTTTTGTTCAAGATTCAATGTCTCTGCTATTTCTATGTAAGCTGAAAAAATCTGCTAAGGTTTGTTTACGCACTGCAAGTTATATGGCAGTACCCTTGGGAAGTTTCTGTGCTGTACTACGTTTTTCATTCCCGACGCAAGTTATCATGGTGTGAAATAAGTTATGTACCTCAAAAGATGTTTATCAAATGTTTTTATCATCTAATTGGAAGTGGTGTAAACAAGCCTCGCCTCGACAAACCTTGGCCGATTTTGTCAATTGGAAAGCCCATAACTCCTCGAAACAGTGAGATTATCTAAATCGGTACCAAAGCAGTTATCTCCAAACATCTGGACATCTGGAAAGTATATCTCTTCAAAGAAAATTCGGGAATTTTCAAGCAGTGTTGTGTCCTGGTTGCATTTCATGAAGGTACGTAAAGTGTTGAAAAATCTCCACGGGTTTCCTTTTGGTCTTCTTCGCTTATTCGTCATCTTATTGGCCCGTGAATCTGAGGCTTTGGAGGCCTTCAGCCCTTGGCAACGAGCAAAAATCGGCTAAAAATTTTGATGCCCATCTTCAACAGTCCCAGAAAAGTAACCACTGTCTCATTTTGAATAATTCAAACGTTTATCTCTTCCTCAAAGGTTAGCTTAATTTTTTGCCGATTAAAAGACCTTCAAAATTTCGAGTTTCCAAAGAATCTCAGCTCGCGAAACCCTTGAAAAGGTGAAAGCTTCGGGGATAAAGATTTGTTCAATTCCTTTTTTGTTTTGTTGCGTTGGTGTGAAGGGTAAGCTGCAAACTATTTTACCTCGAGAAGAAAAGAGACGGAGAGGCAGAGAAAACACAACCCAATTGCACAACGATTGCATAAGTAATCAATATTTTAGCTAATTTTGTGCACAGGCTACTTATTTGTTAGCCAAAAGGAATTAGAATGATTAATGTTAAAGTACCACTTCGGCCTCATAAATATAATCCTTAGGCCCTGATTTCGGCAGTCAACTCAAAACCGACTGCTTTTGTTGCGTACCAGTTCAGTTGCGGTTTTTTCAATTTCATTTTATTTAATACCAATCAGTTAAAAGTCAGTGACATCATTAGCTTTGATAGACTCCCTCGTATTTCTGCGAATATTTCTTTGCATCTCTGCAAGTTCAACATTACAAAATCCTTTCGCTGATTCTTTGTTGCCATTAGTGTCACTTCTCATTGGGCTTTGGATGCAGCAACAAAGAACGTTTCGATTGAATATGAAATATAGCAAGGAATCGAACACAGGATTCAGCGCCATGAGCCATCGGAACAAGTTCTGAAGATAAGCATTTGTGCTTTTAACAATTTTGCCGAGTACGAAAGCCAATGGAAATGTGCATAAGACAAATGTAATTGTTATCAAAACACAATATAGCATTGTTTTTCGATTGTTTCGATTTCGATTTGGAACAGTATTGCTGCTTACAATGTGACGCTGCCTGTGGACAGTCCTGCAGAGTATTAAATAACACATGATAAGCAGACATCCACATGCCAGGACGAAAGCTGAATATATGTGAAAATTTCCCAAATATTTAACGAGGAATGAAACCAGAATTGACGTCATCCAAATGATAACGAGGCATATTAAACAGCGCTGTCTTGTGAAACAGATTCGAAATTTGAATGGGGAGAAAACAGCGAATGAACGCTGCACAGCAATGAATAAAGTGGAAAGAAGAGATGAAACAATCGATAGAATTAATCCGGCGTCCATTATGATACCATAATATCGAGATTTAACTTTGAAAACGTATCTGCAGAGGGATAATATGAACCATAGCAAGGCGGCAATCAAGTCAGCTATACAAACCCCTATTACTGAAATATCAAATGGTGTTTTGGTTCTTTTATGTCGTATCATCAAAGCTATTTGCACAAAATTCAAAAGCATTCCAAGAAATCCAATGATTATTTGAACTACCCAATACACTACCCAATACATTGTAAATATTAACCATTCCCTTTTGAACAACTGACGACACACTCTTACTCTTCTCGTCTCAATGTTTTCACTCCTTTCCGAAATATGCAAGAGTGGAAGAGCATAGAAGTTCGTAATTCATTTCAATATAATCATTGCTGTAACATTTCAGTTCAATTTTATGTTGTTGTTGCGATGATTCAAACTGTGTAATTAGTCTCCAGATGATATCCACTGGTATCAAGTCGTCGCATTTGTCCTGGCATCGGCTGTTGGTCTGTGTTGAAGATCAATTGCAAACAATTTTCACGATTGTTGCAGCTAACTAGTTTATTTTATAGAAGGTAGAATGATATTGAAAGAACGCCCTGTCCGCTATAATATCTCGTCTGTGTGTTTCATTGTATACCAATATATAAATAAGATAAATGTTGTGCAATGTATGCATGACTTTCTAGCAAGGAGTCCTGCTTTCAAACACAGTTGTGTACAACAGTGTACATGAAGCACCCTTTAATATGAAACTTCTTCGATAATCCTTGATCATATCAGTTTTCTGTTTGTATGAACTGTTTTAACGATTTTGTTGTACTAAAAATATGGAAAATATGTTGAATCATATACCAACCTCTACGCTAAATGTAATGTAGTGTATATATGAATAGAATTTCCCTCAGTCAAAAACTGCTCTTTATATCTTTATCCACAATGCCGCCTATGACATTCATTCAACCTTACCCATAAAGTTGTCTGTCCGTATTAACTCTATGAATAATGTTCTGTCTGCTACAGAATGTTGAAAAGTTTTTGCATTCGTAGTTCTGAAAGCGATTTTTGATCAGCGTATCCAACGCGATGTTTTACAAAATTCATGTTCCTTTCACTTTTTAAGCGTATCAGCTGCCTTTCCTGCACTTCTAGGCTGGACGCTATGCTCAGTATGAATACGCCAAGAGAAGAGTTGCAGGACTCCTTGCACCCGTTCAACGTTTTACTTTGATCTAAATTGTGTTGACATGTTTACATAAAAAACGTCGCTAACAGGTGAAACAGAAAGCTCCGAAAATGTTATTCTCAAGCAACAAATAGAATTTTCTATTTGTTTTGTATTTCTTACAAGTACAAACTGCCATAACTTATTGATGAAGCGGGTCCTTTTGCTTTTAGTTTCAAACTTTCATAGTGCCATAGTCTATCATCTTTGAGCAAGAAAAGTAGTGTTTATTGTATAGTATTAAAAAAACAACTGCTTGGACAGGCAAGGAACAATCCCGGGGGGGTACTTTTTTGTGCGACGGGGATGTGCCGTTTTTCAGAGTATCGTTTTGGCCTTTTTTTTCTAGATCAGGGTATCAAAGAAGGCACTTTTTCTGGAACTGATTGTCAAACATCTCAAATGGGGTAATTTTGTCAAATCAGGTTGTTATTCATTCAAATGTTCGTGTTTTGGAGTATGCTTTTGACCGATTTCTTCTAGAATCGAGTATCATTTTAGGGCTAGTTCTAGATCCGAGTAAAATAAGTTTACTATAGGTGCGCACATCCCCGTACAAATTTAGGTCAAGTACGGCCCTCTCTCCCTCGAGGGAACAATTTGATTGGCTCTTTACCTATGCACGAAGGCCGTATTTTGGAGCCACATTGGACTGGCGTTGCCTCAGAAATCAACCACAAGGGCTTCGTTTGTAGAACTAGGCTGCTAAAATGGACAACCAAAGTTTAGTTTTTTCCTCGAGGACTTCCTCGCTCGGCCACTTTCCGAGGTTTTTACTCTAATATGGTCTTTACTCTACCTTCAAAAATAAGGGGAACATGATTGGGTATAGACAGTGAGAGAGGGACACAAATTTTTCTTGGAAATGCTGGCCCGTGAATAGCAGAGTCCATCTACGCTACGCCAAAGCAAAGGTTGGCATTCTTAAAATTGTTCCAGATTAACTATCACATAATCCGCAATGCTTCCAGGTGGGGGAAAGCGAGCACTGGATTGCATTGAAGTGCTGTAAGCATAAGTACAGGATGCTGGCTCAGAAAGTTTCCTCAGAGTAAGTGATATTTCCTCCAAAATTGGAATTAATTCGGGAGATGTGTTCTGAGCCAAAGTACAGGGCATGTCCTCAAAATTTTCCTGATAATTTCGCCCCTCCATCATTATCTTCTCTCCCCCACTGATTCGCCTTCGACAAACTGCTGACTTTGGCAACGCATATGTTGACTGTAATCACTGCAATTTTCAACGTTATCTATGAGACTCGTCTACTTCAACCTAAAAATTGGGCGTAGCTTTTAATGTCTGCCATATCATATGCTCCTTCTGGGGGGCCTCGAGCCACAAAATGCCTAAGGGTCCCGACTGTCTCCCTTACGCCACTGATGCATCGTGGGCCTAAATCAGCTTTAGGTAGCAGGAAATCCTGACAAGTCTACTCAAAACGAATTGCTATTACTACTGCTACTCTTTGGTGTGAATTCGCAAGAGGAACTTCGCTTCATAAACGGAGAGAATGCCGTCGTAGGTGAGTTAGCATCGAAGCGACTAAGGATAAAACACAGTAGAACCGTACAACAATGCAAACAGTATTTCTGAAAGTCTCTGCTATAAACCAGTACTCTATCATTGCTGGAAGATATTTGTACCTGAGTCTACCTTGTGATCGTTTAATAATCGCATGATGCTTCTTGATAGTGATAACCTGCGTGCAGACTGAACTAATTTCTTGTGTTCAGAGAGGTTTCCTAGTACAAACCTCTTTGAAAAGAAGTAAGTGAAGTCAGCATGTAGGCTACTGCCAACTGAGTCAAAGAGGTTTACTCGTTTGGAGGGCTATGCAATAAAACGTATGTAACTGATGTTCAAAACTAAAATGTTGATACATCATTCAAAGGCTTTGATGATAAATTTTGTTTTGTAAATCTCATATCTTTACCAGCCAACAATTAAAAAATGTCTGTAAGGGGTTTGTGCGGGAATTGTGAATTCCCAGTTCCATTGTGGTCCATAATTTTTGAGGCTTTGAAGTTTACATTGTCAGTTTAAGAAATAGAATTTTAATTTCAGTAGCAAGAAAGTCATGGACCAGAATGGAATGTGGAATCCTGCTTACCAAATATGCAAATTAATCAGTATTTTCCTTCTTATTTCTCAGTCTAAATGATGAGTGATTTTACCAAACACCATTTTCTCATCTAAGTTAGCCATTAACTGAAAGATGACCTTTTTAGTTTTGAATGTCGGCCACATTATTTTTAATCCATAGCCCCCCAAACGCATAAACTTTTCTTGACCCGTCTAGTATACTTAGAACAAAAACTGAATTCAAAATATATTACATTCAAGTTCAAGTTCATTTGAGTTCAGCTTGGTCTCTCCTTTAGCGTCTACTGCTTTTGGTTTTATGTGTACCTCCTTGTCAAGGTTCGTTGACATGATTAGCATTGACAGACCCGCTTGTATTATTATGAATATTTCTCTGCATCTCTGTCAGTCCTGCATCACCAAGTCCTTTCGCTGATTCTTTGTTGCCATTAGTGTCACTTCTCCTCGGGCTTTGGATCCAGCAACAAAGAACGTTTCGATTGAATATGAAATATAGCAATGAATCGAACACAGGATTCAGCGCCATGAGCCATCGGAACAAGCCCTGAAGATGAGCATTTGTGCTTTTAACCATTTCGCCGAATACGAGAGCTAATGGAAATGTGCATAAAACAAATGTTATTGTTATCAAAGCACAATATAGCATTGTTTTTCGATTGTTTCGATTTCGATTTGGAACGCTACTACTGCTTACAATATGACGCTGCCTGTGGACAGTTCTGCAGAGTATCAAATAACACATGATAAGCAGACATCCACATACCAGGACGAAAGCTGAAAAAATTTGAAAATTTCCCAAATATTCAACGAGGAATGAAACTAGAAATGACGTCATCCAAATGAAAACGAGGCATATAAAACAGCGCTGACTTGTGAAACAGATTCGAAATTTGAATGGGGAGAAAACAGCGAATGAACGCTGCACAGCAATAAATAGAGTGGAAAGTAGAGATGAAACAATCGACAGAGTAAATCCAGCTTTTATAATGTCGAGAATAAACTTTGAAAACGAATGTGCAGAGAGGTGCTATGAACCATAGCAAGGCGGCAATCAAATCAGCAATACATAACCCTATCACTGAAACATCAAAAGGTATTTTGGTTCTTTTACGTCGTATCATCAAAGCTATTTGCACAAAATTCAAAAGTATTCCAAGAAGTCCAATGATTATTTGAACTACCCAATGCACTACCCAATACATTGTAAATATTAACCATTCCCTTTTGAACAGCAGATGATATACTCTTACTCCTCTCGTCCCACTGTTTTCACTCCTTTCCGAAATATGCAAGAGTGGAGGAGCATCGAACTTCGTAATTCATTTCAATATAATCGCTGTTATAATATTACAGTTAAATTTTATGTTGTTGTTGCGATGATTCAGACCGTGTAATGAGTCTACTGACGATATCCACCAGTATCAAGTCATCGCATTCGTCATGGAATAGGTTGCTGGTTTGTGTTGAAGATCAATTGCAAGACATTGTAAACGAGCATTGTAGCCACTAGTTCATTTGCTAGAAGTTAGAATGATTGGAATGAACGCTCTGTCCACTATACTGTGTTGACTGTGTGTTATATTGTATACCAATGCATAGGATTAATGCTATGCTATGTGCGTATGTATGACTTTGTAGCTGGGAAGTTCTGCTCTCAAACACAGTTCTGTACAGCAGTGTCCACGAAGCATCCTTTAACATGCCACTTCTTCGATAAACCTTAACCGTATCAGTTATCTGTTTTATTAACTGTTTTAATGAGTTTCTTTCATTATATAATGTTGGAAGTATGTTGAATCATATACCAGCTTCTACCATAAATGTTATTTAGTGTATGTATGATTCTCTTTCTAGAATTTCCTTCTGTCAAAAACAGTTTTTCATAGCTGTCCACAATGCCGCCTTTAACATGACACTCGTTCATTAAACTTTACCAATAAAGTTGTTTGTCCGTATCAACGCTCTGAATAATGTTCTGGCCGCTACATAATGTTGAAAATGCACTGCAGTCGTAGTTCTGAAAGTGATTTTATTTGTGTTAGTGTATTGTTTTATAAGTCATCTTCCCTTCAGCTTCTTATGGTATCAGGAGCCTTTTCTGCACTCGTCCGCAGTCCGCTGGACGCAGCTCGGTATGAATACACCAAGAGAAGAGTTGCTTCTTATTTTGACAGCAATGTTGATATTATCTTATAGATATCCTGTTTCAAATCCTTTTAAGGTCTTACTTTGATCTCCATTGTGCTGAAATATTTACATAAAAATAATTTGCTGCCAGGTGAAACACGAAGCTCTGGAAAATGCTGTTCTCAGGCAACAAACAAAATTTTCTATTTGTTTTGTATCTTTTGCAAATCCAAAGTGCTACAATTGTTAGGCCGCTATTGATGAAACAGGCCTTGTTGCCGTTGTCGCCGTCGTTTGGTAAACTCACTATTTTCAAATCCACAAGTCGTAGTTTGAGCGTCCATTAGTCTATCAATAGTGATAACTGCGATGATGCAATCAATCTAAAAGAGTATCCGTGAAAATTTCAGTGACAGACGCTTTGCTGGAATGGAGGATATGTTTTGTTTTTTTAACACCAAATATTTAAAAGTTGTGACGGATCCGTAACCGATGTAAAAGAATTCCAACTCTGCAAGGAATCTTACGTTGAAGGTGCAATGAAAACTGGCTGGCATAAAATCTGAAGGCTTTATCGTTATCACTCGAAACTTTGCCCATGAAAATATATATATAATATGACTTATTTTGAATTGAATAAAAATTTGCTCATGAAAATATTTTTGTCCATAAGACTATAATTTTGTCATGGAAATATAATTTGAGTATGTAAAGTCGATTTTTTAGCATTTAGAACTCCATAGACCGACTGAAAGACGGACAGACCGACAGACAGTGTCCAATGCGAAAATATTTCACAAGAATATCCTTCTGCTTCGCAGGAACTTTTATCTTTCCATTAAAGACACGCTAGCCTTCTAAAAGAGCTGGACCAGTAGCACTTTGAATAATAGATTTTCATTATTGTAAAACGATTAAATTAATTTCGTTGAGAAGACTTCTGAGAGTTGCTATAAAAAGATGCATGTACATATTTCAAATTTTGGATGTTTTACTTGTGAGTTAACTTACGCATTATTTTGACTCGGCCAATTTTCATCAGCTGAAATACTAAAGAAAGGAGAAATGGCAGTTCAGCTAACATTATATCAACACCTACTCACCATATTTTCAATTTGGGACATTTTTACTTACGCAGTAATTTGTGCTTTACTTTGACTCAGCCGATATTTGATCAATAGTTATAATAAGCAACAGAATTTAGTTGCTTGATAATATTATTTATCAATTTGATTAAATAAGTAATCGTTCTTTACGAAGATGACGCTGTGATGTATTCTTCCTCGCTTCTCTTATTTCCTTGCTCCTCTGTAAGCAAAAATCGCCATGAAATCAGAGACACCTGGCGATCTCTCTTGGAGAAAAACAACGGCGATATGCCTGCCAGGAAAAGGCTTAATGACCCTGTCCTGGAAGAAAATTCTGAATACATAGTCTCGGTCCTGAAAAAATCTAAGATTCTTTAATGGACATACCTAGCCAGGAACAAAGAAGCAAAGGTATAAGCCTGTCCCAGAATTTTCCGCCGAAAATGAGACCGCAGTGGCAGGCACATCTTCGGGTGGTCCATTGCTTTAATTAGGGCTCAGGCAGAGACGTATTCACCCAGTATTCAACCGGATTCCAGAGACGTATTCATCCAACAAGTAAAGTCGATGGCGAGAGCAGCAATTTAATTTGAAGATTTGCTACTCACATGTAATGCCTGAACTCGATCTAGTAGAGGTCCATTTGAAATGGACACAAGTTAGGCAAATCTGCATTTTATTTTATGGCTTTTGCAGCCAATCCGGAGAGCAACCGCACCGGTTTTCTCTTGCGTCAATTTCATGGAGTCCCTCTTTTGCATTTTACATTTCATGTCTTTTGTAGCTAATCAGGAGGGGAAACGGTTTTTTTGCGCTAACTCTATAGGTAATTCACATAGCTAGCACCGATGCTCCCGGTTCTGCATTTTCCGCAGATCAACCAGTTTTCTTTTATCGTCAATTTCATTGAGTCCATCTTCTGCATTTTACATTTCATGTCTTTTGTAGCTAATCAGGAGGGGAAACGGTTTTTTTTGCGCTAACTCTATAGGTAATTCACATAGCTAGCACCGATGCTCCCGGTTCTGCATTTTCCGGAGATCAACCAGTTTTCTTTTATCGTCAATTTCATGGAGTCCATCTTCTGCATTTTACATTTCATGTCTTTTGTAGCTAATCAGGAGGGGAAACGGTTTCTTTTGCGTCGATTTCATCCGCCATACACATTGCGTTCATGTTGCCGCTTTTATCAAGATAAACATTTCTCGGGATCGCTGTCAGTTTGATATCACCAAGTGTTCTTGTTGATATCCTGTTGCTGTTTACAACATCATCGTCACGTCTCCCCTTCCTTTGTGAGCAGCAATGACCGCAAAGAGAGATGTAACAAGTCTTATTTTCATTGCGACGGAACCAGAAATAGAGTAATGAGTCGAATACTGCATTTAGTCCAAGTGGCCACACAGTGGCGTAATGAAAATAAACATTTGTGCTCTTCAAAAACTCACCCCATAGAAGAGCAAACGGAAATGTGCATATTACAAATGAAATTGTTACTAAAACACAATATGCCATTGTTTTACGATTTGTTTGATTTCGATTTCGATTTTGTGCTGCAATGGAAGTTACAACTGCACGTTGTCTATAAACGACCCAGCAGAGTACTGCATAGCAAACGACAAGCATCCATCCACAGTTGATAATTACGAGCGATATTGCGGTGTAACTCCTGAAAAATGGAACGAGGAATGCAGTCAGAATTGACATCAGCCAAATGAAAACGAGGCATATCAAACAACGCTGTCTTGTGAAATAAATACGAAATCTGAATGGAAGAAACACTGCAAATGAACGTTGCACAGCGATGAATAGAGTGTGTAGAAAGGATGAAGTTACCGAAAGTGTCAAGCCTGCCCTTGAACTGATGTAGTAATATTCATAGTTCATTGTGATCTTTTTCGTTAGATACATATGCAAGCAAAAGTGAAAAGAAAACCAAAGTATGGCGGACATCAAATCAGCAATGCATAATCCTAAGACGGAAATGTCAAATGGTGTTTTTGTATGCTTACGTCGAATCATAAAGACAATTTGTAGGGAATTTGATAAGATTCCGAGTGACCCAATGATCTCTAAAACTATTGTATCTATGACGAAAAAACTTGCCATTTTCCTCAATGTTTGATAATGAATTTGTACTTCACATTTTCACATGCATCGAAGATTTGGCAGTATGCCTCCCGTTGCTGATGAATTGCCCAATTTTCCCAAAACGCGTTAGCTCCACAGCTTCCAGTTAAGCAGTTGCTGTTCAGAGGGTTTTTGAATAATACTCTGTCCGCTATTAGGGTATAGGAGCTAATGTGTAACGTCCATCTAGTTCTTTGATAAATTCCTCTAATGTGAAGGTCTGGAATTTTTTTATAACGCTCTGTCCGTTCATAGGATAGAATATCGGCCGTGTAACATCGACCCACTTGTTGGGCTCTTCTTAGGTAACTGCTTCTTTGAAAGCATCTGAGATATGCATGCTTCAATTTGGTGGCCTGGAATTATAAAGCTCTGTTTTAATACACTGTAACATCGATCTACTTCGTATCAAATTTCCTCAGCGCAGTCTGTGGCAGTCTGTTCTTCCTCCGCACTAGCTCGTTCCAAAACTGCTCTTTAAGATACACGCGATGCGCGCTTTTATGATTTGATTCTCCTTTAGGTTTTTAAAATGTCAGCTGCCTCTCCACGTCTCGACGGGAAGCATTGCACTATAGATAGGCCAACAAAAGAGTTTTTAGTTGGGAAAACTTATCATTCACAGAATATAAAGATCCTATTGCATTCAATTAGTCAGGAAAACTCATCATTCAATGCATTTTAAGATCCTATTGCATTCAATTTGTCAGGAAAAGTTATCATTCACAGCATGTAAAGATCCTATTGCATACCTGCAATAGCCACAATGACCCCCTAAGGGTCTGCTACCTGAATCTTGACTTTCCTAAGGTGGGTCCATGATAGGGGGTCCGATATCAGCATAACTGCGCCTTTTTGCTCCAATATTCGTTAACCGCGGCGTTTTTTCGGTAGTTACCGTTAACCGCAGCAACTCCGTTTAGAATAAGAATCCTATGAAAAAATTGTCATCATGAATTCACGCAGCGGCATGACGAGGGCAAATAAAGTAGGAGGGTATTAGAATGAGGCTATTCAAATCACATGTATGTAATAACCGAAGTAGAAACATCAACAATGTATCGATAGAAGGGATGTGGGGACGAAGCAAGATCTTTGAGCAAGTTTTACAGAAAATCTTTGAGGACGCGCCCTTTACTTCTGCTTACAACACTTCTGCCATATACCATGTTTGCCAGTGCTAAACAGAATTGTTGATCAAATTGTAACAGTCGTGTTCAAAATTAGCATTATTAAAGTGGCTGTAATTTTCTTTGATCTAGTTAGAATGCCTTGCTTCATCCCATCTCTGATGGTTCTAGAACGGAAATGTTTTACAATTTGTAGCTGTTTGCACGAATCATCACCTTCAGGAAAAAATCCTGAGAAACCTCACTTTACCTTGTTTACGATTGTCACACCCCAATTTGCATGCCCCAAAATTGAAAGTCTTGACAGTTCTATGATCGTTAGTCAAGGAAAATATTTCAAAAATCCTTATTTAGAACGACTTCCCGATTTACTTTCATGCTTTCCTTTGAAGATCCTACCCTGCCTTGAAAGAATCTGAACTCTCTAGGACCTTCTCTTGACAAAAGTGGAGAGCTTTGACTTTTTGACAATGGTTTGATAAAATCGGAAAAATTATGCTGTAGGGACTTGCGTTAATAAAGTACTGTAGTTGAAAAGGATGATTCAGGCACATGCAGTCGTTTGCTAAGAAAATTTCTTGCCAATTTGCTAGAAAGGAATATTTTCTAAAACAGTCCTAATAATCAATATAGAAGAATTCATCGAGGCAAGTCATTGTAAAACTTGTCATCGATTCTCAGGTAATGGGGAAAAACTAACAAAACGACGATTTTGCAGTAGTATTTTTTTGAATATGGACTCTTTTACTTCGTAGAGAAACAAACGAAACACTCTTTTGTTGTGCGATTGCAGATGTGATGGTAGATTGTTAGAAGTAACTTTAGTGTGAATTCACCCCATTACCAAAATCTGTGCAGAGCACAATGGCCACGAGTGGACAACAATATAGATTCTAGAGATAACAGGATTGCTCACTGTTACGTGACCCTGCCCCTTGACAGCAGCATCACAGGTAGCAGCGCATAGTTGTACTAATTGTAAAAGTAAAATTGCAAACCAACCTTTGTCTTCTTCCTCATCGTTCTTCTATTGATTGTGATGTTCGTGTTCTCCTCTGACTCCTTCCATCAAAACACTAGGCTCATCAACAGACCCAGTGCCCAAACTGACAATCGAAAGAGGTACTAGCGGAGAGCCGTATGGTTTGGTAAAAGGCGGGTGCAAATCTGATAGGTGGCTGCCAGGATCTTCTTCGAAATTCCGTTCTACTGGACAGCAGACAGTTGCTTTTATATTCATAGTTTTGCTATAATTTTTACTAATTGTTTCTTGCTATTTAACGTTAAATTTAAAACAAGCTTTCTTGTAGAGGGACATAATACGTTCCTAGAATTCGTAAAGGCTCAATGGTAGCCACCAGATTGCGTCCTCTACCAGAAGTCTGCCATTTACCGAAGCAACCACTCTCCTCGATCTCCTTCATTGATTGTCGAAATGTTCTTTGGTCTGTTGCTAAGACAGATTCGTCGATTGAGTGTATCGATCGATGCATATCATGTAAGCTGCATCCTATGTTTGATGAAGGACACAATTCATGGGTTGCTCATATTACCAAAGTTACCCTCGTGGACTAACGAAGGAATGGGCGATTTGTGATTAGACACTGAAAGAAGACGAGGAACATTTTCATTGAGCGAAATTTGATTTAACCGTAATTGGCAATTTTATCAGGCTTTCACCGATCTCAATTTTATCGCTATCAACCATTTAAAGATAAGAGGCGAGAAAGTGGATGTCTTTTCTTGTTTGAGTTTTTCCATTTCTGAGGCTAAGATCTTGTTGCGAGCTCAGAGTTTAGAATAGACAACTTTCGCATCCATATCTGTCTCTATTTCGAAATCTTGGTGATTTTTGAGAAACGGCAGTCTCGAAGTCTCAAAGGCTTTGACCGTACATTTAAGTATGGACAAAAAGCTTTGCTTTAAACACTTGATCGATGTTTTTCGATTGATTGATGCTGTTTCCATGATATAAATTTCCAACATATCAGCCTTGGCGCTAGAAGAAGATGGCTGGAAAATCAAATGATATTCACCTAGTAGGGTAAGGTTGGGTAATTTGCGTCTGTTTCCCAATAAAGCAATCGTAAGTTCAAAACTCGTTTCCTGGCTCAGCTGGTAGTGAAATCTATGCTTTTAGGAGTTGTTTAAGTGATGTCAAAGAATTACTGAATAATTTCTTGTGCTTGAATTCAGTTTCTTGCAAATAGACCCAAATCAGCCCTCCGTGGACCCAAGTCTCCATTTTGCCCGTCGAAAGAATAGTTAGAAGACTAGTTTGGTACACCCAGTATGCCACTGCCTAACACAATTTTAATCTTCTCTACCTCTCAGCAACTAGAAATAACGATAGTTGGCCAGTGCGGCGCTTTTGGAAATTGAAACAAACATGGAAATGAATGTTGATGGTTCTTGCACTGCGTCAGTGCGAAATTAGATTGATTGCCTCTTTGCAGCTTGGTGACGTGGGTAACAAAGAGGATTGTTCTATCGGGTATTACTACAAACAGCAGTTCAAGTATGAGCATGGTATTACAGACGTGTTATGATCTAAATGTACAATCCTTTAACCTTGAATAAGGGGTTGTCACATTGAACACTGCGATCATTGAAAAATCTTACCTTCAAGCCACTTGCTATTCTGATCCTAATATTCTAATTTCCAACAAAACACATCATGCTTTATCTTTCTTGAATGTAGGAGTTGGTGGAGAGTCAGGAGATTTGTGCCCTCATTGGATGATATTGGAAACCAAAGACCAGCAAGCGATTAAACTTTTGTGTTAAATGTCATCAAAGAGAAGGAACTTTCATGATACTATGGGATACCATCTCAACATTGATGAAAGATTCTTACAATCCATAGGTGTTGTTCCTTTGCTGCCTAATTCTGTACAAGTCCATTCGATTGGAATCAACAGCCAGCGTACATGCAAGTCATGGAATCAAGACCTATATAGCAGAATTAATTGGCCTGAACTATATTCCTATGGCTGGAACTGCCCAGGATTCCCCCAATCTGTAGATTCGTAGCCTTTCTCAGTAGGACAAACAGATATCAATGACCATTAACCCACTGAGACTTTTTAGCAGTAGCCCCAAACTTTCACATTTAGTCTGGAGTTATTGCCATATTTTGCAGATGTTCTCTTCTTGGTTTTGTTGAAGTGCTACAAATTCTAGAGTTTTCTCTTGTGGTTTTTCAATGAGTATATAAACAAGAATCGTCCTTCCACACCCCCAAAAATAGGTTCAGTTGAATGATTCATGGTAAGCAGCATCGCGTCAATGCCCCTATTTTTCAAGAGAAATAATGCTCTTCCATTTGCAGCTTCAGTTGCTAAACAGAACAATCGTGTCTATAAATGTTGTAAAATCTGGAAAGAAATTGTTATGAAATATGATTCAATATGTTTCTGAGGGAACGCGATACAAAATAATGAGTTTCCCAACAGCTTGTCCTGGACGAAGATTAGCAGACTCAAGTTGATGGCGGAGGTGCGACGAAGTCGCGTTGAGCAGCCCTAGTCACTTATTGCACAGAGAGTAGATAACCAAAATGTCACATAGAACTAGAAATAACGATTGTCAGTGAGTGCTGCGCATTGTATAGGTTGCACAGGTCCATTCCCTGGTTCTGCAGTTGACACTCATTGAATTGTGATGCATGAAAAATCGGTATATTGGCTATGAGTCAATTAACAACAGGAGAACCGAGATCGAGATGTGACGTAAATGTTCTTGTTGCCAATAAAGGTGAATCGATCACGCTAAGTGAAGCCTCTGCGCAGGAACAGCAATTACTTCTCATAGCCAACTATTATTAAACTGGTCTGGCATACATTTGCCCCATCAAAGGTGAAAATTAGTTTGGAACGCCAAGTTTTTGTTCTGGATACTATCAGCGAAAGTCTTTCGCATTGTGATTTTCATTCTCCAATTGCTTAGCACAATTTTCATCTTCTCTACATCTTTAAGGTGCATAGCTTCGAAGAAGAGAATTAACACGGTATTCAGCTAAAAACCAGCTATTTGGCATTACTTGAATTTGGTTTATTGTTATGTCAAGTACAAGATTTCAATATATGATTCTTGCACTGCGTCAGTGCGAAATTAGATTGGTTGCCTCTTTGCAGGTTGTTGATGTGGGTAACAAGGAGGATTGTTCTACGGGTATTACTACAAACAGCAGTTTAACTCGGTGAATTGAATTGGAGATGCGTTGTGACCTGAATTAACAATGCTCTAACCTTGAATAAAGGGTTGTCACTTAAAAAACTGCAATCATTGAAAAATCGTACCTTCAAGTCACATGCTATTCTGATCCTAACATTCTAATTTCCAACTACACACCATCATGCTTTATCTTTCTTGAATGCAGTATCTAGTGGAGAGTCAGAAGCATTTTGACTTCATTGGATAATATTGGAAACCAAAGACTGGCAGGCGATTAGAATTTTGTGTAAAAAGTCATCAAGCAGAAGGAGCTATCATCATACTATGGAAGACTATCTCGACATTGGAGACAGATTCTCAGAATCCATAGGTATTGTTGCTTTGCTGTTGAATTCTGCCCAAGCCTTCTTAATTTTACGACACAAGAAAATGAAGACTCCCTTTGATATCTCTGTTTTCGGAGTATGTATCGCTGATTTGATTGCTTTGATATTTTTTCTGATAAACTTTATTTGTGTGGATCTTCTGACATACAATGTCGCTAGATTTGACTGGAGTATTCCAAACTTTGTTTCAATTGTTGGATTCTATTTCTCGATGACTGCCTCACTTTTACTTACCCTGTTCATTGCAGTACAGCGTTTATTTGCAGTATACTCTCCCCTGAAATTCCGCATCTATTTCACCATACGTCGCTGTTGTTATTGCCTCGTTTTTATTTTGATCATGTCTTTCCTGCCTTGTTTGCATGCTTATTCTTTTCAAAATGTTGACATGTTTTTATATGGTGTAATAATTTGTGGATGTTTGCTCATTCTGTGTTACATGGTCATTTGCTCTACGGTATATAAACGACGAGAGCGTATCTCTGCCATTGCTCCCAATCAAACTCGACGCACTATTAGGACCTTGAAGTATTGTGTAATGATAACCATTTCATTTCTCATGTGCACATTCCCTTTTGCCATTCACGCTGTTATAAAGGAGTCTCTAAAGTCGATACTTTTCCTAATATTACTAAATCCTTTGTTCAACTCACTGCTGTATTTTGTTTTTAATCATCGCAAACCACAAACTTGTTGCACATGTTGCTATAGTTATTGTTGTTGCAATAGACCTAGTCATCGTCGAGTAAACATAAGTGGGGAATCTGAAAGACGTTCTGGTTGTTTTGTACTTACGGAGATGCATCGAGATCATGTCTCTTGTCACGTGAATGGAAATTATGTTAGCGACCCTCGAAAGGATGCATTTCATTACCGTGCTTGTTGGTGCAGAGGGCTAATCTAAGGTCGTGTAAACATGAGTGGACAATTGGAAGACATTCTGGTTGTTTTGTACTTACGAAGATGCATCGAGATCATGTCTCTTGTCACGTGAATGGAAATTATGTTAGCGACTCTTGAAAGGATGCATTTCGCTACCGTTCTTGTTGGTGCAGAGGGCTAATCTAAGGTCGTGTAAACATGAGTGGACAATTGGAAGACGTTCTGGTTGTTTTGTACTTACGAAGATGCATCGAGATCATGTCTCTTGTCACGTGAATGGAATTATGTTAGCAACCCTTGAAAGGATGCATTTCATTACCGTTCTTGTTGGTGCAGAGGGCTAATCTAAGTTCGTGTAAACATGAGTGGACAATTGGAAGACGTTCTGGTTGTTTTGTACTTACGAAGATGCATCGAGATCATGTCTCTTGTCACGTGAATGGAAATTATGTTAGCGACCCTTGAAAGGATGCATTTCATTACCGTTCTTGTTGGTGCAGAGGGCTAATCTAAGGTCGTGTAAACATGAGTGGACAATTTGAAGACGTTCTGGTTGTTTTATACTTACGAAGATGCATCGAGATCATGTCTCTTGTCACGTGAATGGAATTATGTTAGCGACCCTTGAAAGGATGCATTTCATTACCGTTCTTGTAGGTGCAGAGGGCTAATCTAAGTTCGTGTAAACATGAGTGGACAATTGGAAGACGTTCTGGTTGTTTTGTACTTACGAAGATGCATCGAGATCATGTCTCTTGTCACGTGAATGGAAATTAATGTTAGCAACCCTTGAAAGGATGCATTTCATTACCGTTCTTGTTGGTGCAGAGGGCTAATCTAAGGTCGTGTAAACATGAGTTGACAATTGGAAGACGTTCTGGTTGTTTTGTACTTACGAAGATGCATCGAGATCATGTCTCTTGTCACGTGAATGGAATTATGTTAGCGACCCTTGAAAGGATGCATTTCATTACCGTTCTTGTTGGTGCAGAGGGCTAATCTAAGGTCGTGTAAACATGAGTGGACAATTGGAAGACGTTCTGGTTGTTTTGTACTTACGAAGATGCATCGAGATCATGTCTCTTGTCACGTGAATGGAAATTATGTTAGCGACCCTTGAAAGGATGCATTTCACTACCGTTCTTGTTGGTGCAGAGGGCTAATCTAAGGTCGTGTAAACATGAGTGGACAATTGGAAGACGTTCTGGTTGTTTTGTACTAACGAAGATGCATCGAGATCATGTCTCTTGTCACGTGAATGGAAATTATGTTAGCGACCCTTGAAAGGATGCATTTCATTACCGTTCTTGTAGGTGCAGAGGGCTAATCTAAGGTCGTGTAAACATGAGTGGATAATTGGAAGACGTTCTGGTTGTTTTGTACTAACGAAGATGCATCGAGATCATGTCTCTTGTCACGTGAATGGAATTATGTTAGCGACCCTTGAAAGGATGCATTTCATTACCGTTCTTGTTGGTGCAGAGGGCTAATCTAAGGTCGTGTAAACATGAGTGGACAATTGGAAGACGTTCTGGTTGTTTTGTACTTACGAAGATGCATCGAGATCATGTCTCTTGTCACGTGAATGGAATTATGTTAGCGACCCTTGAAAGGATGCATTTCATTACCGTTCTTGTTGGTGCAGAGGGCTAATCTAAGGTCGTGTAAACATGAGTTGACAATTGGAAGACGTTCTGGTTGTTTTGTACTTACGAAGATGCATCGAGATCATGTCTCTTGTCACGTGAATGGAATTATGTTAGCGACCCTTGAAAGGATGCATTTCATTACCGTTCTTGTTGGTGCAGAGGGCTAATCTAAGGTCGTGTAAACATGAGTGGACAATTGGAAGACGTTCTGGTTGTTTTGTACTTACGAAGATGCATCGAGATCATGTCTCTTGTCACGTGAATGGAATTATGTTAGCGACCCTTGAAAGGATGCATTTCATTACCGTTCTTGTTGGTGCAGAGGGCTAATCTAAGGTCGTGTAAACATGAGTGGACAATTGGAAGACGTTCTGGTTGTTTTGTACTTACGAAGATGCATCGAGATCATGTCTCTTGTCACGTGAATGGAAATTATGTTAGCGACCCTTGAAAGGATGCATTTCATTACCGTTCTTGTTGGTGCAGAGGGCTAATCTAAGGTCGTGTAAACATGAGTGGACAATTGGAAGACGTCCATGCTGTTTTGCATTTTAAAGGGACGTTTCACGAAACTCAAATGCTTGCAGAGGTTCATATCGTTATATCGATCGAGAAGCGGATTGTGTCAGCCCTTAGATAATGTTTTCCTGTCCTCGATCGCACTTCTGAAACACAAGATATGGAAAAAAAATTTGAACCGATTGATGCTCCGTCGGTCGTGAGCAAATGTCGCAAATGTTCGTAATTGTCGGCCGATTGGTCGTCGGCGAATACTGATTGGTTTGTTGCGTGTCGCTCCTAGAATTGAGTTTCAACGTCCTGTTGTATTGGTTCATTCATGTGCCCACGAACGACTACGACCCTGCCACCAAGAGAAATGATCGGCTTTATCAGAAATTCTCGTTTTCTATCTTGGATTCATATTCCAGGATGTGGCTGAGTTTTCATCCTGTCGTTTGTGGCCGGTTTGAGCTTTATCTAGGTTGGAGAGATATCGGGAAATGTTGATAATAGCATGAAAATCGTTTTAAGCTCAAGCGACGCAGTCCGCCGTTGTCCGGTTTTTCCCGCCGAGGAACGAGGATTATTCGAGATCACTCTTTTTAAAATGTAAATGAAAATTATGCTAAAGAACCCTGAAAAGAAACCCAATTCGTAGCTGTTGTTTCACAAGGCCAAACCATTGGACCAAACCAACAACGTTTAAACGAAATAAGGAATCGAAAAGACTGCCTGGTTACGTAACACTAACATAGATTCATCGAGATCATCCCTGTTGTGGTGCCACAGGTGGCGGAGAATGGTTCGGTAATTATTGCACGATTCAATAATACATACAAATGTACTAGGATTTAATTCATACCTGCTAGTTAACTGTTTAAATTTCTCTTGAATCCTCTATTGATGACAAAGACTCCGATCTCCATAATATCTCTGTGTTATCGCTTAGGCCACAAATTTTGTTGCGTTGAAATTCTGTTGTGTTGTTGCAGTTGTGTATTCAATGCACAGCTGCAACAACACAACAGAATTTGTGGCCTAAGCGATAACACAGAGATATTATGGAGATCGAAGTCTTTGTCATCAATAGAGGATTCAAGAGAAATTTAACACAGTTAACTAGCAGTTATGAATTAAATCTTTGTACAGTTGTATGTATTACTGAATCAACAATGCGAAAATGGAAGTTACGAATCATAAATAGTTCCTGGTTGCTACGTATTAACGAACACGTAAGGCCCCGTTCACACTGCTCTGTTTTCATATGAAGAAGGAGCCAAACTTATCCGTTATTGCCTTGCGTTCACATTGCTCCCCTGGGAAAACGGAGCTTTTCGAAACGCTGATGAAAACACAAAAACTTTGAAAACGGTTCGTTGCGAAAACGGTCGGTTTTCAGTGTGAACATTAAAAGCGGAGGCGTTTAAAAACGCTTCGCAATCCTTTTTTAATAGGCTGTTGATTACAATAGCGTTCACAGTCGTGATTGGCGCCTTTTTGACAGCTGTTAACAAAAGGCTTTGTTTTGCAAAGGGGATTAGCTACACCGTTTTGCTAGAGCAATATGAACGCATTAGCATTTTCATTTGAAAAACGTTTTTTGGTGCAGCAGTGTAAAGTGGTTGTGATTTTGTTGATTACGATCAGTATGTTTTACTAAATCGAAGAGTAAATGATTTTTCACTGAAATTCATGATTTATGGATAGATCAGATAAACTAACAATGAAAGCGTAACTGAATCTGAATTGGACAAGAATTTTCGGCCATGTCGAGCTGACATAGATCCATGGGGGATGCTTGCCCTAAATTCGTGCGGGGATGTGCCAAAGAAAAACTTTTTCTACACGGCTCCAGTATTTTTCCCTTCAATGATACTCGATTCTGACAAAATCGGTGACAAGTATACTCCAAAACGCAAATATTGGGCTGAAAAGTAACCCGATCTAACAAAATTTCCCCTTTTGACATGTTTTGACAGCCAGCTCCAAAAAACGTGCCTTCTTTTGATACCCTTTCTAGAAGAAATTTGGCAAAAACGATACCCTGAAAAACGGCACAGCCCCGTCGAGCTAATATACTGAGTACTCCCTCTGGGCAAAGATCATTGAGAACTTCCCATCCTAGCGTTTATTCGAGGAGGTTGCTCGGAAAGTTGCCTGTAATAGTTGCGATTAGACTGATTACAAGCCGTAGTTTCGCTCCTCCGCCGAACTGAACGGTCTCGGCATGGGCGATGATGCAGCGATATTTTGGGAAAGGAAGGCAAAAACTGCAGAATTTCTTACCCATTAGCTGCCTAGTTATCCAGTCTGCATAGCTGTTAGTCACTTTGAGTAGAAACGATCAGCATACAACCTTTTGTCCTTAATTTTTTGCTCTTCGTTTCGATTTATGTCCGAAGCGAATTCACATGTGGGCCTAAGCAAAACAGAGTCGGGCATAAATCGAAACGAAGAGCAAAACATTAAGGACAAAAGGGTTGTATGCTGATCGTTTCTACTCAAAATGACCAACAGCTATGCTGACTGGATAACTAGGCAGCTAATGGGTAAAAAATTCTGCAATTTTTGCCTTCCTTTCCCAAAAAATCGGTGCATCATCGCCCATGGTCTCGGTTTAACAAGCAGCAATATTGTTCTGGTGAGCGATAACTGACGCTCACTGCAATCAGTATAGATCTGTCGCTTCTGCTTGCAACGCGGGTGAAAAGAAAACAGTTGTCGCTAATCTGTTTGGAAATAACTTGCGTTAACAAGGACAGATTTTGTAAGACAATAGCAGCAGTTGCTTTTATTTACACCTAAATTCAAAGAGATTTGCGATTGCAGACAAAGGAAATTCTCTCAAGCAGAAATTCAAAACAAATGAAGCCGCGAAATTTCTCTGAAACCCAGGTAGCTATCTCGCTTTTTGTGCATTCCACAAATGGTTTTTAAGAGCTAACATGAGCGTATATTGAAAGAAGAATCATGTATCTAAACATCTACCGTGGACATTTTATTTTTGCTGTTCAGAAGCTGTGTAGTAAGTGCTTGGATTGCACCCAAAAAATACGAGAATTGAATCGCCTCCAAATCGGTTCCTATACCAAACAAGTAAAATGCCCGTGGTACATATCTAGATATATCCCTCTTCTTTCAATATATCCTCGTGTTTGCTCTTAAAAACCATTTATAGAATGCACAACAAGCGAGATAGCTACCTGGGTTTCAGAGAAACTTTGCGCCTTCGTTTGTTTTGAATTTCTGCTTGAGAGAATTTCCTTTGTCTGCAATTGCAAATCTCTTTCAATTTAGGTGTCAACAAAAGCAACTGCTGCTATTGTGTTACAAAATCTGTCCTTGTTACTTGCGTTCCTTTACTTATAACTATTCATAGATACAAAGTGCAACACTGACGCAAATCAAAACGAACGGCATTTTGATTATAATTACGCCTTGATAGCTAGCCTTCTTCGAGGTGCTGAATTGGATTGATCGACGGCAAGGAAGAAAAACAAAAACGAAATGAATGCCATATGAGTAACAGACATCGTTACATCACATGCTCTCTTGGTCAAATCAATCCGCTCAATCCGCTATACACGAGAATCAAAGTGGTGCCTTCCCAGGAGAAGTAGACACTGAAACAAACAGAGTCGATACACCAAGAACAAGATTGTAGGTTATGACGATCGCCATGTATCATACGTGCGACTTACCCGGGAACGCTTTAAATCAATGTACTGTGACGATATGAAGAAATTGAAACGAAGGAAATAAAAATGCAATTGAGAAGTTGCGATTTTACATGGTTCTTTAAAGGACAAGTCCGGGGTTGATAAAACTATTGCTGAAAAGCAGCCTTACCAACTGCTGAACACCATTCGTCAGTTCTTTCCAAGTTTTGATGCCTCGAACTTTCATAAATTCGATGATAAATAAGTTAGATCAAATATCGTCGCCACTTTGCATTTTTACGACTGTGCAAAGGCGCGATAAGGAGGCTAGCGATTATTCTATCTGAAGGAAGAAAAGCCTTAGAATATTCGAGGAAATGTAATGTAATGACTGAACTCGATCTAGAAGAGTTCCATTTGAAATGCACGCAAGTTATGTAAATCTGCATGATATCTTATGGCTCTTGCAGCCAATCTGGCAGCAGAAACTGCGTAAAATGACGTCCTCGACCAATCTGAGATAAGGAAGTTCTTGGACAGATAAGCATTTTGAATTTATAAATCAAGAGTTTTAGGTCCAAGGAAGAAAATATCAAGTGTTGCCTAATTTTGCGATCTGTTGCAGTGAGCTTTGGGGGCTCCAAGTTACGAGTTCTCGCGCATTCGTGCGCAGTTTCTGCTCTGTCAGCCAATCCAGAGAGCAACCGCACCAGTTTTCTTTTGCGTTAATTTCATGGGCAATTCACATTGCTAGCACTGATGTTCCCGCTTCTGCATTTTCTGGAGTTCAACCAGTTTTCTTTTATCATCAATTTCATGGAGTCCTGCTTCTGCACTTTATATGGTATGGCTTTTGTAGCTAATCCGGAGGGGAAACGCTTTCTTTTGCGTGGATTCCATCGGTCATACACATGGTATTCATGTTGCCACTTCCATCAAGATAAACATTTCTCGGGATCGCTGTCAGATTGATATCACCAATCGTTCTTGCTGATATCCTATTCCTGTTTGCAACATCATCGTCACGTCCCCTCTTCCTTGGCAAGCAGCATTGACTGCAAAGAGAGATGTAACAAGTCATATTTTCATTGCGACGGAACATGAAATAGAGTAATGAGTCGAATACTGCATTTAGCCCAACTGGCCATCTAACCGCGTATTGAAAATAAAGATTTGTGCTCTTGAAAAACTCACCCCATAGAAGAGCAAACGGAAATGTGCATATTATAAATGAAATTGTTACTAAAACACAATATGCCATTGTTTTACGATTTGTTTGATTTCGATTTCGATTGTGTGCTGCAATTGAAGTTACAGCTGCACGTTGTCGATAAACGACCCAGCAGAGAAGTGAATAGCAAACGACAAGCATCCATCCACAGTTGATGATTACGAGCGATATTATCGTGTAACTCCTGAAAAATGGAACGAGGAACGCAGTCAGAATTGACATCAGCCAAATGAAAACGAGGCATATCAAACAACGCTGTCTTGTGAAATAAATCCGAAATCTGAATGGAAGAAACACTGCAAATGAACGTTGCACAGCGATGAATAGAGTGTGTAGAAAGGATGAAGTTACCGAAAGTGTCAAGCCTGCGTTAGAAATGATGTAGTAATATTTAGAGTTCAATGTGATCTTTTTAGTTAGGTACAAGTGCAAGCAAAGGTGAAAAGAAAACCAAAGTATGGCGGACATCAAATCAGCAATGCATAATCCAAAGACGGAAATGTCAAATGGTGTTTTTGTGTGCTTACGTCGTATCATTAAGGCAAGTTGTAGGGAATTTGATAAGATTCCGAGTGATCCAATGATCTCTAAAACTATTGTATATATGACGAAAAAGCTTGCCATCTTCCTCGATGTATGATAATGAACTTGTATTTCACATTTTCACATGCATCGAAGATTTGGCAACAAGCCTCAGTTGGTGATGAATTTCCCAATTTTCCGAAAACGCGTTAAAAGTTCCACAACTTCCAGCTAAGCAGTTGCTGTTCTGAGGATTTTTGAAGGATGCTCTGTCTGCTATGAAGGTATAGGAGCTAATGAGTAACGTCCATCTACTTCTCTGGTAAATTCTTCTAATCCGAAGGCCTGGAATTATAAAGATCGGTTCGTTTTATAGGATAGAAGATGGGCTATGTAACATCAACAGGTAACTGCTTCTTTTAAAGGATCTCAGGTCAATGCATTCCACTTTTTTAAGGGCAGAAGATATGTTGTGTAACATTCAACTAGTTCTCAGATGCATGCTTCAATTTGATGGCCTGGAATTATAAAGCTCTGCTTTCTACACTGTAACATCGACTAATTCGTATCAGATTTCTTCAACACAGTCTGTGCAGTCTGTTCTTGCTTAGCACTCGCACGTTCCAAAAATGCTCTTTCAGATAGCACTCGCACGTTCCAAAAATGCTCTTTCAGATATACGCAATGCACTTGATTCTATTCTCCTAGTATCAGCTGCCTCTCTTCACATCTCGACGGGAAGCATTGCACTATAGATAGGCCAACAAAAGAGTTTCAATTAATCAGAAAAACTTATCATTCAAAGCAAATAAAGAATCTATTGCATACCTGCAATAGCGGCAATAACCCCCTAAGAGCCTGCTACCAGAATTTTGACTTTCCTAAGAATATCCCCGGCGGGTGCACTTCAATATAAAAAGTGATACACAAGCTTGTCTGAAGCTTTCCAAACATACCCTTTTCACTGAGAAATGACTCCGCAGTTGGACCCTATTCACTGACATTTCATCGCAATGTTTTATACATGTATACCCCTATTCTTGAGAATCACTGATATGCTCTGCAGACTATTTCCTTTAGACGTCACTAAAGTAAGCAGTGAATTACCAACTACTCAAAATGGAACAGAACATTTGTATATTTTTCTCAGTTCAACAGAAAATAAACACTAATACTGCATATAATCCTTTCCACTACACATCAATTCACTGAACAAAAATATGGTTGAAACCATATTGTATGGTTTGGTCTCAGTCATATACCCTACAAACTCAGGTTTCTAAATTCTTTTAACACTGGTTTTGTGCAGTCTAGGTTTCTGGCTGTATATGCATGAGATTTGTTCAATGTTGACCAAAGCACAACAGTCTCGAAGAAACATAAATTGCATCTCCTTTACAGCACTAAAATTCATTTTAATTTCAAGGAAATGTTGCCCTTAGGGACCCTTATTATTGTTTGATCATACCATTTCCGAGAAAATATATGGCAAACAAAATATTTAAGTTTTGGGCCTAGTGGGCCTAACCCTCTTTGTGCCTGAAGAAAATAGTAATTGAAATGAAAAATAACTGGGGCCAAATGACTGTCTTACCACTACCAAATTACATGTAAACAGCATCAGTAAAATGATTTTTTTCAACTTCTCCATCACTCACGGTGCGATTTGAGGTTCGTTCGGCTCATCGGTTCTAAACTTTTCCCGCGTTTTTAGAATGCCTCGGATTGCAAAAGAGGCTCACATTCTTCCGCACTGTTTCAATGGAAAGATATAGACTCGATTACATGTCGTAGTTTCGCTTTTTGCCTTTTTGCCTGAACTGATATCGCTACAACTACGACTATTCCCAAACGCTTGCAGAAACGGTAAAGTTCCGTACTGATTCTATTTGAAACCTTTCCGCTGCTTCATCAAAAAGTTCGATTGAGCAGGGTTGGAGCTTCTATCACTATGGTGTACATTCGAACATTCTACAAAATGTATCAATCTGTCGTTCGATTCGCATTCTTTTTTAGAATGTAGCTATGGGCCTAAATCACTTGCTACTTTTTCCTCACAACCACTGGGTCTAAAATGCCTTAAAAATCAGTTTTCTAGAACTGCTGTACTATCAAATTAGGTATTAGTACTTCGGTAAAGGATCATTCTTGCCACAAAAGAAAAAACCGCCTTGCTCTAAGGCACATGCTGATCGGTAGACGACGGGGCGACAGAATCCTGTCGCCGATTGAAATTTTTGCCGTTTTTACAGCTCTATTTCCATAAGGCTCTCAGTGGAGCGATAACAACAACAACAATTCAACTCAATGGGATGAGCGTAACTTGAGGGTCCTTATGGTAGTGAGGCTAGGAAAGATGGCTGTGTGTTTGTCAGAGCCTCTAGTCAAAATGTAATAAGTTTTGAGTGAATGCTCCACTACCATGAAGTTACAGTGACTGTGGTAAGATGTTTTGCTATGGAGATGCTTCTGCTTTTATTTCTCAAGACAGAAAAATGTAAATCTATTGTTGAACTGAATAGCCTGAGATCAGGCTCTCTGGTAGAGAAGCTATGCAGCATGAAGGAAAAGCTGATCATCCTGCCAAAAAAGCAAACCGTGTCAGGCTTCCAATCAGAGAAAATGGAGTTACTGATGTAAAATGGCTTTTCCAATTGCAATGTATCACCAGTTACCTTGGAAAAGGAAACATGACTCCTACAAGGAGAATGCACAAGTCTTGCTGTTCTTGCCTTTGAATGTGTCTCAAGGGTGCTGGGTTCTGCCCTCCCTTCTGCACCTGCTTTTAGATTTAGCCGGTGGCTTCCTAAGTGTTTACTATAAGCAAAAGAGTTATGACTGAATTTTATACATATCAAGTGAGGCATTGACTTTGTCCAAAGAAAGATTTTTACACCACAGACATTTTTACACCACAGACTGTTTTGGTCTCAAGAAGCAGAGAAAGGAAGGGCCAGGTCGAAAACACGGAACTCTCGGAAATCTCGGAACTCTTGGAAATCACACATTCTGAGGTTTCCTCGATTTCCTACAGTTCCGTGTTTTCGAGTAGACATAGGCTATACTCGAAAACACGGAAATGTTTAAAATGCACGGTGGTAGCGTTATAAAAGCCATACCAATTTGAATAGCGTTTTGCCTTACTTTTTTCATGCATGACTTGAGCACACAATAAAAGAAAACACGATGAGAGAACCTTTTGATGCACAGCTGATTATCTTCTCATTAACGCTCAAATTTACGCATCACCAGCACTGAAAACGGTTGGATCGTCAAGACGATCTGCCGCAGCACCTCCACAGAATGTTCTCCTATTGTCAATCTAACTACCCTGACAATACCGAGTCCTGCAATGTTCTTTTTGTTGAGCTAGAATCTCAGTTTGAGCCTTCCACGTTTTTGTTTTCCATACACCATTCCTATTCAAGCATAGATGACATTAACATCAACATACAGTATTCATTTACATCTTGTTCCGAGATATCCGAGACTCCGAGATTTCCGCGTTTTCGAATATGCCCTATGTCTACTCGAAAACACGGAACTCTAGGATTTCTCGG
Organism: Aurelia sp. 4 Dawson et al 2005; assembly: GCA_964019985.1. Lineage (NCBI taxonomy): Eukaryota > Metazoa > Cnidaria > Scyphozoa > Semaeostomeae > Ulmaridae > Aurelia > Aurelia sp. 4 Dawson et al 2005. The sequence goes on along the minus strand of OZ026494.1, from coordinate 9,465,458 downwards.
AAATCTCGGAACGAGTTATTTTTTTTGCAAAAAGCACATACGTATTTCGTATGATAATCATTTACTTCGATAACCTGGTCCAGGACCATTCAGTAACCGCTATTCAAAGGAGCATGTCAAATGCACTCCCGATTCTCCCGATAGTCTCGTACACCTGCAAGCGTACAAATGCATTTACTTCCCCCTCCCACTCCCGATTATCTTCGGGATGTACTGAGAAATACCGAAACTGATCTTTCGCCACCTTTACAAAAAACTAACAGTGGGCTCTTGCCACCTTTAAGGAAAGAGTCAAAACCGTTGTAATTTGCAGATGTTTTTGCCACGGTCGCTGAAAAGCAGTTCACATGGACTGACGGGTCCAACCTATACGAATAAAATGTACGAATAAATGAACTTACCGTGCAATGAAAAAAGGGAGGAATACGTGTACATACAGTATGATATAAGAATAATAGGCAGTTCATTTTTTTCTATTTTTAAATATCAGAACTGAAATGCCAACTGCTGACAAATAAGTTTACGTAAAATGATATTATGAAATGATTTGATTATGCATATAATACAAGTGATAGAAGTCTTCAAGAATTAAATTTTTCATTGATTATGCGTTATAGCGATGAATGAAGTTTTCTCATTTTCTGGACCGACTGCAAATAGATAAATGATAAAAATTATTATCATTGCATTGTTATGAAACATCCAAGGCAAGATGTTCGTCGGCTGAAAAACAACTCGTTCCAAGATTTCCGAGAAATCCTAGAGAGTTCCGTGTTTTCGAGTAGACATAGGGCATATTCGAAAACGCGGAAATCTCGGAGTCTCGGATATCTCGGAACAAGATGTAAATGAATACTGTATGTTGATGTTAATGTCATCTATGCTTGAATAGGCATGTTGTACGGAGAAAGAAAACGTGGAAGGCTCAAACTGAGATTCTAGCTCAACAAACAGAACATTGCAGGACTCGGTATTATGGAGTGCCAATGCTGACAACAATACTTTCTGCAAACCTTGTGTACTTCTCAGAAAAAACATACTTCCTTTCAAGGTTTCCGCATGCTTTATCCGCATCTATTTTTCTTTTATTGTGTGCTGAAGTCATGCATGAAATAAGTAAGGCAAAACGCTATTCAAATTGGTATATGGCTTTAATAACGCTACCACCGTGCATTTTAAACATTTCCGTGTTTTCGAGTATAGCCTATGTCTACTCGAAAACACAGAACTCTAAGAAATCGCGGAAACCTCAGAATGTGTGATTTCCGAGAGTTCCGAGAGTTCCGAGATTTCCGAGAGTTCCGTGTTTTCGACCTGGCCGAAAGGAAGTGCATATATGATAATGACATTATGAATTTGATGATAATTCAGAATCAAGTTTATTGCACCCCGTGACTAGTCTTACATACATCATATGAGAAAACAGTAAACAGCAGTCTTATTACTTGAAAATATTTGGTTTTGATTGAAGGGCCTTTTCTCAAAATTCGCTGACTATATTTTAAAATAACCCCCCTTTTTTATAAGTCCTAGGTCTTAGGATTTGAAAATTTTTTTACCCCTTTCTCAGTGAATTTACAGACAAGCTTGCGTATCACTTTTTATATACAAGTGCACCCGCCGGGGTGTGAATAGATTTGCCCCAAGCCCATTCTGTGGTCTGTCAGTGTTTGGTGTGAATGAAATTTACTCCAGCAAACCATGAAATGAAGAACTGGGGCAGATAATGTTTACCAAAGACAAAATTTGATTGACATCCTAATACAAAGTGATTAACACTGGCAAACAAAAGAAAGTCTGTGCCCGCTTGGTCAAGTCATATCCAAAGTCAGAACTGGTTGACTTACGGCAAACAGTTTCCTTGAGACATTGAAGCAACAGCCAGCGTGCATGCAAGTTATGGAATCAAAAGCTGTATTGCAGAATTAGTTTGGCCTGAACTGTATTCCTATGGCTGGAACTGTCCAGGATTCCCCAATCTGTAGATTCGTAGCCTTTCTCAGTAGGACGAACTGATATCGATGAGCGTTATCCCACTGAGATTTTTTAGCAGCAGTCCCAAACTTTCACATTTAATCTGGAGCTATTGCCATATTTTGCAGATGTTCTCTGCTTCACTTTATTGAAGTGTTTCAAATTCAGTTCAGAGTTGTCTCTTGTAGTTTCTCAATGAGTATAGGAACAAGAATCGTCCTTCCCCACATAGAAATAGCTTCAGTTGAATGATCCATCGTATGCAGCATTGCGTCAATACCCCTGTTTTCAAGAGAACAGATTTTCTTCCAGTAGCAGCTTTGGTTGCTAAACAGAGCAATCGTGTTTACTAATATGATAAAACCTAAAACGAAATTCTGATAAAATATCATTCAATAGGTTTCTATGGGAACGCGATGGAAAAATTCCGGACAGCTTGTCCAGGACTATGACAAGCAAACTCAGATAAAATGAGGAGGCGCGACGAAGTCGAATTGAGCAGCTCTATTCACTTATAGCACGTGGAGTAGATAACCACAATGTCAGATAGAATTACGGCTTTTTATTTTGGAATTTGACCAAACATCAAGCCAATAATTATGAGAACTGGTATGGCATACATTTGCCCGATCAAAGTTGAAAATTAGTTTGGAACGCTCTGTATATCTTAGACTGCCTTCACACGATGCCCGCACGTTTTTAAAACGGTGAAAAATGAGACCGGTAGGCCTCCCGTTCACATGAAAACGGCAAATTTTTTCCCGACAGATTTTGAAAGTGATAGATTCTGAAAACGGAACTCTAACCACCACATTTTGTAAACGGTATCGTGTAAGCACTCGAAAAGGAAACAATCTTTGACGCTTTCAAATCGAAGCTGATCGATTTTGAGGCAACGGTGCTCTTTCCTTGTCATCACGTTATTGGGGAAACTATAACGAGTTTGTAACTTTGAAATGTCCTATCGTTTTCAAATTGTTCCGGTATTGTGTGGATGCTAGCTCAGATTTGCTACCGTCACATTTTTCACAGTTTTCAAACTGTGCCGGTGTCGTGTGAACGCATTTCAGAATGGCGTGTCTTTCTTCACAGATTTTCCAATGATTGATAATTCTAATAAGGAGACAATGAATTGAATTACCAACTGCAAGCGTTGCGCAACACGCAGACTTTATCAAAACGGATATTAAAGATTCTTTTATCGTAATTCTCGAATTATTTGACACAATTTTCATCTTCCCTACATCTCAGCAACCAGTTAAGGTTAAGCTTCGAAATGAGACCTCGAACTCTTCTCCGCTGAGTGACGTAGCTTGTCAGAAGTGCGACCATAATGGGCGACGCCTGCCGAATAGGCCATTTTCACATCCATCTTCAAACCTTCAGAAAATTCCTATGTAGAGTTGATTAATCTGATTCAAACTTTCACAAGTTTTTCTCAGTTAGTTGGTGTTGTTGCCAGTTCACTCGGTTTTCTCATTCAAAACCTCTTCAAGGATATAATTCAGCCTCCGTTCATACTGTTCCGTTTTTATATGAAAATGGAGCAAAACTTATCCGTTTGTGCCATGCGTTGCGTTCACATTGCTCCGCTGTGAAAATGGAGCTTTTCGAAATAAATTTGAAAACTGTGCGTTTTGAAAACGATCCGCTTTCAGTATGAACCCCAGAAATTGAGGCATGTTGTAAAAACCGGACCCTAGGACCATAGGACCCCTAAGACCCCTAGGACCACTAAGTACTGAAGATGAAAAGGACCCTTAACACCAGAGGGGCATCACCACACACAAACAATTGACCGATGTCATCAAGTACCAAACAAGAGGTCACGTATCGTAAACTTCCCCTCTTGTATCCCATGAACTTCCGCTCCTATAAAGCAATACCAAGAATCAAGCAGACAGCTTGCAATATAGCACGACGGGGGAGGCTCCAAATATTCTCTAAGATAGTTAACACATTGAGTGCTGAGGATCGTCAAAGACTGAAACTTTGTAAAAAGTCACCGGAGGCCGAGGGTTAACATTCTGTTTTCACGTGAAACAAAGGAGGATGACAAGATCATTCATTTTAATGACATAAGTTTTAGTTTTATTCGTTTGAATTATACATCTTTGCTTGAAACACTTCGCATCTCATATCCAAAACTTGACATTTCTTTACTTTAACTTCAGATCGTGACTTTGTTAATATTCTTCGTAGCGGCTACGGCAGCTCTCATGGGCTGCTTCTTATCAGGCAAATGAGTGTCCACCCCAAACGAAGTTCGCGACCAATTCCCTTTCAATTGCAAAACTTGATATACTTGATACACCGGAAAAACTCTAAATAAAGCGCTCTCCTTCAACTCTTTGTTTCATCTTTCTTGGCGAAGAGAGACGCGAAAAGTGATCTGAAAACCTTTCTATTTCATCATATGAGTCCACTTCGACCAAAATCCAAAGCAAGCCACCCAAAGCTAAAAATGAAATTGCTGCAAGGTACTTGGCCATGTTCAAGGGGAATGACGGGCCAGAGTCTATACAGGATGAAAAGCTTGTGGGGATTTGCCTTACAAATATGATGGCAAACATAGGTATCTTCTGTAATATGTTTTGCTCCCCCGTCGCACTATTTTGAGAACTCTCTGCATGGTTCCTGGCATTGATTCATACCAGCAGAAGTTAATTGGATGGAAGAGGGGAAGTTGCGATATGCAACCTACTTTTTGATAGCTTGATGACATTGACCTATTGCTTATGTGTGGTGATGACCCTCTGGTGTTAAGGGTCCTTTTCATCTTCAGTACTTAATGGTCCTAGGGGTCTCAGGGGTCCTAGGGTCCTAGGGTCCGGTTTTTACAATATGCCAGAAATGGAGGCGTTTGAAAACACCTCACATTCCTTGTTAATAAGCTGTTGATTACTATGACATTTGAAGTCACGATTGGTGCCTTCTTGATAGCTATCAAAAAAGGCTTTATTTTGAAAACACCACCTTTGCTGGAGCAATGTGAACGCCTATCGTTCCATAGCGCGTTTATCTGAAACTGAGCAATGTGATCGGGCAGCGTTTTCATCAACCACAGTGGGTGGAAACGAAAACCGAGCAGTGTGAATGTAGCGTCAAATGTTTGCGACGACATGGGGATAATGGGCGACCCTACTGAACAACATGACGTAAGGCAAAGCAAAAAGTGATAATTCAATTCTCAATTTTGCAATGCAACTATTAGAACTATTGGCTTGAAGTGTTATAAGATTCTGATAAAAGTCACCTCTAGTGCTAGGGACGCTCTTAAATAATTGAGAATCATTTTGTGTCTTGTAAATTGATCATTGAGGTTGTCTAGCTACTGCACGGAAAAAGCTCATACAAGAATATCTAGTGAAATCATGAAGCGTTATGATTGTTTTAATCAGGTTAGTTCTGAGTTCTGAAGTGGATAAGGCATGTCAACGATCATGTATGACTGCACATATCAAGTAAGGTAGTTTCCATCCTAACTTGAATTACAGCATCAAGGCAATTCGCTGAAATGGCTCTAAATAGTAGTTCATAAATTTAGCAAGCGAGGAACAAGATCTGCGACGATAATCATTTTCATCATCATTATTCTGTGTCGAGAACAAATCCAAGTTTTGAAAATGAATCCACGTCGAAACCAATCGAATATGATGTAAGCATGATTACTCATTGCTGTCAAACCATGCATGCATTTTGACATGCAGAATGGCAAGCCATCGTGAAGTGGAGTGCATGGTTTTTGAGGTCATGGGATCTCTTGGAATTGTTTTAAATTCCGCCCAACTTGCTGTGATGATTCGACGTAAAAATACCAAATCGCCGTTTGATATCTCAATTCTTGGACTATGCACTGCTGATTTGATTACTGCTGTTATGTGGCTTTTACTATACGTTGGCAGACACCTTTTGCTGAATAAGGTCGTGGCAATTAACGAAGAATACCTTGACATCTTTTCCGACGCTGGATTAAATCTATCCTTTGCCTCGTCGCTCCTTCACACTCTTTTCATTGCTGCGCAGCGTTCATTTGCAGTTTTCTTTCCATTCAAATTTCGAATCTATTGCACAAAACGTCGCTGCGGTTATTGCCTTTTGCTCATTTGGATGATGTCCATGTTGGTCTCATTCCTCGTAACGTATTTCCAAAAGTTCATCATAATGTCGATTGTGATTATCGTTTGTGGGTGTTTGCTTGTTGTTTGCTATGCAATACTATGCTGTGCTATCAACAGGCAAAGTACCATTTTGGCATCTGTTTCCGCACACAATCGAAGGGAAAACAATCATAAAACAGTGGCATACTGTGCATTTGTAACAATGGCATTTGTCTTATGCACTGTTCCATTCGCTCTTTATATAGATGATCTCATCATAATCAAAAGCTTTTACCTTCGAAGCTCGTTGAAATGGCTAATGCTGCTCAATGTCATAATTGACTCATTGCTATATTTCCTATTCCGTCGTAATGAAAAAATGACGTGTTATTCCGCTCTTTGTGGTTGTTACTGCTCACCAAGACCTGAAAGGCGCGAAGGTAATGCCAACATGGAGTCCGGGGGGACATCTGGTGATGTACAACTGGAGGAAATTCCTGCAAGCCCTTATCCTGGTATAAGAGGATGTGTAAATGCTAGTTATATCCAGGGTCCATGAAAAGAATGACATCACGGAAGATTTGATGACATTGGCAAGGATGCCCTTGTCTTCGTGCAGGAAAATGTATTGATGCTAATTTTGTCTATGATTTACGACAGGAATGCCGACAAGGAACCAGGGAAAAGATTTCAAGATTTGAATACTGTAGAACTGATTGAGAAGCAAGGAAGCTCTAATTTTAGTAAAAGGAGATGCATTAATGCTACCTTTGTCCAAAGACCAAAGCCCATGAAATGAATGCTAACAGGGAACCAGGGAAAAGAGATTTGGCAATGTAAATGACATAGAACTGACGGAGATTCATGGAAGCTCTAATTTTAGTAAAAGGGGATGTATTAAAGCTACATTTGTCCAAAACCCATGAAAGGAATGCTAACAGGAAACCAGGGAAGAAAGATTTGGCAATGCAATTGATGTAGAACTGACAGAGAAGCTAGGAAATCATTATTTTGGTACAAGTGGACGTGTTGTTGTTAGCTATGTCCAGAGCCTATGAAAAGAATGCCAACAGGAAACCAGGAGAAAGATTTGGTAATGCGAATGATGTGGAGCTGACGGAGAAGCATGGAAATCCTCATTTTGGTACAAGTATTGTTATCATTATTATCAGTTTGTTTTTTTAAGTTGGCAACTTACATAGCTATAACAAGTAAAAAAGCTAATTCAAGCCAACAAAGTAGATATGTTGTTGCTAGTTATGTCCAGGGCCTAAGAAAAGAATGCCAACAGGAAACCAGGAGAAAGATTTGGTAATGCGAATGATGTGGAGCTGACGGAGAAGCATGGAAATCCTCATTTTGGTACAAGTATTGTTATCATTATTATCAGTTTGTTTTTTTAAGTTGGCAACTTACATAGCTATAACAAGTAAAAAAGCTAATTCAAGCCAAAAAAGTAGATATGTTGTTGCTAGTTATGTCCAGGGCCTAGGAAAAGAATTCCAACAGGGAACCAGGAGAAAGATTGGTAATACGAATGATGTGGAGTTGATGGGGAAGCATGGAAATTCTTAATTTTGGTACAAGTGGATGTGTTGTTGTTGTTATGTCAAGAGCCTATGAGAAGAATACCAACAGGGAGCCAGGGGAAAGATTTGGTAATGCGAATGATGTGGAGCTAAAGGGGAAGCATGAAAATCTTTATTCTAAGCGATCCTGAGGCAAAGATATCATGATTCTTTAGAACTAGCCTTTGGAGCTCGGGGCCTCTCATGTTGATATATGTGTGAAAACTTGTTTTCTGTAAATTTGAACAGCATGCTTGACAGTTTGCTCGCATGTCAAGATCTTTCTTTTGGGGAACTCCAGACAGTAAATCTTCGTGCATATATTTATGATAGATCTCTTGCTGTTTTTCTTTTGCCACTGCTGATACACCCCAAACTTGAATCCGTTCACGCGAGGACGCAGTCGTTCAGTTTCATATGGCTCCCTTTCAGAAACCCAAAAGCTGCAATGCTTCCAATGCTCTAGACTTGCGTTCACACGGAGCTGCCACAAATAATGCCATTCCATTCCAAAGAGTAAAACACTAAAGGGGCCAAAAAGACCTCTCTCACAAAGAGAAACTGTCAGAACATTAAAAGAGTCGAGTGTTCTAACAGAGGAGCCTGGAGCCCAGGAGCCTTGAGCCCGTTGAGCCCAGGTGCCCTAGAGCCTAAGAGCCTTGAGCCCAGGAGCCTTGAGCCCCTAGAGCCTAGGAGCCTTTGAGCCCAGGAGCCTAACAGCCGTAGCGGCCAAGGGGTGTCAGGAGCCCAGAGGCAAGTTGCCTTTCCATAACGCGAGGTAGGCCCAGGGGGCCACTCAGCACATGCACATACGGAAGGATAAGTCCGATATATTTGGGTCAGATCAGAATATTGCCAAAAGTGATATTTTAGGGTCCACGAAAAATAAAACTATGTTCATGGTATGTTTTTACACAAAACATCGTTATACTGATATTTCTGGGTTCGTTGGAGGTAATCCTGACTTCTATTTGCATTGTTTCAAGATATTATATGTTCATGTACAGGTTTCTGAGTATAAAATGAGCTGATATTTTTGGGTTGCAATGAAGCAGAAGTGATATCATTGGGTTGCCTGAAAATTTCTTGGACTGAAGGTGAAGGTGAAGGTGAAGTTGCGTTTTTCAGCGCCAAGCGCTGGGATCGCAGAAATAGAGCAGACCTAATCGAGTCCGCGACCCCTTGTCATGACGCTCAAGTGGTGGGCTCTACCGGGATTCGAACCCACTCCACCTGACTATTCTGGCTGCAATGTCAGAGGATTACACCACGGCGCCACAACACCTTCTCTGACCCCCCTATATGGGTATGTGTATGTGTATGTGGTGGGTGCTCCCCGGGAGTTTCTCTTGAATTCTCTACCGGTTACACAAACTCCCATCTCTACACTTCTATTTTCATTAGGCCAAACATTATGTTCTGTTGTTATATACTCAATAGAGTTGCAACAACATAACACAATTTATGGCCCAAGGGAAACAGAGATGTAGAGATGGGAGTTTGTGTAACTCTCGGGGGGGGGGAGTATCTCGACCTATCATCTGACGGGGACGTGCCATTTTGCCCGAAAAATTGGTACCCATAATTCCGTAAATTCTGGTGGATTTTAGGGTCATAATTCCGTAAATCGAATGAAAATCTGGGCTATAATTCCGGAAATTATGAAAAATCCCCTGAAAAGGATACCCATAATTCCGTTAGATGTCTAGAAATTGTGAAAAAGATACCCATAATTCCGTAACGGTTTGAAAAAAGTACTCCTAAAAATGGCACGTTCCCGTACGATGAAAAGTACTAAGTTACCCCCCCCCCCCCCCCCGAGTTGTAACTGATAGAGGATTCAAGAAAAATTTAACTCAGCTAACTGGCATTGCTGATAGGTATGATTAAACCTGAGTGCTTTTGTGTGTATTGCTGAATCGTGCAAGTAATACTGAACCATTCTCCGCCACCTGTGTACAAACCATCTGAATGTATTAACACAGCGTCCCTCATGAAAATCAACCCTGCCTGTAAAATAGCAGCATATTCTCCCTGTAGATATTTTTTTGTTTGGCTTCTTTTAGTACAGTCTGTATATGGACATTTAAAAGAATTGCTTAAAGATATTTACTAGATTTGACAGCTTCAATGGTGCCCTTAAAATCTACGAAAGATCTGAGCATTAAAGGTGATCTGAGGTGAAAATTTTTATTGATGCAAATGGATAGCATTTTTGAATGATAAGGAATGTCGTTTATCATTTTGTGATACCTTGTTTCATTTTCGATTTATACACTATTTTGTATGATTGGCTGATGACGTCATTTTGTTTGCAAAAAGTAATGAAAATGTGTGAGGCTGGCTATGTTTCCTAAAGGAAATTGACTCCAAGAACATTTCTTAAATTGGCATGCCTTTCTAAACATCATATCAGTCCATGAAACAATTTCTATTACATTTATTCAGCTCAACTTAAATGTCTCCGACAACTGTAACCTTACAAAGCTTAGATACAACTATGTTCCAGTACATCATCCTAGCAATTTGCAAACAAAATGGCGTCATCAACTGAAACTTTATATCAGTGGATAACTTGAAAACGAAAAGAGATATCAAAGAAACTTAAACAGGAGTCATTATCATTCGACAGTGCCATTACTTTGAATCAATAAAAATTTTCGCTTCAGATCAATTTTAAATATCTTTACAAAATCCAATTCTGCCGCACTTTTTACGAGGACTATCTAAGGGTTCCAGGCCCAATGGTCCGTATTTCATGCGTTGCCCAGTGTGAATTCCATAGAAATAGGAGGGCTAGAATGCGCGGTCTATTGTTCTGCTATATTTTTCGCGGCACAACTATGGGCAGTCAAGATGGCGGACGTTGGTTGGCAGAAGCTGCGAGTGGTGGTGTCACAACATCGTACATATGAGGGACTTTTGACGAATTCCCGTGTAAATAAAGGCACAATGATGTTCTAAGGGTAGAAGGCCAACAGTTACAGATCAATCTATGTAAGTATCAATATCGTTCGCCTATTTGTTGTCGTTGCTACGGAATTTCTTTGCTGTATTTTTAGGCCTTGTTGTAAAACGGCGGAGAGATGCTCGCTACTATTTCAATGCAAACGCACCGCTCACAAAGCTGCTAGACATCGATTTGAATGCAAATAAAATAAAATTGAATCATTCACGATCCTCCTAAATAGCTCTGGATTAACCTTACGACTAAGTCTTCGAAGCAAGGGCTGGAGGCTGCTGGGGAGAAAAAGTTGATCAAAGGTAATGGGCCTAGGCCTACCGTGTGCAATGTTAGGAGGTGAAATGTGGAAATCAGACTCACCGATCCTGGAGACACAAGACACCAATGCTTTCACGTCGTTGACTACTGCTTAAAAATACCAACCACGGTGACATCAAAAAGTCTCAGAGTTCAATTCAATGCATTGACCAAAGATTACGAAATTCCCTATGACTATCATTTTCCCACACCCTACATATACTTATTTAATTATATTCATCACATAGCAGATATATAGCTAGTGTTCCTATCAATGTTCGAATGATATTAAATATTAAGCTTAGATTCTTGCTGATATGATTAAAATGAACAATTGCTTATCAAAGGTTTGGCATTTCCTCCATCCCTCACTACTTTACCCAGGTTACTTAACCGCCGCCTGGTACTCGGCGTTACCTCATGAAAAGATAAACAGTTGTTCATTCATTTTGAAATAAAATCAATTTTGTGAGTTTACGCCTCTTTGATGCCTTATTGTTTTTGAGAATTCTCTCTGTAAATACCCTTCCAAACTGATGATAAAAAATAATGAGATACTGTTTGACAATTTCCTTGATGATAATTGTAATATGGTCATCTCTTAGACTTTGATCTAAAATATGGCATTCCTTGCTATGCTCACTTATTGACTGAAATGCATCATTCTTCATTGCAGACAAAACATCTGACAAGATCTGAGCATTAGTTTCTTTGGACAAGGACGCCCATTTACACAATGCAAGGCGTGCTTTTCTGTCAACACAGTTAACAACCTTGTATACGGAGCTTGATGGTATCAGCAATTCACCATACTTTTTGCATGATAGAAGTGAAAGATGACCATTATGAAAACTTTGTGCAGTTTCAGAGCTTACGTGTAATGCTGCAGCACAGTCAGGACAATCTATAAACTCAAGCAACTTCTTAACAATGTATCCAGAGATGTAATGTAAGACATCTGAGCGCCAAATGGTGGTTGATAACAAGAGATTTGATACTCTTGAGTCAACTTTACTCATCTCACTTTTATCATTAGTGGAGACATTAATGCAGTTCGCAGTAGAAGGAGACTCAATCTTATTTTTCAAGAGCAGTTGTCTGATTGCATATTTGAACTGCAATGCTGTTGGATTGTTGTTCCATCCAAACCGACTTCTGATTTTGGCAAAATACATCTCCAACTGATCTTGTGAAAAACGATAGGTCAAAACATATTCAAATGGTGTTTCAGCTCGTTGTAGTAGATTTTTGCTAATCCTCAATATGGATAGTGCTGATATGTAAAATCCGATCACAAACATTTTTCGTGGACCGGATATCAGTGTTAGACCATTGGCATCTTTCAAAAACTTTAACGTTTCAATGCCACTTTTCAGATAGCCCTCAACTTCAAGCATATTTTCAAGAGTAATTGGTTTTTTATAGTTCTTGCCAAACTTACTTTTACTGTTCAAGATATCAAACAAGTTATTCATAAGTAGAATAAAGTCACTTGTTGGTTTGCTATCTTTGAATTCTTTAAGTTTTAAATTCCTTAAGAATGTTAAAGCTGCATACACAGAATGGCTTAATGTCTGAGCAGCAACACTCACTTTCATTTTGTGATTTTGCCATTGAACATGCTTGGCTTTTAATTTGTTCCCAAGATGGAGGATGTCCTTTTGTTGGGCTTTGTGAAGCTCCCTTATGTATTCCCAAGATATTTTCTCTCCACCAGAGGTAACAAAGACTTGCATGTCAGCAAATGCATTTCTTGCAAGTTTTAGCATGTGGCAAATATCTAAGATGACATAAATTTTGCCTCCTGGCATTGCAGGGTGATCAAAAGATCCATCTAGGTTTTTTATGTCACATCCAAACTTAGTTGCCATGCCAAGATTTTTAGGGGCACCATCAAAAACAACAGCATGAACATCAGCCCCTTTTTCTGTTAATTTTTTTATAGCCTCAAAGACTAATTGTTTTAGAATTTCACCATTGAGACAGTTTGTTAAGAAGTAAGCAATTGGAACAAACCATGGCTTCTGAAGACCACATGCCATGATAACAAGTGCATTTGTAGCCTCAGTGTCAACTTCTTCTGCTTTTATTCCTCCATAGTCTACTTGGCCAATGAATTTGGAGGTTTTCTGGTCCCATTGGACTTGCTTTTTTATGCTCATTTCGTCAAGTAAAATTATGGAATCTTTTTGGCCTTCTGTGACTTTCTGCTCAATGTAATCAAAAGGTTTTTCAAGGAAACCTGGCTCACAATTTATGTTAACACACCACGATCTTATAGTTGCAGGGTGTGGTAAATGAAGAGCTTTCCTCACAAATTTATATGCTCTTGGGCTGTAAAAATGGAGGGTTAAAGCAAATTCTTTGATTTCTTCCGAATATCTTGAACCAGCTGATTTCTCAACATTTTTGCATTCATTTCTAAAAAGGGCAGTCGCCATATGGCCAAAGTTTTCATTTAATGTTTGAGCTAAGTCTTCATTCAGTAATTTGCATGCTTGCAATTTTGAGATCAAGCCACAAATTTTTTTTTCGAGTCGTAGATTTTTCTTTTTTAAGTTTCTTAATTTGTCATTTTTTTGTTTTAGTTTTTTGCGATATTTTGCTTCCAATTTTCTAGGTGAGATTTTATAAGCATATGTATGATCATGAATTGATGTTTCTTTTGGATTTGGCTTCTTAATCTTTTGTAGTGGGAAAGCCGATGCAGATTGTGAATTTTGCCTTTTACAAGGGGAACGCCTTAATTTGGTTGTTTTTTTCAAATGATCAGGAAAATTAAAAACTGTTGGGACTGCTTCTTTTTTCAAGTACTTCTTGCCGATAGATTCAGATGGGTTCAGGGATGGGGGAAAATGATAGTCACTTGGGAGGAAGTGCTTCTCACAAATTCTTTCATTGCGTGTTGGCTGCCAATCTTTACGATGCATTGCAAGGACCCATTTCTTAAGCAATGCTGCATTATCGTGAGGAAACCTGAAATCAGACCAGCTTGAAATATTTCTTCGTTTTTTGGAAACAGTTGCATCCCAAAAACTTATTTGGGGATGGTGTCCAGTGTATTTGCCAGTAAGAAGTTGGGGATCTTACATGTTTACCCCAGAAGACATATCAGTCAGACACAACAGAATTATATTTAATGATTTGATAATGTCAACAGAGGTAAAATGGGTAGGCTGGGGGATAAAATAGGTGATGCTGATGGCAAGAGCAGTGGGTTATCAAACTGTTAAACAATATTTCCAAGAGTTAAGTTCTTGACATAGCTTATTTACGTTTGCTCCTTGCAGACTTTAACCCCAAGCTGGCCCACTCCCGGCCCACTTAAGCCCTGTTCACTGCAGATCTCCTGAAACTGAAAGGCTGCAAATCCCTTCTATCTGATCTAAACCATTTTAGAGCTCATAGATCACATTTCACCATATCAGCGAGAAGGAATGAAGAAATAATAATTATTCCAGGCCAGCAAATGCGACCGGCCTAAAATCTTACCGGTGAAAAGCGAGATTTTTCTCGCCAGGAGCAAGATCTTTCTTTAATCTCCATCTGTTTTCGCAGCCAAAAGCCGCGCAAGAAATAACCATCTTATTTTCAGTTTCAATCGAAGAAAAACCAAGGATTTTGACGAAAATAGCGCTGCAATAACTGTTCAGCCTGGTCTAACATCTGTTTACGCACTGAGGTTCACAACAAACGGCCCACGCTTTTGCCAACCAACGTCAGCCATATTGGTTCCGCATAGTTGTGCCGTGCCACGTGATCAACCACGCATTCTAGCCCTCCTATTTCTATGGTGAATTCGCTCGACAAGCTTTGTTTGCTCTAGCGTAAAAAACATGGAACACGGTGCTGTATTACCCTATAATTACCCTGGGTACCACACTCTCTCGAAAAAGAAGTAGCATTTTCTTTTTCAAACGAGTCTGGTATGCAGGGTATCCTATAATATACATTTGATCAAATTTCATGGCCTTCCGATGCTTAGATTTTCTTGGACTTTTGATATGCTATAAAGTCTGTTTCTTTTGTAAGTCTGTTTCACATTTGATGTTAAGCACAAAAAGGGTCAACGAAATTCTTTTTCCAAATCGCTATTATTTCTGACCTATGATATCGTTAACTCAACCCTGACCCAACAGCATACGTTTCCCATCATGCGTCTATGCTGGCCTGACATCCAATGTGGAACAGACTCCATTATGTGTTAGTATCTAATCTTAATTTATTAATTGTTTTTTTTGCATGTCTTTATATTAACGGCCACAGGGTAGTCATTGTCTTTTGCTCCTTGTGGTCTTGTCCCTGTAGTGTTGTATTGTTGTAGAGTAATTAGAAAGTATAGTAGAACGTAGATGCAGCATGTATTGTAATTTTTATATGGATATAAAAAAATATGCTATAAAGCGTCGTTGAAGAATAGTTTGCGGCAAAAAAGATTGTTTTGCAATTTCTTTACATTCCACTAGCATTTGCCTTTCATTTTACTGGACTATTCGTAGTCTTGAAAATGGGAAGGTGTGGTCTTGAAATGCTGCCTGTGAAAGACTAAACTCTAAAACCCCCAAAAAAGTAAGAAACGTCAGCACTGGGAAATATAAGTTAAAGAAATTATTCACTTCGACAAACGAAATGCTAAGACATGGTTTTCTACAAAGGAACAGGCAGTGAACACGAAGACTGTTATGAAACGTTAAGAAACTCTTAGGAACTCCAGGTACTGCAAATCTGATGATTTTAAGAAACTTTCAGCACTGGCTGAAATTTTTAGTTTCTTATAAACAAAAATACATGAATCCCTAAAGTCAGTGGCGTAACGCAGTTTAGGGCACCTTAGTTAAAAAACTAAGGGCCCCCGACCCAAAGGGGCCCTCAGCAATTAATTTCTTCTGTTATCTATTTTCGAATATACATTTGAGTGAACCTTTTAAAGTTAATGTTTTGTGAAAATGGACGTGTTCTCAAAATTTTCCTTGGAGTTTGCTCCCCAGGCTCCCTCATTTCCTGCCTCCCCCACAGATTGGCCCTAGCCTCGATGCTGGCTTGGACACTGCATATGTTGACAGTAGATCATTGCACTTGTTTTATCTTGCCTGCACAACTTATTTACTCCAAGTTTAAATTGGACATGGCACTATTTATGTTTCTATCATATCAGTTACAAATGTTTTTGTGGCGGGGGGGGGGCTGAAGTAACAAGATCTCTAAGGGCCTCGACTGTCTCCGTTTCGCCACTGCCTAAAATTTACAATTTTAGAAGGGTTTGGTCTAAGCAATTCTTTCCTGAAGAAATCTCTGCCCACTAATTTCTTCAGTGGTCTTGTGATCTGACTGTCTCAAATAAACCAGACTATTCTAAGAGGTATATAAAGAGCTGCGTGCAAAAATTCACTAGGCATCGGGCAGTCATTTGGAAGCTCCTGAGTCCAGTACGTATGTAGTCCACTTTTTCCTGTTGGACAAAAGGTTGTGTTATTGCGACACAACTTATTGAAACCACAATGCAACAAACAAAGCAACTCTGACTAAGTCGACAGCCCGACAACCATATCACAGTCTGCGAAGAAGCTAATAACTGGTGGTTGCTGCACAAAAACAGCCAGGTACGTCAGCCATTAGTCCTTGGATTTTACCAATTTCGCGGCAACAAATTTTAGATAGTAGTATTTGAACTGAATTACGAAATTACTTCGCCAATCAAAGCTTTTTTGCAACTAGCAACAATGTACTTGCTGCCAGAAATCTCGAGCCTCTGTCGTGTCCTGCGCCCGTCCTGCGACAGGCCTAAATCTATCAGAAGTATTAAAAGGTCAATGGTCAGAATAAACCTTTTGTTTGATCAGTCGAAAGCTGGTAAATAGATACTATTGATATCATTGGGCAAATCATAGTGGGTAAATATCTAGAGAAGCGATTGCGTTTATCTAGAACCAGAGAAGCCGCAAAGCCACTCGCTCACGCCAATCAGGCAGGACCAGGGAGCGCCGTAGGCGCTCCTTGGGCAGGACAGAGCCGAAACTGCGCACTCATGTCAGTGCGAAAACTCGAAACTCTGAGCCCCCCCCCTTGCTCCCTGTAACAGATCCAAAAATTCGGTAACACTTTATGTTTTGTTCCTTCCCTTCATTCCAAAAAAGCTTATCAATCCAGCACTTCTCTACCTCAGATTGCTCGATGATATCATTTTATGCAATTTCTGGACTGTCTGTCACTCGTAAAAGGCCAACAATGTTTGGAGTTTAATGTAATTAAAGGGGCCTGGTCAACGGTGATGCTTTGCGCCCTTTTTTGCTCCTTGCTTCCCTGTGATCCACAGTTTCTGCCAGGCAGAAAAGATGGCGCACCGGCGTAATAGTTGTGGTCAAGTTTAAAAGAGCAATGTCGATGAAAATGGGACGCCCAAGGCGTCTCGAGCAAAGAAAGATGATTAACGTTAATGAATCGACACTTGTTACATGGAATAAGTTGAGAAAGGAGGCAAGTACAGGCGAAAAGATGCTCACTCACAACGAGTTTGCGCTATACCTTTTAACCTTGGCTGCAAATCGTCTTCATAGTGGAAATAATACAACGACAGGGCAGAGTTCGACTCGAGGCGAAAGTGAGCACTGTTACACGAAGGAATTATCTCACTTCAACCGGACCATTTCCAGGTATGTCTGTGATTTGCATATTCTCCTGCATTAATAACGGGCTACGTAAGTGGTTGAACTTCATTTTGCAGCAAAATTTGTAATTGGGCTCATGCATGGGCTTCGACAGCTTCGCATGAATAGAGGCGTTCAGTGGAAATCAGGAATCAGCAACAATACCCTTAGCGTATATGCTCATTAGTGAGTTAACAGCTAAGTATAATTCAGATTCAGATACGTATTTATGCTTGGATTGTTGACATTTCTTGTACTTTTGAACTGACGGGCAAACGAAACTGAAAATGTCTGTAAATGAAACTGATGATTTCTTCAGAAACATAATACTGTATCATGGCACATAGTGTAAACATCACAACTTTATAGCACTGCTGGCACAAGGCTTTCTCTCATTTACAGTCCACCCTTGCCAGAAGAGACAACAATGGTACCAAGCAGAGCCACATTATCTGAAGCTAAAGTTGCAGAAGTTTCTACCAGTTTGAGCCCCTTCAAATCACCAAGTGCAATTGTACACAGGAAAAGTAAGTGAAGTTATTAATTTTGATTTATTGAATTTGATCTAGCTGAATTTTCTTCTTGAATTATTTTCCCAAAGCTTTGATTTGATTAAGCATAGGAATATACAGTATGGTGACTTTAACTCAGAAATTTAGAATATTAGCTCAACATTCCTCCCAGCAGGTAGTTTAGTCACCATCTGAACTGTTGTGTTAGCACCTATGTTATTTTTGCAGAGCCATTTGCTGAGTCTACACCAAGATTTCCAAAGCGGCCACGAACATCCATCCAGTTTCCAATATCAATGACTTCTGACATGTTGATTGATGATTTAGAATCTTCAGCAGAACAAGAGAAGCTTCCTAACATATCAAATGGGGAAGAAGAATCTTCAAAGTATCTCCTTGGTAGTAATCTTGCTGAGAGCTTTCACAATCTTCGACTGAGATCAATGAATGAAAGTTTCAATACACTGAGTGGGAATCCTTTGAAGGAAAAAGATCAGAAACAAAGAAATGAAGAAGCACCCCAAGAGTGTAGTTTATCATCATCCAGGTAATTACAAGATTCTTTTTTCACTGGATATGAGATATGAAAACCACGTGAAGCCTCTGCTGCCAAACAGACAACCAAAGACAACCAGTTTTGAATTTTTCATCTGAAATTTTCATTGCATGCTGGAAAGCATGGCACTGTTACAGAGCAAGGTCAAGCACATTGTATTTAAATACTACTTTGGTGTAACAAAAACTAGCGTTCCTGGAATTAAAGCTTAATTGTTGCATTCTAAATTTTAACTGAGCTCTGGAGTAGAATGTTTCTTAAATTTGGCTATAGTTTTTGCAGGAGTGGATCTACAATCAGTTTCCGTGTGTCTAAGTGGATTTTCTTTTTGGACTAATGTTTAGTAATGTACTGTACTGTACTGTAAATGAAATAAACAAAGGTTCTTTGAATTTCTTTTGTAGCCAGACCACTGGATCATCTGATACCTCTTCCGACACTGCATCAGATGAAGACTCTGATAGTTTAAGCACTTCCTCTGATGAAACAAGCTCCTCCCTTGACGATTCAAGCTCCAACTCCACTCACGATAGTGACTTTGAATTCTGGTCAGATGAAGAATTAGTTGAAAGTTTTGAAAACCAAGATTATGAAATTCAGGAGAGAGAGGCTGACTTTGATCGCAGTCATGTCACTGAAAGTACTTTGTTAGAAGAAAGGGAGATGGAGCTTTGCACAACCTATGAACATGACTCAAGTGTTTATGCACCTTTTTGTAGCAATGTCAATGAAATTAATGGAAAACTTGAATCAATGTTGCAAACAATGTTCAAAGAAGAAATCAGTGAGACCAATATTGTTAACAGAGACAGACTTCTGGTGTCGGTTGAAAAACTGATTGAGCTGAGAGGAAACCAATGTGACTCTGCCTTGCATGATGGCAATAAATGCCAAGAAGAAGTTTGTTTTGATGCAGAGTGTAGGGGATCAGTTTTAAAGTTAAGATGGGAATGTGCCATAGGGCACAAAGGTCTCTGGGTTTCTTCAGAGGTAGTCAATGTGGCAACTTCTCCACCTGTTTTTGTAAATGACATCTTGTTCACTGCATGTGTTGTGATGTCTGGAAACCATTATGGGAAAGTGTCATTGCTCTCTAAGTTTCTGAATCTTAAAATTCCTAGTCAAAGCACATTCACAAGAAATCAAAGGTTTTTCATTGTACCTGTCATTTTAGAAGCATGGACTGAACTGAAGAGTAACATAACTGGCATAGTGAAAGCATACAAAGATTTGTGTTTAATTGGTGATGGCAGGAATGACTCACCTGGGTTTAGTGCCCGGTATTGTGTTTATGTTTTGATGGAGCAGCTGACTGGAATCATTATTGATGTAGAGATTCTTGACAGGAGGGAGACTGGTGGTCACTCTCCAAACATGGAACGCGAGGGGTTGACAAGATTGCTTGAAAGACTTATGAAAACATTGGACATATCCGAAGTTGTGACTGATGCATCAAGCTCAATCATAAAGCGTTTAGGAGATTTGAAAGGTGAGATCTTGTGAGATTCTGTTCCAGAAAGCCTCTAAATATTTCTATGTTACAACATAAAGAGCTACTACAACATAAGAAAAGTTTCTTGTGGGTAATTGATAACGCAAAATGATGTTTGATGGAATATTTATTTTTTATCTGCTGTCATACTTCAAACTCAACGAAAGTAAAGAATCTTTCTTAGGAATTTTCACATGCCAAGATAAGAATGGTCCAATTTACATATTTTCAAAGATATCTGTGCCTACATAACTTTTGTTTTGTCTGATGATGTGCATGTATTTTGAAATGAAAGCAATGTTGCTGTATATACGGTAGTTGCAGTGATTTTTATAGTTTCTTAGTTTAATCACCCACAAGAAACTTTTCATATACTGCAGTAACTCTAGGTGTAATAACATCTAATACAGAGGCTTTCTGGAATATTTGCAGTACAGGGCCTGCATGCATTAACATAGCTTTCCAGCCTAAAAATTCATTTTAGTCTCTTGATAATTCTTGCCTGAAGTAACATACAGTTATGATCTTTTGAATGGGTAAAGAGTTCTTGTCATAATTTGTAGAATTCTTGAAAGTGCTCTAGAATTCTCTTCACATGTTAGTGTATGGAAAGCCAGTAATTGTGTATGTAACATTAAATTTGCATGCATCACTTTATAAGGATTGTGACCTGGTGTATTCTTGAAAAGTGCAAATTTTAATTGCAAGAATTTTTGAAAAGGCAGTTATTAGAAAAACTTCCCCAGAATGAGTAGACAAACAAAACAAATGTATTGTAAAAGAAACATGAAAATTACATTAACCACCTACTAAGTAAGAGCAAATGAACAAACATAACTGATATACAGTAAAACCTAATGTCTGTACTATCTTCCTAGGGAAACACCCAGAACTTAAGAAACTTATGCATAGTTTGGATGTGTGGCATAAGGCCAAAAGTTTGGCAAAACAACTTCACAAAGCTGCAAAGGGGAAAGACTGTGAAGCACTGAAAGAATGGATACCATCCATTGTCAATCATTTCTGGTACTCTTGCCAAGTAGCAAATGGCGATGTGAAGAAACTGAAAGATTGCTGGTTTGGCACAGTACATCACGTTTGCGGAGAACACAAGTGGTCATCCTCTGAGTGCATGCATGGGCCACTAGTGACGAAAGAACCTAAAACGTTTTTGTGCAAAACATCAAAAGCAGCCGCAGCGTTAAGGTCTGTTGTTTTTGACAAAAAGTTTCTTGCAAATTTTGAGCATTATGTCACATTCAGACACACAGGCAATGTGGAAAATTTTAACAGCATGCTAACAAAATACGCCCCGAAAAGAGTTCCCTTTGAATATATCTATTTTATAGCAAGGATAGCTCTGGCAGCAATAGACCACAATCTGCACCTTTACCGACCTCTGGCCATATCACGCGAAGGCAATCAATTGTTCAAGAAGAAGTACAATAGGAGAACCAAGGCATACCATGCAGAGCCTGTCAAAAGTGCAAAGAAGCATGAATACATGCCATGTCTTCTCTCAAGAGTGTTAAAAGCGAGACAAGAAAGGACAGCAACGGTCCTAGAACGAAACATAAGGAGGGATGATGATCCAAAACGCATCGCACCCATTGTTGATCCAAATGTGGAACCACCTGCAATGGACCTTTTGGTGAAAGAAAGATTTTCTAGGTTAAATAAAGAGAATTGACTTGAGGTTTTCAGTTTATAAAATGTTATACAGGATGTTATAGAAAAACCCAGACCAATCATTACTGAAAGTTTTCAGAACATGATAAGATTTGAGAAGATAATTTTTACCATCTGGCAGCTGTATCTGCCCACCATTCCAGTGACATCTTGGGTACATTGATTGAATTATTTATCACATAATTGATGTTTTGTACTTATGGCTTATTTTAGGTGCTGGAAATTGGTATGGCATTTGCATCTGCAAAACTTGGCCATACTTACATAAATCAATTAAATGACAAATCATTTCCATCAATACGTCCCAACTGCCTGTATTTTTGATTGTCGAAGCAATAGATTGCACTTTCAGATGGCGTGAATTTTTGTGTTTGCTGAACATTTGCAGTTACTGGTTGGATTGCAGTTTTTCCACAACATCCTGTACCATAAATGTCATATTCAAATGCATTACAGGCCTTTACGTAGCATTGTCTGAGAATCCTAACAAAATTCTTTTGATGAGATTGTTTTGAAAAAGATATCATTTAAAAGGGTTTTCATCCATCTCATGTGAGGTTGTATAGAATTCTTAACTCATTGCCCTCTTTGCCATTTGGAACTCACATACAAATCACTCTTAAAGTATATGTTGTCCGGGTAAGTAAATAAAGGAAATGCTCATTTTGTTATAAACTTTATGGTTTTGCCCCTGGTATTTCTTCGGTGTACAGTAAACTAGGCTACAACATATGGCATCTTTGAGGGGATATGAGCTAAGAATCATGGGAAAAAATGCATGGGGAGTTTTTCTCTGACATAGGTAGACAGACAACAGTTTTTATTTGTTCTAAGTTACTTGAAGAAAATAGCAGTCACAAAATGTTCTCTTTCCATAATCATATAACTTTAATGGTATTTGAATCCCATATACACATCATCTGGGGATGGGTATGCCTTTCTAATCATGGTTAAAACACACGAAGGCAAAATCCTTCTGTTTCCTGTTCCCAGTTTACCATACTTCCATAAGGCAAACTGTTGGTAGCCTGCTTTGCGGTATGCATTCATGGTGAATTCCATAGGTTCTGCACGTAAATCACACTTAGCCATTATCTGGAGCTTTAACACATCCCGGTCTATGCAAATTTTGTTGAAGACTTGGTATGATGTAACACACAGAACCCTTCCACAGCACTTGTTTTCATCTGGGTCAGGCATAGGCACACAGACACCACATTTACACCAGGGTGGGGACTCAGGTCTTGCTATAGGCACTCCAGGGTTGGAAATGGCAAATATCATATCTCTGACATAGTCATCACTCCCTATACCAACTGCAGCAAGTTCTACCACAAGTTGTTGGAGGACATCATGTGACAGGTCTTTGGTTAAATTCTAAACATGATGAAAAATAAAAGTATCGTTTACAATGTGGCAACATAAATTATAATTCAGATATACTTATTCTGGAAGTTTAATTTTCATTAATTACCACTGCACCATGTATCAGGATACAGTAAATTAACTCTTGTGTATAACCTGATGGAATAAATGCAAGCAACATATAATAGTATATCCTTGTTATCAAGGAGGAGTCCATAATTTGTTTAGTTAGTGATCATTTCAGATGAAAGATGCTGTGTTTGAATAGAGTGTATGAATTTAAATTGAGCTGCTAGAAATCACCTTTATTCCTTCTTTGGCATGATTTATTTCAGCTTCCATTCTGTCAGCACCATCTGCATGCAGTGTATTAACTGCTCCCTGCTGAGGTTGTTCACCCTGATTGGCTGTATTTGGCTGTAGAAAAATTGTTACAAATCATTATTTTCTGCTATGCGTAGGGGGAGAAGAAATTTGGGGGTGGCCTGATAAAAAATCAGTTGTTTAAGAAAATCTTGGCCCAACTTTGGCAGATTTCTGCCCGATTAAGGCTGATTTTTGAAAAATTTCCTGATATTGGAGGGGAGCTGCAGCCCCCAGCCCCTGTCTCCTACGCCTATGCTTCTATGTACAGCTATGTACAGCATTCCCCTCAAATAAGTAACTTTCAGTTTTATACAACATCATTTGGGTGTGGAAAAGATGCTGTGCTAAATGAAATCAAAGATAGCCTCAGTCTTCAGTAGGAAGAGGGCAAATTTTTGGGGGAAGAAGAAAGAAACCCACCTTTATACAACTATTTTGTTCCTGAGGATCCCCTGTGCTGGCAACCCTCTAGTTTCCTTCAAACCCCCTTTTCTCATGTTAGAAAGATTATTTAATGCTGCCCCCTACTATTTTGAGCTTCTACAACAGTAATAATGTTTGTAACAACCAACCTTTCCATTTTTACACCATCCAGTGACTACACCTCGTCGTTTCTTTCCACAAATACACTGCTCCACACATCTCTCTCCTCTGTCCTTGCAAGGGCAACCGGCTTTTCTCCCACTCTTTTTGGAGCATGTAGTGCTGCATGTGCATGCTGGTCGCTGAAATTAAATGTGATTTGAAGACTTTAGCACGGAAGAACCAAGACGAAGGCTACCAATTTAGGCCGTAAGTTTCAGTGTGCCGCCATCAGCATCACTGACAAAATCACAAGTTTGTGAAAAGTTTCTGTAAGATTTTCACGATATGAAAAACCAAACTTGTCTTACCTGAAGTGGTTCATCATCAACTGTAACATCTTGCAGAGTAGTTTCGTTTCCAGACATCATTTCCCAACACTTCGAAAGCAGGCAGCAGCAAATTTTCAAAGACAGAATCTGCGGTCAAAGTGTCATAAAATCGAGCTTGTTTTGTTATGATTTCGCGCTAAGCTCGCAATGCATGCTCGTTGACCAGGCCTCTTTAAAAGCCAGAGATGAGAGGGTCATCTGTGCAGAAGACAGTACCAACCAGTCCAACAACTGGGAACAGAAAGTGAGCAGGCCTCAACTTTGCCAAACTTCATTTTCGTCTCCGGTGACCACGGAACATTTTCAGGAAATATTCCGTGACATTGGGGGCATAAAGGAAAAACCAGACCGTGTGACCTTGAGACCCATATGACCCCTAGCATAGCAGATTATGCTGCTTGATTGTGCGCTTGAGACCTGCAGCATAACCTAGGGGATCATGTGCTGTAAAGATTTCCAAGATCAGTCTACCGCGAAAGTGAAGACATTGATTTTTGAAGTTGGGCCTAAATATTTTTTCGCCTCCAATGCACAATAGCTGCAGCTATGCGGCTAAAACAACATAATATATCTAAAAACTACGAAAAAATTCAGAAAATCATATCTTTGTTTACATGACCGGCAGAGGCATGGAACTGTTTTGACAGCAAATTACAATTCCTTGGATCTAGGCTCAGACTTCACCGATCTTTTTCATCTTAGTCTCATTTTGATCGTCTAAATGTGTGCTTTGAGGCAATGTAAAGGATGCTATGATATGTTCCCTTTTTAGAACCGTTTTTTAATAATTTCACAATGGTACTTTGTTTAAAAAAACATGGTTTCCAAGACAGACCTAAGGCACTTTTCATATTAGGTGTGCCAATAATTTTTGGGTCTATACGGCTATTTGGGTCTAGGGTAGATTTTTGGGGTCTGTTACTATTTAGGTTCTTTCATTTTGGGTCTACCGAGTTTGGGTCTTCTGAAAAGATAGATAGGACTTTTATTGAGTTTGAACGGATCCAAGATTACAGACCCATAAAGCAATGTTACATTAAAGCCAGTGAATAGACCTAATCGGCTAAGGTTTGTTTTACCCATTTCAAGTCATGTGATCATGCCCATGGGAAGTACCATGCCCATGGGAAGTTTTGGTATTTTGCTACCTTTTGCGTTCATGGCACAATTTTGCATGGCATGAAATTTGTCGGAGAAATCAAAAGATGTTTTATCAAGAGATTGATCACATGACTTGAAATGGGTATAAACAAACCTTAGCCGATTTTGCCTATTTAGACCGGGTCTCTGGAAATTGTTACGTTAAGTCTGATTGGCTCGCTGATCCATAGGAAGAGCGAATCATTTCAGGGCATGCGCAATTTCACAAAGGTTAGCGTCCACACGGAGACACCATTTTCATTCACCAAAAACAAATCTTTTCGAAAATGCTTTTCACAGTGGATCTTTTTGAAAACGCCGTTTCATGTTGTCGTGTGGAGTTTTTCGAACGCAGGTTTTCGAAAACGCAGACGTCACAGCGTGCGCTCGGATCTTTGGAATTCACACGAGGGCATTTTGTTTATCTGTTTTCGGATTTCGAATGTCACAGCGTTTTCGTGTGGACGGGCGGGATAATTTCGAAAACGCTCCTCGTGTGGACGCAGATCTTTTTTACAGGGATAAAAAATATGTATTTTCAGTAATATCTGTATACGTGTGGTGGACGGGGCCTCCATGTAATTTCTTTGGTTTAATCACGGTAAGAGGCAGGGGACTTCCGAATAGTTCTCGAAAAAGAAATGTGACCCATATTTTTACTGTCATCTGACATTTTACTTCCGCATGTCCACATGCTTCGATTTTACTGCTTTCTCAACATCAGAGACTTGTAAATTGCTGCTTTCTCAACAGGAGAAACTCTCCAGACAATGTTTGGCATTGTTAAGTCTGCGAAGTCCGGGAAATTCATTTTCACCTAATACCAAAATGAATTCCCGTATTTTGTGTATTTGTTTGGCGGATCAGGGACGTAGGAAGCATCTTAAACTTGGCGGGGACGACATTTCGAGGGCACATTGTTCCTAAAGAAAAAGGGGGCATTTTCTAAAAATGAAAAGGACACTTCTTTGTGCATTGCAAAATCGTTGGGGGGCACGTGCCCCCCCAGTGCCCGCCGGTTCCTACATCTATGGTGGATGTTTTCAAACTCTCGAAAGTAAGCCAGACACTCACTGACGTTTTTTGACATGACAATTATACCATATGAGCTAAACAATAAATTCAAAATTATTTCAACACCTGATACTAAAATGAGAATGTCTTTGTCCCTAGATTTCGTGCTACAACTCGACACAATACTCAATGCTGCTGGTTACTCTGATCTACGACCAAACTGTTTTAGAACGATATGAACAGAGATAGAACTTGCAACATTACTACTTGCCCAACATTGCAAACTCTTGTGACAATGTTTAGCCATGAAATTCGCGAAGTCCGCGAAATTTATTCAAACTAATTCCGCGGATATTTTCAAACTGTCGTAAGTAAGCCGGTTTTGGTACTGGTTTAAAACCGAAATGAGAATCTTTTGCAGCTGGTTGCCCATTCAGCGAAAGATTCAACACACAATACACTCAAAACCGCTTTGTGACTCAGGCCTACGACCAAATTGTCTTAGAACCTTTGACGGCAGTGTAAGCAGAGAGAGAACTTGTACATTACTGCTTTCTCCACATTACAAACTCCTCATACAATACTTCACCTTGAAAACCGCGAAGTTCTTGGAATTCATTTTCATCTAATGTCTAAATGAATTCCGCGGATTTGTATTTGGTGGATTTTTTGTACCTCCGCGGTATCCGTGAAGTCCCCTGGATCCGCAGAATTCACCTGGCCTTTAGGTCCTCCATCAAGACCCTTTGTCGTTTCTTTCTTCCAACCATGTTTGGTCTCATAAGCCGTGTTTTTTACCGAAAACAACGGAAAACAACCGAAAACAACAAACCAACGAATCCAGTACATTTCTACTTTCTTTCCGCACAATTTCTCGTTGTACAAGCACCTGTGAGGGGACCATTGGAAATAAGGTCAGCTTGACCCGTTAATGCTATCCCTGCTTCTGGAATATAGCCTGTTTTCTTTTACTTTTGTAGGTTTAAAGTATATTTTTTATTATATTGTATCTATTTTATGTATCATGATAACTTGTAAATATTTTTATTGTGGCGAACGACACATGAATGCTTAAATAAAGTGTTTGCTGTTGGTAATCAGGGCTTTTAATGAAACAACGACAAACTGGTGTAAGTAGATAATAAAAGAAGAAATAGATAGTAAACTTAAGGTTACTGTAACCCTTCAGACAAAAAAATTCTCGATTTTTCGTTTTCGACATAATCTGATGGTATAAGCATTTGAGTACCATTCAAACCAACTCACTTCCAGAAATAGCCGCAATACTTGGAAATTTGAGCATTTTAAAAGAAGCAGTCCTGTTTCTTGAAAATTGCGGGAAGAGAAACTAGGGGATTAAGGTAACCTTGCTTGACCTTGCAGCTGCATCCATCACATCCCGTGCTGCTATTTGATGGCATAACTCTTTACAAGACCGGGTATAACCTTCATTGCTTTCATGCATAATCGTTTCTCCCGCCTTTTTTGCTTCATTTTGCTAAAAGCCTGATTTCTCGAAACAGGATTCTGGGGTACTGGTGCGTACTAAAAAATCTTTCTGTACCCAACGGGCCAACCAAATCGCTTGAAACTTGTCCAACAGGGTCACAAAGCATTAAACTATGAAACCGTGTCAGCGATTTTCAATAGATCCACTGGGCTGATTTTTACAAAGGCTTGAAACTTAAAAAGACATTTCAGACATTGACACAAAATTGAAATAGCATCATTTCTAGACAGTACAATTCATCAAAATTTCGTGACATTGTTTTACAGTTCAGGACGTTTAGTCATTGGTAAATAAATGGTTATGGTCCTACAGCGCTCGCTGGGGTACACAAAGATTTTTTCACTAGAGTGGTCCATTTTGTCTAAGATCTGAAATAAATCATTTGTGCTTTTACTAAATCAATTGTATATATTTTTATGATATTCTGCATTTAATTCTGCATCGAATGATATATAATCTTGTTTGGTATATTTTGACGAACGGCTGTGGCGAAGGGAGTTTCTTAATCACTGCCTGAAGGGTTACAGTAACCTTAAGTAGACACTTTGCTGCCGATTTTTGCTTTTTGATGCATCGTGGTACATTCTAGAGACATTATGAAAGGGATTACGTGGTAAAAACGTAAAGGAATTACCATTATTGCTAATAGTTGGCACATATTACCATTTTCCTCCAGTATGACGTTATAGTAACGTTAGCACTTAACTGAGTAGCTTTCCTAAAGATATAATTCTTCAAAATTGGTCCAGTATGCGATCTACTGTGGTATGTCAAAGGGTATGGTTTATTATAGTTTACTCAGGGTATATTTGCAGAATTTTTGTCCAGAACAGGACCAATAGCTCCACAACCTTTCTGCATAGGATAGCAATAATTCCGTAACGTTTTGAAAAAATTACCCCTTAAGAAATGGCACGTCCCCGTACCACAAAAATACCACAAAACGCCCTCCCCCCCTCCTGAGATGGGATAACGCTATTAACCCTTTCAAAAATGAAGAAAAATTTATAAAAACTTGCAAGTTGAATTAGGAAGTTCCAAATCCAACACCTTTCTGCCAGCAGCGTCCCAAAGCTGAAAGGTCTGGCTGTAATCTGTATTGAGAGGATTCTCTGTAATCTCTATTGATTATTTACGTTGCAGGTATACCTCCTAGAAGATCTTGGAAACATAATTGCGAATAAAAATGAAGTTTAAAAACGTTGAGGAACTGGAGAAGTCTTTCACGTGGGAAGAAGATCCACTCTATTTCATATTCAACAATGAAATCCCTGGTAAGGTAAGGATGCATACAAAGAAATTGGAGTGGGATGACTGGATCAAAATTGACAAGACTTATCCTTCGCAAATGAAACTTCGTGAAGAACTGCTTGAATCAACAAAAGATACTGTGTTTGTGTCAAATCCTGAAGAATCTACCAAACGAGCCAAGCAAGAGCTCCTTGAGAAGGTCATCGACTTCTTGCCAGGGCGCTTTCCAGACTTTTTTGAGAAGAGAGAAGGTGGCATTTACAACAAGATTTTGGATGAGTTCATTTCATCCGACCCCGATGATGCCGATGATCCACTTATCCGTGCAGGTAGACTGCCGTTTATTCTTTATTGTATGTTGAAGCAGCTGAAGAAAATATTCGCATAGGAGACAGGAAGCGAGCAGTGGTTTTGGTTCAAATGCCTCCTATTGAGCATGGGAAGGGTGGATGGAGAAGGCATAATCGGGAAGAGGGAGACTGCCAGTTTGTATATTCTAATGACGACCTAAAGAACATCGTAAAAGCCATTCTCTTACAAAGCTATAGCACTTGAACGTAGATATCTCATCTGTTTATATGAGTTAAGATATTGAAGTTAAAATTTGCCTTCATATCAGAACTTTAGTGGTTTGGCCAAAGCGAATTTCTGAAGCACATGAAAATTATAAACTAAGGTTAAAGGTACTGTCTCCTTATAAGTAGTTGAGCGTTAACGATAACCTGGATTTTTGCTGACAAACCCCTGACGGCCCTTCGTTATCGCACAACAGTACTAAAGCCATTAGCGATGGAGACCAAAGACTTCGTAATCCTTGCATTATTCTCAGGAATTCTTTTGGTTCAATGTCAATGGCGATGCAATGACAGCTTTTGTTTTGTTATTAAAATGAGGTTGATATTGATCATGATCGCACTATTTACGAGGAAAATGAAAAAGTGGCACAGTGGGTGGCTTCCATCCTGCAAACAGCATGAAATAAGATCTACATTATCATATTTTATCAAGGATATTGTTGATTTATTTATGTGCTTCAAGAATTTGCTTCGGCCATAACACCAAAGCACTGGCTTTTAGGTAACCGCAATTTGCTCTTTCAGTATTAATATTTTACTGCTAAGAGCGCCAATGTCAACAAACGATGAAACTATGTTCAAGATGAGCATAGCATGAGCATAGTATTTGAAGGAACGATGTATCGAGGAACGTTTTTGAAATTTATTGGCCATTGATTAGAGGACAAGTCCGGGGTTGATAAAATAATTGCTAAAAAGCAGCCTTACCAACTGCTGAACACCATTTGTGAGTTCTTTCCAAGTTTTGATGCCTCGAACTGGCATAAACTGGATGATGAATCTTCGTAAGTTAGGCCAAATATCGTCGCCATTTTGTATTTTGTACGAGTGTGCGAAGGCGCGACAAGGAGGCTAGCAATGTGAGTGGTATAATACATCAACATTTGGCAGCCTCGTTCAGGTCAACGTGAAGTGACATTATACAAGAATGACGTCATTTCGCACTTTTTGGCAGATTGAAATATGTGGTTTCGTAGATTAAAAGAGAAAAAATGGAAAAAAGTGCTACACACCATTCACAACAGTGTAGTATCTTGAATAATCAACAATGACAAATACGCCGGACTGTTCCTTTAAATCTAAATTGTCATTATTGAGCCAACCAAATCTGTACATCTTTTCTGGGACACCTGGTAGTTTTCTCGCCCATAGTGTTACTATTTGAACTTAAACGCTTCTTCGTATCATTAAATCAAAGGTATCTTGGTAATGGTTTTGGCAGGACAATACTACATACAACTGCTCAGCCTATTTTGTCATATGTAGTCGATTTTACATGTAGATACCGAATTTTGATGAAAGTTTTACGTCACTTTGCTCTAAGATTTACACGAAGAAATTTATGAGAATCCGTTGAAATGATTGCAGTTCTGTCGATAACCAATGAATCATCTCAGAATATGTGTACGCTATTCTTTGCAGAGGAAGAAATTCTGTATCGCTAATGTAAATTGCAGCTTTGCAGCATTTCCCAGGATACTGTAATTGATTTTCCTGAGAGCTAAGTTTCAAAGGGTTCATGCAAACTTCTTTGTTATGTTACCAGGCATTGATGCTGAATTTCAAAAAACAACTGCAAAATTCGAAATCTTGATAAAATATGAATACAAAGCAACTTAATATAACATTAGTAAGTATTGCCAAAAATACCAGCTTCACTTGGTGATTGCATTGTCTATCATTATCTTCACAGGTAAGCTCACACAAGAAGATTGGGTCATTCTGGAATGGGACGAAGAAATGGAAAGCTACAAACTGACAGCTGGTGTTGTCTACTTCCCAATGCGATGGTCTCTTCTTGAAAAGTGGAACAAAAGCATGCCTGGAATCCACAAACCCGTGAAAGGCTTCATGAAACACTTAGTGAAGAATGTGCAAAGCTTGTTCAAGGCTATGACGCCTAGTGCCCCTGTATGGAGAGCAAACTGGGCAGTTTTCAATGACTTGGTTGACCCACTTGATTTGTACACTCCAACTGGTCACACAGATCGCAACGAAACCAACCAAACAACTCCGTATAAAGGTGAAGAGACCGGAAAGGAGCTCATGTTCCGGGCTGAATATCAAACATTGGTGAAGCTGCCCGAAAGCAAAGCGATTGTGTTCAGCATCCGCACTTACCAGAGGTACTTGGAGTATTTCAAGCGTGTACCAGTGAGTGATTGTAAAGGGTTAACCAAGGCCATCGAGACTCTTGATCCGGATTTCTATGTTTACAAAGGTGCGGAATTTTGGAAAGAAGCGGCCATCAAATACTTGCAGAAGATTATGAGTGAGAAAGAGAGTGCAAGCAAGTCCAAAGAAAACTCAATGATGTCATTCTTGTTGCCAGGAGCTGCAGCTGCGTGTGGATTGGCAGTTTTTGCAGGTTTTATGTTATTCGGTAGCCATTGAATGGTAAGTCCATCACTGCGTATAGGCTAAGCCTTCCTTAGTATTCGAATTGATTGACTCTGTAGTGCAAGCAAGCGCTACATCTACAGAAGGAGATAAGAGTTTCATCTGTCTGTATAGGAAAACTGTATAAGGTAGTAAACAGTTTCCAAGTTCCAAGGTCCCAATAATTTTACATTACAATCGTGGCCATAGATTTAAGAGTACATTTTGTCAATAACGTTTCTTGCTTTAACGAGATGGAACCCTTTCCATGTTTAGGTCAACTTTCCATGTTGATATTGTTTTTTGAATTTTTCTCCTCTTTGTTATAACGTCATTATGAAATCTGCATAAATTCTTGGACATTATGGTGGTTATACCGACAAGGGGTTGCTTGACCTAAAATCTGTGTTACTCAGCTGGATTTTACACCAGTCTATAGACGATTCAATTATATGACTGATTTGTATAATATCCAAGTTTCACCAAAAATAGTGTTGCAGGGAAAGATGCAGAGGAGGGCTTCCAGTCCACAGCTATTTCCTCAAATTCATAGCCACCCTTTGAGACTTTTCGGACGTATGTGAGTGCAGTCTTGGTGGAAAAATACGAAATATCCTTCCAAATGCAACTCTTTGAACAGAATAACTCTTTTGGGCCACCTTGTAAGGCCCCGTTACACTATTCCGTTTTTGCATGAAAACGGATATGTTTAGCTCCGTTTTTGGCTTTGCGTTCACATTAATCCACCCCAAAAACGGATAAAAACGGAGCTAAACACAAACGCATATCTCTAATGTGAACACCAAAAACGGAGGAATTTGAATACGCTAACAACAAAAAGCCTTGTTAGTCTTGTAATCCAAAAGAGCCAGGTGCGTTTTTGAGAACAAGTATGAGCACTTGTTGAAAGATATCCGTTTTTATCTGAAAACGGAGCATTGTGTGAGCAGGGAGGAAAATTAGCTCCGTTTTTACTCGTAAAAACGGATCTAAATGAAAACGGACTAGTGTGACCGTGGCCTAAGTTTAAAGGGATTGTGCAAGGTTAAAAGTGGACTTGTTCAAGTCTCACTTTCTTTTATCAGTCGACTGAGATAAAAAGTGCTGCGGGGGAATGGAGAAGGAAACGGAGAAGGAGAAGGAGAGAGGAAACTTTCCTCTCTCCTTCTCCTCCGCAACTCCTTCGCTATTCCCCCGCAGCGCTACTTACTTTCCGCGTTTTTATCTCAATCGACTATTAAAAGAAAGTGAGACTTGAACAAGTCCAGGTTAAAAGCTTGCGTTTGCACAGAGCAGAAATTCTAAAAATATCTCATTCAAATCGAACTTGGACACAGAGTCAACAAAGGACAGTGTCACAATAAGATTTTTATCTCGCCACGAAACAATGCTGTGTCGGAGTAATTTCTTTGCTCTATTTATAGAGGAGAAAAAACCCAGACATTGGTGAACTGCGTTGTTTTCATCTAGAACGAACATGCATATCAGTATCACCATTTCCCATTATTTCTCCAACTTAGATACAGTTCCACCGGCCACAAACGACAGACCGTGAATAGAGCTATGCCCTCGCATTTGAATCTGAGACAGAAAACGAAAATTGTCGGTAAAGCCGATCAATCCTCTTGTCCGTTGTCGACCGTGGACATGTGAATTCACGAATGCAACAGGGCATTGAAACTCAATTCAACCAGCCATGCAGAACGAACCCATCAGGACTCGCCAAGGACCACCAACGGATAATAGCGAAAATATGCAACCTTTGTTCGCCAACAACGACGCGTAAAAATGTTAGGGTATCAAAACTGAAATTGGTCCAGATGTTTTTCTCCATATCTCATGTTTGAGAAGTGTGATCGACTAAAGGAGAACGATTTTCGAGAACTGACTTCTGATTTAATCTGCTTCTTTCTCGATCGGGATAACGATATGAATCTTTGCATTTGCTTTTCGCAGAATGTCTCTTTGAGGTAGTCAGAATAGGATATGTTTGTATAACTTTTGGGGATAACTTAGACTATATTTTGAATTGTATACAGTAATAGAATCTACTGTTTGTAATACCTGGACATTGATTGAGAATTGTTGCTCATGGACGACTACCTTGAAAATATCCATGGAAATAAGTAGTTATCATTCATGGATCTGAGTGAATTTTTAATTAAACTTTTATAGCTATTTTCATGCTTTTACTTTTATTAACTAAGAGTTTATCGATTTATAATTTTACTTTTCTTACTGGGTGCCCTCCCATAAATGTTTTCCCAATTTTGAGCTGTTGTTTTAGTAAAAGTGTGTGTTATTTTATGAAAATTGTAAGCAGCGCTGCCGAGAGCTTTTCGAGGCCCAGGGACAATTTGAGAAATGAAGCCCCCCACAAGAATAGAGGGCGGAAGGTTTTTTCGATCACGCCCTTTAGATAGGCTTAAAATGCATTTCAGAGTATTTCCTGCACTGAGAATATTGAAGGTCTTCTATAATGAGGCCCCTGAGGCCCTGGGGCAAATTGTCCCTCCTGCCCCCTCTATTATACAATGCCCAACTTAGATCTGAATATTTTGCTTCGTTTCTGTATCTGCCTGCGCGCAATGATTCTCTATAATTACCTTCTAGAAAAATCGAATACCCGAAATGCTTAGGAAAAACCTAAAAATGGTTTGTCATTGAAATCGTCAAACCTCCCCCAAAATCCATGGAAATTCTACTCTCAAGGTGAATTCAAACATTACGGAGCTTCAACTCCAAAAAAAGGGCGCAAAGAAGAATCATATTTGGTTGTTTGGTCTGCAAAAAGCACGAGTTTGTGTTATGGTCGAAGTAAAAGTATAGTACACAAGACGAGGTCCTGTGGTCTGCACTTTAGCGTATTGCCAAGTTTAAATACCATTTTGTGAAATTAACAAGCGGTTGGCGGTTGTATGTCCTACCTATGATATGAAGCATGGAAGGACGGCGCTCCCTGGAAGGAATCGAACATATCTCCGTCGCTAGACTTTTCAACTTTCAAGTGTTTCTCGAGCATAAAATTTTGGAAGTCTTTCGATGAACAAACAATCGGGAATAATTTTTTGGATCCAAGTTAGCCTTTAAGCAAGAGATTGTCACTTACGTCTATCAACACGAGACATCCGTTTTTTTTGTGGAACTGTTCGAACGGAGAAACTTTTTTGGCACACCCGGCATTTCGTAACTTTGTAGCTTGCTTAATAGAATTGTTGATGTATGTTTTTGGGGTGTTAGGCTTGGCTGCTATGTCACAGCTGATTACAGATTGTTTACTTTCCGAGGCAACAAATAGAATGACTGCAGTTATCTGGGAGCCTTGAATATCAAACATGTTGGGTTTGTAGTACTTCTGTAACCTTTAATTTCCGAGCATCGATAGGAAATTTAGTGAATTGGGTGCTGCTCAAACTATTTAAATGGAAAAGATTCAGTGGTTTGCAAAAAGCGGATTTATGGGAAACCGTGAGCGATAGGACACCCGGTATATGGCAACTTGAAATTTTTATCAGAAGCGAGCCGCCTTAACTTAGTGTTTTTTGTGTTTTGAACTTATTTTTACTTAGTATACAACCACCTCTCGCTGTCTTTTAATTCTGAAATATTTTGGTCATTAGCCACCTTAAGTGCAGATCTACCTTAATTGTAAAGTTCCTAATGGGAGATACAATTTGATATAAAGTTATCAAAAACAAAAATATTAGCCTCCCATAGTGGCTTATTCGGGGATGGGTGCTTATTCCGCAAAATTTGTCTTTGGGTAGGGGCTTATTTGAGGAGGGGGGGACTTATTCGAAAATGGGGGTTTCTTCGAGGACTTACGGTAAGCCAGAAACAGTGCTCAGTTGAAGAGCTTATAGCGTTACAGCCATTTGTTAAAAAATGAACAGAATTGTTCGTCCAAAATTTTTCATACATTAGAAGAGATTGTGACATTTATTGTTGGCTTTTCCAAAGACCTTTTAGCTATTCTGAGAAAGAATTTCAATTGAACGATACCTTGCTTCATTTCGTAGAATTTTCGAATGTGCACAACAATAGTGATAGAAGCTCTAACGCCACTCGATCAAATAACTCTCGATCAATCCTCGCGTATAAAAATGTATAAAAATAATGCTCGATCTAGGCTCTTTGCTCAATAGCTAAAAGGTCTATTGTACACTTTTGTAAAGCTGTCACTCGCTTTCTCCAGTTTCCTCGAAGGTTCTGTGCAAGGTTCTTCTACAAGACATCGTGAGAGTTTCAAAATGCCTTTCTAGAGTTATTAGTTTATAAGATTAGGTGCCGGCATTGATATGAAACTGGTGACAAGAAAGCGAATGATTTACGAGTAGTTTTGATTTTAAATTCGAAAAGGCAAACTCAAATAGGGCTCAAATATTGCGATCGTTTTAAGCTTAAAGACATACTACATTAATTTGAAAGTAAGTTCCAACTGATTTTAAACTGTGGAACCTTTTCTGGACTGTTATCGCTCCCATCTGCATCGATCGGTGCCATGAATTTTCTTGTTCATTTTCCGCGCTGCACTGAGTGGAAATAGTATTGTTTTGAATGAGTTTTGATTTGATAATGAATAAAATTTGTAATCACTATATTTAATCGCAAATCGTGACTCTGTTTAATTATTTTCGTAGCCCTACTTATTGTAAATTGTAATTTTAACAAATCAGTTCATACAGTGTTGTTAAGACTGTATTCACACGATGCCGGCACATTTTGAAAACGGTGAAAAATGTGACAGATAGGCCTCCCTTTCACACAGAAACGGCACATTTTTTGCTTTCAGATTTTGAAAACGGAACTCTAACCGACACATTTTGGAAACAGCATGGTGTAAACACCTGAAAATGATGAAAACAGAACATTTTTGGACGGTTTTGGAACGAGACAGTTCGACTGGTAGGGTGTAGGTACACTTCTTTGGCATCAAAGTCTTGCAACGAGTTTTGCCGTATAGGTTCCTACCGTTTCAAATCGTTGCGGTATTGTGTGAACGCTAGCTCAAATTTTGCAGCCGTCACATTTTCACCGTTTTCAAACTGTGCCGGCACCATGTGAACGCAGTCTAAGAAATGACGACCTCAAGAACTTTAAGGAGATACATTCTCTAAGATTAGAAGTCTTCATAAAACTTATTCTGCTACAGAACGATCGCAAACTACCGGTTAAGTCAGAAAAAAGTTCCCACTTTTGCAAATTCATAGCATTAAGAACCTCACAGATTTGAATCATTCAACTTCTAGTTAAAAGCCAAAAGATTGGGCTACTTTAGTGCTTTTTGCCTTTGTCTTGCTAGCGCCAGAAAAATAGGTAAATTCAATTGAGGTATCTTCAAATTTCACGGTGGCAAAATGACAGAAAAGGGGCCCAAAAAATTGAGCATAACATTAAAGATTTCGTCGCACAGATCAATAAAAAAAAAGAAAATGCAGTTGTTCATAGTTGAGGGATATCCAATGGACATTTACAGCCATGGAGCTGACAATCTTTAGTATTTGTTTGAAGATTGATGTCTCATAACTCTTGGGAGAGGTGAAACCCCTCATCGCGTATTGCTTTGTGTTAAGGAAATTCCTTACAATTTGATCAATGCTTTTGGCCATTTTCAGTCATTCTGCAATCATGAAATGTTTATACAATTGAAGTTACCAATACTTCTAGTGCTGGTAAGAAATCGATAACATGAAAATACTTCAGTCTTTTGCCTTTTAACTAGAATTTGAATCATTCAATATGTGAAGTACCCTTGGTGTTATGGATTTTCAAAGCTGGGAACCGTTCTTCTGGCTCACCCGGTATAAGTTCAGATCGCAGTGTAAGCGGAAAACCGCTCAACTAGCTACAATACTACTAACCCTGGTTGCTAGACTTTCGAAGCATGGAAGATGTGGTAATTAGAAACTTTCAGTACTGGCCCAGATTGTTAGTTTCTTTAAAAACATACGTGTAGTTGGACTGAAAGAAAAGTTTCACCCATGTCTGTTTATGCCAAATCTGTGTTGCCTTTAGTCTGAA
The DNA here is from genome assembly GCA_964019985.1 of Aurelia sp. 4 Dawson et al 2005. NCBI lineage: Eukaryota > Metazoa > Cnidaria > Scyphozoa > Semaeostomeae > Ulmaridae > Aurelia > Aurelia sp. 4 Dawson et al 2005. The sequence goes on along the minus strand of OZ026494.1, from coordinate 9,427,126 downwards.
ATTGCAGCTTGCCTGCAAAGGATCCTGGCTCACTTTCAACGCGTAACGAAACGCTTCCGATTTTAGCAATGACAGCTCTTTTGATATCGAAGTCACATGATTCCAAGTATGTCAAAATTTGAGTTAGCAGTTGATAAAACAATTACAGGCAATTCACTACTTTTGAGTGACACCCAAGTACCACGCAATTAGCGATTACAGACAAAAGAAATTCTATGCCCGGTCGGTCCAGTCCTAAACAAATGAAAGCAACCTGCAACGTCGCTCTGAAACCCAGGTAGCTAGCTCGCTCATTTTGCATTCCAACAATGGAAACATGAACATGTATCGAAAGAAGAAGGATAGATCTAAACATCCGTCGATTTGTCTCGGGCATTTCATTTGTTTTGTTTAGAAGCCGATTGGTAGACAATTCAGTTCTCGTAATTCTTTGGGTAATTAAAACACTTCTCAGCTCCTTAAAGTAAATCAACGGGGTTTAAAGCAAACTTAGCCAGGGGACTGGGTAATCTAAATATAACCTATTGTATTTGATGATAATACTGTAAATGAAAGATTTAAGTACCAATGTAGCATAGATGTTAAAAACACGACGTTTGAACGAGTTTGAACTGATAACGAGTATACGCTCGAAACGTCGTTTTTTTAACATCTATGCTACATTGGTACTTAAATCTTTCATTTACAGCATTATCGTTTAATTTGCATACTAGTACCACACGCAACATACATATTTTATTGTATTTGATGTTTGCGATCTATGAAACAAAAGGAAGATAAGTGGCACCTGCGGCTCTTTTGTGCTATGTTTAGATTATGTCGCTATATCTCCGTTCATTTACTTTAAACAAACAAATAGAAATGCCCGCAGAGGGTTTTTAGATATAACCTTCTTCTTTCGATCTACCCTTGGAAAGCACGACGAGTGAGCTGGTGGGTGGTGACTTAGCTACCTGAGTTTCAGAGAAACTTTTGCGGCTTGCTTTGTTTCTGTTTATGACTTGACCAAGCGAACGTAAAATTCTCTTTTTCTGCAATCGCTAATCGTTTTGTACTTGGGCGTGATTCAAAAGAATGGGATCCTATCGTAAAAGCACCTGTCCTTGTTTATTGATGGTTCTGATAAATTAGAATCTGGACGAATTCAAGGTCGTTGCCGTCATATTCTGTCGAACCAGTATGGACTGATCCAGAAATCGAGTAATTTTGGCTAATTGTAATTTTTGAATATTATGTCTTATGTGAAATTGATTGAATAGTCTTTCAGTGAGCTGGAAACTTTAGTTTCTCTGTCTCATACTCTGAAATCCAAGAACACTTTAGCGAAGGGTCTAGTTATGAAAATTGAAGCTATGCTACGGAATGTAATTTGTCACTGTTGATAAAGTTTTACATCTATTCTGACATTACTCATTTCACAAGAGAATAACTTAGCTTTCATAAATATTGATCAAATGGTGTACTTGCAAACAACGACAGATTTTGTAATACCATATAGCAGCAGTTGCAGTGGCGTAACGCAGTTTAGGGCACCTTAGTTCAAAAACTAAGGGCCCCCGACTAAAACGGGCCCCAGGAAAAGATTTCTTTTGTCATCTGTTTTCAAGTGAGTTTCCTAGAGGCGATGATCTACAGAAAACTTGTACAAAGCGATCATAGTTGCACGGTAAACATGGGATCGAGATTGGTCTTTTGAGCAACAGTAAGTGATGTTTTCTCAAAAAGTTTGAATGGATTCGGAAGCTGCGTTCTGAGCCAAAGTACAGGGCGTTTCCTCGAAATTTTCGTGGGTGGCTTTGCCCCCAAACCCCGTCATATTTCTGCCTTTCCCGATGATTCGTCATTGCTACGCTGCTGGCTTCGACAACACATATTTTCGTAGCAGATCACTGCAATTGTTTTACCTTTGCCTGCAGAACTTATTTTCCTCAAGTTTAAACTGGACATGGCAGCTTTTTTGACGTTTCTATCATTTCATTTACAAATGCTTCAGCTGGGGGGAGAGCCTCAAGTGGAAAATCCCCAAGGGCCTCGACTGTCTCCGTTACGCCACTGAGCAGTTGCTTTACTTGACACCTTAGTTCGATGCGATTAGAGACTGCAGGCAATGAAAATTCTCTCAACCAGTAAATCAACACAAACACCACCGCAAAAGTCGCCGGAAACCAGTAGGGCTAACTCTCGGCTTGTGCAGGCGAAAGGCCATCTTTAAGAGAAGTCGTAAGTTTATAACGAAAGAAAATGGGTAAATCTAAAGTTCTTGTCTCGTGAATTTTGTTTACTTGATTCAGGAGCTGTGTGGTAATTGTTTCATTTGACCCTAAAATATCCGAGAATTACAATGCCGACTGCTCGGCTGCTTAATCAAATAAACAAAATTCGTGAGACAGAACTTTAGATTGATCCTCTTCTCCTTCCGCTATAAGCAAATACCTTTTCTTAAAAACTGTCTGTCACTTGCACAAGGCAAGAGTTTGCCCCACTGGTTTTAGGGCAACTTTTGCGACCTTGTTTATTCTGATTTACGGGTTGAGAGAATTTTCTTTGTCTGCAATCGCTAATCATACAGGAGACATGTCTGACTAAAGCAAAGCGACTTGGAACAGCTACTATAATGTTTTGCTAGACTTATGACGATGAGTCCCTTGTATCCCTGCGGTAAACCTTGCTCAACTGGTTTACCGAAGTGGACCGAAGCGCCATCATCAAGTCAAAGATTACAGGGAAGCAGAGACTCATCGTCATAAGTCTAATGGTTTGCTCTATTTGTTTGTTGTGATTTGATTGTGTGCACTGAAGAGCTGTAAAATCTATTCTCCAGAAAGGCAAATCACTAATCGGAGATCGGAGACGTAAATCCTTTATTAAAAATCCAGCCTTGCTGTTCATGCAGGCATTTTTGCAAAGATGGGCACAGGCATTGGTGCTCCATGTATAGGCATTGGTGCTCCATGTCTTGAACAATGTCATCAACATCAGTCTTTAATACCGGTTCAGTGAATAAAAGCACAAACACACTACGTTCGAAGAAATTTTCCCTACTTATCAAAGCAATAGCATCAGCAAATATCTTCCTGGTAGCTTTTTATTCTTCCTCGTCCTCTTCTTATTCTTTACACATCTATTAAATTTTTCATCTAAACAGGTTTCTTCTTCCTCTTCTCCTTCCTCTTCTCCTTCCGCCTCCTCTGCTTCCTCCTCTTCTCCTTCTTCTTTCTCCACTTCTTCGCTTCCTCCTCCTTCTTCATGGTACCTTAGACTTTCTCCCTTCAAACCCCCTGAACCCAATTGTTGGATTTTCTCTTTTCTCTGTTTGATTTTGATTCTCTTTAGAGCAACACCGACTTCCCAACTTGTTTCAAGACAGTGTTAACTTTTATAGGCCCTAATACTCTCTTGTCTTTTATTGATTTTGAGACAATTTTCCGACATAACCTTCTGTCATTTGGGCTATTCTTTCTGCAACTCAGCTTCGCTTTTTGCTACCAGAGCAAAATCACCCGCAAACAGAAGTACGCTTCCTTGGGATGCCTTCTCTTCACAATTCATGAATTACAGCCAACACAAAAATGAACAAAAAAGGATTTGATAACGCAGATCCTTGATGTAGTCCTATGTCAATATTGAATTCATCTGTCTTCCCATACGTGCTTTCCACTGTTCTTGCATTTTTGTACGTTGCTCTCACCATTATTTCACCCTATCATGCGATTTTTCTTGATCCACGATAGAGAAAAGAACTTCCTTGACTTACTAAGACTTTTCTTGCAGTAACGCTAGAAATCGCCTCCATGTCTTCAATGGTCTATTTCAATCAGGTATGAAAATTTATCAGCCTTAATCCAGGCTCTGGTCTCTACTTTCCACAGTTATGGCCAGAAGATTCTCGCGAGTATTAGAGCCAAAGAAATGAAAAAATAAAAAGAGCAAACAAAGAAGAGAAGAGAGTAAAACTTTTTTCTTCCTTCTATTGGAACCTATTAGCTTTCCTTTCATCTTAATTTTGAGGCTCTGGTCTGGTAGCTTGGGTATGTCGAGAATGCTCATTGGAGCAATTAGAAAAACAGCTGAAAAGTGTGATAGATTTTTGTCCATTTTCAGGTCTGTCAGTCGCAACCATTACTTTTGCTGCTGGTGCGTATCATCCTTCGGAAAGATAGAATCCTCTTGAATAATTTTTCACATTTTGTTAATGGGGGCAAAATGAATTAAAGACAAGCATGACATGACATGTAGATCCAAATAGATGGAGCACTTTGAAGACGATTTGGGAAGTTATTTCCATCTGAGAGGAATCCAGTACAACTAAACTACGCATTATCAATCCCCAAAATTGCATTAAAGCGTCAGTTGGGCAATGGAGTTTGAGTTCTTCAAATCTTAGATGGATTTTGCAATATCGCTTCTCAAACAGCAGGAGATTTGGCTGAACGCCCGGGTCAGACAGGACAGAATGTGAGGTGCACGGTTGTTCCGGGTTCTTCCGGTGATGTTTGTGGTCCGGTCTCGTGTTCCCCTCCAGCTTGTCCCCGGACAGCCAGCAACAGCAAAGGAGACAACGCAAGGAGTGACTGCTCACTTCAAAGGTCAATTAGTGCACTGTCAGCGCAAAGAAAGTATATTCAAGATGATGGTTTGTATATTAACTGCTTTCTTCGCTCGTGAGAATCAATTGTATTTGGCTTAGTACTGCGTGTGAAACCTGGAATGTTGTTAGTTTGGGTTAGGCCTAGCCCCTAGGGTTAGGCCTATCACTTCCCATGATGACGATTTTAGGCCGCCCTCTTTGCTGTCATGCGCAATTTTACAACACGTTTGCTTCTGCGCTAGATACAGCCATGATCAACTCAAAAACCTCACTAAGGAAATATGTTGATACTCGTTTAATTCGATAAACATTGGCAAGGCAGTTCAGTCGGGGCCTCTTTTTGGGGTGTGTGCCCACCCTGCCAGGGTGCATTTCATGCACTTAGGCCCGAAGATCTTCGGCGTAGACCTGATTTTTTGTTGGCGTAGCGGCGTCATTTTTTCAGTAAAATCGGTTTTTGGCGTGACGGCATTTCAAAATTTGCTTACCTTGACGTGATTGTGAAGTTGTCCTCGATCTTTTAGCAGTTTGTTTTGATAATACATGCGTTTCTTTTATGAGAAAGTAAGAATTTGGGCCAGAACTCGAAGTTTCTTAAAATCATCAGTACTCAGATTCTTAACAGCTCTCTTCCCCTGAAAGTACCTGGCGTACGAAAGCTTAGGGATCGGCGTACCTTCGGCGTAAGTCTTACATCGAATGCACCCTGGCCACCCTGCACGTTTGTTACGACCTATCTGTGCTGCATGTGTGTGAATTGAACACAAAAAAGCTGAATGAAAATAAGGTTGGTTAAAGTGAAAGAAGGAACCATTAATGTGTTGTTGGGGAGACTGGGTACCTGCCTGTTGTTTTCCTTCTTCATACTTTCAGGAGCTTGGTTGCACGATGACCTGGCTAGTTGAGTCAGGGGGGCCATGGCCCCCCAGTGGACTTTTTCAAAGGGGCACCAAAGTTTAAGAGCGGTGCCAAAACCTTTCTGAAGTTTGATGGTTTGATCGCATTTTTCCAGCACCACGTAGCAGGTCACATGGGTGGTCCACATAGATTCATCTAATGCATAGGCGTCAGTCACTGTTATAAGTAAATGATTTCAGGTCCATGCTAAGTTTTGTAAAACTAACACAAACTGTTTTTCAATTAGCCACGACTTTCATTTGAAAAGAGATACTTAGGTCAAGTAAGAAGGGAGATGTCACAATGTTGGGGCAAGTTAACTTTCTCCAACTGTGCTCTGCTAGGTGTTGGAGATGTCTTATCTACAAAATTGTGATTCAATTCTAGCATTTTAAATGAAGGAAAAGTATGCCTTACTGTACGTCTAAAAAAATAAACTTCTGTTCACATCAAGAGATACCTCTCATTTTTCATTGGTAATTCATCACCTATCTTTACTCATTGTTTGTATTTTGTTTATAGAGAGCCAGGCTTTGTAGTTTGAGAAAGATTATCTTCCAAGTAGTAATACAATGAAAGATACATGTGATAAGTAAAGTAAAAATTTGCTATGAATTGCCTGAAAATTCTTTATTTTTGGTGACCTTAGAGTTTTTTGTTTATAACTTTTCAAAAAACTTAAACTTGTACGTTATGACCAAAGTAATTTTGATGCTTGAATTGATGTTTGAAGTGAGGCCTGCTACTGTATTTTGCCAACAAAGCAGCAAAGCCTTAAAATTTTTTCGCAGATTGGACATGTCTGACTTATTCTCAAGCAGAGCATATGGAAACAAGTAAAAAAGTCAGATTTGAGAAATTTCAGAGAAGCTTGCATGGGCACCTTTGACATCTTTGATCTTTTTAGCTGGTAGAGAAAACTACAAGTCCTGATTATTCCAATCTTGCTAAACTTTAGCGATGATTCTTTTCCCACTGTTGCCAATTCTCCATTGCCAAGAGCTTTTGAGCCCAAGTCTCCAAACTGGCCTTTTCAGGGCTTTTGCTTGTGAGTATTTCTTGTGGTCAACCCTTTTCATTGGCCAATATGTAAGGGTAGCTTTTTATGCGCATGAGATTAAATTTGAAATAGTGTTTCATTTAAAACTTTGTAAATCATGCAAGATGTTCAAAATGTCGTCTTGAATTTAGAACAATTCAAATTTTGTTGAAAACGGAAAAGGGAAACAATAATAGCTACAAAGTGGGGCCTTCTAGCCTTGCGGAACCAGGTTGTTGTTGCAGCTGCTGCTAGTGAGATCAGACCAAAAAATTTTTGTCCACACTTTATCAGGAATCCTTTCTGCATCTGGTTGTCAATGGTATGGTAAACATGTCATGACCTATGAGTTTAAACAAATAGGAATTCCTTGCATGAAAAGTAGGAAAGATAAGATCTGGAAAACTTTTGTCTGCAGAAATAGAATTAATCAAAACAAAACCTGTTTAAGCTCAACTTTCATTGTGGCATGTTCTGCTTGCCCTCTCCCACCTTCTTGAGTTTAGTCTCAATTTATACACTGAAAATGGGCATTGCATCTGCATGTTAGGCCCAGAAGAAAACTATTTGTTTCAAGTTAAAAAAGAATGTAAAATGGTTGCAGATAGTGGGGCACTTAGTTTACACTATTTCTAGTTAGTATGGAAAAGTAAAGTAGGTTTTCCTCCAATATCAAGGAAAGTGCCCACACCAGCTCATCACCAGGGGTCCCTGTTATGTGTGGCAAGTTTAAAATTTAATCAGCAAGTATACATTGTTTTCTTGTTCTTTCAATAGGAAGAAGACGACGGCCAGAATATTCTAAATGAACCTGAAGAAGCACCATCCAAAGTAGGAATGAGTATTATTGATGTTATCCTTCATATAGTAGCAATGTGTCCATAGGAATTGCTGTGTAGACGAATTCACAGAACTCCTGCATATTTTTCAATAGAAACTTGTTGCAAATTGTGCTTTTGTGACAGAGAATTCTTTCTAAACTCTTTGTCCACAGTTGCAAAACTTCTTTCACATCTCAACAAAAGTCTTTTAAATATGTATATATATATATCTATTTATTTATTGTGAACATTGTTTGATGCCTTGCAAGAATTCTTCAACTACTGTATGTGGATTTTGATTCTGAGAAATCTTTGTAGAGTTTGAACAAATTTCAAAGAGTACTGTACAATCAAGAATTGAATTGGTTTAGGCTGTAGTGATGGCTGAAGGCAGAGAAGGATGGATAATCATATCATCCATTTCTCAGGAAACAGAGGATGGAACATGAAGCACTGCACAGCAACTTTTATTCACAAATTGTGCTATCTAATTATTGGAAGTTGCATAATCTACAGTCATGATCGCCTTGTGTATTTTCTTGAAATATGGGTATATATGTATATACCTTGTGCATACAGTAATTTTATTAATGTAAGGGACAATCTCAAATTTTATTGCCTATATTTATACTGTTCCTGTTAAGCATAGGTTCCAAATCTTTAAATATACGAAAAAGGCGGGTGTAAAATTCAATAACCTATTTCTTTAAAATAAATGACTTGAAAAAAACTTTAGCCATTTTTCTATGATTCTACCATTGGACTTTGCAGAAATCTTGAATATTTGTCGAAATTAGAGCCTATTTTATATTTCAGCTCATTTTATGACGTGACGTCATCAAATTTCTAAATCCCAAACCAGAGGAGTGAAAGAGTTTTGCTTGATACCATATTTTAGGCATCCACAAACTATGGTTTTCTTGAAAATTATTTGATCTTTCGTCAACAGGTTTAGAAATTACGATAGATTTAAGGTTTTTTTGAAAATTTTCTTGAATTTTTAAAAAAGAAGAAATACACTGTAATTCTGAAAATATTGAAGATTTCAGAAAAGTCCAACGACAGATTTACTGTAAAATAATTCAAGTTTCTTTGAAGCCGTTCACTTCAAAGAAATAGGTCATTGAATTTTTCACCCAGGTTTTCAAAGATTTGAAACCTGTGCTTTCCTGTTACTTCATAAGGAAAGATCAACTACTGTGGACCTAACAACTGATAGTTCATTGTTGGTTGATATTTCTGATGCACTTAGTGAAAAAGACAAAGTGAAATTTACGGTGCATACAAAGGTATGTGAATTTTTGGGTAATTATTGTCAAGAGGTTATGCTTCAGAGATTTAAGTTTGATGAGTATGGAACATATCATACTCAATCAAGGGAAGATAAATGATAACGCTAAAGATAGTGGTTAGGAACTTTTTACCAAGATCTTTCAAGCAGACATCTTTAACGAATCTATTGGAATGCCATTATAGAACACATTGCATCTTGGTAAAAAGTCCCTGGCCGCTATCTTTAGTTTAATTGTGTATTGGGAATTTTTCGAAAATTTTTCCTCTCCCAAAATCTTCATCAACGAAATATTGCTGGATTCTCTCAGAGCCTTAAGGCTGTATGGAAACAGCATAAAAGGTAGGACTTATTACTGCTTCCTAAATTTACAAGTGAGAGAACAATGCACACCTTGCTCCGAAAAGGGGAAATTGTGCATGTTTGTCAAAAGAATGTGCACACACAGAAGGGGGAAAAAAGCTTTGGTTTCACTTTGCAGATGTGGTGGCTGCTTGTATCAGCATTTTAATTTGATAGAGATATCAGATTTTCCTGCAAATGCAATGATCCATTGCTGTATTTTACCAAATTTGAAGGGTACTTAAACAACAAAATTAATGACATGATACCAACGTTTAATCCATGACAGCCCATTGCAGTTCTTGCTGTGCTTGGGTCTTGGACTTTCTACACCTCATACACAATAATGATTTTTACGTCAAGTAATGTTTGAAGCAACAGAAATGAGACAATCTTGTCTCCTGATTCACTGTGACCAATGTCAGATGAAAATGAAAAACATTGATTTTGTAAATTACACATTCAATGTTGTATATGAAAGAAAGTAGCCAGAATCGTAAGTGTATCAAAGTAAATGTTACTAACCATTGCTGATATCATTGCCATGAGCTCTGCAAAACTTTTCAAAACATCCCTAAAAGTTCTAATTTGCAAATTGTGGTACCACGTATTTTAGCATTCTCCCTTTTAGGACCTTTGCCTCTTTGAGGACGTTCCAAGAAATTTGCTCATATTATGGAAGTGATATGCCAGTCTCAAGCTAGTAAAGTATTTAATTTATCTGAAATCAAAGCATCTTTCAGGAAATTCAGCTTGATAAGAACTTTGATTAGAAGAAATCTGATGAAAATCACAATTAGGACCTGCCCAGCGGATGTTGACAACAGATGGAACATTAAGTAAACCAATTTGAAATTTGATGAGACATTCCTTCCACTTGATTAAAATAAATAAAGTCAGCAACTAATGAGAAAAGTGAAGAGTTTAGTAAACAAGTCATATTGTCATATCATTTCAGGATATTTGAATTGGATATGCTGTTGGCTACGAGCTAAAAATAGTTTATGGGTAACTGCATTGATGTTTTTGGAAAAAATACAGTTGTTGCAAATTTGTAAACACTGTTTATTTTGTCTACTTGTTGCACCATAAAAATCTTGCACTTCAGACAAACCATGATAAATTGTGTCTGAGCCGAATTTAAAGATTGATGACTCAACCATGATTATTTGTTGACTTTTTGGCTGGGTGTCCTTAAGTACGGGGTGTCTCAAAAATTGTTTGACGTTTGATTAAATGCAAAACATAATGATATGCTGAAAGGGCACTTGGTTAAGTAACCCAATGCCTGAGATTTTAAATAAATTTTTGACACCAGAATCTTGCAAACCTGTTAAGAATTCATGGAGTTATAAACCTGTGAAGTTCAAGTTTGTGCGAAAACTGAAACCAGAAGCCTCTAAATAGCATTTTTTGGTGAAAGTCCCGAGGTCCATAGTTTCTGTTGTTTCTCAATTTTTTTCAGGGCAAGTCAAACAAGACCCAAACAAGTTTTCGATAACCTAACTTTCAAGCTTATGTCTGCTTAGTGGAAAAAGATCCAGTCTGTTGTCGATTATTTTTAAACTACTGATTTTGGATACATACGATCTTAGCCAAATTTTGACGATGATTGTAAGGAGTAAATTACTTTTGAAGTGTCATTTGGTTTGCTCTGATTTCAACGAAAGGTATGACATTGGTTAGCATTCTTTTACGTGGATCTTCAAGCTTTTTTGCATTACAAGTGATCTGGGAGTCTCTAGTTTCAGCTGTCAGACATTTTTATCTTTGAGAGCTCGCAACTACTGTAAATGAATTTTGAACCGATTTACAAGATTCTGATCTCTAAGATTATTTGAAAATCTTAGGTACAGGGTTACTTTTCCATAATACAGTTCATCTTATCGTTATTTTTCAATATTTAATCAAACGTCAACCAATTTTTGTGAGAAAGCCTGTACATGGTATTATTTGAATTCTTTGGACTCGTAGACAACGTTAACGGAGTTCCAGTCATCAGAATTCTCAGTGGTTAGAGAACATGAAGAATTTGTATGGTTACATGATCGATATGTTGAGAATGAAGAGTATGCTGGTATCATTGTAAGTGTTTAAATTACAGTAGGTCTTCATATGAAGATATAACACATAATGTTTCATAAGAAATAATGAGGTCATTAGAGCTTGTTAATCTGTTGCACTAGGGCAGATTTTGTGATACAATAGCTTCAGTTGCTTTGGTTCACACCTCAATTCAAAGCGATTAGCAAATGCAGACAAAAGAAATTCTCTCAACCAGTAAGAGAAAATAAACATAGCCGCAAGCTGCCCTGAAACCAGTACGGCGAACTCTCACTTGGTGCGGGCAAAGGGAGGATTTTAAGAGAAATTATGTGCTGCAGACGAAAGAAGAAGGGTATATCAATAGTTCTGTCTGGCGGATTTTGTTTATCTGATTCAGGAGCTGAGGAGTAATTGTTTAAATTTGAGTAATGAATATCCAAGAATTGTAATGCCCTCTACTCAGCTTCTGAATCATGCAAACAAAATCCGGCAGGCGGAACTTTAGATTTACCATTCTTCTTTCGTCTAAAGTACATAAGTTCTCTTAAAAACCTCCATTCGCCCTCACCAAGTGAGAGTTTGCTGCACTGGCTTGGGGGCGCCTTTGCAGCTATGTTTGTCTTGAATTTCTGATTGAAAGAATTTCTTTTTTAATTATTTTGAATTGAGGTGTGAACCGAAGCAACTGATGCCATTGTTGTATGAGCCCAACGTAGATCCGTTTGTAGTGAAGCAGCGTTGCATTCTTACTCAGTTGCATCACAATGGCTTCCGCCTGTCCGTCTGTCCGTCTGTCGTTTGCATATTTTTCGAAAAAGTTAGTTGTGGCTGTCAAATGATATTACTGTGGTCTTGGCAACACTCTTAGTGCATGTTTGGTATAGAAAATCATATTGTTGCTTATGAGAACAGCATTATGTGCATTTTCAAGTGCCTTCTTTAAAAGACAGTATACCAATTTGTCTCACACAACCATTTTGGGAGTTAAATGATTAAAAGACCCATGTCTGACCAGCAGCCTTTGTGCGCCTTTGTTTTTGTTTACAACGGTTAATAGACTGATAACAATTATCCTAATATCTGGTCCTAATTTTTCATTATCCTGCGAGACCCACACAGAATTGATAATACTGATAACTATAACAATGTAGTAAGTCTACTGTTCTAGCCACCGCCAAACGTTCATTTGTCATGCTGCATGTAAGCACCTTTAATGTCCTGAGCGTTGAATGCGACAACATCGCAGCTATGGTACTTGAGGTTCAGGACGTTAGAAGATACGTACTTACAGGGTCTTCCTGGCTACTATGCTTTGAAAGAAAACATGAAATCGGAAGGCAGAAAAGATAAAGAATTACCTCTAGATCTTGTTCCAGGATGGGCACAGCTCTAAGTGGACATCGAAAGATTAACCCTGGGGCTTTGTTTCTTTTCTTTTTATTTCTACATTCCAACTAAAAACTTACAATACATATTACTTAATACACTACTTACAAAATACTATACCCTACTACTACAACAATACCATTTGGAGCGAAAAACTACGACTACCGCATGGCTACAAATAACAGAAAAACACGAACATAGCACTACACGTTACGAGAAATTACACGTTACTGATAACACGTAACTACCACACGGGGAAAAAGAAAAAACGTTTACTTAAGGGGGACTTGGTGGCTTTATGGCTTATAACTGAGATCTAAAAATTTCTAATCAAAACGACCAGTTTCATGAATAAGTCGGAGCGTTAAAAGAACTATATCTTTATTGAGACTAGCGGGAAACTTTGTTTCTTTGAACATCTACGCTACATTTTGTACTTAAATCATTTATTTACAGCATTATCGTTTAACTACTTTAGTACCACGTGGAACGAATGTATTTTTATTATATCAATTAATAATTATGAAGATTTTATTTACCTTCGTAGATACCACCAACTCCACCTAAACCAGATTTTGATGCAAGCAGAGAGAAACTGCAGAAGCTAAGTGAAGGTATTAGCCCCAAAAGAAATTTAGTCTGTTGACTCAATTTATCAACCGATTAGAAACACTTGTTTGTATAACAGTAAAAAATAGTAATGATGATCTTGAATCTATCAAAGTTGGTTACAAAACATAGTTTAGAATAAGTATAGGATGACTAATAGACCTTTTAGCCATGAAGATATCGGCAATTAGACAAGATAATTTTCAATGTAATTGGTTAGAAATTCAGGGAGCAGTACTTTGTCAAATAAAGGGTGTTTTTTGACTCAACCGGTAGATATGAGTCATTGAGCTTTGAAGGTTTTTTACATTAACTGTCAGTTTACATAAAGCTTTATAATCCTTCCACAGAGTATACACGTAGTCATCAAGCGCATGGATGTATGTATGTACCGCGTGACCCAAAAACTTCACGAGCTAGATCGCACATACTTTCTTGAAAGCAATCGTTATGAAGATAAAAGCAAGTATCAGCATTTAGCTGAAAGGCTCCACCATCTTCTGAGATGTTGCTTGGTCAGTTATAGATATGCCTACTGTCCGAAAAAAAAACAGTTTTAAAAAGATGGAAATTCATTCATTTCTCGGACCATTCCCTTGCCTTCGAGTCAATTTTTTGAGAAAAGTGAAAAATGTTGAAGTCTGAATTTCCTTTGGAAAGTTAAATTTGAATGAGGAGCAGAGGTCAATCATTTTGCAAACAAAAACTTTCCTCTAGCGACTTCTACTCCATCGCTATGTCTGGTTTTCACAGAATGTTGACTGGAAAATGATGGAGGTTATTTTACTCAAAATGAGGAATGCGGAATTGGAGATTTTCTTTGAATCTGCTTTTCAAGTAGTAATAACTGCTTAAAATGACCATGCAGCATCTCAAAAGGTAGCAAAGCCTTTCATCTAAACTGTGACAGAAAGCATTTGACAATAGCTTTTGATTTCAGGATGCCAGCTATTATCTAGCTCATGAAATTTTTTTGGATCATCCGGTATTTTTTTACCACCAGTAGAAAAAGGGAAAACAAATTTACAAGTTATTGTTATACATATAAGAATTGATAGAATACAATCTTTAAGGCTAAAAACGTAAAATGAAAACATCCCTAATTACAGTGGCTGGGATAGCATGAAAGGGTCAAGCTGGCCTTATTTCCATAATGGTCCCCAATCGTCTGAGAGTTCCCTTTGCACACTGTTTTTGGAGCTTCCTTTTTGCGCAATTCTCAGATCACGAAAGACCTTTGACCCCAACAATACATTGTTGGGCGAATGGTTGATAAGTTGAGTGATGACTGTATCTGCATAGAGAGTACGGCGCCTGGATTCTTTCAAAGGAGATCTTCTCTCATTTGTTGCACTTTTCTCAGGTTAGCAACGGATGATGACAATTGTTGGTAAGACAAGAAAATAGTTTTGAACGTAGGACAAGTAGTTTATTCTCTTTTGTCTGTCAGTTGGACAGATGAAACTTGGGTACATTAGCATATATTTATACAGAGGTAATCAAAACAACCAATCAAGTAGGGGAAAGTGTCGCCTTTGAATTTCCATCAATGGATTGAAGAACGAACTACTCAGAAATTTTTCCCTTCTGGTATTCAAGTTGTAATGTTTAGAAGAGTACTATTAATGGTCTTTAATTGTGCATATACTAACTATGGGTTCTATCTTACTCATTTTAAAATAACAATTTTTTACCAGGAAAACAGTAGTATCCCAGTCACTAAACAGGACCATTACTTTATCTTGTCTTGAGCCCTGTAGCTTCTTTTTGCAGGTGAAAGCACGATGACAAAGGAGGAGTTTCAAAAGATGAAAGCAGAACTTGAAGCGTAATTTGACATAGTTTTATTCCATCTAAAAATTTTCGATATTTTGGTACTCAGTTTTCTTGATAATTGTCTTTAAAATGTTTTTCTCCATGATTTATTTTAAAGTATATCCCAAATCATATGTAACTTGAGATTTGCGATGATGCAAATTCATTCGCGCAAAGCTCTTCAATTGTTTTTATTCATAGAAATTTTCATATGACGTCTGATTTTAGACACATTTTGAGATGTATTGGCACAAAGGGTTGCTGGAAAGCAGATGCTATAATAAGCCATAAGGCTTGTGAATCGTGAATGGCCGAGTGGCTTATACAGTCTGCGTCAGATGACTGAAGTTAAGCTCGGTCGAATAAGGTCAAACTCCGGATGGGTGACCTCCGAGGCCTGACCTCGCGACTGAACTCACCATCATTCGGAGTGGACGTTAAACTAGGGGTACCATGCCTCACCGCGGCATGTAGAGATGGCCTAAATTAGCTTTAAGTAGCCAGTGCTACTGCTACTACTACTACTACTACTACTACTACTACTACTACTACTACTACTACTACTACTGCTACTACTACTACTACTTCTACTACTACTACTACTACTACTGCTGCTGCTGCTGCTACTGCTGCCGCTACCGCTACTGCTACTGCTACTTGTGAGGTATGCAATATGCAACATGTTGATAAAAATTTGGTACTTATCGTAATATGATGATTGTTTTATCCAACAGTGAATACTTAGCAACTTTCAAGAAAACCGTAGCGATGCACGAGGTGTTCCTTTGCCGACTAGCAGCTCATCCAACGTTAAGGAATGACTCAAATTTCAGAGTATTTTTGGAATACAAGGAAGATGTGAGTTCGTCTTCTTAATTAGATTAATAGGCCGCATACCACTTGTTCTACATGGTGTAACGTAGCGTAACCAAAGCGAAGCTAACCTAGCATTCCATCAGGGAGCTCGGTGGTCAACAAAAATTTCTTGCACAAATGTCCGGGGGCCGGGCAGATTTTTTTGGCTAATGCCTGGGGGCTTTGCACTGAGAAGGTCCAGCAGAACAGCCATTTTGTAGCAAACAAAAGTTCGTAATTTATTCGAATTTATCTATCTTTTCTTTGCGGACAAAATGCAAGAATTGCCAAGATGCTTCAATCTCTCCGTATTAAAACAATATTTGATTCATTCTAATTTATCCATTACTCAGGGTACTACAGTAAAACGCTGCCACTGTTTTTGGCGCCCCTTTATTTTTATTGCATAAATGATAAGTATCTAAGTTTCTCACGTCCTGGCTACGTCGTTGTGGCTCTTTATTTTAGCGTTGTTTACCTGACATAACTTACCTGGAAACAGTGTTTTTCCAAAATTATCATGCATGCAAGTCTGTGCATTATACGAAGGATTTAATTCCTCGTTGCAGCTGAGCGTCAAAGGCAGAGGTGCAAAAGACATTCTCAAGGGATTTGCAAAGGGTATTGTAAAAGGCGTAGACGAAAAGATTTTACTTTCTGGACAGAAGGTATGTTTGCTCGTTGTTATTTATTTTTAAGGGGGCCTTTAAGGGGGCTTGCTTTATCAATACATTCTTTTTAGTCTCTTTGTTGTCGCCATCTTCTTTGTCCATGGAAATGGCCGCCAACAAAGAGCTGGCAGATTCAAGGTTGGTTGTAAAGACCCCTTCAATGTAAGCATTTATTAATAGTACCTGAAGTGCTGAATAAGGCATGTAACTAAGGAAAATGATTGAAATTTGGTTGGAATTATGCAGAGGTAAGGAATTAGTGAAGCAAAACAAATAAACATCTTTCACTAACCTATGATCCTCGGCGTGCCTCGAACCATCAAACATCCTATTGGTTGTAATAACGTATTTTGAGCGCGCATTAGAACATAGATAGTTACAGAAAGCAAAGCTTTCTTAATAGTCCAGTTAGTTTTGGGAATGCAGTTTGTTTTAGTGTAAAAGTGATCACATTACATCGTTCATTTTGGGATTGAAAAGGCCATGCAGCTTCGCAGTTGCTAGGCCAGACTCATTTTCATGCGGGGTGAAATTCACTGTGACAACGCAAAGGAACTTGGGTTGAACATGTTGTTTAAGAGCACCAGAATTTCATTCGGGGACAATGTAAATCTATTAATCTGTCCTAACTATCATTTGTAAGAAACCCTTTCGTTGCAAAATTACCGGGGTATTTACCTCTTTAAAACCGTTGCCATTTTCAAAGCGAGGGCTACTTTGTATATCATATTCCTATCTTCTTTCTTTCCCTTCTTTCCCTTTCCTTCTATCTCTATTCCCCTTTCCCCCTTTTTCCTTGACTGGGAAATTTGAGCATTTCAGGTATCTTCCTGGTAGCGCTGCTACCACGCTACTTCATTTTTTGAGCCCTGTTGGACTTTTAAGAAATTTGGAATGTTTTTGAAGTTGCAGCACACTTAAAATGTTCACTGATTTGAAGAAATGACGTCATAAAATTTCTAAATCATTAATCGCAAAATCACAAAAATGACCGACTTTTCTTGATTCCATATTGGAGATATCCATACATCATGGTTTTTTGGAAATTATTTCATAATGCGTCAAACAGTTTAGAACTTGTGGCAGTTGCAAGTCTTTTTGAAAATTTGTATAAAATTCTCGAAAAGAAGAAAAACACTTCAATTCTGAAAATATTGAAGATTTAAAGACATATGACGGAGATATAAGGCAACTTAAATCAGGGGACTGGGCAATCTAAATATAGTCTATTGTATTCCATCGTATTTGATGATCTAGAGAGATTATCTAGAGAGAAATGATGGCAGGGGTCCATGGTTTGGGAATCTGATGACTTCATAGCCTCAAACTTACAGCAAATAAGCCTAGAGTTCCTCCCAGGCCTTTTAATTGACGGAAAATTGCGATAGGATTTTACACCGATCCTTTTAAAGATTTTAGCCGCATTTACTCAGTTTGACTAGACTCTGACTCACACGGGGTTTTACCATTCACAGGATCACGATGAATTCTTTGAAAATGAAAAACGAGGCCAAGTTGAATATTATAACAAGTATGTTATGCTACATAGCTTTTTGTTTTTTTGCTTGCTCTGCTACCTTAAAGCTTGTACAGGTATGTTTAGTTTATCCGTATTCCTGTCTTCTTTACAACGTTTAATATTTGCATCTAGTAGCTCAAGCTGGTAAATCTTCATTATTGGAAGTCTATCTGGTGTCCAAGGATAAAGTATACTGGGTGCCTCAGAAAAATTGTTTGACGTTTGATTAGATACTAAATGATTACGACATGCTGAGTGTACGCTTGGTTAGGTAACGGATCTCCTGAGATTTTTTTAATTTTTGACGTCAGAATCTTGCAAATCCGCGAAAAATTCATGGAGTTATAAGCCTTTGGACTTCAAGTTTCCGCGAAAACTGAAACCAGAGGCCTCTAAACTGCATTTTTTTTGCTAAAAGTCCCATGGTCCCATGGTCCATCGTTTCTGTTGTTTCTCGATTGTTTCAAGCCAAGCGAAATGGGATTTGAACAGGTTTTCGATAGCGTAACTTTCAAGCATATGATTGCTTTGAGGAAAAGGTCCAGTCTGTCGTCGATTATTTTTTTAACTACTGTTTTTGGGTACATGCAATTTAAAGTAAATTTTGACTATGGTTGTAAGGTTTAACTTACTTTAAAAGTTTTACTTGGTTGGATCTGATATCAACGAGATGTATGAGACTGGATAACCCACTATTACCTCGATCTTCGAACTACGTTGCATTACAAGTAATCTGGAGGTCTCTTGTTTCACCTGTCTTATGTTTTTTATCTTTGACAGCTCGCAACTCAATGAATTTTTAACCGATTTGCAAGATTCTGGTCTCTAAAATTAGTTGAAAATCTTAGGGACAGGGTTACCTTTTCATGGGCCAGTTCCTCTTGTTGTTATTTTTCAATATTTAATCAAAGGTCGAACAATTTTTTGAGACACTCTGTACAGATTTGTGGGATTTAGCGATGTTTGTTTATCTTTATTCAATGGCTAATCACTCCTACATTGTTCTTCGGTTGTCAACTTGAACATAGATACCTCGTATGTTGGTAACTGGGGATTTTAAGATGGAAAGGTTAATCTTGAATGATCAATTTTGCGTACACCTCCAAGCCGGAGCTTGGGTCTTAAGCCAAGTCAAATCGTTGAAAGCATATTGAAATTAAAAACCAAAATCAAAGAAAAATGAAGAAAATATGCAAGGGATGACTTCTGGCAAACAGAATGTAATACAATCTGATGTCGTTGAAATCTTATCAAGCACAGGGAATCCACTTCGATTTAGATTAGTTAACCTTGTATATATTGTATATATTGTTAGCTATGTAAATATCGAATTAAAATAAATGAGCAATAACAACAACACTACTACTGAGATTGTTCTTTGACAGTAAGATTCATTTCTTTGGTAATTGATTTCATAAAATCCGAGCAGCTCGATTTTGCAATTTTTGAAAAGTTTGCAATTCGATTTCACCACAACTTCCCAAAACTGAGCAGCAGTAGCGAAAGTGTGACTCGGCAATACCTCTGTACACTAGTATTTATATCCAAGTGTCTTTCGGTACGAATTTCTTAAGGAAACCTATAGCACGAGATTCTTTGCTCCCCTTGGTATCGTTTTGTAGTATTGTATAGTAGATCGTTCGTGGTCGTAGGTAATTCGTACATTGTAAATTTTTACATTGAATTTATAAAGAAAAAAGATTCTTTGCTACATAAGACTTTCATGTGCTGATCCCAATCAAGATTACTGTCAAACTGAATAGTTCACATTGTTAACGAGATTCATGTCAGAGCCTCCAATAGAAGAAGTTGGAGCGTCTTTCTTTTCGTCGATCTGCTCTAGGTTTGGTCGGTAACCTTTGACCATAGCCTGAGTCTTTACAGCGTTTAAAGATAGTTTATTTCCCCGCAACCATTTATTAGAACAATGGAGATCCCTATTTAGTGTAGCATTAAGCCCTTCGATGTCTTTAGGAGCATATAAAATGCTTGTCAAAGAGGAAAAATGCGGAGGAGAAGGAAATGAAGAGACAGAGAATTAGAAAACGAGGACCAAAGCTCTGTTTTGGAGCTGGACGCAAAACTGACCATTTAAGATTAATCTTTCTTTTCTTTCACTCCTCGCGTTTCTCCTCCACAATTTCTTCTCTTTCTCCTCCGCACTTCCCTTTCCTCACCACGCCGTCGCAGAGGAAGAGCAAAGAAAATCTTCAATATCGATCGCATCTATTGATCATTGAGGAAAGGAATGAAAAACGGACCTTGCGCAATCAATTACGAAAAATCGGATTTTACGTTCAGAGTGCAAGCTTAGTAGTGGATTCTCTGCGTTATGAAGGCCATGATGATGATATGATATGATATGATATGATATGATATGATATGATATGATATGATATGATATGATATGATATGATATGATATGATATGATATGATATGATATGATATGATATGATATGATATGATATGATATGATATGATATGATATGATATGATATGATATGATATGATATGATATGATATGATATGATATGATATGATATGATATGATATGATATGATATGATATGATATGATATGATATGATATGATATGATATGATATGATATGATATGATATGATATGATATGATATGATATGATATGATATGATATGATATGATATGATATGATATGATATGATATGATATGATATGATATGATATGATATGATATGATATGATATGATATGATATGATATGATATGATATGATATGATATGATATGATATGATATGATATGATATGATATGATATGATATGATATGATATGATATGATATGATATGATATGATATGATATGATATGATATGATATGATATGATATGATATGATATGATATGATATGATATGATATGATATGATATGATATAATATTATTTGTACACGAAAACAAATCCCTTCAGCTTAATTAAATAACAAAAGAATCTGCATTAAAACTAGCCTAAGATGCTGTTCTTCCAGGGGGTCGTGTTTTTAATTAGATTGGTGTTTTCAGTCAGCTCTTCAAGTACTCCATTAGTTCTTTTTTAGTGACTAATAGTCGGGAGTTCTCTAATAGCAACTGGAATTTCGTTCCAGACTTTTATAGCAGAATATCAATAACTCTTTTTTAAATGCTCTGTGTTTAAATCTAGGAATCTGAAGATCTCTGCACTTTCTTGTTGCATAGTTTGACTGCGAGGATCTTTGCTGAAATTTGTACCAGAGGCTTTCTGGGCTTCATTTGTTCCTTATCTTATATGTCATGACCGATCTATCAAATCGAATTATATTTTCGACGCTAAGCCAGTCACATGACCAGTTATCCGTATATCTGGCGTTTTCCACTATTGATCGGGCCCTGTCCTGTAAGCGTTGGAGGGTATCAAGCTTTGTTTTTGGAAGATTGCCCCAAATTTCTTTGGCATAACGTAGATGGCTCTCGACAATAGCGTAATAGACACTACATAGCTTGCTTTTGGGGAATTATATTTTTCAATTTCTTTAACGATGCAAGTCCACCACATATTTTACCCTTAACAGTATTGAAATGCTCATCCCACTTTAGGTTCTCGTCGACAGTTACACCTGGCGATTTCATCTTTGTGACACGTTAGATAATAGAGTCATTTAGCATGAGTGCATTCGAAATATTCAACGTGTTTACTTTACGAGAATGGCCTATAATCATGTATTCTGTCTTTGCAGGGTTAGGACTTAGTTTATTTATTCTCTTCCACTCAGAAAGGTTGAGCAATCCCTGTTGCATCTCGAAGACCAGTTTTTCGATATTGTCCGATGCGATCGTTACATTGGTATCATCGGCCATTGTTGATATTCGCTGTGCTTCAAAACTTTTTCAGGTCAAAACATCAAGCTTTTGCTTGGAGGTAGACACAAATTTGAGCTTTCAAGGTTGATATTTCTGCCCGTAACGCGCCAATAAAAACAAACGAGGTGTCTATGTTCAAGTAAACTATAGATGAAAATTTTGAAAGAAATTAGCCATTGACTAAAGCTAAATTCACATCGCTGGATATAAAAATGTTTTTGTGACCCTCGGTGTACAGTTGCAATCTAATGTGATCTTCCATCTCTTTCACTCATCCGAGCCTTGTTTTCTGCCTTGCAAATGGTTTGTTATATGCCAAAGCCTGGAACCCTACAGGGTGTCTCAAAAAAATTGTTCGACGTTTGATTAAATACTAAAATATAACGATACGCTCAAGGCACCCTTGGTCAAATCACCCTTTTCCTGAGATTTTGAATTAATTTTCAACACAAGAATTTTGCAAATCCGCTAAAACTTCATGGAGTTGCAAGCATTTGAAGTTCAAGTTTGTGCGAAAGCTGAAACCAGCGGCCTCGAAATGGCATTTTTGGTAAAAGCCCCATAGGCCGTCGTTTCTGTTATTTCGCAATTGTTTCAAAGCGAATCAAGTGGGATTCAAACAGGCTGTCGATAACCTAACTGTCAAGCATATCGATGCTTTGAGGAAACAGATTCAGTCTCTCGCCGATTATGTTTTGAACCACTGTTTTTGGACTTACGCAATGTTAAAGAAATTTAGAGCATGATTGCAAGAAATAATTTACCTTAGAAGTCCTATTTGGTTTGCTCTGATATCAACGAGAGGTATGACATTGGATAAGCTTCTCTTACCTCCGTCTTCGAGCTTTTTGCAATACCAGTAATCTGGGGGGCTCTGGTTTCAGTCGCATATGTTTGATTTTCAAGAGCTCGTAACTCAGTGAATTTTCAACCGATTTGCACGATTTTAGTCTCTAAAATTATTTCATTATCTTAGGAACAGGTTGATCTTTCCATGAGCCTGTTCATGTTGTCCTTATTTTTCAATATTTTATCAAACGTCGAACAATTTTTTGAGACACCCTGTAGTGCTGATGAACATTTTCTGTAGCCTTTAGTAAGATGCTTCAAATCAGACACACTAAATAGATTGTAACTTATAGTTTTTATTAGTATATCGATTTCAGATTTGAAGTGTAGAGTATATGGAGCTTCATACTGCTTCACACTGACACAGCTAAAAAGTAGCTCCATCTGAATTACGCTGACTTTCAACCAATCTTATGCATTTTATTTGTATGACTGACCAATTAGAAGGCCCATTCCGATAACTTGGCTTAGATGAAACTAGTTGAGCTTGGCAGTGTGAACGGAGTATTGAAATTATACTGTCTCCAGTTGGAATTTACTTGAAAATGCCCTCGAATAGCGGCAGTGGAAATGTTTGCTTTAGTAACTGCGTGTTCTCACCAATCTCACGTGATATCTGATTTGAGGCAGACTCTAATCTCTGAAATTCTTTATTGCAAAAGTGTTAGTTGTTCTCTTGGCAGAAAATCTTTGTTTTCTAACTTTGAAATTCCAAAATTTAACAAAAATTTTGACAATTATTTAAATATTATTTATCACAGGGTAAAAGATGCTGCATTGAAAAGTGATAAAATGTTTGTGAGCGAGAAAAAATTGGCGGATCTTCTGATCAAAATATCAACATCACTTAGTGCTCTTGGAACAAGTGAAAATACTGATCTTGACAAGTACGTTGACAATTTCTTCGAGCGATGGGGTCTCTTGTCACAGAGTTCTGCCCCTAGTTTTATTTTGTGCGTCCGCATCACATTTGGTATTAGTGTTAACGACTTTCCATTTGATGTTAGTGTAAACTACTTTACAATAAACTTTATGGTGGAAAGAAACCGTGACCTGTTACCGGTGTCTTGAGCTATGGGGACCCTGGGTGGGGAGCAGTGAAGGGATCGTTCTTGTGATTGTTGTTCTGTCTGCTAGGGTTGTGATAGTTCATCATTTATCACATACGCTAGCTTGACATCCTATGTGAATCCGGATTGAGTACGCATCCTTTCAGGCTTTTTATGCGTAGCATTCCGTAGTAGAGGATTGCGCTAAAGATGGGGGACAGGAATTTTTTACCACATTGAAGTTCGATCGATTTGATTGGCTGATTTCTTTGATTCCACAAAGGATCTTGGTAAAAACCTTTCGATGCCATCTTTAGGGCAATCGTCTATTGCGTGATTAATCATATGTTGTTGGTATGTTTTTCATTTTGTTCAAGGCTTGGGCGAGGGGTAGTCATGATATTCTCCCCCCACTGGTTGCACCGCCCTTGTACTGCTGTTTAGTACAGGATATCCCAAAAAATTGTGCCCCGTTTTTGTAACTGCTGTGGAGGAGCTGTAGATTCAATCATCTCAGTTTTTGCACAGCTTTATTACCTGATTAGAGTTTCAAAAATGAGGCAATACAGAATCCCGCCATTCCTATTGGCTAATCACACATTTCCCGCGGGTTTCCCGTAGCTTTCTTTAATACGATACAAGAAAGCGTTTTTGTCACCACAGCAACTGCTTTAGGCCTAGGCCTGTGAGATTTGCAGTGAACTCAAACGACATGATTGTAACAAAATGTGTTTGATGAAATGCGAGTCAAGATTAGAAGATGTCAGGTAATAATACTCATACTAACCGGTTTTGTCGTTGTACAGGAAAATATAAAGCCCTCGGTCTTGATGCACAGACCTCGGGCTTTATATTTTCCTGTACAACACAAAACCGGCTAGTATGTGCATAGTATAGGTCAGGTTTCAACTTAGAGTTTGAGACCTTGTATGAGTTAATGTGACAAAAAAATAACACTTCAATTGTTCTCCAGCAATGTCAAAATGAAGTAAGTTTTCAAAGAAAGGGTTCTAGCGGGTTCTAGCGTTGTATTAGAAGTTTTGCTAAATGTTAATAAAGGGTTTGCAGTATTGTATGTTCATTAGAGAGCACTTTCTACCTTTTAAAATGCAATGAAAATTTTAATGCGATGCCAGAACCCTTTTCTTGAAAGCTGACTTTATTTGGACATTGCTGGAGAACAATAGAAGTGCTGTTTTTGAGCAACCACATATTTTGCCTTTTCTCCGCCATAAATCAGCGACCACATGCCCGATTGATTCAAGCAAGGTCTCAAACTCCAAGTTGAAGCTTGACCTATGCAAAGGAGTGAAAACCGAGATAATTGAGTCTACAGCTCCTCCGCAGTAGCCACGCAAAGGGGGCACAATTTTTTGGGGACCCCCTGCAATTCGTAGCAAGTGGTAATTCTTGATTGTAAACTTTTATACCTAATATGAAAAAGAGTTCTACAGGATTTGAACAAACAACAACTATCAACTATCAACGACACGATGTTATCCCTCTAACTTACTGCATGTTATCCCTCTACATAACTGAATAACCTCAAATTTAATGCATGTTAAGCCTCCAATGACATCACGCGATCCCTTTATCGCATTGAACAGCCTCTACTTTACTGAATAGTCCTTAAACTCACAGATGTTATCCAGGGTGATTTTGTTTTTGGCATTGATTTGTGAAGCCTAGATTTGTCCTTCAAGTCATTTGTTAAGCACAAAATAGAGTTTCAAAAAGAACATCTGACAAAATAGTTCAGTGGCACTTCTGCAAAATGTCTCAAATTCGTTTGTTTCAGGGTTTTTAACAAAAGTGGAGAATTAATGGAAAAGATAAGGGTAAGTACTCTTTGATGCAAAGATGGTACTGATCTAGACTTATTACATAGTCTCAGTTATCGCAGTAGTGACAGAAACAATAATACTTGTTGCATTATTGAATGAACTGCTGTTCAAACTGGTTTGAGTGCCCATCAGTCCATCCATAGCGATGATTATAAATATGTAGTAAGTCTAGTACTGATCTTGGAAACTCGATTATTACAACAAACTAGTCCATTTTGTGAATGGCAACCTTAAAATTTGTACGTTATGTGTGTTTATTTGTTAGCAATAATCGATCAACCTTTTTGGATCGTGTCAAAGGTAATTTTCAGCAAATATTTCATGTATTCATAAACGTTTCGTTTATTTACTGCCAATGCTCAAGGCTTATTTTGAATATTTCCAGGTAAGACGCAAAAGGTACCCCGCCCCTATCTTTAGAAATATCCTTTCCACCTGTCTGCCCTTCCACTTTCCGAAGCCAACTTGGCTTCTGAAGCCCTTATCAACTATTATCCTTTGCGAAGTTTCGTTTGCTGTTTAACTGTCTTGATCCAGAGGCTTTGCACGGCAGAAACAGATATAGCGCGGACATACCAACATGAATGCTCCAAAGATCAAGAAATGTTTTCACTGAAAGACGATAGTTGAAAAAACCAGAATCTAAAACTCAGACTAATGATATGATAAAAGGGAATGCTTACCGCTGTTTGACCTATCTGTTGTGCAGATTTTCAAAAGTTTAGGAAGCCCTTTCAAGAGAAATGATCGTGTAACATGCCTCGAAATCGCCACATGGACCATGGCTGACTTCCTGTGACCATATTAATTAAATGTTTACAAATTTTTTGCAATGTCGTTACTTTCATAGTTTAGGATCACAAAGACAAATCGCAGATTTTTGTTTTTAGATAGTCGCAGTGTCGCTGCGTTTTCTGTCCCAAAACATGTCAAGAGTATTGCCTGTTCTTCGTGTAGAAAAGAAAATTTGTAGCATCCTTCATTGTATGCTGACTAATGGCCCAGCTTTTTGCTGATTTTGACTATTTATCTTTGATTAGAAAATCGAAAACAGAAAGGCATCAGATTTGGATCTGAAGCTATCTGATTTACTTCGCTATCATATGAGAGACACGGAAGCTGCTAAAGATCTCCTATATCGACGTATGCGCTGCCTTCACAACTTGGAAAGTGCAAACAAGACTCTCGATAAAGCAAGAGCGAAAAGCAAAGGTGTACCAGAGGTTTGTGGGTGCTATGATTTCATTTGCAAATCAAATTAGATTTTATTTATTGTAAGAATCAATTCAAAAGTAGGGCCTAGATTTGGGAATGTTTTTACTCATTCGCCTGGTAAGAACACTATCGTTTTGAGGAATGGTGGTGGACTGTTTAGTTTGGGGCAGACTTTTTTTATTTATTGGTAATATTAAAGTAAATGAACGGAGATATATCCAAAATATCTAGATATAGCATAAAAGAACGGCAGGCGCCATTTATCTTCCTTTTGTTTTCACCGATCAAGAACATCAAATCCAATAGGTTATATTTAGGTAGATCCAGTCCCCCTAGCTTAGTTGCTTTTAACTCCGTTGATTTAATTTCAAGAAGCTATGCTATTGGAAAAGTATTGCATTTAATTGTGATGTATCTATGGTGAGGTTTCAAAACATAACCCAGACGCAATGCATGCAGCTACAAAGAGTGCTCCCTAGTTTTTTCATCTTCGCTTTCCGACTCAGGCCATCACACTTGGCCAGTTCAGCATTTACGCGTGCTCTTTGATCAACGTTACAGCCATGAAGCGTGTATTACTACAACTTACGGGTACGAGAGCACTAGACGGACCTACTAAGGCTTCGCGATAAAGTTCGCATTCTCCATCAAGTTTAAATCAGTGGAGTATCAATATGAAAAATCCTTAGTGCTGAGAAGGTAATTTTTCTGCTTCTAATCGTAGCTTTCTGAAAGCCCGTTGCCTTAGTTTTCCAATACGAAGTCCATTTTTCACGAGAAGCCCCCAAGCGTCGATTTGTCCTGCATGTAATTGGGAATACTTTATAGGGGCAGTTGAATGTAATGCTGCATAGGCCAGAACTTTAAGTGTTTAGGCTAAGTATCGACCGGTCAATGGCGATTTTGACATACATAATTATAATTTCATACTTTCATCTGGTTGCATCTAAACTGCTCGTGATATTCTTGCAAAATAGATACCGTTTCGTCTATGTTGATTTCATGCCTGAAATTCGCAAATTTTGCCGGATGCGAAGCTAGCAAAAATTACACTAAAGAATGAAATTTTTTGGATCGGATTGATGATGGTTGGTAAAAGCTAGATTTGAGTGGAGCCCTTCTTAAACAAGGATGGATGCGGCTCAGTCAATTTATTTGGAATTAAGGCGAAGGGAAAGGTAATTTCAACTTGCTTTCTACATTCAGGCTTATACTCATGAGATAATACCAGATATAATAGGATCTGCTACCTCCGTTTGTATCAGATTGCCCCTTTAATGGTTGTTTAGTAGAAAATGTTTGATAGAAAAACAGTACATCGCAGATTCATTTGATCAACAGGCTGAAAAAGCACAACAATTGGCTACGGAAAAGTTCGACGCAATATCTGAAGTTGCAAAGCAAGGTACTATTCACGACTTGAAATTTTTTTCTCATAAACCCAGCTTTTTTAGTAAAAAATGTCTCCTTTTAAGCTTCAATGTACTTTTCACCCCTTGACATTTTCTTAGCTTCAAGATGCTTGACCATTTGTAACTGTGATTGGAAGCCTATTATTGCCAATACCAACACAGAAATCGTATTTTCTAAATAAGGCATGTACGTTGAAAAACAAGAGCTTTGTTTGGGATTCATGAAGGGAAATCTTGTGTTCCCTTATTGCCGGTCCTTCTGTATACAGTGTATGCTATTTTCCTTTAAATTCAGCACAGTCATAAGTCACACCAAATTATTGATGAGAAATCGCTTCACGGAGCTATGAAGAAGTTCTTCTCTTGACCTCAAGATTCTCTCCTTCGGTATTAGACTGCTACTATGTGTCAAAAGTAGTCCTGTTTGAATAGTCACAAAAATTTTTCTGCAAGGCTGATCTCCAATTTTCTTATTTTCGCAAGAAGATCAAATTCAGCATTATTTTTCCAAGCATTGCTGATCTCGTGATTGGTTTTGAAATTAGTCAGTCTCGCTCTTTTTAGAGCTACCTGCTTTTAGAGCATACTACAAAAAGCATTAATCATTACCACACTGATTTTTGTATGTCGAGCTTCTAGTTTTGTCACAAATGCCAGTAACAAACGCTGACTGGTTTGGAGACTTTAAGGACAATGAGCCGTCTCAATATAGCGACTTTTCGGCAAGATTATGATGTTCCCTTAAGAGTATAGATCAGAGTTAGGTTTTTGAATGTCAGACTTGTGCCTTTTTGTCCCTTGTTTATCTGCTGATATCACTTGGTCAACGGCGAATCATAACATTGCTCTTTGTTGGGGATATGAAGAGGCAAAGTTGTGAGCCGCGAGGAATCTCCCTAAAAGGGCTCCTGATCGCATGCGTAGTAACGATTCACTTCGATTGTGTAATATGCAAATCAGCTTGACCGTTAAAAACAAGAGATCGAAACAAAGGAAAGATTCCCACGGCAATTTGAGCCCTAACGTTGATTCGCTCTCAACAAAACCGAAACACACTGTGTCGGAACAATAGGGTCCGCACTTCATCTCCCCAACAATCTTAAAAAGTGGTCCCACTTTTTTATAGTGGCCTAAACAAGTGGGAGTTCTCGCACACTCAGTAAAGTGGCTTGAAAATCTGGTTTAAAATAGCTCGAGCATTGAAAAGCAAGGTTTTAGTACCAAGAAAATGGTGTTGTCTTGACCTGCGATTCTAAAATCTTCCTCTATAGAAGCAATTGAAGCTGCGAGAACTCCAGGCTTCATGAACTGTTCCTTAAATGCAACAATAACAATGTTCTGAATAGCGCCTCATGATCGGTTAAAAACCGGATTCTAGCAATTTGAGTGATGAATACGGGATCACTCTACGCTGGCCTAAAGTGGGCCCACTTTTTCCCTGTAATGTTATGAGTCCCTGTTGTCTACGTGATATCAGCAAATTCAGCAAATCTAAGAACGCAGGGAAACAAGGGACAAAAAGGCATGGGCCTAATTGAATGTGTTGCTTCATACCCTTAAAGTGCCGAAAACAAGCAGTTTATCTGCACTTGTGACCTGGAGTCCCTTGTTTTCCTGTGCTCCATTGTCTTGATGATGGCGCATCGGTCAGCAAATACTCATAACATTGCTCTCAAAATCCTGACCCTATTTAGGCCAAACCTCTTGAGCTATCTAGAATACCAATCAGATTGCAAGATTTGTGAATTACTATGGTAACGGCAAATGTGATAAAATGTTGTATTCGATTGAAGAGCCGATAACATTTCCATGGGATTCGAGATTTAGAGCCGTGCTTCCATCATAATTCGATTGATGAAGGCAAAAGATAGGGTCAGCTTTTTCACTGTTTTATTATGAGTCCCTGTTGAGCACGGTTTACCTCAGGGATAAAAGGGACTCATTGTCATAGGTTTCATTTATGATCTTCAGTTATATTTTGGAATATTTACAAAAGAGATCAAGAAGAGCATTATGTGATGAATTTGATAATCGATTTTTGGCGATTTTTGAAACCGGAGTACTTTTTAGGACACCCAGTATGAATATCATGACTTTGCCACCGTTTTAAACCTTTAGCTACTTAATCAGCTGAAAAGGTAGACGACCCATTTCAAACAGAAGGCTCAATGTAACTCTGTTTTAGAGATGTTTAGATATATTGCCATTAACATATATCCTCCTTGCTTACAGAATTGACCGATCTGAGAAAGAATAAGGTGCAAGCGTTTAAGAAAAATTTGGTATGTATATCTAATTGCAGTCTACTATGGTATCAAACTTAAGTCAAACATTGAGTGAAAGGTGCCATACCCCTGCCTGCTTATCGCCCTGCATCAGGCTCTTGTCGCTGCATTCATATACCGATGACAGAGACTAAAATTTTAAAGCAAGCTGGTATTGCTAGGGGTCTTAGTTCCCCAAAACCTACCTCAATAGTATATTATGAGATCAACCTTTTTGGTAGTAAGGAACTCAGGCAGCTTTTTCCCGTTTATTGTTTGAAAAACCAAGCATTTCAAATAGAACTCTATTGGCTATGTAAATTTTCATAAACAGGTTGTAAGCAGATTCCTGATGTAGGTCTCAAAAATTTTATTGAACTATTGAAACTTTGCGAGAGAGTTGAAAAAGAGGCGTTGAGTGCTGAAACGTTCGAGCATTTCTAGTTGTGATGCACATATGGGAGTGTGGAGAGACTAGGCAATGGTATCCATTTTGGCAGTTCTTGCCTGTTATTACAATTTTTACGTAGATGGTTTAGCTTTTCTACAACAGACACAGGAAGCCCAAATAGCAAAGTAATAGATGTCATTTTTGTCTGTCTGCCTATATGGTTGATGATGATGCATGATGTTCAGTGATGCAGCAGTACAGTATATTGAAACCGTCTCTACTCGATGATTAGTTTATTTCAGAATGAAGTTAAACATTATCACTTACCTTTTTAAAATTATCAGTGTTGTTTCTTTGTTTATCTAACTCTGGTATTGTACAGCAAAGAATCAATTTCTTCTGGTCTGCAATTTCTTATTCGAATTTGGAAGTCAAGGCAACCAGTCCTACTCAATCTGGAATCGAGGCAGGTATATTACATCACATAACGCTGATAAACGGTTTGCGGTGTATTGTGCTTATCTATGTTGAGAATATGACATGTTATACTCTTAAATGGAGTCGACATAGTTTAAAGCTAGCCTGGGCCTGGTTAAAAATATGATCAATTGAATTTGATAACTTCGACACGTGGTTCTTTATTGTGAAGCCAAGAAACAATGAATGCGTGGGCGTTTTCTACAGCCTATTTATAGCGACTGCGAGATATAGCTATGTCTATTCCCTTTAGCATACATAAGTGCACTTCACTGCAAACCGTTATGTGACGTGATATAGTTGCTTCAATTTCCAGATCGAGTAGGACTGATTGCATTGACCTCCAAATTCGAATAAGAAATGACAGACCAGATAGAGGCTAGTGTGAAGAAAATACTTCTTTGTTTTACAATACCAGGGTTAGATACACAAAGAAACAACACTGATGCTTTAAAAACGGTAAGTGATAATGTGTAACTACATTCTGAAACAAATTAACCACTGAGTAGAGCCAGTTTCATGATACTGTACTGCTGCAGCACTGAGCATCATCATCATCATCACTATATTGGCAGACGGCATCTACTACTTAGCCATTTAGGCTTCCTGCGCAACATAGCATGAGTTCTTCTAATTGCCAAAATTTGCCTTTGTACCAGGGTTATGATGAATCTCCGTGGAAAACTGCCCATTTTCAGCTATTTTTGCCGATTTCAGCCAAACTGATTCATATTTGAAGAAAATTGTCCGAAAAGTGAACCCTTATTGAGGGAATTTCTCGGCCAAAAACCCACCAATATGGGCGGCACATACCCGTACCCTCAACACATTTTGTACCTCCCTGGCTGGCGGCACTTCCATACATCAAATGTGCATAGATATCCTTTCCACTGAGCCCAAGTGTCATCATGGAGTTCACTATTAACGAGTGACTCAATGAAAGTAAACATAAAGAATGAAAATTGTAAGGCTATCTGATATGACAGTGGGAAGCCTGCGTCGTTCCGTTACGTCCGAACAGTGATATGCAAGCATACTGTGGACATTGTCTATTCTTTTTGAATTGGCTGGTAATTGACGAAACTTTTTTTATAGCCTTATTATGTGGACTCTTTTCCAAGGACTTTCACTCTCATTGATTCATTCACCTCATACTTACTCAGAACTGTGACGTTCTGTTTTAGGTTGAACTGTCCGAACTACAATTGAAGCACTCGAAGGTAATGTTAATGATTTTTAGAATCTTTTACAAGCATACAAAGAAAGATATTGATCCTCTTCTAGCCTCAGAACAAGAGGCTAAAATGCTGAACCCAAGTCAAAGGAATAGATCTCGAACGCCTACATCATAGGACAAGACAGTTTAAACAATTAGATAGAATTATGTGCAAACATGAAAGGTGGATAAGCTGTTATTCCACTGGGTACAAAATATCGAGCATGCTACGTTTTGAATTGATCTGAATGGTTAGTTTTGTTTTTGGTACACATTTCACCTAAAAAAAACTTACAAGAAATATTACCTAATAACACTACTTACGAAATACTATGTCCTACTACAAGAACAATGCCATTTGGAGCGAAAAGCTACGTCTACCAAATTTATTTATTTATTTATTTTCAATTTATTTTGGGTGGGCTTGTCAGGATTTCTAGCAACTGAAAGCTAATTTAGGCCCACTGTGCATGCCGCATCCAGGCATGGGACCCCTAGTTTAATGTCCCTTCCGAAGGACGACGAGGTGAGTTGCGAGGTCAGGCCTCAGAGGTCACCCATCCGAAATCTGACCTCATTCGACCAAGCTTAACTTTAGTCACCTGACGAAGACTGTCCCGCCTACAAACTACGTCTACCAAATGGCAATGGTTAATTCCGAGGAAACGTCAATCAAAGAGCGAAGCTCTTTGTTGTAGAGCTGTAGCAATTTCGTATGTCATATTTGCACTTGGTAGAAATTTAGTAAATATATGCAGGTTACCTCTAGGGCATGAGATTTTGACATGTGAAAATGTCTTCCATGCTATAGCTAGCTAATAGAGGTTCTAGTTTAGCTTGGCTACCTTGGGCTTACTCTTATTGTTTTGTTAACATTTTAATGAGTTCTCGCACAGGTCTTTAATACCCTTAGTCACTTTTCTCGGTTCTACTACTTCCTCAAAAGTCAGGCTAAACCAGGGCCCCTGTTCTTTCCAGAAATTGTGAAAAGTGAGATTAAAGTACATAATGTACAGTTCTTTAAGTACAGTATTAAAGTAGCTGCAGCACGTGATGATGAAGATTGCATCATTGCAAGCAGGAATGAAACTGAAGGAAAAATTTTTATTGACTCAGCTAACGTAGTCTTTGCTGAAGAAATTAACAGAATTATTTTAAAAGGCGTCCTCTAATTGGGCAGCTGATCCAAGATAAGACACAGAATGAGAACCAAATTGCAAGATTCTATTGAGAACTGGAAGCGAAGGGCACATCACTCATTGGAAAAAGCGTACGAGATTTTTTCAGAACAAAAGGATTTATACGGATTTTTGATGGATTTTTCTTGAAAAAAATGACTTTTGCCAAAGGTGTAGGTCATCTTTGGGGGTGAAATGGCCCTCGACTAGAGGATACTGGGTCGGGTGATCCACCAAAAAGAAATCGATTTTGAAAATTCGTAGCACCTATAGTACTGTTAGACTTCAATGAATCAAGTTAATTTTAAAGCCAAAAGACTAAAGTGACAAAAAGAGTAGCCTGTTAACCAGATCCTACTTCAAAGGAAATAGTGGTCTGGTGAATACCGCCACAAAGCTCTAGAGCTTCGAAGAATTTGCTGTTACTTTTAATGAAACCATTTACCTGCGAAGTTCTTTGAAATTTTTCTGTAAAGAATAATACAGTTTGCATATGATGTGATTACAATCTTTTCCGCCCCTTGCAAAAAAATTTAATCTCAGAAAGAAATTTAATCTTTCTTTTCCGCCCCTTGTAAAAAAAATTTAATCTCAGAAAGAAATTTAATCTTTGACCCAGGTCAAGGTCCAATCATGCAATTAATCACACTGTCTCCCTCGCTGCCCGAAACCATTTAGCTATTTGTTTTCAAGATGATATTTCAAAATGTGAGATAATTATGTAAATACATTTTCCTCAAAACTTGGAAACCACCCCTGTTGAAAATGACGGTCTGAACACTATGTGATCAGACTAATATGTAACAGACCACTATTTCCTTTGAAATAGGGTCTGCGTAACAGCATATAAGACAGCTGATTGCCCGAAACATATTCGCGATTTTGTGTTTTCACGAGCACTGAAAATATAGGTAAATTCGACTCAGCGAGAATTTCTTGGTTGCGAAATGCCTGGAAAAGGGCCTGAAACACAAGATCAAAACTCATCTCTCTGTCTCCCGCTTCTCTTTCATCCTCGCTCTGCTCTACGTTCACATTTCATTTCATTTCAATTTTATTTATTTATTTATCTAAACAGGGTAAAGCTGTCAACTATATTTACATAATTTGCTTTACAAGCTGCCCTGTACAAAGAAAAAAGATAAACCCTCAGAAATTTACACTATAAAGATAGAATAATAAAGTAAAAGTAGTCAACAGTTCTCGATCGGTAGGGTTTCCCTATGTTCTGGAGTTTCGAGACAGGATTTAGATCGTTTGAAATTTTTTGTTAATTTTGATTTTGCGGCAAAGCCATTCCATAGTTTCGCCCCTCTAAAAGAAAAGCATTTTTGGCCTCATGTTTTTCGTAGAAACGGGACACGTAGATCGGTTTCGGTATTTCGAAGTTTCACCTTAGAGTCTTATGCGGACAAGTGGAAGACTTACAAAAAGACCAGGAAGGAATCTCCTCCCATAAGGTCTTATTAAGGGGTAACGAAAGATTGTGCAATGTGAACGCAGCCTTAGACGCTCGTGCAGAAATCCGCCATGCTTATCACTGAGAGTGTTCATAATGCAAACTATTTGCATCCGGAAAGAAGCTTGCTCATGCGAAAGAGCTTGTTGGTTAACAAGGAGATTACTTCCAAGCGCGTGCAATCAAGATGAATTTTGAACTTTTCATTTCAAGAGAAATAGCAACCTGCTATATACAATCCAAGGGACATTGCAATAGACCTAATCAACTTAGGTTTGTTTTACCCATGTCAAGTCACGTGATCATGCCCGTGGGAAGTTTGGTATTATGCTACTTTTTGCATTCAGGGCACAACTTTGCAAGGCATGAAATATGTTGGAGAATTCAGAAGATGTTTTATCAAGAGATTGATCAAATGGCTTGAAATGGGTGTAAACAAACCTTAGCCGATTTTGTCTATATGAACGGGCAAATCCAAACAAGAATGCGTTTATGCAAGCAAAAGCATGTACGCAAAAACAAGCCTTTAATGTGAATGCAGCATAGGTCAGCTAACATCATTTGAAAGTTTTATTTGTTTCTAATGCATCAGTATGGGATTTCAAAGTAAAGAGTGCTCCGTATTTTGTTTGCTGAGTGCGTTTCTTCTCTTTTGAACAGGCAGAAGTACAGCTGTTGAAAAACACCATCGCTGCATTGAAAGAAGGAAAATGACACTAGGTTTTTCCTTTCAAATTCATATTTTTATAAAATCATAATTTTTAAGTCGTATGATGTGATAACTTATACATCGATCTATAATGATGCTGACATTTAAAAAACCTATTAATTATCACAGCGATTTCATTCAAATTATTATTGGGATATTACTATCAATTTTATAGCTTTCAAAGACTTGAACAGTTAGACGTTATAAGAAATGTCCCTTCCTTGTTTGATTAAACGATGGTACGAGAAGTAAATGATAAGTACCAAAAACAGCTTAGATGCACAAAACACGACGTTTCGGGCATACACTGGGCATATACTCGTGCTGAAGACACGCTTGCACATACTCTGTTTGTGCATTTACTGGTTTCTGCTACATACTTGCACGACTAACCCTAACTTAACTGCGGATATATCTGGATATCAGTAGATTAATGTATGGATGCATCTCTCTTTGTTCTGTGTTCGGCATTTGTCATATTCACATTCCACATAAAGGAGCGTGGGATTTTTCTGCACCATGCTAAAATGGTTCTTACACATTTGAATGATGGTGCTGATATGTAAGCATGAGCGAAAGGCTGCAAACAGATTGGGGATCGGGTTTAAGCTACTCTCGCAGTGATTTCATTAACGTGGTTAATTCAATTTGCAATTGATACGTAATGATGTAATGAATGCTTACTCGTGTTGTTCTCTGTCGTTTCCTAACCTTGCAATTACTGCCAGATAAAGCCAGTACTGGAGCAATATTCTCTCTCCATGACATTGCCGGCATTCCTGTCTCACGGTTGCCGAATTTCTGTTCGCCCCTCCACACGCACCTTTTCAAAAATATGCGCCCGGAGGAGCGAACAGAAATTCGGCAAACGGTGAGGCGGGAATGCCGGCCATGCTTGGTCATTGAGAGGGAATCTTGCTCCGGTACTGACTGTTTTTGGCAGTCATGGCAAGGTAAGGAAACGACAGAGAAATACACGAGTAAGTATTCATTACATCATTACATATCCATTTCAAATTGAATAAACTACGTCCGTTAAGTCACTGCGAGAGTAGCTTAGGCCCGATCACCCAATCTGTCTGTTCCTTTCGGTCATGAAGTTAAAGTGCTTACATGGCTAAAAATCAGTCCGTAGATTCTTTATCTGTAGCTTGTGATATACTTGTTGTCGAAGTACAGCAAATGATTTTACGTTTTAGATTGTGTTTATTCGAGTACTATAACCAGAAATGGCAATGTTTTTCAGCCTCTTCCTGACAGTGGCAACCGTGCCTTTGCAGCAAAACGACAGGAGGAGAAAACAGTTCAGTTCTGGTGCTTGAAGGAGGACTGGCACACAGCTGATTGCTCCTAAAACGTTGGAATTCTATTGTTGTACACTCGATCGCCACCCTCTTTGACGTAACAAATGACGGCTGTTTGTACCGCAATGGGATCATATTGTTTTTGAGAGTCGATAAGCTGTGTGGTAGAGCATAGGTTCCAAATCTTTAAATCTACGAAAAAAGGTGGGTGTAAAATTCAGTGAAATACTTCTTTAAACTGCATGGCTTGAAAGAAACTTTAACCACTTTCTATGATTCTACCGTTGGACTTTTCAGAAATCTTGAATATGTGTCAAAATTACAGCATATCCTATATTTCAGCTCATTTTTTGATGTGACGTCATCAAATTTCTAAATCCCAAACCAGAAGAGTGAAAGAGTATTGCTTGATCAAAATTTAATCAAAATAATAGTTGTCATTTCTTACGCGTTGTATTGTGGTGTTGCTGTCTTCAAATATTTTCACTCGTTCTTCGCTGCAAGCATCTTTCATGCAAGGAAGATCCCACGCACAGCCTGCCATCGTGGTTTTTTCTCGATACAATTCATTGCTTGATACCCTATTGTAGGCATCCATAAACTATGGCTTTCTTGAAAATTATTTGATCTTTCGTCAACAGGTTTAGAAATTACGATAGTTATAAGTTTTTTCGAAAATTTTCTTGAGTTCTTAAAAAAGAAGGAAAGCACTGTAACTCTGATAATATTGAAGATTGTGGAAAAATCCAACGGCAGATTTACCGTAAAATAGTTAAAGTTTCTTTGAAGCCGTTCAGTTCAAAGAAATAGGTCATTGAATTTTACACCCAGCTTTTGAAAGATTTGAAACCATGATGTGTGGTAGTGCTCTTCTATTTACCGGGTGAGCCAGCAAAAAGTTCCACATCAAATCAAAATGCATAGTTCCAAGAATGCTTGAGGGATTTGAATGATTCACATTCTAGTTAGATACCGAAATATTGAAGTATTTTGTAAATTTTCTTGCAATCTTACTAGCGCTGAAATATTGCAGAATGACTGACAATAGGCCTAATTACTTGATCAAATCGTAAGGACTTTCCTCACACAGAGAAATACGCCAAAAGTTATAAGATATTTATATTCACAAAAATACTAAAGATTTACAGTCCCACGGCAATGAATGTGCAGGGTACATTTCTCATTAATGAGAAATTGCATGTTCGCCGTGCGAGGAGTTCTTTAAGATTTGATCAAGTGTTTAGGCCTTTTTGAGTCATTTGGCACCATGAAATTTCTGTAGAGTTGAATTTACATATATGTCCAGAGCTTGCAAGAAGATTCAGGGCCTCCGACGACGGGGGGGCCGGGGGGGCCATGGCCCCTCCACTTGTTTGCAAAAAAAGCAATTCCGAAATTTGTTGATAATCGTTTTAATTCTGTTTAAAAACCCATGCTCATTTAAATTCAAGCAAATTTCCTAGCATCCATTCGATTCACTCCCTGTTCTGTTGATAAGGGAAATTTTATGTCGGAAACTAACAAGGTCACAACTTCACTATTGTACACAATCACAGTCGATTTTCAGTAATATCAATGTCTTTTAAATCACTATGAATATATAAGAAATCTAAAGCTAAAGAAACTGCCCCAGGAAGCAGATAGTCAATGCAGAATGCAAAGAACTCTTATCTCTTGGGCACAAATCTAGTAGGCAAGTAAGGAAAGTGCTGCTTGCCAGCCAAAGAAAATGCTACTTTCTAAACACTTTCTTGGTAGAGTATCTTACAAATATTTACTTCTCAATTCTGCCAGCTTTAATTCGAAATGGGGATTTTTCAATGAGGTGAAAGGCGTACTCTAAAAATTCTTTCAAGGGCTGCAACCCCCAGACCCGTACGTTAGGACCCCTACTTCAGGACTTTACCGGCGCTTCACGCTCGCACACCTCAGTCACTTTTCCCTCTAGATCTGTCCCTGGGAGGGCAGCTTATCATATTGGGCTATGGTATATTTTCATACCAAATTTTGGCCCCTCCACTTTTCAGGTTTCATCGGAGGCCCTGAGATTAGTAAGTTGCAAATACTTCGATATTTCGTGTTTTAACTAAAATTTGACTTATTCAGCTTTTTGACATACTCTTGATGCTATGAATTTTGAATCTTTTTCTGGCTCACCTGGTTGAACAGATACAATTAACAAAGAGGTTGTGGCAAGTTATGCTTGTGTTATGCTTGTGTTACCCTATGATTGACTGGTGTGTATTAATATTTGTTACAGCAATTCATTGACAGTACAAGTTAGGTTTTACTTAGATCTTGATCGTATTCAGTAATTTGGTTTTGTTGCATCGGTCATTTAGGACTTATAACGCTATGTCCAAATTTGATATGGTAAAACGATTTGAGTGCAGTTGTAAATTGTCAGGGAGCAATTCTTGCTTGGACACTTTAAAACTAAAGGAGCGCTTCCATGCATAAGAAAATTTAGGAGAGGGACTCAATTTAATCGAAATAGGGCACTTTCTGGAGGCATGTAGAAATGTAGACATGTAGAAACTAAAGATGCCCCATGGCTCCTTGCCTCATACGGCTGTACATCGCTTGAGTGGGTTACCAAGTATACAGACAACTCTTTGTTATCAACTGAGCTTTTTTTAACGAACTTGCACCTAGCTGTATGCCACTAATTTTAGTTACACTAATATTGGTTTTCTCAAAGCAATTTGTACTCATTTGGTTACCCTCGAAAGCTTGTTTATACTGCGCGTAGACTCTACGTACTGACTACCCTCCAAGGAGGTTCCTTCCGCCCCCTCCCTCTCCGAAGAAAAATCAGGAGAGACTTCGCGCAGGCCAGAGAGTGTGTAGGCCTGTAGGAAGTCAATTGATGTTGATACGAATTTTATCATGGTGGATTACTTTCAAGCTGTGGAGAGTGATTTTTAAAGCACCTCATTGCATGCAGGTTGCACTATAAGCTTACTAGTCCGGCGGATTAGCTGAGGAATTGTGCACTTCGTAGTAGAATTAAGAAATTTGGCATACATAATCAGTTTGAGATGCCGAAAATATCTGGATATAGTGCCAAGCGAAATTTCATGTTTGGGCTATTTTACGGACTGGAATAGGATTAAAGTGCGGACCAGTGTCTGTGTTGC
Organism: Aurelia sp. 4 Dawson et al 2005; assembly: GCA_964019985.1. Taxonomy (NCBI): domain Eukaryota; kingdom Metazoa; phylum Cnidaria; class Scyphozoa; order Semaeostomeae; family Ulmaridae; genus Aurelia; species Aurelia sp. 4 Dawson et al 2005. The sequence continues at coordinate 9,386,889 of OZ026494.1, read as the reverse complement.
TTGTCAAGTAAGAGTAGCAATCTGAAATACACTGATATTTATTGTCAGTTACAAATACATCCAATTTCTTTATCGTGCTAAGTGATAATTTTGGTCTGGGCTATTTTCCAGACTGGAAAGTGATCAATATGCGGACCAGTGTCTTTGCTAGTAAAAATTATTGATGAAGTTGCAGTAGCAATCTGAAATGCACCTATGTATTGGCAGTCATAGGTACATCAATTTTTTATTACATCAAGAAAAATGTCTGTCTTAACCCATATCTCTGCATATCTCTTATGTGCACAGAGAGCCATCGCGAATAGTTTGGCCGATCAAGGGCAAAGAACCAAGGAACAAGACGCACGAGAGCATCAACATACATGGTGAAATCAGAAGACCTTAATGATTGCACAAATGCAAGGACAATCAGCTCTAGCTTCATCACCAAGTGCCAGTATTTGAATTGTGGATGTGCGGCAGCTTTATCTAGACACCAATCGTCGAAACTCTTCACAACCTTACCTTCCTCCTGGCAAGCAATTTGATACGCCATGTGAGCTTGGCGTTGAAGAACATAAAGAGATGCAACAGTAACTTCATGAGCATATCTCGTGCGTGTAACATGACTTGAATGAAGGAAGGATTCTGCTTTTCCCGCTGACGAAACATCTGCTTGTGTGATTATGTCAGTCCAGCCACTGTCTTCTAGCCAGGTTCCTATTGCATTCCAGGCAGCCATTTCAACGTGCAAACCTCCCATTAACACTAAAAATTTGTCTTCACCAAACTGGTTTGGCCATGTCCACTGGATGTTCTTCGCTGTTGCAAAAAGTGGCTGGTCACAAGCTAGAACTGGTATTTGAACAGGATTCAGATATTCAACAGACCTTTGAACAAGAGACATGGAATGGCGAATCATCGCTACGGAATGAGCAGCATCTTCAAAAAGTGGCAATAAGGACGTCTGGCATTTTGGAGTGTTCTTGTCTAATGGTTTAATACTTGCGTGGAAAGCAGACCATGATGTGTTTTCTTCATCTTTGTCCTCTTTCATAATGACATCGTTCACTTTTCGTAGCCAACAATATTGATCGATTATATCTGCATCACTGACCTGAGTACAGAGGAGTGTATGATCCGGAACCGATGGTATCTTCACATTGCGTTGAGTTGTCGATGATGGTGGAACATAGGCATAAAACTCTGGCAGCGGCTTTACAACTTTAGAGGAACATTCGTTGACTAGTGCTGCTTCTAAGCGAATTCCTTGGCCCTCAAAGTCTGGATGCTGAAAAAGCGAAATCCCTGTTCCATGAAACGAGCCTGTCGAAGTTGTGGAGGAAGGATTGTGGTCTATATTGTCCACTGCTGCAGTAGTGAACACACCTGAGCTAAAGTTTGATGGAACAACAGCGTTCTCATTGTGAAAGCGGTCGCAGATGGCATTAGAAAGTTCGGTTGAAACACGCAAAACCTTGTCATACGAAGCACAAATTCCTAATTGGAAAAGTTTCTCGATCAGCCCTCTCTTTCTCGTCTGCCCATAGATCATCAAACCTATGTAGAGTGGCAGCGGCGTTTCTTGTTGCCTTTGGTGACGTATCTCATTTGACACTGCTGCTGTTGGTGATCTTTTGTGTTTGACGCAGTTAAACTTAATTAATTGTGCAATCGTTAGTACTTCTTGGCGAATTGGGGAAGCTGCCTGGAGCACAATGTTTGGACCTTCTATAAGCATTCTAACCAAGGCTTTAAGGGCAGGTGGCAAAGAGTCCTCTTGACAGTCTGGCTTAAAAGAACCGTCAAATTTGGATGGGTTGCAGAAAACTTCATTGCGGACTATCTTGGCAGCCTGAGCCAAGCAAATAGCAGAAGAGTCATTTTGCTTTTCAAAAAAATTTCCAAGAAGTCTCCCAATGTCCTTATCTCGAACAAGAAAAACATCTCTTCCTTTGGCATAATCTTGCAGACCAGGAATATGTGCCTCCAGCCTCTCCTTCAATCTTGTGGAATGTACTTTAGTTTGAATTCCAAGCTGTTGTAGTCGTGCACAATATATCTTGACCAAGTCTGCAAGTTTTAGAACTGGTGCAAATGGATTTGACAGTTCTTCTTCTACAAAGCAAACAAGCTCAGCAAATACAAGGCTTTCCTCAAGGTTTTCGGCTTGGTTGCAAGGTTCTGCCTTCTCCCTTTTAACTGCTTCTGCTTTACGATAAAGATTTGTCAAGCATTTCAAATGGTATTTCATTTCAAGAGCAACTACATCACCGCCACTTAACTTTGCGAGCAATTTTTTGTCTTCTAGTTTGAGAGCTGCGGATCGAACATTTGAACCTAACCCAAAAGTCATTGCTTGAGTCAACTTTTCTTTTCCTGTTTTTTCACAAAAGAAGCATTTTGGACTCTCTCTTTCTTTCTGTAAATTGATGCAACCTGCATAATGCGATCTTGTACGTTTCGATGACTCCAATAAATCTAAATCAGCTTTATGTTGTGCTTCGTCGTGCTTTCTCTTCTGTAGCCTAAGCAGTTTAGTGTTGTTAAAATGGTCCCTGCAAATTTTATGCCATTTGGCCGAATTTTTCGTCAATGTGCTTGCAATGCCACTTCCGTCATTTAATCTTTGAAGAGAAATATGTTTTGGTAAAGCATCAATTTTCAAAAAGTTTGTCATGTCATTCTCCAGGGTTATGTAACCTTTACCCGAATCTGATCGCCTTGAATCAGCCGGACAAGTTGATTTATCGAGACTTTTCCCATCCTGGCAAAAAATGCACAATGTCCAATTGGTCTCCATATCCGGTTTCTCTCGAGCTAGAGGCATTAAGTTCTGATTTTCCAACTGATTTGGAAGTGATTCACTTTGCTCCATTTTTGAGAAGTCTCCTGCGAAAGGAAATGGCCTAAAGTAGAACCTCCATTTAGGAAAAATTAAAATAAACGGATATATTTTTATCAGAATAGAAAGCTCAGCCGTAGCTATTTGGATGAAAGTTTGATAACACAATGGAAGTAGATATGGCATTGATAAATGTAGTTTTATATCTTACCTAGAAATCCATCTCTGTCCAAACTACAATATTCTTGATAAGCTGTTCATCATCTCAACCAAAGACAAAGCTATCTGGCCAATTATAGTTTGCTATTTTCTGAAGCAAGCAACTTTAAATAATGACATCTCAGTTGTCTTACAACTGAGTAATAAGTATAACCATATGTACATAAAATGAAAATGGAGCTCCACTTTCATGCACAATCACTGTTAAAGTATGTAAGTTAATAACGCATGTTTATCCTTCATGTCAATTTCATGCCAGCCTGTGGTTAGCTACTCGTCTAGAAAAGTACATTTTTAAAGAAATGATTATAAAAAATGGAAAAATCGAATGTCTAGCATGAAGCCATTACAGGTGAAGCCACTTGGTGTTGCTTAAAAGGCGCAATTCAGAATGCTGCTGCAACTTCATAAGTAATATTTATTAGCAAAGACGCTGGTCCGCATATTGATCACTTTCCAGTCTGGAAAATAGCCCAGACCAAAATTATCACTTAGCACGATAAAGAAATTGGATGGATTTGTAACTGACAATGAATATCAGTGTATTTCAGATTGCTACTCTTACTTGACAAGCAACACAAACACTGGTCCGCACTTTAATTCTATTCCAGTCCGTAAAATAGCCCAAACATGAAATTTCGCTTGGCACTATATCCAGAAATTTTTGGCATTTAAAACTGATTATGTATGCCAAATTTCATAATTCTACTACGAAGTGCACAATCTTACCCTTTTTTCGAGCTAATCCGCCGGACTATACCATACCAGGTGTCCTGAGCCTGTTTGCAGACTATACCCGAGAAAAACGTATAGCCTGCGAAACGCCGCTAACTCTTGTGTAGTGCATGCTTCAGCATTTATTTGATAACAAAGAGAAAGCATTGTTGTAACAGAACAGCCATTAATATCGCTTTACTTCCGCACACTCACCATTGTTTGGAAAGGTGCTGCACAGTAGCCTGCAGCGGCGGCACCCTTGATGATGGCGCTTCGGCCAGTAAGATTTACCGCAGGAATACAAGGACCCATCGTCATAAAGGTACATTCATATACCACAAGGAAACCAGAGTAAATGCCAGCTTTTGCAGTATTTGTTGTTTGATAATCAAAATTAGTTTTCATTAAGTCGTTATTTGCCCGGGGGGGGGGAGGGTCACCTGAGTTTCCAAGACACGGGGTTGTGCCATTCAAATCATAAAAGTACCACCCATAAACCCAGAGAATTTTCTGAAAATCATACCCATAAATCTGGAAATGCCAAAACAATTCACCAATAAATGAATTTTCACAGAAAACTATACCCATAAATCCGGAAAATGCAAAAAGTTGTTGAAAACCATAACCATAAATCCAGACTCTGTCATGAAAAAGGTACCCTAAAAAATGGCACAACCCTGTACCATGGACAAGTTAAGTTACCCCTCCCCCGGGTTATTTGGTAATCTCTTCTATTTTCCATTCCGTTATAGCTACTTTCACTCGAAGTAGTTCAAATGACAAAGTACCGTGGAGTGCAAATTGATTGCTCTTGAGATTAGAAGTAAGGCATTATCTAACACAGTTGAAAACTATGCCAACTAGTGACTTCTTCTCGTCAACAGATCATTATCATGTTCATGTGGAAAGGTGTTAAAAGTTTTATGGAATTTGTTTGCGATGCGGTGGATTTTGTTGCAATTATTTTGCATGGTGGGGCAATTTGGGTCAACTGCGAATTTGTTATGAATTGTGCTATGCAAAAATTGGCAATTGCTCCCAAATAAAAGCAAAATTTTAAATAATATTGCAGGAAGATGCAGGTATAGCCTGGTTTTCATTAAATCGTAATTTATCGGCGATTATCGGCGATCATCGGCGATCCCATCGCTAATGATCGCCGATGTTCTGTTTTCATATGAAATTGTTGATTTGCAACATCGGCGATGATCGCCGATGTGCTGTGGAAAACAAAATTTTTTGATTTTGAAAACTTATCGGCGATGGTCGCCGATGATCGCCGATGCTCCCAAGACCTAGGTTTTCATAAATCTTAATTCATCGGCGATGGATCGCCGACTATCGGCGATGAATTACGATTTAATGAAAACCAGGCTTATAGACCATCACAAACACTGCAAAAATGATGAAATTTGACCACATGTTTTGTTGGGAAATTTTTGGGATTCGGACTCATTTCTCATAATTTCCCAAAGGGAAAGTGGTCGTTTCAATTTCCCTTAAATTTCCCATTGAAACTTGTGCATTTCCCTTAAATTTCCATCCAAGAACTATGGGAAAATTTAGATATTTTTGCTGTGAGAGGAGACAGGCTGATATATATCGAAACAGCATAAGGTACACTAAAGGTACACTCTTCCTTCCATTCATCATGCTTACAGTGGTTCCAGCGCAAGACGCTGGAATTCGTTTCTTTTGGCTTTAATCGAAGGTACCTTGGTTTACATTTCCGTTTTCAAGAACGGGCATTGACTTTGCAATGTGCGCTGACGATGGTGATACGATTTCTTTTTATTTTTTTCGGTGCAAGTTGTCAACTCTTTGGTGAGGAAACTCTGAAAATTCAATCACAGATTCATTCATTTCATTTTCATTTACAATTATTTATACACGAAAAAGACCCTTCAGCAATTAATATAAAAAACCTACTCACAAATTTAAATCTAGAAATCAAATTCCTAAAAAGCCTAAAATCCTACATTCCTAATCTGCTGTTGTTCCAGGGGGTCGTGTTTTAAAAATGAGTCTAGCCCTTTAAATGCGTTTTTAGTCTTTGTTTAAAACGATTTAAAGTCGGTAGCTCACGAATCGTGGAAGGTGTATCATTCCAGACTTTCAGCGATGCATAGTGAAAACTCTTTTTGAAAAACTCTGTCCTGCATCTAGGGATTTGAAGATCCTGAGAATTTCTCGTATTGTATGAAGAAAAACATGATCTGGGCAAGTATTTATCAAAAAGGTTTTCAGGACATAATCTGTTTACGATCTTGTAGGTCATCACGTTCCTGTCATAACGGATAATATTTTCTACATTTAGCCAGGAACTAGACCAAAGATCTTTAATTTTTGCGTTCTCTATTATTGACCATGCTCGGGATTGAAGACGTTGAAGAGCAGCTAATTTTGTTTTACACAAGCTACCCCAAATAACGTCGCCATAACGCAGATGACTCTCGACAAGAGCATAATACACACTGCAAAGCTGAGATTGTGGTAAAATATTTTTCAGTCGTTTTAGAGCTGAAAGACCAGCACTCATTTTGCCCTTTACACGCCTGTATTGCTCATCCCAGGTAAGGCTTTCGTCAATAATGATGCCAAGGGATTTCGCTTGACCAACCTTTTTTATATCAGAACCATCCAGCGTTAGAACCTCTGGAAGGTCAAGATTCCTAGTCTTGAGTGGGTGTCCTATTACCATGAATTCAGTTTTTTTGGGATTAGGACTTAGTTTATTCACTCTCATCCACTCTGAGATATTGAGAAGCTCCCGGTGTGCATCGTCGACCAATTTTATTGAATTACTAGAAGCAATTGTCAAACTAGTGTCATCAGCATAGATGCTAGCTCGTGAGAATTGCAAGCACTCTTCAAGGTCATTCAGATAAATGATGAAAAGAAGAGGGCCTAGGCATGACCCTTGTGGTATGCCACAGGTAACCTTTTTAGCTTTTGAATGCAAGCCATTTAGGGAGCAAAATTGTTTTCTGTTTGTTAGGTAGGATTCAAACCAATCCCCAGACTTGCCTCTCATCCCATATGCGCGCAATTTTTTCATTAATACGCTATGGTCGACTGTGTCGAAAGCTTTCTTTAGGTCAAGAAATACAGTAAGGTTGACTTTGCTGTGATCTATGCTCTCATACCAATAGTCAGTGCTGCCAATCAGCGAGGTTATTGTGGAGTAATGCTTGCGAAAAGCTGCTTGGTTACTCGTTAGTCGTTTGTTTGTTTTGAGAAATTCAAACAGCTGGTCGTGGGTAAGCCGCTCTAACATCCTCGAGAACACAGAAATTACAGATATGGGCCGGTAATTGTTTGTATCACTTTTAGGGCCCGATTTGTAAATAGGGGTGACCCTCACTAGTTTCCAAATATCTGGAAAGATGCCATTCATAAGTGATGCGTTATAAATCAGCATGAGAGGATAAGCGATGGAACTGGCCGCGTCTTTTACCAACGTTATCGTTACTTTATCGGGACCGGATGCTTTTCCTTTCTCTAGCCGATTTATTGCATTCAAGACATATTCCTCATCTACCGTTTGAAAAAGCATTTCTCTGTTTTCTGGGATGATATGCTTCAGGCAGTCATCATCAGATTTGGAACTAATCTGTTTTGCAAGATTAAGTCCAACTGAAACAAAGTGACGGTTAAGAGCCTCAAGCATATCATGTTCTTTTGTCAAAGTTTTGCCTTCACTTTCAATGGCGGAGAGGTTTGTGGATTTAGCATCTTTATCCAAGACCCGATTTATTGTCTTCCACATTTTTTTCGGGTCCCCATTACTTTCATTGATTAAATTTTTATAGTGATCCTGAATAGAATTTCTGATTTCTTTTGTTACTCTATTACGTTGCTTGGTATAGAGAGACCACATTTCAGGATTCTGAGTTGCCATTTTCTTCAGCCTATCCCGGGTTGCCATTGATTTCCTAATAATCGGGGTAAGCCAGGGTGCAAACTCGGACCGAACTCTTCTCCTTTTTATTGGAGCGTGAACGTTCAAGATTGACTCAAAAATTTCCTGAAATGTGTTCGCCATACCAGATGGATCACTGGAGAGAGGGTCAAGGATGGTTTTCCAATATATTTGTTGTAGGTCGTTCAGAAAGAGGGCCTTATCGTATTGTTTCATATTTCTTGATTCAACTAACTTTGGCTTTGCATGTTCTTTTTTCAATCGCCAGGCATTAACTTTCCTAACCCCATACACCATATAATGGTCAACCATCCCCGTTTCTAAGACATCTGCCTTTAGAATGAATTTTGAGTTCGAGGTAGAGAAATGGTCTATGAGTGATTTACTTACTCTCTTATCACCTTGCTCAGTTGTTGTTACGGCAACTCTTGTATAGCTCTTTATTAACTGTTCCAATTGATATTCAGAATAGACATGCTTAAGTTTTTTGGTGTTAGCGTTTTTGTGATCCATTATATCACAGTTTGTGTCCCCAACTAAAATTATTTCCTTTTCTTCCTTATCCAGTTTCGCTAGAATTTCTCTCAGATTTTCGAAAGCAGCATCATCCACCACAGACGTTGGTGGTCGATACCAACAGACGAAAATAAAAGATTTTGCATTTTTTGGCTTAATCCTTAATGAGAGAAGTTCTAGCTTGTCACTTTTCATCTCAATTATGGGTTCGGGTAGGGAATCTTTGACATAAATTGCAACTCCTCCCCCATTTGCATTCCGATCATTGCGAACAATTTTGTAGCCCTCAATTGCAAGCTCGCAGTCTTGGACATTTTTATCTAAACGCGTCTCGCTTAGGCCTATAATGTCAATGTCATTGTCGTGTAAAATGACGCCCAGTTCATCCTTATATTTCCTAAGGGATACTATATTTAGGAAAGCTATTTTAAGACCATTTCTCTTCCTAGAACCAAGCACCTTGCTTTTGTGAGTATGACTATTAGAGCTAAGACCCCGTTAACAATATTTACTGAACTTAATTAAGTTACCTGCAAATTTTCGTACTCCCCCTGAATTTAAATGCAGTCCATCTTGCTTCAAGTTACTGAATAATATATTACTGTTATCGATGATATCAAATCCATGCAAGGGTAGTTCTTCCGCTAATAGAGTATTCAACTGTGTAACCTTGGCATTCAGTTCATGCGAGTCCTTTCTTCGAAAGACAGAAGAGTAGGCAATTTTCGATTGAGGATTATTTTGTTGGATTTCATTTAGGGTGTCCAACACATCTTTGCTTAAATCTTGTGTGGTCTGCTTGGAGACATTATTTGTTGCTGCATGCACTATTATCACATTACTGTCAGTTTTGCCAGTTTTCCGTACAGCTTCCTTTATTTTCATTCCGGGTTGGAATTTCTTCTCAACAACATGGTGATCGTTGGACATTTGTTCAATGTTTATCTCTCTAAGTTGTGAGTCCCCAACAATGAGGATTTTCATTTGTTTGTTTTCTTCACATTTTCCTGTTTGTTCCATCGTTGTTTTGGTGTTGTTTTCCGATTCTGGGGCGATGTTCTTGTCAGATTTTCCCTTGTTTTTGTTCTTTTTCTTTTTTTTCTTTTGTTGTGTAGAATCTTCGGGAACAATACTAACGTCTTCAGCACCATTGTTATTAGCTGTCGCAGTTGCAGAATTCTTGTTACTTTGCTGTGTGTTATTTATCATGGGACCCTTCTTTTCTTTGTCTGATCTACTTTGAGCTTCTGTATTCCTTGCTGGTCCCGTGGGAATCTTTGCATCAGTAGGGCTAGGCCTATTAAACTCTTTTCCTTCCAATAACTTTTTAATGATTTCTTGCTTTTGGTCCAATTGCCGTTCAAGGGATAAAATCCTGTCCTGAAGGCTTTTTATGAAATTAGTTTCGTAATCGATTCTCAGGTTTTGCGCATTCTTTTCGGGTGCAGAGATTGTTCTGTTGGACATCAGAGCCTTCAGTGAGAGAACCTCCGCGTGGATGTATTTTTTGAAATCCAAATAGTCGGTGTCAAGGTCAGATTCGTCAGCAGTAGACTGGCTCGTTCCTTTGACACTGGTATCGACAGATGCAGTTTGATTCCTCAAGAGCTGATGCCCCTTATCAGAAATTCGCAATAGAACCACGTCATCTTTACTGGTTTGACTGATCAACTCATCCTGTGTCGCATGATTGACTGCACGCAACACTTTAGGCCGTTCCCAATCGAATTCCTTGCAGCAGTGGGAAACAACATTTTCCAAATTTTGCCCTTTCCTTTGTTCCTTAATATGGCTTAATGCTTGGAGAATGACCAATGATTCCATTTCCAGCAGCAGTAATCTTTCTAATTCCAAAATCGATTTGATAATTCACAGCGTTCAAAAAGACGTCTGCACAGCACAACAGCCACAACCAATGCTACAGATGCCACAACCAACAGATATCTATAGAGCATTCCAAAATTTTACTAAATTTACCACACTGACACTCCTGATGAAATACTGCTTTTCTCGAGTTGACCCAGATTTCCCGCCGACAGGTTGAAATTACACGCGAAAGTGAGGATGGTAAAAATTCCAAGAAAATATTCAAACTTCAAATTAAATAACGGGGACAAGTTTCCAAAGACGAAAAGATTGTGTTTGCTTAGAAACGACGTTGGTGGACTTGCTAAGTCGTCAAGTAAGAAGTTGTGCAGTTACATGAGCTGTACGACTTTTCGGTATGACACAGTTAATCAAGGAACCTACTAGGGTTACTCTGGACTCTTTAACTTTGATTGATCATATTGCCACTACAAATTGCAACAACATCGCAGAGAGTGGGGTACTAGAGATAAGTCTCAGTGACCATTATCTTGTTTACTGTATAAGAAAGTTACGCGGTGGGGTTAAACGCCAACATAGATATATTACTTCTCGACAACTAAAAAACTTCAATCAAGATGCCTTCCTCTTTGATCTCTCTGAGGTTGATTGGGGTAGCAAATGCTCATAACATTGATGACGCAGTTCGCCAGTGGACCCATATTTTTGCGCTAATTGTTGAAAAACATGCCCCTACTTTAAGTAGAAGGGTTTCTGATAGATTCACGCCTTGGCTTAACGCTGATTACTTCAAATTAGCTGAAACGAGAGATAAACTCAAAAGTCAAGCTGCAAAAGGCAACTCAAAGCTGCTGATGGAATGCTACAAGCATATTCGTAACAGGGTAAACAACATGAATACGCAACTTAAGCGCAAACATTTTTCTGAAAAACTTACGCAGTTTCAAGGAGATCTCAAGAAAACTTGGAAAACCATCAACCAAGTTATTAACAAAAAGTCTAGCATTACAGTTGTGCCTTGTCTTACTGTAGACGGCTTGACAGTCGGAGGTCACAAAGAAATTGCGTCTTCAATGAACGAGTACTTTTGCAGCATTGGGAATAAACTCAGTGAGAAGATTCCCAGAAAAGCTAATCCACTCTTGTCAGGCGAATACGCTATCGAAATTCCTCCGTTGAGTTTCTCTTTTTCTGCAATTATGACGGATAAATTATCATCAACCTTGAACAAGATGAAGACATCGCATGGTTCAGGCCACGATGGCATTGCGAGCTTTTATTTGAAGATTGCTTTGCCAGTTGTAGGCGGGTCTTTGTGTGATCTCTTCAATAAATCATTGTTTGCAGGAAAATTTCCGGAGGACTGGAAAATAGCTCGTATTTCACCCATCTTCAAGAGTGGAGCAAAGGACGACAGGTCCAACATCGGCCAATATCCGTTCTTCCTTTCATATTTAGACTGTTTGAGAAATTGATTTTTAATCAGTTTTATGAATACCTGGACGCGAATAAATCACTATACGAGCATCAGGCTGGTTTTCGACTCTTACACTCGGTTGCCACAGCCAATGATTGGTACCTGAATATAGATAAAGGAAAATACACTGGCCTCATTTTTCTTGACTTGAAAAAGGCCTTCGACACGGTAGAACATGAAATCCTGTTGGAAAAACTTAAAATGTATGGAGTGACTGGCCTGGAGCAAGACTGGTTTAAATCATACTTGGATAATCGTAAACAATTTTGCAGGATAAATGGCTCTTCTTCTGATGTGAAGGGAATAAATTGTGGAATTCCTCAAGGCTCTTGTCTTGGTCCACTGTTGTTCCTGATATACATCAATGACCTGCCCTTTTCCCTGCTAAAGGTTCATGTCAGCATGTATGCTGATGATACGACCATCTCGCTCTCTTCAAAAAGCATTGGTGACCTGCAAAATGACTTAAATTTAGATCTTCTGAAGCTACAGGATTGGCTGCATGCAAACAAACTTTCTTTGAACGTTGTGAAAACGCAGTCGCTTATCACAGGCTCTGGATCAAACATTCGTAAGATAGAAAGCCAGCCTGATGCTCAACCATCTTTTTCAATAAGTGATCAGGAAATTGAAATGATTGCCAATGCAAAATACTTAGGTGTTCAAGTAGACAGTCAACTTAACTGGGACAAACATGTCGATACTATCAAGACCAAGGCTAATCGAGCCCTTGGACATATTAAGTATTCTAAAGAATATCTTCCATCTGATGTACTCAACAAAATGTACAGAGGGATTGTCGAGCCCCAGTTAAGTTACTGTTGCTCTGTTTGGGGCTGCTGTAGTAAGTCAAGAATTAACATCTTGCAAAAAATTAAAAAAAGAGCTGCAAGAATCGTAACAAATAGCCCTTACGATGCTTCTGCTGCTCCACTAATTCAGAATCTTGGCTGGCCGACTATCAGTGATCTCACAAGAAAAGAGACCGCCACTCTAGTTTATAAGTCTTTGAATTCGCTTGCCCCAGCCTACATGACAAAACTATTTACAAAATATTCAGATGATAGAGAAAGGACTTCGCGTTCGACAGAAATTGATCTTAGGTTACCGCTACAAAAAACTGCTAATGGCCAAAGGGCTTTTTCATATCGCCGAGCAAAACTTTGGAACAGTTTACAATGAGAAGCAAAATTGGCACCCTCCCTGAGAACTTTCAAGGAACAAATATAGAGGGCGGTGTAATTTTAACTTCTATTTCATTTCTGTTATATTTTATTGTAAATTAGGTATTATTGTGTATTATATTGTAAATTAGGTAAATAAATTACTTTTGCCCTTAGTTTAGCCTCTTTTCCTTTAGTTTTTTATTTTAAACTGGTCAGTTTGAAAAACATGTATATATTATATGAAACTTATACCAGTATAAATATTTTAAAATGAATGAAAATGAAATGAATGAAAAATGAAAGAAAGTATCTAAGAAACTTTCTGGGGGGTACATAACATGTTGAGGGTACGGTTATGTGCCGCCCATATGGGTGGGTTTTTGGGCCGAAATTCTCTAAACAAGGGTTTCTTTTCGGCAGATTTTCCATAAACATGGGTGGGTTATCCAGAAATTGGCGAAAAATAGCCAAAAATGGGCCGTTTTCCGCCAAAACTCATCACAGAAGTGGGTGTGACAGCAAGTTTTGGTTATTAGAAGAGGGTACCTTTCTGAAAACCGGGCGACAGACCCCGTCCATCTGCAATTCATGTACCCCCCGGGAAACTTCCTTTCTTTCAGTACGACTTGGGCATGTACGTGAACTTTGGGAGCTTAGGGGCCGCAAACATATAGATTTTTTCCCCAACAACGTCGTTTGGACGTTTTTTGGGGGGGGGGTTTCACTCAAGACGTTTTCAAATTGAGACGTTATATCGAAAAAAGGTCTGATAAAAAAATCACAACCTATAAAATCTGAACGTTGTCTTTTTTGACTGTCTCTCATTGTCAAAATAAGCCTTCTAATATGCTTGGGTCTAAAACTTTTTCATTTTAAAAGTTGGCCTACAAAAAAGACACTCAGACCATAACATAAAGATCTTTGTAAATTCAACTCAACAATGATACGAAATTAACTTGTAATTGAACTCAGCAATAGTACGATATCAGCTGAATCCTTATCCTGGTGGCTAAGATACGGCAACGTCGACATTTATGACTTTCACAATTATGTAAAAGGACTTCCCGTCAATAGTATGCAGGGAACATCCCTCAAATTAGGTTCTATAGGATGTATAGGAATTGCATCTATCTTTGTAGTTTCGCAAGAAATTTCAAAGGCTTGTAAGAAAACTTTTCAGTTACTTTGTATGACAATCCTTTCCAGGTTCACTTTTTCTAATGATATTATCTCACTATTCATTATCAGACACAAAGGAACACAACGGCTCGCAAAAGTTACTTTCAAAGGTAGTCCGTCCCCTTAATAATTTGTTTTAAATTTGATATGAGTGCAGGGTCAGTCTCCACACTAAGCACTGCAAAATCCAGGCCTATAACATGCACAAATTTCGCTTATATCGATATTTAGGTCATGGACGTTTTGTGGGGGGGGGGTAGGAGGGGTCTAAACGAAAACGTCCACACGACGTTGTTGGGGAGAAAATCGATATGTTTGTCGCCCCTTATAAATTTGGTACCCATGCCTCAAAACTTTTGAGCCCGAGGCCAGATTATTGTTGTTGCTTGTTGCTTTCAAGGTGCAGTACTAAAGTAGCTTCACGTGATAGCCATCTGATAGACCGACAACAGTAACCACTCTGTGACGTATGTATACTTGAACGAATCGAATGGTATTCTCAAGTTGCACGCTGCTAGAGACGTCCTTCTTCTCACGAATCAAGAATCGATGAATTGTGCATGAGGGAGGTGGATTGAGAGATAAAAAAACACCTCATAGAAGACAGATCTTGGTAGCAAAATGTCTGCCAAACTTAACCGAGATGGTCAGGCAGAAGTAGAGCTGAAAAGTCCGCTAAGGGACGGCCTGAAAGTGCCATCAGATGAAGAAGTCGCCGCATGTAGGCCATGTCGCCTCGCCTTGGTTGTCTTATTTTCCTTGGTGTTAGTAGCCATGCTGGTGTCTGCAATCGTCGTGATCGCTACTAGTGGTAGATGTAAGCCGAAAGGAAACCTACGTAACGAGTTCTGGAGGAAAGAATTGGCCTACCAGATCTATGTTCCCTCATTTCAAGACACCAATGATGACGGGTAGGTATGAACGACGGCGTCTGTCATCGTCACTTCATGGTTCTTGCATGATGTCACGTGACAAAACATTTTAAAGAGGCGAGTTTCGTTGATCGATCAGCCTGATAACTTCGGTCTGGTCGGTCTGGTTATCAGGCTATCGATCGATCGGCGCGGCGGGAGATTCCTCCTGAGTTGAATTTACTGTATGACGAAACTGAAAAGAAACTTTTATTTTTGAATGAGGTACCTCAAACTTCCTCATAGATCGATTTATCTCCTGTTCTCATGCTCTTTCCATTTCTTTCAACATCTTTGCACTGGTAGCAGCGTATGGTTGTAGTAATTGTGAAAGTAAAATTGTAAACCAACCTTCTGTCTTCTTCCGTATCTTTCTTCTGTTGATTGTGATGTTCGTGTTCTCCTCTGACTCCTTCCATCAAAACACTAGGCCCATCAACGGACCCGGTCCACAAATGACAATCCAATACGAAGAAGAGATCAAGGTTGATTGCTCCCCGCCAACTGTGAAGGCCACTTTGAACTTTCCCCATCTAATTTGCGGCATGTGAGCATTCAGCCCTTCAACAGAGCCCACCAGTACACAGCTCAACGACCCATTTCCACACTGTGATAGCCAAATCTAATTCAAACTATGAGAAAAAGCAAAATAAGGGGTCTTTGCTATGGCTACTCAACCCTTTGTTCAATCTCATGATTGAGGCAAAGCAAGGGTCCATACGATGATGTTTAATCCAACTACTGCGCTTGTGCACCATAGAGAATGTGCAAGTGCGCTTGCGCATCAAAGAGATGCTCGAGTGAGCAAGCACAGTAGTTGGATTACATCATCGTCTGGACCCTTGCTTTGCCTCAGTCGTCTGGAGATTGAACAAAGGGTTGAGTAGCCGTAGCAAAGGCTGCTTATTTTGCTTTTTCTCATAGTTTGGATTAGATTTGGCTATCGCAATGTGGAAATGGGTCGTTGAGCTGTGTACTGGTGGGCTCTGTTGAAGGGCTGAATACTCACATACAGCAAATTAGACGGGGAAAGTTCAAAGTGGCTTTCACAGTTGGCGGGGAGCAATCTACCTTGATCTCTTCTTCGTATTGGATTCTCGTTTGTGGACCGGTCTGTTGATGGGCCTAGTGTTTTGATGGAAGGAGTCAGAGGAGAACACGGACATCACAATCAACAGAAGAGTGATAAGGAAGAAGACAAAGGTTACTTTGCAATTTTACTTTACAATTACTACAACCATACACTGCTACCTGTGATCTTTGTAACAAAGGTTTTGTTCATCTCTGCTTGGTGAAGGTGTAATGTGAACTTGTTTTTAGCTCCAGTGCTGTTGTCCCAGTATGGGATGTAAGATTTTGGTGCACCAGACAGCAAAGTTGTCAGTGATCAGCATGCCCCCAGACCCCCTGGATTGATGCGCCCTTGGTGGATTTGGGACTCGAATGGGCCAGAGGTGCATCAACCCAAGGGGGGTCTGGGGACATTCTCCCCCAGAAAATATTTGAAATTACAACTCATCTAGAATGGCGTAAACACAGCCAAATTTCTTACTTTTCTTCCAAAAAGGTTGCCTGACTACTGGACCCAAGGTCTTGCTGGTCATGCTGAGCACAAAAAAACATTCTCAGAAATAGCATTTCTCGCAAGAACAAAAAACTGTTTTTGTGCGAAAACGCTGTTTCTTGCCACTCAACCAGTTCAGAAATACAAAGATTGATTGAATACACCCCCTGGTCAATATTATTGGTCTAATGATGTTCCCATGTTTAATTCAGCTTATGCAAGCATTCTCATCTGGTCCTATGCAGAGCCTGTGTGATTTTTTTCTCTATATACCATTTAGCTTGAATCCTTACAATTTTTGCTAGATGCAAACCCCTACTCTGCTTAGAGACCCTTATTCAGTGTGTTTAGAGAATGCTTCAAGCTTGATACTTATACATATATATACTTGTTTTGAGTAGGATTTGGGTACGTTAAAATCAAAAGCTTTCGGACAATCAAACTTTCGGAAAAAATTTTGTTGGTAGGTTTATTTGTCTGAAATGTCCGAAAGTTTAAAATTCATAGAAATTAGAAAAGCACAAAGAAACATAACATAGAATGTTAATAAATCAATGTTTTACCAGTAGTAATTAGGTTTCTTGAAGTTTTTTATCTAAAGGTTTGGCTCCTTGAAGCGTTTCTTAAAAAAAGTTCACGTATGGCAGCACCTTTTAATTTGGTTTACAGCTGGTTTTATCATTGTTCAATCTAACGAAAATTACATTCAAATGTCCTTGTTGATGTGATGATCATCATGTACCTACTGTAAATTGATATTAATGATGGAATCACAATTTCGTAATACAGAAACCGATCTACTGTACTTGTCCCGTTTCTACGAACAACATGTGGCCAAAAGTGCTTTTCTTTTAGAGGGGCGAAACTATGGAATGGCCTTGACACAAAATCAAAATTAACAAAAAATTTCAAACAATTCAAATCCTGTGTCGAAAACTCCAGAACATAAAGGTCCCCTTTTTATTCATGCTGATCAAGAACTTTTAAACAACTTTTGCTTTATTTTTCTACCTTGTATATTGTATATAAATCTTTTAATGTTTTATCTTTTTTCTTTGTACAGGGCAGCTTGTAAAGCAATTTATGTATATATAGTTGTAGCTTTACCCTGTCTAAATAAGTAAAAATGAAATGAATGAAATGAAAATTATTTTTAACATATATTTTGATATAATGCTTGTTTTTTGATGTCATGTTTGTCCAAAAGTTTTTTTGTCCAAAATTCCTGAAAAAGCCCCCAAAGGTTTTTTATCCGAAGTTTTATGCTGAAAGTTTTCTGTCCAAAAGTTTTCGATTTTAATGTATGTTTGAGTGCTTGATTTGAGTAAAAATTTTGCACTGCTTGCGCTAGCTTGCAGGATGTATATACAGTACTTTTGAGCTGGAAGGCTATTTCAATCAAGCTTGATTGTAGTATCTTTGAGAATAACTTGAGCATTTTCAAGGTTGATCATGTTCTAATCATACTTTCAAACTTGCCAGGATTGTGTCAACACACTCATTTCAAGCTCCTTCCAGCCAAAATCATGCTCCTTTCAAGCTTGCGCTATCTTGCTACAAGATGAACTTTTCGCATGGGGAAATGGAGTTTCATTTACACTTTAGATGGTCAAGCAGGTCAAAGGATATTTGCCTTTAAAACTGGAAAACTTTTTATGAGACATCCTGTAGTTGTGAAATTTATGTTGAAATCTGTTCTTGCATGCTGCAGGTATGGTGACATCAAAGGAATTCATGGGCATATGAACTATCTTAAAGACATTGGTGTTAAAATCATCATTCTGTCAGATGTTGTTGGGAAGAATGATTTCAGAGACTTCAAAAGAAAAGAAAACACATTGAGCCACTTTGAAGAACTTGTCAGACTTGCAAATAATCGTGGAATAAGTGTTGTTTTGGAAATGGACCCAACTTATACTGAAGCTAGCAGTGATTGGTTCAGAAGTAGTAGCATGGATAATAGCTCTGTCTACAATGACTGGTACATCTGGAGGAAGAGTCAAAACAATTGGGAAAACAAAGCTGGAGGAAAAGCGTGGAAATTTGACGTCAGAAGAAGGCATTACTACTACTACTATTTGGATGTGAACAAGCCTGCCCTCAACTTTAACAATACTGGTGTCAGAAAAGAATTTAAAGATGCTCTGACACACTGGATGGCTAAAGGTGTGAAAGGATTCAAGCTCAAAAATTTTCAGAGATTGATCGTTGATGAAAGTTTCAATGACAACCCTAGCAGTAAAACAATATTCTACGACAAAGGTTAGAGCTAACTTGATCAAGTACCTCTCTCTGTATTTATGACTAGCTTTTTTTAAGATCTCATACAGTATATTGATTTATTACTGCCTCCTGTTTTGTTGTCACTGGTGCAAAGTGTAGCCAGATGTCCAACTTTGAGTGTAGGTTCAAAGGACAAGAAAGAAATCTGATAGAAATATGGTTAGGCTCATTGGAAAGTTTTTTCTAATTTAGGATATGGCATTAATGATGTTTTATAATTTCCAGGGAGGCTGAGACTTTCTGTAATTTTGAAAAAAACCGTGAAGAAGGGATCAGGGGTCAGCAATGGCTTAAAAGTGGGCTTTGACAGAAATCACATGATAGAAAACTTCTCATAGATATTTAGAAAGATCATATTCCAGCAGTACAGTAAATGTGTCATGCTGTAGAAAAACTGTTATTTTTTCGCTTTATTTAATCTTTCATGACACAATCTTCAAGTGGTTGGTCAATCCTCTGGATGTAATTGAAACTGACCTTGAATGCTCAAGAACAATAAGATATTGATGTGAATGAAGATTTAATTCAGGCTACAAGACTAACAACAGTTCCTAGTTATTATACATGGACTCACTCATTCACAGATCAGCCATCATCAGTCTTGACTGGCAGGCTGCTTTAGCCATGATAACCAGGTAAACCCTGGTCATGAAAATAGTTGAACAGAAGACAATGATGGGAAAACTATCGCATGGATAACCCTAGTCAATGCAATGTTGTTCAAGTTAATTTTCATTTGGAATGTTGCATGTGTTTTTCTATAAGAAACTAAGAATTCTGGAAGCAACCATTTCCTTTATCAAGTCAACACACAGCGATTAGGCGAAATGGAACCATCAGTTCACAGTGCACCCTATCAGGTGAGTCAAAGATATATTTCTTTGACTCACCTGGTACAATTAAATTTTTTTAGTATTTATACTGGGTGAGCCAGAAAAAAGTTCCCACTTTTGAAAATTCATAACACAAAGACTACTACACAGATTTAAATCATTCAAATTCTGTTTAAAAGTGGAAAGATTAAAGTATTTTTGTGATTTTTCTCACTGTCCTACCAGCACTAGAAGTATTGGTAAATTCAACTTTATAAAAACGTCATGGTTGCAAAATGATGGAAAAGAGGTCTAAAACATTGATCAACTCGCAAGGACTCTATTCACACTGAACAATAGGCCATGGGCATTTCACCTCCCTCAAGAGTTATAAGACATCAATTTTAAAACAAATACAAAAGATTTTCAATCTCATGGCAATTTATGTACAGAGGATATCTCTCACCCGTGAAAAGTTGCATTTCCTTCATTATTTCGTACGAGAAGTCATTTATGCATTGATCGATTTTTTGGGCCATTTTTCAGTCTTTTAGCTACCATGAAATTTTTCTAAAGGTTGAATTTACCTATATTTGCATTGCTGGTAGGACAGCGAAAAAAATCACAAAAATACCTTGATCATTCGTTTTTTAACTAGAATTTGAATGATTCAAATCCATGAAGTGGTCTTGGTGTTATGAATTTTTTAAAGTGGGAACTTTTTTCTGGCTCACCCGGTATGATTTTTTGTTAAACTAGGATTGGGACTTGGGGTACAGAACCCACAAACCTGGACCAAAATTAGCAGAAACGAGAAAATCCCATTATGCAAAAAGCCAAACTCAATTCGAATCACACTTTAGAACAAAAGTCTCAATTTTTCATCTGTAATCTTTTATTATTTCCTGCATTTTGACTTTCACCAACTCCCTGCACTTTGTTTTAAGCATTTGTATGCTGGTTTTCTATCTCAATGAACAGCATGGATTGTATGACTTTGAAAACCCAACGAAAATAAGAATTTTGAATGAAATACCTGAAGCCCTAGACCCATTATTCCAAAAGAAGAAAGAGTCTACAAAACAAAGGGCAAAGGCTTGCTACAGCCACCCAATTATTTTAATCCTCTTTTCAAATTATTTGTGAAGCGTGTCCAACAAAGACTGCATGAATTAAGTTTCTTGAAATCCAGAAACCTCCTAGCAAGCTTGTTTTCTTTGTTTCGTAGACCCTTTCTTCCTTTGGAATTATGGGTCTGTGTGTAGGCTACCAAAACCCTAGCACAAAAAATGGCTAAACTTGCAACGCGTGACACATCTCAAAACCAGAAAACCCAAGAACCCTTACGATTTAAAGGTAAATTCCAAAACCCTAGGGCTAAAGTTAGCCAAAACTGCAACCTGTGAAACCCCAAAGCTATTAAATTGCTGTAAATGTTGTTTTGTAAGGGGAACTCAATGACCTTGTGTCCTTTCTTGCTAGGAATGACATGTTATTTTTCTTTTCTCTTCTTTAACTGTTGTCGTTGTTTCTTTATTTAATAGTTTAGGATGAAAAAAATGTTTGCCAGTGCACATATTTTCATTAAAAACTACATATAAGGAGCTCATTTCTCAGATGGCCATAAAATTGAGAAGGTTGATTTCTAGGAAAATATAACTTAAGAAACTATTTTCTTGACAAAGGAAATCCTTGCCCTATTTTCATTTCATTTCATTTGTTCCCTGTATTGTATTAATCGGAAAGTACTTTGTGATATCTAGACATTAGAAAGGCTGAAAAATACTTTGTTTTGGTGATGCCACAGGTGGTGAACATTAAGAATGTTTATCGAACCAATTAAGAAACTCATAAGAAACCCTTGAGTGCTTGCAATCTGATAATTCTAAGAAACTTTCAGTACTGGCCCAAATTCTTTAGTTTCGTATGTTTCTTAAAATTATCAGATTTTGAGTATATATTTCACAGTTTCTTACGAGTTTCTTAACCCTTGTCCTCATGAACATTTCAAAACAAAGGTTTCTGAAGCCCTTCCTGTGTTAAGACTTTGCTCAAGTACTTGCCAGTAATGTGATGGAGGAAACAGATTCCTTTGTCAAGTTTTAGAAGTTATATTTTTCCAAAAAGATGCGTGCATGAAGCCCTAGGCTTTTCATTGCAAGACTCTAATAAATCATTTTATTGGGCCAAGTTGCCTCCCCATCAAACTGCATATTTACTGCATACGTAATATTGGAGGGAATGATATGATATCTAACAGTGTGTGGTATGCGCATACTAACCGGTTTTGTGTTGTACAGGAAAATATAAGCCCGAGGTCTTTAAAGTACAGACCGAGCTTGCGAGGTCTGTGCATTAAGACCGAGGGCGTCATATTTTCCTGTACAACAACAAAACCGGTTAGTATGAGTTTTATTACCTGACATCTTCTAATCTTGACTCTCATTTAACCAAACACATTTTGTTAGCTTTGAGTTTACTGTAAATCTCACAGGCCTAGGCCTAAAGCAGTTGCTGTGGCGACAAAAACGCGTCCTTGTATCGTATTATATAAGGCTAAAGGGAAACCCGCGGGAAAGGTGCGATTAGCCAATAGGAATGGTGGGATTCTGTATTGCCTCGTTTTGAAACTTCAGTCAGGTAATAATCTACAGTAAAACCCCGCTAACAAGAACGTACTTTTCTAAAAAACAGACTGACTAGGTTCTGATAAATGAGGTACTTATGACATTTTCAAGGTTTGGTTCTTATTGCAAGGACACTTGTGACTATGATGAATACATAGCTATACAGTGTGTCTTAAATAAACTTTAGGGTAGAATGACTCCATTTAAATGTTAGAGGGTATGGTATTGTGTTATTGACAAAGCACTTTATATCATACAGCTTAATAAAACAATTTGCATATTCCTGAAAACTGTTAGAGGTGTTCAGTTAGCAACAGTTGGGAGTATGTTTATACTGATATGATAAAATTTCTTAATTAAGTGAGCCATCTCATAAGAATATGAGTAAATCAGTCTGTTGTTGGTTCTTATCTTTGGGTGTCTTTCTCACAAAATCAGTGTGAAGGTTCTTATTTTGCTATGTTCTCGTTTGCGGCGTTTTACTGTATATTTTCAATGTTGAATGTAAATGAGATCATCCCCAAGCAAACTCGTTGTTTTGTTGTTCTTTTAGATCATGCGGCATCTCACATCCTGCTTCAAGAACTGCACAGTGTTGTTGCTGCTAAAGGTGGCTTTCTTATGGGAGCTCTGGAGATAGATGATGCTTCTAAAACAAGGTCATATTTTGGCACAAAAGATAAAAGAGAACTGGATTTGGTGCTGAACACTGTCTTCACCGAAACTCCAAGAGGAAATGATGGGGAATTTGTCAACCAAACAATTTTTGACTACCAGAAAGCAGTTCCGGAATTTGCCTGGCCAAGCTGGATATTTGATGGACCTGAATATTTGAACAGACTTGGCAAGAGATATACATTGGAAAGATTGTTTTACTTGCACATAGTATTGCAGTTGGCCCTGCCAGGAAGCACAGTTTTCTACTACGGTGATGAGATTAGGTTGAAGATCAATGCAACTGAAGCAATGCTGTGGAAAAAGAGCGCAAAAAATGGAGGTTTGTTGATATTTGTATGTTTTAAGTTTCTATGAAATGTCTTTGTTTTCATTCAAAGTTTTGGATGCATATGTGATCCAAGCCATTTTTATATGTGAAGAATGAGCACACTGCATGATGGGGCAGATTTTTATAGGAAGGAAACTAGGTAGGTAGATGGTTACAGTAGCTATATTTGTGGATGCTTCTTTTGCCAAAAGTGGAGCAATAGAGTACCGTCATCCTGAACGGCCACCTTTCAGATAAAGCACCTTTTATGAGCGATATAGTAGGCACTTAAAAAGTTATTTGCCATCAGAGGATTCTTCAGTTCATAGTATAAACTGCATCACTTTGTCAACTTGATCTTCCCGCTTTTTGAAGTACAGCCGCTACTCAAAAGAGCAACAGTATAAATCGGCCTGAATAAATTATATCACCCTTAACTGCCACTCCTCATTTCACCGCAATTAGCTATCCCGAACAAAAATTGTACTATACTGTCAGAAAAGCTATTTGCTAGGGTCACATGCCCTATGTAATTAGCATTCCTTACATTTTGCTTGGGTGGAAAATCAAAGCTTGTCATTCCTCCCTAATTTTAACTTCTCGCACGTTCTACCAGCATTACGTATTCTAAAGAATGCTCCGCTCCCAACTCTACGAAAGGACACCAATTCAGAAACGTTTTCTCACATGAACTACTTAACCCAAATCAATTAGGTTTCGGCCCCAATGACTCAACAGCCAACCAGCTTATCTCAATAACGCAAACAACCAAACACGACAGGGTGTGGTATTGAAAATGCACGTTTCTTGGAGCGAAGATATGGCATACAATGCCATCTTTCTTAAAAGAGTCCCACACGTTGAATAGCTTCAAGCGAGACATTCAAAAATACAAGTTTGAGTGCAACCGTAGATTGTGCAAACGATTTATTCAAAATTTAGGGTTTTATGATTGTAAGTTATACCGTGTATTTAAGTTTTGGTTGGCGTTAATTAGCCAGTTAATTGACTGGACGAGAAGCCAACCTAAAATAAAGTATTTATTATTTATTGTTTATTATTTACAAACTTAAAGCTTTTGACCGCAATCCTCCTCTGGACCTTCATTTGGTGTATCTTGATATTTCAAAAGCATTTGATAAGAGTATGGCAAGATGGTCTTGTCTACAAACCAAAGCAATGTGGTGTTTCAGGACAGCTCCTTTCCCTTATCCAAAGTTTCCTACAGTATCGTAAACAGCCAACTGTTATGAATGAGCAGAGCCCCAACTAGGGAGATATTTCAGCAGGGATACATCAGGGCCAGGGCCGTCGCAGGGGTACGGGGGTGTGACACCCCCTGGAAAACTGGTTGTAGGTAAATCAAGCTTGAGGCGTAGCATTATCGGCAAATTTCCATCCAAAGGCGAAAAGCCCCAATTCAGCAATTGTATTCTTCGGAGTATTGACGCTACGAGAATTTCAGACTGTAATTACGATGGTTGCTGCATATACGTTAGTCTAACCATTGCACATACGCAATTTTTTGCTCGCTTCGCTCGCACTGCGGTACCTAAATTGCTTGTCGAAGATACGACTCTTTTCTATCAAGAGGGTGGTAAAGGGGGATCAGGATCACGAATCACGGAAATCAAATGCCAAATTTCACGTTTCACGTTAAAGAATTAGAGCATTTTCACGTTCACGAAAATGAACACTGGCTTGTAACGTTTCACGAGAAAAGACTGGACTCAGTTTTAAACTGTGGAGAAATGATCGATTAATCTCTGATCTTTGCTAGTGAGACTACGAAGTTACGCTGATTTGTATCTTCCATTGTTCTAGGTCACATTTTTTGTCATCTTTTGGTTGGTCAATTTTGTGTCCCCATAGTTACGTACTGCAAGCATCAAAGTAACAGTATTTGTCTCCGTTGTCATCACATTTAATGTTTCAGCAATTCTTTACGTTGTCGTAGACTGATAATACCGCGATGATAGATTATTCGAGCAACAAAATAGTTTTGGGAGTAAGCTAGCTATTTTAGCAGAAAACGATAGCAAAAGATGGTTTAACACTGGCAAAGAAGCGGCTGACTTGCTATTGACTTACTTAAATGAGCTGCGAACAAGTTTTTTATTGATTTCACCTTGAAAACGGTATGATGAATTTTGCCATATCTTACGTAGGTAGAAGGGAGTCACCCATGTTTTCCGAGAGTGTAAAGGGCGTTGACACGAAAATTCTTTAGGGGCTGCCCCCGGATTCATTTTTAACCTGGTCAGAAAGCTGGGGTGGATCTACCCTTGAAATTTTGCAATCACGTTCTTCTCATCAAGTTTAATCCAGGAATTGATATATCCTGGAGAAATAAGGTAACATATTAACCACCACCATGTTTTCAACAATCAGATGTTTCATAAGGTGACTTTCTTTTCGTAGGAGACTTATCAGATCGCAGTAAGGTTGAATTTTAAGTGACCGCGCCCAATGACCACGCCCCTTGTCGATAAACTTAAGCTTCTTCCCGCGACTTCTGTCACGACGGCCCTGATTCAGTGCTCCATATAGGATCCCTTACCTTTCCTTGTGTATATGAATGATGTAACTGTAGACTTCAAGTGCAACATCAAGGCTGTTCACTGATCACTGATGTTATCATTGTTTATTGTAGTAGGGGAGACTCAAAAACAGCTGCCAAGGACTTGAACCACGGCTGGAGTTAATATGACATGTGCTTTTGGTTGGAAGATTGTCACTTAATCCAAACCCACGAAAACTACCATTTGAATTGCTATTTTTAAGGAAAAGAATCAAAATTGATCATATCCAGTGATAACTTTTAATGATATTCCTGTGCAGAAAGTAAATGAACATAAACATTTAGGTACTATCCTGGACTCGAAGCTTTCATTCTCGGCTCATATTAGATCAGCTATATTTCTCTAAATATCTCTTCAGGGAAACTCTAAACGAATTATACAAGCTGTATGTTTGACCCCATCTAGACTATGGGTATGTTATTTACCATGTCCAGGCGAAAGTATGTGATTCAGTCAAGATATGACCTTGTCAAATGTGATGGGAAAGTTAGAGTCTGTCCAGTATTTTGCTACTCCAGCTGCAACAGGGGCTTGGAGAGGCATATCACGCAAATTAACTTATACATAGCTTAGCATAGCCTGATAACCAGACCCGATTTGGGTCTGGTTATCAAGCTAAGCTTAGCAGGGAATCACGTAATTTTCAAAGATGGAGCAGGCGTCTAACTTTATTATTTCAGATCGCAAATAATCTAACTAGTTCCACTACTCCACCGGTCAAACTACTGTCTTTGTAGCCAAGATGTTATTGGGCAAATAAGGGCAAGAGCGGACAAATTTGCAATCTATTTTTTGTGCACTTAAAAACATCTGCACTGCTAAGCTGAGTGGAACTTATTAATTCAAGACTTGATAATTTCTGTAAGTTTACAAACAGGCGTAGAGAATGCGCTAGGGTGATGGTTGAGGGCGATGGTTGAGGGCGATGGTACTCTTGGTCGGGCATATCCGTAATATTTCAATTTAAAACTAGCAATAACGTTACTTAGTGAGTGCAGCGTTTTAGGCGAACAATAATTTGGGGTTAGCAAGAGTGGTAATGTGAAAAAGCACGGTTTTTTGGGGCGAAAATGGGCCTAAGTTGCAAACAGAGGAGCTTTCTCATCGCAGCTTCCAACATGAAATGTCTCGTTATTCTTCGAACGTCGGAAATAAATTGCAAATGACGATCAAAATAGGTAAAGTATGTGGTTTTACATCGAATTTTGACATCCCGAAGCCATTTACTACGCGCAAAACCGTGCGGAGTTGACTCCGCGCGGAATTTCAACGCACATCCCAGAGTAGAGGCAGAGCAACGAACTCACTCTGGAGACGAGACTGGCACCTTGCACTGAATTGATTTGACCACAAATCGACAGAAAGAAAGAAAGAGACAGAGATATCGCACCTTGCTAATTGTTTTGATATATAATGCAGCTAACGCTGCAATTAAAATGTATCGTCATTAGAGCCACAATTAGGCTTGGAGAATCACTCAATAGGAGCAATTTCAAACTCTTATCTGGCAAACTTGACAGGCAGGTTTATTTTAGGATATAAACCACGAGAGGACAATGAAGCACGAAGAAGTACTTCATAGCTTCGATTTCGAACTTTTATCAGGCAACATGATCATGAATAAGAAACGCTTAATAGACATAGACAAATTTCAGATCACCAGATAACTAATTGTTTTTTGTTACAATTCACCAGATTATTCTCACATCCGGCAAAGTTTTGATTTGTGGTTTTCAAGAATGAAAATTCACATTACTATCCGAGAGCTTTCCGAGAGCTCTCGGAAAGAACTATCCGAGAGCTTAACATTAGTAGTTCAAAATACAATACGAACAATTTTGCAACTCAGCCTTTATTATCAAAAGTTGTTCATAATGAAATTGATGATGCATCCTCAAATCATGTTTAATGAAGAACTCTGCAAACCGGTGAGAGAGAAAGGAACCATAGAATTGCCCGTTTTACGGCTAAAAACTGATCCAAGAAAGGCTGAAACCATAAACTGTCAGCCCCTACGACCCCCACCTTGATTTTTCAAACCAGGTTGATCTTGGCATACCCCTTTGTCATTTATTATTGAATTTATCTTTTTCAGGTTTCTCAAGTGTAAATCCATGGTTCTCCCCAAATACACAAATCACACCGTATACAAGTGTTGAAGCTCAGAAGACTAAGACACAGGATTCTTATGCTATCTTCAAACAACTCAGCTTACTGCGACTAAAGGAAGTCTCCCTGCAAAGCAGTTTGGTGAAGGTTGTCTATGCTAAGGGAAATGCCATTGTATTTCATCGCTATGAAATTGGCAACAAAGGATTCATTTTTGCATTGAACTTTGGTATGACTCCAGTGACTGCCAATTTCAAAGTAGAAAATGCAGCAAAAGGTACTGTAGTCCTTGACACATTGTTTACCATTAAAGACAGAGAGGTTAATTTAGGGACGATCGTATTGAAGGTACATCAAGGACTGGTGATAGAGGTTACGAAGTAGGTCTACTTTTAAGACATTTAGTTTCGTTAGGACTTTATGTGTGACAAATTTGTACTAATCCTGGAATTTCATTAGGGACCTTGCTCATTGATTGTCTATTTTCAACATTTAGTTAGACCCTATCTAATTCGTGGGTGGCTGGTAACTTTTGGAACCGTTTTGAAAAATTTGCTGCAAAAATTTGAAAAATTAAATCTTGCTCTTGATAAACCATGTGTATGACAGCTTTTGCTGAATTGTTTTGAGACCTATTCAAAAATCTAGACATTGCTCCAGTGATTCACGGAGCTGTGCAAACTTTAACCACCATTTGTGTAAACAGTTGACAGTATCCTCTTCGTTTAGACCATAACCATGACAGTTCCAGACCATCAAAAATAAGCTCATGCTTAGATTATAGACCTCCCTTAGCAGAACATTTAGTATGTTTGGTGCTTCAAGCTTAATACCAACTTGTTTTGAGTATAATCTGGGTTGATTCAGGTAGGAATTTTGCACCGCTTGCTTTAGCTTGCAACATGTATCTTTTGAGGCAAACTCAACAATCTTGATTGAAGTATGTTTGAAAATGACTTTAGCATGTGATTATTTTCAAGCTTTATCAAGCTTTAAGCATACGGTCAAACTGGCCAAGATTGTGTCACCACACACTCATTTCAAGCTCCTTCAAGCCAAAATCATGCTCCTTTCAAGCTTGCACAAGCTTGCTGCAAGCTGAACTATTCTTATGGGCTGTCGGCTGCCTAAACGGAAACAGTTCACCAGATTTAGACGCTGTTTTCAAGAATATGTATCAGTTGCTAGACTGTCAGTAAACATAATCCCTTCCTTGCAATCCAAACTATCTAGAATACATAAGAACGAAGACGTGCAATGACAAGTTGAGGAAACATGAAAGGTAGTAGAGAGTTAACGAAACCAGGACGGCAACGCCAGCCAGAACGTCATCTGATATTCTGCAAAGCAAGCATTTTTTCCGTAAGGTACCTTTGATATATCAGCCAAAAGGCATGAATAAGGCCCCCTATAACCCAGAGATGACTGAAAAGTATATTTTTTCTTTGACAACAAGGAGTTAAAACGAGTTTTCTTCACAGGCCTAGATCAGCAGTACATAACGCCAGTCCAAGTTGTGAAATTGAAAAGGACAACTTAAAAGTCTCTCAAGGGAAGCAAATTCGAACGAAAAACAAGGAATCTTTTTGAATCCAAAGTTTTGAAACAAAGGCAACATTGCGTAGCAGTTGCCGTTGCCGTCGTGGTTTCGTCAACTCTCTAGTGTTCATCCTTGAAGGGCTATCAGACCACTTGATAGGGATGATAAATTTTCAAGATTATATTCTTCCAGTTTGTTTCAGAGATTGAAGCATTTAGCAAATAAACCTTGTCTTCATCGTTGTTTGTGAGCCAGCTATTCAATGTTCATATTTGCAGGTTGTTCTTAAGAAGACACTGATTTGTCGAAGTTCGCATTAATATCTAGAAAACTATCAAAAATGTGGCATCAGTGTTAGGTCCCGCTTCGATAAACTCGATTCTAATAAGTCTCTCCCAGAAGAGTATGTTAAAGCTGAGGAAATTCTGAAACAAAGCCTCCTATTTAGTTATCTTTGTTTAAAGAAGGGCAGTTCGGGATTTAAAAAAATTTCAGCAATCTTTGCGAGTGTATAGCAAGATCCGATGTCTGTTCCCATGTTAACTATAGGTCGAGTGGAAATGTATGAGCAATGATTTCAAAAATCCAAGATTAACAGGAAAATACTGCAGTAATAAGACTATCAGGAAAGGTCGATGTCTATCTCTTTCAAAACTGGCTTTTTATACCTTCCATCAGCCCGAGATTGTTTAAATAGTTGTTCACAGCCAATAGCTAGAAAGGATTCGTGTCTGGAAAGATGTTGATATTCTTTTATTGTGACTAACTTCTGTCTCAAATTAGATTCCACGTGAACATGCCGCGAATAAAAACAATTGAAGTGTTTTGCCTGATTAATTTGCGTTATCGCAGATCTCGCGTGACAGCTGATTCTAGACAGACCTTAGTCACAAATAGCAGCCACTGTATCAAGATTGTGTGTACAATTGATTTGGGTTTTGATTAACAGCTAGTAATATTAAAGTGACAGTAGTATACGGTTATCTTTATTGTTGACGTATCTTTGCCCTAGGTGAAGGCCAGTTTCAGGTAATTGGATTTTTCCGCATGTATGGATTTTCTGTTGTTGGATCTAGGTTGAACGACTTTTAGTTGTGTAAAATTCTATCCGCTCAGAATCTTCTACTGACTAGAATCCAGTCTTTACACCCTTGCTGTGCAGCACGTCAATGCGAATGTAGCACTATTTTGCTACTCGGTCTAACGTAAGTCGTTTGCAGTGCATTTGATAGAGTGAATTCAGGTACAATCTGCCCAAAACTGGCTCTGCTCCCGTGAATTTGTGAGACATGTGGGATCTATTTTTTGTTTCACTCTCTTTCGCAACTAATGATCATATTTTGAAAATCCCCAGAACTAGGTTTCTCGTATTTGGTAAAATGACACATCTGCGTAGGATTGCCAAGAATTACTTCAAGGGAAATACTCAACAGGAAATAGAAAAGAAGCTGAATTCATAACCAGTCTCTGGTCTGTAGTTGAAGATAACTTGCCTTACTGTGTTCGAAGAGATATTTCTTGCACTGATGACTTGCAACTGTCAACCACTAAAAACGAATGGCCCATAGAAGCAAAACAACGGGAAAAAAGAGGGCCCAAAGTTTTAGGTTGACAGATGCAGCTGCAGCTATAGTGACTACACCCAACAGGAGGAGTAGTCCGTCGTTTCTAAAGGCGTAGGCGAATTTCGATGAAGTTCTTCCCGAAGATGAAAGGGCACATTTTTTTGATGGGCCTCCAATGGATAGAAAGTCCTCTAAAAGCATTAGCGTCTTACTTTTTCGTGTTGATTATCTCAGGGGGGGGGCACTCAACACATGCACATGCGGGGAGGTAAGTCCGATATTTTTGAGTCATAAGATTGCCAAAAGTGATATTTTTGGGTCCAAATAAACTGAAGTTATGTTCACGATATTTTTTGACATCAAAGATTGTTCAACTGATATTTCTGGGTTTTCTTAGGCAATTCTGACCTCTCTTTGCACTGTTTCAGGATATTTTATGTTCATATACAGGTTTCTAAGTATAAAATGAGCTGATATTTTTGGGTCGCAATGAAGCTGAAGTGCTATTTTTGGGTTGCCCAAAAATTTCTAGGACTGACTCTCCATATGCGTATGTGCTGAGTGTACCCTGGGTTGATTATCCAACGGTGGTATGACTTCAAAATCTTAATATGCACATGTGTGCGAAAAGTTGAAATATGTTTATTTTCTCAGTTGTCATACTGTAAGTTTCTATCAATTTTTTCTATCAAGCCTCCATATGGTACACACGTTTGCACAGTAGAAGAAACTTTTATCATCTGAATTTCTGCTGTTTGGTTCTAACATTTTCTCAATTTGTTTCGAACGTTTGTGTGCATGAATTATAGTGTGTGTGTTTGTTTTACCATTGCTTTCGTTTCGTAAAAACAACATGCATACGATTTCTTGTAAAGAAATTAGCCTCCCTTTCCATAGCAAGAAGTTCAAAACCTCAGTAGGCAAAAGAACGCGTCAAAATTACTTTTAAAGCCACCAAGAAACGTTCGAAAGCTCATTTCAAGTTATAAGCCTGCTAACCAGACCCCATTTCAAGTAAATTTACTTTGAAATTGGATATTGTTAACAGCCTGGTTTCAAGTGCGTTTCGTTATGAAAATACTGCAGTAAAACCCATTTAAGTAAAGAGAACCTCTGATAGGCTGAAATGGCTCCTATACTTTTATACAGCGGTTCTTACATAGAAGGTACTTAATACTTAATAGACCTTTTTACAGCGGTTCTTACATACAGGGTACTTAATACGTAATACTTAATAGACCTTTTTAGCTATTCTTCAAAGGAGCCTGGATCGAGCCGTATTTTTAACAGCATATATTTTCACAGAGTCTGGCATGACAACTACGTTACCATGGAGACAAGGTTAAAATAGAACGCCAGAATTTTTTTATATAATCTTATAGAAATACAACAGCTAAACAACTACAACTACGAAACTACATAATTACACAACTACTACAAAAGATTACAAAAAACGATGCCACAAGGAGAACGGAAATACGTAACAACCCTGTGGCCATTTAACATATAAATATAAATCTAAACGCCAGAATGACAGATTAGAAGCTGCCTAAAATGACATCATCGACCAATCTTAGATTAGGAAGTGTTTGAATAGCAGTTTAACAGTTTAAGACAGCAGTTTAACAGTTTAAAGCTAATGTGCAATGGTAAATAGGCTCCTTTATAAATAGAACAAAGAAATTACTCCGACACATCATTGTTTCGTGGCAAGATAAAAATCTTATTGTGACACTATCCTTTGTTGACTTTGTGTGCAAGTTCGATTTGAATGAGATATTTTAGAATTTCTGCTGTGTGCAAATGCAAGCTTTTAACCTTGCACAAAACCTTTAAGGCCCTATGAAGAAAATATCAAGTGTTGCCTCAGTAATTTCGGATCTGTTGCAGGGAGCTACGGAGGCTCAAAGTTACGAGGCATTCTGCAAACACGGAAAAACGTATAATTGAAAATGTACGAGGGGGCAGTAACCACCCCCAGGTCAGATAGGGTTAATATGCAGTTTCTTTGTGCGGGTTTTCACTCAAGTGGTAAGCCATTACTGCGATTGTATGGTTCTGAGCGAAAGCGAACTTTCTTTAAAGGATTCGTCGAAAATTCTGTCACAGAGTTTTCAGTGATGTTTTTGCGATCTCAAGAAATCAAGCACAAATATTTGGACCCGAAAATGATAAGGAATAATGGCTTTTGGTGGCAAAATTATTTCTGTTTTGTGGTAATAAATTAACCAAACTTCAAGGCAGATAAACGGTAAAATCCGCTGGAAAGAACTTGTGATTTTCTGAAACAAGGTGAATTGACTTCTAAACATTTACATGGTGGTTCTTGGACTTTCCTATACTGCAGTTCTTATGCGGTTTTTACTGCATATTGTGCAGGGTGGACAGAAGGTAGACTTTGCACGTAGCCGGAGGGTTTCTGAGTCATTCATAACAGCAGCTGTCATTAGCCGATCAGTGGACTTCCCTACATTAATTTCCAAAATTTTCGGACGTTTAATTTTCGGAAATTTAATTTTCGGACTAAGATTTTCGGACGAAATTTTTATCGATTTCGGACAATTTCGGACAAAATTTTGGACATTTTCAAACAAGTGAATAAAATTTCGGACATATATGATTTGATAATGAGTAGGCAAATCATATACCAGATGTAGCAAAATTTCTTCACTCTATGGCTCAAAACGGAAACCAGCATGGTAATCAAGTGTAAAATACAAGCATTATAAGGATAATAATGAATTAAAGTTGGAGCAAAAAGACTTGTCCCTCATGTAACAACGACAACATCAACAATAATGAGAGTAACAAAACAACAATAATAGAGGTCAAATATACGTCTTTTATTAGGAACTTAGAATTTGAGCCAGTGCTGATAGTTTCCTAAATGATCAGAATTTCAGCACTCCAGGATGTCAAATCAGTTTCATAAGATCCGTCACAATATTCAAGTTCACTAAAAAATTATTACGTTTTTCTTTCATTGAGATATTGCCTTTCCTTCATTGAGATTTCCAAGGTTCCTCCATTAGAACAATAGTAATCGTATAACAGAATTTCATTTCTTATCCAAAGAAATTTTTTCTCATTGTGACTTGCCAGACAATTAAATTTTCGGACCACTAAAAAATTCAGACACTTAACTTTTTGGACAATTAAAAGTTCGGACCACTAAAAACTTCTGACACTTACATTTTCAGACAATTATTTTTTCGGACTACTCATTTGTCCGAAAATTAAAACGTCCGAAAATTTTGGAAATTTATGTATGTCCAGCAATGTCCAGCCGATTAGCGGTCCTAGCACCCTTGATTTAGCCAGACCTTTGAAGGCTTTTGTAGATTCATTACAAAAATCTTTAGGAAGCTGTCTAAATAAAAGCAGCAGAAGAACCAAAGCACACAACAACAGCAACGAGAAGAAGTTATGGACTCTTGTAATACATCTACTCAAGGTCTTTCCTGGTGGTCTGTGCGGCCTAACGAGAGATTGTACCACTGCTCGCAGGAAAGGATGACTCTAAATTTCCGCACATGAAGAAGGGAACATAAGGAGAGTATTCTATTTGAAGGTATGATTTATTTTGCCTCATACCAGGTGAGTTTTCTAATGAAAAAGGTGGGGAAATTGTTGTCTTTGGGGTACAGTGTACCCAGTAAACACAAAAAGTGTGTTGCACACTGTGTTGGGTTTTTAGGCCATAAAAGGAAGAGGGCCTTTTGCATGAAAACAATTGTAACTTGTTGAAATTAATTTCGTACTGTAGGTCAACTTTTGGGGCTAGTCTAGAATTGCACACCTTATTTGAAGGATTTTGGTGGGGTTTTTGTTCCGGTTTTCAGCTGGGACAGCCTCGTGTGCAGAGTATGGCACTTGCACACCTGAGATTTTCAATAGACTATTCAAAGTACACTCCCGTCACGAAAGTATCCGGACAGTTTCGAATTTGGGTTGCGAATGTGTTGCGAGAGAAACTTGTTTACAAATTTCAAAGACAATTTTCATAAAAACCTCTTCGTGAATTTCCTTGAAACTTTTTTAGAAGCTTCTTTGGCCTTTCGAACTAATCATTCGTCAAAAAATTCGATTTTATCGATTTGTAAACAAACATTGTAAGGGTTTTTTGTCAAGATGGTAGCAAACAAAAAGAAAGAATTGACCTATGAGCAGAGACTAGAAATTGTATTTTATCACAATAATGGAAAAAGTTATCGTGAAATTTCGAACATCATCGGATGCTCAAAGTCTGCTGCTTTTGACATATGCAAAAAATTTGAAAAAACAAGAAGCGTAAAAAATTTGCCGAGGTCAGGAAGACCAAGAACTCTCGCGACGCCAAGAGCCGAACGTTCCGTAATAACCGAGTTGCGTCAGAATAGATTTGCATCATTACGCAAGATTGCCACCAATGTTCGCAGGAAATTGAACTTTGAAAAAATGTCCCTGAACATTGCAAGAAAAGTCATTAAAAAATACAAATATGCCAGCTGCATAAGGAAAAAAAGGACATGTATTACCCCAATCAATCGCCGTCGTAGATTAGCTTGGGTCAAGGCTGTTACCCCTTGGAGTGTTGAAGATTGGGAGGATGTCGTCTTTTCTGATGAGTGTCGTTTCGCTCTCAACAGCAACGACTGTGGAAGATTGAGAGTTTGGAGACAGCCATCAGAAAGGAATGATCCTCGCTTTTTTCAACCAGTATTCATGAATGGTCCGTCAGTGATGGTATGGGGGTGCATCACAGCAGCAGGTGTTGGCAAATTAGCAGTTGTTGATGGCACAATAAATGCAGCAAAGTACTGCACTATGTTAGACGAGAATCTGCGTCCATCCATAGGGAAATGCTTTGGTGACGAAAATGCGCCCTTCATCTTCCAACATGACAATGCTTCTCCACATGCTGCAAGATACACAATGATTTATATCCAGCTCCGTCAAATCCAACGAATCAGATGGCCATCCCAAAGTCCCGATCTAAATCCCATTGAAAATGTGTGGGGCCATATGAAACGAAAATTGAATGAGAATCCCCCGAGAAATAAGGCTGAACTCATCACAAAAATATTTGAAATATGGGAAAGTGTTCCAAAGCTATACATCCAACGCTTGTACAGATCGATTCCAGCAAGACTTGCAGCTGTGAAGAAATGCCATGGCCATATGACCAAGTACTGAATGATATTTCTGCTTTGCAAAGACGTTTAAGAACTGCTGAAATGTTATCACATGTTATACTTGTTTATTGATTGATTGGTGACTGCTCCATGCAAACAGCTTTCCCAACTGAAACTAAACATATTGTCTTTCTCTTTTTTCGAAAGTAGCCATGTGTCTGGAACGAGTTTGCAAAAAATTACCATCTTTCATTGGTCCATTTGAATGGACTTCCTGTCGCCTGACTTTGCTGCGCTTTTTTGATTTGACCTCTGTTGACGTACGAAGCTCT
This sequence comes from Aurelia sp. 4 Dawson et al 2005, assembly GCA_964019985.1. Classification (NCBI taxonomy): domain Eukaryota; kingdom Metazoa; phylum Cnidaria; class Scyphozoa; order Semaeostomeae; family Ulmaridae; genus Aurelia; species Aurelia sp. 4 Dawson et al 2005. Next base: position 9,350,618 of record OZ026494.1, on the reverse strand, counting down.
TGCAGCGCAAAGGTTTCTTGTTTCAACCAAAAAGCAATAACGGATGAAAACATAGAAGTTTTGCAACATTTTGCTGCTCTGGCTCATTTTGGAAGGGTTTCTCAAAAGATTTTTATCACAAGATTAAGGAGTCATTATCGGAAGCCTGAATTTGCTTTTGTTCGAAAGGGAAATCGATTATCGAACTGTCCGGATACTTTCGTGACGGGAGTGTAGACAATAGAGAACTAATGAAATTTTTTCTTGCACACCGGAGATGTCGTCGAAAAAAGCCATACTCTGCAGACTGGGGGACAGCTGGTTATCAGTACAGTATGTCAGTGAGCGTGTGGCGGAGTGGTAAAGGCGTCTGATTCGTAAGCCAAAAGTTAGAACAGCCGTAGGTTCAAATCCCATGCTGGACAGTTTGGTCGCTGTCTGTAACACTAGCACGGGTCGACCAGAGCCATGTGAGGGAAATCTGGTAGCTGTGGCGGGTAGCTGCGGCGGACTGATGGTAAAACATCCGAGGCCCCTGCTGGAAATAAGTCTCTCAGACTTTTGCGGGCTAGCCATGTTAAATATAAATATTTACCTACCATATGCTATCGGCGCCATTCCTAGAATCACACACCTGTGGCTATACTGATCCTAAACTGAACCCTACCAAAAACCCTACCAAAAGCCCTACCAAAAACCCAAACAAAACCCTACCAAAACCCAGACTGGAAAGTTTGTATTTTGCGCAGGCAATTTGAGATGGCCTAAGTAAGACTGTGCTGAAATTCGCGGTTGAGAACAATAGATTAAGACAATGGATCCTTTGTATATTAAAACAATAGATCCTTTGTTTATTGGCAACTGCGCGGCCAAGGTTGAAAACCGCGTATGTTCCTGCGCGCACAATATCTTGCGTGCGCAGCGCAAACTTTCCACTCTGGACCAAAACCCTATAAGGTGTGCGATTCTAGAGTAGTCCCTATACTATCTTGCTGGTTGTGTCAAACCATTCAATATTTCAATATTTTGGTTCTAAACTGTGAATATTCTTCCAACCTTCATTCACGTTGTCATAACGGTTATTCCTATATGATGTTTAAATGTCAAGAAGCATATATGCAGCAGTGTTAGAGACCACATTGATAATTCATGCATTCAAAAGGAAGAAGCAAATCGACAGGTGTAACTTACGGAATCCGGAACTACAGAATTTGGGAATCCGGAACTGCGGAACTATGGAATCACGGAATTCGGAACTGCAGAATTACGGAACTGCGTCATAGGTATAAATTGCGGAACACAAATTCCTGGAACATTATTAAGTGAAATTGCATTGGCCAAGCTCCAAAATTCTTAACTTTTTCTTGATTGTTTTGTAATTTTTTCTGTGTTATCCTGCAAGAAACTATACTTTTATGATTAAACTGAAATCATGCCAAAATGTTGATGAATCCTCAATAACATGGAAGCAGAGTTAGTGAAAATCAATATCGCATCTTAATTTCTATGTTTTCTGTTAATGAAGGAGTTTTATCACGCATTGGAATCTGCATTGTGTGTGTTGTAGAATTGTGATATTTGGACTACCAAGTGCAGAGCTAAAACCAGCTGAACAAGTGGAATAATTGATTTCAAATAGAGATATGATCAGAAGCAAAGCTTGTTAAGATAAATAAAAATAACCAAATCAACAACAATAGTGTTTTGGTATTCATACTTTGGATGGTAATACACTTTCTGTTTGAAACCACCTTCCAACTTGTTATCAAAATCGTGTAAGTACGGTACAAGCTCTATTAAGCTCCCATGGGGGCGTATTTAGTTTTGAGCCTTCCAGAGGGAGGCTTAATTGAGAGGGGGCTTATTAGAGAGGGAGGCTTATCCACAAAATCAAGTGACAAGGATATATGTGGTTGCTCAAGTTGAATTATTCTATGATATTTTCTGAGAAGCAAATAGTCATGTTTGAGTCCAGGTGTCCGAAAATGATGCATTGGTATCTACAAAAATCACCAAAGTTCATCAGCAAAACATCAGCTTTGGACACCTGGCATTCCTTCTATCGAAGGACTGGCTCAACCATCTGCTGAGGAGGAACTAGAAAATTTGAACGATGACTTAATTTGTCAAAGACTTTCAACAAGAATTACAAAACATAGAAAATTTGAAGATATATAGCGCAACATATGGTTTAAATCTCCCCCTAATTTATGCCTTAAAACATATAAACATAGATCTTTGGTCCATAACCTATATAGAGAATTGGTGTTCCACAATTTATACCTATGATGCAGTTCCTTAATTCCGTAGTTCCAAATTCCGTGATTCCATAGTTCCGCAGTTCCGGATTCCCAAATTCCGTAGTTCCTGATTCCGTAAATCACACCCGTCGGAAGCAAATTAAGAAACTTTTGGTACTAGAATGGACAAATTTTCATGTTAAATTAAGAAACTCTTAGTGCTATGGCCTGATCCAAGTTTCTAAAAAATACTTGTGCATCTTTATCACAGCGCACTGCTCACAGCCAGAACAAAGGTGCTTGCATCAGACAACGATGGGCAATGTTACTTTTGTGAGAATTGGTGTTCCACAATTTATATAGAGAATTGTTCTATATAAGTGTTCCACAAATTATATAGTGTTCCACAAATAAGTGTTCCACAAATTATATAGAGAATATATACTGTAGAGAATATAGACAATATAGAGAATTGGTGTTCCACAATTTATACCTATGATGTAGTTCCTTAATTCCGTAGTTCCAAATTTCGTGATTCCATAGTTCCGCAGTTCCGGATTCCCAAATTCCGTAGTTCCTGATTCCGTAAATTACAACCGTCGGAAGCAAATTAAGAAACTTTTGGTACTAGAATGGACAAATTTTCATGTTAAATTAAGAAACTCTTAGTGCTATGGCCTGATCCAAGTTTCTAAAAAATACTTGTGCATCTTTATCACAGCGCACTGCTCACAGCCAGAACAAAGGTGCTTGCATCAGACAACGATGGGCAATGTTACTTTTGTGACAAAGGTGTTGTGGCACAGTGATGTAGTCCTCTAACTTTGAAGCCAGAACAGTCAGGCAGAGTGGGTTCAATAAAACATGTAGGACCCCACCACTTGAGCGTCATGACAAGGGTTTGCAGACTCAATTAGGTCTGCTGTATTTCTGCGATCCCAGTGCTTGGCGCTAAAAAATGCATCTTCAATCAGCTTTACTTGTCACTGGCCAAAAACTAAGTGAATACTTCTCTTGCCATTTTGAAAAATAAGCACTCAGATTCACCCAGGGGAGCAAGATGATGCTTCTTTGCAGCAGTACTATGTATCTCAATGCCATTCTGTTGTAAAAAATTTCCTACACAGATGGACAAAACATTAGTGTCTAGCGTTTGGAAAATAGTACCAGACTCATTCTTTTATGGATTACAAAATTGGACAGCAGGAGTTGTTAAAAACTTTCTATCTTAGCTTTTAACTTGAAAAAGTTTCTGGTTAGACAAACATCCTCTTACCCTTGCCCAAGCAGCCTGAATGTTAAACATGTTTTTGTGGAAAAAAGAAGTGCCATTCCTTCCTCTAAACTGACTAGAAACTTACAAGTTCCTGATGCGCAAAAGTATACTGTGAACTTTTGACAGGCTGCAATAAATCATATGCTGGACCAATTTTGAAGATTCATTCATTCTTTAGATAAAGTCTGCAATTACGATGCAAGTATTTTTGGAACATTTGTAGTCTTCTATTCATGGAGTTGTAAGCAAGTTTTTCAAAATTTTTGACTTTGAAAATGCTGAAGATGGTAAAAAAAACTTTTGATCAAATTTTATAAAGACTGAACATTTATATGGACAAAGAGAGACCATTTTTGTAAATGACTTGGGGACAATAGAAATTAATCAAAATTCCATGCTTGTTTGACCTCATGATGTTTTTGACAACTGTTGATCTTTTAACCCCCATGACACAGAAACGCAGTTTTTACATATAATCATTATCAAATACCAGAAGGAAATATGTTTCTTTGTAGGTGTATTTGAAAGTATTTTTCCATTTCATCCAACCTAGAACTAGCACACATGCAGTTTACCACATAACTGTTCAATGCTTAAATTTCCAAATCACCATGAAAACGTTCTCTCTTTGTCCATTCAGGTTGAGTACGAAAAAATTTTAATCAATTCTTTTTGATTGTTCATATTGTCCCAAGAAATTGTCCTGCTTCCTTCAATTTCCTTCCATTCCCTTTTTCACGTCATTACTTGTGGTGCTATGTTCGTGTTTCCTGTTCGAACAGCAAATGGTATTGTAAGTTAGTAGTAGGGTACGGTGTTTTGTAGGCAGTGTAATTAAGTGATATGCATTGTAACTGTTTAGACTGAATGTAAAAAAAAAACAATCTGTTGTGTACTGCCAAAATTGCCATGGTTAGCTTTGGTGCACCCTGGTGTAAGAATGAGATAAGTAGAAATTGTAATGTTGCTATTTTCATTTCAGATTCAAAATGCCATCAGTTTGCAAGAGTTGTGGATGCTCAGACATAGACACAGATCCTGCAAGAGGTGATGCAGTATGCACCAAGTGTGGGTCAGTGGTTGATGATCATATCATTGTTTCAGAAGTAGAGTTTGAAGAAAACAGTGCAGGAGGAGCCAATGTTATTGGACAATTTGTTTCAGCAGAGGGTATGAATTTCTATTTACTGGCTAAATGTGAGAACATGTATCATTTCACAACCAAAGGAGTAAGGATCCCAATTGGGTGTCATCACAGACAGTGAACCTTTGTAGGTTGTTGTTGTTGTTGTTAGGTGCCTTCTGCTCTCAGCAGGTTGGCTGTCATAGATGCCCAGACCTCCGTTTGCTGTGCCTTCCTTTTTGCTTCAGCATAGCTCATGCCAATCCAGTCCTTGATGTTACTGAACCACGTTGCTCTTGGCCTGTCTCTCCCTCTTTTCCCGTTGAACCTCCCTTCTAGGAGTAGCCTTTGAAGTCCCTCTCCCCTTATCTGGTGTCCAAAATAGACACATTTCCTTTGCTTTATTGTATTTATCAGTGACTGTCTCGCAGTCATCTTTTGTAATGCTTATTTTCATTTGTTCTGTGTTCAGTGTATGATATTTTTAGAATTCTCCTGTATATCCACATTTCAAAGGCCTCAATTTTCTAATCATGCTCTTGTTAGCTTGTTAAAAATTACATGAAATGAACTGAACTGTTAATGTCCATGTTTCTGCCCCATACAGTAAGGTTGACCAGATACAGTATAGCATTTGACTAACCGCCTCTTTGTTTCAATGTCTATACTTTGTGATGTTAGAATCTTTGACATGTTATAAAATGCACTTCTAACTATTTCTATCCTTCTTTTAATTTCAGTCTCATTCTCGCCATCTTCTGCGATCATATGCCCTAGATGAACTATATTTGCTGTTTGCTTAATTTATTCTCCCTCTAGCATGATATTGGCTCTTGGTACAGGATTTATTTTACTCACCACCATTGATGTTGTTTTTCAATATTTATTTCCATCCCATATGACCTTTCTTTTTCATTGACTGCATTTATCAATTCCTGTAGATCAGCGGCAGATTCAGCTACTAGGACTGTATCATCTGCGGATCTTAAATAGTTGATGTTTACCCCACCTACCACAATTCCTTTCATATCTTCCATTTCTCTAAATATCTTCTCAGTAGATAAGTTGAATAAGCTTGGTGATAATATGCAGCCCTGTTGACCTCCGTTCTTTATTTTAATTCTGATGTAACTGCACTATCTGTGTTTACTACTGCTGTCTGTTCCCAATATAATTTACTGTAGTTATTATCTGTAAGTCTTTGTAGGTCAGCTGAGGTAAAGTGGGTAAGTTGGGGTAAAATAGGCATGGTGAATAGTCTGTATAGATTTTCCTAAAATCTTTGTTCACAGTTCTGTTTTAGCTACAACTGCTTGAACACCCTCCTTGGCATAGTGAGTGCTCATTTATCAGTTCAGGGCCCTACAGCTGTTTTTTAGAAGTCAACACTATATACTTCTTATTTTACCCCCAGCCTACCCACTACCCATGTTGACCCTACAGAAGTCAATTATATACTGTATGACTGCTTCCAAACTGACAAGCTGATTTTGTTTAATTTAACCTACATCCATAGTGGCATATACTGTACCAGATATATATACAGTATATACAGTAGTTATTGCTTTTAGCAACCTGGAGCACCCCTAACATGTTGAAAACAAAATTGACTTTGTGAATCTTTGATAGCTATTGCTCTTTCACTCAGCAACTTGATTTCCGTCCCTTTGTGTTTCTTTTTCTCATGCTCCGTGCTTTCATTTTGCAGTGGCTGAGGCCATGTTCAGTTTGCATCCATTTCCTTTTGTCAGAGCAAATTTAAAAAGGAGCAAAGATCAATTGAAATGATAATTGCAGAATTGTAGAACATCTAGTCACATCAGCAAGATTCACTTAATAAATGAATCAAAATTTTTGACAGGAGCATCCCTAGATCCCAGGGCTCTGGCTATGCTCTTTCTTCCTCATTAGTTCCTATAGTGCAGATGACACATGTTTGCTTTTTTTGTTGATAACTAGAAAACTACTTGTAATAAATTCTAGGCTCCACCTCTATATCATTGGGCCAAAACTTCAAACAGAGCCTGGGAAGAGACTCAAGACAGCAAATTTACAACAATGGTAAGCCTTTTTATGCATATATATATTGCATTTTACTCTATTTCATGTTTTCTTCTTTCTTTATTTTTTTAGGTATATATTGCATTCTATATCGTTACTCATTTTGTATTGTTTCAATATGAAGCTTAAGGTTGAAATGGGTGATCAATTTACTTTATGTTAGAACTCAAGTTTCATTCAAAATGTGCGATTAATTGTGACATGTATTGGCCATTTCCTTTTGATTTCACCTTTGCACATGATCATAAGACAAATTTCTAGCATGTAGTAATCAGCGTGTTAAAAATGCAAAAGGACTTAATGATAGACTTAGTGATAATTTTGTCAAATTTTGCAGTATACTTGAAAACCAGATAGCTCACAGAATCCACAGTTTTACAATGCAAAGCCCTAGCTAGAAGAACAAGGACTCTTGAAGTTATTTTCATATTTTATCAAACATCTTAGGCCGAGTGTCAAAATCACATTTTTGCCTTGTCGAATTAAATTGCATCAAAAACGGTAGAGTCTGCCATGTTAAAAATCTTACTGAAATATCGCCTTTTTACCATTCCAGACAGATTGTAGATTAAATGGTTATAAAGGTTGTTTTTTTTCAAAATCCTCGCTTTTATGGGCAGCCACAGTGGCTGATTGCACACAAAAATTGTGGACCATGGCCTAGAATCAATTAAATAAATGCAGCAGAAATGTGATAGTTAAAGTTGTGTTTCTGCCGTTTGTACATGACAAGAGCTGGCGAACTCCTGCCATTTTAACCAGCTTAGCCGGCTGGTGATTCAAAGCATTCTGTAATCCTTACATCGAATTCAATTTTTAACTGCACATTTTTAGTAGCATGCAAAATCTAATTTTCAAGTTATGCCGCTGATTTTCAATCGCCCCAACTTGCCTTGATTTTAATACTTCTTTATCAAATACAGGTAGGCAAATGGTCAACAGTCTTGGTAGTCAACTTTCCCTAAGCAAGCACTGTTTGGAAACAGCCTTCATGTTCTACAAATTAGCAGTTAATCGAAGGCTGACTCAAGGAAGAAGAACAGTTCATGTAGTTGGTGCTTGTCTTTATCTTGTTTGCAGAACTGAAAAAACTCCACGTATCCTTTTCAAGAAACGTAATGGGAAGCTCCTCCTTATTTACTTTTTTGCTGATAATTGCAGTGTGTCGTCTGTTTAAAGGCTTGCAGGGAGATGAATTCAGGTAAGAAGATATTGAGAAAGAGGTCACTTAATTTTACTGGCAACGCCCGTTTTATTTTCTTAAAAGTGATAAAAATGTATTGAGTTTCGAGCTCTATTATTGGAAAAAGGCCGAAGACTTTCATACTCCTGTTGACCGAAAATAAAGACCCGATGCAATCTGCTATGGTAAAATAAGTAACAGACCGATTAAAATGTTCTTTTGCGAAAATCTACCCTAAATTATGAGTATTCTATGCAATTTTTTTCTGCACAGTAATTTTCCAAAATTAGCTAAGTATTTCGAGGAAAAGGGCATGCGTGAAATCCTCACAGAGTCGTCAAAAATAGGGGATCGATTTACGGCCATTTCAGATCTTCAAAACAACGAGGAGCATGTTTATTTCAATCTGCTGGGAATCGGCAAGTCAGTTGAAAGTTTTCAGAGCAAGTTTATAGTCCCTAGATACCTAAATATTCATGTCTTAAGCGAGGAGGGTACTCCTGCTTCTCTGTAAGCATTTCTTGAAAATTTTGAGTTGTGAGGAGAGTTGAATTTCTTTGAAATTCCATGAGTTTACAAGGAACAAAGACACGTTTATTCCCAATTTTAGATACCTGGGGGCACTATAAAATTTCTCTGGAAACTTTGACCGAGTTGCCTATTCTCAGCTTGAAATAAAACACACTCCTCATTGTTTTGAAGGTCTGAAATGAATCGATCACCTGTTTTTGACGAATCTTTGAGGATTTCAGGCCTGCCTTTTTCCTCAAAATCCTTAATACCGTGCTAAAAAAGCTTGCAAAACATACTCATCATGTTGGCTGGCCTTTTAGCGATATAACAACGCTTAAAGCAGTTTCATCGGCCTCTTATTCATTTTTCCATAACAGATTGCGTTGGGTCACTCTGTTTTGGATCACCCCGTACTTTGAGAATTCGTTCGGATCATTAAAGTCTACTCCTATTCTTCATGATCTCCAATGACCCTGGCACAATGAAGAAAGGGGTTTTCTTAGGCCTCGTCCACGCGTATTCAGTTATTTTTGAAAACGCATTTATTTATCAGCATAAAAAATATCCGCATACCCACGAGGAGCGTTTTCGAGAAAGATCTCTGTCCACATGAAGACGCTGCTGGATTCAGCCTTCGCTGTTCGAACATCGATAAAAGAAAACAGACAACCAATATGCCCTTGCGTGAGCCCCAAAGATCCGTGTGCATGCTCTGATACGCCGTAGATCGGTCCTGTGACGTAAGCGTTTTTTTCGAAACGATTCACGCTGGAGAGCGTTTTCGAAAAGCTTCGTTTTTGGTGACCGAAAACGCCGTCTACGTGTGGATGCTAACTCAAAACGGATAAAAAAGATCCGTTTTCAAAGATATCCGGATACGTGTGGACAGGGCCTTATTCGAATATACCAGATGTCCCAAAATGATGCATCAGTTTGCTAAACTGTACCATCAAGTATCATTCACAGCATAGGTTTCAAATCTTTAAATCGGTTAGAAAGGCAGATGTAAACTTCAATGACGTATTTCTCTAAACTTTATGACTTGAGAAAAACTTTAACCACTTTTCTATGATTCTACGGCTGGACTTTTCAGAAATCTTGAATATGTGTCGAGATTACAGCCTATTTTATATTGCAGCTCGTTTTGTGACATGACGTCATCAAAGTTCTAAATTACGAACTAGAAGAGTGAAAGAATTTTGCTTGATACCATATTGGAGGCATCCATAAACTATGGTTTCCTTGAAAATTATTTTATCTTTCGTCAACAGGTTTAGAAATTACGGTAGTTTCAAGTTTCTTTTCGAAAATGTTCTTGAATCCTTAAAAAGAAGGAAAACACTGAATTCTGAAAATATTGAAGATTTCAGGAAAGTCCAACAGCAGATTTACTTTAAAATAGTTCCAGTTTCTTTGAAGCCGTTCAGTTCAAACAACTAGGTCATAGAATTGTACACCTAGCTATTTAAAGATTTGAAACCTGTGCAGTCATTCACCGATTTTTATGAGAAATTAGTCATTTTGAACCTATGGCTCTATGTACAATGCTAATCCATAATTTCTTCACTGAATAGACTGAAGGGCGCTGAAGTTCATTTGCCATTATTTCCAGAAAGAGCATTTGTCAACAGTTTTTGCACCGTGGATGGTTTATCGTGCTCACTTTCAATAGCTCCCAAGCGAAATATCTCATAGCATCAGAACGGTATTCTGGATTTCGTGCAATAAATTTATACAAATGAATTAACGTTTTTGCTGAAAAATGGTACGTATTTAATTCAAATTAGAACATATTTCCTGACGATTAATTTTTGCAAACATGATACATCATTGTGGAGCAAAGAGTACGGTGTGCTGTGAGTTCTAAATGAATTGATCATACGATACTTGTTTATTCCTTAATACTGCATAGATCTTTTGATTGACATCAGTGATGTCACACAGGTCAGTACCACTATACCGGGTGTCCCAAAACAGTATAAGCGATCGAGCAGTTCCTATGAAGGATCCTTGGTTTCAAAATTTTTATTTCAACTCATTATATGGACGAGATCTTAACCTAGATTTTGCGACCTTTTGCATGTCCAAAGTAGGTCTGTATTCGCAAGGTAATTCACTTAAAAAGGGGAAAATTCTGAGGCAGCGTAAGACAGATGGTTATTAGGCTTTACTATCTGTGTGTGATTTGTAAAATTTTTGGAGCAGCTCAACTATACATTGTTTTGTGAAAGTTTGTTGAGCTATCAAAGTGAAATTTACTCTTCACTGGTTCAAAACCCCAAATCATTCATTTTAACGACTGAATAATCACAACTGAGTTAAACTTAGGTGAGAATATTATTTCAGCCGTGGAAGACACAATTTGACACCCTTCGTTCATTCCTAGAAAGTTGTGTGGTAAACCGTTAAGAGTGCATCTGCAATTTTTTCTCAACATTTCACTAATCAATTTAATAGCTTAATCGATCAAGAAAATTTTAAGAGAGAATTTTGATGGTTGATTTGGCTCACAGCTACCTTCACATTCATATCATGCATTGATATGTAGCAGCATAATCCAATAACCATCTGTCTCAGGCTGCCTAAGAAACTGTGCCTGTTTAGATTAATTTCTTTGCAAATACAGACCCGATTTAGACCTGCAAGGTCGCAAAATCTAAGTTAAGACCTCATCTATACAACTAACTTACTGGCTTGTCCTAACTTTAGCTAACTTACTAACTTACTATAGAACGTGGCTTGCTCTATACAACTAATTGAAAACGAAAGGTTTAGAAGCCAAGGCTCATCCGCAAGAACTGTTCAAACGCTCACACAATTTTTGGGGACACCTGGTCCACTAAGTCAAATAGTTTAAATTTCAACTCGGGTTCAGAATTGTCAGATATCTGGGGCTCATTTTATTGTTCAAATTGGATTGTTATAAAGTACCGAAAAGACAAATAATTGCTCCAAATTGCCTTTGGTACAAGAAGTTTTCCTTTGCAATTTTTGAGGGTCCGGTAGCTCCAGAGTAGCTGCAAAAAGAAGAAGGTCATGTATCATCATTAGAAGGAAGTGGTAAGTTTAAAAATCTGCCATTGAAATTTCGCAACTAGCTTAGAAGCTGATCGCAATTTGCTAGAATTTACAGCATTATAGATTACGTCACCCATTACAATTTCTTCTGTTTATCAACAAAAGTTTGTTTTCCGTGCTTCTGCCGTCCTGCGCAATATATTTCTTGTGTTTGATCCATACAGCTCATAGTGGGCCAGAGGGTGGCCTTAGCAGGCTACCCAGAGGATGGACAACGTGAAAGAAAATGAAACAATTGAATTCATGTTTTGTCCACCGAATTTGATATCATATGCTTCATAGAGTAAGGAATTCACATTCGAAGTTATCAAGAACTTTTGCGTTCTTTTAACAATTCAGTTTCAAATCACAGCATATTCACTGTTACAGAATTCTGCAAGCAGTTTGCTATATTGAACTTTAATTTCACTAACTGCGTGGTCAGGCATCCGTTTGTCAGGCAGTAGTTTACGTGTAATTGACTGCATTTCAACTGAGCACGTACCTTTGTTCCATGATTTCTATTTTGTTCAAAGGAACCTATTGACATGTTACGATTCGCGTTCTGTGTTTTCAAGCCACGTTCAAAACCTTGCACGGAAACACCAAACACCTTTTTGCATATTTACAACCGCAAATGCATCCTCTAAACCTGTTTTATTTACATTTGGTCGACGAGAGGTGCCGTAGACAATCCAAGGAAGGTTATTTCCACGGCAAAAGTGGGGTGTATAGGTAACATGGCGCTGCCGAATGAGTTTTAAATCGATGCTAGTTTCCATTGGTTCTTATTATGCCAACTCTTTTTCAAAGCCTGTCCATTTCAAGAATCATTTTCAGTCTATAAATTCACTGTCAATCAATTCAGTTTTCTTTACTATTCGTAATAATCAGATATTGCTTTTTGCATCGACTTTTGGCTGTTTCAGTCAAAGATTCAGAAGATTTTTCCGACACCCGTGAACATAACTAAGCGAGGAACTTTCGTCTTAAGGACATATTTCTGCATAACGTTCATTTTTCTGCTTTAGCTCCCAGCTTTTGTAGCATCCTGTACCCTTTATTCCTGGAACCATTTTTGTCCAAGAAATCGCAATCTGGCCCACTGTGAGTTGCAGATGTATGAAAGTAGCTGATGAATGGAATTTTAACTGCAGATATTTCAATTCATCCTTCCTACTTTGATATATTCTTATTTTTCTATTTGTGATCCCTTTCAACGAGCAGCTAAGGCGAGTTTTCACATAGCTTGCAGCAATGCTGGCTATGCTTTTGCAGTCTACTTTGTCTTTATTCACTATTCAACTAATCTGCAGGAGAGACCTGCTGTTGCTTTCTATTTTTGCGTACGAATGCTTAGATGCAAGAAGTTTTTAGCTGATGCTGCTTATAATGTAATAGAGAATCATTCTTTCCTGTCCTCCAGACTGACGTATTCACTCTTGGCCGCACGTTTCTTGCTATTTCCCGAGAGCTGTGTATTGATGTCCCTACGACAGGTAAGATTCTTTTTCTGAAGTTGATGTCAAACCAGAAATAGTCACTGCTAGCAATTCTCAAACTTAAAACTGCAAGGTAAGTCAGAATAACTGCTGGTACACCTGGCAAAAGACAATTTACTGGGGTAATTTAGACACAGCAGGTCAAGGCATTTCAGGATGTTTTCTATTAAGAAGTATATTTCATTTTCCACCGGTATTTCTAAGAAATTTGAAAACGATGGGTATACTGCAGATTATACTGATGATTACTATGCCGGATGAAATTAAATGGTCATAAATGTCAGAAGGACACAAACTATCAGTGAAAGCTTGGAGGTTATGGAAAATATCGCAATGATGGTTCTTTGGCAGGGTTGGTAATGCTACATTAATATTGTCCAGAATAAGGCTTTTCAGCCTGTCACTTAATACCTTAAAGGACTGAAAACAAATATCTTATGACCTTTAGATAAATTTGGATCCTTGAAAAAGAGGTCAGCAAGAAAAGTTCATTTACATTGCTACTCTTTCAAAATTTTTCCGATGTTTGGGCCTGAAATTTTTCTGGCAAATATTAGATGGAGTCGTAAATTTTACTTGGTTAAAATCAAGGGGTCTAAAATCATATGTCCAAATTTTTATCATATGAACGTGTTTGATTAAAGTTCTGTTTTCCTTTATAGCCATATACTACCAGTAACCAGCAGTGAGTTTGCTGTCTATTCAAATATAATTTTTAGCTCATGAGGATGTTTGTACAGTAGAAGTATCGTTCGGAAAATACAAAAAAATTCCGCTTGTGAAATTCTGCTCTTTTTTGAGAACTTGTTATTTTTATGAAATTTTGCTCTCTTTACAGACCCAAGTCTCTACATCCACCGATTTGCTCATCAGCTGAAGTTTGGTGATAAAGAAAATGAAGTTGCAACGACAGCATTGAGACTTGTCTCAAGGATGAAACGAGATTGGATGAGCACAGGGAGGAGACCATCAGGCCTCTGCGGTGCAGGTAGCTTGACAATGCTTCAATAGACAATCGTGATCTTCGCCAAGCCTCTTTCACTATGCAGGAAAAGAAGGTCTGAAGAACAATGCCCCTTTTCCTCCTTAGTCAATTTGCTGATTTCTCTAATTTGTGAAATATCATGCTAGCGAAGTTATATGTTATATGTGCTATTAGACAACCACTGGGTGAGCCAGAAATAGGTTTCACAATTTCGAGAATTCATAGCATCAAGGATACTTCACTTATTCGAATGATTAAAATTTGAAATTCTGGTTTGAAGCCAAAAGATTGAAGTATTTTGCGATTTTTCCCGCTTTCTTACTAGCACTGGAAATGTAGGTAAATTCAACTGCACAAATGTCATGGTTGCAAAATGACTGAAAAAGGGCCAAAAATAGTGGAACAAATCGTAAGAATTCTCCTCACATAGGACGACACGCAATCACCACGTCTCTCAAGAGTGAAAAGACTGGTTTTCAAACAAATACTGAAGTTTTTCAATCAAATGGGATTAAATCTGCAAACAGTATCTCTCGCCCATGAGAAATTGCATTTTCTTTTTGTTCTGTGCGAGGAATCTTTTATGGTTTGATTACGTATCTTAGGTCTGTTTCAGTAATTTTTTTCATCAAAGTTTTGTTAAGTTGAATTAATAGATGTTTCCAGTGCGCAGGAGAGGGCGAGAAAGTTAACAAAATGTTTCGCTTCGATCTCGTGGCTTTAAAGCAACTATTGAGTCTTTCCAATCCATACAGTACACTTGATGCTATGAATTTTCAAAAGTGGGAACTTTTTTCTGGCTCACCCGATACAATCTTGGCCATACCCTTGTCACTATTATAGAAGCAAATCTGAAGAGGAAATACCCCTGTTTGCCCCCAAGTCCACATTGATGATTGCTCTACATTGGAAGTATCACGCAGAAGGTGTCCTGAGTCACGACAAACAACATTGGCTTGAGGGGAGGGGCTTTGGAAAGATTCAGCTAAAATAGTAGGCATGTGATTGTTGGAAGAAAATGCTGAAAAACTTATTTAGTTTGTCGATGATTATACCGGGTGAGCAAAAAATAAACACCCGACGTTTGACAGGCAGCTGCCCCCTGAGAATATAAGCAATGATGTTTTGCAACACCTGATTGAATAGCTATCATGCTCAATTATTTTTAGAAATTTTTTTTACTAAAATCGGTCACTCCGTTCAGATTCTGTAAGCGATTTTCTAAAACGAATCCCTTTAAGAAACGTTAAAAAACATGCTAAAATTACAAGCAAGAATCCTTTCACAGCAATGACTTTCAGCACGCTAAAGCACTCTCTTTCTTTGGCTTCAAAAGTCAAGCCATCCCCCTAGTGTCAATAACTTATTAAGGGCAATTCCGTTCTCCCAAGAGGGCAAAATGCATGAATACACCCAAGAGTCATCATTGCTTGGAAGGAGAACAAAGGGAAATCTTGCTCGGTGTTTCACGAATTTTTGCATGTTTTCGAAAGGGGCTTTCTGCAGAAAATCTCCTATTTCGACGGGAAGGAATGGCTGATTAAAGCCGGGTAAATTACTGAACCTAATTTGATATATCGAGGATAAAATAAGACAGTTTTTGATATAATTGCCTTGATGTTCAGGGAGCAGGATTTTTTAAGACGCCAGGCGTTTTTATTGACTCACCCGGTAGAATAGACTTCATCGAATCATTTGATCCCTTTATGCTGATCTGCCGGATAATTGATTAGAACGACGCTCGACACCATGCTCACCATCGTTAGCTTTATCGTTCATCATGCGAATCTCATTGTGGAATGATATATTGCTTTTGAATAATGCTAAGATGTTGTACCGTTGATGGACGATTACGCTAAAGAAAGTGGCGCAGAAGGTTTTACCAAGAGTACGAATCTCTATCGATCGTATAGGAATTCGATTAAAGA
The DNA here is from genome assembly GCA_964019985.1 of Aurelia sp. 4 Dawson et al 2005. Lineage (NCBI taxonomy): Eukaryota > Metazoa > Cnidaria > Scyphozoa > Semaeostomeae > Ulmaridae > Aurelia > Aurelia sp. 4 Dawson et al 2005. The sequence goes on along the minus strand of OZ026494.1, from coordinate 9,334,771 downwards.
GCGATTTAGGTAAGAAGTTACTATGATGTAAAGATCAGCAAGATGAGAAAACGACGAAAATGACCGTGAATGTGGTATTTTTAGTAAAAAGATATTAATAGTGAGCATGTAAAAATTGCCAATATTTTGTAGTGCCATGCAACTTTCATCACGGCTCTTATGTATAACGAAGAATAGCAGTTGTATTTATTCATTATTTGTGGTACTATATTCGCTGCCGTTTTTGTCGTTTTGAGATGCTCCTCATAGTTACCTCATTTTACACTTCTTAAGCATTGCATTTTTATTGGATCCGACAAGCGCCGTCGATATGGTGGCCAGTTCCTTTCAAAAACGCTAAGACGTCCCTTGCCTCCATCTTTTGTATTTTCATCAATTCAAATAGCCATGCATTTCTGTTGCAGCTCTGATTGTGGCTTCACGTCTACACGGCTTCAGTCGCAGTGTAAAGGATGTTGTGAAAGTCGTCAGACTAAGTCACTCAACTATACTTCAACGCTTAGTGGACTTTGGTAAGACAGCATCCAGTAAATTGACCGTTGATGAATTCAACAAAATCGATCTTGAAGAAGAGGCTGACCCACCTTCTTTTACGAGAGCGAGGCAGCGTGCGAAGAATGCTCAGATGTTTGATGAAAATATAAAATACTCATCTCCTGACCTATTAGCTCAACTTGCTTCGACTCAAGAACGAGTTGAAATGGTTTTAGAAAAACGGAAAATGATTGAAGATGACATTGCTAACAGAGAAACCATTTTACCTAGTCTTGAAGAGCGTCGTAAAATGCTGAAAGCTCGTCTGCCAGTGCATACGTTAAATTTTGGAGAACCGAAGCCGTCTTGTTCACAGGGATGCTCAAAAGATGAGCCCGATGAAAGTGCTGGTTTTCTTGGTGACTCTAAAAAGAGTAGCGGAGGAGATGAGGATGCGAAGGAGTGTAATTTAGAGAAAAGTAGCACGCTGACGAAACAAGAGGCGAGAGAGAAAGAGCTGATAGATACAATCACATTGTTTAATAAAGCGCAAAAAGAAGCTGAAGATGCTGAAAGAAGTGATGTAGAAGATGACGCTGTGCAAACGAAGGAGGGTAAGTCCCCTTTCCTATCGGGTGACCAAGAAAAAGGTGGCCCAAGGCAATCTGTTTCAGAGAGAAAACGAAGTGGCCGATTGAAATTCTTTAGAGGTTGCTTTGTCGCTTGAAGACTTTCCTAGGTTATGAGTATTTTTTGCAATTTTTTTCAGTACCGTAAATTGTTTTAATTTCCCTAATTAAGAATTTTGAGGAAAGGGCCTTCTTGACCTCTTCAAAAAGTTATCAAAAACAGAAGATCGATTTAAAACCATCTAAGATTTTCAAAACAATGAGGAACTTGTTTCATGTCAGCCCGGAAATATTCTTCGGTACCTAGGGACTATGAACTTTCTCAGGAAACATTCGACAAAGTTGCCCTTTCCCAGGCGTCTTTGAAGCACGCTCCTCACTGTTTTTAAGATCTGAAATAGCCATAAATCGATCCCCTGTTTTGACTACTTTAGTGGATTTAGACATGCCCTTTTCCTCAAGATCCTTAATTTGGGAAATTTACAGTAACGAAAGAATCATGAAAAATACTCATAATGTAGGCTGGTCTTTTAGTGACAGAGCAACTTTCGAAGCATTTTAGTCAGCCACTTACTTTTTTCTTTAATAGATTGCGTTGGGTCACTTTTTTGTGGGTCACCTAGTATATTTATTCCCCCAGCCCGATATAAGAGTCACCAGCCATCTCTGATGAATTAGTTTGACCGGGTTCCCCAGGACTAAAGTATACAGATGTGAATGAAAATTTAGTTAATAACTGACCACTTGTGAGAAAATCCTCGATAGTCTACTTGAACGTAGATTCAGCTTTTATTGATATCAGTGCTTTTTAGAGCAGAATTACTAATCTCAGTTTCTGCGAAATCTGTATTTGATATTCATCATCCACAGTAGGCTTATCGTATCTTACCCAAAAAGGGGTTGGTCTCAGTAAATTGAATTTCCGCAAATTCAGTCATAATTTCCGAGATACCATTAACTCAATGTGCCCAACGAACGATGGCATCAAGGATATGGAACACTTGTTGCTCTGCTATTCATTTGACATTCAACGGCGAGATTTTTTCGCTGGAGTTTCGGAATTATTACGACCATTAGCTCGAATAAACAGCCTTCCAAATAACGTGCTGGTCCAAACTTTATTGTATGGTGATGAAGACCTTCTACTGATGTTGATATAAAAACGTACTCAAATTAACCCTAAATTCATCCGCAAAACAGGCCGGTTCAATTGAAGTGGTTTTGAAGCAGCTGCTATACTCCCCCCCCCCTTCGCAAAGCCTCTTTTGCCCTTTTATTTTTTTCCTGCTCTTTAAGTTCTGTTTCACATTGATGTGAAGCTTGAAATCCATCTACACAAGATTTCAAACATTATCATCTACGTTTTTGTGATCTATAAACCCTGATAACTTTAGGGCGCAATATCTTGAGCAATGGGAACTCAGGAGGAAGCCAGGAACGGCATAAATTTTCGCCTCTGTCGCTGACCTGTCGGCCAATGTGAAGCAGATCGCAGCATCTATCAGTATCGTATCGTATGTGTACCTTTTTGTAGGTGCTTGTTTAGTTGTCTATTAATTGTATATTTTTATGCGTTGGCCATGGAGTAGATATTGTCTTTTGCTCCTCGTGGTATTGTCCTTGTAGTGTTTTTGCATAGTAGTTATAGATTATAGTAGAATGTAGCATATATTGTAATTTTTATATTGATATAAAAAAATATTCAACACTTTCAGTAAAGCTTTGTGAATCAACAGTAAGAGCAACGAAAAGCTGCGATTTTTGTAAATTGTTGATGTAATTTTCTATTGAATCACAAGATGGATTCGCTCGATGATCTACGTTAGTTTGAAACAACCAGAGCATCTGTGCCATTCCCCACTTATACTTACTTGCACGATGTTTCTTAGCCCAGTGCAGCATCAGGACCATCAGCCTACGCGTAGACCCTTTCTTCAAAAGAAGAAAGGGTCTACGAAACAAGGAGCAAAAGCTTGCTACAGTGAGTTCCAGATTTCTAGAACTCAATTTAGGTAGAGTTTGTTGAGACGCGTTTCACACATTATTTGAATAGCGAATTAGGATAATTATGGGTAATTACGTGAATGGCCGTAACAAACTTTTACAGGTCTTCTCGTAGGCTACAGGACCATTAACATAATTCAGCTTTTTCATGGATCGTTGATATAATTTTCATTTACAATACAAGAGAGGCTATTTTGGTGAATGTTTTTTGTACGAAACAACCAGAAAATCTTTGGCATTTCCTTATTTACATTCAAGCGTTCTTGATTTACCCATATGAGGCAACGGCAAAAACGCAATTCTTAAGTTTTGTTGACATAATTTTGATTGACATAACACGAAGGGTGCTCTCGATAACTCTTCGTAAGTGCGAAAAACCAGAGCACCTTTCTTACTCCTCATTTATGTTGCATGATGTTGGCTTAGTCTAATGCGAGCAACATCCAAGCGAATCTGACAGCAATAAGAAGAAATTCAAAGTTCTCATCATCGGTGACTCTCAACTCCGTCGCGTAGACGAATCAAAGCTTTCAAATAGCCACCGCGATGTGGAGAAAAGATTTCAACCCGGGATGAGGATAGGGCAGGCAGTCGAGAAGGCCGGCAAAAGCAACAGTGATGTCATCATTGTACACGCAGCAACAAATAATGTGGCTTCAAGCACGCCGGAAAAGCTTTGCGAGGAAACTGTAAGAACATTGAAGAAAATACGAGCGAACAATCCTAAAGCTAAAGTGGTATTTTCGTCGATTTTCAAGAGGAAGGATAACATGGCCCTGAATAACAAAGTGAAAAAGGTAAATGAATTTCTCGAAACTGAACTAGCTCTTAACGGCCTAGATATGATTGACAATTCTAACATTATGTTCAGTAATTTATGGGACGACGGCCTCCATATTAATGATGGAGGTATCAGAAAGTTTTCTGGAAACATTAGTAGCTTCCTAAAATATTGTTAGGGATGTCACAGCTCTGATAACGAGAATTTAAAGTGTAGACCAGAGCAACCAAGGAAGAGAAATGGTCTAAAAATAGCGTTTCTGAATATAGTCTCCCTGAGAAAACATAGACATGAGCTAGAAATTGTGCTTAATGACCATGATATAGATATTATTGGTCTGAGTGAGACGCGGCTTGACGAAACAATAAGTGACTCTGAAGTCAGCATCAATGGCTACAACATCTTTAGAAACGACCGTGATGTAAATGGTGGAGGTGTTGCAATTTATGTCAAGGCAAGTTTACCTGAACCAACAGTGAAAATTAAAAATGAAAATTTGGAATTGATCTCACTTGAAATTGCACCTCAGCATGCAAAACCTTTTCTCGTTGTTTGTTGGTATAGACCTCCAACAGCAGATGACGCATTCGAAAACCTTAGGGAAGTTTTGAAAAATCTAGATAGAGATGGCAATGAAATTATCCTTGTTGGGGATACAAACTGCGATCTCAAAAGTAACCAAAGCTCAAATGCAAATAAGCTGAAAGCAATTTACTCGGAGTACCAGCTTGAACAATTGATTAAAAGCTACACTCGAGTAGCTGTAACAACGAATGAGCGCAACGAACAGAATATCAGTAAAACGCTAATAGACCATTTCTCAACAACTAGCCCGAAATACATATTGAAGGCAGACGTTCTGGAGTTAGGGATGGTTGACCACTATTTGGTGTACGGAATAAGAAAAGTGAATGCCTGGCGAGTCAAGAACAAGAAACCAAAAGTTCTGGAGACTCGTTGCATGAGCAATTATGACAGGGCATTGTTTCGTAACGACCTGCAGGAAATAGATTGGGAAACCATCCTTAGCTCTCACGCTGATAATCCTGATAGTATGGCTACCACTTTTCAGGAGATCTTTGAGTCGGTTTTAGATATCCATGCACCCCTGAAAAAAAGGAGGGTATGCAATACTTCTGCTCCCTGGATAACCCCAGACATTAGAAAACTAATGAAAGAGAGGGATGCAGCTAAGAAAGCGACGAAAACATCTCCTGAGAGGTGGAACACATATAAGCATCTCCGTAATAAGGTAACGCAAAAAATTCGAGATGCAATTCAATCACATTATCTTGGATTAATTGAAGAAAACAAGGGAGATCCTAAAAGAATGTGGCAGGTTATCAATAAGGTACTAGACAAGGCAACACCCTCAACAGAAATTTCGAGCATAGATGTTGAAGGGAAAACAATTACAAAAGAAAAAGATATAGCTGAAGCACTTAATCATCACTTTACTACCATAGGACCAAAACTTGCTAGCAAGTTAGAGTCGAGGTCTGATGATGATCCTCTCAAACATATCAATGCTCAGCAAAACAAAATGATGTTTGTACCTGTCGATGAAACATATGTGCTAAATGCCATTAAGCAACTAAAAAATGGCAAAGCACCAGGACCAGATAAGATCTCCACTAAGCTAATTAAAGATGCAGCTGACTTCATTTGGAAGCCACTAACCATGGTTTTCAACTCATCGTTGAAGTATGGCGTCTTCCCAGATATCTGGAAATTAGCAAGAGTCACACCAATTTTTAAGACGGGCTCAAAAAAAGATGCAAATAATTATAGACCCATCTCTGTCATCTCAGTCTTTTCAAGGATGTTGGAAAAAATAGTTCACGATCAGCTTATTGAATATCTCATAACTAACAAAGTATTGACGCCAAATCAATCTGCTTTTCGAAAATTATATTCCACCGTAACATCCCTGATAAATAGTACTGATTACTGGTATGACAACATGGATAAAAAGCAACTCAACTTAGCTATATTTCTTGATCTTAAAAAGGCATTTGATACCGTTGATCATAGAATATTGATAAAAAAGTTAGGTGCATACGGTATCAGAGGAATCTCGGGTGGATGGCTCACATCGTTCCTAACTAGTAGAAAACAATTCTGTTCAGTTAATGGACAGAAGTCAGAAGCTAGATTGGTAACATGTGGCATACCTCAAGGGTCATGCTTAGGACCACTCCTATTCATAATCTACCTAAATGACTTTGAAAAATGCTTAGACTTCTCCAGGGCTAGCATGTATGCAGATGACACACATGTTACATTAACATCTAGTAACACTGATGGTCTACTTACAAATGCCCACAAAGAATTAAGAAACATCTCTGAATGGATGCGGATAAACAAACTAAGCGCAAACCCGAAAAAAACTGAATACATGATTATTGGCCATCCACGGAGGACAAACAAAGTTGAAATCTCAGAGCCACTGAACCTTAATGATTCAGAAATAAAGCGAGTCGCAAAGACCAAATCATTAGGGGTTATGGTGGATGAAGGGTTAAACTGGGATGACCAATTCAGGAAAGTGAAAGGAAAGATTAGTGGCGGTCTAAAATCAATGAAAAAACTGAAAAATCTTATTTCACAATCCCAACTTGATCATGTGTACCGTGCACTTGTCGAAAGCCATCTGAGATACGCTAATGTTATCTGGGGGAGTCTTCCTAAATCAAAATTGAATACTCTCCAACGTCTGCAGGACAGAGCCCGCTCGATTATTGATCAGTCCAGACTAAAAGACAATTGGTCTCATAACTGGTTGACCGTTGAGCAACTAACAAAGTTTGATCGATCAGTTATGACATACAAGATAATCAGCAGGCAATGTCCCGAAAGCCTTTGGGATAAATATCATCATAGGACCCAGCACTCCAACTACAGAACAAGGAATTGCAGGGACCTACAAATCCCAAGAAACAACCTTGAATATGTCAAGAAAGGCTTTCTCTATTCAGCTCTGAAAGCTTGGAACGATATTCCCATCAATATCAGAGAGCTCCCTACACTTAATAGATTCAAAAAGCAATTGAAAAGTTATCTTACGAGCTGAACACAACATAAAACACGACTCCCTGGAAGAGCAGCTGCTATTAAATAAAATAGATTACTGTACATAATTTAGCTTTAACTGTATATAGATTGTATTGATGTAATTAGGTATTTATTTTCTTATTTGGTATTGAGTTGTAAGCTGAAGGGATTTTGTGTATAAAGAATTAAAAAATGAAAAAAAATGAAAAAATGCAACAACAGCAACAGCAACAGCTACGAATTGCAGCTCTTTTTATGGTTCGTTGACAGGTGCTGAAATAATTTTCATTCACATGACACGCGGCAAGGTGGATTGCGATAAATCTCCGTTAGTACTTAACAACCAGAGCGTCTTTCTGATCCCCTAGTTATATTTACACGAGGTTGGCTTAAAGCCTATTGCAACTCGCAACAACAGCAACAGCAACTAATTGCAGCTCCTTTCATGTTTCGTTAACATAGTTTTCTTTCATGTGACAAGAGGGGTGATCTCCATGACTCTTCGTTAGTAGGAAACAACCAGAGAGTCTTGTCGATTCACCATCAATTCACGCGATGATGGCTTAGCCTACTGCAGCATCAGCAACTGTAACGGAATGTAGCATTTGTCATGGTTCGTTGACATAATTTTCATTCACACGGCACGAGGGATATTCTCTGTGAATCTTGGTTAGTACGAAACAACCAGAGCCTCTTTCCGATTCCTCACTTATCTGCACGCGATGCTTGCGTAGCCTTATGCAACAACAGCAGCAGCAATGAAATGTGCAACAATTTCGTTGTTTACTACGACTGGAAACAAAATACAACAGCGAGTTGAACAATGGATTAAGTATCATTAGAAACGTATTCACCCCTGGCAAGATATGCATTTCTTTCATTTTAGTAGTACTAATGGCAAAAGGAAATGTACACACGATAAATGTAATTGTTATCGACACACAATGCATCAAGGTTCTTCTGCTTCGCTGATTTTGATTTTGAGCAACGGCAGAGTATAACTTTTGTCGTTTGTAGACAGTACAGCAAATGGCAATATAGCACACGATAAGCAAACACCCACAAGTGATTAAACCAAATGCAAATATGCGAAAATCCCAAAGATAAGCTTGCATAGTAGTCAAAAAAGACATCGTCCAAGCGAAAGCCAGGCAATAACAACAGCGACGTCTTGTGAAATAGATTCGGAATTTAAGGGGAAGGTATACTGCCAATAAACGCTGTATTGCAATGAATAAAGTAAGGTAGAACGAGATAGCCATCGAGAAATAGAATCCAATCAAAAAAAATATAAGTACAATATCCAAGTCAGATTCAGCGAGTTTTTTGGTAAAAAACATATAGGTTAAAATAGCATCCGACAGCAATATTATTGAAGCAATCAAGTCGGCTACACATACGCCGAGAACAGAAATGTCAAATGGAATTTTCGTTTTCCTCCGTCGCAACATCGAAGTGACTTGTACAGAATTCAGCAAAAAAGCAGCAACGATTATTCCTCCTTCGAATGCAAGCAAAATATAGCAATACGCCCAGTCTACAGAGCATTTACCCATAATAAAATAGTAATTCCTTCTCCTTGATAACTTTTCACGAAATAAATTGAAATCACCTGCTAGTATTTGGTTTCCATACTGTCCAGGGAAGGCACATAACATCAAATGTTTTACCAGATGATGCATTCAAGAATGATAAACCATGCTGCCGTGCTGTTGCAAATTAGAATATTAGCATTTGAATTGCGAATGATTTGAAGGCAGATTTCTCAATGATTGCTGTGTTCAATGTGACAGCCCCTTATTCAAGGTTGGAGTATTATGCATTCAGGCCACAACGTCTCGAATGCAATTCACCAAGTTGAACTGCTGTTTATGGTAATGCCTAATTGAACAATGCTCCTGGTTATCCACGTCAACAACCTGCGAAAAGTGCAATCAATCTCATTGAGCAAGAAGCATCCATCGAAATTTGTATTGAGACTGCCAGTTATCCGAATTTATGACTTGTAACACGAGGCATATTGTAAAAACCTGACCGTAGGACCTCTGAGACCCTAGGACCTGCTCATGATGAAAAGGACCTATAAAACCAGAGGGTCTCTATCAAGCTGCCAAGCAGGAGGCTGCGTGTCATTTGCTTCCCCTGTTCCATCCCATGAATTTTGCTCTTTCAAACCACCCTCAGGAATCATGCAGAGAATTCATACTATTTAGAAGTATCATTTGAGTACCGCCGTCGTTCTGTTCTAAAACTCCCATGATTCCTGGCGTCGTGGCATTTTTTTGAAGGACTGGAAGTTCATAAGATAGCCGAGGGGAAGTCTATGCTTTTGCCATACGGAACCTCTTGCTTGACAGCTTAATGACACAGGTCTATTGTTTGTCTGGGGTGATAACCCTGTGGAGTTAAAGGTCCTTGTTATCTTTAGTACTGAAAGATCCTAGGGGTTTCAGGGGCCGCAGGATCTGAGGGTCCGGTTTTTACAAGTTTCTACATGACTGCCGTTTGGTTGAATAGCCAGGTCACATTTCTCTGTGTATTCCTGCTAATTGGCTTTTTTCTAAGATCTAAAGACATTGAACATCGCGTTTAGCAATAGGAATGCCTCCTTTACTTAACTTAATATTCGCTTTAATGTAAGATTGCTGGTGAAGAAGCATTTTTCCATTTGGTTACCTAATAAAGCAATTATAAGGGTAGAGTATGCAGCAATAGCCTTCGGTACATTTAATTGCAAAACCTGTGCAAAGCAGTTAGTGAAAAACGTAAATTTGAATAAACGGAGCCGTACATCATCGCGTGAAACCCGCACACCTATAGCGGGCTTCTCGGGGGGGGGGTATCTCGACCTATTTTCTGACGGGGACGTGCCATTTTGCCCGAAAAATTGGTTCCTATAATTCGGTAAATTCTGGTGGATTTTAGGGTCTAATTTCGTAAATCGAATGAAAATCTGGGCCAGAATCCCAGAAATTACGAAAAATCCCCTGAAAAGGACACCCATAATTCCGTTAAGTGTTCAAAAATTGTGAAAATGCTACCCATAATTCCGTAACGGTTCGAAAAAAGTACCCCGAAAAATGGCACGACCCCGTACCATGAAAAGTACTAAGTTACCCCCCCCCCCCCCCCCGAGGCGGGCGTTCAACAGGAAGACTATGCTTGCGTTTGAAGCCCCGTCAAAATACTCTCAACAACAGTGCACTGAACATCACTTAACATCTTCGTCTTCGTCTTATATTCGATCTGGTGTTTTATCGTTTTTCGATATACGACCCGAAAAGCGCATGCGCGTATCTCATTTCATTTCATTTCATTTTAACTTTTTTATCCATGGTAATCCACTCAGAATAATACTGCTTTACAGGGAGCCATGCTAAAATAAAACCTAATAATAATTTAAATATACAATATAACCCTATTTACAATAATCTAAGACAAAAAGGATAGGAAAATGATTTGAGTCATAGTTTGGCTTTATAATTTCTTCGAAAAGAGGAGAAAGATGTGGACGCTTTGACAACACTATCTAGGTCACTCCAGACCTTAGCCCCTTTGTAAGCAAACGATATCTGACCGGTTGATGTTCTCAATAATGGTAATCTAAGGTCAGTGTTAGAGTTCCTCAGATGACGGTTAGTAGCTTCAGATATCTTTTGAAATATGTCTCGCAAGTAGTCTGGGGCGAGGACATTCAGAGATTTATAGACCATCTTACTCTTCTCAAAGTCGATCAATTCTTTAATGGTTAGCCAGCCGAGACTCCCTATCAAAGGCAGAGCTGATGCGTCATAGGGGCTGTTTGTGACAATCCTAGCAGCTCGATTTTGAAGTTTTTGCAACTTATCTAGGGCTGTTGCACCGCAGGATCCCCAAACAGGGCAGCAGTACCTAAAATAGGGCTCAACAAGACCTCTATACAGCATAATAAGGCTTTCCTTAGGTAGGTATCGCTTAGAATATTTCAGCATACCGATACTTCTAGAAGCCTTCTTTATTGTAGAGGACAAGTGAGTAGCCCATTTCAGTTGATCGTCAACCTGCAAACCTAGGTACTTGGTGTTGTTAACCATAGTGATCTCTTCGTTACCGATGTTAGAGTCAGGTCTGGAAGAACTAGGCAAATCTATACTATGAAGCTTGCACCTGCTACCTATTACCATCCCTTGAGTCATCTGAAAATTGACCTGGGTTTACGTCATGTTTGAGTTCACACTATGCTTTGTAAAATCTTCCCTAAGTTCAACCCAGGTTCAACACACCTTCAGAGAAAAGTTGCCTTAACCTAGATTGAACCCAGGTTGCCTGTGTTCGAACTTAAAGTTTCTAACCCAGATTAAAGTTAACCTTTGTGCAACCTAAGTTGAAAGTCGTAGTGTAACAAGGACAGATTTTGTAATGCAATAGCAATCTTTGCTGTAATTGAAACCTCAATTCAAAGCGATTAGTAACTGCAGACAAATGGCATCGTATTAACATTTTCATTACATATTTTAGAAGACAAAAATGCTGTCTTGTGAATAGAGAACACTGCTTACCCTTAAAGAATTAGCAATAATTTTAATGTGACATTAGAACCCCTTCTTTGAAAACTTACTTTATTCTGACACTGCTTAAGAACAATGGAAGTGCTGTTTTTGACACAACTTATGTTGCTGTTTCTCTTTCATAAATCAGCAATCACTTGTCAGATTGACTCGTACAAGGTCTCAAACTCTAAGTTGTAGCTTTACCTATGCAACTGTGTAAAAACCGAGATAATTGAATCTACATCTCCTCCACAGCAGCCATACAAACAAGGCCCAATTTTTTAGGACATCCTGTATATTGATAACAGAAAGATTAATCCAGTACTATTTGCTGCTTTCATGTATATAGATTAAATTAGAAGATATGTAAATGTATTTCTTTCATTTGCAGAAGATGAGCAAGACAATGAACTCGATCTAGAAGGATTAGATGACAGTGAACTTGACGATGTAAGTCTTTATCGACTGGGTGAGTCAGGAAAATGCGGGGATATTAACCAGTTTTTATTGATGCAGTTTACTTCTCAAAATCGTTTCCCTAAACTTGGTATACCGGGTGAGGTAAGTCAAAAAGCTAGCACATGCGTTAGGCTGTGGAATCAAAACATGCTGCCGATGTTTAAGACTGAATGGTTAAAGGGGAAGTTCACTCAAAAATCGAAATTTTCAATTTAGCTTGTTTTGGGGTTAAAACAATGTTATGAAAGCAAAACCAACATTTACCTGCTATTTTATGCCGTTATTTCGCCCCTTTTTACCTCCAAATCTTGCTTCTTGACCGCCGCCATCTTGCCCGACAAAAAGACTGGAGCGAGTGTTGCTGTTTGACGTCATCACGTGCAGAAAGCAATAGGAAGCACACGGTATAGTACAGAATCCAGTCATAAAAATCGTGCAAACTCAGCTATGGGCATGAAAATTGGTGAAGAGGGGCAGTTTGACATGCTGAAAAAGATAGGGTGTGAAGCAAACCTGAAACTGCCCCCTGAGGCTATTTTTAGATAGTGGGGCTATGTGGGTGCAAGTCCTTAAGTCGGCTATTCATATAACTCTGTGACCAATCGTGGTACCAACTTAAAACTTTGTTTCTTGGTAAAGTCGACCCGCTGAAAGGAGATGATATGAAAATCAGATTGCAAAATGTCCCTTGTACTATTTTTAGACTGGGGTACTAGGCTCCAGGCCTCCTAAGGGGCTCTTTTAATAAATTTGTTGCAGATTGTGGAACGGACATAAAACTTGGTTGTCAGGGGCAAGTTGATACGCTGAAAAAGACTAGACGTGGGCATAAATTGTAAAATGCCTCCTGTTCTATTTTTAGATTGGGGTACTAGGTTCCAGTCCTCCAAGAGGGTGATTTTAATAACTTCGTTGAAGATTGTCGTACTGACATGAAATTTTGTATTCAGGGGCAAATTGATACGCTGAAAAAGATAAGATGTGGATATGGATTGAAAAATGCCAATGTGCTATTTTTAGAATGGGGTACTAGGTTCCAGACCTCCAAAGGGGTTATTTTATACACTTCTTTGTTTCAGATTGTGGCACTGACATGAAATTTGGTTATCATAAGCAAGTTGAAACGCTGAAAGATATAAGATGTGGATCTAAATTGTACAATCACGCCTGTGCTATTTTTAGACTGGGGTATCCGGTCCCAGGCCTCTAAAAGGGTTACTTCTTCATTAAAATCATTGCAGATGGTGGTACTGACATGAAATTTTGTCTCTAGGGACAACTTGATAAACTGACAAACTAGATTTTGATCTAATTTTTTAAAATATTGTTTGTGCTATTTTTTGGACAAGTTACTTGGTTCCAGGCCTTTAAAGGGGTAATTTTGACAAATTTGTTCCAGATTGTGGCAAGGACATGAAATTAAGATGTTAGGAGCAATTTGATACACTGGAAGAGATAAGATGTGGATCTGACTTGTTAAGTGCCCCTATGCTATTTTTAGATTTGGGTACTAGGTTCCAGACCTCTTAACGGTTTTTTAAATGATTTTGTTGCAGATTGTGGTCCTGCCATGAAACTTTGCTTTCCAGAGCAAATTGATACACTGAAAAAGATAAGATGTTGATCTAAATTGTGAAATTTCCCATATGCGCATTTGATAACTCTTTATAACTTTCGAATAACTCTTTTAGAGTTCTGGAACCTAGTAACCCAGTCTAAAAATAGCACAGGGGAATTTTACAATTTATACCCACATCCAATCCTTTCAGCGTATCAGCTTGCCTCTGAAGACCAAATTTCATATCAGTGCCACAGTCTGCAATAAAGTTATCAACATTACACATTTAGGGGTCTGAAACCTGGTATCCCAGACTAAAAATAGTACCGGGGCATTTCCATTTCGTCCCATATCTTATCTTTTCAGTAAATCAAGTTGTCCATGGAGAAATAATTTCATGGCAGTACCACCATCTGCAATGAAGTTAATAAAGTAGCCCTTTTAGAGGCCTGGGACCGGATACCCCAGTCTAAAAATAGCACAGGCGTGATTGTACAATTTAGATCCACATCTTATATCTTTCAGCGTTTCAACTTGCTTATGATAACCAAATTTCATGTCAGTGCCACAATCTGAAACAAAGAAGTGTATAAAATAACCCCTTTGGAGGTCTGGAACCTAGTACCCCATTCTAAAAATAGCACATTGGCATTTTTCAATCCATATCCACATCTTATCTTTTTCAGCGTATCAATTTGCCCCTGAATACAAAATTTCATGTCAGTACGACAATCTGCAACGAAGTTATTAAAATCACCCTCTTAGAGGACTGGAACCTAGTACCCCAATCTAAAAATAGAACAGGAGGCATTTTACAATTTATGCCCACGTCTAGTCTTTTTCAGCGTATCAACTTGCCCCTGACAACCAAGTTTTATGTCCGTTCCACAATCTGCAACAAATTTATTAAAAGAGCCCCTTAGGAGGCCTGGAGCCTAGTACCCCAGTCTAAAAATAGTACAAGGGACATTTTGCAATCTGATTTTCATATCATCTCTTTTCAGCGGGTCAACTTTACCAAGAAACAAAGTTTTAAGTTGGTACCACGATTGGTCACAGAGTTATATGAATAGCCGACTTAAGGACTTGCACCCACATAGCCCCACTATCTAAAAATAGCCTCAGGGGGCAGTTTCAGGTTTGCTTCACACCCTATCTTTTTCAGCATGTCAAACTGCCCCTCTTCACCAATTTTCATGCCCATAGCTGAGTTTGCACGATTTTTATGACTGGATTCTGTACTATACCGTGTGCTTCCTATTGCTTTCTGCACGTGATGACGTCAAACAGCAACACTCGCTCCAGTCTTTTTGTCGGGCAAGATGGCGGCGGTCAAGAAGCAAGATTTGGAGGTAAAAAGCGGCGAAATAACGGCATGAAATAGCAGGTAAATGTTGGTTTTGCTTTCATAACATTGTTTTAACCCCAAAACAAGCTAAATTGAAAATTTCGATTTTTGAGTGAACTTCCCCTTTAATCTATCTGTCAAAGGCTATCTTAGATATGAAAACTTTTTTTGGTACAAGTACTCATCAGTAGACTCAGAAATTAGAAAATTGCCAACAAAAGGTTTATATTGGAACAAAAATTCAATGTCCCGTCTGGTCCATTATTTACAAGCCATTGAAATTTAAAGTCCATTTATGAAAATAAAAATTGTATTAAATGTAGATTTCAGTGTTAAGGAAATCATGGACCACAATCCAGTGTCAAATTTCCTTTCTAATGCAAATCCCTTATCAGCACTGTCTTAATTTCTGGGTTGAAATGATGAGAGATGATACAGATAAAAATTTTCGCATCTAAGTTAGCCTTTAAATGATAGATTATATTTCATGTTTTATATCGGCTGCGTACTCTTTATTGCAGAGCCCACCAAACCTGTTAACTATTTCGAATCATTTCGTAGAAGAATGGCTAAAGTAGGCCCCGTTGACACCTCGGTTCACACTATTCTCTCTTTATATAATAACGGAGCAAAACTTATCTTGTAGGGGAGTTGAGATACGCTTTGTCTGAGGAAACTAACGTGTCTCCCGTTGCAGTGGGTTAAAAAAGCTCATACGCCCGTCAGATTTTCAACCCCAAAACGCGACAGTGCATGAGCTACTGCTGCACGAGGGACATATAAGTTTCCTCAGACAAAGCATACTTCGTCTTCCCAACAATATCCGTTTTTGGCTTGCATTCAAATTACTCTGCCGTGAAAACAGATCCTTTCGAAAACACAAAGTGCATAGACTTGAAAACGGCGCGCTTTCAAAAACGATCCGTTTTCAGCGTGAATACCAAATCGGAGACATTTGAAACGCTTCATATTTCTCTTTTAATAGGCCGTTGATAGGCCGTTGATTACAACGGCATTCAAATTCGCGATCGACGGCTTTTTGGCAGCTATTAACAAAAGGCTTTGTTTCGAAAAAGGGGTTAACAACACTGTTTTGTTGGAGCAGTATGAACGCCTATTATTTTCATAGCGTATTTATTTGAAAACGGAGCAATGTGAACGGGCAGTGTTTTCATCAACAAAGGCGGAAAGAAACGAGAACGGAGCAGTGTGAACGTTGTCTTCGATGTGAAAATCTGTTTGATCGAAAGGGGTTTTCCCTTTCAATAATTACAAGTGATTTTAGTATGATTCCTTATTACACGAAATTAAACCATGTACGGAGTTAAGCCACATAGCAAAGAAATAGTCTTAATCAAATGTTGTTTAATTTTTACCATGGCTTACAACGCGGCTTACAATAATTCATGTTTTAAGGAACCTTCGTCACTCGACCCGTACTTATAGTTTCATTTTGTATTTTAGTAATTGTAGTTGTCCTAAATTAGCACCATTGTGCTATTGTATATTATAAACAGCCAACTTTAAATAAAGTGACTAAAAAAGAATTATTCTTGGAACTACGATTCTTTTTCTAAAAGTGTATTTAGTATTTCATTGGAAAATCGAATGTACCCTTTAATTTTTTCAAATATCTTTTTTACAGGTGGGACTTAATTTGTACAATTGTTTTCATGTTTTGAGAGCATTCAGGCTTAATTAATGCGTGGCTTAATTTTGGTGTCCTTGATTACGTACGCTGTTTATTTCCTTGTGATAAGGTACAAGATGAGTTAGTAAAAAGGCCCAGCGTTTGAAAAAATTCTGCTCCCTGAATATCAAAGCAATGATATTGGAAACTGTCTTGTTGTATTCCCAATATGTTGTTAGGTTCAGCAATTTACCTGGACTTTTTTACTATTTTAGTGCCTACTTGGCGAGGATGAAGTTGAAGTGAAAACAAAAGTATGGATGGAAGAAAATGGAGATTTTATGATAAAGTTACGAGGTAATGAGGCCCTGTCACAATTTTTTTTGCAGTAGGAAGTAACCAAGTATCCGGAGAACGAAGGAATACATATCTTGAAGGTTTTCAATTTTGATGTAATGAATGACAATAATCTTCAGAAATGAAATAATGCATTTCCATTTTAAACGTTAATGAATCACTTTAGTTTATGATGGTCATTTTGAGGTATGCGGTGATGAAAAGTCTAGAGTGAAATGTGAAATGGTATTGCAAGAGGACTCTATGACACTTCAAGATGTTTCTGTTCCTTACCACGTGGAAACTTTGCTTTTAAGTTTACTTTAATTCCGCTCTGGGGAGTACGAACAGCTTGTTTTCAAGACGAAGCACTCACGCGAAATTTCTCATGATAAAGCGAGTGCTTCTCAAATCTAACAACTTTAAATTGTAGCTAAAGGGGTTACGTTGAGCTCACGAGATACCTGTAGTTTTGTTTCAAAAATTTCAAAAATACTTTCCCTCAATCGATCGCCAATTTCAATTATCAAACCTATAGTGATTCTTTTTTCGTCTCACTTTTCAATGATCCAAAGATACCGGGTGAGCCCAAAAAAAGTTTACGCGTTTAGCGGACTATTGAATAGATAGCATGTGATCAATATTCAAAACGAAAATTTAATCCATCAGTCAATTGCTAACTTCGATGAGTAAATTTTTTTTTGGAAAAATCAGCCACGTTTCAGTCTAGTCCGCGATTTATGTGGCATTGAAGTTTACATTGTCAGGTTCGGAAATAGAATTTCAATTTCAATAGAAAGCAAATTATGGACTAGAATGGAATGTCTTTGTTCCCAAACATTCCTCTTACCAGAATTTTTCTAATTTCTTGGTCTAAGTGCTCAGTAATTTATCAACAAAATTTTCTCATCTTAGTTAGCCTGTGACTGATAAAATACTTTTATTTCACAGCCCGTCAAATGTGTTAACTTTTTTAACTCACCCGGTATGTGGCGATGATACAATCTTTGTTTTTGTTACGCAAAGGGTATAACATGACGAGATGAAAACCTCACTCTGAGGTAAATTTTTAACCAACGGTGGAAATCTCACATAACGTGCATTATTTTGATCATTTGCATTATCTTTCAGGAGCACAATGATACCAGGTGAGCCAGAAAAAAGTTCCCACTTTTGAAAATTCATAACGCCAAGACTACTTCACGATTTGAATAATTCAAAATCTAGTTAAAAGCCGAAAGATAAAGTATTTTTGTGATTTTTCTCACTGTCCTACCAGCACTACAAATATAGGTAAATTCAATTTTACAAAAATTTCATGGTTGCAAAATGACTTAAAATGGTCCAAAACATCGATCAATGCATCAATGACTTCTCGCTCAGAATAATGAAGGAAATACAACTTCGCATGGGTGTGAGATATCCTCTGTACATTAATTGCTATGGGATTGAAAGTCTTTCGTATTTGTTTGAAAATCGATGTCTTATAACTCTTGAGGAAGTTGATTCGCCCATGGCCTATTGTTCGGTGTGAATAGAGTCCTTACGATTTGATCAATGTTTAGGCCCTTTTTCCGTCATTTTGCAACCATGAATTTTTATATAAAGTTGAATTTACCAATTAAATCTAGTGCTAGTAGGACAGCGAGAAAAATCGCAAAAATACTTTGATCTTCGACCTTTAACTAGAATTTGAATTATTCAAGTCCGTGTAGCAGTTTTGGTGCTATGAATTTTTAAAATTGGGAACTTTTTTCTGGCTCACCCGGTAGTTTCTTTCTTTCTGACATTTATGACCAAACTAGAATCTTAATATACAAAAGAATTTATTCTGGTATTCATCAGTGCGCTTTACAGTATGCTTCATAATCAGGTGCCAAAGAGCTAAATTTGCTAATCTTTAAGCCAAAAACAAGATGGTCCATACTTGGGTAAATAATTTTGTCTTTGATTATGATTATGATGATGATGATGATTATTATTATTATTATTATTATCAATTTATTTATCGTTGGATAATTAAATACAATAGCTAAAATAAAAAATAGCTAATTAATTCCAACGTAAAAAGATGTATATACAGTATTAGATAAAGAAGTAATAGATAAAAGTATTTACAAATCATCAGAATATACATTTAAAACGGATATCTGAAAGCAATCATCATAAATAGCCCAAGTTTGGAATGAAAATGCGGCATAATTTGCAGGGACAATTTTCTCCGTACCAATTTCAATCTCTTTTTTAAATCGACAAAGGGTTTCCGAATTCCGAATGGTTGGTGGCAACGTATGCCACAGTTGCGGACCTTTGAATCGGACGCTTTCTGTCCCGTTGCTGACGGATCTCACTCTGGGTTGAGTAAATTCGTTATTATTTCGCAAATTGTAATGAGTTGTATTTTCACGGAAGATTGGAAGATTTCCTGCATGAATGAAGGGTTTAGCTCATTTCTAGTTTTGTACATCTCAGTCATAAGCATTTGCAAGTTCTTTGTATGAATATTAACTGCACAGTCCTTCTGTAATAACTCACTAAAAGTAGATTCGGTGTCCTTATAAGTAATTCTTAGAGCCCTTTCCTGTATTTTGTTGATTTTCTGGTTAAGTTGCCTGCTGTGAAACATCCAGATTAAAGGACAGTATTGAAACTGACTTGTAATAACTGCCCTCATCAAATTTCTTAGTTTTTCCTGATTCATATACGGGGATATTCGGGCTAGTGCATAAAGTTTATTGCTAGCTTTTTGGCAACGCTTCGACACATGATGGTCAAAGGAGAGTTTACTATCAATATGAATTCCGAGCAATTTCTCTTCAGAACTATTAACAACACCAGTATTTCCAATCTTAACTGTAACTGGATCATCCCATATAATGTCGAAAACAAATTTAAAGGTAGCCATGTAATTAAGGTTTTTGAAATTTTTAAAAGGAGTACTTGTTTTGGAGCACTCTTCACTTTAAAAGAGACGATTTAGAATTGGTTTCTTTGCAGTGGAGAAAATCGAATCATTGATCGTACATATCTCAGTTATTTTATTGATAGAAGTTGAAGTTACATTTTTTCTAGTTCGAGGGTGCATCTCTCACAA
The DNA here is from genome assembly GCA_964019985.1 of Aurelia sp. 4 Dawson et al 2005. Classification (NCBI taxonomy): domain Eukaryota; kingdom Metazoa; phylum Cnidaria; class Scyphozoa; order Semaeostomeae; family Ulmaridae; genus Aurelia; species Aurelia sp. 4 Dawson et al 2005. The sequence continues at coordinate 9,314,875 of OZ026494.1, read as the reverse complement.
AACAGCGTAAGAGATTTTTACAGCAATGGGATTTGTAGGGACTTTTACGGATTTTCTCTTGAAACAGAGTGATTTTAGCCAAATGTGCAGGAGATCTTTATCGAGTGATGCCCCCTCGGTCGAGTGGTTTTGCACCAGTTTCAAATGAGTATTAATATCATTTGTTGACAGAAAAGGAAGAGAGAGAAGCTGCAGAAATGGAGAAAAAGCTCAAAAATGGGGTAACTTGTTTATTTCTTTTCTTCTGCCGGAGCGCCAAAAAAAGTTCAGGTGCTTGAAAACTTATAGCACCTAGAGCGCTGGATCTATTGGGATGGGAAAAATTCTGTCTGATAGCCGAAAGACCATAATATTTTTATGACTTTTCTTGTGTTTTTGTGGGTCCTGAGGATACAAGTAAATTCGATTAACGAAAATTCCCTCTTTACGAAATTCCCGCAAAACGCCCTGAAGCACTCAACCAAATTAGAAAGAAGCTTTTAACAAAAACAACTTTTTGTGTTGTCTGCACATTTATTACAATGGGATCAAAGAACTTTCATGGTTTTCAAAACACGGTTCCAATAACTCTTTAGAGAGATGAAAGAGAGTGTGATGGTAAATAGGCTTCTCTATGAATGGAACGAGGGAAGCACGCATACACAGTATTGTTGATGACTATCCATTCTTCGCGGTGCGTGTGCGACCTTAATTTGAATGAGATATTTCCTGACAGACTTCAGAAAAGGTTCAATGTTCCTCCAGATGCCAGTTGTTTTAGATAAGACGCTTCAGCTGATTATTTATCTACCTTGTTTTGATCCTCTTACCATGTTTTCTTGCCTTGTTTTCTGCTCTGTTTCATGTTCAACTGATGCGTGCAACTGAATGCGGGTTTGGGCTCGATCGCTTTCAAGTTCTTTGAATATTATTCCCCTGTGCTTCTGTGTCTTAGTGCAACCCACAGAAGAAAGTTTTGAAACCCAGGGCGCACTAAGACACAGAAATATCGAATCTATGATCAAAATTTCATGTGAAGATATTTTGAAAGATTTCCATAAGATGGCCGCAGATCGAGAGATTGTGCATTGGAACAAGGACAAAATTTTGGACACAGTAACAATTGTTGCGTTTGATTAACACTGCAATTCAAGGCGATTAGCGAATATATTCAAGCGAAATTCTCTCAAGCTAACAAAGCATTGCCCTGAAACCAGTTGGCCAACTTTCGTCTTATTTGCACGGGAAAGGTGGTTTGAGGAGAAGTCGTGAGTTGATGACGAACAAGAAGCGTAATTCTAAAGTTCTCAAAGGCAGATTTAGTTTATTTGATTCAGAAGCCGAGCAGAAAGCATTGTAATTCTCGGTATTAAATAAAACTATTACTAAGTAATGAAAAGAGTCTTCGAGGCATATCTTTCGATCCATCCCTCTTCTTTCGATATAAACTCACGACTTCTGTTCAAAATCATCTTTCCCATGCAAAAGATGATAGTTTGCCTATTAGTTGCAGGGCAACTTTTGCAGCTTTGTTTGTTTCGAATTACTGGCTGACAGAATTTATTTTTTGCTTTCTATTGTTGTATTATTATTATAATTGCTTTGAATTGTTGTGTCAGTCAACAGTAACTGATTCTGTTGCGTTGCAAAATCTTTCCTTGTTGTGTATTGTTAAATGAAAATCATCTTAATCAGCTATGTTGTTTCGTTAATCCCAAGATTGTTAAGAAGAAAAAACCAAGGCGAAAGAAGAATGCCTCCGCAGCGGACACAGCCGATGAAGCAATAAAAACGATGTTAGCTGAACGAAAACTTTCAACAAAAATTAATTACGATGTTTTACGAGATCTCGCTGCGGAAGGTGGAGTGGACATCAACGGCCCTATGAAAGTTGAGACAAAGGTCGATGCGAAAGATGATAAAAAGGATTTGTTCAAAGTGCCCATTGTTTACGAATCAGGACCGGTTGAAAAGAAGCTGAAGTTCAGGTCTGGGCTCAAACGGTAAGGTTTTTGTCTGCTAATCTGGCTTCGATATGTTGAAATAACTTAATTACTCTTCCTGATATCAGCTATCTCTTCAGATTTACGCTTATTCGTGGTTAATTGACTTTCAAGGTTTAACAATGTCCATGCATGTTAAGTCTTGAGAAAATTTGATTAATGTTTTTTCGGTCATTTTCAGTGTTTTCGAATCGATAACCCTAGGGAACTCGCTTAAAGGCAGTCTGTCACGTATCTGATTGGCCGCTACAATCAGAGCTCAACACAACAGATTTCTTTGTGGATGTGTGTATTTGAAACAAAGGAGGGCTAATCTTCTTGACTTCCTACGGCCGTAGAAAGTCAGAGGATCATCAGCCATTCAAATTTCCTATTCTTTGTATTGCCATTGTCACCCAATCAGATGCGTGACAGACTGCCTTTAAAAAAGGCGTACCAAAAATTCTAGCATCTAGTTAAGGAACTTAGCTAAAGATTAACTCATAAATTTTCAAAGTCGGTCCAGTATACGATTTATTGCGTCCTATTAAAAGTGCATAGCTTATTTGGCGAATTAGAAGCTATCAGGTAATAAAACTCAAACTAACCGGTGTTGTTGTTATACAGGGAAATATAACAGTGGCGGATTTAGGGGGTGCAGTTAGGGACAAATGCCCCCCCTTCATGATGAAAACTCAGCTTGGCGCCTCATTTTTTGGCAAGAAGGATGCCCCTTATCCTGACCCAAATGCACTTTTTTTTCGCGTTTCTTTCTGAATGTGGGGAAACATATAAATTAAGGCGTTACTAAATTCAAAAACCAGATAATTTTTACTGAATAAAGGCCTAAAAATTGCGAGCATTCAGCGCGCTTACCTTTCGCTATATTTTTGGCGCCCACTCTGCAAATTGCCCCCCACTCAACTTTGGGCCGGATCCGCCCCTGAAATATAAAGCCCTCAGTCTTGTGACTGCTACTTTGGGTATTAAATTTTCCTGTGCAACACAAAACCGGTTAATATGTGCATTTATTACCTGACTGAAGTTTCAAAAACGAGGCAATACAGAATCCCGCCATTCCTATTGGCTAATCGCACCTTTCCCGCGGGTTTCCCTTTAGCCTTATATAATACGATACAAGGACGCGTTTTTGTCGCCACAGCAACTGCTTTAGGCCTAGGCCTGTGAGATTTACAGTAAACTCACAGCTAGCAAAATGTGTTTGGTTAAATGAGAGTCAAGATTAGAAGATGTCTGGTAATAAAACTCATACTAACCGGTTTTGTTGTTGTACAGGAAAATATAAAGCCCTCGGGCTTATATTTCCCTGTACAACACAAAACCGGTTAGTATGCGCATAAAAATAAACGCTGTAGTTATCATCTCATATCATCCTTATTTTGAACGCAGGCCCACACAGTTACAGACTGTCGGTAAATTGCCAAAGAAAGTGAAGGTGAGTCTCCCTTACCTCAAATTAAAGGGAGTATGCGATTATTAATAGGCTTCTCCATAAACAGAGCAAAGAAAGTATACACACACACAGCACTGTTTCCTTGGTATCCATTGTTCAATGACAACATGATCAATAGACAATGTCAATACAAAAAATAGGGTAGGCATTAAAAACATGACACGTCAAGTATGTAGACGGTAACAACTCAATCCACTGTTCACGGTGCGTGTGCTGCATCGATTTGAATGGGTTATTATAGATTGTTTGCGCTTTGCAAATGCGAACCGTCTGTTGTGGTTTGACTGGCTAGTGACAATGTTGAGATCAATAACAAAGCTCTGGCCTTTCAGCAATTACCAAGCCCTTATGCTCTCGGATCATGCTTTGTTTCGAGAATAAAGGGAATCAGATCATTATCATTTTCGTGAATTTCACTGTACAACGAAATTACTGGACCTTGCCTAATTCTTTTCTCCTTGGTTGTATTGTTTACCCAATCAGCACCACGACAGTGTGCATTTAACCTTGTACAATCCTTTTAATCAGTCGGCACGCCGTATAAATCCTTGTGTAGATTCCGGGGCTTATTTGTAAACATGGATTTTAGACGAGGGCCTATTGGGGGGGGGGGGGCACTTATTAGATAAGTAGGTAGAAATTAATAGTATATTGTGATTCTAGCTGATAAGGGTATGGAGATGGAGTAAGTGAGAAGCATATCAGCTTCGAGCTTCAATTCACAGGAAGTGATTTATCAAAATTTAACATTGAACTATAATAATGATAAACATAACACCAGGACGAAGCTTGTACAAAATGTAACAAGACTTTGTATAAAATCAGCCAAGACTTTAAAATCACAAAGATACGTCAATCTCAACGTCAATACCTCAATTTAATTTTTTAAAAGCGGCAGCTTTTTCTGACTCAGTCTGTTGCTCTTTTTGTTTCCCGCAAAATTCATGCCATTAAAAGTAAAATCCTTGCCAAAACTCGTTGAGACACATGCATTTTGTGTTGAAAGATGCCTTTCCTGCCGATAATTTTCTATCTTCTATTGCTGAAGACCCCCTTCACCCCATTACCATATTAATTTGATTGAAGAGTACATAGTTGCGAACTCATCTATGATATTTCCATCAGTTTCCAACTGTACGATTAGCCGGGGTGACGTTATGAACTCATTCATGAAATTTCCATCACCTTCCAAAGGTGCAATTGAGGGGGGGGGATGGGGGGTTCAACTCGAAATTTCCTCCGAAACGTGAAGTGCCTCAACAGTATTGGCCGCGATTGTAAATCACATTCGATTCTCTCTTTCCTCATATATCTGTAACAATTTTCCTCGCAAAGGTTGAATCATCTCCTATTGAAACAATGAGCTCTATTGTAAAGGAAGAAACAAAGACAACAACATCGCCAGCAACTCCAATCGTATTGACATCGACATCAACAATAACAACACGTGAACAAGAGACACCAAAAGAATACGATTTCGCATCTGCAGTATTTGAAAATGGACCTGTTGATAACGAAGTTGACGGAGAAGATATTGAAGATGATGAAGAAGAGGCTGAAGATCAACCAATGAGCGCATCTCAGTTACTTGGTCTTAGTGGTATCAGTTGTGGTATGTTTCCTTTTAATCCAGGCGATGTTTATAGTTAAAGGATCAGTGTCGATCATTGCTTTAAGGCTGAAATACGCGATCAGTTTAAACTGTCAGTTTTGTTCATCAGTTTTTACTGATCAATCTCTTTCGTATACACGATCAGTTTAAAATGTTAGTTTTGTTCATCAGTTTTTACTGATCAATCTCTTTCGTATGCACAATCAGTTTAAACTGTCAGTTTTGTTCATCAGTTTTTACTGATCAATCTCTTTCGTATGCACGATCAGTTTAAACTGTCAGTTTTGTTCATCAGTTTTTACTGATCAATCTCTTTCGTATACACGATCAGTTTAAACTGTCAGTTTTGTTCATCAGTTTTTACTGATCAATCTCTTTCGTATGTACAATCAGTTTAAACTGTCAGTTTTGTTCATCAGTTTTTACTGATCAATCTCTTTCGTATGCACAATCAGTTTAAACTGTCAGTTTTGTTCATCAGTTTTTACTGATCAATCTCTTTCGTATACACGATCAGTTTAAACTGATGAACTTGGATTGTTTTTCGCATTTTCGCAATGGAGGGTGAAATGTTTTACTGCACCTGCAGTAGTTGGTTTAGTTTAAAAGGCAGAAAGGCTATTTAAACTGCAGAAAAGCATTTTCAAGGGTTAATCCTTGGCTTCAATGGGGAACCCAGTTACTTGCAGCACATCATTGCAGGAATCTCTTCTTGATGAGGAAGAGGACTACAACATGGCAGAAGGCTACAACTTCACTTCGAAAATACTGATGAAATATTCAGTTTGCTCGACGCGATTTGCCTTTGCGGCCATTTTGGCTCTGATGTTTCCTCGTGCAACCCTTACATTACGCAAGGATTAATCCAAGTACAATGTAACAAGGCTTGACGGCACTATTGAATTTTAATCATGATTGACGTTCAGTTTAAAGTTTAAAAGACTGATCAATCTAGCATTATGGTCAGAAAAACGTCAGTTTTTTGCCGTTTACACGATCAGTTTTCTGGTATTCAGTCAGAACTGTCAGTTTAAATAGATCTTATATTTCAGCCGTTAGATGCCCTTCCTATTTCAGCGTTCACGAAACACGATCAGTTTTCTGGTTTTCAGGTAAAACTTTCAGTTTAAATAGATCTTATATTTCAGCCGTTAGATGCCCTTTCTATTTCAGCGTTTATCTCTGTATCAAAAGCAGGCTGGTCCAGTGATATAGAAATGTCGAAGGCACAGAGACCAGATCTGACCCGCTATGATTACCATTGATTGGGCAAGACAGTATCGCGCGTGTAGGGAAAGCGGCTGCAGAAATTTTTTACTAGGGCTCAGTATATGGCAATTGTCGCACAAAACTTAGCTATTTCACATTTTCACAAAAGCTATAAATAGGGAAAGGGAAATTGCTTCGGTCCTAAGCGAGTATTCTGAGGGCAAAGATGTTATTTTCGATATTTATGTGGCTTAACTGTTCGCTACACAACTTATACCAATACAATTCAGCATGAAATTAAAGAATTTTCCAGCACTGAAATGATAAACGTACAAAAATACCTTGATTTTATATCCGCTGTTTACACTTTTCCATACTGAGCAGAGCGTCGGACGAGATCGGCTTTCTGCCTAGCCTGCGCGCAGACGATTAATTCCATGAAGAAAAGTGAGGTTCCTCCTCCAGTAGAGTCTGCGCATCAGCTACACAAAACCTTTCCAAAGTCACGTGTGGTTCCCAGGCTCGAGGAACCAGATCCCACTGGTGGAAAGAGATCTCTATTGTTCTCTTTTAGTTTAATTGATTGATAAACATTTACTAGGAAATTCTTATTGAATTAGATTCAATGGGGCAGCCGTAAGAAGGATTAAAAATAGAGTAATCAAAACACCCCCACACAATAAAATTTGTTGGCTGGGTTTGTTTAGGCACACGCCAGTTCAATCAGAATATGCCTGTGCTGATATCAGCAGGCTCGTCTTGTGTCGCTGATTCGCAGACTCTACTGGAGAAGGAACCTCCCTTCTCTTCAGGGAATCAGTCGAGTCTGCACGCAGGCTACTTTTTACCATGATTTCGCTTTGAGTGATTTTGCCTCGGTATAGAACAATGGAGCGAGATGTCTAGCGCCCTGGGCGCTTCTATGTCATTTGGCTGGTTGCAAAAACAACATTTTTAAAATCATTAGTAAAATAAATCATACGATTTTTCAAAGAGTAAACATTTTTCGGTAAAGCCCTGAATTGACAGCATATGTGCTGTCAAGATAGGAATCAATTGTTTGGCCGATATTTGCAAATGGCTCATGGCCGGAACCTTCAAAGCGTCATTTACCCGGAGCAGTCAAACGGCATATAAGCTGAGAAGACAGAAGAAACCTGTGAAGATTTTTTCTAAATTTACTTTCCTTCATAAACGCAATCAGGACAAAAACTGCTGGAAATTTCCCGAATTCTTTTGAAGAAATTTACTCACCAGATGTTTGGGTATTAGGTTTGGATGCCGGTTTGAATATCTCATGGTTTCTAGGAGTTATGGCCTTACGAAAACCAATGAGCCAGTGAACCTTAAACAATAGAACTTCTGGGCGGACAATCCTAATAACAACAGTGGTTGTTGTAGGAACGATCCCAGAACGCCAAATAGCTGCGTTTCCAATTGTTCTTGCCATTGTCCTTCCACCACAATTTCTTTTGTACAAGATTCAATGTCCCCTCGATTTTCTTTCTGAGCTGAAAAATTTGCTAAGGTTAGTTCACTCGTTTCAAGTCAAATTTCAATACTTTTGGGAGGTTTCTATATCATGCTACTTTTTGCATTCTTGGCAGAAGTTTTCATGTTACAAAATTGAAGGGAGGTTTTATCAAGAGGTTTTATCACCTGACTTGATGTGGCGTAAACAAGGCCTGACACGCCTCAGCCAATTTTGTCGATTGTAAAACTATACCTCTACAAAATCTAAAGTTATTCAAACTGGTATCAAACCCAGGATACCTATCTGGGGGGTGGATACCTTTAAAAAAATCGGTAAACTTCCAGAAGTTTTGCCCTGGTGGCCTTTTATGAAGCTAGGTAAACTTTAGAAAAATCTTCACACATATCTTCTGTCTTCTTCGCATATTCGCCGTCTGATTGGTCCGTGAAAATGAGGCTTTTAAGGTTTCTAGCCATAGGCCACGAGCCAAAATCGGCTAAAATATTTGATTCCTATTTTTGTGCAATCGAAGGTTAGTGTGTGGACTCTGGAGGAGGATCAATGGCGGTAGCAATTGCTGTCGTTGTTGTTCTGTCGCCCGGGGCTCCTATTGTTCGGCGCCTATGCTGGCCTGACATCCAACGTGGAACAGATTCCAGTTTTATATCAGTACAGTAAATCCCCGCATATAAGAACCTACCAAATAAGAACCTAGAGGCTGTTTTTCCTAAATTATGCGCCTTGCAATTAAGAACCTGTTTCAGTTTGATTAAACGTAGATTCGTATTTCAGGGGTCGCAAAGTTGATCTTTGATTGCTGTTATTAAGGTCATTATGGTCCCAGTTGGGTTTGAGAGTTTTATTCTCCTCCCCCAATTACTTAGTAGGTCCACAAGAACGCTTCCAAAACAAATAATAGGGCTGAACATCTTTGTGCGACTCTCTAGGGGACTACATGAGGCACCCTTGAAATAAGAACCTCCATACCTTGACATTAATCTTAGTACCTTTGAAATAAGAACCAATTTCAGCCTGGCTCTCAAAAAAGTAGGTTCTTATTCGCGAGGATTCACTGTATTTTATGGTATTTATAGCATTTCATAGTTGTTTACTTAATTTTTATCTGTTTGCATGTGTTTATGGTAATGGCGAGAGGGTAGTTAGTGTTCTTTGCTTCTTATTGTCCTGTCTCAGTAGTGTTGTATAGTAATTGGAAAGCAAAGTAGGATGTAACATTTATTGCAATGCACCACTTTAATGAACGGCCTCGTTTTGGAAATTATTCAAAATTCTTTCATATGAAATTTTAGACGCCAAATTCGGATTCAGCACCCAACCTTTAGTCTAACCATAGGTTTTCATGTTGCTAGCGGTAGTAGTGTTAATTTTATGGTGATGTAAAGCTTGAAAATCTATAAGGGATTTGACCGTGAAAATGACTCGGGGTGTAAAGTTTCACCCTGAACGACTTTTCACGGTCAAATCGCTTATAAATCTCTGAACTTTACATCGTCATAAAATCAACATCACAATTGTCAGCAGTTTAAAAACATGTTACCAAAATAAAGTTTGGATGCCAAATCCGAATCTAGGCTCGAAATTTTCATATTAACAATAGGAAGAGATTTTGACAAATTTCGAAAACGAGGCTGCTTAATTAAAGTGGTGTATTCTTTGTATGGATATAAATTTTTTTTTGAGGTCGACCGGCATTTGAACTATGATATGATAAATATATGCTCAATGATTGATACATCTTACCTCATTTTTGTTTCATTTTAGCATATGGAGAACACGATGATTATGGCGAGGAATTTTACTGAAATTGAGCAGTTTTCATAGAGACCGGAACTTATTATGTACATAGACAAAGCAATTGGTAGATTTGTTTGGTATGTTTATATTGTTTTATTACCAGTCATCGAGACGTGGAAGAAATGAACTGTTTATATTGCATTATCCTGCATGCAAACTCTACTGATTTCTTGTTTCAGAGAAATTTTCCCTCCAACTTCTCCAACTGGAGGAGAAACCTGTTTGAAGAGGAATCAGCAGAGTCTGCACGTAGGCTAGAACTGCACATGCTTGTCTAAGGACTCGTTTACAAGGGAAAGTCAGCCGGTCTGAAATTTCAAATCTGAATACTGACCAGATGGCTTATTTCCCATTGCTTTCATACGAAGTTTTGCCGTGGTCTGAGATTGATCGTTTTCTTTTGGCGCCAATTGAAACAATAGGCTAATGTGACCTTTGAACTCGAGACCACCGATTTGAAAGTAATTTTGTGTAAATGGTGTTTTCAAACCGGGGTGACAGTTCAAACCGATCTGAGCAGGCAAGTTGAGTTTTTCGCCGGTTTGAGTAAAAGATCTCATTTTCCATGTAAATACGACAGAGCAAAAACTGCGAGCGCATGCGCGAAAAACTCATAACTTTGAGTTCCCCTGGCCCTTGCAACAGATGCCAAAATTCGGCAACACTTGAGATTTTGTTTCCTGGGCCTTGAACTCTTGATTTATCATTTCAAAACGCTTATCTTTCCAAGGACTTCAATATGTCACATTGCTCGATGACGTCATTTTACGCAGTTTCTGCTCACAATAAAGGCCTCGATCACACACCGAGTTAAACTCAGACGGGGGAAATTTCAAACTGATTTTGAAATGTGCTTATTGTGTTTGATTATTTCGACGCATGGACGTTGTTTATCTAGAGGAGCAATAGTATGCGTAAACGTTTTCTTTACCCAATTTATGGAGGATCACAATTTAACTTTTTCAGCCAACTTGAATACTTTTTCAGCCAACATCTCTTACACTTTATACGGTTACAACGGTGGATATGCACAAATTTTTACACGAGCATCATGGATCTGTCGCACTCTGTCCGTCCTCCTGGTCGAGTAACAAAAACTGCATTTTATCGATGTCCTACACGTTAGGCCGAATCAATGAATTGTTTTGAATGATGTATTGCATTTTGGACGATGTATTATAATTCGAGATAAAGTATTGAGTAATCGGGCATGCACCGCTGATAGTGATGAACCTGAGACTGCAAAACCTCTCAAGATAAGTGTTATGCTTTGTCAGAAGGTTTTCCTAAAAAATATAGGTTCCATTTTAAATGCTATCTTTGGAGATGGACAAAATGGCTAGTTTTTTGACGAATTTTAGAATTAGAATATGTTCGGATATATTGTATCCTTAAATGTCTTCTGTTATCCAAAACAGAAATATTTAACGAGAATTTTATCATTTTATCTTTGTGTTGCAGCAAGTTTATCCTTATCTTGTCTCCCCTTCCTCTTTAAATAAAACGTACCAGAAATGGTTATTCCAGGAATCTATGATGATATGGTATTGTTTGGGGGCTTTGAGTGGTTTTACTCAGAAGAGCTAACTGTCCCGGTTTCTAGTACCAAGGAATCATGAAAGTATCTCAAGTCTTGTACCTTTGTTTTGAATGAAAATTTTATTCAATATGATCAACTTTGTTTACATTTGATACTGCTACCTTCATAGCGAGTGTAGGAACCTATCTGTCCGGAGGAGCAATGCGGGGGTAGCAATGTCCAAGTTCTGATGTAGTTTGTAATCCCTTGTTATGAGGCTTTTTTTTACCATCCTAAAATATTAAAACATACACAAACAACAAAAACAGTTAAACTAGAATAAACAAAGAAAAAATATGTCGTTCGTAGCGAGAATGGACACGAGGTCATCGAGTTCTCACTACGAACGACATTTACAAAAATTTAATACAACAATAAATCTAGAATAACAAAAAAAGATACTCTACAAAAATTTGGGTGTACCAGGTGCGTCAAAGAAATATATCTCTGACTCACCTGGTAAGGCGGATTTCCACTCAGTCAATTTTCCGATTGGACAGGAAATGGCGTGAGCAAATGCCGCTCTAAATATGAATAGAATGACACGCGCGACTCTCGAATAAGCGACTGGGCAAAATAAGGTCCGCCCAGAAAATTCTGCTGAATGGAAATCAGCCTGTAGGGTGCGCCGTGATTTGATGGTTTAATTTCTAGCCTAGTCGCTGTGTTGATTTGATAAAGGAAATGGTCGCTTCCAGAATCATTCTGTTCACGATCACATTTAAGTTTGGGCTACCGAATAGTAGTAATTCGCAAATAGTCTCACTATCCAAACTCACAATTTCAATGCCAGGAAGGTCCCGGAGCTGACCAAGGAGATCTCTACGCTGCAATTCAAAGACAGGGCAATGCAGGAGAAAGTGCTCGTTATCTTCTTTACCTGTGCCACAAGCACAGATAGGGTCCAGACATTCAAAATTATGCCTAAACTTGTGCTCATTTAAAGCACTAAAATTCACACGAAGCTTAGTCAGAAGTCTAATACCTGCTATATCGTGTATACTATAAGTAGGCTTCTGAGCAGGCCCTATGATTCCCAGCAGTTTACGCTTAAACTCTGCAATTGACGTAGAATTTCTTATATCAAGGGTGAGCGTTATGAGGCTGGCGTGGTATGGTCAGCTATTGTCGATGCGCTCTCATTGGATAACATCATGGCGCCAAAACACGTTTAAAGTTCAAATCAAGTCAGTTTAGTCCTATAATCACGATACTTTTGAACCTATCAGAAAAAGGAGACTATTTTATGGCAAAGTTGGTGTAGTGTTCGGACAACAGAGGTAAAAAGTGAGCACAAGTTTTGGTGCTGGCGACAAAAGCTTCCTTGTAACTGCACAGTGATCCAGACCATGGAATAAATTGAAAAAAATGAAAATTCGAAAATGAAAGTCTGGTGTCATTTTCTTAAAAAAGGATATACTGAGGGTTAACACAAAGCAAACCGTTTGAAAATCGGGCTAATATGAGCGGAGAAACATGCTTCCAAAGTTAACCGAAGTGGCAGTTGTTTGTTTACATGGAGACTTCCGGTCAGACTGCCACTACAACAACAACTTTCAAACTCCCATAGCGCAGCTTTCCGTTGTCCGATTTTCATAACTTTTTTTTCAGTTGATAGCCTATTCTGTCTACTTTAAGATCATGTAATTGCTGAATCGATACATCAAATGGTTTCCCCATTTTAAAGCATCATTTCTTTTACATATTTTCTCAAAAAAATTCCCTGTAAAAATTCAATATCTCATTTTCAAAGCTGAAACAAAAAAAGCAAGCGTTTGCAAGCGTTAAAATCCATTTTTGCATTAAACTCCAACATCTTGGCAGCGTATCTTTCAAATATTTCGTTTTAATTCGTTTTAAAAACTTGCAAAAATTTTTTTCAAAATTACTACCACTTTGTCTGAAAAATATGATGATTATGATGAATATACTAATTACCCATGTCATCCGGTTAAAGATCCAAAAATCACTAACAAAGTGGAAGTAATTACTTTACACGGCTTTTTAAGGCTTGGGCCGAGTTAACACACTGTATGATTTTTTTATATTTCATCCAATGTGACATATCCGCTTTGCCATTACAAGCACCACAAAATTCACATAATAGCCAATGACAACTCCTACCATCAACCGTACTTTTTCCAACTATTTTTTAGATATCTGACACTAAACATTGCACTTGTCCTTCTAACGTGTAAAAGAACCCCTTGATAAGATACATCCTATTTCAAGATCTTGATCAACTACAGTTGTTCATGCTTCATATTTTTCTTGAAACTGATCTTGATTATCAACATTGACGTAGTTCTTAACCGTTGTAAATTTCCTCAAGTCTCTGGGGAAAACAAATGGAACAAACCAAAATTTTCTTTTTGAGGAGAAAGTCATAGAGATGAACCTTAGTCGGTAACTATCATCATCGCCTTTCACTCTCGAAATTCTGATGGATACTTAAATGGCTGTGGAAATAGCCAATGGCGATTTTCTTGATCAGACTGTTGAAGAGGAGAATTTCTCGGACAGAAACCTTCCAGTGGCAGCAAAATTACGAGTTGTAGCAGAGAAGCTAAAGTTTGAAAACAATCTTTCCACTCCAGTTAACAAACTACGGGATGTTTTAAAACAATTATACAGGGTTCGTCACAAAACCGATGAATGGCGACAGAATGTGCGTAGGTTTGAAACTGTTATTAACAGAGAACAATGAAAATTTTTTAAAAGTAGGTTTCTCAAAGGTGTGTGAGCTCGGCCCAGGCCTTAAAAAGCCCTGTAAAATATTTACTTGCACTTTGTTAGTGATTTTTGGATCTTTAACCGGATGACATGGGTAATTAGTATATTCATCATAATCATCATATTTTTCAGACAAAGTGGTAGTACTTTTGAAAAAAATTTTTTTTGCAACTTTTTATAACGAATTAAAACGAAATATTTGAAAGATACGTTGCCAAGATATTGAAGTTTAATGCAAAAATGGATTTTAACGCTTGCAAACGCTTGCTCTTTTTGTTTCAGCTTTGAAATTGAGATATTGAATTTTTACAGGGAATTTTTTTGAGAAAATATGTAAAAGAAATGATGCTTTAAAATGGGGAAACCATTTGCTGTAGCGCTTCAGCAATTACATGATCTTAAAGTAGATAGAATAGGCTATTAACTGAAAAAATAGTTTTGAAAATCGGACAACGGAAAGCTGCGCTATGGGAGTTTGAAAATTGTTGTTGTAGTGGCAGTCTGACCGGAAGTCTCAATGTAAACAAACGCCTGCCACTTCGGTTAACTTTGGAAGCATGTTTCTCCGCTCATATTAGCCCGATTTTCAAACGGTTTGCTTTGTGTTAACCCTCAGTGTATCCTTTTTTAAGAAAATGACACCAGACTTGCATTTTCGAAAGTTCATTTTTTTCAATTTATTCCCTAATAATCGAAATCTGGATCACTGTGAACTGATATCAAAATATGCCACACTTTTCCATTGCGTTTTTCACAATATTAAATCTATAGCTTCTCACTCTCTGGTAATGGCAAATTACATTGTTTCATATGTAACAGTCTGTAGTTTAAGAATGACATCACCTTAAGTTGCTGATGTAGATGGTTTAGTCTTCTTCCCCATTTTGATAGTCAAAGGCTGAAGAAAAAAGGGTGACATTAATACGTGCTATTGCTACACAGCAGAGGGATACTTTTGATCAATAGACCCCTTTCACAATGACATCAGTTCTTTTGAAATTCTTCCAGGAACATCATTTGCTTCGATTTAATGTGGATCGAAATCTCAAAAGCGTGCATTGCTCTCAGCAACGCAAGAAATCGTTTTGTACCATGGGTTGTGGCTGTGGCTCCGCATTCTCATTGAAGGAGCTCACAGGCCAAACTGAGGCTGTGCTCTCGTGCTCTTGAAAACAAGACAGAAGACTATTTAGGCCATTTTACGTGTTGGGCCAGCCAAGATGAGGATGATGCTAAATCGACGGGACAACGGAGAGGATGGAAAAACAGAGAACACACAAGGTAGGCCGCACAGTTCTTATTCTTTACAGGAACTTCTAATTTTCCCACAACCCATGTTTGTACGTGTAGTTGCAACATAATAATACAAACAATGAAGATTTCTCACTGCACAGGGAATCACATCTTTTGCCTCGAATCGAGTGTAATAGACAAAATCGGCTAAGGTTTGTTTACTCTCGAGTACCGAATAAACGGGGGGGGGTGAGAATAATCGGGGGGGGGGGGTTGGAAATGGTTCGATATAACAATAATCGGGGAGGTTGGAATAATGGGGGGGGGGCGGTGCTTGGAGAAATAGAAAATAGCCCTTTTCTTATGTAAACACGGATCTGTTATATATTTAAGTGAACAGTGATGTTATACATTTACTTTTGAACTCTGGTTCTGTTGAATGCACTTCTTGATACTTTTTCTTGCGTTTATTCAGAAGTTACGTTTAATATCATTTCATTTTCCAAAAATTAACAAAAGGGGGGGGGTTGGAATAAGAGCGGGGGGGGGTTGGAAAAGTTTTCAAAAATTTATAAGCGCGGGGGGGACGATTATTCGGTACTCGAGAGTACACCTATTTCAAGTCATGTGACCAATCTCTCGATAAAAACATCTTTTGATTTCTCCAACATATTTCATGCCATGCAAAATTGTGCCATGAATACAAAGAATGGCGTAATACCTAAACTTCCCATGGGCATGGTCACATAACTTGAAATGGGTAAAACAAACCTTAGCCGATTAGGTCTATTGTGAAATGAGTCTATTGATTTCGACAATGATTGCAGCAGTAATTTTTGCTGTTAGATGATATCATTGCGGTTACCGCAGACACTAGCACATGCGCAATATGAAAAGTATGGTCATGGTACTTCATTTTGCATCACGAAAAACAGGATTATTTGCATGGTCAACTAACTTTACCATAAGGCAATATACCAACCAATTTGTCACGTAACTATTGCTGTTTTTTGGATATCAAGCCACAGCTTGCACAAGTTATCATTGACCATAACCGCAAACGTTTTCGACAAACATTTGTGTGACAAGCCCAGTACGTACTTAATGTTTTTCGCCAGTCCTAAGCATGCTTCATAGTTACAGGGTTTTTATCGAAGCTGCCCAGATACATGTCACGTACATGAAAGGCAAGAAGGTAGTGAGTTTAATGCCCGTTTGAAAACGAAAACTGAACGCAAAGTAGTGAATTCTGCAGGTTCGGATAGCTTTCTTGCTGCATCGGACAGAAATGTTTCAACAGAACATAGCTCCCAGGGGGGGGAGAGGGGTACATGACCTTGGGATGGACGGAGGTCTGCCGCCCGGTTTTCAGAAAGCTACCCTCTTCTAATTACCGACAGCCGCCGTCATACCCATTTTTATGATGAATTTTGGCGGAAAACTACCCATTTTTTACAATTTTTGCAAATTCTTGGAAAACCCGTCCATGTTTAAAGAAAATGTTCCGAAAAAGAGACCCATGTTTAGAGAACTTTGGACCCAAAAGCCCACCCATATGGGGGCCCCTTCCCCCTATACCGTCAACATGTTATGTTAACTCCCCCCGGGGTTTAATGTTTTGTTCTATAGCGCATCGGTAAGTTTGCTCGTTTCTTGGACCGCACTAAAATAAATCCAATCTGGAGGAAGCCGAAAGCAAGTCCAGGAGAGTGGTCGGCAAGGTCCATTTTTTGGATCATGAAAGGAACAAGGCACAATATCAGTGGTTAAAGGGTCATTGCCAACCATGATACTCTGTACGCCGAAAGCAAAGCAAGATAGACCGGACTAAGGCCAGAAAAACCGTCTTTAAAGGCAGTCTGTCACGCATTTGATTGGGTGATCTGGACAATACCAAGAACAGGAAATTTGAATGGCTGCTAATCCTCTGACTTTTTATGGCTGTAGAAAGTCATGACGATCAGCCATCCTTTGTTTCAAATACACAAGTTCACAAAGAAATCCGTTGTGTTGAGCTCTGATTGTCGCGGCCAATCAGAGACGTGACAGACTGCCTTTAATATAAACAACAACATTTTAGATTATCAGAAAAATGGAGAAAATTAAAACTCGCTACAGCCGGGAATCGAACCACGGATCCCCTACTTTCCGGGCAAGGGTTTGAACCATTAGACCAACGTGGCACGACTTAATTTTCTCGCTCGATTTTTAGCACCGTCTGTGTTGCTTCTGCTTTCACCTTTTTCAAGCAGCGCTTTTTTATAAATATTCAACAAAGTGTGAGCAGCCAGGATTTCTCCCTTTTCAGTTCAAGCAGAAACATGTTGGATTATCAGGAAATGTTTCTAAATGAATACCGGGTGTCCCAGAAAAAAACGCAACAGATTTGCTCAGGGAAAGCAACAAGAATTTAGATCGAATCAACTCAGAATAATTTTTAAAATAATCCTTGACAGTCAGCTTGAAGATAAATACCTTGTTTTTTGATACTGGTGCATTGAGGGTGGGAATGTTAACATTGAAATTCCAGTTTTGCCTCCACTTCCAAACCAGAGCTCTCGGATTTGGGCCTAACTGCAAATGCACTGTTTAGGGGAATCTCCTTAGGCACAAGCATAACGTAGTTTTTTTTCAAATCAAATGCACTACCTAATTACAAGGCATTGCAACACTAGAGAATCTACATAACTTAAAAAAAAACAAACAAACTACCCTATGATTCATTACAAACTAGTAAGATAAGATGAAAGGAAACAAAAAATTCATATATTAGTAACAGTAAAAAGAAAATAAGGGAGTGAATCAACAGTAAATCAACATGATGCAATCTGTGGAATATCCATTTCGCTTTTTCGTCTAAGAAATGCTTCTTTAAGAAATTTCCCTAAAACTCTTGTATTTTCTGCACTGTCATTGGTCACTACTTGCTTAAAAATTTCAGTTCTATCAATCGGGGGATTTGTAGAATCAAAGTTGAAATACAGCTTTCTTAAATCATCATTCATGGGACATTCACAGAGAAAATGAATCTCATCTTTGACAGCATTATTATTAAATTTCTTGCAAACCATTTCCTCAACAGATAACTTCTTGTGCCGCCCAAGTTCAATCATCAAATCATGATCACTACATCTAAATTTTGCTACTCGCTGTCTTGTAGCAAAATCATTGATCAGTTGCAAATACTTAGTATGGTTATGAGTAAGAACCCATATCTTCTTTGAGCAAACATTTCAATAGAAAGTCGAGAGATGAGATGAAAATGGACAAATATGTTATTGCATATATACAAAAAGGAATATGTTTCTTCAATCAAAGTGCACCCGCAAAAAGCCACCCACGTGTGAGCATTTTCAAGGATCTTATTCATGGAAACTTTGTGCTTTGTAATAGTGATGAGACAGATTATACACAATGGATTTCGTTCAAACAATGAAAGTTGCAGAACTAACTTTGTGCATGCTCATTCAAGCAAACTAGTTCACCTGTTTAACAGATGCAATTCTAACTTTTTAAGACTTGTAGGATAAAGATACTTTTCTCTTGAGGGCAAACTAATGTATCTGGTTGTGAAGTTAAGGTTTGAATGTTTATTAAATTATTTTCCTCAGCACGAGGCTTTATGCTCGAATTTCGTGATAATTCCGGAGATTCCCCAAACAGCGCGTTCACAGTTTGACCAAAACCCACAAGCTCTGGTTTGGACGTGGAGGCAAAATTTTACATTCAAGATTAATATTCTTACTGTCAATGTACCAGCATCAACCGATAAGGTATTCATCTTCAAGTTAGCTATAGAGGATCATGTTAAAAATCATTCTGAATTAATTGGATCTAAATTCTTACAGCTATCCCCGATCAAATCTGTTGCGTTTTTTCTGGGACACCCGATATAAAATGTTTCTGTTTGCACCGAAAAAGGAAAATCCTAGTTGCTCGCACGATAACAAACAATTACAAAACGAAGCCCTTGAACTACATAGCAGCCCTTGCGACCATAAAGCCTTTCATATCAAGCGAAAAGCCTACTAAGGCGCTACAAAGTATCATCGTTAGCAATCTTTTCTTACAGAGCAGTTGCAGAGCATATCTTACCTTTGAGCAATAAGGACATTCTCCAAACAATACATGGAAGCTCTGACGAAAATTGGGTAATGAACGAAACCACTGAAAGAAGAAAGAAAGTTATCGAGCATTTCGACCAATTTGCAGAAAGATGAGGGAGGGGCGGGAGGTTGCGAAGAAAGGGTATAAATATGATGAAGTTGGAACCAAAAATTCTGAGTCAGTAGAAGGAAGCAAACAGAAATGACTGAATATCGTCTCACCATTTTGTTTTGTTCGTGAATAATTTCAAAAAGGTACACGACATTCCCAACAAAATTTTTCAGAGGTATAAGGCTAATCTTAGAATTTATTTTTTGAAAAGTAGATTACAGACTAAATTGATTTTCCAGGCATAGCCGATCTTTTGATTGGTTGTGAAATTAGTGAACTTGGCTCCGTTTTGTTGCATGGTTTTGAAGCATACTGTGAAAAGCACTGACGGTTACCTGAATGATTCAATGTTTTATATCAACCCTCTACTTTGGACATAAATTTCGAAATGAAACGCATCGAAAAAACTTAGTCTAATGGCTCTTAGGCTAGATTACGATGTTGCTAAGAGAGTATGGCTCAGAATGACGCTTTCAATGCGTTTTTTTAAACAAACATTTTGTAATCTCTGAATGCATTTGGACCATTGACAAAGAGAGCAAAGCATTATCGAATTTTTGCGACTTTTCAAACGGCAGCGCTTTTTCTGGGACACCCTGTATGTTAAGAAACTGTGAGGTGTCTGCCGGGTGCATAAATGAATATCGATTCTGTTTGAAATACCACTGCTCTGTATATATCATTGTTGGGGAGACGAGATATGCTTTGTCCGAGAAAACTTACATGTCCCCCGTTCAGTGGGCTAAAGCTCATGCGCAATAGCGCTTTAGAGCTGAAGCTGTGACGGGCGCACGAGCTTTAACCCACTGCAGGGGGGGACACATTTGTTTCCTCGGAAAAAGCGATCTCGTCTCCCCAACAATTCAAGACAATAATACTTGGACTGGCTCCACCACCTCTGCATCCTCCGTACAGCTGATTTGTCGCAAATCACAGAGACTTGTTGCCAAGCAGTGTTTGAAATCGTTGATTTGATAGCCTCGTTTTCACAAGCTTTGCATCCCTAAAATGTGGACCACGGAATTCAAGATTTTGCGGTTGTTGTTGCTCTAATAAGTAATCATCATACACGGATACTGTTGGAAACACCACGTTGGCACCAACTTTCATTCCTGAGAATTTAAAAGAATTGCAGATAGTTTGTCACTATGACAAACTTGAACATCGAAATTGAACACAAAATTGAAATTTCGGGAATTTTAGAGTGACCAAAGATCAAGGAACCAAAAAGTTGATGAGATTAGAAATGATACTAGCATTAAACATTGTCATTGTTGGCAATCAGTTAAGTAGCATCTGAAAAACTGGGAGTTTTCAAGGGAAATGTTCTTTACATATTGTTCCGGTGCTTTGTTTCATCAAAAAGGCAATCTCTCTCCAAGATAAGTGCCCTCCAGATGCATACTGACATGAGATCTAATAACAATGAAGTAGCTATCTTGTTTTAGAAAAGTCCCTGTGGATTAAAAAAATCAAAATCAACGTATATCATAAAGGGTACTTTTAAAGTCATAAACAAAAATTACAACACCTTTTGTCTTTTTTTGTGTAATCTAGCACCAGGCAAAACATAGATTTACATACCAAAGTCATAATGTGAAATAAAATGTTGGATAAAGTCACATATAAATGTGGACCATTTTGGTCATGTTCACAAAATACGATAAAACTAATTTTCATTCAAATCCCTCCTAGAGACTCCCAAATTCTTGGTTAGGCAAATCCACTCATCAAGTCAAAACCACTGAATTCAAGGGTAAACAAACGGTGTGAACAAAAGCCCAACAGAAAGGCAAGAAATCGATTACTCACATGCCAAGTAACCTGGTTGCAGTTTAATTAAAGTTATGAATTTAAAAACATGAGCTTAAATGCAAAAGAAAATCACTCACCCTGACTGGGCCTACAGTAAGAGAATGATGCTACGGCAGAGAGTTGGATGTGCTTGGAAAAGTCTCTGAAACATTGCAAAAAGCACTAAAATTTGCCATGTCCTGTAAGAGCACAAAGATCTATTTCTTCCCATTGCTCATTTTATGACAAACGGCAGGCATAATTTCCACAGCTTCGTTTGCTTCTGGTCGATCCAGGAGCGATAAAGACAGCCGCCTTGAGGTACCGCCTTTGTTTCCTCTTGAAAAGCTCAAACTAGACAGGTCTCGCTTTCAAAAGGAGGCTTCGAGTAAAGAGAAGTAAAGAGAAGAAACATCGATTGGCTACAAGGTAATTGTCTATTGTTTTTGCTGAAATTCTCCGATCAGGTTAGAAGCAGGTTTTTCCACTCCAAAATTCCGATTTGAGACAATATTGGCAACTAGTCCTTCACTGAGCTGGCCATCAGCAACAACAACAACAGCGAATAGAGTGGTTGGTGGAGCTAGTCTGAATAATACTGGCAATTTATAACTGAACAGCAATTTCGCCCATATCATAGAAGCTTGCTCGTAATCTTAGTACAATTTAAAGGCCTCTCAAAGGGCCGATGTTTCAGTAAATCCCTTGTAAAATCTGAACGGAGAGATCGATTTCAGCCCAGAAAAATTATAAAAATAATCGAGCATGTTAGCTATCCAATCAGATCTTGTAAAATTTCATTTCTTTTATACTCAAGAAGAAACGCTGGGCTTTTTGACTCATCGGGATCGACTTTTTCCTTTCTTTTCTATGGCTGACACTAAAACTACGCCCTCGTCACAGGGATTTTTTAGGACATCTGCTGTGCATTAGTTGAAATAGGATTTCAAATAATTCTCAAACCTCGACGAGGCAGGATGCATGAAATACTTGTCCGCATCGTGGATCATCACATGACTTTTCAGGAATTTCATCATTCATCCTATGTGCATAACATATACTGCAGTCATTGTTGTAGTCCTAAAAGAAATTGATAAACATTTCTAATAAAGCTGATACTAGCAGATACTCATTTTTATTCATTTCACTTTAAATTCCTACGCACAAAAGGCGTTGCAGCTAGGCTATATTAACTCAAATTCAACCTTAAAAAGAGACTTTGTAGTTGTACTCGATAATCCACGCGTGACCAAAGGAAGCAAAGTTCAAAGGATGATTCTTGGGGTTTCTCTACAAAGCTATGTTTATATTATTTATTTATTGCTAAATATAGCCGCACTTACAAACATTCACCTTAAGCCCTGTTACACTAGGTTAGAAATAACCCAAATTCGACCAAGTTTGTTTACACTGCCTTTTGCACAAATTGTAAATACGAACCTCGGGCGAACCTGGATTTGTTGATGCATAAACATGCACTTAATGTAATATACCACTTCGATTAAGCAGCCTCGTTTTGGAAATTTGTCAAAATTCCTTCCTATTGTCAAAATTCCTTATCAAAATTTCGAGTGCATATTCGGATTTAGCACCCTAACGTTAGTCTAGATACATGTTTTTAACCTGCTAGCATTTGTGATGTTGATTTTATCACAATGTAAAGTTCAAAGATTCATAACGGATTTGACCGTCAAAAATCGTTCGGGGTGAAACTTTACACCCTGAGTCATTTTCACGGTCAAATCCCTTACAGATTTCCTAACTTTGCGTGACCATAAAGTTAACACTTCAACTACTAGCAACATGAAAACTTGTCTCCGTCCACACGTATACGTTTACGTTTTGTAAACGCAAAGAATGTTTTCCGTCCACACTGATCCACTGAGCGTTTTAGCCTGTTTACACGTAAACGCCAAAACAATGGGAAATGAATGATGAGCATAAAATCTATGACGTCATCGTTTACAAAAGTATGCGTTTACGACCGTCCACATGAAAACGCAAAAACAGTGTTTAAAAAAAACTGCAAATGACTGGTGAATATGAAGTCTGTGACGTCACCGTTTACGAAAGTATGCGTTTACGACCGTCCACACGGAGACGTGAAAACAGCGTTTTCAAAAGTATCCACTTTGGAGAGCGTTTTCGAATGTATGCGTTTAGGATAACTTGAAACGCCGTTTACGTGTGGACGGAAGGTGTAAACGTATAAGAATGTATGCGTTTACAGACGTAAACGTATACGTGTGTTGGCCTCCAAAATTTCATGGGAAAGAATTGTGAATAATTTCCAAAACGAGGCTATTAATCGAAGTGGTGTATTTATTCCAGATTGCAGAGCAGAACCAAAGCAAAAATGGCAGACAGAAGGAAATCAGTTATGGAGAATGCATTTCCAGAGACAAATTTTTCTGAGAAGTTAATCGTAATACTCATGTATCAAATTTCCAAAATGGTATCACTTAAGAAGAGGCGGCGTCAGAAAAGACAGCGTATTGCCTGGTCACTAACATGCAAAAATAATTGTTCAGCATTCAGCATTCACAGCAACTCCCGCAAACTTGGCGCACGATTCGTAAATGCGCATGCGTCCGACATTGCTTAACCTGGATTCACCTAAGGTTTGTGTTTACACAGGCTTTGCAAAACACGAAAATGAGAGATATTATTCAATTTTCAACGTGTTTCAGACGTAATTAAGCAACTAAGTAGGTCAAAGACGTGCCAATTCTGGCAAACTTATTGCATCTAGGTGAACAGCATGGTGATTTACCCATCTTATGATGTCAAATCTGTACAACATGAAATAAGCCGACGCCAAATTTTGCTATAAGATCGCAATCGTAGGAAACCTCTGTGTCTGTGTCATGGGTGTCATATGCGCTTTCTGTGCGCTTTCATTATCTCAGTCCTCACTAGCACAGGTAAATGGTTAATCAATTGCATAAAGACCCATGACTTACTTGCTTTCTTTCTTACTTTCTTTCTTACTTACTGACCTGGAGCCCCCTCTCATATCACACAGTTTGAATTTGTAATCAAAAATACGTTTATTTGTTAAAAATCTCAAGCATCCATTTATGAAAACTCACAGCAAGAACAGCTAAGAATATTTTCAAGCTGATTTGTACAAATCAACGAAAGTCTTGAGTCTCCGGATAGCAATCGAGAAGACTGAAATATTTATTCCTCGAGATCCAGCTGGAATGGTTTTATATTTTTGATCCATGTGAGTTTCAAACAACATTAAGGCTTTGTTTCCGTAGAATTCATAGCTTGACAGGGATTTTTAGGCAATTTTTGCTGCAGCTGTGCGCAATAACAGCATGGAATGAACTGCTGAGATCTTGTAGGATGGCAAAAAAGTTTAATCTTCCTGGATGATTGACGGTGAGAAGGATCAGAAAACTTCAAATCGCTCTACATTTTTCAAATAAAAACAATGTCTTTCATCTTTCGCGAGCAAAAATAATATCTGAAGTTACAAATAAATTTTAAACTTTCAAACTTAGTGAAAAGTTGAGGTAAATAACCTGATTTAAAAGATGAGAGATTACATAGCCTGTTGTGCTCGATGATCCGCGCGTGACCAAAGAAAGCAAAGCTCAAAGAAGGATGATTTTGGGGGTTTCTTTAACCCTACTTATGGGACTGCGCCATCATCTCATGCAATTTAAGAGTGAAACGTTTTGCCAAATACACTCAAAGCTATGTTTATATTGTGTATTGATTACTAAAGATAACCGTACTTACAAACAGTTTTCTTCAGCCCTGTTACACTACTCCGACTACCCTGGGTCGCCCCAGGCAAGAATTAACCCAAATTCGACCCAGTTTTGTTTACACTACCTTTAGCACTAAGTGCAAACACGAACCTGGGGCAACTCTGGGTTTGTTGATACATAAACATGCGCTTAATGTAATTTCTTCCAGATTGCAGAAGCAAAACCCAAGCAAATATGGCAGACATGAATTTAAAGGGAAGGAAATCAGCTTTGGAGAATGTATTTCTGAAGACAAATTTTTCTGTGAAGTTAATCGTAATATCCATGCATCCCATGATGCATCAAATTTTCAAAATGACATCAGTCAGGAGGAGGCGGCGTCAGAAAAGACAGCGTATTGCCTGGTCACTAACATGCAAAAATAATTGTTCAGCATTCAGCATTCAGCATTCACAGCAACTGTTTGCACTCGGGCAGACTAGGCGCACGATTCGCAAATGCGCATGCGTCCGGCACTGCTTAGCCTGGATTCACCCCAGGTTTGCGTTTACACTGCATTTCGTGATAGCTAGCCAAGGTTTGGCCCATAGCTCTAACCCGGGGCGAAGCCAGGTTGTTGTAGTGTAAACAAAGTTTATATCTGAATTTATCTTTCAACCGAAACGTCTGACGATATATACTTGAAGCCCGAAACGTTTCGCTTTGCATATACTCTAAGCTATATTCAAGGACAATATTGCAATTCATTACTAAATATAGCCACACATACGAGCATTCAACTTATATCTTTGTCTTCCTTTTAGCCAGAAACGTTTCGCCATATACAATTTAAGCCATTTTTAAAAAAATGTTGCACATTTATTGATAAACGTAGTTGCACCTATAAACAGTCAACTTATATCTATATTTACCCTTTGGCCCGAAACGTCTTGCCATATATACTGTAAGCCTGAAACTTTTTGCCATACATAGTCTCAGCTATACTTAAAGAGAGAATTATTCACTTATTGCTAAACATGGCCTCCCTTACGAGCATTCAACATATATCTCTACGTACATTTTAGCCCGAGCCTTTTGCCATATCTATTCTATTATTGTTTGGCATAAAACGCTCTGAAGTACCCTTGGTGCAATGAGTTTTTAAGCGGCAACTTTTTTCTGGATTACCCGGTAGAATCTGTAGTAAATTGTGGAAGTGGTAGCGCAGACTTGTGGGCGTCTAAAGCGAATGGTTTCTGACCTATATGCAACAGTTTGAACTCTACCTGACGGGGAAGGCAGTCAGTCATACGATTAACAGTTTAGCACTTAAGTTGCAAATTCGAGAAACTTTTACTGCAGCTTCGAAAATTAAATGGCTCGTTATTCTCTGAATTTAAGAGATAAGTAGCAAATTATGGCTGAAGTGGGTAAAGAATGCAATTTCCGTCGAATTTTGACATGCCGCGACCATTCACCCGCGCAAAACAGAGTTACCATGCAAAACGGGGTTAAAGCCATTCAAATCGCCGAGCGGCCTCGTGTATCCCAGACTAGAAGTAGAGCAACGAACCTCGGGGGGGGGGGGTATCAGGCCCTAAAATAACAAATTTTTACAAGTGCACATTTTTGAAAGTTGGTTGTGGTCTGCACTTAAAGTTGAAAATTTGGCGTGGCCTTACTTTATTTAAAAGAAACACGTTTAAATGTTTTGCTGCAATCTTCCTCGGTGCTTTCTTCTTGCATTCCTGCGCCTTCAAACACTCCCTTGAACCAATCTTGCTTCTAAGCCTTTTCAGTGGCATGATTGAAACGTCTTCGTTTTTTTTCAAGCCATAACTTTGCAGGTGAGCGGAAATCGAAGCTTGCAAGATCAGGCATATTTATTGCAATAAATATGCATTTGCAAAGTGTTTCTGGTGAAATGCTGCTTCTCCCATCAGTTTTGATCTTGTTGTATGTCGAGATCAGCCTTTCTACATCGGCCGATTGTGATTTTGCTGCAATAATTCTAGCAAGAGCCAAATGTAATGACTTCGTGCTCTTGTCTCCTATTATGGCCTTTAGCAAAGCCTTGGGTCAGAATTGTTAAGTTCTGTCATCTGTCCAACTTCGAGGCACGACTGCACAGAATCAGCCAAACTTTGGTCAGGAACAATTGCTGCATGGAGTTTTCTCAAGTCCTCTTCTTTTGCTGATGGCAGGTTTTTAATAGCAGCAAGGTCTGCAAAATCTTTATCATCAAATCTTTGTCTTAGGAATGTATTGATGCTCAGAAGTACTTCATTTCGAATGGCATCATAGCTTCTTTTTTCTGATACATTGAGATTATGTATGTTGCTTCTTCTTCTTTTCTCACGTAGGGTATATCCATGAAGGATCTTCTTCCCATCTTCCTCGCTAACATTTGCAACCAGGTGCTCTTCAAAGCCACCAATTAGGGTCTTGCCATCATTTAGTTGCTGCAGTCTTGAGATGAATCTCTCTAATGCTTCTCCAATGTTAAAAACCATCACTTTATCGCTTTGTAGTTTCTTCTGAAATCGGCTGAACAAAGAGGTCATGTCGACCATAAAGCATATCAAGCGCAGAAAGTAAAAATCTCGTAGCGTCTCAAAAAATCCTTGTTCTTGAGGCTCAGTGCTCTTGTTGAAGTAAGTCATCAATGCGCACCAGCTTGAAATCAAGTTGTGAAAAAGTTGTGCTGTGTACTGGGTCCATCTGACTTCGAAAAAGCATGGCAGTCTCAAGGCCCGCAGATCGTTTTCTTGTGCCACCTTTCTAAGCTCTCTCCATCTTGTACCATGTTGGTGGAAAAAAGTGGACACAGCACTAGCTTCTCTAATTGCCTTCTGCACCTCAGGAACACTTTTTGTCACAGACACCCAGGCAAGATTGGATCTATGACGAGCACACCAGAGTTTTAGAAGGAAGCTGATTGGATTGCCATTAAACTGCCACGTGCTCCTCTTTCTGGCGGTTCGGAAAACCCAAGAAAAATCAACTTATCGTTTCCATTCTTTTCAACAATGTGTGCCATTACATGCTCGTTGTCCAGTTGCATTCTGTCGATGGATCCATCAAACCTTAAACTTACTGCAAGGGATTCATCTATTTCTGCACGCATGATGGGTTTATATGAGTCCACAATTGATGTTAGCAGTTCATTGTAGTAAACAGGATTGATGTATCTTAAATCAATTTCGTTAGGTGAGAATGGTCGAAAAGAGTCCATCTGGAACTTTTCGCTGATTTTATAGGCAGCATGACGTGATGGCCAGGAATAGGCGCTCAATGTACCCCTCTTTGCGTCGTTGTAGATCGTGTGCATTAACTTTCCAACATAACTTAACTCGTTCTTGTTAGCAATTGTCAATGCATTGTCCATTGGAGCCGTAACAGCCAATTCTGATGGTGAAAGGACACGAAGCCTGTCGGCCTTTAAACACTCCACGTGCACTTTTGACTGCAAGTGGTTATCCAGAATTCTTGCTCGGGAGACCACTCCAAGCTCTTGGCATATATCTGGCACCTTTCCTTTTGGCGCATAAATCTTGGCTGTTTCTATGTTACGATAGCATACACTACAACGTACCAACTTTCTATTTGCGCCTTTGACGGACGGCAGCTTTTGGAATACATTTACTTGCTTTTGCTTGCTAGTTTTCATTGGTTCAGCATTGGTCAACTTGTCTTGCTGCTCCGTGGATGTTCCTGCCTCACTCACTGGTTCTCCTGCTTGATTCTCACGTGCACTTTTCTCCTCGCCATTGCCCTTTTCACTTGTCTCTTCTTCTTGTATATTTGCTGGTACGGTAGAAGCATCCAACTTAACTTTTCTTATCAAAAAACGATCCATCTTAAGCAAAGCAAATGATAATCTGATGTGAATCGTGAATATCCAGGGGCTTTCAAAGATTCTAAAAAACATGGATGACTTCCTAATCTCAGTCAAATATGTGGCAATTGCCAAACAGATCATCATTATTATATGAAAAGCATCCGTTAATATGTAGCACCTCTTTAGAGCGGAAATAGTATTATAAAACATATGATCGGACTGGGGATGGAGTCATGCATGACCTGGAGTGGTATTAATTTTTGCCTTTTTTCAAATCCACACTTTCCCCAATTACAGAACCACAGTTTTGATTTACAAAACCACAAAATGAGTCAGAGCCACACTTATTTTAGGCCTTGGGGGGTATCTCGACCTATTTTCTGACGGGGACGTGCCATTTTGCCCGAAAAATTGGTACCCATAATTCCGTAAATTCTGGTGGATTTTAGGGTCATAATTCCGTAAATCGAATGAAAATCTGGGCCATAATTCCGGAAATTACTAAAAATCCCTTGAAAAGGACACCCATAATTCCGTTAAATGTCCAAAAACTGTGAAAATGCTACCCATAATTCCGTAACGGTTTCAAAAAGGTACCCCTAAAAAATGGCACGTCCCCGTACCATGAAAAGTACTAAGTTACCCCCCCCCCCGAGCAACGAACTCACTCTGGGACGAGATTGTTAATTGATAGATCTTTGTGGAGGTAATCTATAAATGAAACAAATAATACGCCTACGCATACCATTGTTTCTCTTGCTAAACAATATCCACGCACCTGACTAAATCATCTAATGCAATTAGCTAATTTTTGACATGCATATGAAGCACTTGAGTCAGCTGTTGATCTCCATCAACACTTACTAAAGATAAAAGGAAGTTTTGGAAACCATCATTCACTATAATCACTATAATCAAAGTTCACAGGTGGAAATGACAATTCCATAGGGAATGCAGGGCATGGGACGGGATAAAGGGTCCTTGTGCCACCTGCACTTCGAGAACCATGTTTTTTCTTCTTTGTCTGCATTGTATCGATTGGTCGTATTTCTATACCACGATCATCATCATCTAAGCTACTCCCGGGAGTCGATTCATTTAGTTTTTGCACGTCTTCAGGGAAATTGACAACAAAAACATTTGGCACTGTTTTCTTTTTAGTAACAAGGTACGAACTGCTTCTAATTTCCATAGGCTCTACTGCAGTTTCTATTGCTTCTTCAGCAAGTACTCTCAATTTCTTTGCGAGTAATATTTCTTTTTGCTGTGACTCTTTCAACCTCATGGAATCCTTGGTGCTTGTTTGTTTTTCATTAGCCTCGCAAACAGCTGCTGAAGATCGATGTTCATGGAATTCGTTGGATGTAATTCCACAAAGGCTCTCTGCAACGTTCGCGTGTCCGATACAACAAGTTTCAATCACATTGTTTGGGTCAGATATTTCTCTGTATATATCACTGCTGTGCGCCTTCAGCGCAAAACAGTCAACTTGGACCCCACGATCCACAGTTAATGATCTAGGTTGTCGGCTTTCTGGAAATTTATCCTGGGTAACTGCTAAACCTTCTGCTTTTCGAGTATGGCAGAATTCATCAGACATTGCTGCTGGACCAGTCCAACAAGTACCCTTAAAATGTGTCGCACTTTGGCTCTTCTTGTGCCCAAATCGTATCCGATTGCCCTTTACGACTAAATCTGGCCCTGTCATACTTTGCTCTGTCAAACTTCTGTTACTCCCAAACATTTGTTCCACCACCTTACACTGGCACTAGAACTCCGAAAGGCTCTTGCCCATGAAAACCAAGACGAATCCTGCTTCAAGACTGTCAACATTCCTATTTACAAAGCAGGCAGCAATTTTGCAGCTTGAAAATATCATGTCACTGTAATGCAAACTGGCGGTAAATAACAGAAGATTGAACACAGTTCGGAGTGACAACGCATCAGCAAAGGCGGTTCGGGGGGGGGGGCAGCAAATAAGCGAAAATTTCAAAGTGATGCCGATTGGCGGTATATAAGCAAAGTATCTGACAGTCAGGAGTGACGCAAATAAGCGAAGATAAATGTCATTGCGATGCCGACTGGCGGTAGACAGGCAAACATCCAATACAGTTCGGAGTAACAGCAAATCAGCAAATGCAGTTCGGAGCGAAAGCAAATAAGCGAAAACATATGTCAATGCAATGCAGACTGGCAGTAGACAAGCGAAGATCCAACATAGTTCGGACTGGCAGCAAATCAGCGAATGCAGTGACGGCACATCAGTGAAAATAGATGCTAATGCAATTCTGACTGGCGTTAGACAAGCAAATATCCAACGCCGTTCTGAGTGACGGCAAATCACTGAATGAAGTTCGGAGTGGCAACAAATCAGCGAAGATAGATGCCGATGCAAATCGAACTGGTGGTTAAGCGAAGATTTAACGCAGCTCGCAGTGTCAGTGAATCGGCGAATACATTTCAGAGAGGCAACAAACAGAAGCGATCCAATGCAATTCGCACAGACAGTAGTGTCGAGCAGCCCTCCTTCATAAAACTATACCAAATGGCAGGAAACCTTTATGCTTGACTATCTTTGCTCGATACTGATACTTTATGACAGGTGTTTGAATGTTCTTGCCAATAACATCTAATTCAAGTACTGTTTTTCATTTTGATTGGTTGTATTGCCAAATCTTCAAACTCACTTGGTCTCTATATAAATTCTTCGATGACAGGATGAACAGCAGGTGCTAGCTTTAAGAAACGGATATTTTTCACTGAGCTGGACTACTAAATCTTAAACATTCCTAGCAAAATTCTACCGCAATTTAATGCAGAGCTTGAGAAGACTTCTGCCGTCTGTATTGTTTGTAACAACAGTGCACATTAAAAAAACTTCAAAGGGAGCGTGATGAAAAATTTAAGAGGCAGCTTTGGAAACAGCAGTAAAGAGAGAAATATAGAGGGCCTGCACCCTAAATGGTTGGGTTTCGAGACAATTTAATTAAAAAAATATAAAGGAATGCACTAGGACTAGGCAAATCATTATCAAAAAGTTCACAAACACTTTCTCAAAGCTGCGTTAAGTTGGACAATGAGAAAGTGCTAATGATTCCTTTGAGGACATTACTGGTTAATCCCTTGCGTAATGAAAATAAGGCGAGTGACATTATTTCCGTAGTTGTTTACGACGTTAGGATAGTATAAATAGGGTTCGTATTCGTAGTTTGGTAGTTGATTTTTAGCAGTTTGATAGGGTCGAAACTCCCGGACGGTCTTCCAAACACGCTGAACTGCCAAAAGTACGAACAACGTCCTTTGGAGTTGAGTCCAATGCTTACCTTGGGAATAAACTGTGGCAGATTTTGCCGCAAGAAATAAAACAGTCAAACAGCCTTCCCATCTTCAAAAAACAAATTAGATGTTGGAATGGTAGAAAGTAGAACTGTAGGCTTTGAAGAGTATATATCCCCAGGGGCGTCGTGGGACCTGTCTATCGGGAAGGGTCAAGGCCCCGAAGTTTCCGAAAAATAAAATGTTTCAGTTTCGCTTTTTTTCCTTTTACAAGACGCTCAAAGTGAGTGGCAGAAAATGTTGAATTAATTGGTGTTATGTTGTGATTTATGAACCATTATGAAAGGACAATCCTCCTGGGATGAAGACCAGTGGTGAGGTCAGTCCGAACGAAATTCATATTCGGGGTGCTAATAACAAACGCGAGCGAAGCGAGCAAAAATGGGGGTCGGGGGACTCGTCGCCGGAAAAATTTTTGCGAGCACACCCCTCAAATCGTTGGAAAGTGCCCCTTTTGTGTAAAGAAGTCGCCATTAAAAGGAGAGGTAGAACTTGGCTGGAGGAATGCTTTCCTGGGACACACTTAGAATAGAACTCAAAAATTACTTACCGGGTGAGTCAGAAAAAACGTGGGGCGTTTGGCGGACTGTGACATCGCATTTAGCCAGCCAATCGTCGTGAACTAAATTTTTCCGCGCAGGCATGAGTCTAACTTAGATTGTAAACCTTTTCCGATCGAAATCGGCCATTTGGTGCATTTTTTAAAAAAAGATTTTCTTCGTAAGACCTTGTATGGGAGTCTTGCAAACTGATGAAATCTTTGACAAGCCCCTTCCGCAATTTATCTTTACAAAAGTTACAGGTACAACGTGGTATTATCAGGGGAGAATGAAATAATTAGGAGATGGTATTTTCTCCCCTGGGATGTGTCATCAAACTTGCACTGCGTGGAGAATGCTTGAAAGACAAATAATGCGTGTGCTTCTTTGTCTTGCGAAGAGGTTTCTTTCAAGCAGATCAATGCTCTGTAGATCGCAATGGGATCTCATGTAGACAACACTATATCATAAGCAGAAAGATCCAAAAGACAAATGGCTCAAACTCTGCGTCTTTGCCTTTTGTGTCTTTCCACGCGATCTTAACGACCTCAACCACCGAGTATGAACCAGGCATAACTTTTTCAGTATCCCCTGATAATACCACATGCACCTTCAACTCTGGCAAGGCTAAAATGCTGAAAGGGCTTGGTCAAAGGTTTCATCAATTTGCAAGACTCCCATACAAGGTTTTAGGAAGAAAATCTTTTTTAACAAATGCATCAAGAGACTGATTTCATTGGGGAAGGTTTTATGATCTAAGTTAGACTGTTGGCTGCATGGAAAAATTTAGTTGAAGATGATCGAGCGGCCCAGTGCGATGCCACAGTTCGACAAACGCCCCACATTTTTTCTGACTCACCCGGTAGAAATGTTTGGTTTTTACTGTAGCTGAATGAAATATAAGAGAGCTTCATAGGAAAAGATGACCATAGGATTTGTAACATCACCCAAAAATCTAAGTGTCTAAAACCAAGGCATACGCCTGCGCACTCATCCAGATTTCAAAATCAAAGGTGGTCCGTGTCTACGCTCTTCAGAGAAGAACTATCTGCAAGATTCTCGAGGAGAAAGTCAAGGAATACTTTGGTTTGGGGAAGATCAGAGTCATTCTTTTCGTTGCATAAACTGCAATATCAAGCCACCCAAGGACAACTCGAACAACAGAAGCCTTGTTCCGCTTGCTTCCTCTGTCAGTCTTGCGGCCTCAGATGTCATGTCTTCAAGCTTGTCCTCTGGCTGACTACACACTCCTCACGAAACTCTCAAATGCACGATTTTTTGTACAGAAAAATTCCCCGTAGATAACTGAACACATTTGGTTTTGAGGTAGATTTATACCAGTCATCCAGAACAGAAATAGGAACGCTTTTTCAGAACATTTGGAGGTAAACAACTCGTAATTTGTGCCATGATACCTCGCAGGGGAAGCGCTTATCATTCGAGTAGACGTTCTTGACCCTCGAGACAAAACGCAATTTATATGTCAAAAATCTTCAAAATATATCATGATAATTTATATCAATATATTCGTTGATAGTTAACCTATTCAGCCTCACTTTTCATTTTTTCAATTTGTAAACGAGGTAGCTAGAAAACGCTGTCATTCACTCATCAACTAGACTGATGACGAGGAGTCTCTTGTTGCCCTGTGCTCTTTGATTTGATGATGGCGTCTCAGGCAATAGAGACGCATAGCATTACTCTGAAAAACTTGGCCCTATTTAGGCCCAAACTTCACAATTCTTAACGTATCAATCAGATTGCGAGATTTGGCAGAGAACAATGATGTCGAACTCTCGATTCGAATGATGCGGTTGACTAGATTTTGAACAAAGTTGCTACGGCAGGTGGCTGAAGTTTTCTTTGGCTTGTTTTGGTCTTAAAAACATGGAAAATGTAGCGTTGAAAGGCTCATTTTGGACTTACCAGGTACAAAGAACTTCCTTCTTCAGATTTATACCGAATTTCTTTGATTAAACGCCTGCTTAACGTGGTTTTCATCGCATTTTCTTTCCGGGGAGTGACCGTTGAACAGAGCTACGGCAGTCGTTCGATGCTGATTCGATTGATCGCATCATGATCGAATGCAGGAGATAGGGCCGGGTTTTTCACAGTTTCATGATGAGTCCCTCTTGAGCAAGGTTTACCGCAGGGATACAAGGGACTCATCGTCATAAGTCTACTCATCAACACTGAAGTCGAGTAAATCAATAGGCCCAAACAATAGACCATTTTGAAAATTACAATCGGAGACTGGGGAGAGCGGTTTGTTCTGGTAAATGGCGGATGCATTTCTGGCAAATGGCTGCCGCATAGTTGGGCCGTTGAAGTGAATATGATGTAAACATCAAGTTTTGCAAGCTTTGGCGACGATTGCTACAGCATCGGCGCTGTTTTAGAACTTCAATTTTGAAATATCAGTTTAACATACGTTCAACCGTCAGATTAAGAAAATTCGAATTATGTTCTAACTTTTTTCTCGCGTCGATTTTAATCGAATTCAACAAGGATATTAGAAGTAAAAACCTTCAGTTGCATTCCATTCAGTTGAAAATCGAAGTCAGAGTAAGCTGTCTTATTTTTAATACTTCAATGCATCATGTATTTCGTCAAGTTATGCGGAAAGGGCCTAACCTCGAAGCCCCTCGAAGCAAGCATTGTTAGCACTAAAATAAAGGCTGAAAAGGAAATCAGTTGCGAATAGAGGTAAATTACACATGTGTCTGCATTTTGCATGGACAGCTATTTGACTAAATCCTAAGACAGCTCAATGGCTGCATTTTTATGCAGTAGCGATTGCCATGTCTACATTATTCCCCTCAACGGGCTTACTCCGCGGCAGCCATTTACCAGAACTGCATTCTCCATTTACCAGAACAAACCGCTCTCCCCAGTCTCCAATTTTAATTGTCAAAATGGTCTATGGGCGAATTTGCTAGTGAAAGTTTTAGAACTGGATTATATGCCAAAGAACAACAATCAAACATGGTGAATGTTATATCAAACTGTTCCTAGAAGAACGCAGTAAGTTAATCCACTTGTCATTATTTCATAAATGCGACAGTACCCCGACGAAAATGAAAATGTTGCTGATTTCGGAGGTTTTTGCGTACAAAAGTGGATGCAATCTGACCCACGCAAAACAAGGAAGTAAGTGTTAAGCAAATGTTACATATCTTTTGAGATGTAACTCTGATATCTGCATATCTGTAAATATTCTTTTCCATAGGCTTGGCAGTCATGAGAAACTCTTCGTATTTCAGAGGCCAAGGTACCGTCCGGGGAGGATACATGACTAGCGGATGGACGGGGGTCTGCCGCCTGGTCTTCAGAAAGTTACCCTCTTCTAATTACCGAAATTTGCTTTCATACCCACTTCTATGATGAATTTTGGCGGGAAACGACCAATTTTTGCCTATTTTTCGCCAATTTCTCGATAACCCACCCATGTTTATAGAAAATCTGCCGAAAAAGGGACCCTTGTTTAGAGAATTTCGGCTCAAAAACCCACCCATATGGGCGGCACATACCCGTAGCCTCAACATGCTATGTACCCCCCCCCCCGGGGGTACCGTTTAGCTTTTCGAGTGCAATCTTCAAATATACGTTTTTTTTATAACAAACTGGTTTATAAGAAACTAGAACTAAGATGGCCAAAATTTTAAGAAACTCTAGTACTATGTCTGAGAAGTACTAAGAAACTTTTCAAAGTTAAAAGCATGGATTTTATAGCGAATAGATCGTTGAACTAACAATGGACAAAATTATTTAGAACTAACAATGGACAAAAGTCATTTGCATATTTGATAGCGAGGGGCGGCTGTTTGGAATGGGCTAGATCACCAAATCAAACTGTCTCCCTCGCTATCAAATTTCAAATTAAAACTAAAGGAAGGATTATAAAGCAAACTTTACATTCTTCCTTGCATCAAGAATACATTCTATTGATTTTCCTCTCTGTTGCAATTTAATTTCTTTTTCTTTTCGATAGGACTATTTAACATGGGGCTTTTCAACGTTTTAACTTGTATTAGGAGAATATTGATTAGATAATTTTTCTTTTTGCTCTTGTTTTCTTTTGTATTTTAACAGGGCACATTGTAAAGCAGTTAACTCTTAGCAACTGAATGTTTTTACCCTGTATAAAGAAGTTCAAATGAAATGAAAAAATGAAATGAAATGAACCTTCATTCTTGAGTAATGTTATCTAACCATTTGTGTTTTCAACATAACAGAACACTGTTTATTCCTTTATGATGTTTTAAATAACAAGAAACATATCTGCCGCAGTGTTAGCGACCACATTGCTAATTCTTCATTCAGAAAAATAAGAAACCAATTGAGAAACTTTTTGATACTAAAATGGACAAAATTTCATGTGCAATTAAGAAAATTTTAGTTCTATGGCCTGGTCCAAGTTTCTTATAAGAAAAAACGTGTACACATTCAGACCTCCCTGTTTAAATAAAAATGTCTCCCGAAGCAATGAGCTTTTATCATACAAGATCTTCGTAACTTTTTACACAGTGGACTTGTCCAAGTCTCACTTTCTTTTAATCAGTCGAATGAGATAAAAAGTGCTGTGGGGGAATGGAGAAGGACATGGAGACGGGGAAGGAGAAGGAGAGAGGAAACTTTCCTCTCTCCTCCGCAACTCCTTCTCTATTCTCCCGCAGCGTTATTTACTTTCCGCGTTTTTATCTCACTCGACTGATAAAAGAAGGTGACACTTGAGCAGATGTTGTGGGAAGAACTGAAAGCGATGCAAAATATTTAATTGATCAAATTTACTTAGCGCAAGTCAAAAGCTAGTGATTGTCCGACGAAACCTTAAAATTTCCGAAAAATCGGACGATCTGAATTCTAGGGTGGGCCATGCCCCCTTGCCCCCCGGCCACGAGATCCCTCTATATTCCGAAAAGTTGAGTTTCTAACAGGATGGATTTTGTAACACTTTTTGTCCTGTAATATTCATTAATAGTTTTATTGTAAATAGTGTATATTGTAAATAATAGGCCTTAATTAGCTGTAATTTAGCTATTTTCTTTCTTCCTAGCCTACTTTAAATAGATGATCAATAATAAAACTGATAAATCTCGTCTCCCCACCAAGGAGGCACTTTACCTTGTTGTTATATAAAATCACAGGTTCTTTAATGCGGTTTTTCACTGTATTTCTTCCGAAATATAGGATGTACTTGAAAAGAAACCTCTGAGGGAAACATTTATTGGTAAATTTCGCATCTTTTACCAGTAATACAGTTCTAACTACAGTGACTTACAATAGGTTACTCTAAATCTACAATTGTCCTTCCTCGTCTTTACATTGCAGTATCAAATTGGCGGGAAATAAAATTCCGAAATAACAACAGGAAACCCAACTGGGCTATTCGGTGGTGGTACGCATCCTGACTCAAGGTTGCCATTGGAAATTGAATTTCTACTGCATTGCTTCTCATAACAATAAGGTCTGTTTAGCATATCGGGAAGGAACACAGACGATTTTTTCACATATTTGTTGACTTTTGCATCAGATTCTGGAAAGACGGTACAACATCTCCCCTGGAGTAAATGAGGATCTTCTAGCCATTCATACTGTATTGGTTTTGTGCCAGATGCGGCTTTTGCCTTTTGGGGAAGGATAATAGATGACTGAGAGATGTGTTCCTTCCATTGAAAATTACTGTCCGATGCAGCAAGAAAGCCATTAGAACCTGGAGAATTCACTACCTTGCGTTCAGTTTTCGTTAGCTTTCTTTGCTTCTCTGTTGTGACATGCGTAAATACTTTACGTGTTTGATCGTTGTCCCTGTTTTCGGTTTTTGGAAAGTTACTTCTTTGCGCGCAAGAACTTTCTGCCACAATTTGTGTTTGTTTGTTTGTTTTCTTTTGCTCTCCGCATTCTTGAAAAGCATTGTATTTCCACTTGCGTGAAGATGCAGGCTTTGGTAAAGGTTTTGGCCTTTGATGTAGCAACTGGTATTCTCCCTTCAGTCCCACACTTGTCGTGATAAGGGACAAGAAATTTCCGGCCATTGCTTTGTCAAGTGATCTGAACAGCTTCGTTGAGCGCTTTGAACTCGTTGGACACTTGAAACCTTCCCGCATCCTTTTAAATGTTTTTTTCCGAAACAAACAGGCTCATTTGAGCCCATTTAAGTCAGTCATGCAGCAAACAGCTGTGGTCACCAAGGGCAGATTTTGTAATACGATAGCATCAGTTGCTTTGGTTCACACCTCAATTCAAAGCGATTAGCGAATACAGACAAAGGGAATTCTCTCAACCAGTAACTCAAAACAAATATAGCTGCAAAGTTGCCGTGAAACCAGTACGGCTAACTCTTGCTTGGTGAGGGCGGAGGGAGGCTTTTAAGAGAAGTTATGGGCTTATAATGAAAGAAGAAACGTAAATCTAAAGCTCTGTCTCTCAGATTTTGTTTACTTGATTCAGAAGCTGAGGAGTAACTGTCTACTTTTGAGCAACAAATATGCAACTGTTGTAATGCCCTCTACTCGGCTTCTCGAGGGAAGGGTCAAGGCCTCGAGGTAAAATTTAAGTTAAATGGCAGTGCAGCCTGCTCTGTTGCTAGTGTTTCACGTAGGTGGTATCGACATTGATATAGTGAACAAAATGAAATACCTTGGTCTCCTTATAGACAATTGTCTAACGTGAATGAGCCTAATAGAGAATATAAAAGGGAAAGTTTCTCCTGCAATCGGTTTTTGAAATACTGCTTTAAACTTTGTATCAATGGAAACCTTGAATGACATTTATCGTAGCCTTGTAGAACCACATCTAAACTATTGCTGCTCCGTTTGGGGAGGTAGTGCCATTATGAGAATAGAGTCTCTACAAAGATTACAAAACAAGGCAGCTCGAATCGTTACGGGTAGTCCTTATGATGCACTTTCTGTGCCGTTACGCAAAGAGCTTGGCTGGTTGTCCATCAAAGAAATGATTGTGAAAGAGACATCTACGATGACGGTTAAATTTTTACACGATCTTGCACCACAGTACTTTTTTGAAAAGACACTCTCTTGCCGTGGTACAAAAGTTTGGAACAAGTTTAACAACAATATCAAAGAGGCCCCCCCCTCGGTATAATAATTTAAGTCAAGGCTGAGACAGTTGGGGTACGAAAATCTTCAATTCATCTGTAGACAGCTTATTGTAATCAGATGTATATATTTATATAATGTATTTGTAAATAGTTTATTGGGTGCTTTTATTTGAACAGGGCCAAATTGTAAAGCAATACTCGTATTGACTTTGCACCCAGTATAACAATGTTTAAAATATGAAATATATGTGAAGTATGCTAGCTTTGGCAAAACTTTTATGCAACGGGGTACAGGGTGTAGAGCAGTGGCGTGACGCAGTTTAGGGCCATGATAAAAAGACCAAGATGAAGTCAATGAGATGAAGTCCGGCAAAGCGGCTGGCTGTTCGGGATCGGTTGTGGAATTGATCAAGGCCCTGGATGGGTTAGGAATAGATATGATGCACAGTATTATGGAAGGTGTCTAGTAAAAAGAAGCCATGGCAGAGGATTCGGAAAAGAGCATTATATTTCTAATTTACAAGCAGAAGGGGGAGCCAATGGCATGTGGGAGCAAAGTTGAGGGATAAAGTTGTTGGAACAGATGATGGAGCTATTAGAAAAGGTTTTAAATGGAAGGCTAAGAGGCCATCGTTTCCTCCAACAATATACAAATGGGTTTCATGCCTGGATGAGGGACAACGTATGAGATATCTATGGTCAAACAACTGCAAGAAAAGTTTTGAGAAGTAAAGAAAAATTTATTCTTCTGTTCGTTGACCTGGAAAAAGCGTATGATAGGGTGCAAAGAGTTAATGTACTGGTGTTTACGCAAAAGGAATGCACCAGAAAAACTGGCGAGGCTAGTGCAAATAACGCACAGAAATTCAATAACAGTAGTAGGGATACCGTATGAGGAGACAGCTAAATTCAAGATTGACGTTGGACTACACCAATGATCAGCATTAAGCCCTCTGTATTTGTGATTGTATTGGATGTGATCAATGAAGCGTGGAGAGACGGCATACCGTGGGAATTTTTGTTTGCAGATGACTTGGCTCTCATAGCAGAAAGTGAAGCAGGGTTGCAGGAGAAGTACCGGAAATGGAAGGAGGGTATGTTGGAAAAAGGTCTTAAAATCAATAGCAAGGAGACCAAAGTCCTCGTTAGCAGCAAAGAAAAGACAAGAGCTAGTATTAAAGGGAATCGACATGGTTAAAAGCTGGCCCGGGCCAGGTTAAAAATATAATCTATTGAATTTGATAACTTCGACACGTGCGGCTTCATTGTGGAGCCAGGGAAACAATGAATGCGTAGGCGTTTTCTATAGCCTATTTATAGCGACTATGAGATAAAGCTATGTCTATTCCCTTTAAGGACAATGAAAGTAACACTGTCTTGAAACAAGTGGGGGATTTTAAGTACCTTGGAATTGTGCTAAATGAAGATGAAGGCTCGTAGACGGCAGTACCAGCAAGATTTAAAACGATATGGAGTAAATGGTTTGGAGGCATGTGCATTGACGAGAAAGGCGGAAAAAGATATTGGAAACAACGGAGATGCGAATGCTCAGACGGATTATTGGGGTGTCATTGAGAGACAAAAAAAGGAAAGATGAGATCAGAAAGGAGCTAGAAATGTGCAACATTCTATCTAAGTGTCATGTCCACCGACGTTGACGATCATGGTAGTCCAACTATCTCTGTCCTTCGTACTTTGCATAATCTTATTCTCTGTCCAAGATTGCTCCATTCTTCTTTTCATGCTAGCAACATAACCTTGTCTTTGCCTGCCCCGTGCTCTTTTCCCTTCAAACTTCCCTGTGCTGACCAAATATTCTAGTCTCTCTTTTCTACATACATGACCAAAAAATGACATTGGTCGCTTTGTAATTGTTGTAACTAAAGTTTTGTGTGTTTCTGCCCTTTCTAATATTGTTTGATTACTTAGTTTATCCATCCATGATACTCTTAGCATTCGCCTGCAAAACCACATTTCCACAGATGGCAATCTTTCTTCCATGTTTTTACTTATATTCCATGTTTCGTACCCGTATAATAGAACTGACCACACATAAGACTTTAGTATCCGTTTCCTGGTATCAAAACTGGTCTTCTGTTTGCTAAAATATTGCTCAAGTCTTTAAATGATTTCTTCGCGATTCCTATTCTTCGTTTGATTTCTGTCTCACATCTGCCGTCACTTGTCAGCATACTACCTAGATAATTAAATTGTTCTACTTGCTTGATGACTACACAAGCTGATTTCAAATGACACCTGGGAGTTTCTTTCTTCTTTGATATAACCATGCAGTACGTTTTCTTTACATTTAATGATAATCCTAGTTTTTGGCTTTCTGTAACAATTTTGTCTACGATATCTTGTAATTTCTTCTCAGAATCTGCAATGAGTGCTGTATCGTCTGCATATCTAACATTAGTGCTATTTTCTCCATTTACCTTGATACCATCCATGTCTTTCACCTCTCTCATAATCATTTCACTGTATATAGAAAATAGATCTGGAGATAATACGCATCCCTGCCTGACTCCTCGTTTGATCTCAACGTATTTACTTAAATCATTATCTATTCTAATTGCTGCCTGTTGTCTCCAGTATAGATCTTGTATCAGTCGTAAGTCTTTGCCATTAAGATCTAGATCGTTTAGTATCTGCATCAAATTCTTGTGTCTTGCTTTATCTAAAGCCTTTGTGTAATCTATGAAACAAACATATAAGTTCTCTTTGCATTTCGATTGCCCTTTCAGCTATTGATCTCATCATAAATATAGCATTCCGAGTCCCTCTGTCTTCCATAAAGCCATACTGCTCCTCTGATATCTCTGGTCTAACCTTGCTCCTTGCTCTTATTAAAATAACTCTAAGAATAATCTTTGTAATATGACTCATTAAACTAATTGTGCGGTGTAACTCACATTCAGTAGCTCATGTCTTTTTTGGTAGTGCAATGAAAATTGATTTTGATAATTCCTCTGGAAACGTCCCTGCATCATAAACTTTGTTTGCAAAATTTTTTAATTTCTCAACACCAAATTCTTTAAGTGCAATAATCATTTCAACTGCTATTTGGTCAGCTCCGGTAGCTTTTCCTCGTTTCATTCGGTTAATTGCATGTTCGACTTCACTTCGTAGGATTGGTGGTCCGTCCATGTTTTTTCTTATTTCAGTTTTCACCCCTCTTTCCTCATCATCAAATAATTCACTTATGTACTCTTCCCATCTATTGAGTATTTTTTCTTTATCCATAATAATGCTGCCATCTTTTCCTTTAATACACCCACTAGAAGTACACTTTTTAGGTTTTGATAAATTTTTCACTTTCTCATGTATAAGCTGTGGGTTCTCCTGTGCTAACAACTCTATTTCCTCGCATTTGTCGTTAAACCACTTCTCCTTTGCCACTATGCATTTTTTCCGTATCATTCGATCTTTTTCTTTGTATTTTTCTGAGTCTTGACATTGTTTGGCTATTCTCCTGTCATCCATAAGGTCTACAATTTCCGCTGTCATCCATTTCTGTTTAGCTTTTAGTTCTTTTGTAGGAATGATTTCTTTCGCAGATTCTGTTATTATATCACTAAGTTGTTGCCAATAGATATTTATATCTTCTGCTTCTTACAAACCTTCGAATCTGTTCCTAAAAACGACATTGTAATTTTCTTGAATCTCTTTATTGTTAGCTAATATTTCAAACTGATATCTCGGTATCTTTGTGCTCTTTTTTAAATTCTTTAATTTCACTTTCGTCCATAAAGCTAAGAGAGAGTGATCACTGCCACAGTCTGCTCCTGGATAACATTTAACCTGTGTGACAGCATTCCTATGCCTTTCATTAATTGTGACATAGTCAATTTGATTCTTCACATTTCCTGCTGGGCTCTTCCAGGTCCATAATCACCTGGGATGATGCTGAAACCAAGTATTCAATATTATTTGACCATTTTCTTTGCACCATTCGATCCACTTGTCACCTCTTTCATTCCTTTCACCAAGGCCATGTGGTCCTACAATATTTTCGAATCTTCCTTGACCAACTTTGGCATTAAGGTCGCCCATAACAATTAGAATTTCCTGTGATTTACATTGTTTCTTTGCCTGATGTAATTGCTCATAAAAAACTTCAATGTCTTGTTCTGAACATTCTGTTGTTGGTGCATAAATTTGTATGATACATATATTGAAAGGTCTTCCTTGTATCTTGGCTACTAAAATTCTATCAGATATTGCCCAGTAACCAACCAAAGCTCTAGCTACTTCTTTGCTTGAAACTAAACCTACACCTCGTGAATGGCTATCCCCTCCTGCGTAAATAAAAGTAGTACCTTCATCGTTGATCTTGCCTGCACCTTTCCATCTAACCTCACTTAGTCCTAGTATATCGATCTTTAGACGTTTTTGTTCTCGTTGTACATTGACTAATTTCCCTTTCTGATAAAGAGTTCTAACATTCCAAGTTGCTATCTTTAATATCTCTTTGTTGCTAACAGTCACTGACTGACGATCTGGGTCCACCTGTTGCGCATGGAACACCCTACCGAGCGAGGAATCCCCTCCATTGGAAAGCACCCCCTTGACGCCGTTTTCATTATTCTTTATTAAACTGACCATGACTATTCTTGGGTAAAAATTAGTGGTGAGGTCCCCAATTCTCTTCCACGGCAGTACCTAGCTTACTTAGGCTTGTGATCCTTGCCGTTGTCAAAAGTTTGATCCTCCGCCAAGCATCTCAGGGTGCTACCAAAAAAATATATGCCAGCACTCATATCCATCGCCCTGCTCCAAACGACTTCCTCGTCTCGTAACCTTGATATGGGGAGCTAAGGGGTTGCTCGCACTTGCTCAGACTCGTGGAGGTGGAGGCGCCCTATGGTCTCCTTTATAATGACAGAGAAAACTATCACTACACCCACTACCCACAACTACTGTGCAACGTTACAGCGAAGGAAAGGGAGAACTGGCTCAGATGATTTCGAAACTTGCACAGAGCAGATTATGCAAAACCAACAAACGACATCATGTCTACAGCGGTGAACGGTAAACAAGGCCGAGGAA
Source organism: Aurelia sp. 4 Dawson et al 2005 (assembly GCA_964019985.1). Taxonomy (NCBI): domain Eukaryota; kingdom Metazoa; phylum Cnidaria; class Scyphozoa; order Semaeostomeae; family Ulmaridae; genus Aurelia; species Aurelia sp. 4 Dawson et al 2005. The sequence goes on along the minus strand of OZ026494.1, from coordinate 9,270,241 downwards.
GCCCAAGAACGAGATGGAAGGAAAATATCAAGAGAGACATGCAGGAACTGAACCTAACCGTGGATTATGCAGAGGAAAGAGAATAATGGAGATGGAGGGTTCAGGCGACCAACCCTGATTACGGTTCTAAGGAGAAGAAGATCGGTGCCCATATTTGTACTGATGAAAACAGACTGTAATAACCTAAAACAACCTTTCAGCAGGTTTAAAATGACATTAAGGTAACTCTCCTTTCCGCTCCAGTGAGCAGCGAGTTGCCCTTTTGCAAAAACACTCTCCTCAGAAAACAGTTAATTTCTCCAATACTATTCGGTCGATCGAAAATCGGTAAAAAGGACATTGTTCTACATAGTCTTGGCAATCGAAAGATATGTAAATCGCAATGTTTCCGTTAAGGCTGGCTTTGTAAATTATTTTTCAAAACTTTTTGTTGATTTCAGAAAATTGGATTTATCTCCAAACCTGCTCGACAAGTTTTCGGCTTTCTTTCGCTATATCTTTAGCTAGATTGTTGATCTACAGCTTTACAAAGTCTGATTGAAAAAGCTAGGCTAGATTTGTCGCAATCGAATTTCATATTTCTGTTTACTTTTCGACAGCGAAGGGCACAAACCTTGGTCAACTGATTAGGACATGAGAAAGAGTTGAACCCTTTTGTAAAAGTTTAGTTTCTGATCTCTGTTCATTGTAGACTCTTAAAGAAATTGATATTTTGTGAATGCTCTTGAAAGTCTCGAAGGACATGAAACGGAAGGCTGTACAAAATGGCAGCATTCAAGAAATGATACTTTTACAGGCGCTCCAATGATGTCTATTGAGACTTGAATACAGCATTCCCAACAGATCACGTTCATTCTTTTGCCAATGGAAACATTTTCAGAGAGTTATCATAAGGCTGCATTCACCTTGCACAATCATTTCAAAGCGCTTAAACGCTCGTGCAGAAATCCGCCATACTAATCCCTTGCAGTGTTCAGATTGCAAAATATTAGTATGGGGATTTCTGCACGAGCGTTTACGCGCTTACAAAAGATTGTGCAATGTGAATGCAGCCAAAGGCTGAGTGCTTGAAAGCGTGATTCGTAACATGGTAATCTGTTGACCAAGGTTTTTACCCTTCAGTGTCGAAAGGCAAACAGAAATATAAAATTCGATTGCGACAAATCTAGCCTAGCTTTTTCAATCAGACTTGGCAAAGTTGTAGATCAAAGATCTAGCCAAGGATATATCGAAAGAAAATCGAAAACTTTTCAAGTAGTTTTGGAGATAAATCCAATTTTCTGAAATCAACAAAAAGTGTTGAAAAATAATTCACAAAGCCAGCCTTAACGAAAACATTGCGATTTGCTTATCTTTCGATTGCCAAGACAATGTAGAACAATGTCCTTTTTACCAATTTTCGATCGACTGAAAAGTATTGAAGAAATTAACTGTTTTCTGAGGAGAGTGTTTTTGCAAATGGGCAACTCGCTGCTCACTGGAGCGGAAAGCAGAGTTACCTTCAAGCACAATATTCACAATATTAGCATTTTTTGCATCATGTTTGTTGTTGTGTCCCACTAAACTTACGTTGACATCGGTGCCTATGTTTGTACTGATGAAAGTAAACGGCAATAATCTAAAAACACTCTTTCAAGCAGGTTTATGATGACATGATAGCACAATATTAACATTTGCACATGTTTGTTGTCGTGTCCCGCTAGCCTTATGCTATTCGTCTCAAACCGATTAATTAGATACAGATGAAAATAAACTGTAATAATCTAAAAACACTCTCTCAGCAGGTTTACGATGACATCATAGCACAATATTAACATTTGCACATGTTTGTTGTTGTATCCCGCTCACCTGATGCAGTTCATTTCAAATAGAATAATCAGATACATCGGTGCCCCTGTTTGTACTGATGAAAATAAACTGTAATAATCTAAAAACACTCATTCAGCAGGTTTACGATCACAGCATAGCACAATATTAACATTTGCACATGTTTGTTGTTGTGTCCCGCTAGCCTTATGCTATTCGTCTCAAACTGATTAATCAGATACAGATGAAAATAAACTGTAATAATCTAAAAACACTCTTTCAGTAAATTTACGATGAGATCATAGCACAATATTAACATTTGCACATATTCGTCATCGTGTCCCGCTAACCTGATGCAGTTTATTTCAAATAGAACAATCTGATACATCGGTGACCATGTTTGTACTGATGAAAATAAACTGTAATAATCTAAAAACACTCTTTCAGCAGGTTTACGATGACATCATAGCACAATATTAACATTTGCACATGTTTGTTGTTGTGTCCCGCTAACCTGATGCTGTTCATTTCAAATAGAATAATCAGATACATCGGCGACCATGTTTGTACTGATGAAAATAAACTGTAATAATCTAAAAACACTCTTTCAGCAGGTTTACGATGACATCATAGCACACTATTAGCACACTATTAACATTGCACATATTTGTTGTCGAGTGTGATGATGATGATGATGATGATGATGATGATGATGATGATGATGATGATGATGATGATGATGATGATGATGATGATGATGATGATGATGATGATGATGATGATGATGATGATAATGATGATGATGGTGATGATGATGATGATGATGATGATGATGATGATGATGATGATGATGATGATGATGATGATGACGATGATGATGAAGAAGAGGATGATGGTGAAGATGACGATGATGGTGATATGATGATATTTTTACGATCCAAAACCTTGCCGCAAAATCCTGCAACGTCATTTCATCAGAAAGTCTCGCCAGAACTAAAACGAGACCAGTAAAGATATAAGCGAGGCTGCATAGACGTAGCTGATGTATTTACTGATTGATTTAACGTCAAATGTAACTTCGTGGTCTAGAGAAGAAACTTATATTGTAATTACATTTAGGATGATGACTCCAGGATGAAACGTGTTTTGCATTTTAACACCTTGTCGTCTTTCGAACTCAAAAACTTTTCCCGCTAATATTAGATTTGCAGATGTCTAATCGCAATCGAAACTAAGCGTTTTCGGTTACTCTAAAGTACAAGAACTCGTCATTATGAAACAACAATGTCATCCACGGTGTCTTTACAGTACTCTGTTCACTACGAATAATATAATGTAGATGTTCACTTCATCAACAATTTATCAGGATAAAGCAGTGCAGATGGAATTTAAACGAAGAAATCGGCCATTAGATCATTTCTGTTTCGGAAAGTTTTGGTGCTGGACTTGAAAATTAAGATGCGAAGCTGGTTGCCAACTGTGGTCAACGAAATTCTTGAAGCGAAGGATCATAACCTCGAGGTGAAGGGAGAGCAGATTGATTTTCAAAGGAGACAATGGAGCAGAATCCCCATAGCAAAAGCTAACAGGAGCACCAAAAAGACTCTGCAACGAAGAATTCAGGCCCCCGAATTTATTCCAGGCAAGCAAGGTTCCCTACCGCCGTTGGTGAAAGCGTTCGATTGTGAAAAAGAGAGGTCAAGTAGAATGGACAGGGACAGAAAAGATAGCAATCAGCAACAGACCTTAATGTGCATTGGTCAGCAAATCCCTGTAATCACGCATGAAAAACGTAAAATGAGCAATAATCTGAAGCTGCCACCCATACAGCAGACCGACGACAGGACGGGGAAAGTAGGAAGGAAGCAAAAAACTCGTAAAAGAACTGCCCCAAAGATTACTATCACAACCCAACAAAGCACTGTCGAAGAATACACATGGCTAGAAGGCCCAAAGAGAACTTACGCAGTCTGCCAAGACGCACATGGACAAACAGATGGCAGGAAATTCACATCTGTGCTTTTCCCTGACGAACTTTGGAAACTTAGCAGGTCGATTTCCTATGAAAGACAGTGGAGTGAAGGTTCCTCCGCTTCAATGTCAAATACAAATCTTAGCCTAACATGCAAGACACCAGATAACAGCCCACTTCTGACACCAATGGCCGATGCTACTTTTGTTTTCCCAGCCATTTAGTTGGAACTGACTTATATGAATGCAGCTGGTTGTCTAAGAAAATATTTGTATGAGAAACTGTTTAACTGTGTAAGTTCGCAGGTAACTATTAGCTGACCCAAAAACTGAAAATTTTGAAATCTTACCAAAATCTGACAATGATATTTATCTTAAAAACTGGTTTCCAGTTGGTGAATCTTCCGAGATTCAATTCTTTATGAGAGGAAATGTTGCTCTGGATCTGAACGGAAAGTTACGGCTGAGCGCCCATTCATTGTGCGAAACGTGATTAGAAATTAATGGATGCTATTTTTAGATTCTCCTTTGTCTAATTATGACAGTGCAAGTTTCATAGCTATTATAGTGGCGAAGATAATAAGGCGGCGAAAAATGCCTCCCCTCCGGTAGAAAATCGCTTCTTTTTCACCCGGTTAAATAGGGTTAAAATGATTAAAAGAACTGTAAAAATGACGCCAGAACCATTTATTTGGAAACTTACTCGATTTTGACATTGCCGGAGAATAATAGACGATTGCGCTAAAGATGGAGGCAAGGAATGTTTTACCAAGGTGCACTTCATTCTTTGATCGAATTCCTACAGAATCACTAAGGATCGTAACAAAGACGCAATGCATCTGTATAAAAAATTCCTTGCCGCTATCTTTAGCGAAGTTGTCTATAGACTTGCTGTTTCTGGAGCAACCTTTTATTTTGCCTTTTCTCTTCCATAAATCAGCAACCACGTGTCAGATTGACTCATAAGGTCTCAAACTCTAAATTGCAGCCTGACCTGTGCAAGCTTGTAAAAACCGAGGTAACTGAATAAATGGCTCCTCCACAGCAGCAAAAAAACGGGACACAATTTTTTGGGACACCGCGTACATCTTTTGAAAACACTCAGTAGTTGCAATTATTTTTCCAACCTGGTACAAAAACGATAGAGGTAAACTATTGACTGATATTTTGAACTTACTTCCACATGATTTTTTCATATCCTTTCATTTCATTTCATTTTAACTTATTTATCCACGGTTACGCCGTCAATCGAAGACTGCTTTCAGGGGGCAGTGCTTAATATCTAAAAAAATTATTTATCGTATAAAAACCCTATCCTATTTACAATAATGCATAAAATAAATAAATGAATAAATAAATAAATAAATAAATAAAAAGAAACAGCAAAATAAATAATTTTTACAGCGTCTTTAAATGCTTTGAAAGAGAATGCCTGCTTGACTTCCAAATCTAAGTGGTTCCAGACTCTAGCACCACGATATGAGAAAGTTCGTTGACCATTGCACGTTTTCATTTGAGGGACTTGGAGATCAGTTGTCGTGTTTCTCAAATTTTTCCTACTGCATGCCGAGTTTTTGGTAAAAATTTCTGACAGATAGTCTGCAGCAAGGTCATTTATTGATTTATAAACAATGTAAGCTGTCTCGACTTTTATCATAACCGCTACCGTAGGCCAATTTAGAGTTTTTATCAAGGCACTAGCAGAAGAATCATAACTACTGTTGGTCACAATTCTAGCGGCATGGTTTTGAAGTTTTTGCAGCACCTACAACCTAGTCCCCCCATTTGCCTCCCAGACTGAACAGCAGTAGCGGAGGTGCGGTTCAACGATACCACGATACATTTTACAGAGAGTGTCCTGTGGCAGTAACTTCTTGCACGAGAGACCTTAGATCGTACAAAATGGATATGTTCATCCCAAGGAAGATGTCTATCAATCTGCACCCCTAAATATTTGACGTTACCTACCATTTCGATATCGGAGCCCCTAATAGTAAAAGAGGGAGTTTCCACTAGCTTTGTCGAAATCTTCTTAAAGTTGGGATGAGATCCAATAACCATCGCCAGTGTCTTGAGGATATTCAGTGACAGTTTATTGCCTTGGAGCCATTTCCGTAAAGAATCAAGGTCTTTGTTCAGCGTCATATTCAGATCGTTGACACTTTTTGCAGTAAAGGAGATGCTGGTATCATCAGCATACATGGTCACCTGGCAGCTCTCCAGACAAAATGGAAGATCATTGATATAGACTATAAACAGAAGGGGTCCAAGACAGGATCCCTGAGGTACACCACAGTGTATTTCTTCTATTCGTGAAGAAACACCATTGACCTTGCATAACTGCCGTCTGTCTTGGAGATATGACGTAAACCAGGCAAGCTCGTTACCAGAAACTCCATATTTCTGCATCTTTTCAGCAGGATATCATGATCAACAGTATCAAACGCTTTTTTTTAGGTATATAAACACCAATGCAGTGTATTTCCCCGTATCCATATTTTTATACCAGTCGTTGGTGCAGGACAGGAGGGCGTCTAACACCGGACTGTTTGGGAAACAAGTGTTTGTTTGTGTCCAGGTACTTATAGAATTGGTTGAAGATTAATTTCTCAAAGATTCTCGAAAGCACAGGGAGAACAGATATAGGCCTGTAGTTAGACTGATCATCAGTTTGTCCACTTTTGAAAATAGGGGCAACCCTAGCAATTTTCCAAGAATCTGGAAATACTCCTGTAGCAATCGATAGATTAAATATATCACAAAGGGAGTCAGAAATAACTGGGAGAATGATCTTCAAAAAGTGATTGGCTTTGCAGTCTCAGTGCCAAAGCCCATAGAGGTCTTGAATTTCCCCAAGACACTGGCGACGTGGTTTGAATTTACTGGTTGAAAGTGAAACCTTGTTCCTTCTGGATTTATAGAATATCTGCCCTCAAGAAGCGGATTCTGTGTGGCAGGAATTCTCTTTCTAAGGTCTTGACAGATGTTCCAACAATAGGTGTTCATATGCTCTGCGATAGCTTCATGATTTGATATTTTTTCCCATCAACATCAAGAGTCGCAATTTGCGTGGTTTTTGATTTTTTATTTAGTATTAAATTTATAGTTTTCCGAGTACTTTTAATGTCCCCTTCATGAGAAGCAATTTTGTTCGTGAAGTAATCTCGCTTCAGATCAATATTGACCTTATTTACTTTATTCCTCATTTGTTTGTATGCATCAAATAAAACTTCAGATTTAGATTTAGTGGCTTGTTTCCTTAGTTTGTCCCTTGATGCACACATAAGTTTGAAGTCTTTGGTTATCCATGGACAGAATCTTTCTGAAACACGCCTATTGCGTAAGGGAGAGTGTTTTCAAGTACAAGCGAAAACATTGTTGTCCATGGTTCAACTATGATGTTGACATTATCAGTATGTGTGACGATCCCCTTCCAATCTATTTTTTGCAAATCGTCAAGAAATTCAGATTTACTAAAGTTTTTCATTTGCCTGGTAATGATATTTTTGTGCTGTTTTTTTACCCCATCCCTAAATTTTCTGACACTGTTGGCCAGATAATGATCACTGATACCAGTTTGATGTACGCCAGATACTACCACGCTCGATTTGTTAGTAATGGCAATATGATCAATCAAAGCAGAGGATGTCAGCGTTTCTCTGGTTGCTGTTTTGATTAATTGGTGAAAGCTAAAACGCTCCTAGACCTCTGTCAAGCGTTTTGAGTGCGGTGAAAGGTCAGTATTCAGACCACTGTGATAAGTGCCAGAAGACTCTGGCAGTAAATCACAGTTTGTATCTCCTAAGAGAATAATTTCCTTACCTTCTTTATCAAGGCATTGAAGGCTTTCCTCCAAAAGACGAAAATTATCAACAGCCTCATTCGGAGGACGGTACCAAGCCAGAACAACGAAAGGTGCAGACCTAACTGGTTTTACTTCAATGCACAGAGCCTCAAGCGTGGATTGAAGGAGATCATCGCGGACAGTACATTTATCAAAAATCCATCCAAAATGTTACAATACAAGATTGCAAACTAGACTATACTTTCTAATTACTATACGACTATACCACACAACAGGGGCGATACCAAAAGGAGCAACAGACAATGACTACCCTGTCGTCTTAATATAAAGAAATATCTAACCTAACTAACAAACTAAATATACAGTTACAGATAGCTACTCTCGAGTACCGAATAATCGTCCCCCCCGCTTATTAATTTTTGAAAAATTTTCCAACCCCCCCCCCCCCGCTCTTATTCCAACCCCCCTTTTATTAATTTTTGAAAAAATGAAATGATATTAGACATAATTTCTGAATAAACGCAAGAAAAAGTCTCAAGAAGTGCATTCAACAGAACCAGAGTTCAAAAGTAAATGTATCAGTAACATCACTGTTCACATAAATATATAACAGATAGGTGTTTACCTAAGAAAAGGGCTGTTTTGTATTTCTCCAAGCAGCCCCCCCCCGATTATTCCAACCCCCCGATTATTGTTATCTCGAACCATTTCCAACCCTCCCCCCCGATTATTCCCACCCCCCCGTTTATTCGGTACTTGAGAGTACACATAAACGATAACCGCAGACTACAGGTAGATACTGACGTCTGTTTCACGTTAGATACCAGGCCTTTTATAGGATTAAGGTGCCTTTGTCGGAATATGCGTATTTGAATATCTATATAAAATATCTTAGACCGATATTCAAATTCACACAATATATGCCTTGCATCAAACGTGAAACAAACGTGGCACAAAATGACACAGAGAAAGAACAAAAGGACTTCCACATGATTAGAACGTCTGAGTCCTTACCAACTTAAAATTGATCCTATTTTAAACTTTAAACATAAACTGACATCCAATTACAACGAAGAATTAATTTTCATGGATGTAATCAACACTGGTTAACAAATTCTCAATTTCCATGATTTTCAAATGAATTTGCTGCAGGAAAAAATTTGAGAACAGCTGCATTTGAATTTCAGCTGGATTGCATTAAAGGGTTTTAATTCCTCATCTTATTAAAACATCTTTTTAGGCAAACAGTATAACGAGCAAACTTGACTTGAAATATCAATTGGAAACTCAGCTAGCTTTTCTCAATCTAAAACATTCCTGACGAAGAACTCAAAACTTTTATGATTATGATTTTTTATGATTTTTATGATTAATTGTTGATATGCTCAATTCGATTCAAAAACTCTCCCAATTTTTATACCTGGTCAGCCAAAAAAGTTCTCCCTTTTGAAAATTCATAACACCAAGACTACTTCACAAATTTTGAATCATTCAAATCCTAGTTAAAAGCCGAAAGATCAAAGTATTTTTGTGATTTTTCTCGCTGTCCTACCAGCACTACAAATATAGGTAAATTCAACTTTACAAAATTTCATGGTTGCAAATTGACTGAAAAATGGCCCAAAACATCGATCAATGCATAAATGGCTTCTCGCACAAAATAATGAAGGAAACGCAACTTCTCGTCGGTGAGAGGTATCCTCTGTACATTAATTATCATGAGATTGAAAATCTTTCACATTTGTCTGAAAATTGACGTCTTGTAGCTCTTGAGGGAGATGACACACCTATTGCCTATTCTTCGGTGTAAATAGAGTCATTACGATTTGATCAATGTTTTAGGCCCCTTTTCAGTCATTTTGCAACCATGAAATTTTTATAAAGTTGAATTGACCAATACTTCTAGCGCTGGTAGGATAGCAAGAAAAATCTCGAAAATGCTGTGATCTTATACTTTTAACTAGAACTTTAATGATTCAAATCCGTGTAGTAGTCTTGGTGTTATGAATTTTCAAACGTGGGAACTTTTTTCTGGCTCACCCGGTAGTCATTTCTTGCTGCAAATATGGGAGATTTATGCAAAACGCCCCTTTTAGAAACCTGCAAAAGGCGAGTGAAAACAACGATCAAAATTTAACAGGTGTTCGATCCTAACAAAGATGACACTTTTTTCGAGTTGTTTTGAGTCGGCTTGTCAGGAATTCTAGCTACCTGAAGCTAATTTAGGCCCACTAGTTATGCCGGGACTCCTAGTTTAACGTCCCTTCCGAAAGGTGAGTTGGGACGTCAGGAGGACACTGACGTCACCCATCCCGAGTTTGATCTCACTCGGCCGAGCCGAAGTTCAGGTACCTGACGAAAGCCCTATAAGCCACTCAGCCACTTACCCCGCATTTCAAACCAGTTGAGTCAATTAAATGGATCAGCGTTTGAACAATGCTGCTCCCTGAATATCAAAGCAATGATACTGAGAATGAGAGCTGGCCTGCCTTATTCCAGGTATGTCCAATTACACTCAGCAATTTACACGGCTTCAATCAACAAGTCCTTCCCATCGATATGGAAGATTTTCAACAGGAAACCTCTTTCGAAAGCTTGCAAGAACGAATGAAAATGACGAACAAATTGAACATATTTAAGACTGTTTTTTTCGAGATAATGAATCACAGAGTGCTCAGTGTTGAAAAAATCCCAAAGGTAAGATAGGTTTAGGAAATTCAAAATGTTGAATACCTTAGTTCTGGAGGATTCTTGACGTGTATTGTCGTATCTGCCTCTCTCTGTAGACACACTAAACGATGCATCATAATCCTAGGGAGAACCCTTCGTGCACGTTTACCCATAAGAAAAATATCAGCCTGCAACAAGCTTGCGCAAGCTTGAAAGAAGCATGATTTTGGCTTGAAGGAGCTTGAAATGAGTGTGTGGTGACACAATCTTGGCCAGACACAATTTTTGCCAGTTTGCAAGTATGCTTAGAGCTTGATAAAGCTTGACCATAATTACATGCTGAAATCATTCTCAAACATACTACAATCAAGCTTGATTGAGTTTGCCTTCCAGTTAAAAGATATATGCTGCAAGCTAGCGCAAGCGGTGCAAAATTCTTACTTGAATCAAGCTTTAAAACTTACTCAAATCAAACTCAAAACAAGTTAGTATCAAGTTTGAAGCATGCTCCACACACGCTAAATTTTTTGCTAAAGGATGTATTCTATTGATCTCTTCGTTTGCCAAGCTTCAGAAGAAAACATCCAAATTAAAGAGCAGCAACTGAAATTTGCCAACACCGTTGTATTAAATTAGAGTCTAGCTTGTCTATCATCCATATGATTCCTACGTCTTGGGATTGCACTCGCTTTCTTGTTTACTGTACCGCACAGTTAAAGAACATGCTCGTCAAAATTCAGTTTACAATAAATCCTTACTCCCTTGACTTGCTACCATTGATTGATGATCTGATCATCATTACTTAGATACAGTTGCTAATCAATCTTAAACTCCCTCCCAAGCGCCGCCGGGGGAGGGCTTGATAGAGCTTCTATATGGTATATGAATGTTTCTGCTAAAATATCTATTACGCTCATGCTTTTCCACAAAAGTAGAATGCAAGAAACGGTACGCTCAAGTTTTCGAAACTTTCGAAACCTGAATTAAGAAAGCTAAGAATTTTCGTCATGTGCACTCAACATGTTTCGACAACGTACAGTAACAGCGACTGTGCTGGAAATTTAATTGTTCTTGATTTGAGATCTTATAAAATATGATTTGGGGGGGGGGCCCTTCTAACAACACTGAATTAACTCTACATTTCCGATATTGAAATTCTTAGAAACTCATTGGAGGTTTTTCGTAATAAATTATCCTAAAATCTAAGAGACTGCCTTACTTCAAATAAAAAATGAGAGTATTGGAATAGTTATTTTGTGAAGGCTGCTGACTCATTCTCAGCGGTACCTTTGGAGCGGCAATATTCAAAGTTAAGCGGTAGCTATGTTGTCTACTCACCGTGAATTACCGATGAAGAAGGATCCACATACACAGCGTAAACATCGAAAATAAGGAAAAACCTGTGGGGGATTAATCTGTTATTCCATCATTCCATTGGGATGCCTTGAATTTCGTATGCCGTTTGTGGGAATCTAACGAGCTGACAGTTGTACCTAATGATCCATTGACGCAAGTGAACTTCGTGCCGTTGTTTCTTAAGAAGCACTAGGTTCCCACTAAAAGAAATCGCTTTTAGAAGGGCAATACAAGTATTTTTGCTATGAGCAACTAAGAATATGGGCCAATGCTGGAAGCTTTTTAAATCATCAGATCTGTTCTGTCTTCAGACTGATCATTCAACAGTCTTGATCTTGTACATTCATCAGTCTTGATCTATCAACCATACAGTTGTGCACGATCTATCAACAGTCTTGAAAATGCAGCATTTCGCTTAATTTTTGAGAAAAAATATGTTTTCTTTTCCTCAAAAATTTTTTTTCAAAGGCACCTCTGGGGGGACGATTATGGAAACAATCATACAATCAAACAATTATACATACATGCATCCTGAAAATTTCAAAACAGCAGTGGTGGACTTAAGGAGGCGGCAAGTGGAGGCAATCGCCCCCCCTCTTCACGAAGGAAACTCAGCTTGGCACCCCCGTTTTTGGCGAGAAATGCGCCCCTCATCGTGACACTAATATACTCTTTTTTTAACTTTCTCGATCAGGATTGGGAGCAAACGTACAAGTTCAAAAATTTTCGCGCTTTCTTTCAATTACACCTTGGGCGCCCTCTCTTTGGGCTGCCTCTCCCTCGACTTCGCGCTGGATCCGGCCCTGTAAAAAAAGGTGTTTGGAAGCCTCTCCGATGTTTACACTATAAATTATACAGTGTAAATTAAACTATAAATTTGCGCATTTATGAATTATGAATTATAAATGAACTAGCAATTATTTTTCCTTTTCAAGCCAAATTGATCTTGAAATACCATAAATGAGAGATATTTTCTTGAAACAAGATTCTTAAGAATTCATTACTAACCAAGTGTTTGCGTATTCTTAAAACGACGAAATTTGTCCTTAAAAACTGTTATATCAAGAAAGAATCACAAATGCTCTTGGCATAAAATTCAACAAAAACAAGAACAGTAAACAGCAATGATATGTTTTGACAGCCACGATAAAGTCTGCAATACTTTATGGTTACAAATGAATGTGTAGCGAAGCTGTAGCAGAAGAAGTTTACAATGTAAACAAATGATTGGTGATACAAAATTTTTAAATGGTCTGAATTAGCTGACTCATCTGAATAAACCATGGACGCACAATAAACTTGTATCCCGTAAGAAAACACTATCAACTCCTATAAAAGAACAGCAATAATTTAAGATAAACCTGTAACTGGAGAGAGAGCTGTTAAACCTGCAAGAAAATAACGAATCAGATTTAAACCAGAAAGGGACACTGCCACAGGTACCCACCTACTGAGCAATGTTGAGTAAGGTAAAAGCTACAACGAGGATTGTTTCCGTATTTTGAGTAATGTCTACATTTCATCTTAAGGTTTTAGAAGCTGTGTTTACTAAACTTCGGGATGCCTTGCTCTGCCGACAGAAGGAGTTTGTTTTCGTTCAGCAACTGTTCTGAAGTTGCCGCCAAAAGTTTTGGCGCTCGTTGATTGGATAGCCTTTGTTTGAGATTAAGCCAATCAGTGGCTCAGGTGTTGACGTCCATGTGATTCTCAAAAGTATTTTGTTTGTTCGGTACAAATACAGCCCGATCGTGTCATTTTTCTGTTCTTCGCATGAACCAAACTGATGAGCTTGCGACGAAACGCGTATTTGGTGTAATAACGTTGCTGATACCTGATTTCTTGATTTCCTTGCAGGTTTAACAGCTTTCTCTCCAGTTACAGGCTTTATCTTATATTATTGCTGTTCTTGTACAGAGTTCATAGTGTTTTCTTACAGGATACAACTTAATTGTGCGTCCATGGTTTATTCAGATGAGTCCGCTACTTAAGGCCATGTTGACATATTACAATGCTTCGCATTAAGTACTTGTTTCAAGGATACGCATTGTTCTCCCTTCAAGTTTCACTTGAATTGAAATAAGTATATAAATCCATAAGTATATAAATCTGCTAATTATGAGGAATCTTTCTAACCAAGTAAAAATATTCTAATTAAGAATTCTTGCAAAGAATCTTTTGCTTAAAAAATGCAATCTCGTCCCCAGAGTAAGTTCGTTGCTCTGCCTCTACTCTGGCATGCATGAGGCCGTTCGGCAATCTGATTGGCTGTTCGCCATTTTTTGCGTGGTAACTCCGTTTAGCGTGGCGTGAAAGGCCGCGACATGTCAAAATTTGATGGGAAACCACATTCTTTACCCATTTCGACCATAATTTCCATCTTATCTCCGAAATTCGGAGAATAACAAGACATTTCATTTTCGAGGCTGCGGTGAAAGTTTTTCTAATTTGTAACTTATGCTCATCTTCGCTCCAAACAAACCGAGCTCATTTTCATATCAAACGCACTTGCTAGCCTAATGTTATTGTTCAAATACTTTCAAAAGGTCAAAATAAGGTCCTCAAAGTGTTTGTTTTTAGTTTCCCAACTTATCTTCCCCGGAATTGGCGCTAGAGCAACGGCTATGTGTCGTCGATTAGCGTTGCCTAGTGTGAGGAACGTAAATTTATCGTTAATAATTTTTTGGTTATATAAGGTTGCAGGAAGACACGGAAACATTCCGAGATAACCCCCGTCCAAGTGGGATGAACAGTTTTTTTTTATAAAACGATCTTTTTATTACTACACGTGATATGTGAACCAGTTAAGTGATCGTAGAATAGTTGGTTGATAACATTGAGCGTAAAAGGATTTTGAATAAGTGCTTCCACTGCAAAACGTTTCATCATTTTCACAAGGTCTAGGTCTGACACTAGCAAACCGTGAAACCAATAATGGCTGCTACAGCACCCATTTTGTGGACGCATTTGACCGAAGTGCACCAGGTGGTTCATTTGGCTATGGCTTCGTGATCAACGTATAATGTAAGAACACCCTGGAAGCGAGGTTGTAAAGTGCGGTCAATTTGTTCTTAGCAAATAGTTACTAGTCAAGTAAAAATATCCTAATCAAGAATTTTTTCAAGAACTTTTTTGTTTACCACACGGAGAAGTATAAGGCCCCGTTTCCATTACTCCGTTTTCGTATGAAAACGGAGTGGAATGTCTCCGTTTTTGGGTTGGTGTTTCCATTGAAAACGATCGAAAAATGAGACATTTGAAAACGGTGCTCAAAGTGGAGTGATTTGAAAACGGAGACATCTGAAAACGCATCGTTTTCAATGGAAACACCGAAAATGGAGTCATTCAAGAACGCTACAACAACAATCTATACAACATCCTCGGTTTCAAAACGAGTGCAAACAAAGGAAATGAAAACGAAAGAAAACGGAGTAATGCAAACACCCCCGTTTTCGCACCAGGCGCTCTTTTGCGCTCTTGGCGAAAACGGAGTAATGGAAAAGCTTCAAGATCATCCGAAAACGGAGCGATATGAAAACGGAGACATTTGAAAACGGAGTAATGGAAACGTAGCCTAAGTGTGCTTGTTTCAAGGGATTTTGCTCTTAAAATTAGTATTTCATTTCTTCATTTGAGAATCAGAAAATTACAGTGTAGATATCACTTGAATACTTTCCGAGTAATATGATACATGAAATAGGTGAGAATAAAGAAGCTGGAGTTTCTTCATTTTTTGGAAATCCGAGAGTCTTACTTTGTTTCTTACAAGCCGTTTCTTATCAAAAACACGTGCAATAAACATGCAGTTTTAGCTTCGAAAGTATATTTCGTTGATTGTTGGAGAGATGAACTAGCTGCTGACTTAGACCGCAGCGTCAGCTTGACAAAAAGACTGGGACTACGCATCCCGGGGCTACACAACCTCGTTCCTAGGGTGTTCTTATGTCATACGCTCATCGCGAAGCCGAACGAACACCCTGGTACACTTCGATCAAATGCGCCCAGAATCTGGGTGCATTACCAGCCATCAAGGATTTCACTGTTTGCTAGGCAACGAGAATCGACGGAAAATGGCCGTTGCTCTAGAGCTAACTCTGCAGAAGATAAATCGAGAAACTAAAAACAAATACTTTGAGGACCTTATTTCAACCTTTTTCAAAGTAATTGAACAATAATCTGGGGTTAGCAAGTGCGTTTAATGTGAAAATAAGCACGGTTTGTTTGGGGCGAAAATGGGCCTAAGTTGAAAATCAGAGAAACTTTCACCGCAGCTTCCAAAATGAAATGGCTTGTTATTCTTCGAATTGCGGAAACAAATTGCAAATGATGGTCTGAATAGCTAATATGGTTTTAAGTCGAATTTTAACATGCCGATGCCGTTTACCCTACGTAAAACGGAGTTACCGCGCAAAATGGTGAACAGCCAATCAGAATGCTGAACAGCCTCTTGTATCTCAGAGTAGAGGTAGAGCAACGAACTCACTCTAAGGACAAGATTGGGGGCTACGTATAGTTCACGCAAGCGCACTACGATTATTGCTGCCTGTTCGTTGCAGCAGTTGTTCATATGTTTGATGTTTTTGAAACTGAAACAAGCCAAGTAAGCAAGTAAAAATTTGCCACATTAAAAGAAAACAAACAAATTACAATAGCAAAAAAAGAAATGTAGTTAAATGAATAAATAGGATATTTAATTTACAAGGTAAAAGCACCCCTAATCAAAGTGGCAGGGATAGCATTAAAAGATCGAGTTGACCTTATTTTCCATAATGGTCCCCTTAGAGGCGGTTGTAAAAATAATGATAATAATATACATTAAATTCTGTGGATACAGCATGATTCAATAAGGCCGAGTCGTGAATGTGAGAGAGGATGCGCAGTTGTGGCAGAACAAGAATACGTCTTTATCTCTCCGTATACTTTGGCAAAAGTTGTCCGTCATCTTATGCTTGAATGAGTTGATATTATCTGTAGATTTCAAATCAGAAGATAGGCTATTCCATACCTTTGGCCCAAAGTAGGACAGGCATGGCGGTAGAAGCGGTTGCTGACGATATTGCAGGTACAGCAATGTTTGGTTAGTGATAGAACAGCTGCATTTTGCTTCTTTTGGCTTCATATAACAGTACTGTTTATGTATCCTAATTGTCCATGCTTGGTTTTAATTTGTGCTTTCATTCTCGTTCCTCAATAATAAATATATGGATTGTTTAGATCAAGTTACTGCTCAAGGTCTTTGCATCATTCATTTTGTTGAATATTCATCTCCCTCGTCTTGCGAGAAATAAATGACCCCTTGCTAGCTTTGCCTCAATGACAAAATGTAACAGATTCGAAGAAGCATCATTGCTTGAAGTGTTTAAACCTGCCATATCATCATTGGGATTCGAGGGGTTTCTACATCGACGCGCCCTGCTCAGTAGCGTAGTTGGATGATCGTTGGACTAGTGCCGCATTGAATTGAGGTTGAGTCCTAAATGATGCAGTACACTTTGCATTTTTCACGTAGATTAAAATATTTCATGTTGGCAAGAGTCAGCCCACCTCGAATTATCTAGCAGCATTTGGTAGCTAGTAGTCGTGTAGTAGGAGGTTTGATAAGGGAGAAATTGTTAATCAGGCAGACTTTTTCACGCATTTTTTCGGGGTAGGACATCATGGTTTTCTTGGGGACGTTACATTTCAGGTTGTTGATAGGTTGTTTTGAAATTCTAGGGTTAAGGAAGGTTTTGGCAGTTTAAGTTGGATACTAGTTTAAGTTTAAGTTGAACGAATACAAACTGATATTTGCAGATTGTAAAATAACTATAAAAATGCAGTGTTCAAGATCCTGTGCAGTCTTCCACAATCTTCTTTGTGAATAAGACCTCGTGAACTCAAGTGCTGCGAACTAACAGTAAATAGCAAGCTTGAAGTTTGAATCTGAACTAAAGAAATACCGGAAAGCCCTAATTCCTGAATGAGATAACAACCGATGCAAGAACCTGAAAAGCCTGATTTCCCACTAAATACCCAACCTATAAGTACCTAGTCGGACTGACTTGCAAAGTTGAAGGTTCTTATATGCGGGTTTTTACTTTCTTAATTTCTTCATGAATTTTAAGGTGGTAGTTTTGTCATAAATGTTAGGAAGTAACAGAAATTATCATGGTGAACTTGATTTGATAATGAAAACACTCACAAAGTGTCTCTTAGGCAAGGCTGACGTTGTTGATTAAAGATCATAGCTCAGAATGATGTTTTCAATGCGTTGTTTCGTACCTTTAAGCAACAAAAAGTTGAATTGCTGTTGTTGTTGTCGCTCCAATGAGGGTCTTATTCCCCTAGAGCTGTAAAAACGGCAAAAAATTTCAAGCGGCGACGAAATTCTGTCGCCAACCCCCCCCCCCCCCACCGCCTACTGGTCAGAGTTTGGCTTAGAAGAATAAACTTTTACGGAAGAACTGATAAATGGTACAGCAGTTCTAGGAAACTGACTTTTAAGGTATTTTAGACCAGTGATTGTGAGAAAAAAGTAGCAGACGACTTAGGCCTAATAGATCTTTCAGCTACATCACAAAAAGGATGTGAAATGAAACAGCAGATCGATACATTTTGTAGAATCTTCGAATGTGCACAAGAGTGAGAGAAGCTCTAATAACACTTAAAGGGGCAGGGTCACGTAACCGTAAACAAACCTGTTATCTCTTGAATCTATATTGTTGTCCACACGTGGCCATTATGTTCTGCACAGATTTTGGTGGATGGGGTGAATCCACGCTAAAGTTACTCCTAAAAATCCACCAATATCTCTGCAATCGTACAACATATGAGTGTTTCGTTTGTTTCTCTACGAAGTACATTAGTACATCTTCAAAGTAACACATTCATCGTGAGAAAAGTAGTGGAAAATCACTGTAATATGGCCTATTAAAACTACTGCAAAGTCAAAATTTCGAAAGAATTTTGTTTACATTACGTGACCCTGCCCCTTCAATCGAACTTTTTGTAGAGCAGCTGAAAGGTTTCATCAGAACATTTACGGAGCTTTACCATTTCTAAAATAGCAGGGAAATGAGTCGTAGTTATAGCGTTATCAGTTCAGGCAAAAGCGAAACTACAACATGTGATCGATTATAACATTCAACCAGACATAACCAAGAAAAAAGAAGTATAAGACTGCTTAGAATAAAACTGCTTACACGGGTGTAGTGAGAACCAGCTCACACTTCATGAAGTCAGAAATCTAACCTTATTTACTCAAGTGCGTCATGCTTCTAATACTATGTTCACACGATGCAGGCACATTTTGAAAACGGGGAAGAATGTGACGGATAGGCCTCCCTTTCACACAGAAACGGCACATTTTTGCAGGCAGATTTTGAAAACAGTAGATTTTGAAAACGGAGAACTCTAACCGACACTTTTTGGAAACAGCAACGTGTAAAACACCTGAAAATGACGAAAACAGAAGATTCTTGGACGCTTTTGGAACGAGTCTGATCGATTCTTAGAGTGTAGGTACACTTCTTTAGCATCAAAATCTTGCAACGAGTTTTTGCCGTCTAGGTTCCTACGTTTTCAAATCGTTGCGGTATCGTGTGGACGCTAGCCCAAATTTTGCAGCTATCACAGTCTTCACCGTTTTCAAAATGTGCCGGCATCGTGTGAACGCAGTCTAAATTAAACATATGAAAATGCAATCAGCAATAACAAATCATTCTGTCATTTCTGAAAAAATCTGGCTCGCATGCGAGAAACGTGGTCCATATATGGCATGGGAGACGTCAGTGGACTATGCTCAGGTGTGAGGTAAGTGAGAGACAGATCGATTTTGGAGAAAGGGACGGGAGACAGCCAGCCCGGGCTTAATGGGTTGCTACTTAGAGGCTTTTTGGGCTCTAGCTTATCAACTTCATCTGGGAAGACAACAGTGAATGATCTTTGCTGTGAAGTGAGGAAAGGTGAGCGCTGATTAACAACATAGGTTCTTTTCTCATGCTTAAACTCGGGTACTGAATACGCTTTTGGTGGCAGGCTGTTTTCTGGCTTGCTGGCTTCCTCCTTTTGCCCCTCCTCGTCATCCGCATTTGCACAAGGTGATGGCAATCGAATCTCAATCTGCTGACCTCGCCTTGCACATATCGTCTCAGATTTCTGCTGAGTTTTCGTCTTGCTGCTCTCAGTATCTTGCGGAATTTCAACTGTGAGTTTGGGAGGTTCTTTCTTTTTTTCTTCGACCATTAATGTCTTTGGCGCATCTGTGGGTTCGCTTGGAGTCTTCAATTTCTTTCCTGTCTTGGCTGTGGGAGCTTTTCTTAGAACAATCTTTGCACATACTTTTGGTGCTTTGATTCTTGTTTGCAACTTGGCGCTTCTGCCTTGAACACATAGGCCTATGGAAGAGATATCAGAAACAGAAGAACAGCCGCTGAGAGGGCCCATGGAACTTACTGAATTCATCGTCCCCCTGTTCCTATCAGATGGCAACTTATTTCCCATCTTCCTGTAACTATTCAATGAATGATCTTTAATCAAATAGCCTTTGCCTCCCGGAGTAGCCTCAAAGGCTTCGAGCACACTCTTCTCGAGTTGTAAGTCGGCGTGACGGGGACTCCGCGCGTCTTTTCTCTTCTTACCACGGTGGTTACCGAAGAAGAAAAATGCTCGTGAACTCTTCCCTTCTTTGAACGCTTTGCCACAGTAACGCAGATGTGGTGATCGCGATAAACCCTTTTCACTACATCGATATGACGGTGTTGTATGTCCACTAATCAATGGGCTCTCATTATTCAGGTCATGCCATGACATCGAAGAATCATGGCCTGACCAACTTCTCGCTTTAGATGAATTTTTATTCTTCAAAGAAGCGGCTTCGAAATGAGATCTACCCCCAGCCTCAACGTTCGTCTTGAATCCCGCTCCCAGTGTTGACTTTTGGGGCCGTTTTTGATTTACAGTGTTCATGGGAAAGTTCTTGTCTCTTTTCGAACTTAGTATCATGATTTCTGACAAATATTCACTCACTTCCTATGTTATTCAAAGTCAGTGGTCCTTTCAAATGTCCACTGGCGTTCTTTCGGCGTCGCAGACCGGCACTCTTCGCAATCAAAAGATGAGCAAGAAGATTTTCTTGCAGTTCAAGAATTCGAAAACTGTATTCATACAGGATCTCCTTAATCTGAAATCCAAATTTATTTATTCCAACTGAAATGAGTTTCAACGAGAATCATTAGATCTTTAGATTTTCCATACTCTCAAGTTGGTGAAGAACATCAAAACAGCCACTCAAAATTCTTCATCAAAGTATCGCGCTCTGTTCTTAAAATATTAACACATTCGTTGTGGGATAGAGTCTCCAAAGCTGTTCTTGATAATTTCTTAAATCTATTGCAGCATTCAGTCACTTTATCAAAGTCAATGAAACGATCCTCAATTTTCCTGCTCCTAACTCTTGCAGTTTCAAGTGAATGTCAGTCACTCTCGTTCCAGGAAACTAGTCATCAATTTAAGTTCATCAGCTTGCTAAATTATGTATGAATCAAACCCTGGTCTGCTCATGGAAAGATCTGGAGTGACAACATCCCTCCAAGCCATGCTTTATCGTCGACAAGAAATTATCAGAGGAACTAACTCAACTAACAACAATTGCAAATAGCGTTCTACCCTTTACTTGCAACTCTAAAGTACTGTAACGTCTTACTATGTTATCCCATCTGTACTACGGATTACCTTCTACAAGTTGCTCATATATCGGTCAAATTATAATATAAAAATTCGAAGCAAAACATCTGCGAACTTTGAGCGTTGTGAGAGGAATAGCAGATGCTGAACTAGATTGACTGCCTAATAAACTTAGACACAGCGTCGGTTATCGATCAAGGCTAGCTACACATGTACACAACATTGAAACTCGTTAAAGCCTAAATGGTGCAATGACGCAATTAACAATTTCAAAGACAAATGACAAAGAACTAGGCCAGCTTAAGTTCGAGGCTTAGGCAATTTAAACATTACCCATTGTGTTCCACTGTATTTGAAGATCTGAATGGATTATGAAAACAATTGGACAAATGAAAACACATGGCATTCTTTTGTTCTATTTTCAAACAAAATGCTGTAGATCTGTCCTTTGTCTTTAAAGCGAATGAATATCATTATGTGGCGAATGTGGCGAATAATAAAACATCGGGTAAGTCAAATACTCTCGAGTACTGAATAATCGTCCCCCCCTTTATTTTTGAAAAATTTTCCAACCCCCCCGCTCTTATTCCAACCCCCCCTTTTATTCATTTTTGGAAAAATGAAATGATAGTAAACATAATTTCTGAATAAACGCAAGAACAAGTCTCAAGAAGTGCATTCAACAAAACCAGAGTTCAAAAGTAAATGTATCAGTAACATCACTGTTCACATAAATATTGTATACGTGTTTACCTAAGAAAACAACTATTTTCTGTTTCTCCAAGCACCCCCCCATTATTCCAGCCCCCCGATTATTGTTATATCGAACCATTTCCAACCCTCCCCCGATTATTCTCACCCCCCCATTTATTCGGTACTCGAGATTATCAATTTTTGCAATCAAGTATTCCCGAGAAGAGTGAGGTGATAGTACTTCAATGATGGAAGTGGCTAAAGCTAAGTTCACCAGCTACAGTCATGACTGCGGAACATTGCTGCTGGAACGGATAACCAAGTCAAACAGATGTACTTCATAAATAATCATCAATCTACCATTACATTCCGTAACTATTAGCAAATAATGAAAACGGTAATAGCTCATCTTTATAAGAAGTGATTATTAATGACTGAAAGTATCCCTGCTGCAAGCTGCAGTCACTGGGCATCGATATTGGTTTCTGGGAAGCCCCCAGAAGCAAAACAGAAAGGTGTAAAATCAATGCAACAGGGCGCCACCTAGACCACAGTCGTGGTGTGCATGTTGGTGGAAAAATTTGGCCAGAGACAAATAAGAAGACAGAGACAACCACAGCATCGTAAGTTTGAATGAAGGTATTTCTTTATGAGGTGATTTAAGCATTTTTAGGCTAAAGCGAACCCTCGCATTCGAACTTTTATGAAGTGTATGACAAGAAGTCAATGGGACACAACACAGCTACGGAGAAGTGCAACAAATAACACAGAAAAGTATCATACCATTCGCTATTTTAAGATTGTAAACATATTATTCTTGAACTAACTGCCTGGGCTTCATGTGGAAGTGGAAGGTATCAGTTCATTAGCATCAGCTACGACTTGTATGGTGAAAACTAGTGCGCAGCATTGTTGCCTTCATACATAATGTTCCATGCAAGCCACTGCATGGAAGAGATTCATCAAAGTATCTATACCTTTCTTAGCAGACAGCAAATGATCAACGAAAGAATTAGTTCATTTTCATAAGGTAGAATTATTGATGGTAAAATAATGCAAAACAATGTTACTTGCGAACATAAAGTTCTCACACATCTATTGAATAAATAATTACGAAACCATCTTTATCTGTCTTAAAGGCCCATTGCTAACCATGATCCTTCGTGGTGCCAAATTCGACTTTCGTATTATCTGAAAGTCCCTTTTGATCTAAATTGCCTTTGTCTTGCTTTTCATTAGACACAGAAAGGTTCATGGTTAGAAATGGGTCCTTAACTAATAGCAAATTATGAACGCGAAGATTAGTTCACTTTCATCAGCTACAACTACTAATGGAGAAAAAGATTGCCAAATAGTGTTATTTGCATAAAAATTTCCCCACACAGATAGTACATGGAGATGTACAAATCTATCACTATCTTCCTTAAGTGATAGCACAGGATGGCCCACTGAAAAACAGTTTTTATGGACTGACAGGGCTACCATGCTTAAATAAGTAACAATGAATGCAATGAAATGAAATGAAGTGAAATGAGGTGAACGATAACAGTAATTTATTTTCATCGGCTATAATTATCTATGGCGATAAAGATAGTGAAATAGTGTCACTTGCTAACAAAGGTTTCGCACACATCTGTAATATTTAGACAGTAGTATTAGTAATCTCGATTTGTTTCGTACGGGGCCATGCGGAGGAGCCGGTGTTGTTGTTGTTAGTTAGGATCTCGTGGTCAGTAGAGTTGGAGAGTTTAGTGAAATTGAGCTTAGGCCATCATACCGATGGAGCCCCCAAGACTTAACAACATCCATCACGTGGAGAATTAACACATTATCACGATCCTCCTTGACAGAATGCAAATGATTAACGCGTCCTCTAAAGATTGCACTATCTCCCTTAAATGAGAGCAAATGATGGACGATAAAGTTAGTTTACTTTCATCAGCTACAATTATTAGCGTGAAGAAGTTGTGAAATAATGTCACTTGCAAAAATAATTTCATAACAAAAGCTATCACACGGAAAATTGAAAATTGTCAAAATATTATATTTTTCTTGGCTGATAGCAAATGAAGAAGACAATATTAGGCCCCTTTCATCAGCTAAAATTATTCACAATAAAAACATTCGCAAAAGTTATTACTTGCAAACACAATTTTCTCACATAACTATTACATGGAGGATTATCAAACTATTTTTACCTTCCTTAAGTGATAGCAAAAGATGAACGGTGACATTAATTCATTTTTATCAGCTATGATCATAAATGGCGAGAAAGACTACGAAGCAGTGTTACTTGCTAAAATTCTTTTCTCACACAACTTTTTCATCAAGAATTATCGGCAGATCATCAATATGTTCCTTAATAATTGATGGCAAATGATGAGCCAGCCATGGGTGCTTAGACACTGCACATGTGCTTCCTAACCGCCGCTGCGTTCTTTTGTGGAGGAAAAATCATTTACTAGTACGGAGCAGCCAGCGTAAGAGACGAAGGAAGGAAGGAAGGAAGGAAGGAAGGAAGAAAGAAAGAAAGAAAGGAACTGATACCTCCTCTTCTGCAGAAGGATATATGTCTTCCTCCGCAGAAGCATGTATGCTGAAATACAGGGTGTTTCAGAAAAAAAGGGGATAATACGGGGATGCATCGAAAGAGTTGAGATGAGTTTAAAGCCTGGTTTCCATATGATCGTAACAGTAATCGTTTCCATACGCGATCGGAGATACGTCGCTGATTCGTCGCAGTGGGTTGCCGACGATTACGATCATATGGAAAACAGTTGTTACTTTCATTCCATACCATATTGGTGCAGTTTGCTTCTATTTGCCAAAACACCGCACTTACTAACTAATGTTGTTGCTAGTAGTGAAAGCTATTGCGAAATAATTTGCACGTTAGAATTTACGTCGTTTTTAAAGGGCTTTTTTATTAGGGATCAAGACCCCAAATGATAGGCCTTACTCAACAGCCGTTTTCTCTGGATTTACGCGTTTTTTAGAAAAACCCGCGAGGAAAATTTAACCATATTAGTACAGAGTTGAAAAATACAATTTTTTTGTGAATTTACCTAATAGTCGCGTGCACGACTCGCTTTTTGAGAGGGGAACTTTCTCCCGTCAATTGTTTTGCTTGCGTGACGTCATGGTCACATCTGATTGGCTAACGTGCAAATGTAAACATCCGGTTCGGCTCTATTGAAAGATTATTTGCCCTTGTTGCAGGGACCTTTAGCAGACAGGACGGCAACGCCAGCCAGAACGTCATCTTGTATGATGCAAACTGAGTACAGTTTCCCACTTTACCTTCCCACGTTACCTTCACCTTCACATGTTCTAAAATAAGACGAGACAAAATCTCCTTCTTCATCTAAATACTTCGCAACGCTCTGCTTCCTTGATAATTAACATTTAAAATTACTGAGTTTCACTTTGAAGATCCAGATCTGAAGAGCAGCACTTTATAAAAAGGATTTCCAAGTTGTGCAACTGAAAAGGACAACTTCACAGACTCTCAAGGGAAGCAAACTCGAACGGAAAACAAAGAGTCTTTTCAAACCAAAGTTCGGAAACAAAGGGCAAAATTGCGTTGTCGTTGCAGTCCCTGTCCTAGTTGCTAAACGTCCCTAGTAGCTGCATGCAGGCTAATCAACATAGCCACCGAAAGACAAACGTCCTCAGTCACTAATGCCATAATAGTCTCAGCAATATTGTGGGGTTCACCTCACGAAAGACTACAAGCCAATTTTAGCAACATGTAGGGTTCGGTTGACACATCTAGAGAGACAATGACGGTTGACACGTGCGGCTGCTGTGGCGAGAACATTGATTGTTTGTCGCGCCTAACTTGAGACTCTCACGCTACTATTTGATTTTAAGAAAACATGAAATTCAGTGTCAGCTCTTCAACATAACAGTATGGGCATTTTATAAGATTCACTCAATAAACTGTAGATCATTCTTCAGAAGGACTAGGCCCATGTGCCTAGGCCCGTATCCAAGCTCGAGATGCCGATGGGTGAACCAGAGTATGTTACAATGGACATGGTGAAAACGCTGCTTCAAAATCAAGCGGATGCATTCAACTCATCATTCAAACTATTGATTCAAGATTTGAAAGAAGATATGAAAAGTATACGTAAAGAAATTACAGATGTGCAGGTGAGCCTCCAATTTTCTCAAGCCAAAATGGAGGCCAACGAGAAGAAGATACAACTCGTCGAAAACAGTATCGCCATGCACAGTGAGAATCTGCATGATATCAATGATCATGCGGACCAAGTCGAGTCGCAGCTGGAGTATCTGGAAAATCAAAGCCGACGTAGCAATGTCAGAATCACTGGTGTTACCGAAAACAAGGATTCTGAGAAATCATGGGATGACACTGAGAAGGTCGTGAAGAAAATTATCAAGGAAAAATTGAACATTACTGAGGATATTGAAATTGAACGATGTCATAGAGTAAATCGGCGCAACAACAGCTATCGTAAGCCAAACCAAGTAGACCAGCCTAGGCCTATCGTAGCCAAATTCTCCAAATGGAAGGACAAGGAACGAGTTCTCAGCACGGCGAGGCAATTAAGGCCAGAAGGTGTCCGATTTTTAGCTGATTTGTCACGACGCACTCTGGACAAGCGAGAAGCTCAAGTCCCCATGCTGCTGGATGCAAGAAAGAAAGGCAAAGTGGCATATTTTGTACTTGACAAACTGGTAATAAAGGATAAGCCATTTAATCAATCCAGACCACCAAGTAGACCGGCTTCACAAGGGGAACGCTCTACAAATGACAATAGTGATCATGAAGTATCCTTTGGTTAAAATGCTGAACCTAACTGTTGTGTTGCTTACAGTATTTGCTGATCTTTTAAAGAAAGATCTAATTTGTTGTTATTACTTCATTAATAACATTTTTTTCATCAGTTAAGATGCCGGAAAATCCAACTCCATGTGGCATTTGCTGCAAAAACATATCAAATCACTGCAAATCAGTTTTTTGTAACCACTGCAACTTTTGGGTCCACATAAAGTGCAATAACATTTCTGTTTCTGAATATGTACAGCTTCAAAATGAGCCTGATGATGTTCCTTGGTTTTGCAAAAAATGTACAATGGATATGTTTCCCTTTGGTTTATTAACAAATGAAGAATTTTTGGGTCTTTGTGATTTTGACCTTCCCTCATTCATCGATTCCGCACCATCATTTGAAATTACCTCTAACCTTACCAACTTGCCAAATCTTAGTGATTATGATATTGATGAACACATGCCTCAGAATATTGACTCTCGCTACTTTACTTTACCTGAACTTTCCTCCTTACAGTTATCTTCAAGTGACTTTTCTATTCTTCACACAAATATTAGAAGCTTATCCCTTCATCATGATGAATTAGTATCTTTATCAGCTCATACTAAATTGAACCTTGATGTGATTGGAGTGTCTGAAATTTGGCATTCCAATGATAATCCCATATCATCAAATGTTGATATCCCAGGCTATACATTTTTCAAGACAAAATCAGTCACTCAGAATGGTGGTGTTGGTTTGTATATAAGAGATTCTCTTACTTATAATCCACGGATTGACTTGGATTCTTGTACAGATGATTTTGAAGCTGTATGGGTTGAGATTGAAAACAAAAATGACAAAAACTTCCTTATTTGCTGTGTTTACAGACATCCTAGTTCAGATATTGATAACTTAACATCTTACTTCCAGAATCATCTTTCAAAATTATCATCAAATAAACTCTTGTTCATTATGGGTGATTTTAATGTGAATCTTTTGGACTTTTCCTCTCACACACCAACAAGTGACTTTGTTAATAGTTTTTTTTTCACACAGCCTTCTTCCCTGCATTCACCATCCAACTAGAGTTTCTGAACATAGAGCTTCAATCATTGATAACATTTATACTAATGCTACCAATGCTAACATAGTAAGTGGCAATATTTTGATGCAAATTACTGATCATTTCCCTCAGTTTATGATTTTGAAAAATACCCACGTTAGCCATAATAACTCTGAATCATTCAAATATGATTACTCTAGATTTAAGGAAGATAAATTTCTGGACGATTTCAATCAGATTGATTTTACTTATTTAGAAAATAGTGACTTGGATGTGAACAATAAATTTGACAGGTTTTTGAAAGATCTTAATACTTTAACAAATCAGCATGCGCCAATCAAGAGGCGGAGTAGGAAGGAAATGAAGCTGAAAGATAAGCCATGGATTAATAATAGAATTCTAAAGATGATGAGAATCCGTGACAGAATTTTACAGAAAATGAAAAAACAGCAGACTCCTGATAACGTCAAGCTGTATAAGAAGTTCAGAAACCGTGTGTCCAATGAATTAAAAGAAAGCAAAGCACGGTATTTTCATACTTATTTTTCAACCAATAGTCAAAATATGAAAAAACTGTGGTCAGGTATCAAGACAATAATTTCTCATAAGACTTCCACTTCTTCTTCAATCAACAAAATCAAAGACAAAGATGGCAATGTAACATCAGACCCCTCTAAAATGTCAAATATCTTTAATGACTTTTATATCAATGTTGCTGATGGTATAACAAAGACAATCCCATTAACTCCAAAATCTCCTCTTGATTATTTATCTGATAGAACGCGCAATTCATTTTTCCTTGCTCCAGTTACTCTGATAGAAGTTAATGATTTAATCAATATTTTAAATCCTTCCAAATCTGTAGGTCCTAATAGTATACCAATAAAATTACTTAAAATTATTGGACACTCCGTTTCACCACTTCTTGCTCTTCTTGTTAATGAGTCTTTCCAGTCTGGTATTTTCCCAGATAAACTTAAAATTGCTAAAGTTATTTCTCTTTTCAAAAAAGGAAATCCTGAACTTCCATCAAACTACAGGCCAATTTCTCTTTTACCTGTTTTCAGCAAGATATTTGAGAATCTTATGTACAGGCGACTTTATAAATTCCTTGAAATTCATAAAGTTCTTTACTCACTTCAATTTGGATTTCAAGAAAACCATTCAATTGATCATGCCCTTGTGAGTTTGACAGAAGCTATAAGAAATACACTGGATAACAAAAGACTTGGTTGTGGTATTTTCATTGATTTACAAAAGGCTTTTGATACAGTTAATCATAGAATTTTGCTATCAAAAATGGAACATTATGGTATCCGTGGATGTGCCCTTGAGTGGATTAAATCATATCTAAGTAATAGAAAGCAATATGTTTCTGTTAATGGAAGTAACTCTAACTTACTTCCAATTACTTGTGGTGTACCACAAGGTTCTGTACTGGGCCCATTACTTTTCCTTATCTATATCAATGATCTACCAAATGCTTCTAAGAAACTTACCTTTTATCTCTTTGCTGATGATACAAACATCTACTATGAATCCAAAGATTTATCCGATTTGATTAGAATTGTCAACAAAGAGCTGAGACTTGTAAAGAAATGGCTTGATTCTAATAAACTATCGTTAAATATTGATAAAACAAACTATATCATCTTTCATTCTTCTTCTATCAATGTTTCTTCTGGTTCTGATATCAGAATAGGGAAGAAACATATCAAAAGAGTAAAGTTTGTTAAGTTCTTAGGTCTCCTCCTGGATGAGCATCTAAGCTGGAAATACCATCTCAGTGAACTCTCTAAAAAATTGGCTAGAACATGTGGAATGTTTTTCAAAATTAGGAACTTACTTCCCTTAGATGTTTTAATTTGCTTGTACAATGCTTTGTTTTTGTCCTTCTTACAATATGGTCTTATTGTTTGGGGTCAAACATATGCATCATATGTTGACCCAATCTTCAAATTACAGAAAAAAGCAGTCAGAGCTATCTCATTTCAGCCTCGCATGTCTCCCTCTCTTCCAATCTTCAATGATTTTAAGCTCCTGAAACTTTCTGAGATCTTTGAACTGCGACTCCTAACTTTTGTTTTTGATTCTGTTAATAAAACTTCACCTAGCTGCTTTCATGACTTTTTCCTATTCTGCTCATCTGTTCATCAGTACTCCACAAGACAGGCCAGTCAAGGTGATCTATATATGTCTAAAAAAAACAGCCTTCAGTATGGTCTGAAGTCTATTAGATATCTTGGTGCTAAGCTTTGGAATACATTACCCATGGAACTCCGAAATGCTCCATCAAAAGTATTGTTCAAAACAAGACTGAAAATTCATTTATTGAACAAGGTTGACAGTTGAATTTGAGCCATTTTTGTACTGCACAATTATTTAAACTAACAAAATTTATCTGATTATATCTTAGGATAGGGGGGGCTCTCTCCTCGATTAGTTTACCTATTGAGAGAGCTCCTCCTTTAAGTAATTCCCTGCATACAATTTATTTAGCCCCCCTTTGTATCTTTTCTTAGTGTCGTATTAATTTTTGTATCAATGTATTAATTTTCTGTGTAAAATTTTATATACCTAGTCTTTGTAGTTAAGTTATTTGTTTGTATTGTTGGGATTATAAATTGTATGTAGTGAATTTAAATATGATGATGAAACTGATGATGATGATGAAACTCGGTAAATACAGGCAGCAGTGGTAAAACTTTAATTATACAAATTCTATTAATTCTTACCTCTTGTCTCAAGTTACTCGGGGACGGAAAGTCGACTTGCAGGATAGTCTTGAGATTTGCCAGAGTCGATTGGCTTGCGTCCCTAAAAATAACAAACCATTAATACAAAATGATGTCGCAAGAAAGATACGCGAAGTATGAAACTTCGAATTCATTCTAGAAACGTAAATTTGTTTAGCACCGATCTTAGATCAATAACTCATTAAATTACCAGTTTTGAGTCAATGAAAACACCCCCCCCCCCGTTTGCAATGCCACTGCTTTTGTTCTGATATTATGAGAAATCTTCTCATGGAAGTCCATTCAAGAAACATTCAGGACCAAATATTCTGCCTTCAAGCAATTTTAACGTGCTTTACCAGGCGTTATTCTTTGAAGGATAAAATTGTCATCCATTGGACCACAATAAAATCGCCCACCCAACAGGACAACACGTGCTAATGCATGTCAAAATCATAACATAAGGCAGAACTATCAGGAGAATGTTGTCGCAATTTTGAGCCTGCTTTGAAGAGGCATTCTCGAAAATGTCCCTCACAATTTCAAAACGAAATGACAAATTATATAAAGTTAAAGACCCATTGCTAACTGTGATCCTTCTTGGCGCCAAAGTCGACTTTCGTCTTATCTGAAAGTCCTTTTTGCCATAAATTGTCTTTGCCTTGCTTCTCATTCGGCGCACAAAGGATCATGGTTAGCAATGGGTCTTTAACTTTTAAAACCTATTTGAACGCATCAAAAAAGATATTTACTGGCCTTTCGAACGGGAATTGTTTGTCTTTTCACCCCATCAAATTTCTGGGGCCGAGATCGAGTGGCAAACGTTTATCAAATTGATTCTCAAATTTAAAAAAATTCTGAAGAATTTTCAAAAATCATTCAATTTTTGAAGGAATTCTTGAGTCAAATAAGAAAGACACATATCCCAGAATTTTAAAAGAAGAATTGAGAAGAAATTAAAAATAATCATAATTATTCTCTCAAGGCCAAAAAGTATGATAATGTACGCAGGTTTGGTATCGTTGAGTTCATATGAAAATTAACAGTTTAGGTGAATCACAACAAGTTCTGACATGTATAGCAAGACAATATTGCTGCTTTGTGAATCAAACAGTATAAATTTGACTTGATGAAACATAAGCGGGCATTATAATCATGCTATCTAATAAAGGCTGCATAGAACTTTGCGCTGTAGCATTCTTATGGTTCCATCAAATAAGTTTTGGCATTTTTTTATCCACATCCAGCTAATGAGATTTCCTTCTCCTATTGAGCCTGTTACTGTAAATTCAAAGGGAATTATGAGATAGGAAAGCTCTCTTTAGTAGGTAGGTTATGGAGCGCGAGCGAAGCGAGCGCTTAACTTCGTAATGTTTTATATCGTAAGAAGCAGTTACACAGTTCCCTATAAAACTTTCTATCGGTGGACACAGTTTATCTTCATCGTTCTACATTAATAAATTAAACGTTCTTTCTTCTTCATGTGTCTAAAAAAAGCTGTGGGCGCTCAATTTGCTAAAATAGTTGTCCCCGGATTTCCCAATGTATACAGGATGCATTAGGCAGCGAGGCTTAACTCCTACAATGCTATACTTAGTTAATAAGGGCATCTCTCTTCTAGGTTCTCTTAAAGTTTGCGATATCTACCGACTTCTACTTCTAAATGATGATAAGATAACGTAAATTTCCTTAGTAAAGTTTCCTTTCCTTGATTAATTGATCGTAGGTCCTTCTGAATATGCAAAATCAACAGACTTATCTTCATCTTATTCCTGGTATGAGTGAGTCACTCACAACAGGCAGCCATATCCATAACAATCGTCGACTATGCATATGAGCCTGTTTATTATCATATTCAGAAGCATCCACGGTGAACACATGCGCTAAGCACATTAGCGGAGATCTTCAGAAGGGTGAACATAAGCCATTCTTCAAGGACAGTAGACGACTGAGTGAGTCAGGAAAATTGTGCAAGATTGCAGCTGATGATTCAAAGGGTCGACTTCGGGATTTTTGGTTTCGAAACCGACTTCTAATTAGTGAGGTGAAACAAATTTAAAACGCCATCAAGCCTTGTAGCTCGCAAGATACAGATCAGATTCTCAAAAAATTACTTCTGTTGCAAGGGTGACAGGACAGCTTTGATAGGAAAAATAGCCGGTCAAAATCGGTCACACTTAACTCGATTATCTTATTAAATTGCTTTATTTCAGAATCTTTAAGAATAGTCCTAAAAATATCAATTTCTCAAGACAAACAAAGGCAAAGTCATTCAAGCATAACTTTCATGGCAATGAAAATTACGCATGAATGACCCTGCCCTGGTAGAATAAGAGATTAGCGTTAATTTGTGGAATATTCAATAAAGATACTTATCGATCTATGTTCATTCATCGAGGGGACAGACTACCTTTAAGTTAAACAGTGACAAAATATCCTTCTACAAACAAACTTCTTTTATGTATGTTGCACAATGTTACAATGATAAAAGAATGAATAAAGTATTAGTAATTGCGCTACGAACAGAGCTTTTTAGTATACGACGTTTCGGGCTTAAAGACCCATGACTGACCAGCAGCCTTTGCGGGCCTCGCATGTTCTTCCCCACAGCTTCCATTAATTTCTGTATACAGAAAATAGCTGTGTTTGTAATCTGTTTCAATCTTTGATTAGAATAACTTACATGGACAACAAACTATATCAATGGCTTCTTTAGTCCATAAACAATGCATTTAGGCATGTATTTGTGCTCTGGATAGTCAGGGCTATGCAAATTGGAGGAAATAATTATAGGCCACAGTAGACAGGAAGAAACCCCAGAAAAGGAGAGGAAATTTTGCTTATCTGCAGACAAACAGACATTGGAGACTGAATTACCTTAACGATCAAACATTAATCTCAACAAGGAATAGCATCTAAAAGCCCCAAAATGAAATTGCGAGAAAATATTGCAGGAACTGTACCTCATGTTCTGGACAAGCACAAGCCGGTAGAGGAAGGAGGCTCTGTAAGCCAAAATTTACGGATCTAAGCTTGTCTGTTGGTCTTCTTCGTCGAAAGATCCATAAAACAAAGCCCCATAGTTCTTCCTTCGATGTCCACTCAGAGCTGTACCGATCCTGGAGCGAGATCTAAGAGGTAATACTTGATGTTTTATGCCTTGCATGATAAATAACTGTTTGGCGGTTCGTAGAACAGTAGACTTACTACATCGTCGCAGTTATCAATATTCATAATTCTGTGTGGGTCTCGTTTGATGAATGATAGATTAGGCTAAATGTTATCAGTCTAATAATTTTTGTAAACAAAAACAAAGGCGTACAAAGGCTGCTGGTCAGTCATGGGTCTTTAAACCAATTATCAAGTCAATAACAATGGGTCTAATCATGTTTGATCATGCCCGAAACGTCGTATACCACAAAGCTCTGTTCGTAGCGCAATTACTAATATTTTCTTCGTTTGTTTTACAAAATATCCTTGCCCAAGCAATCAGCTGTGTAGATAATGAGTCTACTATTCTAACCACTTAGGAATTTCTTCTAGGCGTTTTTCAGTTAGTTTCAGTGGAGGACACTTTGCCAAGTATTGGGGAGAACCTATTGCTTCGGTTAAAAAGCCTTGCTTATTTCCGTTGTCTTCATTGTTCTAGCCAACACTGGAGGCGATCGCACCCACTCGCCCCCCCCCCCAAATGTCCGCCACTGGTAAGTCTTCAGTATCTTCATGCTGAATTGTTCGTAAATTTGATGTAGACTTACAACGTGATTCCTTGTATTCGCTCTTTATTTCAAATGTGATAATTCGATGAAAGATTTTAGGTCATTTTTGAATGACTCTGCGAATAAAAAACTTTATCAAGTCGTTTATGACTGAGGAGCTATCCAACTCATCTAAATCAACATAATTTTGTTATCTAAATTGGGCATCTTACCTACACGATCATATCAAGCTTTGTGGGGTTTTGATGGTGGGTAGCTAGACACTGTAGTTATGTTTTAGCACATACGCTGTTGGAGAGAAAAGCTTACATATTTCTACGCAGGATATATGTCTTTAACGCTCTTACGGCAATCAAGCCCAACCAGGGAGCGCCGAGCACAACTGCTGTGTCCAGTCACCCATGGTCTGTTTGGCAGATAGCAATATCGGGCTTTGAAACGTCTAACTTCTTTCACTCACACCGTATTCTTTGTCTGTTTCGAATTAAATGTCAGGCGAAAATGCCCACGAATAACAACAGTTGCAGTGCTTTGAAAAAGCAACCTTGTGTAATCGCAAATCTCAGATGGCAACTAATTTGAGGCAGACGTTAATTCTGATCTCCTTTACTGCTTGAATATATCAAGACTGCTGCAAAGCTAGATACCAAAATCAAACATAGAATATCACCTGGCTTTCAATATTGATGTCAGACACTGTTCACAAGTATAGACCCATTGAATATCACCTGGCTTGCAATGTTGTCAGACACCGTTCACAAGTATAGACCCTTGATGTCAGACACCGTTCACAAGTATAGACCCATAGAATATCACCTGGCTTTCAATATTGATGTCAGACACTGTTCAAAAGTATAGACCCATTGAATATCACCTGGCTTGCAATGTTGTCAGACATGTTCACAAGTATAGACCCTTGATGTCAGACACTGTTCACAAGTATAGACCCATAGAATATCACCTGGCTTTCAATATTGATGTCAGACATTGTTCACAAGTATGGACCCATAGAATATCACCTGGCTTTCAATATTGATGTCAGACACTGTTCACAAGTATAGACCCATTGAATATCACCTGGCTTGCAATGTTGTCAGACATGTTCACAAGTATGGACCCATAGAATATCACTTGGCTTGCAATGTTGTCAAACATGTTCACAAGTATGGACCCATAGAATATCACCTGGATTGCAATGTTGTCAGACATTGTTCACAAGTATGGACCCATAGAATATCACCTGGCTTGCAATGTTGTCAGACATGTTCACAAGTATTTGTTGTAATTGTTGTAATTGTCTTTCAGGCCGTTCGACCCATGGTGATGCTATGAACCTGCCGTCTCCATTCAGCTCTATCTTTAGTGTCTTTGTTGAGCTGATAAACATTTCTTGTTGTTATTGTCTTAATGTTGTCAAACCACTTTGTTGCAGGTCTTCCTCTGCCTCTTTTCCCTTCAATTTTGCCTTGCATTATCAGTTTTTCTAAACTGTTGTCTGCTCTATTTATGTGGCCATAATAGGTCAATTGTCTCTTTCTGATGGTGTTCAATAATGATCTTTCTGTTTTTATTTGGCCTAATACCCATTCATTCGTTCTTCTCGATGTCCACGGCACCCTTAGGAGTCTTCTCCATACCCAAAGTTCAAAGGCTTCAATCTTTTTCATTTCTGCTTTTCTTATTACCCATGTCTCACTTCCATATGTAACAACGGGTAATACCAGTGCTTCGGTTATTCTTATCTTGGTATCTAGTGTGATGTTTTTGTCTTTCATTATCGTTGTCAAATTGGTCATAGCCTTCCTACCAAGCATCAGCCTCCTTCTAGTATAGACCCATAGAATATCACCTGGCTTGCAATGTTGTCAGATACTGTTCACAAATATGGACAGTGGAGAGACGCAAAAGAATTTTTTTCATCCATATAAAACATTATAGTTTACGTCTTACTTTCTACTGTACATATTCTAATTACCATACTAAACAACGAGGATGATACCGTGGGGAGCGAAAGACAATTACTACCCCATGGCCAAAAAAGACATCCAACATTTAACTAACATACAACTACACTACTCACGATTAAAGAATAATAGATACAGGGTGTCCTAGAAAAATTGTGCCCCGTTTGCCTGAAGATTGCGAGAAAACAGCAAAAGATTATCACTAACCTTTTCCATGACGTTGCTCTTCAGATGTTCAATTAAAGTTTGCCACCGTTCCCGTGAAAATCCGTCGAAAAATGATGGAGCTATGACTTTCAGAAGACCAAATCTGCCTGTTGACTGAAACCAGTGGTCGGCCATTTTATCTTACTATTTTGCAAAGATAAACAGCTTCATGGATGAACTGAAATAGCAGCCTTTAATGTCATAGCTCTCATCAAAGTTCCAATAATCATCAGAGAGTTAGACTATTTTTTACCCCACGATCTTTGATAGAATGCAAAAGTGAAGATCAGAATTCCCAAAGAAATAAAAAATCAAAAGCTTCGACAAAAATATATTTCACATTTAATTTGTGGCCATCCCTAGCGCAGCGTATCCCTACTCAGATTTCTCCCTTCATTTGTTACAAGCAATTATTGATTTACTACCGAAGACAAGTAGCGAGAAGGGCGAAAGATTTTTGGAGCTGTATTGTCTCATTTTGAACTGATAGATAAACTAAATAATTGCTGCACTCACCACACCTGCAAACAAAATGTGACTATATTTTTGTCATTGCCTTTCGATTGTTTATTTTATCATGGGATCCTCGTCTTCGTTTTGACATTCAATAAAGGATCGTGGGGTAAGAAATAGCTGAAGTCTCTGATGATTATTGAAACTTTCGCCAGAGCTATGAGATTGGAGGCTACTGTTTCAGCTCATCCATGAAGCTGATTATCGTTGCAAAAATAGTAATACAAAATGGCCGACCGCTGGTTTCAGTCATCAGAGAAATTTGGTCTTCTGAACGTCATAGCTCCATCATTTCTTAACGGATTTTTACGGGGATGGAAGCAAACTTTAATTTACCATCTTGCGAGCAACATCATGCCAAAATATGGTGACGACCTTTTGCTGCTTTGTCGTGGTCTTCAGGCAAACGGGGCACAAATTTTCTGGGATACCCTATACTATACAAGATTCTCTCTGACATTAGATTCAGGTCAGGGTTTCAAAGAAATTAAATTCTTTCACGAGCGCAGCTACTTCGTGAGTTACACTGGGTATGCCCAAGAGTTCCACTTTTGACCAGACATGGTAAATTGTACACAGGCCAATTTTAAAGACCGATGAGGTGGTCTATAGTCAAAATCCCAAAAACCTCATCAAAAAAGGTTTTTTAAAGAATTGCTTACCAGGTATAGTTTCCTTGGTTCCATTTCTCTCGAAGTGGCATTATAACTACAAGACAAAAACATAAAGTTGACGTTTTAGACATTAGATGGTGTTCTGATTTTGAAATATCGAAGGAAGCGACCAAGGCATTAAAGAAAAATGGAAAATTCATTCTAATCTCATTCCACATCTGAAATTTCAAGGTCATTGCAGTATCAGCAGACAAAATTCTTAATGTTTGTGCCACATAAGTCAAAAATGCGTCAGCCCTTCCGAAATGTACGGTCGTTACTTGTTGGGGAGACAAGATAGGCTTTGTAGAAAGAAACTTATGGGCACCCCCGTGCAGTGGGTTAAACCTCATGCACAATAGTAATTTGGGGTTGCTCCATTGTGAATACAAGATAACAATCAACTCCAGATTTGCTGTTGTTTTCGAAAAACTATAGAGCATTATGTGTCCATGAATGTTTTGAAGTATCATATTTTTGAGGTACATATACCGGGTGTCCCAAAAAAAGGTAACAGATTTGATCAAGGCTAGTGTAAAGAATTGAGCTCGAATCAATCGGAAATCATCTTTGAACTATTCCTTGATAGTTTACTTGAAGATAGATACCTTATTTGTTGATATTAGAACATCGAGAGAAGATGTTTTTATCTTGAAAGCACAGATTTGCCTCCATCTCGAAACCAGAGCTTTTAGGTTTTGGCCTAAACTACAAACGGGCTGTCTTGGGGTATCTCCTCAAGGACAGACATAGCGTAGAAATTCTAAACAAGGACCAGTATGCTTAGGTACACATTTGAATGGAAATGTAAAAACTAAAGACTGACAAGCTTATAAATGAATATAATCACCAAGGAATATCTTTCTTCAGTCAAGTTGAATTTACAGAATAGAAACAGTTTAAGCACGAGTGGGCACTTTCAAGGATCTTATCCTTGTAAATTTTTATCCTTTGGGTATACGCGATTGCTTGTTTCGTGATAATTCCAATGATAACAAAAATGCAGTTTACTCAAAGAAGGGAGACTTTTTCACACCCAAGGGAATTATGTCGCTGATGAATAACTTTTATTCGGCAGGTGTAATTCAAAGGTTTTGTTGAATGAAAGGAGATGTCTCTTTGGGGAAAAACTTCGTGAATTTGATTTCAAGTTTGATTTGGATTTCCATTAAGAATTTTTCCGAAGCACGAGGCTTCTTGCTTGTACTTCGCTCTGATTCAGGAGATTCCACAACAAGTGCGTCAACAACTTAGGCCAAAACCCAAAGCTCTGGTTTAGGGGTGGAGGCATATCTTGACTTTCATAATAAAAATTTCTTCTTTCAATGCTCCAATATCAGTAAACAAGGTGTCTATCTTCAAGCTGACTATCGAGGAATAATTTAAAGATTATTTCCGATCGATTCAAGCTAAATCCTTAGCGCTAGCCATGATCAAATCTGTTACCTTTTTTCTGGGACACCCGGTACTTGCGCAGAAAACAAGTGAAATGAATTGAAAGTATGTGAAAGATTTCTTTTATCAAAATAGATAGGTACTTCAAATAAGTAAATAGAAAAGTGAATTTTTTCCGATACCGCACTTTCTTAACTTCATAGTGATCTGAGAGGTGACTTCGTTATAGATGGTTTCTCATAAAAAGATATACAAGTATTACTTGAGTAAACAAATTTCAACTATGAATTGGATTCCAGCTAACTGTTGTTTGTAGTGTACCTTACACACCAAGTTAAACCTAAAAAATGATTCATTCAAATATCTAAATTCAGTAATGAAAGAAAAAATACCATGATCTGCTCCAAGCAATCGGCATTCGGGTAAAGAATTTGGTTTCAATGGATCCAAGGTCACAAGCATTGATGATTTGTTGCCTGAAATCAAAGGAACATTGGGACAACGTGAGTCTACAGTTTGTGATCTCCTCTACTGCAATCAAACAAGTGTTCGTTAAGTTAAGGAAGAGAAAAGGCAAAACAAATGGTTGCTTCAAAAAAACAATACTTCTATCGTTCTCCAGCGATGTCAATATCAAGTAATTTTCCAAAGAGATGGTTCTTCTGTCGTATTAAAATTTTATCACATTTTTAGAAGGTAGGAAGTGCTGTCTTATGAATAGAAAACACTGCAAACACTTTAAAAAACTTAGTAAAAATTTTAATATGATGCTAGAACCCTTTCTTCGAAAAGGTACTTTATTTTTACATTACTAAAGTGCTGTTTTGAAGAACAGACTTGTTTTGCCTTAGCCGTAAATCAGCATTCACTTGTTATACTGACTTAAAACAGCGTCTCAAACTTTAAGTTGGAGCCTTACCTATGCAACTGTGTAAACACCGAGATACTTGAATCTACAGCTTCTCCACAGCAACCATATAAACTGGGTAAAAACTTTCTGGGACACCCTGTATTTGCCAAAGGCATGTATGAAGTAGTATATTTTGCTACATGACCGTCCCTTGCAAGTGTTGGGCAGATTTTGTAATACAATAGAATCAGTTGCTTTGGTTCACACCTCAATTCAAAGCGATTAGCGAATGCAGACAAAAGAAATTCTCTCAACCAGTAATTGAAAACAAACATAGCCACAAAGTTACCCTGAAACCAGTACGGCTAACCCTCGCTTGGTGCAGGCGAGGGGACGTTTTTAAGAGAAGTTATGTGCTTATGACGAGAGAAGAAGGGTAAATCTAAAGTTCTGTCTCGCAGATTTTGTTTATTTGATTCAGGAGCTGAGGAGTAACTGTCTACTTTTGAGCAACAAATATGCAACTATTGTAATGCTCTCTCTCGGCTTCTGAATAACGTAAGCAAAATCCGCCTGACTTTGAAGCTAGAGCAGTCAGGCAGACTAGGTTCGATACCCGGAAGGACCCACTACTTACGCATCATGACAAGGAGTCGTGGAATCGATTAGGTCTGCTCGACTTCTATGATCCCAGTGCTTGGTGGTGAAAAACTTCAACTTCAACTTAACTTCACGTCAGTTTTACTTCAAGTTAGTTCTTTAACTCTAAGAGATATGAATGTATTTTACCTATGGCAATTCTGCGATAACAACAAGAATGTAGTTTGGTTTCTGGTTCAAGAATCCAACAATTTTCATCTATTTCATCCATAATATCCCAGAAGTCCTGATACTTGTTTAGCTCCTGTTAAATGATAAAACAGCTCAGTGAAACTGGCCAGCAAGAAATTCTAAAACAAAGGTAAACCATCTGTGCACCTCAACAGATCAAGCAAATCAAACGTCTTTCCTGTTAGAAACCTAACTGTTAAAAAAGCCAACAGTTGCCCTTATCACCATTAAAGCACATAATTTGCTCTTTGAAGATTGAAAGGGTGCTCAGTTGCATTGTTCTGTGAGGTAAAAATCGCTACCGTTTATTTCCAAGACAGCCTAATACTCAATTCCAAAGGAAACCGTACCACCCTCGCGTACCTCTTTGGCAGTTTTCATTTCCTTCCTTGAAAAAATCAGATGTGCAAGTCAGTCAACTCAAACGAGGCTCATCTACCCTACTGTTTGAGGTGCCTCCTGATTTCATAATGTTTTCTGTAATGTCCCACAAAAGTACTCCCGTTTGAAAAATTGTAATTGCTAGATTATCAATCATATCATAAAATTCGATTTTGAGCTCTTTTATCAATGATCAAAATACATTAAAAGATGATAAAAGTGTTTGTTTTTATAACTTTAAGGGCATGAAGTAACACATCGTAAAAACTCCCTTTTGAGCTATGTGCCCCTCCCCCAACCGACATCAGCAGTCTTGCCTAAGAGCTACAGGGTGTCTCAAAAAAATTGTTCGACATTTGATTAAATGCTTAAAAATAATGATACACTGAATAGATACTTGGTCCAGTAGTCCTTTTGCTGAGATTTTAAATTAATTTTCGACACAAGAATCTTGCAAATCTGCTAAAAAACAATGGAGTTACAAGCCTTTGAAGTTCATGTTTGTGCGAAAGCTGAAACCAGAGGTCTCGAAATGGCGATTTCTGCAAAAATCCCAGAGGCCATCGTTTCCGTTATTTCTCAATTGTTTCAGGGCTAGCTAATTGGGATTTGAGCAGGTCTTCGATAACCTAATTTTCAAGTGTATGACTGCTTTGAGGAAAAAGATTCAGTCTCTCATCGATTATGTTTTGAACCACTGCTTTTGAACACATCCAATGTTAAGCAAATTTTGACAATGATTATAAGAATAAGTGATGAAATTAGAATGATTCGACTATTATTATCAAACACTACTCTTAAAATCAAATTAAACAACGTCAATACGGAACCTTTTGAAAGCAACATTGGCTCACCCCAAGGAGATGCACTGAGTGGTACATTATTTAACATCTATTTTGAACATGCTTTAAGCAATGTAAGATCCTTTTTCAATGTTGACGAAACACTAACTTTCCCACAAGAAGCCATTTATGCCGATGACGCAGACTTTATAACAACTGATAAGCAAAAACAAGAAGATCTGAAATCACACATCAAAGAC
This sequence comes from Aurelia sp. 4 Dawson et al 2005, assembly GCA_964019985.1. Lineage (NCBI taxonomy): Eukaryota > Metazoa > Cnidaria > Scyphozoa > Semaeostomeae > Ulmaridae > Aurelia > Aurelia sp. 4 Dawson et al 2005. The sequence continues at coordinate 9,228,146 of OZ026494.1, read as the reverse complement.
ATATTGTTAGAAGATAATCTGAAAGTCAATGAATCCAAAACAGAAGAGACAACACTTGAAAGGAAAATCAAAGTTCCTTACAGATGCGAAAAGACACAAGGAATCAATCTAAAGATCATAAAACAAGATTGCGAAGAAAGATGGAGGACGGTTAAAAAGTTAGGATCATTGTTGGGAGACGTCGAAGATGTGTCTAGAAGGAAGCAATTGGCAATTGTCGCTATGAACAAATTGAGCAATATTTGGATCAGAAAAGACAAAATAAAGCAAACTCTGAAAGTCAAGTTGTACAAGTCCTTAGTCAAGCCAATTCTTCTCTACAACTCGGGCACTTGGGGATTAACAAAGAAAGAGGAAGAAAGTTTAAACTCTTTTCATAGACAACAGCTAAGGAAGGTACTTAATGTTAAATACCCTGCACACATAAGCAACGAACAAGTGTACAGGCAAACTGGCGAAGATGTCTTATCCCTGGAAATACTACGAAATAGATGGAAATTATTTGGACATGTTTTAAGATCACACCCAGAAACACCAGCCCAAAAAGCAATGAATTACTATTTTGAAAAATCAAATGCAAAGAAGTTTCGCGGAAGACCAGTAATTACATTGCCAGTTTCATTACACAAGGATATAATTATGCTAAAGAAACATAACACGTTCAAAAATAGATACAGCAGCATAACCCAGCTCAAATCGATACATGATCTCAAAAGCTTAAGAACACTAGCGCAAGAGAGACAAACTTGGACAGCACTAGTTAACGACATATATGTTGCTGCTAAAGCAGAAGAGAACTAATTATAGTTTTTTTATGCGGATATAGCTATTATATATATATTATAAGAATAACTTACTTTAGAGGTCCTTTTTGGTTTGCTCTGATCTTAATGAGAGGTATGACATCGTATAACATTCTTCTACTTGCATCTTCGAGCTTTTTTGCATTGCAACTAATCTGGGGGTCTCTGGTTTCAGCTGCCGCACATTTTGATCTTTGAAAGCTCGCAACTCGGTACATTTTCAACCGATTTGCAAGATTCTTGTCTCTAAAATTATTTCATAATCTTAAGGACACAGTTATCGTCCCATGAGCCAGTACAAGTTATCGTTATTTTTCAATATTTAATCAAACGTCGAACAATTTTTTTGAGACACCCTGTATTATATTGAGATTTTTCATGTACAGGGAATCAGACTATTTTAAGCCTAAATTATCAAACAGTCTTGAATAGGCATGAGGTGAGGCCGTGAAAATATATGAAGAAGACTTCAATCTTGCTTATCAAAAGCTATACGTGTTGACTTGTTTAACACGCCCGACAACCCCTTTCGAGGGTATTTGAAGCCTCGTTATGGTTTCCTATAGAAATGTAAAGGAAAATGACCGGAAGTCAAATTTTCATCCATATTTGAAAGCTCGCAGTGTCAATTCCTTGCCAGCTATATCCACCCTTTTGATTTCAAAGTATGCTTTATTTATTCAAGAAATTATTAAAACTAAACTAAGCTTGATTTGACCTCCCAAATGGAGTAATCCCAATTTGTTTGACGATGTGGTCATTTTCTGAACGGTTGCTTTCCCATATTTGGCAATCTATTGTTCCCTGAAAGGAAATTTGTCATCGAGGTCTCACCCAGATTTGTCTTTTGAAAAGAAAATTAGCCTGATACACAGCCCAATTAAAAGAAAATTGGAAAGTTGAAGAGTTCAGAGAACATCAGAACAAAATCCTTGAAAACAAACCAGAACAAACTGCTCGTAGATCTTTGTGAGAGATACATCCTATGATGTAAAAATGGATAACCATTTCAAACTAAAGCAAAAATTTGAATTTGAAGACAATAATGATAACAAGAAATCAAGGATAGATCTGATGGAAACAGCCATGGGTGCAAACTATAGTCAAGGAAAACCCACGGCTCCGTGGCTGTGACCTGAAGGAAGGTTGTGCTTTTTACTGTCATATTTGACAAAGGATTGGTAAGTTTCGTAAGAAATGAAGAAAAACGTTGCGTTATTTTGGTACATTTAAAAGACAGTACAGCTATAAGCAACAAAGTGACTTGGGAAAACCTTGTTATCTTGAATTTATGACTAAGGACTTTTGACCTTTGCGTATCATCTTAATTCTGCATGCACATAAAGATCAAAAGCTGCTATTTCACGAGATTTTTGGTCTTATGCATATGAGATGTCTGATTTTTCGACTGAAGGCGAAATTGGCAGCTGCACTCATATCTCTGATTTGCAGCTAAAACAGCATCAAAGATCATTTGGGGTCACGAAGAAATCAATATTCAGGTATTCCAATGATTGCTTAGCTCAGGAAGGACTTTGTAATCTTCCATAAGGATTTTATGTTTTGTCACGTGGAAGCTGCAAATACGATTTTTTCGTTCATAGCTTTTGCGAAAATGAAGTTAGCCTCGTGCTCTGTAATTTTGTACATCCTGAAGATGAAGGACAGCTTGCTTCAAAACGTACATACATAATTGCTCAATCAAAATAAACTGGAATTGTCATACATATTAAAGTCTTATCAAGGGTGTTAGGACACGGATGTTTTGATTGGTTATTTATTTTACCTTGTTTTGATCCTTGTGTCTTGTATTGTTGTCTTGTTTAGTCTTCAACTGAGCGTGGCTAGGCCCAACCGCTCTCAAGTTGTTCGAATAGAACTCCCTTGTATTTCTGTGTCTTAGTGCGCCTTCGCACAAGAATGGTTTTCAAGCCCGCAAAGCCAAAATTTTAAAAACCATTCTTGTGCGAAGGCGCAAAACGACAGAGAAATACAAGGGAGCTCTATTCAAACAACTTGAGAGCGGTTGGGCCTAACTACGCTCAGTTGAAGACTAAACAGAACAGGAAACGAGACAACAAAACAAGACACAAGGATCAAAACAAGGTAAAATAAATAACCAATCAAAACATCCGTGTCCTAACACCCTTGGTCTTACTGTCGTACTGTCGTTGGCTGCCAATAATTCATTCGTTTGGTTTTTGTGCAGAGGAAGGTCATCCACTGAGCCTTAGCTATTCTAAAGAAGAATCTGAATCGAACGATATTTTGATACATTTTGTAGAATTTTCGAATGTACACAATAGTGATAGAATTTCAAACGTCACTCAATCGAACCTTGCACATGAAAATGTACAAAAATCGCTCTGCAAAAAGAACGGGTTTCATGACCGTCTCTTTTGATGATCAAAAGGAACTGATAAAAGAGAGGTTATGACTATATTTATAGCGACGGTAAAACTTTAAATGGATTTGTCAAATGATTAATCTTCTTTTCAAAACACGGAATTGTCAATAATATGGGAAATTGAAGAAATGAAAATAACGCTTCATGGGCTTGCTCCGGAGTACATGCGCAATCTATTAGCTGGAAACTCTGCTTGTAACTTTCGTAGCCTTCGAAGTACGGCAACTGACTTGAGGCTACCAAGGAAAACATCTGCAAGTGGGTAGAAATGTTTTACTTTTCGCGCTGCTAAACTTTGGAATAGCCTGGCAGCTGAGCCCAAAAAGGCATGCTCTATTGATATTTCTAAACGTATTTTATGATAGACTGGGGTTTTCCGGCAGCCGGGTGGCTAGCGCGCTCGTTATTAGTGTCAGCTGGGTAGGAACGGAGATTTTTTTTCGAGTTTTCGTCGTCGGGGCGGCCGGGATCGGGCGTGAGGGCGAAAGTTGGGCGGGTTGCTCGATCGTTGAGGAATTTCAAAATTCCTAGTTCATTTGTTTTCAGGTACTTTTCTTTTATTAGGATTTTTGGTTAGCTGTATATATTCATTGTAATTAGTTTTTAGCTGTTTTTTCTAACTTGCTTAGATTTATAAGTTTTTATATGAAGGGCCCATTGTAAATCAACCAGTTATTCTATTTCTATTTCTATTTCTAATTCTTTATACACCGAGACCCTTCAGCAACAAATAACTTTAGCAAAAAAACATAAATCTAATTACAATCATTTTTAAAACAGAAAACAAACTACTGCTGATCTTCCAGGGGGCCGTGTTTGTATTGGTTTTCAGCTCATCAAATGACTTTTTAACTGTTTTTTATATTGATACAAGGTAGGGAGCTCCCTAATATTCATAGGAATCTCGTTCCAAGCCTTTAGAGCTGTGTAAGAAAATCTCTTTTTAGAATATTCCAGATTATACTTTGGGATTTGAAGGTTTTCACAAAATCTAGTATTATAGTTAGAGTAATGAGATCTTCGTTGAAATTTATTCCAAAGGTTTTCTGGACATAGCCTGTCCATGATCTTATATGTCATGACTGATCGATCGAACGTAATGAGTTGTTTAACTTGTAAAAAATTCTTCGACCAGTCATCCTTTATCCTGGCAGTGTCAATTATCGAAATGGCCCTGCCTTGAAAACGCTGTAATGATTCCATTTTGGAGTTGGATACACTACCCCATATAACATCAGCGTATCTTATATGATTCTCTACGAGCGCACGATAGACATTGCTTAATTGAGATTGCGAAACAATGTTTTTTAGGGTTTTTAAAGAAGCAAGGCCCCCGCGTACTTTCGCTTTGATAGCTTTAAATTGGTCCTCCCAATTGAGTCCTTGATCGATAATTACCCCCAATGATTTCGTTTTCTTCACTCGTTTTATTTCTGAGCCATTTAATTTTAGTTTTTCTTGCTCGGTTATCTTATTAGTTCTATTTGGGTGGCCCATAAACATATATTCTGTTTTTTGTGGATTAGCACTTAATTTATTTAGTCGCATCCACTCAGAAATATTACTTAATTCATCTTGGGCTTTGCGAACCAACTCATCGACACTTGAAGATGCCAACGATACTTGAGTATCATCAGCATACATGCCAGCCTTAGATGCTTTCAAACATTTTTCAAAGTCATTTAGATACACTATGAACAGAAGAGGGCCCAAACAGGATCCTTGAGGAATCCCGCATGTGACAGTCTTAGTCCTAGACTCATAGCAGTTAAGCTTGCAGTATTGTTGTCTGCCTTCCAGATATGATCTGAACCAGTTACCGGCTAATTCTCGGATTCCTTACGCTTCTAATTTTTCAAGCAAGATCTCATGGTTAACGGTGTCGAACGCTTTTTTCAGATCAAGGAATATTGCCAAATTAACCTTCCTGTGATCAATATTTTCATACCAAAACTCCGTACTGTCAATTAAAGATGTTACCGTTGAGCAGAGTTTCTGAAAAGCGGATTGGCTAATCGTCAAGATGCCACGTGATCTTAGGTAATCATACATCTGGTCATGCATGATTCTTTCCAGAATTCTAGAAAAAACGGAGATGACTGATATAGGTCTATAATTATTTGCATCACTTCTCGAGCCCGATTTGAAGATGGGAGTGACTCTCGCCAATTTCCAGATATCAGGAAAAATGCCATGCCGTAAGGAGGAGTTAAAAATCATCGCTAACGGCTTACATGTAACCTCTCCAGCATCCTTTATTAGCATAGTCGGAATCTTGTCGGGTCCTGGTGCCTTCCCATTTTTTAACTGCTTGATGGAGTTAAGTACGAAGATGTCGCTAACAAGATTAAAGTTCATGACACTAGATTGCTTAACTACGTATTTTAGGGGATCATCATTCGTCCGTTGTTCGATTTTACCTGCAAGTGTTGGGCCTACTGTGACAAAATGATGATTTAGTGCCTCTGCTATGTCTGCTTCGTTCGTAATTCTATTGCCCTCAACATCTAAACATGAGGTTGTTATTGATTGTGAAGATTTATCTAACACTTTGTTAATGGTCTTCCACATCTTCTTTGGGTTATCTTTATTTTCTACTATTAACCCGCGATAATGTGTTTCCATAGCAACTTTTATCTCTTTTGTTACCTTGTTTCTAAGCTGCTTGTATACTGACCACTTCTCAGGAGATTTTTGGGCAATGCTCTTTGCCAAATCCCTTTCCTTCATCAAGTTTCTTATGGACTGATTGAGCCAGGGTGCATTTTCACTACGGACCCTTCTTTTTTTCAATGGAGCATGTATGTCTAAGATTGACTCAAAAATCTCCTGAAAAGTGGATGCCATTAAATTAGGATTTTCTGCGAGAGGAGAAAGGATGGTTGACCAATTTATCTGGCGTAGGTCATTGATGAATGATATTTTATCGTATTTGGTAAGGCTACGAGTCTCAACAATTTTCTTTTTGTTTTTCCTTTTGAGTCTTCATGCATTAACTTTTCTTATCCCATACACCATATAATGATCAACCATCCCAATTCGCAGAACATCAGCTCTTAAAATGCGCTTAGGGCTCGTTGTAGAAAAATGGTCTATAAGCGTTTTCGTGGTTCGTTGCTCTTTCCTTTCATTTCTTGTCACAGCAACTCTGGTATACTTATTAATCATTTGAGAAAATTGAAATTCGGCGTAAATTTGTTTGAGCTTTTTGGCGTTTCCAGTATGATTACTTTTAAAGTCGCAATTGGTATCACCAATCAATATGGTCTCCTTTTCTTCCCTGTCCAGTTCCTTCAAAGTCTCTCTTAGCCTTTCAAAAGAGGCTTCATCAACTCCCGAAGTAGGAGGCCGGTACCAGGCTACAACAAAAAAAGGCTTTCCATGATTCGGTAGAAATTCAAGTGCCAAAAGCTCTAATTCATTGCCTTTGATTCTTACAGCAGGTTCGGGCAAGCTTTCTTTTACGTAAATTGCCACCCCCCCCCCGCCATTAGGGTTACGATCATTTCTGTAAATTCTGTAACCGTTTATGCTGACATCTTGGTCTTTCACTGTTGCGTCCAAACGAGTCTCACTTAGGCCAATTATATCAATTTCATTATCCATGAGAACAATACCTAGTTCATGTTTGTGCTTCAGTTGGTTGAAAGGTCTCCCTCCCTAATAAACTGAAAATGAAAAAAATGAAACAATGAATATAACGCTTATCTTCGTACTCTTTCATTCTCTGTTTCATCAAAATACCACAGTTTCCTGCCAATACTCCAACATCTAGGACGCAGTAAGGGGATCAATCTGCGAAATTATCGCTTATTACCACAATTTTTCAATACCAACCGGGACGCATGTCACCATAAAATAATTTTAACTGTTCTTTGGACAATACTTATCATAAAGCCTTAAGCCAATTGCATTTTAAGCCAACAGCATATCTCAAAGATTGACTGTTTTCATTCCCCTCATTCGGAAACGTGTCGATGGATCCATCTTTTATGAATTGTGTATTCTTGACGCCTTCTCCATTTGGTGCTCCAGTGACAAATAACCTTCCCTTCCACGCAAAGTCTTTCCCTTACTTCTTGAAGCATTTGCCATGCTTGCACTGTCTCCGATGCGCGCTGTTTCGTCGGTCATAATTGTGACGTCACATTTGCCAGTTCAATGTCGCGTTGAAATCGCGAAATCACTCAACTTTGACAACAATTTTCCGTACTTAAACTCGCAATTTCAGTTTCAAACTTTCACAATTTTTTTATGACATTATGATCTTTCTAAAATCATTAAAAGTGAGGTCCAAAATTTGGCTGCATAAGGCCTTTAAACAGGCTTTCTTTCTATTATACAAAAGCAATACGACACTCCCGGGAGTTCCAATTCTAGATATCCAATGGAAACGAAAGGGCTAAAAAACTTTATACAAATCAGTGCTCTCTTAAGCCTGGTTCCATCAAATCGCAAAGTGTCGCAAAACTTCGCAAGTGTCGCAGAGTGTCGCAGAATTTTGGTTCTGCAACAATTTGCGACGAATGGAAACTGCTGTACTAAAATGGTGCGACACTCTGCGACACTCTGCGATCGGTGTCGCAGATCGGTCTGAAAATTTTCTATCTCTGCGACACTTAACGACACTCTGAGACACTTTGCGATCAATGGAAGCACTTGACTTAATATGCTGCGACCAATTGCGATCAAAGAACAACGGAGTCATTTGATATCACTCTAGCTGTGCGCACGTGATATTATTGTCATTGAATCATGACACCAAAATTCTGCAACACTCTGCGACCAATGGAAACGTCCTGTCGCAGAGAATTACAGAATACAGCAAACCAAAATTATGCGACACTCTGCGACACATTGCGACATTCTGCGATTTAATGGAAACCAGACTTTATGCGATTGAGCATCAAAGAAAATATGACTTCACGCAGATACTTACCTGTTTAGTCAATGATGGATGAAACAAGCTGGGGAGATCAGTCTGGACTGATGGCACCTTTGACACATCCTGTTTAAGAACAATAAAAACATGACACTTAAAATGGTTACCAAACCTTCAATATTATGAAGAAGACGGACGCAAAGAAAAAGACGGATTTATGGCACACTGAGGCCTTTCGAGCCTACGTTCTCATCAGAGTGTGACTTTAGGTTTGCATCACCTGAGTGTGCCAAAAATCCGTCTTTTTCTTTGTGTCTGCCTTCTTCATAAAAACAATATATGGTCAGAACAGGGCGACACTACTGGTGAGTCAAAAAAAGGTCCGACATTTGAGCGGCTTCTGCTCCCTGAGTATATAAGCAGTGATATTTCGCAATATCTGATTGAATAGCTTGATATTTGATATACTTGATATTTGATTTTTTTAAGGAGGGTTGCCCTTCAACAGAGTTGATTTACAAGAGGCCCTCTACTTAAAAAATTACTTACAATATACAATATACAATTACCGAATAAAAAGCCAAAATTACAATATAAAAACCATAATATAAAAACCCAATACAAAATTTACAAAATCTAGTACAAAAGAAAAAGAGAAAGTCCTAAATAGATCTTTTAAAACTATTCAAGGAAGTTGCCTGCTTGGTATCGGCAGGAAGGTCATTCCAAGCTTTTGCTCCTCGATAGGAAAAACATTTTTGTCTATTACTTGACTTTTTCATGGGTAGTCTTAAATCTGTCTCTGAATTGCGCAAGACATAGGAAGAGCACTTTGAGTTTCGGCTGAAAAGGTCACACAAGTATTGGGGAGCCAGTTCATGCAGGGACTTGAAGACCATTGTTTTAGATTCACTAGCGACGAGTTGTTCAATGGTCTTCCAGCCCAGCTTGTCGATGAGTGGTCTGCTTGGGGTGTCAAAGTTGCTGTTGGTTATAATTCTAGTAGCTCGGTTTTGAAGTTTTTGCAACTGATTAAGCTCAGTCGAACCGGCGCAACCCCAAACAGAGCAACAATATCTAAAGTGTGGCTCTACAATACCTGTGTAAAGAGTCTTCAAAGTTTCCTGTCCTAGGAACGTCTTGGCATGTTTTAAAAAGCCAATAGCTCTTGAAACTTTGGTAGAGACAGTTTTAATGTGTTCCTTCCAGTTAAGAGAGTTGTCGATCTGCACACCAAGGTATTTTGTTTTTTGGATTATTTCGAGGCCATTGTCGCGAATTTTCAAATCCAAATCATCGTTTCGACTGTTGAGGATATTGTGCTTTTGCTTGGTGGCAACAAGCATGGAATTTGTTTTAGCAACATTTAAGGAGAGTTTGTTGCCTTGAAGCCAAATGTCCAGTTGTTTGAGATCGTCGTTAATGGCCTCGTTCAGCTGATCTATATCCGAAGACTGGTAGCACAGACTTGTGTCATCTGCGTACATGGAAACGGTTGAATTTTGGACAGCTTGCGGTAGATCATTGATATAAATAAGGAAAAGGAGGGGACCCAGACATGAGCCTTGGGGAACACCAACATCTTTACCCTCAGTTTTTGATCTGACACCGTTGACCCGACAGAATTGTTTTCGATTGCACAGGTATGATCTAAACCATGCGAGTTCGCGCTGTTGGACACCGTAGTGCACCAACTTCTGGCAAAGAATCTCATGGTCAACAGTGTCAAAAGCTTTTTTAAGATCAATGAAAACTAGGCCAACAAGCCTACCAAGATCCAGCCCATTGTACCAGTCATCTGTATTTTTAAGTAGGTGGGTTACAGTAGAATGGAGGAGTAAGTAGGCAGATTGCCCAGATGCAAACAAACCATTATCTTCCATATGCTTGTACACCTGATTGGTTACAAGTTTTTCAAAGAGCCTTGAAATGACAGGTAAGACTGATATGGGGCGATAGTTTGACTTATCAGCCCTATCTCCATTTTTGTAAATAGGAGTAACCCTAGCAATTTTCCATGAATCTGGAACATACTTGTTTCAATTGATGTATTAAACATGAATGCCAGGGAATTTTCAATGAAGGGTAAACCAAGCTTCAAGAAGTAGCTGGAGATATTGTCAATTCCAAAGCTCTTTCCTGTTTTAACCTTGGCAAATGCATCTCTGATTTCCTGTACCTCGATAGTCCTGAAGTGGAACTTTGCTTTAGTTTTATTCATTTCAAAGTCATCTGATAGGAGGGGATTTGCAACTGGACTGATTTTATATGCTAGATCCTTACCTACTGAGCAGAAGTAACTGTTCATTGCGTCAGAAATGTCTTTTCTGTGAACAGTTTCTGAACCAGACTCCTTAAGACTATCAATGTTACTTGACTTCGACCTTTTATTGAGAAGTTCATTGATTGTTTTCCATGATTCTTTCATGTTACCCTTGCATGCAGATATCTTATTATTGTAGTACGCCTTCTTTTGCTGGGTATTAAGAGCACTGACCTTATTGCGAACATGTCTATATGAGTCCAACAGTGGTGCAGACTTACTCTTGATAGCAGATTTTTTTAGTTTATCTCTTATCCGCATAAGATCCCTTAGGTCTCTATCAATCCAAGGACAGTACTTTTCTGAGACACGCATTTCGCATAGTGGGGCATGCTTGTCAATGATAAGAGAGAATATGCTAGTCCAATGGTTGACAAGCACATTGATATCATCAGTTTCGGTAAGCATTTGTTCCCAGTTTATGCCAGCAACATCAGACAGGAATGCCTGCTCATTAAAATTTTTTTACGAGTTTTGATCATTTTATGGGCTTATTATCACCAGATCATTTTATAGCTAACATGCTAGATCATTTGTAGAAATTTTCTTCGCTGAAATCAGTATCTCCGTTCAGATTCTGTAAGATATTTCTAAAGTTTCCTTCGAGAAATGTCGAAGCACGTATCAGAATTACAAGCAAGCTTACATTATACGATTCCTTCACAGCGAAGAGTTCAGTGCGCTTTAGAATGTGCTATGCTCTGGGGGGACTGTAACAGTCTACTCCCTAGTATGGAGAACTTATTCAGGTGGATTCCATTGTCCCAAGGGGACAAAATACATGAACACCTAAGTATCGCTATTGCTAGGATGGAGAACGAAGGGAAAACTCGTTTTTGCAGGTTTTCGCAAGGGGCTTTCTACAGAAAATCAACTCAAACTCAAACGCTGTGATATTGGAAATTCGATAGCTGATAATAAAATTCGATATTCGATAACGAAATTCGACACTCAACCGTCGATAAAAGGAAACTGACAAGCAAACTGCCCTTGCGTTATCCCCCGTGACCACAGCATATGCTCTGATAGTTGGTAAATCGACGCTTTGACGCCTGCGTTTTCGAAAAGCTAGGTTTTGACCCGTCCACAAAACAACAGGAAAGCAGCATTTTCTAAAAGAACCACTCTGGAGAGTGTTTCGAAACGCTTCGTTTACGGTTACTGACAACGCCATCTACGTGTTGACTCAAACTCAAAACGGACCAAAAGTCATTAAAGGCAAAAAACGGACAAAAAGATAATGCGTGCATAAATCTGTACATTCCATGTGAAATATGTTTATAGCATCGCAGTCTTGCAGATGAACAAAATTGATCTCCTGCTTTGACTAATGTTGAATGGTTTTGATCTGTCTGGATTCACTAGTCCTTAATTCTGACTGTTGGCAAATTTTTTAATAAATAACAAAATATTAAAACGTAGGCTAATCATTGATAATTAACGATTTATTAAGGCCTTTCAATGATTTCCGCATATTCTAAACTATATCTTGCCCATTCACTTCATCTGGACCATCCAGTGCAAAAATAAGAATATTGTAATACGAATGCGAATGCCTCTAAAAATTATACCTTGTTGTCAAATTTTAGATAGATTGTGTGTTTTCTTCCGGCAGCATCCCTGAAAAGAAACAGTAAGGGTGACAAACTGGTAGTTGTTGTTGCTCAATTATTGTAATTCGAATTTTACATTGCTAACAATATAAACAATAAATACAAAGCTAACTAATCTAAATCAAATGAAATTAAAATGCTTAAAATAATTCCATTGCTCAATAAAAGTAAAATTATTGCAGGCACAGCATTTGCATTCTGGGCCATTCCATTGCTTTATCATAAGTTTGAACTTCTTCAAATTTTCTGCAGATTTCATTTTGTTTGGAAAACCATTCTATATTTGAGGTCTAACGGACTCAATACTGTTTGAACCAAAATTCACCTGATTTGGTCTTAAATGCTTTAAGTCATAAGGTTTTCTGGAGGAATAATTCGAAGATCTGAATTTGAAGAAATTATTCATGAACGGTGGATTTAGATTATTCATGGTTTTGCAAATTTCAATGCACAGAGTCTTTGGCGCAAGAGTTGCATAGTACATCTTCTTGATTTTAGGAGCAAGTCATTATATGAGCTCTTATGATCATCATAAAGAAAGTAGCAACAACACTCTTATCAAGGTGAATGTGCGAACATTTCTGGAACAATAAGGAGAATCTGTGATTAGCTCATTGCCTGCGGGTTCAAAACCTTCCTTGTTCGCTCAAATTACCCAGAGTTATACTTTAAAGGGTAAGTCCGGGGTTGGTATAACTATTGATTATGCAAGAGATTACACTGTTGTGAATGCTGTGCAGTACGTTTCTCAATTCTTTTCTCTTTTAAGCTGCGAAACTACACATTTCAATTTGCTAAGAAGTGCGAAATGACGTCATTTTCTACGACGTCACTTCATGTTGACATGAACGATGCTGCCAGATGTGTTGATTATGCCATTCACATTCACATAGCCTCCTTATCGCACCTTCACACACTAGTACAAAACTAGGCTTGCCGCGCGGCGCCTGCGGCCCCGCGCTGGCCCGCCGTCGTACCGAGTAATTTCTTAGGGACGAATTTGCTGCGCCTGTTGGCATTTGTGGCTGTTAATTACCTCATGTGGCCAAACTATTGCCATAATGGTTTCGTTAAGGCTCGATCTACGAAATGGCCGTTCAAAAATATGCTCGACAATTGTTCATTCTTCACTCTTGAGGTTCATCACTGCCTTTTCTTCATTCCCTACTCTTTAGTTGTATCCTTAATCTTTCTCGTGTGCACCCACTCTTTAACCCTACCTCATCTTGGAGTTCCTAAGAGGGCAGATTCCACTCTCCTCTATTTCTTTGCTGTAAAAGCATGAGTGATTGGACACCAACTGTGTAGCAGTTTGAAATGCATAACAGAAGGAAGCCACCTTAACTTATTGTTTTTTTGTGTGTTGAACTTATTTTTACTTGCTATACAGCCACCTTTCAATTTCATAATTGTGAAATTTTTCGATAGCGAGCCACCTTAAGTGCAGAGCGACGTTAACCGTAAAGCCTGTAACTAAGTGAAAGGTGGCTGCATACCAAGTGAAAATAAGTTGAAACACAAAAAAAAAACAATATGTTAAGGTGGCTCGCTTCAGTTATGAATTCCAAACTGCTACACACGGGTTGTCCTATCGCTCATGGTAAAAGTTGCTATGATCATCAAACTTTTGATGGAAACAATCAAAATCACTTGATTAAGTCACATTGCTCTATTGTTTCTGTTGCTACGACAATAAGAAGAAATAAGTTATGGTTGCTATCATTACCAGTACCACAATTAAAACAATAAATTGAGCACTTCCTTGAAATTTTTTGTTCCTAATCGAATTGAATATCATTAGATACGTGCTTATGTTCATAATATTTTTTGGCATCAAATATTGCTCAACTGATATTTCTGGGTTCTTAAAAAGGTTATTCTGACCTTAATCTGCATTGTTTCGTGATCTCTCATGTTCATGCACAGGTTTCTAAGTATGCAATACCATAAAAAGGGCTGATATTTTTTGTTTCAATTAAACTGAACTAATATTTTAGGGTTGCTTAAAATTTCTTGAACTGGCTGCCCCCGTATGCGTGTGTGTCGAGTGCCCCCTGGGTATCTGACTGACTTTCTTTGTTCAACCTTTAGTATTCATGTCACACTCAGGGCTTAGATCCATAGATACCGCTTCGAAAGCAATTATCCTAATATATCTGCCGTCCGTTTTAAGCATATTAAGCAGCAAATAAAGAAAAGAATAGCATTGGTAACATATTTTGTTGCTGCTAAACATACCCCCTCCCTCGAATAAGCCCCCAGAATATGACCCATCCAAAGATATCTTTTAGCAAAAATATTTTCTGGGGGCTTTTTCAAGGACTTACTGTAAACTTACTGGTTGCGATAGGGGCTTTGACTCTGTAAAGACCTTGTATACCTTTGGGAAAACCATATATTTCTATGAAAATGTTAACATTGCAGATTAGTCCCAATCGTTGTTCTTCAAAGCATTATGTCATAATGAGGCCCCTAAAGGAGGATGGTTGCTTCATTGCTCCCCTTTTAAAAAGCAGCATGTTCCTTTGCTCCCCTCAAAATTAGCATCGTACTCACAATAATTCCTATGATGCTTCTATTCTTCGTTTAGATTCAAATATTTAAAGCCAAGTCGTCCATTGGTTTCTAAGATGGTTGCTAATTTTGTTTCAGATTTCTCGTGATCTATCAGGCTAGGCAAATCTGTCATTGGACTGTCTTCCTTAAAAACCTCGGGTAATACATAGATTTGATGATTTCTTGCACATTTTTGCACCAGCCTTGAGTGCATTTTTGTGGTGCTGAACAGACTTGTAAGAGCATGTTAGTGAAAGAGGGCATTGATTTGTGTCTTTGGTGCAGCAAAGATTGGGGTCTGGAGAGATGAGCTCGGAAAAGTTTCAAGAGCACGTTCTTTTCTTTGGCGAGGAACGATCCTTTTGTCGCAAGACCCCAGTTTTGTAGGTACTTCAAAAAGTTTCCAAAACATGGCCGTTTTCTCATTACGGCTCACCATTCCCCTCCCTTAAAAATAACTCATTGATTGCATTTGGTTACGTTGGCATTTCAAAATAGACAACCTGTACAATAATTGGAGGGTGCATGGTACTTTAATGGAAAGTATAAAACTTTGAAGTAAGTTCTCGAAAAATCCATGTGCTCTCAAGGGCCCTCAAGGTCCTGCATTTTCTATTCATGCTCCCTGGCTTCCGGCCTTTCTTATACCATGCTCCCTTGCTCCCCAAAACCCTATCAGAGCCTGAATAATGAGCGAAAATAAGATCAGGAACAAAGAGCAAAATTACGGAGACTCAAAAGGACTGGCAGGAAATCACAACTGGAGTGAACAGGAGCCTGAAAAAATCCCTATACACGTCGGCTTTTTTGTATACTTAATATCCATTTTCCACTGTCTTCTTTGAAGAGTTTCTTCTCAACCTCAGGTTTGCACATAGACCTTTCCGCTGATATTTAGGAGGATGAGTGCATCTAAGGTTGGTTCGTAACTTGTAGATATCTTCCAGTGTTTCGCATCACTGCCACTTTCTTGTATTTTTTCTTAGCCAATGATATCTTAGCTGGAACCGATTTCCCGAGATGAAAGATTGCTTTTGTCTCCATTTACCCATATGCTCTTAAGAGAACTTGCTAATTCTAGCCCTCTTGAAGCTCACCTCGGTATGAAACAGAATCCGTGAACCTCTTAAACCTCTAACCGCCTGTCTTGGCTGGAAAAAGAAGCTGCACCAATCCAATAAAAGTGTGAGAACACATGAGCTACTGTCTCTTTTTAGCCCAATGCCCCCAGAGAACCTTTTCCCTCTCACTGTATCTCCGTTGTAGCTCCCTGTGGTAGAACACGTCCATATCGTTCTCGCTCAAATTTCTCGTTTCTAGAAATTCATGAGGAAAGAAAGAAGCTGTCTTGGCTGGAAAAAGAAGCTGCATCAATCTAATAAAAGTGTGAGAACACATGAGCTACTGTCTCTTTTTGGCCCAATGCCCCCAGAAAAACTTTCCCTCTCACTGTATCCCCGTTGTAGCTCCCTGTGGTAGAACACGTCCATATTGTTCTTGCTCAAATTTCTCATTTCCAGGAATTTATGAGGAAAGAAAGCCTTGGATTTTGAGGCGTTTTCAGTTCCATTTCGCTCAGAATTAGCTTCCCCTCTCATTCAAGACTCCCGTTAAAACCTTCCTTTATAACTCCTCTGGAGGTTGGCTGGAAAAACAAAGCGATCTAAGTAAGCCTGGCCTCTCTTTTAGCTTTTTCGTCACATAAGGACTGCAGTACGATAAAGAGCCAACATATTGATAGTCCGGATAAAAATGGATGTACCCCAGCCCCCATATTGCAGACAAAGGAAATAAAACCATTATAGGCCGAATTGGTGCATTCAATTTATATAAATTGCACTATAGCTTTTATCTGACTTCTTTCTACTTTCACTTCCATGTACTTTACAGCTATTCTCTTCTCTTGGTCGCTTTTACTATTCTATGAATTTAGTAGCGTCTCGTTTGTTCTTAACTGTCAACACTTGCAGCAATCTATTGAGTCATATAAGAATGTTACTATTCAAATTAAAAAATTGCCAAAGTTTGCTTGTAAGTATCCATTTTTTTACTTTCTAAAATCACTCTATTGCTATGCTTCTCCTTTCCTCGTTTATTTATTGAATAAAGATCCAAACATTTACAAAGCCTATTCTAAAGACCTTTTCTGGTAACCCTCTCCAATGTCTTCCATATTTTTTGCACCAGCAACCTGAGTAAATCAAAGGCAAATTTCACCTTAATTTTGTTCTACTATCTCATTCCAACGATTCCTGCTCCACACACGCTAGTACTCTTTTCTGAAGTGTTCGTAATTCATTGACATTCATTTTTTACGAAGCAGGCCATGCCATGCCAACGAACCTCTCTATCCAGTTGCAGATTTTCCTTAACTTTCCTCGAAAGATACGACTTTAACCAATTAACAGTTTCCTATGAATGTATCCCCCTTCTGACAAATGGTATCTTTAAGAACGTGCATCTAAAACTTTTGATAAAACGATACCTTGAAACCTGACAATAATGGACGTTATTGAATGAATGGACACTTCATTGTATAAGAAACTCTTTACGAAATTCATGAACCCTTAGATGACCAAAAAATGAGGATCAGAAAATGTTAATTGAGACTTCAAGGTGGAAATAAGAAATCCGTGGAAATCCCCCCTTTTTTGAAGTAAAAATTTCTTTTTGACAGGGCTACCGAGAGGGGACAGGGAACAATTTGCCCCTGGGGGCTCAAGGTCTAGGGGCCCTCGCAATCAAAGACTTTTGACATGTTGACAACAGGAGGTGTTTTGAAATGCATTTTAGCCAACCTAAAGGGTGAAAAATTTGATTGTAGAATTTGTAAATTGTTGGTATAAATTAGTTGTAAATAGTTGGTATTAATTAGTTTCTTACAACTACGTTCCACCAACTTTAAAGGCTGATTACGATTTCATTTCATCTGATTTGATTTGTGATCACAACCGAGCACAACATTTTCTGCTGGCTTCCCTTGCATGGGCCTATTCCACGTTTTTGTTCCCAGGCCTCGAAAATGTCTCGGTGGCTCTGCTTTCTGAGTGGGATTTCACCCTGGTGAAATCCTTATTTAAGTGTGTGACGCAGCCGTCGTACCGAGTAATTGTTTGGGGAGGAAATTGCTGCCTTTTGGCATTTTAGCAGTATAGTAAATCACCTTACAGGAGCAAAGAGACTCTGAGCAATATCCCTTTCCTGGGAACTAATTAACATAATGACCAATGCCTACAGCGTTCATAGGCTCCGCACATCTAACTTTAGTTATTATGTCTACAACGGAAACATGAGGCTGTCTGTAATGACAATTGCAACACGAAAAGAAAAGTGAATATGAGCACGCCTATGTGGGGACTCTCAGAATGAACATGCGAAAAGTTTTGTAATGCAAAACCTACCATAGGTCCTTGAAGAAGCCCCCACCTTCAAAAAGGTGCCCCTCAACTAACCCATATCAAAAAGTGTTTTTTTAAACATGCCCCCAGCTAGAAAGCATCGGCGCGGAAAGCTGCTGTTTGCTAAAATTGTTTCTTAGCTGACTTCTTTAGTATCTTAGTATCTTTGTATCGAAGCACTGGAAAAGCTTCAAAAAGCATCATACAGCTGAGGCACCTAAGGTCTTATCTGGCCCTTTCCCACTCCTTATGGAGAAAATCTAAAAAATGGAATATTTATTGAAGTATCTAGCAGGAAGACAAAGATACATTTAGGAAGTTTCGTGAGCCTTAGTTCTGCAGTATTCAAGTTATCAACCATTTTTGACTTATTATTCCAGCAGGTCCTGTTATCCCGTTCCTCGCCTTACTCTCTTTCTCTAGCCTCCATTTCGCACGGGGAGTCCACCGATCCTTTGACGTTGCCGCTTTGCCCCATTACCCCGCTTTTAGGGTGAATTTGAAAAAACAAAATCTCTATTGCGTTAGGTACGGTGAAGACGAAGATATTTGGAAAGTTTGGCGTGGATTGGTGAAACGGTGCTCGAGTTTTACTTGCAACAAAATTTGCTTCATAAAATATTAATATAGATACAAAATGGCGACGATATCCGGCCTAACTTGCGACGATTAACAAGGGCAGATTCTGTAATAAAATAGCATCAGCTTCTTTGGTTCACACCTCAATTCAAAGCGATCAGCGAGTGCAGACAAAAGAAATTCTCTCAACCGGTAATTCAAAAACAAACATAGCCCCAAAGTTTTCCTGAAAACAGTACGACAAACTCTCACTTGGTGCGGGCGAAGGGAGGTTTTTAGTAGAAGTTATGTGCTAACGAAAGAAGAAAGGTAAATCTGAGGTTCTGTCTGACGGATTTTGTTTACATGATTTAGGAGCTGAATAGTAAGTGTAGTAACTGCTAACATTTGAGTGCTACATATACAAGAATTGTAATGCCTTCTGCTTGGCTTCAGAATCACGTAAACAAAATCCGGCAGACAGAACTTTAGATTTGCCCTTCTTCTTTTGTTATAAGCCCCTAATTTTGTCTTAAAAACCTCCCTTCGGCCGCACCAGGAGGGAGTTCGCCGTGCTGGTTTCAGGGCAACTTTGCGGCTATGTTGTTTTTGAATTACCGGTTAAGAGGATTTCTTTTGTCTGTATTCGCTAATCGCTTTGAATTGAGGTGTGAACCAAATTAACTGATGCTATTGTATTACAAAACTGCCGTCGTTATGACGATTCATTAACCAATCTATGAAAGTTAGAGGCATCAAAATTTGGATAGAACTCATGACTGGTGTTCAGCAGTTGGTAAGGTTCCGTTTTAAGAATAATTTTATCAACCCCGGACTTGTCCTGCAAAGGCATTGAGTCCATATACATACATCAGCGTAAGTCCTCTCCTGGATTTTTGCTGACAAACCACTGACAGCCCTTTGTCATCACACAAAAGTGCTAAGGTTATTATTAGCAGTGGAGACCAAGTGCTTCTTTATCCTTGCATTATCCCCTAGAATTCATTTGGTTTAATTTCAATTGCGATTGAGCGACAAAAGCTGCTTGATTTTTGAAAAGAATTTGACATTGATCATGAGTGCACTATTTACGCGGACTCAATGCCTTCAAAGAAGTTACACAACCTAAACGTCCAAAATTGCATAACTTCCTTCTCTCCCTGATGCAGGCAAATAGTCGCAGATAAACAGCAAATGAAGATGTTTCCTACACGTTTGGACCCTGTCGAACTCGCCAATGCAATCATACTTTTATGCCACCAACGCTTTAAATGAAAAAAGCTGGATTCTGAGCGATGGGTTTCAAATACGTCTAGCCTGGACACATGGAAGAGGCTACAGAAATTTTACGTCACGCGCTAATTGGAGAGGAATTCCTCGTAAAACTTGATCGTATTGGCCAGCTTGTCTGTAGCTTTGCTTACAAAAAACTTGCGCAGCCCCTTTTACATCAAACTTTGCTGATCCTGCT
This sequence comes from Aurelia sp. 4 Dawson et al 2005, assembly GCA_964019985.1. Classification (NCBI taxonomy): domain Eukaryota; kingdom Metazoa; phylum Cnidaria; class Scyphozoa; order Semaeostomeae; family Ulmaridae; genus Aurelia; species Aurelia sp. 4 Dawson et al 2005. Next base: position 9,208,135 of record OZ026494.1, on the reverse strand, counting down.
ATCAATATAACTATTTCTCACTTACTTCGCCACTAATGATAGTGAGTCAAATGTCGGACTGAGGTACATCAATCTGAAAGAAAGAAGAGATCATGAAATTTTCTGATAAAACCAATGTCGTATGGAAGAACGACCAGCAAAAGATGCCTGCAATAGGGATAAATTATTTTAAAGCATGATCTAACAGTAATACTCACTGGCCTCAACGCAATTTTGTCTCCTAGTGACACTTCTAACCTCTCAAGTGAATTGTTTGTTGAACTCATTCAGTATGGCAATGAAAGGTTACCACCGGACGTCAATGAACGACTCATAGGCTGCTCTAAATTCATTCATGCAACTAAGTGCTTTTAGAATTCTGCTGCAAATTCCCAATACATGGACACAACTTGCCCTCGTAATGTAACCTTAGATTTGTATCAGTTGATTTCTTATAAAGTGTACTTTTCTTCTAGTTAGCACTGGAAGGAAAATAAATGCACAAAAGACCAACTTGACGCCTGCTTGCTAATGTTGTTGCATCTTCTTCAATCGTACACTTTAATTTAGTTAATTTCTTTGTGTTTAGGTTCACAATCATATGTCAAATGGCCACAGGGTTGATCTGTATTTCCATTGTCCTTGTGGCATCGTTTTTTGGAATTGTTTTTGTAATCTTTTGTAGTTGTGTAGTCGTGTAGTTATTGTATTTCTATGAGAGTATATGAAAAAAATAATGATAATAATACGGCGTCCTTCCAAAAATCAATCTCACTAAGGAATGGCCAAACTTCGACTATCAAACCTATTATCAACTCTTATACCGGGTGAGTAAAAAAAAGCTTACGCGTCTGGACGGCTGTGGAATAAAGAGTATGTGATCGATATTCAAAACTAAGGTTAATCTATCACTCAAAGGCCAACTTAGATGACAAAATTTTGCTTAGTGAAATAAAACATCATTAAGACCAAACAGCAACGAAAATTCTTGTAAGGGGTTTGTATGGGAATCGAGGACTCCATATTCCATTCTGGTCCATGATTTATGTGGCATTGAAGTTAAAATTGCCAGCATGAGATGCTGAATTCAAATTTCAATAGAAGGTAAATTATAGAGTGGAATGTGGAATTTTTGTGCCCAAACATACCCTTTAACATCATTTTCCTAATTTCTGGGCCTGTAAGATGAACGGTACTACCAATCAAACTTTTCTCATCTAAGTTGACCTTTGACTGATAGATTAACATTTCAGTTTTGAATATCGGTCACATACTTTTTCTTCCACAGCCCTCAAAACGCCTAAACTTTTTTTTGACTCACCAGTACTCTATTTTAAACCCCCGCAGCCTTCGAAATACAGCAAAAGAGATTTTTTATCATCTAAAATGTGATGTCAGAAACCGGGTGAGTCAGAAAAAAGTTCACCCGTTTGGCGGGCTGTAGGGTAAAATTGTGCGGCAGTTATTCAAAACTGAAATCTTCATCTATCATTTAAATCCTAATTCATTTTCATTTCATTTCATTTTATACAATTAAGGAGGGTTACCCTTCAACAAGTTGATTTTCAAGGGGCCCTCCGATAAAAACATTTAATTACAACTTAGGAAAGAAAGTAAACTAAGTTGAGAAAAATTTGTTTGGCGACATTATTCATCTCTGAGATCCAAAAATTAGAAAAATGCCTGAAATCGATAGCATAGGTTCCAAATCTTTAAATCTACGAAAAAAGGCGGGCGTAAAATTCATAAACCTATTTCATTGATCTGAATGACTTCAAGGAAACTTTAGCCACTTTTCTAAGATTCTACCGTTGGACTTTTCAGAAATCTTCATTATTTATCGAAATTACAGCCTATTTTATATTTTAGCTCATTTTATGATGTGACGTCATCAAATTTCTAAATCGCAAACCAGAAGAGTGAAAAAGTCTTGCTTGATACCATATTGTAGGGATCCAAAAACTATGATTTTCTTCAAAATCATTTGATCTTTCGTCAAGGGGTTTAGAAATTACGATGGTTTAAAGTTTTTCTCGAAAATTTTCTTGAATTCTTAACAAAGAAGAAAAACACTGTAATTCTGAAAATACTGAAGATTTCAGAAAAGTCCAACGGCAGATTTACTGTAAAATAGTTCAAGTTATTTTTGAAGCCGTTCAGTTCAAAGAAATAGGTCATTGCATTTTACACCGAGCTTTTTAAAGATTTGAAACCTATGCTATAATCGGCAGGTAAGACAGCAAGGAAAGTCACAAAAATACTTTGATCTTTTGGCCTTTAATTAGAATTTGAATCATTCAAATCTGTGACGAACTCTTGGTGTTACGAACTTTCAAAAGTGGGAACTTTTTTCTGGCTCACCCAGTATTAAGTTGTTCATTTTTCAAAATCCTTTATAATGGATCTAAAGCCTTGATTAAATCTGCTAGAATTTCAACATGACGATTCTGAATAATATCTAACGGAAAACAGCTAAGAGAAATTTCCAGTTGCAAAGGATAGTAGGGATAGCTCGGTAAATACAGAATGTGTTGCCTCGGCAATACGATGGCCTGTTGAAGTTTCATTTTGATCGTTGCAGAGGGTAAAGCCTGGTTCCACATTATCGCAACAATCGGTGACCTACTGTGACACATCGGCGACGTGTCCCGATCAGTCGGTGAAATATGGAAACGATCACTGTTACGGTCATATGGAAACCAGGCTTCAACTCATCTAAACTCTTTCGATGCATCCCCGTACTGTCCCCATCTGATCGGCGACGTCGGAGACATCACTCAGGTAACGTTTCCATTTAACGCAACTGTCCCCGATGCGTCCCTGAGCCTGCCGCGGCGACGCGTCGCCGACTGTAATGATCATATGGAAACCAGGCTTAAAATGTATGAAAAATAGAGCGGGTGCTAAGACGAGTTTTGACGATAAGCAGGTACGTGAATCGTCACGCCAATCGAATCAATGACCATAACTTACCTTTCCCATCCTAAATCCCCAATCTCCTGGATAACTTTCTCTTGATGATCCAAAGTTCCTGCTTTAACGGCTTTCCTAGAATGCCTGTCTCTGATACTTTGCAGTCTTGTCTAAAACAGAAGAAAGATAATCAAACATAACATTTTGAACTAACACTGTTAAAGCCTGGTTTCAACACAGCCATAAGGTTGCTTGCGGTTGCCTCCCCCCATCAGCCATCCTTCATAGTCCCAGCATCGCAGGCAATCATTTTCTAATGGAAATATTTTACTATGGTGGCGCAGGCAGGTGTTTGAAGCACCGTTAGACATACAACTATGACGATGAGTCTCTTGTTTCCCTGTGCTCTTTGACTTGATGACAGCGCTTCAGTCAACAGAAACTCATGATATTACTCTGAAAACCTGACCCTATTTAGGCCCACAAGTGGCGATTCCTACAGTACCAATCAGATTGCAAGATTAGTGAATTACTATTCTTACGGTGTAAATGTGATAGAAAAATAAATGTAAATATAGGACTGAGCAAACTCAATTTTCATTAATTTAGGCATAACTTTAGAGATACAGACAACCCAATGTGTCCCGCAAACGATGGGGTAGAGGATACGGAACATTTCCTGCTGCTTTGTCGTTCGTATGATGAGCTCAGATCTGATCTTCTCAACAGTGTGAATGCAATATCGCTCCCTCGTGGTTTTTCGTCTCTTTCAAAAGAAGTTTTACTCAAGTTCATTTTGTATGGTGACGAGCGGTTAACCATCGACACCAATAAGAAGCTACTTGAGGCAACCCTCAAATTCATTCATGCTTCAGAACGCTTTTAGATGCTCCATTGCTGCAAACTCCCATACATTCGCACCTACTTTTTGTCGGTTTTCTTTGTATTCGTAATTAGTTTACTTTGTTGTTTAGTTACATTCTTTCTATCTTTGTTTAATGTTGTGCGTCTTTGTGTATTGGCCATGGGGTATTCCTTGTCTTTAGCTCCTCATGGTGTCGTCCCCGTTGTGTAGTACAGTAATTAGGGTAGTTAAGTAGAATCTAAGACCTGTATTGAAAAATATCATATGAATAGAACAAAATGTGATAGCATTTTCGATTCGATTGAAGAATTGAAAGCACTCCTACGAGATTGAGATTCGAAGCCGTGGCCTCATCATAATTCCATTAGTGACTGAAGAAAATAGGGCCAGGGACTTCACTGTTTCAATATGAGTCCATCTTGAGCAAAGGTTTACCGCAGAGATACAAGGGACTTATCGGCATAAGCCTAGTCCAGTACAGCGGAGGCCGTTGAGCACCGTGGAAGGCTACCAGCGGTACATCGGTACTGTGTGGGGCTAGCATCAGTGCAGTGGAGACTGCGAAGTACGGCCCATACTAACATCATTACAGAGGAGGGCTAACTTGATGATTGTGGGAGTGTAAAATATTGAGTACAGTGGAGGGTGGAGGCTATTTAGTACAATCGATGCTGTGCAGTAGAATGGAGGGCTAAGGTCAGTAAGGTGGAGGGCTGGCATGAAACATGTAGGAGGGTCTTGCATCAGTATAGTGGAGCCAGTTCAGTATTTTGTGAGTCAGTTTGTGAAATGAAACTTTAATGACATTTGAATGTACGATTGAAAATATTGGCTGGGTCAAAGCATCTGTTAGTACTGTACCTGCCTGAGCAAACGTAACTTAAATCCTTAAGCATGTTCATACAGTAAAGTTTGCTTTATAGATCTCGGCGAAGTTGATGGTTCTTGGTTTTTCCTTTTTATAAATCTTGATTATAGAAATAGCAGCTTTATGTTCATGGTTATATTCCCGATTAAAGTTGAAGTCAACGTGCCTCTGGTTTTTGGAAAATGCCCCTGTCTACGGTTGAATCTCAACCAATTTCTCAGTCATTGCAATAAAACCGCCTTTTTTCTACGACCAAAAGCCGATAAGCTGTTTTCAAAATGGAAGTATACCGTAAATGGTCAGCCCCAATGACCCCCTCCTAAAGACCTAAGAATCCAGAACGTTTCAGACACAATTCATTATTCCTATTTTCAACATTTTCAGATGCAGATAAGATTTCAGCTGCACCAGCATCTCTGATTTCTATTGCAAACACAGAAACTCTCTGATTTCTATTACAACAGGAAATTTCTCAAGTAGTGTGCGCATTCAACCCGAAGAACAAAAGGTTCAAGCTTTCGGAATTACCGAGAACATAATTCACCTTGATTGATCAAAAATGTTCAAACTAAAAGTTTTTGGTGAGCTGCCCCAAAGATCTTTCAAATCACACGTGACCCGACAGCTCAATGCACAGTCCATTTGTCTTAGGTTGCCTCGGCACTTTAGCATGTTAATTTGAATTAGTCGGCTGATATACAGCCAGCTTGGAAATGCGAGGTCGCAAAATGCAGTTGAGCGTATGAGCATGGTAAAGTTCAAATGAAATTTTGAAAGTAAGGCTCCATCGCAAGAACGGTTCCAACAAATAATTTCTGGAAGAACCTGTTCAAGAAATAATCACAGCTGCAAACACAAAGGTCACAAAATTACAAGGATGTATTTCCCTAGACTTACAACGATGAGTCCCTGCGGTAAACTTTGTTCAACAGGAACCCATAATGAAACAGCGACACACCTGACCCTATTTTCTGTAATCATCAATGGAATTATGATGAAATCACGGCTTCATATCTCAATCCCATGGGAGTATTTTTAATTCTTCAATCGAATTGAAAATTTTATCAATTTTACACCGTAACAATAGTAATTCACAAATCTCACAACCTGATTGGTACTCAATGAATCGCTAAGTTTGGGCCTACATGGGGCCAGGTTTTCCCGCGTAGTATCATGAGTCTCTGTTGACCGAAGCGCCATATCATCAAGTCAAAGAGCACAGGGAAACAAGAGACTCATCGTCATACGTCTAGAACGTAAGACTAGACAGACAAAAATAAGGGGTATCAAGTCGGTATTAAACGGTCACACACTTACCGCTAAGCAATGTATTTCGTTCAGGAAATCGTCTGGCGTGTTACAATGGTGCAGCCTCTAAATACAAAAAATATTAAGTGCATACATATGTTGCAACATATATAAAAAACCTACAATACGGTAAGAGCCTGCATTTAAGAAACCGTTGTTTCACACCTTAGCTTCAATTGTCTCTCACATCTATGGCATTTTTTCATCTTCTAGGCTGAAACTTTTCTCAAGTTCATAATTTCTCTTCTGGAATGTCATGGAAAATAGGTCATAACAGAATGGGAAGGTTTGTAGATGCATTAGCCCTATCTGATGCTGTGATCGATGACATTTTTCAAGAAATCAGCAAAAATTCAGATCAAAATCTGTCAAACCTAAGATAGTTTGGTAGCGACTTTTTTTATGAACCCTAGATTAATTGGGATGCTTCCACATCATAAGACCATGACCTAGTGTCGATCAACACATCAAAAACCTTAATATGCGTGTGAGCCTCTAGTGATTTTTGGCAGCCTTTTAACCCGACCTAATTTCAAATAGGAATTACAGATAGAAAGTTCAAATAGAAAGTTCACATTCTGATAGCAGTTCTTCCCAAGAATGTCAGGAACATCGCCTATCAGGTGGGTTTTTCACTGTTTTTTGAGTTGGAAGGTCATTTCAGGTTTTCTGGAAACTACTCTACGACCATTTCAGGCAAGTAGCAGTGGGAGCCATTCCTGCCATATTGTTTTTCCATCGAAATACCCCAGCTAAAGTTCTGGCATTTGTTTGTGTTGATAGCACGGCTTCTTAACATGGAATATCCAAAAGCTTATAGTCGTAAGGGGTTGATAAGGCAGCCAACTCGTTATTTAGCGCAATCTACAATGGTTCAACGCTCGTCAGCTGAAATCACCAATTTTCAGGTGTTTATTTCTCCAAATCGGCACCATGCCACATCACCAAACGTAGCTAATGTATTTACAAGAGCTTCAACAACAGTGTGGCAGTGTCGGTATGTCCACTGTTTTTTGCGTTCAACGTCAATATTCATCTTTTTAAGGGAAGGTTTTGTTCACTTTGACAACAATTTGGGAAGGGAAAGCTTTGTCCTTGAACAATAACAGACAGGGCAAGAACCATGGGTCATGTGTCACAAGAAGCAAATACTTCAGTACCTGCTACATCGAGAGCCAAGGGAGTTTCGCACTCTTAAAGTCGTAAGATTTGCAAATATTGACTTCAGTGCTTTGTCTGATAGTGAATACAAGGAGTAACAAATTAATGACTTAGATGTTTTAAATTTACCCCCATTCCTTTTTGGTGCAACAACCTTGTGCCCATAGTAGAATCTGAGGTTGAGCCGCCTGCCATACGTGTCCACCAGGTAAATTTTGCGTATACCAGGAGATAAGCTATAGTACATGGTTAGGCTATAGAATTTTCAAGATTTGAAGCTTTGCGTATACCGGCATACTCCAAACTGGAAGGTCCTGTCTGCCATATAAATATGGTGGAAACCACCTCAATTGCCGTCTGGCCCTGCGCTAGCTATTTTTTGCATTGCTGAGAACAATGTGTCATGTTTGTTTTTAACTCCACTTTACATGAAAAAAAGCCAGGAATGTGGGAGAGGGGGCATGGGACTGACTGCCCCTTCTGCCCTCATAAAAATGACCTGAACATAGTATCTCCTATTGTTTTGCCTTGTCCAACTTTTGGTACCCCTGACAAGGTAATAATCTAAAATGAGTGACAAGTGTTTGCAACTGGTGTATTGTTTTTTGTCTCGCAGATCTATGCACTTTCAATGCATACAACATGTACAGATCCACTTGCACTGGTTCAAAATATCTTTGGCCCATCCAACTTCACTAGCTTTGATGATTTATGCATAGATGCCAACCAGACATAAAAACAGTAGTAGAATATACAACAGATGTAACAGTTGCAAACAGGTTTCAGGAAGCATTTTAAACTTGGGGACATGACACTTCATGGGAGTTTTTCACTAAGTTGTAGGGGCACTTCTTAAAAAGAGCACTATTATGAATACTGTAAAATCTTAAATAGGGCATGTGCCCCCAGTGCTCCCTAGCACCTACATTTGTGAGAAGCTGGGAAGAAAGAACATTTCAAGAACATTTTCACATCATTTTAAGAACTATACAGTATTATTGTACAATTTTTTATTTTGCCTGATAACTTCTCCTTAATTCTGAGAGGTGTGTTCAAGTTTCTTTCACTGGACTTGTCTGTTTCTATTTGTGGATTTACCTGTATGTAGAAAAGGCTTTCTATGTTCAAACTTAATGCTGTTAATGGAAAAGAGATATTATAGAATGGCCCAGGGTCACCAGGAAAGAGTGTTTGACCTGCATGGGCAAACTGGGCATATTTCATGAGTATTAAAGTAAATTAAAGTAACATTATTATCCTAAAATAAAAATGCACCTAAAGTAAAATTATCTTTAGCAGGGTACCTTAACATTATCATCTTTGTAGTGGAGTTGTATGCGCATACTAACCGGGTTTTGTGTTGTACAGGAAAATATAAAGCACGAGGTCCTAGGAGCACATACCGAGCTTGCGAGGTCTGTGCATTAAGACCTCGGGCTTATATTTTCCTGTACAACGGCAAAACCGCTTAGAATGAGTTTTATTACCTGACAGCTTCCAATTTTAACTCGTACCGTTTAGTCAAACACATTTTGATACTGTCATGTTGTCTGAGTTAATTGTGAATCTCACAGGCCTAAAGACGCTATGGCGACAAAAACGCGTCCTTGTATCGTATTGAACAAAGTTACGGGAAAACCCGAGAGAAATGTGCGATTAACCAATAGAAAAAGCGGGAATTTGTATAGCCTCGTCTTTGAAACATTCAGGTAATAATTTGTTTGTATTTTTAGAACTGTAAATTGTATGTAGAGAATTTAAATGATATATGAAACTGAACTGAACTGATTTCAAGGAAAATTAGTTTCTGTTGCAAAATCAAAAATCCTTTCATCACCAGGTTTCTGTTATTGCTGTTGATTCCACTTTGTTCATCACATCACAAGTGGAGCAAGCAGACTGAGCAAAGTTGTCTTTATTTTGAAACCACTTTGTGAGGAGTGCAGTCATATTTCAAATGAAATTAAGACACTTCCAGGGAATCAAGAAACTCTTGTAGAAGTGATCACAAGAGACAGTTTTGGAAGTTAGTGTTTCCTTTAGTTCTCTTTAGGCACTGAACAGTGTTTCAACGAGGTTTAGATTAATTAGTAGACTTTCGATTGCAAAAGTAAGCAACAAAGGCCTTGACTTTCTCAAAAGCACCGAGGTACTTGGGTAGTAAGTCTGGTACCCCTGCCTTTCCAGTATGACATTTTGCGACTGCCGCTTCCTCGATACATCAAACTAAAAAAAAATGGTAGTCTACTTGAAATCGAGTGTGCGTATGCTATGTCTGTCCATTTTCATCTTTGAACTTTCTATTGAAATTCTTGCTCAAAGTATTAGTTCTTCCTCATAACTATAGGTTAAGATTATGACTAAGGAGATTATTCTAATCAGCGCGTTTGCAGTTAGGCCAAAGTCCGAAAGCTCTGCTTTGGAAGTGGAAGCAAAACTGAACTTTGAATATTAATATTCCCCAATATTCCCACCCTCAATGCACCAATATCAACAAAGAAGGTATTTATCTTCAAGTTAACTATCGAGGATAATTTTAAAAAGAGTTTTGGGCTGATTCGATCTAAATGCTTCTTGCTATCCTTAATCTGTTGCGTTTTTTCTGAGACACCTGGGGTACTTCTTCGTAAATTTAGAAAATATTAATTTTGATTCTTTGCCCTACCCTGTATTTTCGATTTTGATTAGTTATCTTGTATATATTTAGATAATTTAGATAATTCATACACCGGGTGAGCAGGAAAAAGTTCCCACTTTATAAATTCATTGCACCATGCGTAATGCACAGATTTGAATGATTAAAATTCTGGTTAAAAGCCGAAAGATCGAAGTATTTTTGTGATTTTTCTCGCTGCATTACCGACATTAGAAGCATCGTTATATTTAATTTGATAAAAATATCATAGTTGCAAAGTGACTGAAAAGCTGCCTAAAACATCGATCAAAGTTTGAAGGCACTGAGTCCATATAAATAGCGTTCTCATGACCAATATCAACTTCTTTTGAATCATGAAACAAAAACTGACATTTAATCCCTATTGAAATCAAACCAAAGAAATTCCTTAGGATAATGCCAGGATTAAGAAGTCTTTGGTCTTCATCGCTAATGACTTTAGCACTATTGTGCGATAATAAAAGGCCGTCAGCGGTTTGTCAGCAAAAATTCAGGACAGCGTTAACGCTCAACTATCTATATGGACTCAATTCCTTTAAGGACTCTCCTTACACAGAACAATACGCAATGAGCATTTCACCTCTTTCAAGAGTTATTCAACATCATTTATCTAACAAATACTAACAATTTTCAATCCCATGGCAATAAATGTAAAGAGAATATCTCTCACCCATGAACAATTAACAAGGACAGATTTTGTAAGACAATAGCATCAGCTGCTTTTATTGACACATAATTTCAAAGAGATTTGCGATTGCAGACAAAGGAAATTCCCTCAAGCAGAAACTCAAAACAAACGAAGGCGAAAAGTTTCTCTGAAACCCATGTAGCTATCTCGCTTGCTGTGCATTCCAGAAATGGTTTTTTTAGAGCAAACATGAGCATATATTGAAAGAAGAAGGATATATCTAGATATCTTCTACGGCATTTTACTTGTTTGGTATAGGAACCGATTTGGAGCAAGGGCGGCGCCACGGGGTGGACTTGGGTGGACATGTCCAACCCACTTTTCTCAGGTTGGTATTCATTCTTGAGCAACAACGAGGCAAAATCGTTAGATATGCCTTCTGGCCAGCAATTGTGTGACTTTTCCACCCCAGTTTTTCAGGGCTGGCGCCGCCCCTGAGTTGTAGGCGATTCAATTCTCGTATTTTTTGGGTGCAATCAAAGCACTAATTTCTCAGCTTCTGAACAGCAAAAATAAAATGTCCGCGGTAAGTGTTTAGATATGTGTTCATTCTTTCAATATGCGCTCATGTTAGCTCTTAAAAACCATTTCTGGAATGTGCAACAAGCGAGATAGCTACCTGGGTCTTAGAGAAACTTTGCGCCTTCGTTTGTTTTGAATTTCCGCTTGAGGGAATTTTCTTTGTCTGGAATCGCAAATCTCTTTGAATTTATGTGTCAATAAAAGGAATTGCTGCTATTGATTTACAAAATCTGTCCTTGTTTGAACAATCGCATTTTCTTTACTGATTTGCACAATGAGTCCGTTATGATTTGATCAACGTTTTTTGGTCCTTTTTCAGTCATTTCGCAACCAAAAAATCGTAGTAAGGTTTACTTTACCTATATTTCTAGTGCTCTTGAGATAGCGAGAAATATCACAAAAATATTTCATTCTTTTAGCCTTGAGCTAAAATTTGAAAAAATCCACATCCGTGAAGACGTGAGGTTTGGATGAATTTGTTCAAACGTTTAGATGAATTTTTCCCAACGTTTTAATGAAATTGTTCAAAGGTTTGAATGACTTTGTTAAAACGTTTGAAGGAAATAGTTGAAGGTTTGAATGAATTTGTTAAAGGTTTAAATGAATTCGTCCAAACATTTGGATGATATTGTTCAAAGCTTTGAATGAGGCCCCGTCCACACGTATCCGGATCTTTTTGAAAACGCATCTTTTTTCATCCGTATAAAAAAAACATCCCCGTCCACACGAAAACGCTGTGACATTCGAAATTCGCTAATCGAAAGTAGAATTCGACGTTCGATAACGATATTCGACACTCAAACTTTGATAAAAGGAAACAGACAAGCAACATGCCCTCGCGTGATCCACAAAGAACTGAGCGCAAGCTCTGATGGGTTGTAAATTGACGCTGTGATGTCAGCGTTTTCGAAAAGCTGCGTTTTCACCCGTCCCAACGACACTGGAAAACGGCGTTTTCAAAAACATCCACTCTGAAGAGCGTTTTCGAAAAGCATCGTTTTCGGTGACCGAAAACGCGCAGTCTCCGTGTGGACGAAAACCCAAAACGGATAAAAAAGATGCGTTGTCAAAAGGATCCGGATACGTGTGGACAGGGCCTGAATTCGCTAAAACGTTTGAATGAAACAGTAACGGTATATCACTGAAGAAATGTTTGCATTGAGGGAAAATTGTGCGTGACATTTACTGAAAAGGTTTGTATTGAATGAATGAGGCGCATCTTAAACTGAAAAGTGAGCGTGTGGCCGAGTGGTTAAGGCGTCTGACTCGTAAGCCAAAGGTCAGAACGGCCGTAGGTTCGAATGCCACGCTGGACAGTTTGGTCGCTGTCTGTTACACTAGCCCGGGTCAACCAGAGCCATGTGAGGGAAATCTGGTAGCTGTGGCGGGTAGCTGCGGCGGAGTGATGGTAAAACATCCGTGGCCCCTGCTGGAAATAAGTCCCTCAGACTTTCGCGGGCTAGCCACGTTAAATATAAATACCTACCTACCTAAAAGTTCATTGCTTGAATTTTGCAACACATGGACAAGCACAATCCTCCAAGTGCAACACACTTCAGAAAGATGATTTTTACAAATAAACACAAGATAATCTGAAACAGGTGAAAGGAAGAATTTAGCTTTTTACATTCAACCTCTCACTCCACTATCATGAAGGTGCACACAGAAGTTTTGGCAATGTGCTATAATTGATACAAATGGGCGAAGGGCAAAGTCAACATGAATTCTCCAACTGTGACAAAGACATAATCTAAAACAGGTGAAAGGAAGAATTTAGCTTTTTACATTCAACCTCTCACTCCACTATCATGAAGGTGCACACAGAAGTTTTAGCAATGTGGCATAATTGATACAAATGGGCCAAGGGCAAAGTCAGCATGAATTCTCCAACTGTGACAAAGAGATAATCTGAAACAGGTGAAAGGAAAAATTTAGCTTTTTACATTCAACCTCTCACTCCACTATCATGAAGGTGCACACAGAAGTTTTAGCAATGTGCTATAATTGATGCAAATGGACGACGGGCAAAGTCAGCATGAATTCTCCAACTGTGACAAAGAGATAATTTGAAACAGGTGAAAGGAAGAACTTAGCTATTTACAATCAGCCCATCCTTACATTATCATTAGCGTGAACACGCAATTCTCAGCAATGTGTCATCATTAACACATCTGAACGTAGGAAATATTCAGCGTAAATCCTCCAAGAGTGCAAAGCACACTGATAAACATGTTTGTCATAAACAAAATTAAGATAATGGGAAACAGGTGAAAGACAGAATTTAGCATCTTGCATCCAACTTTTATTTCCATTGTGAAGGTGAACACATCGAACTATTTGCATAACAGAATCTTCAGCTTTTTTATGTATCATCAATAAAAAAATTTACAATACGAGGTCCTTACTACGCTACTTGCAAAATACTCTACGATACTACAAATACAATACCACTAGGAGCAAGATATCATGTCTACCCTGTGGCTTTAGGAAGGAAAAGAAGAAAAAACAAAACGAAAGGGAACTATACTCAAAAAGAAAATTCACTAAAAAGGGATTTGGAGGCTCCCTGATAGATGGCAAAAATTTGAACGAATTCAATCAAATCGACCAGTTTCATGGACAAAATTTAGAGCTAACTCAAGGATATCTCTATTCCTTTCATCAGGGATTGAAGTCCCTATTACCATACATTGACAGTTGAGGTAAAACATCGCTGGACGTGTTACCGAACCTTAACGGTCGTACTAATGCAAGAACTCCAGCGTGAAGATCTAGTCGTTTGATGTCAAAAGGTGGACAGAGCAACAAAAAATGTTCCGTATCCTCAATACGATCGTTTGAGAGGCAAATTAGGTTTACTTTATCCCTAAGATTATGCTTGACTTCAGCTTTTCGCCAAGGTGAAAGCAGGTCGTCTGCAGAACGGCTTGCTCCACTGGGCTTCTTTTATCACCAGGGCAGACACATTCAGATCTAACCGGCAAAGGCGTCGGAGCCTCGCAAAGTTTTACAATTAATCGTGTAAAGGCTCACTGTGGTATTCTTTCGAATGAATGGCTTGAACGAAACTTTAGTCAATTTTCCACAAAACAAGAGAGAATTTTTGACATCGTCTTTGTTGTCGTCTTTGATGTGGTTCTTCTCAATCTTTTCATTTTTCATTTTGAGATCATTCGAACACAAAATCCCTTCAGCAATAGAAAGTATCAAAAGAAAAAAACCAAATTACAATAATACATTATAATATAAACATATTTACAGCGTATCTATCTAAAACCTATTTAGAAACAGCTGCTCTTCACATCCATGGTAAGACAGAGCGCTAGCCAGAATATAGACAACAGAATATAGACAACAGCCAGAATATCGAGAAATTGTTTACTTCCCATTTGTAAACAATCAAATAACTGATGCTACCACATTGTACAAGGCAACGAGACCTATCATTTGAGCCCAAATTCATGTATTTATCTTCAACACTAGCCTGCGTGCAGACTTTACTTGCGTCCTCTTTCCGTCCGTCCTCCTCCGCAAGTAAAGTATACACGCAGGCTACTTCAACACAAGCTGATTTACAAAAGAAATCAAATTCGGCGATTTAGAACGTTGGCCTAAGCAAAAACACGTGCATGAACCGCTCCTTCGCAATCCCCAGAATACCGGCAAAATTGTCCTCAATTATAAGAGCTCCTCCGTAGCAACCAGAATATAGACAACGGCTGCTGCCCAACAGCGACGCCAGAATATAGGCAACTTCATTGAAGACAATCACTCCTCCGTAGCAGCCAGAATGTAGACAAATGCTGCTGCCCCGCAGCGACGACAGAATATAGACAAATTCTCTTAAGATAACCACTCTGTCGCAGCAGCCAGAATATAGACGAGGGCTGCTGCCCCGCAGCGATACCAGAATATAGACAAATTCTCTTAAGATAACCAATCCTTCGCAGCAGCCAGAATATAGACAAAGGCTGCTACCCCGCAGCGATGCCAGAAAATAGGCAACTTCATTGAAGATAACCACTCCTCCGTAGCAGCCAGAATATAGACAAAGGCTGCTGCCCCGCAGCGAATTCCTCCTCCTCCTCCTTCATTTCTTCCCTTCCCCCCGTCTTGCCTCGTTTTCAATTTTTCCTCATTCGTAGCATTTCCTTTGGTAAAATTATTTCCTCTGAAGATACTGATGAAGAAAAGAAATAGACTTGGAGCAAGTCTAATTACTTCATTACTCAGATAATTGAATGTCAGCGAAAATAGATCATTCAAAAGGCTTGAAAAAAGTGCAGCAACAATGCTTCAATCATCAAAGAATTTCTCCGAAGCCACTTCATTTTTGGAACCAGCTGCACAACACTTCACTATCACTATGGCTTAATCCGCATACCTTTCTATCATCATTAAAATCTGCTACAGTAGACACGTAAAATGCTCTGTGAAAGAAGGCCATTCTTTGAAGCAGTTGCATAGTAACTGAATCTTGAGATATTTGATTACCAGCGAAAATTTTTCATCAGCGAACGCGTGATACATGTGTAGTACAGCTCACTTTGCAAACTCTTCCTTTATCATTAGGCCAGCAATAATCGTTCACTTCCGTAAGATGTTTTTCAAAAGCAATTCATCTTAGAAACGAGTCGCATACCTGGTGTCTCAGAAAAAACGCAGAAGATTTGATCGGGGATAGCAGTAAGAATCTAGACCCAATTAATTAAGAATGATTGTTAAAATAATCCTCGATAGTTAACTTGAAGATGAATACCTTATTGGTTGATGCTGGTGCATTGGCAGTAGGAATATCAATCTTGCATGTAAAATGTTGCCTCCACATCCAAACAAGAGCTTGTGGGTTTTGGCCTAAATTGCAAACGCGCTGTTTGGGGGAATATCCAGAATTACCGCGAAATACAAACATAAAGCCTCGCGCTGAGGAGAATAACTGAATAGAAATTCAAAAACCTTAACTTCACAACAAAATACATCAGTTTTGCCTTCAAGAGAAAACTTTCTTTGTTCTACAAGTCTTAAAAAATTAGAATTGCATCTGTTAAACAGGTGAACTAGTTTGCTTGAATGAACGTGAAAAATAAGTTAGTTCTGCAACTTTCATTGTTTGAATGAAATCCATTCTGTATAATCTGTCTCAGCATTATTACGAAGCACAATGAAATATACCCACGGGGAAAGTATCCATGAATAAGATCCTTGAAAATGCTCAATCGTGGGTGGCTTTTTGCAGGTGCACTTTGATTGAAGAGACATATTCCTTTGAGTATCTATGCAATAACATGTTTGTCCATTTTCATCTTTGGACTTTGTATTGAAATGTTTGCTCAAAGAAGATAAGGGTTCTTGCTCCTAACTATTACGTTATGCTTATAACTAGGGAGATTCCCCTAAACAGCGCATTTGCAGTTAGGCCAAAGTTGGAAAGCTTTGGGTTGGAGGTGGAGGCAAAACTGGACTTTCAATACTAATATTCCTATCCTCAATGCACCAGTATCTACAAACAAGGTATTTATCTTCAAGTTAACGATCGAGGATTATTTTAAAAATTGTTCTGGGTTGATTCGATCTAAATTTTTGTTGCTATCCCTGATAAAATCAGTTGCGCTTCTTCTGGGAAACACGGTAGTATTTGAGACTTCAATTACTTTACTGTCAGCGAAAATGGATGATCAGGAAGGCTTGGGCCAAGCGCGGTAGGGCTGATTCTGTATACTCTTCCTTTTCTGCAGTGGGACAGACACGAAATTTCTCGTTCCCAAAGATGGTTTGTAAAAGAACGTTTGACTACCAGCGAAAAGATTCCATCAGGGAACGCGTGATACACGTGCAATTAGGCTTACCTCAGAAACTCTTCCTTTAGCTCATCAATTGATGTTATTTTAACAAACCGACCAAGGTCCTTCCAGAAAACCTCTGTTTTCGAAACAGGTCTAAGTGACTACCATGGTCTCGTAGCTACCACAATGAAATCAACTGTTCCCAGGCTGAAACCAAAACAAATAAAGTATCGCAGCTACCAAAAGTTTGTCCCAGAGAATTTCTCGAGCGATGTAAAGAATGCCCAATTTGAATGCGTGGTTCTCGTTTATTTGTATCCGGAGTGCCCCAGGGATCAGTTTTAGGACCTATACTTTTCAATTTCTACATAAATGATCTTTTCTCTTTTATAAAGCAAGCAATCATGTATAATTATGCTGATGACAACATACTAGCTTTCTTTTCCAAATCCTTGCCAGATCTTGTCAACGTTTTGGAAAATGAAGCAGACAGCCCTTTGTCATGGCTCGAACACAATGAGATGATTGCGAACCCGAACAAATTCCATGCACTTTTTGTTAAAAAAAGACCAGACAAATACTTTCGGCATAAATCTGGACTTTTAAGGACATTCTATCAAATCTGAAGAGACTGTTAAACTCCTAGGTGTAACACTAGATTACAAATTGAACTTTGACCCACACATATCAAACCTTTGTAAAAAGCTGCGGCACAGCTGAACGTTCTTAAGCGACTCAAGTCACTTATTGGTTCTGCTGAAAGAGAAGCTTTCATTAAAAATTTCGTGTATTCGAATTCTAACTATTTTCCTTTAGTTTGGTATTTTTCGTCTTCAAAATCGCTTCAGAAAATTAAAAGGATACAGGAACGCGCGCTAAGATTTTTGTACAATGATCATAAAAGTTCCTATGATGATCTTCTTATTAGGTCAAAAAAGTGCACAATGCAAGTTGCTCGTCAGAGAACCCTTTGCATCGAAATATTCAAGACAATCAAAAACTTGAACCCACCTTTTATGCAAAGCATTTTCAGCTCAAGAACTTCAAAGCATCCTTCACGGAATTCGAACAATTTAAATCATTTTCGACCAAATCAAGTGACTTTCGGTTCCAAGAGTCTTAAAGCTGATAATCTGAACAGCGTCAAACGTATGATAAAACAATGGAATGGTCCTTACTGTAAAAGCAACGTTTGCAAATTTAATCACACCCTGTAAATTCTGTCCATTCACATCCCAGTTTCTTCTTTTAATTAATTTGGCATTGTAAGTATTTATTTCCTTAGTTATTTCCTTTCATTTGCAATAGAGTAGATTAGTTTCGATTTAGATTAGTTGTATATGTATATGTGTAATATATGTATGTATAGCTAGGAGCAAAATCGAAATAAAATAAGTTCACAAACAAACGAACAAAGCGAAAACAGACAATTCGGAACACTAGAGACACGAGCAGTCACTCATCTAAGATTTTCACAGAGCGCAATGCAAAGAAATGATTTGCGGTACAAAATTTGAAGTAGCCTTTAATAACAGAGACATCATACTATACCTATAAACGCAAAAGCACCGAGGTAAACCGAAGACTTTCAACTCCTGTTAAAGAACGGCAGCTAAAGTAAAGCTGTAACTAGAGAAAAAAAACTATTGAATTCGTCAATATAAAAACGAGTCAATCTTAAAACCCGAAGGGAAAGAAAAATAAGCTCGTAGTTCACAAGTAACTGCAATGAATAACAACGTTAATTAAGCAAAAACGCATTTCGTCACACTCTCTTCAATTCGTGCGAAGGACAAACTAATGGTACAAACAGGAGCTTATTACAAGACGAACAAATGAAATTTTAAAATCACATGTCAGTAAGACCTAAGCCATTCACTGGCTAAGTTCAATCAACAAGGATCAAAGCCTTAGGCGCCAACTCAAAGCAACTGCAACGTGAAAAGGAACTGTAGTCGGCAGAGGGAGGGATCTCAAAGTTTGATAAACAACGCCTCTAAACCATACTCAAAGTTCAAAAACAAACCTGGCGATAGCTGTTCCCACACTCATTACTATTCAAGAAATGGATTCTGCAACTGGCACACATTTAATGCGCACTAATGAGAGTGGAAACACTTTTTTGTGTCTGTAAATAATGACTTTCGTATCTAAGAAAATGAATCAAACACACAATTCCTATTCCACGTTCGTCTCTTCGAAAATTTTCCTACCAAAAACGCAAAATCAGGGAAAATCGAGACAGCTGCTGAATGGTTGACGACACTCAACAGACACTTCCTTCGTGATGAGGGCGGGAACAGCGTCGATTTCAAATGTTTGGCCACATTCTCTATAAAATCTTGCCATAAAAGCCATTATTCCGTCAAAGCTGACAGTTGCCAAAGATTCACGATGGAGAACGGTACTTCATCAACGAGCAATGCAGCATTGTCTATGGTTACAGAGTCGACTACTCCGACACTAGCTACTTTATCAAGCAACACAACATCATCCAAGGTTGTAAGGCCATCAGTTGTCAGTACTCCTGCATTAGTTTCGTGCATAGTACTAATGATTGCAAGTAGCATCGGTCAAGGACTACTTACCTTCTTCCTCCGTGCTGAGAAGAAAAGGCGAAGTGGTTTTTGGAAGACAGCCAGTAAGACATTCATTCAAGCAATCTCCGTTGTCTCATTCTTAGGAACAAATCTAGGTATGTATCCTGGACAGGGATTTCTTTAGCAGAATGCTCAAGATGCGAAGTTTTAGTTTCTTAAAAGGCGATCCAAAAAAACTTCACGAGCTAGCTTTTCAGCAACGTTGATACAAACTGTGTTGATAATAAAGCAAGACGCAATGTGGGTTGCTCTTGAAACTTTTACCTTGGGTTCCTGGCATGGACGAGAACGGTAAGAAACATCAAGTTAGGAATACCGCAAGGCTCGGTCCTTGGACCGATGCTATTCAACATTTCCATCAATGACCTGTTCCTAATTGACTTGGGATCAGAAATCTGCAACTTTGCAGATGATAGTACAATATACGCAAGAAGTGAGACCCTGGAAGAAGCGATAAATAACTTGGAAAATGACCTGAGCTCTGTTTTACAGTGATTTACCGAGAACGGAATGGTAGCGAACCCGGAAAATTCCAACTCGTGTTTCTAGGAGTTAAGAGTGATCACCAAATGTGTTTACACATTGATAATCAAATCATCAATCAATGCCAACAAGTCAAACTATTGGGAGTAAGGATTGATTCTAAATTGAATTTTGACAAACATATTCTTGAACTTTGTGGTAAAGTAAACAAAAAAGTGAGTGCATTCTCAAGACTTAGGAACTATCTTGATGACAGACAAGCAAAACTCTTGTGTAAGACAACAGTTTTGGCCAATTTCAAATATTGCCCTTTGATTTGGATGTTCCTATCTAAAGCTGCAAATAACGAGATCAACAGAACACATAAACGTGCACTAAGGGTGCTCCATAATGATTATGACGCATCGTTTGAGTTGTGTCTACAAAGAGAGGCAGATATACAACAATACACATTAAGAATCTTCAAAAACTGATGTTAGAGGTATTTAAGACTATGAATTCGCTGAATCCATCATACCTCTGGGATTTTTTCAGCACTAAGCAAATTAAATACAATCTGAGGATTAATAACTTGGTTAAATTGCCTCAGATAAAAACTCATGCCTTTGGAAGACACTCTGTTACTTTCAGAGGCAGCATCCTTTAGAACACTTTAAGTGACGATGTAAAAACATGTAAAAATTTGGCAGCTATCAAAAAGAAAATAAAAAAATGGAACAGGGCAAACTGCAGCTGCAAATTATGCTGTTAACAGGACCTTGTATTTTGTTGTATACTATGTAATTATTTTAGTTTTTTAGTTGGTTGGTTTGAATTAGCTATAGAAATTACCAACATTAAATAATGATGAAATGAAAAAAGGTAGGATTTAAACCAAGAGAGCTTACGTTTCCGTACACCGTAAAGGTCAAGCTTTTGCAGAGGATTTTATCATTCATGTATATGGCACGCGAAAGTCACAACAATTAAATAAACCGGGCTTATCACCAGATAAACCCAGTTTATCTCATATAAGCCTACTTCATCTGAAAAAGTCACTATTTATGCAGATTAACCCGGTTTATCTCAATAAAACCTAGTATATCTGTTGATAAACTCAGTATATCTGTTCATAAACCCAGTTTACCTCAAATAAACCCACCTTATCTCAGATAAAGCCACTTTATCTCAGGTAAACCCATGTTATCTCAGATAAATCCAATTTATCTCAGATACCCAACTCTATCTCAGACAAACTGGCTTTCAAAGGACTGTTTATAGATGAAGCTACTTCCCATGTCTCCATCAGAGCCGACATGGCTCACGGGGGTGCACTTGACCACTCGGGGACAAGCCACCGAGGCTTTAAAAAGATATGCATTCCTCAAGCCAATTTTTGGAGAAAGTATACCCGACTTTATACCAATTTTCCAAAATTGCATACCAGACCTTCCTCCAATTTTTTACAGTACATTTTATACCAAAATCTCGAAAAATGGTACCGTTCCTAATACCAAAATTGTGAAAATCGATACCATTCCTTATACCAATATCTGGCAAATTGATACCCTTCCCGATGGCACAGCCCCATACCCAAAACATATGTAGTGCATCCCCCAATACATGGCTTAACGTAGGCTATGAGAGGGTAATACTGCCCATTTTCTGGCCAAAACCCAACAGATGAAATTTTGAAAAAATCACCATAAGACAGATCATAGTTAGCCTTCGAGTAGACCAATTATTTAAAAGAAGAAAGGGTCTACGAAACAATGGGCAATAGCTTGCTACAGTGAGTTCCAGATTTCTAGAACTTAATTTATGCAGCCTTTGTTGAAATGCGTTTCACATGTTGTTTGAATATGGGATTAAAATGATTAGAAATAATTACTTACGAGCCCGTAGCAAGTTTAAGCCCTTTATTTTGTAGACACTCTCTTCCTTTGAATAAGGGGTCTACCCGTAAGCTAGATCATAGTTAAATCTAAGGGCAAAACCTTTTATTCTTTCATATTCTTTCAAACAGCCACGACAGAATCCATTTTGAAAATAATAGCTATGTTCGCGCCTACTTTTTAGATTGACCGGTTTTATCTCAAATAAACTGGGTTTATCTCCAATACAGTAGGTCTACCTATGATAAACTGGGTTTATCTCAGATAAACTGGGTTTATCTCAGATAAACTGGGTTTATCTCAGAAAAACTGGGTCTTTCTCAGAAAAACTGGGTTTACCTCAGAAAAACTGGGCTAACCTCAGATAAGCTGCGTTTATCTTAGATAAGCTGAGCTTACCTCGGATAAACTGCGTTTAACTCAGATAAATGCATTTATCTGCAATAAACTGGGCTTTTCTCAAATAAACTGGATTTATCTCACAAAGTTATTTTCTCTTAGAAAACATAGGCTTCTCAACAGATAAACTTGGTCTTCCTGATAAAATGGGTTCATCGCAAATAAACCGGGTTTATCTGTGATCAACCCAGTTTATCTGTAGATAAACCGGGTTTATCTAATTGTGGTGACTTTCGCGTGCTACACTATGGCACCAGACAGAGCAGAAACTGCGTAAAATGACGTCATCAAGCAATTTGAGATAAGGAAGTGTTTGGAGAGATAAGCTTTTTGAAAAGATAAATCAAGAGTTTAAGACACAAGGAACAAAATATCAAGTGTTGCCGAATTTTGGGATCTGTTGCAGGGAGCTAGGGGCACTCAAAGTTACAATGTTTTGCGCATGCGTGCGCAGTTTCTGCTCTGTCGTGGCACCATACATGTGCTGCCACAGCTGATTCGCAACTAGCTTTTCAAAGAACCTTAAACAGACACGATTGATACTTGTCTATAATTAAAATTGTCAGTCCCATCTCCATCTTTGAAAATTGGAGTAAAGCTAGCAACTTTCCAAGAGTCGAGAAAATGACTTGTTTCAATGGATGTATTGAACAAGAAAGCAAGCGGGTTTTCAATATAAGGCAGCGCAAGGCTCAGAAAGTTGTTAGATATGTTGTCAGTCTGAAAGTTCTTTGCAGTCTTAACCGTGGCAAATGCGTCCCTGATCTCCAGCACATAAATGGTCCTAAAGTAGAATTCGGCCTTGTCTTTATTAATTCCAAAGTCACCTGCAAAGAGGGTATTGGAACTAGACCTTTTTTCTCAGCTAGGTGACTCTTTGAAACAATCAATGTTGCTGGGCTTGGATCTCTCATTGAGAATGTCACTGATTGCCTTCCATGATTCCTTCATGTTGTAATGGCGCCGTGGTGTAGTGGCGCCGTGGTGTAATCCTCTGACATTGCAGCCAGAACAGTCAGGCGGAGTGGGTTCGAGTCACTTGAGCGTCATGACAAGGGGTCGCGGACTCGATTAGGTCTGCTCTGTTTCTGCGATCCCAGCGCTTGGCGCTGAAAAACGCAACTTCACCTTCACCTTCACCATGTTACCTTGGCATGCAGAAATCTCATTGGTGCAATAACGTGTCTGTAGTTGGATGTTAAGGACATTGACCTTATTATGGACCTGTCTATGCCCTGGCCTGCCCTGCCCTTCCCTGTCCTGTCTATGCCCTGGCCTGCCCTGCCCTTCCCTGTCCTGTCCTACCCTGGCCTGACCTGCCATGCCCTGCCCGCTCAAAATGCTTTGGTGGGATACTCAAAGCTGCCGACGTTCATCATGGCAGTTGAGAGATTTTCTTGAGAAGGGCCCCTTGAAAAACCTTCATAAGTGGCCTAAAATTGCAACCAAATACCTCCATCATTTCTTCCTGACGTAATCATAGGTAGGTAGACACTGCCAGTGTGCAGCAACTACATCGTAGCTGTGCTGTGAAGGAATAATTTCAGTAGTTCTGCGGAGGAGTTAACGGAAGCAATGTTATTAACGAATTTTCAAAGTGGCGTCGGACACGCAGTTGGACTCCTCTTTGAGCCTATATGATGAAGGAAATCACACAGAAAAAAGCCCAGCAACCACGAAGTCATTCTTTCTTATCAGAAAGTCTAAGTACCCATGCTGCAAGGACTTATCAATGCTTTAACGTGTGTTTTCGTCTTAGGAGGATGAGTAAGTCTTCCCTACTTCCCCATTAGTATCAAGGAATGAGATTCCATTTCCCCAGAAAGATTACATGCGCTAACACACTTAAAAAGTCATTGTGTCGTATGAAGGAGAACCGGCGAAATTTTTATCGTTGTTTTCACTCGATTTTGAAGGCTTTTGGAGGGGCGCTTCATGCAGAACGTGAAGGTGAAGTTGCGTTTTTCAGCGCCAACCGCTGTTATCGCAGAAATAGAGCAGATCTAATCGAGTCCGCGATCCCTTGCCATGACGCTCAAGTGGTGGGACCCTACATTGTTTAGAACCCACTCCACCTGACTGTTCTGGCTGCAATGTCAGAGGATTACACCACGGCGCCACAACACCTGCAGAGAATCTCCCATAGGACAGACCGGAGTAATTTGGGACAATTTTGTCATTTTGAGGTATAAATGCTTTGTTGCATATTCAAATACGACTAATTCAGCTGTTTATAGTGGTAAATAATTTACATAGAGAAAAAGATACATGTTGTTGCTAATATATTAGTGAATAAGTGTTGCAGTCCCAAATAGTCCCAAATTACCCCTAGATGGGATAATTTGGGACAACAATGAGTTCAGCCTGCAAATGATACATATTTATACCCAATGGCAAATTTGAATAAGAAAATAGCGTATCTACCATAGTTCGGTAGAATTTCATCAAAAATGGCCTCTTTCCTAAAAGTTCAATAAAGCAGTCATAATCAAATCAATGCTTCAAAATGTCAAAAAAGTACTCATCATAAACCAAGTTCAAGTTCAAGTTTCATTTTTAAAATTCTAATAATACAACTTCCATCTAATAACAACAGCAACAAAATATGAATATAAATAACGATACAGAAAGTGAATTGCAGAAAATTTGTATGTGTGGAATTTCTTAAGGAGGAGCCCTCTCAATAGGTAAACTAATCGAGGAGAGGGCACGCCCTTTGCTAAAAATCAAATTAACAGTTTTTGAAGCTTTTATTTAAAGATTGCTTTGCCAGTTGTCGGCGGGTCCTTGTGTGATCTCTTCAATAAATCACAGTTCACGGGAAAATATCCAGAGGACTGGAAAATAGCGCGTATTGCACCCATCTTCAAGAGTGGCGCTAGAGATGACAGGTCGAACTATAGGCCAATATCAGTTCTTCCTTTCATATCTAGGCTACTTGAGAAATTAATTTTCAATCAGTTTTATGAATACCTGGATACAAATAAATCACTATACGAGCACCAGTCTGGTTTCCGACTCTTACATTCGGTTGCAACAGACCTTATGGCTAGCACCAATGATTGGTACCTGAATATAGATAAAGGAAAATACACTGGTCTAATCTTTATTAACTTGAAGAAGGCTTTCGACACGGTTAATCATGAAATCCTACTGAAAAAACTGAAAATGCATGGAGTGACTGGCCTGGAACATGACTGGTTCACATCATACTTGGATAACTGTAAACAATTCTGCAGGGTGGATGGCACCTCCTCTGATGTGAAGGGAATAAATTGAGGAGTTCCTCAAGGCTCTTGTCTAGGTCCACTTTTGTTCCTGATTTGCATCAATGACCTGCCTTTTTCCTTGCAGAAATTCCATGTCAGCATGTATGCTGATGATACGGCCATCTCCCTCTCTTCAAAAAGTATTGATGACCTACAAAATGACCTAAACTTAGATCTTTTGAAGCTACAGGATTGGTTGCATGCAAACAAACTTCCTCTGATCGCTGTGAAAACGCAATCACTTATAATAGGCTCTAGTCCAAACATCCGTAAGATCGAAAGCCAGCCTGATGCTCCACCATCTTTTTCCATAGGTGATCAGGACATTGAAATGATTACCAACACAAGATACTTAGGTGTTCAGATTAGATAGTAAACTCAACCGGGACAAACATATAGATACTATCAAGACCAAGGCTAATCGAGCACTTGGACTTATTAAGTATTCTAAAAATTATCTTCCATCTGATGTGCTCAACAAAATGTATAGAGGAATTTTTGAGCCCCATTTGAGTTACTGTTGTTCCGTTTGGGGCTGCTATAGCGAATCAAAAATTGACGTCTTGCAAAAAATCCAAAATAGAGCGGCAAGAATTGTAACTAGTAGCCCATACGATGCCTCTGCTGCTCCGATAATTGAGAGCCTTGGCTGGTCAACTATCAGTGATCTCATAAGAAAGGAGACAGCCACGCTAGCTTACAAGTCTTTAAATTCTCTTGCACCAAATTATTTGAGAAAATTATTCGCAAAATGTTCGGATGAAAGAGAGCGGTTTCTGCGCTCATCAGAAACTGATCTTAAGATACCGTTCCTAAAAACGACCAGTGGCCAAAGGGCTTTTTCTTATCGAGGTGCAAAACTGTGGAACAGCCTAGAAAGAGCTACTAAATTGACCCCCTCCCTGAAAACCTTCAAAGAACAGCTATAGTCGGGATAACTTTTATTTCACTTTTACGTTCTCTTTTATTGCCTTAGTTGTGTATGATATTGTAAATTAGGCTAGCTCAGTAATTCTTTTGTGTTGGTATGTATTTTCATTTTTCTTAACAGGTCAGGTTGAAAAACATACATAGTTATGAACCTTTTAAACCTATTTAAATATTACAAAATGAAAATGAAAAAATGAAATGTGTGGTTTGGTAAATGTAGAGATTAGACATGTCTAAACCTGGTATTTTGTAGAGAATATATGAGATTTGAGATAACGACGAAAAATGAAAATTGAAGAAGATTTCTTGATGTCATTACTAATGCTGTTGCAGGATTTGTCACCCGCAAATCTAAGAGATCTTAAACTATATTGTAATGTATTTTTACGATTCATAAAGATATTACCTCTAGAAGCCTGTCTTGCATCATAATGATGAACATATTTTCATATTCATATTTAATTCTTTTAAGGAGGGTTGCCCTTCAACAAGTTTATTTTCAAGGGGCCCTCAAATAAAAACGTTAATTACAATATAATATAGGAATAAAAAGCTACTAATCATATCAGACTATAAAGCCCTACTTACAATGTTTAAAACTTATGTACAAAAATATTCAAAATTTACAATAAAGAGAAAATGAAAGGAAAAGAGGCTCTGTTTCTAAATAGTTTTCTTGACGCCATACAGAGAGGTTGCTTGCTTCGACTCGGTTCACAGGCTATTCCATAGCTTAGCACCTCTATAAGAGAAACATTTCTGGCCATTTGCTGACTTCTTCATCGGTAACCTTAAGTCGGCCCACGTTTTGAAACAGTTGTCAAGGTTTCAAAAAATTATGAAAAATGGAAGAAGAAATTTTTTTAATAGACTCATATACAAAAGGAAGTAGCTATAACTCAGACAAATCATATATCTTAAGAATTCTTAGATCAGAAACAATTTCCATTTAACATCAGAAACTTACCACATCAAGTGGGTAAAACCAAAGCATTAAGTTAACCTAATATTGGCTAAAAACATAAATGAAATATATAAAGTTTGGTATAAATCCAAAATAACATTTCGTTCAAATATTCTCTGTGTAGAACGAACCTATGACGAAAATTTCCTCACATATAGTGATAAACAGCAAACAACGCCAATGGGGCTGCAAATTCCTTCCCAAGCAATCACTCAGCACGACGGCGGGCCAGCCCGGGGCCGTAGGCGCTAAGCGGGAAGCCCAGTACTCTCGAGTATCGAATAATCGTCGCCCTTCTTATTAATCTTTGAAGAATTTTCCAACCCTCCCGGTTTTATTCCAAAACCCTCCCCCTTTTATCAATATTTGAAAAATGAGATGATGGTAAACATAATTTCTGAAGAATTGCAAGAAAAAGTCTCTAGAAGCGCATTCAGCAGAACCAGCGTTCGTAGGTAAATATATCAGTTTGTTTGTTTGTTTTCAATTTATTTTGAGTGGGCTTGTCAGGATTTCTAGCTACTGAAAGCTAATTTAGGCCCACTTTGCATGCCGCATCCAGGCATGGGACCCCTAGTTTAACGTCCCTTCCGAAGGACGACGAGGTGAGTTGTGAGGTCAGGCCTCCGAGGTCACCCATCCTGAGTTTGACCTCACTCGACCAAGCTTAACTTCAGTCACCTGACGAAGCCTTTTAAGCCACTCGGCCACTCAGCCCGCAACTGTTCCCATAACGTCACTGTTCCCATAAATATATAAAAGAGAAGTATTTAAATAAGGAAATGACTATTTTCGGTTTCTCCAAGTACCGCGACCCCGATTGTTCCAACCCCCAATTATTCCGTTTATTCGTTACTCGAGAGTAGATACACATTTTGCCTTTTATCGTTGCTTTGATATCCAGGGCAGCAATACTTTTCAAACACCGTGCATTTTCTAATCCTTGCTCACCTTGTCTTATCTTACTATTCCACAGGTTTAACAAGCTGCATCCTAATGATTTCACTTGACTTCTCTCCAACAACTCCATGCAACATTACACTGCGTCTGTTTCACAGCATCCTGTCATTATCCTTCTATTTGGTACTTCACAACGTAGCTTGCATTACCATCGAACGTTTTTGTGCAATAACATCAAGAAGTTACAAAATAACCAATGAAAATGTCTGGAAATGGGTTACCTGTACAACGGCATATGTTTTTTCGACATGGCTCATCATAGAGATCGCCTATTACAACAATGGTTGTTGGACGTACAATAGTGTAATTTGCAGCAAATTTGGTAGACAAACAACGACCAAAATTGTTAAAGAGAGCCACTCTGTAGCGGTAGCTGTTCTTGCAACATGGCTGTCAGGTTGTAACGTCACCATAGTCATATGCACTGCCGTAACTTTGATCTACATGGAAAAGACAGCAAAACTCCTCCAACAGCAACTACAGGGTCAAATTAACAAAGTGAACACGAGAAGAGTTAAAACAACATTTGCCTTGTCAATCTTTTTCGTCGCGCTTTGGATTCCCTATGGCGTCATCACTGGGCAAAAGAATAACATAGATCCTCTGGTCTACGCTCATTTGAGTTTGTACCTTCCGTTGCTTTCTTATGCATCTTTTATTGTGCTACCAGCAACATATTTCTTTGTGGACAAAAGATTCGAGAGTTACGTTAAAGGCTTTTTGAAGAGGAGAGCTGGCATAGATCCACAACAAGCTGCAGGTAATGAAATGAAAAGAGCATGGCCAATAAATGCGAAGATAGCCTGTAAAAGCATGAACACGACACAAAACACAAGTGCGACACAAAAGAACCATCCTCTTCATCATCATCATCATCATTAGACGTTCAGGCCACTGCTGGCCGATGGCCTCTCTAACATCCATTCTAATCTGTTCGTTGTTCTTGACATCCAGGTCACACTTGCTGCCTTCTCAATATCACCCCGCCATCTTCTCGCTGGTCTCCCTCTACTTCTTTCCGTTCCAGGTGTCCAGTGTATACTTTTTTGGCTCATCTGTCATTTTCCATTCTCCCAAGGCACCCCCAAGACCGTTTCATTACATCTATTATTTACAATGTCATCTACCCCTGTTTTTTCTCTTATCCATTCGTTCCGCTTTTTATCTTTCCTTGTTATACCAAACATTGATCTTTCCATGGTTCTTTGTGCTACCTCCAGCCTTTCTCTTTGCTTTTTGGTAAATGACCAAGTTTCCGGACCACAAGTCATTGCAAAATAAGCATCGACGTTAAAGGACAAGTCTGGAGTTGATCAAATTATTGCTAAAATGCAACGTTACCCACTGCTGAACACCAATCGTGATTTCTTTCCGAGCTTTGATGCCTCCAACTTTCATGAATTGGATGATGAATCTTCGTAAGTTAGGCCAAATATCGTCGCCATTTTGTATTTTGTACGAGTGTGCGAAGACCCGATAAGGAGGCTAGCAATGTGAGTGGTATAATATCAACACATTTGGCAGCCTCGTTCATGAGGTGACGTCATATAAAATGACGTCTTAGAATATGTAGTTGCATTGAAAGTAGTAATACACACCATTTACAACAGTGTAATCTCTTGAATGATCAACAATAATCACAACCCTGGACTTGTCCTTTAAATCGTTAAAAAGCCATTGTCACCGAGGGTTTCTTGCAGCCACCCTACAATTTCAGACCGTCTGAAAATCAAATTTGGCCTAAGTAGAAAATATGAATAATCTTTATATAATTTCAATGTAAAACTCTATAACATACCGGGTGAGTCAATAAAAACGCCCGGCGCTTCAAAAAAATCTGCTCCATGAATATCAAAGTAATGATATTGAAAACTGTCTTGATTTATCCCCGATAAGTCAAATTAGGTTCAGTCATTTACCCGACTTAAATCGGTCATTCCTTCTCGCCAAAATAGGAGATTTTCTGCAAAAAGCCCCTTCCGAAATGCTGCAAAAGCGAGTGAAAACACCAAGCGAAATTCCCCTTTGTTCTCCTTCCTAGCGATGATGACTCTTGGATGTGTTCATGTATTTTGCCCTCATGGGAGAATGGGATCCCCCTGAATAAGTTATTCACAGTAGGGGGAAGACTTTTCAACCTGCCAAAACGAAAGCACGTGCTAAAGCATGCTGAAATTCATCGCTGTGAGGGAAACACATAAGCGATTTTTGCTTGTAATTCTAGCACGTTTTTCAAGGGTTCTCAAAGGGATTCATTTCAGAAAATCGCCAGCAGAATCTGAACGGAGTGACCGATTTTAGCTACGAAAATTTCTAAAAATAATTTAACATGTTAGCTATTTGATCAAATATTGCAGAGCATCGCTGCTTATATAGTCAGGGAGCAGTAGCTTTTCAAATGCTGGGCGTTTTTTCTTTTTGACTCACCCGGTGCAAATAACCGAAGACTACAAACGAGCTACAAAACAATACTACAAAACGATACAAAGGAGAGCAAAAGAACAAGACTACCCCAGGGCCGTTCACAAGAAGCACCAATACAATTAACTATACAGTTAAGAGAATTCTCTTACACTAGTAGGGATAACTTTTTCTTCTCTCATAAGACAACACTTGCAAAAGCATGTTCAGACCATTGCTATAAGGTAGAAACATGAGGAAAACTTCATCATGGTTTCAGCGAGCGTGTGGCCGAATGGTTAAGGCGTCTGACTCGTAAACCAAAGGTCAGAACGGCTGTAGGTTCAAATCCCACGCTGGACAGTTTGGTCGCTGTCCGTAACACTAGCCCGGGTCGACCAGTGCCATGTGAGGGAAATCTGGTAGCTGTGGCGGGTAGCTGCAGCGGACTGATGGTAAAACATCCGTGGCCCCTGCTGGAAATAAGTCTCTCAGACTTTCGCGGGCTAGCCACGTTAAATATAAATACCTACCTACCTACCTCAGGCCATCTTCGAAAATTTTGAAAGAGGTCTAGAGAAATTCCTTACTGAAATTCTTACCAACAGAGTCCTATGGCAATGAATGTGGACAATGCCAAACTGATAATGAGGTCTTTTATCGTCTCACATTAGAGCCATTGTCCATTAATTTGGATGCTTCATGATACAGCGCTCACGACGTAGTCTGCTAGCATTCCTCGCAAAGTCAGAAACGTTACGCCTTATCAAGAGTGTCTAATGGCATCGGATGCAGAAACAGAGAAACTGATAATGAGGTCTTTCATTGTGTTACACTATAGCCATTTTCCATCAATTTGGATGCTTCATGAGCACTCACAATTTAGTATGTTAGTATCCCCAATAAAGTCAGAAACTCTACGCCTCATCAAGAGTGTCTAATTACAACGGATGCAGACGAAGACAAACTGATAATGAGGTCGTTCATCGTATCACACTGTAGCCATTGTCCATTAACTTGGACGTTTCCAGATAGAACGCTCACAACGTAGTCTGTTAGTATCCCCCAATAAATTCAGAAACGTTATGTCTTATCAAGAGTGCTAAGTTACAATTGATGCGGACAAAGACAAACTAATAATGAAATTTTCATTGAGTCACACTATAGCCGTCGTCCATCACTTTCGATGCTTCATAAGCACTCACAACTTAGTATGTAGTATCCCCAACAAAATCAGAAACGCTACGCCTTATCAAGAGTGCCTAATGGTAACTGATGGGGACACACAGAAACTGATAATGAGGTCTTTCACCATGTCATAGCCATTTTCCATCAATTTGGATGCTTCATGAGCACTCACAACTTAGTATGTTAGTATCCCCAACAAAGTCAGAAACTCTACGCCTCATCAAGAGTGTCTAATTACAACGGATGCATACGAAGACAAACTGATAATGAGGTCGTTCATCGTATCACACTGTAGCCATTGTCCATTAACTTGGACGTTTCCAGATAGAACGCTCACAACGTAGTCTGTTAGTATCCCAATAAATTCAGAAACGTTATGTCTTATCAAGAGTGCTAAATTACAATTGATGCGGACAAAGACAAACTAATAATGAAATTTTCATTGAGTCACACTATAGCCATTGTCCATCACAACTGATGCTTCATGAGTACTCACAACTGACTTTGAAGTATCCCCAACGAAGTTAGAAACGCTACGCCTTATCAAGAATGCCTCAAGGCAACAGATGCGGACACAGAGAAACTGATAATGAGGTCTTTCACCATGTCAAGCTATAGCCATTTTCCATCAATTTGAATGCTTCATGAGCACTCACAACTTAGTCTGCTGATAATGACGTCGTTCATTGTATCACACTTTAGCCATTGTCCATTAACTTGGACGTTTCATCAGCACTCACAACGTTCTGTTAGTATCCCCAACGAAGTCAGAAACGCTGCGACTTATCAAGAATGCCTCAAGGCAACAGATGCGGACACAGAGAAACTGATAATGAGGTCTTTCACCATGTCACATTACAATCATTGTCCATCAACTTGGATGTTTCATGATACAGCACTCACAATGAATTTGTTAGTATTGCTAACAAAGTCAGAAACTTTACCTTGTCAAGCGTGTTTAATGACAATTGATGGAAACAAAAACAAGCTGATGATGATAATGAGGTATTTAACTGTGTCGCACTATAGGCATTGGCCATTAATTGGGATGTTTCATGATCAATGATTCATTACAGATAACAGATAAGCATATCAACAAACGTCGATGGGCTTGCAAATTGAAAATAAGACATTAAGCCCTACTTTGATAAGCTTCTAGTAAAAGATGACTAGGCATCAGTTCACAAGAGCAACTTCTGGTAACTTAGGGCAAATCCAAATGCTTTAGATACTATACGATAAATTGGAATTAGTCTTTAGCAAAACATTAATCTCTCATCCTGGAAATCTACAAAGGTGGTATAAACAACTGGACTATAGACTTGGCAAATGTAGGCTTTGCGCAATATCTATCGTCAAACTTGGTTTATCGCCACATTTCGGGAACGTAATTAAATAGGTTATAATTGTATATAGTTGGCTTTATAATGAGCTTTACCGTTCAAGGCCGTATGGGGCTCTGGCCCACCTCAACTTCAACCAAAAGATGTGTATGTCTCAAACTCAAACTCAAACTCAAACTTTTCATTCACAGCAATATCCTAGTACAAAGTTACAAAATAACGAACTACAAGCTAAATTTATAGAAAAAATATTATGTACAATGGGTATATAGTTCACCAAAATTTGCTGTCGGACATATGGAAAAAACTCATGAGGAGCTATCTAGGCCATATGCCCGATTTAACGTGTAAAAAGAGTACAATTTTTTTTGTAGAGTGAAAAGAAGGTTGAAAAACTTTAAGAATAAGAATAAGAAAATGTTAGTAGGTTAGTAAAATTAGCAGTGTTTAATATCTATACCAAAAGTATAATAATGCAGTGCATGATAATAATGCTATGATTTTACAATAAAGTTCAAAAGTACATTAATTCGACTCTAGAAGGTAGTTTTTCAGCTTTTTTGTGAAGGATGGCTTATTTGGCAACTTTTTTATTCGCAAAGGCAGAGAATTCCAGACCTTAACTCCTTCATAAATAATTGACTTTTGTTTGTAATTCGTGGAGACCAAAGGGAAGGAGAAATTGTCATTTGAAGATTGCCTTGTTTCGTAATGATGACGTTCGTTCGTTTTGATGAATAGGTCATTGAAAATGTCACATGAGTAATATCCTCTCAAGTATTAGCGGATGCATTAAATGGTGCTGGGATATCGCCCCTGGAAGCACCTCCATTGCGTAAGCGATTTCCCCAGCTATAGGGGTAACATTGCACTACATGGTATGAATTTCAATCAACTAATGAGATATGGACTTATGTTGGGCATTGATGAAGTAATTAAGGTGCAGTTGAGTTGCAGGGGGGCGAGAGCTATGAAGATATGTCGAGAAGAAAATGGAGTCAGTTCTGAGATCGTAATCCTTGTTGATCAATTTATCAAAGGAAGGTTGATGCTCTGTGCAAGTTGATCAAACTATCGGGTGAGCCAGAAAACGTTCCCACCTTAAATATTTATAGAACCAAGAGTGCTTCGCAGATTTGAATGATTCGAATTCCAGTTAAAAGCCAATAGTTCGAAGTATTTTTGACGTTTCTCTCGCTGTCTTACCAGCACCAGAAGTATCGGTAAATTAAACCTTCAAAAAATTTCATGGCTGCAAATAACTGAAAAAGGCCTAAAACATTGATCAAATTGTAAGGACTCTCCTTACACAGAACAATGCGCAATGAGCATTTCAACTCTCTCTCTCGAGATAGCTATATGATATTAATTTTCAAACAAACACTAAAGATTTCCTGCCCCATGGCAATGAATGGGAAGTTGATATCTTTCACTTAATTGCATTTTCTTCATTGATTTGCGTAAGGAGTCCTATATGATTTGACCAATGTTCTATGCCGTTTTTCAGTCATTTTGCAACCACGAAATTTTTGCACAGTTGAGTTTACCTATATTGCTAATGCTCTTGAGACAGTGAGAAAAATCGCAAAAATATGTCGATCTTTCGGCTTTTAAATCTTGGTGTTAGGAATTTGCAACAGTGCGAACTTTTTTCAGGCTTATCGGGTACGTTAGATAGGAAGTGTAGTTGCAGTTTTATAGCGCTAAGCGCTGAGATCGCAGGAGCAGAGAAGATCTAGCGGATCCACGAACCCTTGCCATGACGCTAAAGTGGTAAGGCTTAGCCGGGTATCGGACCCTGTCTACCTGACTGTTGTTGCAAAGTCAGAGGATTACGCCTCTGCGCCTCAAAACCATTGCGCCACAGAATGGGGGTCCGGTGGCTTGAAGGTGTTGTGGCGCCGTCGTGTAATCCTCTAACATTGCAGCCAGCATAGTCAGGCGGAGTGGGTTCGAGTCCCGGAGAGCCCCACCACTTGAGCGTCATGACAAGGGGTCGCGGACTCGATTAGGTCTGCTCTATTTCTGCGATCCCAGCGCTTGGCGCTGAAAAACGCAACTTCACCTTCACCTTCACCTTCACCCAGGGAAAAAATTGGTACGCACTTATTGGATCATTAGAATACGTTTCTCTTGCGACAAAATATAGCAATAAAGAGCTCAAAGGTTTCGTTTGACGACAGGTTTTCTCACGGAATTGTGAAGATGTAGTATCTTCAAATTATTAAAAACTGAATTTTTTGTCGAGGCATCTATTAAATTTGCGTGGTTGTTCTTAATCAGTTATGTTCAAATTCTTAATCATTATACCTAGTGTTCCAAAATTACTTGGGGGACCGCCATAGGTTCGAGAACTGTAGAACAGAAGGCCCCAGGGCCCGGAATCAGTGGGGAGGGAGCAAAGGTAAATGTGGCACTGCTTTTGCGCTATCAAATTTTCGTCATCATTGTTCTTAATATTCGTCATTAATATTTTCAATTGCTATCAGACTTCATCATCTAGCTTGTTCGTGATATAATTTCATCATTTCCCCGCTCCATTTTCAATGTCCAGAGGAGAGTTTTTTTTTTAACCTGTCAGTACTAAGGGGGGAATGCATTTAAAGACAGTCTCTCGTGGAATATTTTAGATGATGAACTAAACAGGGCCAGCACCTTGAGAAACTTTAAAAGGGAGATCGCAAAACAGGATGGCAAATGATATAACTGTATAGTTTTTAAATAAATTGGTTATATTGTAAATCGTTGCCTTTAATTAGTCTGATCAACTGTGCATTCTGTAAAACACGTTATGATTGATTGATTGATTGATTGATTGATTAATTGCTTGATTGATTGGTTGATTGACTGATAGAAAGTAAGAGATCGGTTTCTC
Source organism: Aurelia sp. 4 Dawson et al 2005 (assembly GCA_964019985.1). Lineage (NCBI taxonomy): Eukaryota > Metazoa > Cnidaria > Scyphozoa > Semaeostomeae > Ulmaridae > Aurelia > Aurelia sp. 4 Dawson et al 2005. The sequence goes on along the minus strand of OZ026494.1, from coordinate 9,172,089 downwards.
GCGTTTTGTTGCTCATTGGTCAACCCTGCTTCTATGCAGCTCTAGTCATTATTCAATACAGCCCCATTAACGAGCCTTGGGCATTAAGGAGACCACAGGGAAACACAGGGCCGATACCAGCCATGGGTGCCTCACGGGGGAGGGGGCGAAAAACCGAAAATTTCCGACGATGAAACCATCAACAACAACAGCAACAACAACAGTTGTACTAACATACGTTGAATTTATGCACTACATGACCGATCTAATTCCTCAGTAACTAAAATTTGGCCACATTTTGCACTCAGACCTTGAAATAAACACAATTAGTGAATATCCATTAAAAATATGCGTTGAATTCAATAATTTTTGTTGATCTTTTTATCCATTATTTCTCCTCAACATCCTCCAAAACTAGTCATTTAAGTCACAAAAATTCCGATAAGAGAAAATCTTCCGACAAATGGTCTCCTAGGGGACGCCCCGCACCCCGCCCCCAGGCTCCCCCCGTTGGCTTTGGCCCTGATGAAGCATCAAAATCGTGCATTTTCGAAGGGGAATGATATGGTATGATATCAACTTCTATGGGTAACCAAAGACTTCAAACTTATGTGTGCATCAAGGGACAAACTAAGGAAACAAGCAATTAAATCTAAATCTGATGTTTTATTTGATGCATACAAACAAATGAGGAATAAAGTAAATAAGGTCAATATTGATCTGAAGCGAGATTACTTCACCAACAAAATTGCTTCTCGTGAAGGGGACATTAAAAGTACTTGGAAAACTATAGATTTGGTACTAAGTAAAAAATCAAAAACCACGCAAATTGCGACCCTTGATGTTGATGGGAAAAAGATCAAATCATGAAGCTATCGCACAGCATATGAGCACCTATTGTTGGAACATCTGTCATGACCTTAGAAAGAAAATTCCTGCCACACAGAATCCGCTTCTTGAGGGCAGATATTCTGTAAATCCAGAAGGAACAAGGTTTCACTTTCAACCAGTAAATTCAAACCACGTCGCAAGTGTCTTGGGGAAATTCAAGACCTCTATGGGCTTTTGCACTGACTGCAAAGCCAATCACTTTTTGAAGATCGTTCTCCCAGTTATTTCTGACTCCCTTTGTGATATATTTAATCTATCGATTGCTATAGGAGTATTTCCAGATTCTTGGAAAATTGCTAGGGTTGCCCCTATTTTCAAAAGTGGACAAACTGATGATCAGTCTAGTTACAGGCCTATATCTGTTCTCCCTGTGCTTTCGAGAAACTTTGAAAAACTGATCTTCAACCAATTCTATCAGTACTTGGACACAAACAAACACTTGTTTCCCAAACAGTCCGGTTTTAAACGCCTTTACTCTGTAGTAACAAGTCTCCTGTCCTGCACCAACGACTGGTATAAAAATATGGATACGGGGAAATACACTGCATTGGTGTTTATAGACCTAAAAAAAGCGTTTGATACTGTTGATCATGATATCCTGCTGAAAAAGATGCAGAAATATGGAGTTTCTGGTAACGAGCTTGCGTGGTTTACGTCATATCTCCGAGACCGACGGCAGTTATGCAAGGTCAATGGTGTTTCTTCACGAATAGAAGAAATACACTGTGGTGTACCTCAGGGATCTTGTCTTGGACCCCTTCTTTTTATAGTCTATATCAATGATCTTCCGTTTTGTCTGGAGAGCTGCCAGGTGACCATGTATGCTGATGATACCAGCATCTCCTTTACAGCAAAAAGTGTAAACGATCTGAATATGACGTTGAACAAAGAGCTTGATTCTTAACGGAAATGGCTCCAAGGCAATAAACTGTCACTGAATGTCCTCAAGACACAGGCGATGGTTATTGGATCTCGCCCCAACCTTAAGAAGATTTCGACAAAGCTAGTGGAACCTCCCTCTTTTACTATTGGGGGCTCCGATGTCGAAATGGTAGGTAAGGTGAAATATTTAGGGGTGCAGATTGATAGACATCTGGCTTGGGATGAACATATCCATTTTGTACGATCTAAGGTCTCTCGTGCAATTGGATTCCTTAAATATGCCAAAAAGTTACTGCCACAGGACATTCTCTGTAAAATGTATCGTGGTATCGTTGAACTGCACCTCCGCTACTGCTGTTCAGTCTGGGGGGGGCATGTGAGGGGACTAGGTTGCAGGTGCTGCAAAAACTACAAAACCGTGCCGCTAGAATTGTGACCAACAGTAGTTATGATTCTTCTGCTAGTGCCTTGATAAAAACTCTAAATTGGCCTACGGTAGCGGATATGATAAAAGTCGAGACAGCTTGATGGTTTACAAATAAATAAATGACTTTGCTCCAGACTATCTGTCAGAAATTTTTACCAAAAACTCGGCATGCTGTAGGAAAAATTTGAGAAACACGACAACTGATCTCCAAGTCCCTCTAATGAAAACGTGCAATGGTCAACGAGCTTTCTCATATCGTGGTGCTAGAGTCTGGAACCACTTAGATTTGGAAGTCAAACAGGCATCCTCTTTCAAAGGATTTAAAGACGCTGCAAAAAGATGATTTTTATTTTGCTGTTTCTATTTATTATTCATTTATTTACTTATTTATTTTATGCATTATAGTAATTAGGATAGGGTTTTTAAACGATACAAAAATTTTTTTTAGATTTTAAGTACGGTCCCTGAAAAGCAATCTTCGATTGACGGGGCAACCGTGGATAAATAAGTTAGAATGAAATGAAATGAAAATGGGGAAACGAACAACTATAATAATTGTTAAAGAGGAAACAACTCTCCTCGGTGGGGTGTCATTTTTCTTTCTGCAAATTCACGCTAGCGAACCTATACGCACTACTGTGGTGGATACGCCATACAGAGGCGGGGTATTATGCTTGATGTGGTGGATACGCCATACAGAGGCGGAGTATTATGCTAACGTGGATGGGTATTATGCTTGATGTGGTGGATATGCCATACAGAGGCGGGGTATTATGCTAACGTGGTGGGGTATTATGCTTGATGTGGTGGATACGCAATACGGAGGCGGGGTATTATGCTAACGTGGTGGGGTATTATGCTTGATGTGGTGGAATACGCCATACGGAGGCGGGGTATTATGCTAACGTGGTGGGGTATTATGCTTGATGTGGTGGATACGCCATACGGCGGCGGGGTATTCTGCTAACGTGATGGGGTATTATGCTTGATGTGGTGGATACGCCATACAGAGGCGGGGTATTATGCTAACGTGGTGGGGTATTATGCTTGATGTGGTGGATACGCCATACAGAGGCGGGGTATTATGCTAACGTGGTGGGGTATTATGCTTGATGTGGTGGATACGCCATACAGAGGCGGGGTATTATGCTAACGTGGATGGGTATTATGCTTGATGTGGTGGATATGCCATACAGAGGCGGGGTATTATGCTAACGTGGTGGGGTATTATGCTTGATGTGGTGGATACGCAATACGGAGGCGGGGTATTATGCTAACGTGGTGGGGTATTATGCTTGATGTGGTGGAATACGCCATACGGAGGCGGGGTATTATGCTAACGTGGTGGGGTATTATGCTTGATGTGGTGGATACGCCATACGGCGGCGGGGTATTCTGCTAACGTGATGGGGTATTATGCTTGATGTGGTGGATACGCCATACAGAGGCGGGGTATTATGCTAACGTGGTGGGGTATTATGCTTGATGTGGTGGATACGCCATACGGAGGCGGGGTATTATGCTAACGTGGTGGGGTATTATGCTTGATGTGGTGGATACGCCTTACAGAGGCGGGGTATTATGCTAACGTGGTGGGGTATTATGCTTGATATGGTGGATACGCCATACAGAGTCGGGGTATTATGCTAACGTGGTGGAGTATTATGCTTGATGTGGTGGATACGCCATACGGAGGCGGGGTATTATACTAACGTGGTGGGGTATTATGCTTGATGTGGTGGATACGCCATACAGAGGCGGGGTATTATGCTAACGTGGTGGGGTATCATGCTTGATGTGGTGGATACGCCATACAGAGACGGGGTATTATGCTAACGTGGTGGGGTATTATGCTTGATGTGGTGGATACGCCATACAGAGGCGGGGTATTATGCTAACGTGGTAGGGTATTATGCTTGATGTGGTGGATACGCAGTACAGAGGCGGGGTATTATGCTAACGTGGTGGGGTATTATGCTTGATGTGGTGGATACGCCATACGGAGGCGGGGTATTATGCTAACGTGGTGGGGTATTATGCTTGATGTGGTGGATACACCATACAGAGGCGGGGTATTATGCTAACGTGGTGGGGTATTATGCTTGATGTGGTGGATACGCCTTACAGAGGCGGGGTATTATGCTAACGTGGTGGGGTATTATGCTAACGTGGTGGAGTATAGGGTAAAGACTTCGATTCAGCCCACATTGCATAAGTCTCTAAACAGTACAAACATATTTGTCTCTTATTGTTTAGAGCATATATTCGGAAGTACAGATACGTCATGCATTTCTCAACTTTTAAAAATGGTTTGGCAAGTAAGGCACAAAAGTTTAATTGAGTTCAAAGTAGAGGCATAAAATTACAGTAGATATTTGAAAGTAGGACTAAAAATGTCAAGATGTTTATCATACTGATACCTTTCCGCCTTCTGTCGCCGTCAGTGTGACTTTCAGCTAAACTTGTTCGTTCCAAACCTACAGTCAGAAAGACGCCAGAGAGGGGCATTTAAATCTAAAAAGATCTCTTACTTCTTTGGCAATGTCATTTGTATTTAATAAAAATCCTTCACAAATGCTTGATGTGAAGAAATTCTGAAACCTCTTAGTTCTGAAAAAACTCGTTCGCTTTTTTCAAGGAGTGAAATGCGCAGTTCTCTGCCAGTATTTAGCTACTAGTGTATAATCTAGAGAGCTTTATTGCAATTTCTCAAAAAAGATGAAATATGATTTATGGCTGATGCGCAGCAAGTATTCAATGGTTGCACATGTTTTTCAAAGACACTTCAGACGAGTTGCTCATGGGAAGCCTATATGACACGTAGTCTAACTATCATAGGATGAAATTGGGCAAGTAATGAAACCTCTCCTTGTGAGAAATGGAATGAAAAAAATGGACAGGAATTTCTGACTAGTACTGCCACTGAAAATTCTTGATCATGACATGATCTGAGATTTGAGCTTCTTGTAATTCTAATGAATACATACATCCATACTTGGTATGACATGAATACAAGATTATTCTTATAACTTGGATAAGGTCCTAGCACTAAATGTTTCTTAATTTCACATGAAAATTTCAGCATTTTAGTACACAATGTTTCTTGATTTGTTTCTTATCTTTTAGATGCATGTGGTTTTCTGCCACTGTCACGTGTTTCTTTCTTGATAAGTTCTTTAGCCTCAGAACGTAAAATTATCACGGATATCACAAAAAAATAAAGGCTCACAGCAGATTTACCTTTTGAATGTTTCCTGGCAATTCTCTAATATACAGGGTGTTTCAGAAAAATGAAAGCCCAATTTCATTCGAGATTCTTCACGAGATAATAAGATTTAGACCAATATTGACTTTTCATTGCTTGATTGAAGTTGTCGTTCGAACAAAGACATACTTGAATGTGCGAAAGAAGAAGTTCAAGGAGTCAAAATTCCTTCTAGAAATATTGGAACCCCCTGAAAGTCCGCCACATCAAGCATAATACCCCACCACGTTAGCATAATACCCCGCCTCTGTAAGGCGTATCCACCACATCAAGCATAATGCCCCACCATGTTAGCATAATACCACGCCTCCGTATGGCGTATCCACCACATCAAGCATAATGCCCCACCACGTTAGCATAATCTGTATGGCGTATCCACCACATCAAGCATAATACCCCACCACGTTAGCATAATACCCCGCCTCTGTATGGCGTATCCACCACATCAAGCATAATACCCCACCACGTTAGCATAATACCCCGCCTCCGTATGGCGTATCCACCACATCAAGCATAATGCCCCACCACGTTAGCATAATCTGTATGGCGTATCCACCACATCAAGCATAATACCCCACCACGTTAGCATAATACCCCGCCTCCGTATGGCGTATCCACCACATCAAGCATAATACCCCACCACGTTAGCATAATACCCCGCCTCCGTATGGCGTATCCACCACATCAAGCATAATGCCCCACCACGTTAGCATAATCTGTATGGCGTATCCACCACATCAAGCATAATACCCAACCACGTTAGCATAATACCCCGCCTCCGTATGGCGTATCCACCACATCAAGCATAATACCCCGCCTCTGTATGGCGTATCCACCACGGTAGTGCGTATAGGTTCGCTAGCGTGAAATTGCTGCAGCGGGGTCATGGGATATTTCAACATACAATAGACCTAATCGGCTAAGATCTATTTCACCCATTGCAAGTCATGTGACAAAACCCTTGGGAAGTCTTAGCATCATTCTACTTTCTGCATTCAAGCACAACTTTTCATGGCACGAAATATGTTAGACAAATCCAAAGATATTTTATAAAGAGGCCGATCACATGACTTGGAATGGATGTAAACAAACCTTAGCCCACTGTTTCTCTTCCAATATAGCAATGGGTGTTTCTAGTACAATTTTTGATGATAAAATTTGAAAATGTGGAATCCAACAAACCTCTTTTAAAATTTGTTCATAGCCACTCAGTAACTGCTTCAGCTCCAAATCGCAATTAAAACTGTGAAGAGAAAGGAAGAAGTCTAAAATTTGATATGATGGGTGAACAAAAATATAACATGTCTCGGATAACTATAGAAACTACTCTACCGTAGTCATGCCCCATCAACGAGGGTAGAGTTTGGAATACAATAGCATTAGTTTCTTTGTTTCACACCGCAATTCGAAGCGATTAGCGACTGCAAACAAAGGAAATCCTCTCAACCAGTAATTAAACCAAACATACCCGCAAAGATGCCCTGAAACCAGCACGGCCAACTCTCCCTTGGTGCGGGCGACGGGAGGTTTTTAAGAGAAGTGCTGTGCTTATAACGAAAGAAGTAAGGTAAATCTAAACTTCTGTCTGGCAGATTGTGTTTATTTGATTAAGGGTATGAGCTTAGGAGTAACTGTTAACATTTAAGCGCTAAATATGGAAGAATTGTAATGCCTTCTGTTCGGCTTCTGAATCACGTAAACAAAATCGGCCACAGAGAACTTTAGAATTAACCTTCTTGTTTCGTAATAAGCAACATAATTTCGATTAACAGCCACCCTTCCCTCGCACCATGCAAAAGTTTGCCTTACTGGTTTCAGGGCAACTTTGCGGCTTTGTATGTTTTGAACTACTGATTGAGAGGATTTCCTTTATCTGAAGTTGCTAATCACTTTGAATTGAGATGTGAAACATGGCAAGTGATATATTGTATTACAAAATGTGCCCTTGTTTACCCCATAGGAATGAAATTCCTTTCATATGGGCGGAAGATAAGATAGGGGTCAAGGAGCCTGCTCTCCAGAATGATTTTAAAACACTCCCTTCAATCGTTGGAAAATACCCCTTGTAAAATACCATTGTGAGACTAGAACAATTAATACAACAAACTATCATGACTGGCGAAAGATTACTCAAGAAAACTTGAAAGTAAAGCATTTAGAGATGGATCAATTTCTCTCGCAATTTACTGATGTAGTTTCTCCCATCTAAATGTTGGCTGAATATTGGATGACCACTTGCGCTCAAGTTAAAAGCTCCAGTCATAAAGACACTCGTATAAATGCAAACAGATATAGCGATTCAAAATTTTACAAGAATTGCAACTCTCAGTTGGAGAAAAAAGATAGCTGATCTGTGGTTGAAAAGCGCTGACCAAATCAGTCTCAGAAAATAATTTGATACACAAGGTGGTAAGGTAATAATTTCCTTCCAACTGATCAAGTTTTCTACCCTCCTTTACGAAGCTAGCGGCCTTTTCAGAAAACTAAAGAAGATTTATTGGCAACAATTGAATATCACTTTTGCTACGTATAACAGCTTTCATGAATACCTTAATTTTGTTTTCGGTCTACTTCATTACGCAAAATAAACAGCGTGCGTGAGTAAGCCGTAAACGAAGAAATAGCCTCTAGGTTTGCTTCATTGTTACCACTATTTCCTTTGGTGCCATCAAGGAATCTTCAGCATAAGTATAAGAATAGACTTCAGTGCTACGCAAACATTATAGGCTTTGCATTATCGGACTGAGAAAAGACCCAAGCATGCACACATTAACCTGGCCTTGAACACACCAGTATGGTTTTTAGAATTCTTCACAATACTTTTCGTTTTTTAAGAATTCTTAGACGCTTTACAGCCACTCATGTAACTTGACAATTCTTATCGGAACGTGTACCCTTGGTACCAGAGCCTCAAGAAATTTGGAAAAATAAAAAGAAAAAAACGTTACCTTTTGTTCTTTTTGTTCTAAATTTTTGTTAGGCTCTGGTATCCAGGGTACAGAACGTGAAGAATTCTAGAGATCCTTTGTCATGTTAATGTGTGCAACAGGGACAGCGCAGCGATTTTAAAGTGGAGAGGCTGAGTTGAATTGAGTTGAAGAGCGAAACGAGCTGGGGTCAAATCTTTTGAGCCTAAACCCTTCAGAACGTCAGAAAATGCCTTTTCGTTAGAATTCTGTTCTTGAGAAATGTATTTCATGAGAGGTCTCTGCCCATTCATCTAGACTGCTCTCTTATGAATAGAAAGCACTGCCAACCCTTTAAAAAATTAGCAAAAATTTTAACATGGAGCCAGAATCCTTTCTTTGAAAATTTACTTTATTTTGACATTGCTGGAGAACAATAGAAGTGTTGTTTTTGAAGCAACCACTAATTTGGCCCTTTTCCTGTCATTAATCGGAATCCAAGTGTCTGATTGACCTAAACAAGGTCTCAAACTCCAAGTTATAGCATGACCTATGCAACTGTGTAAAAACCGAGATAATTGATTCTACAGCTCATCCATGGCAGCCACGCTAACGGGGCATAATTAACTTTTCCAGGTGATTCTACCAGTGACACAATATCTTTCTACAAACACCTCCCACTTCTGAAAACGGTAGACTTTGAAGACTCGGAATTTGTGTTTGATTGAAAGGAGGCGAATTTGCTCGTGCTACTATGGTAATTGAATCAATTCAGTCTTTGCTGTTAAGCACCGGCAGAATCTTTTTCTTGTTTTGCAACTGGAAATCTCGATTTCACCAGAATGAATCTGATACCTGCTGTTTTGAAGAATTGATTTGTTTGATTAAGCACTGTATTTCGGTCTCTGCGAATTCTACCATTTTCAGAATTTGGTAGGCTCAGAATCACCAATCAAACACACCCTTAGACCATAAGAAAATCTTAGATCACAAAAAGATAGAAAGATCAAAGCTTGAGCCTGGCGGGATAGTGCATATGAAAATATTTCATTTCATCTCAAGCTGTCTTATTTGCCTGAAGCAATCTAATTTGAAGCAATCTAATTTTTTGCTATACTTAATTGCTTGGTAGAGACATGGTTTCTAAAACTGGCTATATGAAATGTTCCCAAAGGCTCAGAAGTTCCCAGCAGATTAACTGTGAATTTGAAGAACTTTCTGGGAAGCTTTTCACAGACTTCATTTCTCAAAAAATTGATGATTCCAAGGAACATTCAATATTGGCTCAATTTCTTAGTTTGTCATATTCAAGAAAAAATGTGTAGGCTAAAAGAACATAACAATTTCCATTAACCACACATAAAACTATACCTTGAATTCTTCAGTGATGCTCTCTTTTCTAGCAGAAACTCTATTCTGAACTCTCTGTCCTATACAAAGAAGAGAAGGGGTTATGTTCAACCCTGTGCAGCAATACTGGTAAAATGGGTCATATAAACACATTTGGAATAAACCTGTGTCACTGGAAACCATGTAATCTATATATGTATCTTATGACTGCCAGAGCTAAGCAGAACAGCATCCGTTTAACCACTTTTCAATAGACAAAATTATGTCACGAATCAACTATTTTGGGAGGAAAGTAGTTTTGCACCACAACTTGCTGCTCACTGAGTGCAAATCTGAGTTACCTTATAAGTAATTTTAAGTTCTTAAATATGAACTGTATGCATAAGCCTACAAAGTGGGAAACTGGGGGAGGGGTGATAGCTCTCTCCCAACTTTGAGAATATTTTCTAGAATCAGCCCCACTTGGGTATTTGCCCTTAGTAGGGGAAAAATTTTAGTAAACAATGGGCTTTGTGTTTAGCAGACCCCTAGATGTTTTCTTCCTGTACGCTTAAGACTGTACGAAGTTTTATCACCATTCATTTACCTTGATGAAGATTACTCCCTTGTACCAGTTGCTTTTAAGATTTTGAGGAATCAGGATCCAGTTGCTATTGATTTTATCCATTCAGTCTCTAAGAACTGTCTTTGAATAGGATTACTATCACACTTCATACCTGGAAAAGCATTTTATAGTGTCAAATACAGATAGTATCGCTTACCATGGAGTGCAAGAGACCAGGGAAACTCTGCAGTCATTAACATAGAATGCGTAACTAAACTATAAAATTAAACATATATACAGCAACGACAAATGCACATGAACAATTTTTACTGATAATTACTAAGGTATGTTTCTTTTTGCATGTCAGGCTAACTTTGGGATAATAAACGATAATGTTATAAATATATGATTTAAAGGGTGTGCAAAGACCAACAGCCTTTGTGATCATTTATTTTTTGTTTTTGTGAATTTTGTACAGTCAGTTATTATGGAAGCAGTGCAGAGCATGTCATTGACTTTACGCAAAGCATGCTGGTCTTTGAACTCCCTTTAAGTACCAAAAATGGTGCAGATGCTCAAAAACATGACGTTTCAAGAGTATACTCATTACCAAGTCAAGTTTGGGCAAGCCAGCCTTTTCACAAAATCCACTTTTCTGTTTGACTTTGTAAGTCATTGGAGATCTATAGTATGTAATCAAAAGATTTCTTTGTTTCGTCTTCTCTGTAACAAATTGCCTTGAATAAACAGATCTAGTAGATGGAGATCAGACACTATTAGGGCTTGGGAAGTGCTATCACGCAGGTTGGAAAACTTGCATTCATTCGCAATATGAAAATGCGTCAAACTTGCTACTTACAGCTAAAATAACGGGTTCTCAAATGAGATAACAAAAGATCTATTTTTAAATCTACATCCCTCACAGCTTTTTGAAAATCTAATTGCAGCTCACACCTCCAAACCTTTTTCACTCGCTACTACACATAGGCCAATTCCAACCCAGCCATCATCCGTGCCCTTTGGGTAGGCTATTTTATGTTTACATGCTAATATTTGGGGGTTGTTTCAGTTTTTCTCCAAAACATTGCAATGCAGTAGAAAAAGAGCTATAGGGTGCAGGCGGTGGTAATCAGACACTTAGAGAAACTAAATTTTTAGACAAGAAAAACACATCGCAGACAAAAACTAAAATATCCAGTAAAAGAGCAGCCCTTTTAGCATATTTACTTATAGACTTTTGGTTTCAACTCTGCCTGATTCGCCTTTGGGGTCAATGTTTCTCCTGCTAAGCTCGGCGGTGGTTTTCAGACACCGGCGGTGGTTTTCGGACGGTAAGTTAAAATTGCAGAGTATGCCAAGAAATGGCTTCTTTTGGTTTATACTATGGAATTATTCATTCTATGGACCTCTCTGCTTAACTTGATGTACTCTGAAAAAACTACAACCTTTTGTCTTTGCTTTTGTTTACAATAAAACCTACAGGACACACAAAACAACACAACTTAACAGAGAATAACTCTTGGATTTTTCAAAATGAGATATCAGTATCACTTGCAAAGCTCTTCACTAATATAATAAAAACCAAATTGCATTAACAAAAGGGAGGTTCATCTTACGTGTTTTAAAGCACAATGAAAATAGTTCTTATCAGTTGAGTGAGTTCACCATTACTTTTCACTAGGGATGCGTTGGTTTTTAACTCAAATTCAGTTATACTCTAACTTGTAAATTTCACGTAAGATGTTTTAGTATGAAGCATCATTTACGCCAATTTATGCAATTTGAGAATAATTAGATATCTTTGCAAAAATGTATTCTTCTGAATAAAAGAAATGGAATGGTTACCCGAAGAGGTCAATAGCCTTGTTCCTGTTGTTGCTAATTTATACTTTATCAAATAGCATAGCACACAACTTTGACTTAAAGTATCAAATGCCCAAGCATAAAATGCATGTCAATTCGTTTTTTGGGCAAAAGCCTCCCTTTTTGTATGCAAAAACAATCAATGTGGGCAAAGAACTCCAAAGGCAACTTCGAGCTCAACGAACAGTTCTCTTCCACGGATGATTTGCTGGGTGCCCAAAAACCACCGCTGTAACCTTGTCAGGGCAATCAAAACAAAAAACACTGCCCCCCTTTAGTGAGAGGTTTTTAAGCTTCAGCCACCTTCCTATATTTCGGTCTCATGTTGGCCATTCTATTTCTTTAGTTTATTTAAAATTCTTGACTCTTTCTGCCACGAGTTCAAAGCTCCTTATGAAGGGGCAACTTTCTGAACAACAATTTCTTTACAGCAATCATGCTTAGAAGGTATAAATAGTGACTTGTTTGCTCGCATTTTGCATTCAAGAGGGCTTTCCCTAGGGATGTTTACTATGTAAACCAGTAGAATATAATGCAAATAACCATCTTCACAAATTGAAAGTTATTGCGAATATGATTTAGGGGCCATTGACTTTCGATTTTCGTATTTTTTAATGGCATTTGGCTGTTAAGATCGGAATCCCCTCCCCCCTCCCCGTTAACAGCCTTCTACCAAAAGTGCCTCCGATCGGCCTAAATTATTTTGCCTCAGTAAGACTTGGGGTGCAGCAAATAGATGTCTTGTGGAACATACCAGACTTCAACCGAAGATACGCCATATAGGGAAGCAAAGTAAAACTGTATTATTCTATACTCTATTCATTATTTGTAAGGGTTTTATCTATTTTAGCTGCGCTTTTCAAAACATTTCCTTACGGAGATTTCCGTACGATTTTACATTTTCTCAATGGCCTAAGGGTAAGACCCCATCCCCCCATAACGGCCAATTGCCGTTAAAAAATACGAAAATCAAAAGTCGGTGGCCCCTTACCCCTCAGTTACTTAGGTTTATCCAAAAGTGGTCGATTACCACCGCCGTCCGATTACCCCCGCCGACACCCTATACCGTCGCCTTTATTAAAATACTGTGTAGTAATGAGTATACTATATTTTTCATATCTTCTTTGGGTTTTTCAAAATATGCTGTGTCTACCCACCCCTCCCCCTCCAGTCACATATCAATAGAGAGCTCCCCCTTTAGGGTGTCGCACAGAGATCAAATATCGCGTCGCCACTCGTGAATTTGGATATAATAATAAGAGATGAGGGAATTCGGTACGGCCTGATCACTTGGCTCTTCTTTGGTAACTTGGCTTGGTGCCATCCCTGCTAAATCTTGCGTAAACTGTAACTCTGGGTGCATCGCTGTGATACAAATTCAAAGTTTTACATCGACCAGGTTTTCTGCTGAAGACAAATCTGCAATGTTTTACTCACAAGTCATACTTCATCTTGCTTTTCCACCTGCATTCAACCAAACAACAACAGCAACAAAAACCAAAATGAAATATTTTGGCGCCAAACGATAACGAGGCTGTACTTAATTTGTCTCAAAATTTCAAAGCGTCGAAACAAAAATGAGCGAAAGAAGAAATTTTGAAATGAAAGGAAACTTGAAGATTATAACTATGCATCAGCGGGGCATCAGCCCTACAGCCCAAGCCTTGTTTAGTGGCCTCATATAACATCTTTTCACCATTTCACAAGGATGAAGATCCTGGCTCTGATGTATCCAGCTTGTTTACTGATTCAAATGGATGAATGCATTCACTTGTGTTTTGAATATTGAGTTTACGAAACCAGGACTGCAACGCCAACGGGGTGTCCAAGTCAGACCCAAGGCACTTTTCAAGTTGGGTCTACCATCGATTTTTGGGTCTTGGGTGGATTTTTTGGGTCTGTTACTATTTGGGCTCTTTCATTTTGGGTCTACGGATAGACAAAGTTTGGATCTTCTTAAGAGGTAGATAGGAGTTTTATTGAGTTTTGATAAACCCAAGATTACAAATCGATAAAGAAAACAGTATGTCGTTCTTGAAAATGCCTGCAATGTAACTGAAAATGGCTGAATTTAGGAACACATTTAAGCAAAAGAATCTAGATTAGGTCGTCGGAAAAGAAATTCATAGAGAGGAGTTGAAACTCGGTGACAGCGCAGGAAGGAAAACTGGGGGTCCGGGGGCTTGCCCCCGAGAAAACTTTCCATGACCACACCCTTTAGATCGTTGGAAAACGCCCAATTTTATGACAATTTGCCATGAAAGAAGCAAAAGATCACGACTGGTGGTGCTCTTTCCCAGGAAAAGTTTCGAAAAAGGGACTTTGATATAACGACAATCAATGATATGGATTATTTTGAACAGCATAATATCAAAAGTGATAGCTTGATAAATTCTGGTAGCATCCTCACATATAGATAAGTTTAACATTCATAAGCTTGGAACTTCGTCTCCTGAACAAAGAAAAGGGCAACTTGGATCTAACAAAATCACTTTTGCCCATTGAAGGTCACCACTGTAACGGACACTGTAACAGGCTGTTTGTACTTAGAACATATCCAACTAGGAAAATACTACGTTGGTCTATTTTGACATTTTGGGTCTACAAATATTATGTAAAATGTTGGGTCTGTCACAAAACTGCTATCAATATGCTGGGTCTACGTCAAACTCAAAAATTTTGGTCTGAGTCTACGCAAATTTCGCTTGGGTCTACGTATTTTGGGTCTGACATGGACACCCCGTACGCCAGGCAGAACGTCTTCTGAAATTCCGTAAAGCAGGTCTTGTTTCCACACGCTACCTTTGATATATCATCCAAAAGGCATAAATGAGGCCCCCTATAACTCAGAGACGCCTGAAAGCCATATTTTTACTTTGACGACAAACAGTTAAAACGACTGAGTTTTACTTCGCAGGCCCAGATCTGCAGTACAGAACGCCAGAAGTGCAGTTTTCAAGTTGTGAAATCGAAAAGGACAACTTCAGAGCCTCTCAAGGGAAGTAAATTCGAACGAAAAACAAGGATTTTTTTTAATCTAAAGTTCTGAAACAAAAGCAACTTTGCATTGGAGTTGCCGTTGCCGTTGTGGTTTCGTAAACTCCATAATTATTGCTTGAAACCACTGAAACTTGGAAAAAGTGACTGTTCTCTCAACTCTCGGGAGTTTCGTAAATTACTGACGTCTGCAGATAAGGGCACTCAATTTATCTTAAACAAACAACTATTTGACCAAGGTTGATTGCGTTGCTATGGGGTCACCACTTGGGCCAACCCTTGCTAATATCTTTATGAATATTCTAGAAAAGAAATTTCTAGCCAACTGTCCCTGTGAATATAAACCTGTGTTGTAGGTATATTGATGATACATCAGAAGCAAGAATAATATTTTCATTTTCGATAATTCCAAGTAACAAGTAAAAATCAATGGATCTTTCAGTAGCTATAAGCATCTTCAGCTTGGTGTTCCCCAAGAATCCGTCCTTGAACCTCTCTTTTTCAATATCTACATCAATGACCTTCTGTTATCGATTCAGGAGACAGATATATGTAACTATGCGGACGATACAACCATTTATACCTGCGATACGCGTCTAGAAAATGTCGTCTCCAGGTTAGAAAATGACTCCAAAATCATAATTGAATGGTTTCGAAATAATTACATAAAACTTAACGAAGATAAATGCCATTTTATGATTTTTGGTGCAAGAACAAATCAAGATGTTGGCATAAATATTGGCAACTGTACCGTCAATAATTCACAAGAAGAGAAACTTTTAGGGGTTTTGATTGATTCAAATCTCAACTTTGAAAAGCATGTCAGCAATATTTGTAAAAAGGCTGGAAACAAACTATTTGCCTTGTCACGCATTTCCACATATCTAGGAACTGATAAGTTAAGACTGTTGATGAGAGTATTTGTAACTAGCCAGTTCCAATACTGTCCTTTGGTATGGATGTTCAATAGCAGAAAAATGAATGACAAGATCAACAGACTGCATGAAAGAGCCGTACGAATTGCATATAAAGACTATACTTCCAGCTTCGAATCTTTGTTGGAAAAAGATAGATCTGTAACAATACACCAGAAAAATATGCAATTGCTAATGACTGAAATGTTCAAAACTGCAAATAATTTAAACCCCAGTTTTATGAACGAAATTTTCTTGAAAAGAAGTGTAAGATATAATTTGAGAGATACCAATACATTTTTACTTCCTATGGTACATACAGTTAATCATGGTACTGAAACAATCCGATACAGAGGGCAGCGTATTTGGCGCTCTCTTCCACAGGAAATTAAGGATTCAAATTCTGTGCAACAATTTAAGAATAACATCAAATATTGGAAAAATGAAGGCTGCGACTGCAAACTTTGCATGCAGTACATTCCTCGGCTCGGATTTTTATAGATTTTACGCTATTTTTAACATGAAATTTGTAAATTGGTATGAACTTTGTAATTTTATTGACTTGTTTTTCTTGTATATATTTATTTAACATTGTATTTAATTTGTTGGCTTGAATTAGCTTTTCTAGCTATGTAAGTTGCCAACCTAAAACAAATTGATAAAAATAATGATAATAATAATAATATTAATAATAATAATAATAATAACAATAATAATAATAATAATAATAATTCGTTGTTGCTTTGATACCAATGTCAATTGTCCTAAATAGCATGCCAATTGGATACAACCTAGGAAAAGACAGGGGTAACTTGAATCATCTTTTGTTTATGGATGACTTGAAGCTATATAGTCGTAAAGTGGAAGAGCTGGATACCCTTGTGCAAACAGTTAGGCTAATCTCCGAAGACATCGGCATGGAGTTTGGCATTTCGAAATGTGCAATGATTGAGATGAAACGAGGGAAGATAGTAAAGAATGACGGAATCGAATTACCGGACGGCGAAAGAATACGGTCAAATAGATGAAGCCTATAAATACCTAGGGGTACTGCAAAGCGATAAGGAGAAAAGCAAGGAAATGAAAGAAATTGTAAGAAAAGAGTATTTTCGAAGACTGAGGATGATCCTAAGGTCCAGCCTCAATAGTGGAAATACTGTGCAGGCAATAAACGCCAGAGCTGTTTCGATAATTAGATATGGTGCAGGAATAATTGAATGGACGAAAACAGAGTTGAAGGAAATCGATCGAAAAACCAGAAAGATGTTTACCATCTATCACAGTATGCATCCGCAAGGAGATGTAGATAGACTTTACTGGAAAAGAAAAGAAGGTGGCAGGGGATTGTTAAGTGTACAAGACGTGGTCAAAATAAAAGAAAACAGTATGGGCTTCTACATAAAGGATAAAGAAGAAACGTTACTCGCAGAGGTTGTCAGAGAAGGCCTATTTGATGACAGTGAAGACCCAAAGAAAATGAAGGATGAGGTTGTAAAGAAGCATAAGGCAGCATTTGAAGAAAAGACCCTGCATTCAAAGTTTATCAAGGAAACAAGTGATGTGCGTGATAACAAGAATAGCTGGTTTTGGTTGCGGAAAGGCTACCTTAAGAAAGAAACGGAAGGACTGCAGCTAGCAGCGCAAGATCAAGCATTAAGAACCAGGTGGATAATGAAAATATAGACAAGAAAGATGTCCCAGACAAATGCAGGTTGTGCGGAGAGAGGGACGAAACAGTTGCGCATATAGTTTCTGAATGTAAACAGCTGGCCCAGAATGAATATAAGAAATGTCGACATGATAAAGTGGCTGCCATGCTGCACTGGAGCTTGTGCCAACAATATGGATTCCCTTGTACAGAAAAAAGCTATGAGCACGTCATCACTAAAGAGATGAGGGTTCTAGAGAACGATGAAGTAAAGGTATTGTGGGATTTTCCGATTCAGACTGATGAGAAGCTGGAACACAACCGACCAGACATTGCCATTGTAAAGAAAAAGAAGAGAAACTGTATGTTAATAGACGTGGCGTGTCCTTTTGACACCAGAATAGAGCGAAAAGAGAAAGAAAAAATAGAAGTGTACACAGACCTAAAATATGAGATCTTGAAGTGCTGGAGGAACGAAGTGAAGACAGTCATAATTATCCCGGTCGTTATTGGTGCTCTTGGCATTGTGACAAAAAACCTTGAGAATTACCTATCAAAGATAGACTTTGCACCAGGTATCGAACCACTTCAGAAAACTTGCCTACTTGGAACAGCCCGTGTACTGAGAAAGGTTTTGGACTACCAGCAGTAGTTAAAAGACACAGAAGACATCGACAAACAGACAGTTGTTACCCTAGGCTACTGGTTGTGGCCCGGTAGCAATTGAAAATAACCGGCTCAAAGCAAGATCAAACATTAGCCGTGAGAAACAGTCAAATAATAATGATAATAATAATAATAATAATAATAATAATAATAATAATAATAATAATAATGATAATAATAATAATAATTAGTGAGAACACAAAAGGAAAGATTACGAACAACGGGACCAAGTGTTAAATGTACCCCCAAAGAACACAAAGAAACGAGGACGCCCATGCAAACTCTGCGGCCACATGGGTCAGAAAGAGTTCATAACAAACAGCAACAATGGCAGGACAAGTCATATATCCGGAGGTTCTTGCCAGTCGAAGAACGTGATATATGCAGCTGAATGCGTTAAGCATCAAAAACTATACGTAGGTTTTACGTCAACCACTCTGAGCCAACTTGATGTGCTCGAGCATCATGAAAATCTTTGGATGACGCGATTGGGCTCACGTGAGCCATTTGGCCTGAACAGCATGACAAATGAACTTGGACGTTTATATTTCTCTCTTTATGGTAATTGTAAGTAATTGTTTATCAGGCCTATATGTTCAATTTTGATGATTCCTTTATATTACGCCGCATTATTAGAATTCTATACTCGATAGTTTTAAGAGAATGTTATATTCCATTTTTACCGAACGCCACATTCCCATACAACTGTTTTAACCTTAGATCCATTTATAGAATTTTCATTAGCGACTGAAGAAGATATAAGATATATCGAAAATTTTCGCACAAATCGTCTTGTTTTTCTTTGCCGTTATCTACAACAAGCAAGGCACCTCGATCACTACTTATTAATAATAATAATAATAATAATAATAATAACAATAATAATGCTAATAATAATAATAATAGTAATAATAATAATAATAATAATACATTTTGTTTATTTAGAGATAGAGATCATACATATAGCTTTCTTTAATTTATAAGTTTATAAGTCGTCAATATCCTAATATTAAATTTACTTATGAATTAGAGTTGGATTTATGCTTTGCCATTTTTGGATGTTCCTGTTACTCATGATAATGATACTTTCTCAACTGTAGCTTATACAGGAAAATTTTATCTCTAGCCTAGTCCCTACCAAGTATAAGATTAATCTAATTGGGGTCCAATTAGATATTGGCGTTAAAGTCAAAGGTCCTAGTTTATCGTGCCTTCCACATTTGCTCTCTCTCCAAAAAAGGAGGATAATAAAGTCTCCGGACAAAACATCGTCCTTTTTGTTTCAAAATGTCTCTTCGCGATTTGACATCTTTCACGTGTTCACAAGAAGCTGAAAAATGAGATCCATTGCAGTAAATACAAGAAATATTCGGTTTCGATTTACCAGTTTCTGCATATAACGTTGCTGCTGTGTTCTCAACGAACGGTTTCTTCGGGATGTACGATGATTGTGATCGGTCTTCATTAATCTTGATACTTTCGCCCATTTATTCGCTTCAACTTCGTTTTCTATTAATTCTAACAGCTCTCCTAGAGACCAAATATCTCTTCTCGTGATTCTTGCAACTTGAATTCGAATATCTGATGGCAACTTCCCCATAATTACTGGTACCAGTGTCGCGTTGGTTTCACTCGTTACTCCTAAGTTTATCAATCCTCCTATGTGAATGCTCAACTTGTCGTAAAGGTATCGAAGTTGATTTGGTTTTTCTCCGGTACATGGTCTCAATTTCACTATTTCATCCATATGCACAGTGATGATCAGTTAGGGTCTGCCAAATCGTTTCTTTAACTTTTCCTTCGCTTCCTCGTAATTTGCTTCAGTTATTTCCATTCCATCTACGATTCTTGCAGTGGCACCTTCAAGGTAATGATACAAATAATTGAATTTCTCGATTTTCGGGATATCTTCGTTGCTATCATTTGCCGTTTCGAAACGATTCCAGAAGGCAGTGAATTTCAGGATGTCTCCATTAAACTTCTATAGATCCAATCTCGGTAGCTTCGAATAACTTTTCGTCTCGCTAGATGTCGAAAATAACCTTAAATTTCCAGGGCTTCCTTGTCGTGTTGCTCGTTCCTTTCTTCGTTCATTCATTGTCAGTGCTCTTTCAATTTTGCTCGTCACTTCGGTTACTTGAAAGCTCAATGTTTCGGATTCTTCTATTTCTTTCTCGATTGTTTTACATCACATATTTCTAAGATCTCGTTATCGATTGATTCTAGTGTTCGTATTTTAAGTTCTAATCGTTTCTTCAAATTCTGTACGCTTTCAATCTCGTGTTCGTTCAATGTTTTCTTCTTCAAAATTTCGTCTACATCGGTTATGTATTTCGTCGTAACTCCTCGATGAGACCTTCTCGTCGCTGTCAGTCGTCCTAATTTCTGTTTTAAGGCCCCTTCTGCCATGGTTTCTTCGTTCTGGTTCGTCGTGCCCCACGTTGGGCGCCAAAATATATCGTGTATTAAGGTCACTTCCCCCAAAGGGGCTGTAATCTTTCTTCAAGGCATCTATGTCGGATAATTATGGCATCGTATCGAATCGAATCGCAGTCTAAGTCCTATCGCATCGATGTCTAGTCTACGTCTACGGCTAAGTCTAAGTAAATCTAAAAATACATAAGCTAACGTCAATCAACGAGTTGTTGCTGAACAAAACATTTCAGCAAGCGTAATCAGACAGGGGGTAATTCAAGGCTGTAAATCACGACATTTCACACTCATGATTCTTCCGAATCTTCCCCTTCCCGAAGAAATAAGAAACCCACCAACTTATATGAGAGAATTAAAAAATAGAACACCAGACAGAGATAAATATTGCGCCTCCCGCATTAGAGGAAATCAAACGAGCCATAAAACTTCTCAAACCAAGGATAAGTCCCCTAGAATTAGAAGCAGAGATCCTACTAGTGACATTTGAAAACGATGAAAGACCCCAAATCATATTCGCTCAGTTTATACAGGAAAGTGATGGGTGTATCACTCCAAAAGTCCTCTTACACCCTGCCAAAAATCCAAGAGAGTCTGCAAAAATCTTTTCGAAAATCTGCAAATCCACATGTATATCAGAACATCCTGAAATTCGATCAACCTCAAAAAGTCCAATAAGTTGTAAATAAATCCACGAAATGGCGTCAATCTCTAGACAGATGAGTAATAAATCAGGTATAAACCAAGCTTTTGAAGAAGAATAGAATCAGTAAAACACAGCATCAGAGATAGAGGAACTGACGCATGAATGCCACAGGTGAATGTGAATGAGAAATTTTGTTGTTGTTGTTGCTTCTGTCGTTGTTGTAATTGTTGCCCCAGCTCGAAGGAACCTAAATTGTTGCTGTTGTTGGACAAAGCAATGTTTTGCAACAACCGATCTCGGGTCAATGAAATATTTTAGAGACTTATGCCTTCTGCATTTTCAAAGAAGAGGACAAATTAATCTCTTGGAAAGGAGGGTTGTGCAATTTGTCTAAATAAAGTTGGAGGGCTTTCAAATTGGTTTCAAGGAACTGTGCAGCGAATACAGACAGCTGTAAAATGCTGAAAGAGAATTTCCAAAATATTGTGTCAGTTGCATTTCCCAATACTAGAGCTCCTTACTTTTTGGTGACCGGATATTAATCAGGCTATCATTCTTATCGACTTTTTGATGGCAGGAATAGTCATGGTACAAGATGAAAAACTCCGAAAAATCCAAATATCCGCTAAAAAGCTGGAAAAATCCGCAAATCCGGTCCCAAAATCGAAGGATTTTTAGATCCGAAAATCTCCTACACCTTTTCGTAGAGTGATACACACCCGGGGGGTGCACAAGATATCCTTTAAGTACGGGGACGTGCCAATGGGAAGGCTATCTATTTTCCAGATATTGGTATAAAGAATGGTATTAATTTTCACAATTTTGGTATAAGGAACGGTACCGATTTTCAAGATTTTTGGTATGAAATATTAAGGTCGGATACACTTTCTCAAAAAATTTGTATAAGGTCTGGTATACTTTTTCAAAAAAATTGGTATAAGGAACGGGTATGTTTTTAAAGCCTCGATGGCACGTCCCCGATCAAAATCTTGTCAAGTGCACCCCCCCCCCCCCCCCCGAGGATACACACCCCTCGCAGGAAACCTGGAGAGATTCTTCAGAATCAGAGAAATGGTATACTAGAAAGAACAATATCGTCAAGCAAAATAAGTAAAGGTCAATATCTGTCTCGACCTGTCTGACCGCTTGAAGAAAACAGATGCGAAAAGTAACTCTTGATGAGAGATCAACTGTAACAACAGTCAATGATTGTCAATTGCTTCTAAATTTGGAAGCGACAAACTCAAATCATTACTTTTATTCGGCAGATGTGATTAAAAGCTTTTGTAGAATGAATAGAGATATATCTGCGGGACGATGTTTGTGAATTTGATTGTCAAGTTCGATTTCGACTTCGATACCGGGTTTCCCAGAAAAAACGCAACAGCTTTGATCAGGGATAGACAGCAACAAGAATTTAGATCGAATCAACCCAGAATGATTTTTAAATAATCCTCGATAGTCAACTTGAGGATAAATACCTTGCTTGATAAAATTTATGTGCAACATAGATACAGTTAATTCTTCGAATGGGCTAATTTGTGGTTGTTTACACTATACGGAGTAAATTCAGCGCCTTCTAATTTTCCCACCCATAAGGATTAGATATATCTCTTTGGCGGATTGCACTGAACTCCCAAATGATAGGATCAAAGATTCATTAACAACTTCGGGATCCCCGCTTGGGTAAACGTGCTAATGTTGGGCTCAGTGTCCTGACGATGTAACCACAGCAGTTTGAATTCCAGCAAACAATGGTGCAGACCCTTATAAGGGAAATTATAGAAACAGCCTCGCCCAATAGCCGAACGAAGCTGAGTAAGCTACCCAATCACAAGGTGTAAAGTGCTGGAACAATACATTACAACACGAGCATGCCCCTAAGAGTAAATCACATGGAAGATCTGCCCAGTTGAATTTCGCAAAGCTAGCAAATACTGACAGAAAGGGGAAACAACCGAGGATCAGTTAAAGCAAGTACCCTCCTGGGTGCAGTGAGGTCAAGAGCAAAGAGCAAGGAACAAACAAACGAATACTACACACAGCCAACAAGACATTTAGAGATGAACTGCCTGATCAAGTGCCAGAGGCTGCATTTGATGCAACAATGATTGCAGCAGCGACAGGTTTGCCAGTCGTCTTCGTCTTGAAAATTACGATGAAACGGCACGCCCAAGGTGGTTTTCACACCCACAGACGTCAACAACACCAGCAAGCAGAGATACAATTACTATACCAGTGCTCAGTGAATAAATTGAAGTTTCTCAACACAAAAACAATCAAAGAAGTCGTTCTCAGCTGGCAATATGTTACCCTCTTGTACACCGACTGGGCGTAGATACACTGACTTGTTACAAAGTTACCTTAGGGCTGAGATAAGATTACAGAACATTGATTGGACTAAATGGCATTATCCAAGAAAAGTGATGAAAGAACGACCCTCACCACTTCCTGTATGGTTGCACTGAAAGACGACACTAAGACAACTGGACGTCTGGCCTGACATGCATAACATGGCAGCAAGTTAAGTATCTCTTTAAGATGACATATTTTCCTTTACATTTTCAAGTTCTCGCAATATTGTGATATTTCTTCCGCCAATTCCAAGCGAGGTTCGAAACATTAACCAATGCGTTTCCAGACTAAAACTGACGAGAAGCCGGAGAGGAAAACTGGTGTCAAGGAGAATGACTTCTGTATATACTTGTATATGTAAAGCAAGAAAGATGCAGAGGCCACGGTTTCAGTTACTACTTTCTGACAACGGACAAGACATGCAATGTCAAAAAATCAATTGTTTGTTAGCTTGTTCGTAATGAATAACATGGCATGCTAGACGCACGGTCTCCCCTTGTATTTGTTTTTCCTTTCAGGCGTGATATTCCGTTTGCGATCGCCACAAGTACAGAAACATATGACATCTGGAATGAGCAAATGTGATGTGAGGATGCCAATTTCATGACAACATGTCAGGACTGTACCTATGACCGACCAACACAACGCTGATGAGTATATCTGCCGCATTTGACAAGGTACTTTGTAATTCTAGCCTGAAGATAGACATGAACAACTGTTTTTCCTGAGTTCGCAAAGGTGACAGATCTTCTCAACTTATATATGGTATGAATTATTGCCCCTAAGGGCTTTGTATAGATAGATTTGGTACAGCTATCTAGATGCAGTCTTTATTTGCTGTCAGTGCTTTTTAACTTCCAAGCGTGTACGCACCATGGTAGCGTTTAGAATATGCCAATTCTCGCCTGGCTTCCCAAATATGTCACGTTATCCTTGAACGCAAATCTCATCTCTTAATGCTCGTTTACATGACATTTGTGCACTGAAGACAATTTGCAGGAAATTATGTTGTTCTAAGCTTGTGCTGTATAAGTTGTGATGACGAAAGTACCACAGAATCGTCTAGAAAAGATCTTTGAAGTAGCAAACATAATGGACTGCTTCTCCCCTGGATTAGGAGTAATATGAAATACATAGGAACTTAATCTGCCCGCTAGTGTAAGTCCCACTCGGAGATTCCGTTGAGTAGCCTTTTAATTGAAAGAAGTAAATAAGCATAAGACAATAACCACTGGGACATTTGCAGAAAAGCATAATCAGTTCTTGAGCATTTTGATTTCAACGTTTGGTCTCGCGATGTGCATGGGTACCATGGTGAATCTTGTTTCGATTTCAATAGCCTCTCATATTTGCAAGTACCCTTGGTGTCGTCCTGGTGTTCCAACGGACTAATTTTACCATTCTCAGGAAATGGAGATGGCATTTTCATCTGTCCTATTTCAGAATCCTTTGAAAAGGCTAAAATACTTTATTTGCTTCACCTGGCTCCTTGTCACGACCCCAGGACGGAAAAAATATTCTCTACTGTTATTAAATATGGCAAAAAGCTCAGGCAATGCCCATTCCATTTTCTTCTTCGCAGGTCTTCATAAACTTTTCTTGTCTTGGGGATTGCGCATGCGCAATTGTGGGAGTCAATTGTCCTCAATAGGCCAATTTGCCGTCGACTACGAAAAGTTGAAAGCACGCTTTCTCGTGCATGCCACAAAAATCTACCTTATATGGCCTATTTATACCACACAATGAGATACAGGTAAATCCATTAGATAGACCATGCTCATCTATCTAATTGGATTTGCCAGGCACATCCCAGAATGGTACGGACATACCAGTATGGGACCCGCCCTTCTTAGGCACATCCCAAACAGGGACCCGCCTCTGACGTATCATTTCACTCTTGGGCACATCCTCGGACGGACCACCGGCCAAATATCCGTCCAGGACCCGCCCTCTAAATTTTACTGACACTGCAGAATGATTTGGCTCTCTGTTCTGCAGTGCTGGTTACCCCTTGGGACAATTGCCCTCCCTCGTTGCGTCTCCAATTCCCCATTTCAAGCTTTAATAGTTAGACTTAATCTAGGTAGTATTGTATTTAAGTTAGATTTAGATTAAATTAGCTTAATTAGATGACAAATGGGAAACAGTTTCTCTCTTCACTTCGGTCATTTCTGATGAAGTACAACCAGAACTAAGAAGATGAGACCTCCCGAGGCAAACCTAGGCCCAATAAGGCCATACGGCTATGGGTCTGAGCACATGAGATAGAATTAACTGATACTGGTGCACTGAGGGTGGGAATGGTAATATTGAAAGTCCAGTTTTGCCTCCACTTCCAAACCATAGCTTTC
Source organism: Aurelia sp. 4 Dawson et al 2005 (assembly GCA_964019985.1). NCBI lineage: Eukaryota > Metazoa > Cnidaria > Scyphozoa > Semaeostomeae > Ulmaridae > Aurelia > Aurelia sp. 4 Dawson et al 2005. The sequence goes on along the minus strand of OZ026494.1, from coordinate 9,145,975 downwards.
GGATTTCGGCCTAACTGCAAACGCGCTGTTTAGGGGAATCTCCTTAGTCATAAGCATAACGTAGTAGTTATGAGCAAGAACCCATATCTTCTTTGAGCAAACATTTCAATAGAAAGTCGAAAGTTGAAAATGGACAAACGTGTTATTGCATATATACACAAAGGAATAAGTATCTTCAATCAAAGTGCATCCGTTGTTGTGAAGTTAAAGTTTAGATTTCAATTCAACTTTTTTCCTCAACACGAGGCTTTACGTTCGTATTTCGCGGTAATTCCGGAGATTCCTCAAACAGCGCGTTTGTAGTTTAGGCCAACATCCACAAGCTCTGGTTTGGACATGGAGGCAAACTTTTACATTCAAGATTAATATCCCCAGTGTCAATGAACCAGCGTCAATCAGTGAGGTATTCATCTTCAAATTAACTAGCGAGGATTATTCTAACAATCATTCTGAATTAATTGGATCTAAATTCTTGCTGCTATCACGGATTAAAGCTGTTGCATTTTTTTTGGAACACTGGTAAGAATTTGTCCGAAGCACGAGGCTTCTTGCTTGTACTTCGCTATTATGATTCAGGGGATTCAACAACAAGCGCATCAACAACTTTGGGCAAAACCCAAAAGCTCTGGTATGGAGGTGGAAGCAAAATTTGGGCTTTCAAGATTAAAATGTCTAGTATCAATCCCCAGTATTAACTAAAAGGTATCTATGTTCAAGTTAACTATCGAGGATTACCATGGGAGTTGCGGACACAATTTGGGTGTTGATCGTGTCCACAATTACCTGGCCTAAATAATCTTTAATGATTAAATGTATTTCGTTACCTTGCTTGTCTTCAATTCACTGTTTATCTTCTCGTTCTTGTCTGGGAAGCACATCAGCATGCTATCAACGGTTCTGTATGGCCTAAAGTTTTTTGAACTTCATTGCGATTTGAAAGCCGTGACCTGAGAACTAGTTCCCAGATCGGCGCGGCCTGCGATTGAGCACGGCGCGGCGCGTTCCCAGATCTAAAATCTGCAAAGAACATCGACAGCTTCAAACATTAGATCAAAGATAAATTTTTCAATGATCTCCAAAGTCAAGATGAAAGCCCCTACATATACAATTGAAAACACAATATTAGCCTATGAAAATGGAATAATAAATTTTTTTTAAGAGAACCTTTTTCCGGAACAAATTGTTTTTATTTTATAACACCTCCGGAGGGACCATTATGGAAACAAGGTCATATTGACCTTTTTAATGCTATCCCTGCCATTTTTAACCTGGGGTGTTTTTAATCTACATTTTAACCTCTTGCCTATAAATATCTTATTCCTGTAATTAGACCACTTTCCTTTTATTAATTTATATTGTAATTTTATTTGATGGCAAAATTGTACAAACAAACATACATACATACATACATACATACATACATACATACATACATACATACATACATACATACATACATACATACATACATACATACATACATACATACATACATACATACATACTTCTAACGACTAGTCGTGTTTGCCTCATGCTTATGAGGAAAAATTTACGAAAAGGCTTTGACATATCTGAAGGGTAGACAAGCTTCAACACATTGTGCAAATTCATGTGAGTGCAGCTTTGAGATCATAATAGACGGCGCTGCGTTATTCTTCTCATCAAGGTCATTCCGTTTGACGGTTATCCAAAATATAAAGAAAAACATCAGAGCCCATACGATGAGTCTACGTATCTCCTCGTTAATTAGCCATAGGTAGTTGCATTTTTTGTTTGTAGCTTTTAAAGCGAAACGCGCAAAGAGCTCTTGCTGTTAGTCCGATTTCAGCTGTTGTAGATGTTTGTGCAATTAGGTTGCAATTAATCTGACACAGGTGACAGGGAAATTGTAACTCCCTTTCCACCTTTAATAATTAAAGTAGTAAGTAGTAGCTTTGGCTATAAAAACTATGCTCAGAAAGCAATCAATGTGTGAAAAAGTCAGTTGGCTAATTATTTCACTGTCTCTTAACATGCAAAACTTGAGGTTCACTTGATATGATCTGGAGACTGATTTTGGGCGACGCCCATGTCAAGTAATTTTCATCTGTTAAAGAGGCTTGTCAGTTTCGTCATAATGTTGTGCCTAAAAATGCATCTCTTTCCTCAAAGCCGTCAGTTGCCGAGAATTCACGATGGAGAGCGCTAGTTGGTCGACGAACAATACAACATTACCTATGGTTACAGGACCAATTTTCCCGACGCTAGCGTTGTCATCAAGCAACAAAACATGGTCTAACATTGCACGGCCATCAATTGTCACTACTCCTGCATTAATATCATGTGTAGTGCTAATAATTGCAAGTTGTATCGGTCAAGGATTTCTCTTCTTCTTCCTGCGCGCTGAGAAGACAAGGCGAAGTGGTTTTTGTAAGACAGCAAGCAAGACATTCATTCAAGCAGTCTCCGTCATCTCATTTATTGGCACAATTATAGGGAAGTATCGTAAGGATTTTTTGGCACCATTTTGCATGAAGTGCAATATTGCCCTGTAAACAATGCACCAGCACAACTTTGAATCCGAGGCTTAAGCCGGATCTCCACTAGGCGGAAAAATGTCAAGGCAGAAAGATTTCCAGCAAGCTAATAGGCTAATCGAATCGTCACCGCGGAAAAACGTCGAGCATGGAATAGCACGAACACGTTCTACTTTTCGCGGCTCGACATTTTTCCGCCTAGTGGAGATCCAGCTTTAGGCCTTATTTCCATGGAGCTGCATTTTCCGCTCGAACCGAAAATTCTCGCGAGCATATTGTTTGAACTGAAATGAAAGTTATGGCTGAGCGACCTTTTCTTGTGTAACGTTGTGCTCACTTGCAAAATGCCTCTGTGTGGAAGAAGGCTTTACTGTGAAAACAACTCCAAGATAACAGAATCCAAGATTGAATCGTGAAATGCAAATTGGATCCGTTTTCTGCTTCCATATTTACTTTGCAGGTTTCATTCCCTCCATAAGCACCTACATTTAATGTTATAGATGACAGTAGAGTGTGGATGATCATGTTCTAACATGACTGACGATCATCGTCATATAAATATACTCATTCGTCAACCGTAAGTACATGGTCACACGATGGCGATGAAGTTTCTAATGTGGCATCAAGTCATTGACAGCGTAACAAATCTTGCCTTTATCAATTGCAACGAAACTCTCTCTGAAAAAGCCGCGCAGACATACCGAAGTTCAAGAGCTATTGCAGAAGCATTTCAGCTTCATGATTAAATCCGGATCTCCACTGGGCGGAAAAATATCAAGACGGAAAAATTTCCGGCAATCTAATTGTCCTTTCGAATTGTCGCCGCGGAAAAATATTGAGCCACGAATAGTATAGACTTGCTCCAAGTCTATTCCGAGATGCTGATATATCTCGGAATAGACTTGGAGCAAGTCTACGAATAGTAGGAATACGTTCTACTTTTCACGGCTCGACATTTTCTGCCTAGTGGTGATCATCCTTGTACCTGTAAATGATGCGCAAGGGTCTGTTGCGACGGATCGACACGTTTACTGTAGTCTTTTCAAATATTTCTCTTATAGCTTCATTCCCTGCATTCAAATCAAACTCTAAATCTATTTACAAGCTCACGCACATTCTTAGTTCCTAGAAACATTACTAGAAATTTCTGCCCTAGCACATCCAAGAATGTCCGCCCACATTTGGTACCCAAAATGATAGTAAAGGAAGAATAGCTTGGAGTTGTTGCTATAGTTCCTACTTACTACCGAGAATGTTCTAGTTCATCAAGCAATTAACGTTCGAGAATGTTCTATCAATGTCGTGATTCTTTGCGACACTCCTACAACCAAAGTTAATCGTCCAATTCGTCAGTCAAAGACCGTCCAAAAATTGTATCCCTTGCTTCTTGTGCAACTTTTCTGTTAGAACGTCGACTTTGGCCGGCATTGTTATTTCAATTGGAATCCTTCTTCTTGATCAGCATCGCCTTTATTCGGGTGGGTGTCCTTATTGTCTTTATTCCTGCGATCATTTTCATTTCTGCTCAAATGTCTGCGTCTTTGCTTTCTATGTCACACATTAGAGGGAATATAACAAATTGAGAGGAGAGTTGATTGATCGTTTATTTTGAAGGATTACTTTAGCTGCTCGTACGTGTCCTTCTTTATTAAAAATCAACTGGATTTTTCTTCCGATCTTCCATGCTCCATGTGGGATGTTATCCTTTATCCCGGCACAGTGGGCCAGATTACGATGTTCTTGGACATAAATCGTTCAAGGCATAAAATGGTATAGAATTCTGTAAAAGTTGGAAACTTGCCAAGCAAAAGGTCATTAAGACAAAATTTCTTTGCTTAGTTATGTGCACAGGTGTCGGAAAATTCTTCAAAGTCCTTATTGAAAATTGTAATTTTGTTCAAAGTACTTTAGATACATGTTGTTACAATTTATACGCTGTGTTTTAAAGCCAAGTTCAAAATTTCGCTTGCAGACGCCAAGCATCTATTTTGCATATTTACAAGCACAAAAGCATCCTGTAACCCTTTGATTTACATTTGGCTGCCGAGAGGTGCCGTAGAAATCCAAGGATGGTTACTCCCACGGCAAAAATTTGAGATGTATAGGGAACAGAGCACCGTTGTAAAAGTTTCAGATAGTAGTAAAATTCTATCTCTTTTTTATGCCAAGTCCATTTCAAAAGCCTGTCTCTTTTAGAATCATTTCAGATTATGGATTTATAGTCATTAATTCTGCTTTACTTATAATGGGTACTAATCAGATAGTGATAATTGATGCATTGACCTTGGCTGTTATGGAATAGGAGTCTGTGCTCAATCGAAATGCAGTCAGTTACACTTAACTTATTCCCTTTGGGCGTCATGAAGAGGCTGTCGAAATATCGCTTGCAGACAAATCGGTGCCTGAAGACGCAATTGGCAAAATTGAAGTTGAAAACAGTAGACTGCTTGCAGCATTCAATAACAGTTAACATCCCGTGGTATGAAATTGATTAATCAATAGAAAACAATTTTTTGGATAACGTTGAATTCGATTTCCTTACTTTACGAGGCATATGATATCAAAGTCCACTGATAAAATTATCATTTAAATATTTTCATTTTTTTACTTTTGTCCACCCTCTGGCCCACTGTGCCCGGGGGGGGGGGTACATAACATGTTGAGGGTACGGGTATGTGCCGCCCATATGGGCGGGTTTTTGGGCCGACATACTCTAAAAAAGGTTCCTTTGTCGGCAGATTTGCCACAAACATGGGTGAGTTATCCAGAAATTGGCAAAAAATAGCCAAAAATGGGTCGTTTTCCACCAAAATTCATCATAAAAGTGGGTATGAAAGCAAGTTTCGGTAATTAGAAGAGGATACCTTTCTGAAAACCGGGCGGCAGAGCCCCGTCCATCCACAAGTTATGTACCTCCCCCCCGGTCCTTTACTTGAACAATATCTCCAATGTTTGGATATTTGTGTGATTCTGTTTGGGTTGCCTTCGTGCTTCTCTGTGATCGTTTTTGCGGATCCAACAAGTAGTCAATTCTTCGGACTTGCTAAAATGCTTCCAAAAGATTTTGCCCTTCTTCTATGTGTTAAGTAGTGATTCCTTTGAAGATAGCTTGTCAGGTTTGTAATCAGCATCACTATTGTCGTTGATATCCAAATGCGGGGTTACAGTTTTCGTGCTAGGTGATGAGAAATTCGATGGTGTTTAACTAACGTCATCCCATCATTCAAACTTCTCCGACGTAAACAAGCATTCTGAAATTGATAATAGCTTCTTTCTCAGTGAGAAAGGTTTCTAGCTTAAGCATCGTCAATTTTATTTTTCCGATGCGTTTTCTAAGTGCCATCTTGCAGCTTCCAACCAGTCTTTCATAAAATCCTCCCATCCAAGGAGATAACTCAACTATAAATGTCCATTTTGTTCCTCGTTAAGCCACGTATGATTGTACTGCTGGGTCTTTCACTATCTTTTCCCACGGGATAACAAACGTTGATTCTGTAAGCTTAAACTTTGCGGTGCATTATCAAGGATGATTTCTCTTGGTGTTCGACCATTGTGTACTCTCGAGTACCGAATAAACGGGGGGGTGAGAATAATCGGGGGGGGGGTTGGAAATGATTCGATATGGCAATAATCGGGGGGGTTGGAATAATCGGGGGGGTGCTTGGAGAAATAGAAAATAGCCCTTTTCTTAGGTAAGCACGTGTCTGTTATATATTTATGTGAACAGTGATGTTACTGATACATTTACTTTTGAAGTCTGGTTCTGTTGAATGCACTTCTTGAGACTTTTTCTTGCGTTTGTTCAGAAATTATGTTTAATGTCATTTCATTTTTCCAAAAATTAATAAAAGGGGGGTTGGAATAAGAGCGGGGGGTTGGAAAAATTTTTCAAAAATTAATAAGCGGGGGGGGACGATTATTCGGTACTCGAGAGTACGGAAATTCCCAATCTCATCCCCAGAGTAAGTTCGTGGCTCTACCTCTACTCTGGGATAGAAGAGGTCATTCGGCAATCTAATTGGCTGTTTGCCATTTCGTGCAATAACTCCGTTTTGCATTGGGTAAACGGTCACGGCATGTCAAAATTCAGCGTAAAGCGATATTCGACTAGAAATCGAAGGATAAGGCAAGCGACAACAATCATTGTATATTTCATATTCATAGACAGTCCAGTAAATTTGATATTATTCGGTAGTTGGCAATCCAGTTAATTCGACAAATCAAGTATAGTAAGACAAATCCATTAGTAAAAATTAATTAATTAATTAAGACATGTTCAGGACGTTTCGAACCTACCTCGAACCTATAGGTTGATCATCAGCAATTAATTAGGAGATAAACAACGATTTATACCCAAAGATAAACAAGAGTTAAGGTAACTCTGCTTTCCGCGCCAGTGAGCAGCGAGTTGCCGTTTTTTCAAAACCACTCTCCTCAGAAAACAGTTCATTTCTCCACGGTCGATCGAAAATCGGTAAAAAGGACGTTGCTCTATATGGACTTGGCAATCGAAAGATATGCCAATCGCAATGTTTCCGTTAAGGCTGGCTTTGTAAATTATTTTTCAAAACTTTTTGTTGATTTCAGAAAGGTGGATTTATCTCCAAAACTACTCGAAAAATTTTTGGTTTCCTTTCGCTATATCCTTAGCTAGATTGTTGATCTACAACTTTGCCAAGTCTGATTGGAAAAGCTAGGCTATTTTTGTCGTAATCGAATTTCATATTTCTGTTTACCTTTCGACACTGAAGGGTAAAAACCTTGGTCAACAGATTACCATCTTACGAATCACGCTTTCAAACACTCAGCCTTTGGCTGCATTCACATTGCACAATCTTTTGTAAGCGCGTCGACGCTTGTGCAGAAGTCCCCATACTAATGTTTTGCAATCTGAATACTGCAAGGGATTAGTATGGCGGATTTCTGCACGAGCGTTTAAGCGGTTTCAAAATACACGTTTTTTTATAAGAAACTAGGATCAGGCCATAGTACTAAAAGTTTCTTAATTTTGCATGAAATTTTGTCCATTTTAGTACTAAAAGTTTCTTAATTGGTTTCTTATTTTTTGAATGCAGAATTGGCAATGTGGTTGCTAACACTACGGCAGATATGTTTCTTGACATTTAAAACATCCTAAAGGAATAAACAGTGTTCTTTTATGTTGAAAACACAAATTTTTAGATAATGTTGCTCAAGAATAAAGGTTCAACGATCTATTTGCTATAATATCCATGCTTTTAACTTTGAAGAGTTTCTTAGTACTTCTCAGACGTAGTACTAGAGTTTCTTAAAATTTTGGCCATCTTAGTACTAGATTCTTATAAACCAGTTTCTTATAAAAAAAACGTATATTGTGCAAGGTGAATGCAGCCTTATAATAACTCTCTGAAATGTTTCCATTGGCAAAAGAATGAACGTGATCTGTTGGGAATGTTGTATTCAAGTCTCAATAGACATCATTGGAGCGCTTGTGAAAGCATCATTTCTTGAATGCTACCATTTTTTTACAGCCTTCCCTTTCATGTCCTTTGAGACTTTCATGAGCATTCACAAAATATCAATTTCTTTAAGAGTCCACAATGAACAGAGATCTGAAACTAAGCTTTTTACAAAAGGGTTCAACTCTTTCTCATGTCCTAATCAGTTGACCAAGGTTTCTACCCTTCGTAGTCACAAAGTAAACAGAAGTATAAAATTTGATTGCGAGAAATCTAGCCTAGCTTTTTCAATCAGCTTTGGTAAAGCTGTAGATCAACAACCTAGCTAACGATATAGCGAAAGAAAACCGAAAACATTTCGCGTAGTTTTGGAGATAAATCCAATATTCTGAAATCAACAAAACGTTTTGAAAAATAATTTACAAGGCCAGCTTTAACGGAACCATTGCGATTTGCATATCTTTCGATTGCCAAGACCATGTAGAACGATGCCCTTTTTACCGATTTTCGATCGAGCGAATAGTATTGGAGAAATTAACTCCAAACAAACAACTCCAAACTCCAAACAAATCGAGCTTACTTTCATATTAAACATACTTACCAACCCCAGATTATTGCTCAAATACCTTCAAAAAGGTTGAAAAAGGTCGTCGAAGTGTTTGTTTTTAGTTTCTCAATTTATTTTTACCAGAATTAATGCTTGAGCAACGGCCACTTTCCGTCGAGTGTTGCCTAGCCAACGGTTAAATCCCCAATGGCTGCTACTGCACCCAGATTCTGGGCGCATTTCATCGAAGTGTATGTTCATTCGGTTTCGTGATCAGCGTATGACGTAAGAACACCCTGGGAACGAGATTGGGGAATTCCAGCCTCAGTAGCCTCTGCAAGGCAGAATATCACCCATAATCCCTAACATATACCATGATGCTTTAGTAGAAAAAACGTGGCTAGCTTCGAGTAAAAAAATGTTATTGCGATGATGCAGAAAGCACTGAGGCTTGTTGTCTTCTCTCGCATTTCGGCCCCGTTTACACGATACCGTTTTCATTTCATATCGGATTGGTTTCATATCGGATTGTCCTTCTGTTTACACGATACCGTTTTCATTTCATATCGGATTGGCCTCCTTATCATTTCATATCGGATTGGTTTACACGAGAACGCACCAATCCGATATGCTTCATACCGTTTTCGCGTTTACGCTCTGAAAGTGGAATGAAACCAATCCGATATGAAATGAAAACGGCATCGTGTAAACAAGAGAAATTTTCATATCGGATTGCCTTACCAAATCCGATATGAAATGAAAACGGTATCGTGTAAACAAGAGAAATTTTCATATCGGATTGCCTTATCAAATCCGATATGAAATGAAAACGGTATCGTGTAAACAGAATCTGATCTCATCCAGAAAGGAAAATAAACAACCTTGCAATGAATCGGCGTAATGCCAGAAGGAATTCTTCAGCGGATAAGTCAGCAACAACCCCAGGTGAATGGCCTTCACTGTGACGCAAGTAGACAAACATACCCATACTTGCTTTGTTTGTTCGCTACTATCTTATTTCATATTTAGAGGACCAAAATGATCCAATCCTGTGTTTAGAAATGGCGATGATTTTGTGACTTTGTTTTTTTGGCCAGGATCACATTGGTGGCACATTTTGATTCACAAAAGGGGGATTTTGCAGTATCCCGAACAAGTTAAGGAAGTGAGGTTGTACGCTTGGCGAATGATTGGATTATGAGATAATTAGGTGTTTAAAATTCATGGTTGTTAGCCTTTAAAGATCCATTAGTAGCTTTTGCTGCAAAGTAGAGGTATTACCGCTCATTTCTGTCTCCAGGTGTCACCATGTTCCATGCTGAATAAATAAGTTTCAAGAAGGCAAACTGTTACCCGGCTACAGACTCACCTGCAAAACGATATTCCGTTGAATGAAAGGGAAATAAAATTTTACATATCTTAGACTAATGACGATGAGTCCCTAGTATCTCTGCGGTAAGCCTTGCTCAAGAGGGACTCATAATGAAATGGTAAAAATTCTGGCCCTATCTTATGCATTGGAGGGGCATTCGATCGATCAAATTAGGAAAGAACGACTGCCGTAGCTCTGTTCAACAGTCATTCCTCGGAAAGAAAATGCGATACCTGGTGAGTGCAAAATAAGTCTTTTAACGATATATTTTCCATGTTTTTAAGACCAAAATAAACCAGAGAAATCTTCAACTACCTGCCGCAACTACTTTGTTCAAAATCTTGTCAACTGTATCATTCGAATTGAAAGTTCGACAGCATTGTTCTTTGCCAAATCTCGCAATCTGATTGGTACTCTAGGAATTGCAAAGTTTGGGCCTGAATAGGGCCAGGTTTTTAAGAGTAATATTACACTCCTGTAACGAAAGTATCCGGACAACCAAAGCAAAATGGCCTTGAATTTAACCGTTGGTCCCTCGACCCAAAATACGTTTTGCCGTTATGCGGCCATTTCAGGGACTGGAAACCAATAATTTTACCGCCAAAAATTTGTTTATCGATCACGCAATCAAGGAAGAAATTAAAAATTGAAAAACAAAGCAAAGTAAACTTTTTTTGATAGCAAAACATGGCGTTAGCTGTGAGGAAACAAATCCACCGAAAATAGGACGATATGCTTAACAAATTGCTAGTCTTGGAGGCTGCTACATGGGTGGATGTAGTTGTTTCTTCTATCAAATAAAGCAGAAAAGATTGCAGTTTTGGAAATCGTGTGAATGGCGTCGAAAAGACACTTGGTTAGGAAATGGCACATTGAATTTGAGTCTCACCTGGTTGAAGGGTTGTGACATCGTTGTTGCCAAGGTAAGATTTGATTGGCGTCAAAGCCTCACAAAAATAAATAAGAAGAAAGGTTGGCCTAAAATTGGTATCAGTTTGTTTATCTTACACAGGAGAATCAACTTGAGCAAAAATGATCCGCTCCCTAACAAATATTATCAGCAAAAATTCCGTTTTGAATTTAATGGCCATAATTCTGTTGTTACAAATCCTTACCTACATTGCAGCAACCGTTCCTTTTGTTTATTTATAATTCCTTTCTGTCAGGATATGACTTGAATTTTCTCACAGTTGTAAAGTCCAGAATTTTCTGCGCTAAGTGATGGTATCCAAGTAAACAGTTCATTTGGAAGTGTATTTGAAATATCATTTTCAAGTTAGGATGCTTCTTGTTTTTTGGTTGCTTCGTTTCCTCACAGCTAACTTTATGTTTTGCTATCAAAACGCATTTACTTTGCTTTCATTTTCAATTTTAAATTTCTTCCGTGATTGCGTGATCGATAAACAAACTTTTGGCGGCAAAATCTTTGGTTTCTAGTCCCTGAAATGGCCGCATAGCGGCTAAACCGTTTGGGGGTCGAAGGGCTAACGGTCAAATTCGACACCATTTTGTTTCGGCTGTCCGGATACTTTCGTTACGGGAGTGTATGAGTCTCTCTTGACTGAAGCGCCATCATTAAATCAAGGAGCACAGGGAAACAAGAGACTCATCGCCGTAAGTTTAATTTCATTTCATATTTTACAAAGGTTTGAAATATGCTCACAAATAAAAATTCTTTTCAACAGGTTTAACAAGCTGCATCCTCATGATTTCATATGACTTCACTCCATTACTTCTATGCAACATTGCACTGCGTGTTTTTCACGATATCCTGTCCCTATCGTTCTCTTTGGTTCTACATAACGTTGCTTGCATAGCCATCGCTCGTTTGTGTTCAATAAAAATGACAGGATATAGAATAACCAATGAAAATGTCTGGAAATGGGTTACTTTTACAACGATATACGTTTTTTCAACATGGCTAATCATAGAAATAGACTATTATAACAATGGATTTTGGACATATAATGGCATAACTTGCAGAATGCTTGGTAAATGTGAACAAGCAGCAGACATTGTGAACCAAGAAAGTCATTCTTTAGCAATATTCGTCATCGCAGTATGGATGTCTTCATGTAATGTGACTATTTGGGCGTGTACGCTTTATTCATTGTTTTACATCAGAAAAGAATCTCGCAGATTTGATCAGCATCTAAGTGGTCAAAATGATAAGATCAACACAAAGAGAATAAAAACAATCGTTGGTTTAACAGCCTTCGTCATTTTGTCCTGGATTCCGTATGGCGTAACTGCTGGTGAATACGAGAGCATGGGTAATGTAGTCTATGCTTATATGAATTTGTACTTCGCATTGGCCAGCTATGCATCTTTTATCGTGGTACCAGGAACATATTACTTTATGGACCGGAGATCTGAGAGTTACGTTAAAAACGTTTTGAGAAAGAGGGGTCGCATAGAACCACAACAGGCTGCAGATAATGTAAACAGAAGAACCTTGAACAAGCAAAGGAACCAAGGATCTTCAGGAACGAAGCTTAGGGAACAGGAGCAGAAGCCCCAAGAAGGATGTTCGTTGGAAACTTTATGAAGGAAAAAGATTTCACCTGCCAGACCAAAGTCTTTGTGGGCGAATTTATCAACGTTACACTTGCTTTTTATAAGAAACTGCTTATAAGCAAAAAATGAGAAACTCTCTAGTACTGAGAGAATATCACTTAAGAAACTGTTCATTTTTATAAGATAGATACCTACCATATTTTTTACTTTATTTCCTTTTTTTTCTTGTATCATAGTTCTTCAAGGTACTTGAAAGATGTGTAAACAGGCTTCACAAACCGTGTATTGAAATCTTCTCAAGGGAACAGGTAGTGAACATGAAGATTGTGTAGGGAAATGTGTGCGCTGCCTCCCTTTCATCTTTTGTTTTTTGCTCTTAATATCATTATTGCTGTTGTTGTTGTTGATTGGATTCTTGCAACGGAAGTTATGTCATGGACCTCTCTAAAGCCTATGACTGTCTGCCCCATGACCTCCTAATAGCGAAATTGGAGGCTTATGGATTTAGTAATGACAGCCTTCAACTCGTATGTAGTTACCTAGAAAGCCGATACCAGAGGGTAAAGATTGGTTCGTGTAAGAGTTCACGACAAAAAATAAAGATTGGTGTCCCACAAGGTTCTGTCCTGGGCCCATTACTTTTCAACATCTTCATAAATGATCTATTTGCCATGAACCTAGAATCCGAGATATGCAACTTTGTCGATGATAATACCATATTTGCAAGTGGCAATAATATACAAGAAATTGTGATCAAATTGGAAAATGACCTAGGACTACTGTTAGACTGGTTCTCAAAAAATGGAATGATAGCAAATCCTGAAAAATTCCAGATTATGTTCCTGGGTCTAAAAGATGAAAGGTGCCTGCGCCTTAACATAGAAGGAAAAAAAATTACCTACTACAGACACTGTGAAACTCCTAGGCATCCAGATTGATAAAGTTAAATAAACACATACACGGACTCTGTTTCAAGGTTATTCAGAAAGTTAGCGCTTTTGCAAGGTTAAATACATATCTATCGCCAGATCAAGCAACTAAAATCTGTAACACTATAATCCTATCGAATTTCAATTACTGCCCCCTGGTATGGCTTTTTTGCAGTGATGCTGCAAACGATGAAATGAATAGAGCACATAAACGTTGTCTGCGGATACTCTACCAGGACTATGAATCTTCTTTCCAGCTACTATTGAGCCGAGATAACAGCCAAACTATCCATGTTAAAAATCTCCAGAAATTAATGACTGAAATCTACAAGTCAACCAAAAAGCTAAACTCCTCATATTTATGAAAATTTCACGAGAGGAAAAAAGTAACGTATGAACTAAGAACTAAATACCTGTGTAATTTTCCTAAGATCAAGAAACGTTATGGCGCGGAGTCACTCTCTTTCAGAGGAAGTCTCCTTTGGAGCACACTTAGTGACAAAATCAAGCAAAGTCCATCCCTTGCAGCATTTAAGAATCAAATAAAATCATGGACTGGTGACAACTGCACCTGCAGACTATGTTTATAACGTTTTTGTTTAGATTTTACATTTACATTTATTTAGACAGTACATTTTGTATATTATCAAATAGTTTTACTTTACAGTTGGAATGAATTAGTATTATATACTAGGTTAAGCCCAACTTTAAATAATGTTAATGATGATGATGATGATGATAATGATGATGATCTACGAGTTGGCTCTTACTCTCCGTTTGCTGTTGAAAGGTGTGATGGGAAGAAAGAACTCTAACGATTAGAACTCAACAGATTAGACTCTTAAGGACTTGGAATCGAAGGACGAAGCATAATTTGAAGAACATATTGTGTGGTTACTTGAACAATCGCGTTTTAATATCTTAATTTTATCGGATCGGTGTATCGTGAAGCTGTGAAGAGGCAAAGAGACTTCCAGGTGACTTCCTTTCATATTTTGTGCGCGAATGTGGAAATGATTATCGATTATTGATATTCTATCGTGTTTAGATTATATTATTCTCTGTCCTGAGCCCTGAAGTGAATCCATGTCAGGATTTTCTATAGATTGTTTCGGAACCTTAAAGAAGCTCGTAAGAAAATCTGAGTATTCAAAATCTGATGATTTTAAGAATCTTTCAGTACTGGCTCAAATTTCATTCTCTAATAAGAAATACGTGTATTTTGTAGGATAGATTGCAGTAGGAATTATGAAATCTAGGGTCGACTCTGTATTCATATCTACTAATTTGGTGGGTGGTAAGATTGGACTTCAAAACAAGGTGAAACTTTAGTTGCTGGAGAATGGCAACAGTATCTCACACATGGGGGTAGTCGAAAGTAACCTGAACCTTTGCTTATCATGTTAAGGGCCAGCTTGGAGTTGAACCCCTCCTGTCCAACAACTCACAAAGCACCAGCAATTTGAAATGAAGCGAGACAAACTTCATATGTTCTTATAGCTTTGTATGCCTTCGGTTCATGTATTCCTCTCACTGGTTAGGTTTACAGAGAATCGAGTTTTATAGACTTTCACGAGTGCGAAATTTTTGGCCTTAGCTTCTTACGAATCAGCCAAAATAGGAAACTTTGCGGGAACAGACTTTCGCTATCTAGGTTGCTAATAAGACGCTGTAATGTCTCAAACATTTCTCGACTCTTTAGTGATGTTCAGTGGTGTCGTGGCTGGTGGGCCAGGGGACTGTGGCCCTCTTGTGCAAATTTTGTCAGAAATTTCGTCAACCTTCCACCCTCGTAAGAAAATTGAAATTTGATTGACCAATTCTTACGTTTCATGTAGCTCATCCATAGCAAGTGAAATACAACTGGAAGCACTACTTTTTCGGTCAAGAACATATATGACAAAAGGCCCTGGGGACGACGTTGAATAAGAATAAGTAACTGGGATAAAGATGGTCAAATTTTGAAAGACTGTTAGAACACATTTAGTAGGTCAAATTTAGGAAATATTTAGGAGACAATTGCCTCCATCAAGTTTCTCTTGACGAACCCCTATAATGTAAGGTTCCAACTTACTGTATGTTCCATTTACTGCGCTTGTTACTGATATGGCAAATGATCTTGCCGTCCACATTTTTTTCTTTTGCTCCGTCTGCAATCATTGTGGTATTGTCCCTAAAGCTAGGTTTACATCAGAGTAGAATCGACTTGGAAATGCATTAAAAGGCAACCGAAGACTTTCTCAAATTTTTTTTTTAGATTTGAGATTTTTCGGTTCATTGAAATGTGTCCTGACGCATTGGATGTACTCAAACAGTTTTGTTTTGATTTGAAAGCGATAACTCTCTAAGTTGACTTCAGAAATGCGTTATTATTCCATTCCATATGCTGCATTCGCATTAAAGGCTTGTTTCTGCGTGCATGCTTTTGCGTGCGTAAACGCGCTTTTGTTTGCGTTTTCCTGTTCAGATTGCCAGGGTAAGACGGGGTACATTGAACTATTGCAGAGGTTTTCAAGAATACGCAAAAGAGACTGCAGCTGGGGGCAAACTTTTTAACGCTGTTTCTACATTATATCTTTGGTTAAGTTTATCCAGCAAAAATATCTTTCAAATCTTTTCCACTGTCTTAAAAAACAGCTTTCACTGGAGACAACTGTCTTGCAAAAGAGCTTTCATTGGAAACCATTTCGCCTAGTTCACTTTACGCCGATACGGGGTAAAGTGAACTATTTAGCAAATTCTTCAATAAAACCAACCAAATACCATGTGCACCCAAAATCGTTATTCATTTTGCGACTTTAAGCAGTCCTTTGCATGCCAAAGCCAAAAAATTACGAAAAATTCACAAGCTAGGTATTTAAAAAGTGAAATGGTGACCTATGTTGAGAGGATTCTTTGCAGAATCAAAATATTAAACCAGAAACTATTTTTAAGGTACAAATTAGAGTCACATCGTGAGATCTGAATACAAATCGATGGACAATCATGGGAGTACACTTAAATGTTATACTGCATATAAATACCATATCACCACGGAGAGAAACACTTGTTTCGAGTAGTTCACTTTACCCCTAAACCTTTCAAAGAGATAAAACCAAAATATAAAAGATCTTACGTAGCTACCATTACTACAAGCTCATGGTAATGACCATCTATCTTTCCAGTATCGATAGATATCCTTGTTTCATGAAATCATACAGAATCCTTAGATCTGTAACTTCATTTGTAAATGAAGGTCAAACATTGACAGTCAAATCTGTGGAGGGTTTTGAGCAGCCTGCATTAGAATATTTTTCTGCATTTCAGAACACCACCTGACACAATCCTTATACAATCCTTTCATCCGACTTCATGTTCACATAAGAAAATATAAATTCCTAGGTAGTTCACCTTACCCCGTAGTTCACATTACCCCGTCTTACCCTATTTTGCAGTCCGAGCACTCTAAGATATTAGTATGGCGGAAATCTGCACTTACAAAAGACTGTGCAATGTGAACGCAGCCTAAGGACCTAGAATCTTGAAAGTACCGTGAAAATCTTTTCTGCACGAATCTGTAGGAATCCTTTGGCATTGGCAAGGATGTTCCCAACACATTAGGTTTAATGTTAGTATTTTTTCCTAAGGGTTAGACTTATTAAGGTTTTCTGTTTCCAGTATAAGAGATGAAATTTTGATGTTTTCCACTGTTTCTGTGCTAAAAGTGCTGTACCTTATTCAAAAAAGTCTATTTGAGCTTGAGATTTTAAAGATTTAAGTTGCATTTGCGAAGAGGGTAGACATGTATCTGTAAAATAAAAAACGTGTTTGAAAATCGGCCCTCTCCTTTGGATATATCATAATTTTAATTTGTATGCTTTCATCGATGTCACAAACATTGGGCCGGAAATGGTAATGTAAACAAAACTTGGCATCATAGGCCAACTTTAAAAAACTCATAAATCTGGACTCACAACTCCGATTTGAAAGCTGCTTGCTTTGTTCAATAGTATCGTGTATCTCCGTTTTGATGAAATCATTAAACAACATATATTCGAATACTCATTTATGGTATCAATTCCATGATTTCTAAAGAGCAGGATCACAGAACTTTGGTAACTGAAAATTTCTCTGCGAAAAAGCCTACGATTATACCATTTTCGGAAGACTTAGCAGACTTCAGATCCCGGGGGGGGGGGGGGTGGCTCCCATACTTGACTTGACGGGATGTGCCGGTCAACAGGGTGTCCTTTTACGGAAAAAATCATGCGACAGGGTGTCCTTTTCTGATAAAAATTATGCGACAGGGTATTACAATTGATAAGAAAATTATGCGACAGGCCATCTTGTGGAAGGATGACTTTTAGAGTTCTCTTGAAACAATGGATTTTGGCAAAATTCTTATGCGACAGAGTATACTTTTGGGCTCTTTCTTATGCGACAGGGTACAGGGTGTGGAGAGATTTGCCGTACACCCCCGTCACTTCCCTAGTCAAGTACCCCCCCCCCGGGCTTCAGATGCCTAAAAGAACCCCTATCCTAGTGTGCTGTGATCCAGGCTTAACTATCCACACATCAACAACAAAGTGTCACACGAGATTGGCAAACTCCTAATGCAAAAGTCTTCATTTGTTTTTCTTCCCGGGTAGCTTCACGCACGTGACATCTTTTTTGAGACAGACCATGGTGTATTTGAGAAAACTTCAGCCCTAAATTTATCCAAAAAAGTTCATTTCTTTTCAAGCAGAGCTCCCGTGTGGTTTAACCTGCACAATTAGGTTTCCAATAAGTTCGCTTTGCAGTTCCAAGGGAATAGGGTATTCGTTAAACTTGAGGCAAGTTGGTAAACAGCATTTGATTCCTTGGACATGTCGAAGACAGTTTGTGTTCATTCTGTACAAAGTTTGCGTTGTGAAGTTCTATTGTAAATAGGCCCAATCCTTCGTTGCTGCTTCTTCCTTGCAATTTGGAAAAGTGACAGAATTTGGTG
Source organism: Aurelia sp. 4 Dawson et al 2005 (assembly GCA_964019985.1). Classification (NCBI taxonomy): domain Eukaryota; kingdom Metazoa; phylum Cnidaria; class Scyphozoa; order Semaeostomeae; family Ulmaridae; genus Aurelia; species Aurelia sp. 4 Dawson et al 2005. Next base: position 9,127,687 of record OZ026494.1, on the reverse strand, counting down.
ATTGGTAAGTGAAGCTTTCTTCAATTGACTTTCAGTCTCTAAGAAATTTGACCAACCTCTTTTGACTGCTAGACAAAGTGGATTGGATTATTCATAGAGAATCAAAGTTTAAAAAATTGTGAACACTCTTATAGGCTTGTCCAGCAAACCAAAAAGCCATTACTATTGACTATAACGATGAATTTCCTTCGAAACCTAGGTTCAAAATGCAACCTTTGCTTTCAGCTTCACCCCTGAGGCAGTATTGTAGAAAGTACGCTTCAGAGAGTAATAGCACGAATGACTTTGGGGCGTGTGCCACACAATTGGCTTCGCAATGCATTTACTTCTATTTCTTTTTTTTGATACTTTATTTATCGTTGGATACATAATCTAGCTTAATCATAAATACATACAATCAGCTAATTGATACCAACTAACAGAACAACAACAGCTAAGAATATACATAAACTAAAACATGTTCATAGACTAAGATGATAAGTACATATTAATTTAAGTGATGTATCCCAGGTTTGGTATATACTGGGTGCATAATTTGCAGGAACATGGGATCGTTATTTGTTTTATTTGTCTTTTGAAGATTTGTAGATTGTTTGCGTTTCTTACTTCGGTGGGTATGTTATTCCAGATCTGACTACATCTGTAAGAAACTGTTTCAGTTACATAAATGACAGTGTTTGGCTTTTTAGAAGAATATGCTTCATTTCTGAGGTCATATGAAGATTGGTGAAATTTGAAAATGTCATTCAAAAAATCTGGATTTTGGTTTATTTTTGTTTTATACATTTCAATGGCTAGTCTTTGCAAATTTTGTTGATGTATTGTTGTAGCATGATCCTTTGAGAGCAGAACTTCAAAGGTGGAATCATAGTCATTATACGCCACCCTTAGTGCTCTTTTGTGGACATTATTGATTAAATTATTCATTTTCCGGCTACAAAACATCCAGACAATGAAACGCCGTTTGCACAAAAATGACATAAACTATGTTTATGTTACATAAACATTGTTTATGTAACATAAACATAGTTTATGTGCACATAAACCTAGTTTATGTAACATAAACATAGTTTATGTGCACATAAACCTAGTTTATGTACATAAACATAGTTTATGTTCATTTTTGTGCACATAAACATAATTTATGTACATAAACTAGGTTTATGTGCACATAAACTATGTTTATGTACATAAACTATGTTTATGTACATAAACATAGTTTATGTTCATTTTTGTGCAAACGGCGTCGTAGCCATTGTTCTGAGACGCGTCTAAATTATACCCTGAAGAGCAGCCGCAGATTACATCACTCTTTCTTGTGAAAGCCTGGGAGAGTTAGATTGGAATCACTCAACACCTCCCTCATGAAAGAAGGTGAAGACTCTCTCTTTCCTGTCTGGGTAGTGCAAATGCCGTAGCATTAAAACACTCGATCGTGCGAGCGACACCAGCTCGTCGAAGTTTCCAGGAAGCTGGAAATCATCGCTGTCGTCGCTGGATAAGACCTCCATCTTCCTTTGACGGTTAACAACTCTAATGGCTAGACACGAGTCGAGTTTGCTAACGATATTTTAGGAAAAACACATTGTGATTGTGACTACCCTACAGGGGAATCCAAAGCTGTGTTCACAATAAGATATAAGCCGTCTATTGATTCCAACATGACTCTATGGAGAATTGTCATCGCTACGATAATAAAGCCTCCTGGAACAATGACTACGACGCCGTTTGCACAAAAATGGACATAAACTATGTTTATGTGCACAAAAATGAACATAAACTATATTTATGTACATAAACTATGTTCATGTGCACATAAACTATGTTTATGTAACATAAACATATTTTATGTCATTTTTGTGCAAACGGCGTTCCATATACTTCCACTCTGGCACACTAAAAAACCCTTTTTGACAACGGCAGATAAAACGGATAAAATCCATGCGGAAAAAGAATTTTTCGCTCCTCGTACATTTCTAGTGAGCAGTTGGCACATCCGATGTTTGTGTCTGATTTTTGTGACAATTTTCAATCAGGGTTGCTGTGATATTTCTTCATCGCCATTGCAATGAATAGTTTTTCTGTCATAGCAAATTAAACAGTTTACACTGGGGTGGCGCCGGGGGAGAGCAAGGAACTACACTCTCCAGCGGTCGAAGGGATTTAGCTCCACGTTTGAGGAAATCTGAGTTATTGCCAGAGTAAATCTGACGACGTGACGCGCAAAGACTGCATTTATCAATCACCTTAGCTTCCCTCCAGCCCCCCTGTCAGACGATTTCTGGCACCATTTTGTTTCTTTACGGTAAACCGGGGTAATTTGAGACAAATTCGTCATTTTTGAAGCATTACTGCTTCACTTCATACCTAAATAAGACACAATTCAGTGTTTTATATGCATTTGAGTGTCAAATAATTGATACTGAGAAAAATGTTCTCTCAACTCATGTTTTTGCTGATATACTTGCGTATAATTGGTGTTGTCCCAAAATTACGCCAGACAGGGTAAATTGGGACAATTTCGTCATTTTTCAGGCATAACTTCTTCACTGTATAACTAAATACGACTAATTCAGCGTTTTATATACATTTGAGTGTCAAATAGTTGATATTGAGAAAAATATTCTCTGAATTCATGTTTCTGCTGATATATTTGCGTATAAATGGTGTTGTCCCAAAAATTACGCCAGACGGGGTAATTTGGGACAGCAATGAGCTGCACTTGCAAATGATGCATAATCATACCTAAAGGCAAATTCGACTAAGAATGTGTTGTATCTGCCCCAGTTCATTTGAATTTCATCGAAAATTGTCTCTTTATAAACTTACAGTAAAGCTGTCATAATCAAATCAATGCTTCAAAATATCAAAAAAGTACCTACTCGACATAAATGTAAATGGTAAAAACCTTGCCTAAAAGAAAAAAAGGTTGCAATGAGTTATATAACTATGCAATTTTAAGCAATGTCCCAAATTACCCTAAGGGTTTCCCAAATGTCTCCTGTTCCAAATTATACGGCTTACCCTATTCATAAAGGTAACCCAGCCCAATTATTAGAAACAACAACATTGTTACGACGCGTGTCATTCATAACTGGAAAGGCTATTTAGCGACTCATACTGTGTATAAACTTACAATTAAAAGATAAACTAACGGCTACTCCAAAGATGTCTACGTACTTGCTTGGGTCAATCAGTTTCAGTTTCAGTTTCATCATATTTAAATTCACTACATACAATTTATAATCCAACAATACAAACAAATAACTTAACTACAAAGACTAGATAAATGTTACACAGAAAATTAATACAATGATACAAAAATTAATACAATACTAAGAGAAGATACAAGGAGGGGCTAAATAAATTGTATGCAGGGAATTACTTAAAGGAGGAGCTCTCTCAATAGGTAAACTAATCGAGGAGAGAGCCCCCCCCCCTATCCTAAGGTATAATCAGCTAAATTTTTGTGAGTTTAAACAATTGTGCAGTACCAAAACGGCTCAAATTCAACGGTCAACCTTGTTCAATAAATGAATTTTCAGTCTTGTTTTGAACAATATTTTTGATGGAGCATTTCGGAGTTCCATGGGTAGTGTATTCCAGAGCTTAGCACCAAGATATCTAATAGACTTCAGACCATACTGGAGGCTGCTTTTTTAGACATATATAGATCACTTTGACTGGCCCGTCTTGTGGAGTACTGATGAACAGATGAACAGAATAGGAAAAAGTCATGAAAGCAGCTAGGTGAAGTTTTATTAACGGAGTCAAACACAAAAGTTAGGAGTCGCAGTTCGAAGATCTCAGAAAGTTTCAGGAGTTTAAAATCATTGAAGATTGGAAGAGAGGGAGACATGCGAGGCTGAAATGAGATAGCTCTGACTGCTTTTTTTCTGTAATTTGAAGATTGGGTCAACATATGATGCATATGTTTGACCCCAAACAATCAGACCATATTGTAGGAAAGACAGAAACAAAGCATTGTACAAGCAAACTAAAACATCTAATGGAAGTAAGTTCCTAATTTTGAAAAACATTCCACATGTTCTAGCTAATTTTTTAGAGAGTTCACTGAGATGGTATTTCCAGCTTAGATGCTCATCCAGGAGGAGACCTAAGAACTTAACAAACTTTACTCTTTTGATACATTTCTTCCCTATTCTGATATCAGAACCAGAAGAAACATTGATAGAGGAAGAATGAAAGATGATATAGTTTGTTTTATCAATATTTAACGATAGTTTATTGTCATATTCTTGTAAATAGTTTAGATTATGGACTCCCTGTGGAGCAAAGACACTCATTGTAAAGCTGCGTCTTTGTAGTGATTGGGGATATTCGTTAGATAGATTCGTACTTTGCTATGCTGAATGCTAGTTATGTTTGGTTTTCGAAGTGGTAGTTTTCCCTTGTGTTAACCTCAAAGTGCAGGTTATGACATTGGCGACGAGTCAAAATACAACATGGCCTTAAACCTCAAACCGTTACCAGAATTCAACCTTGATGGTGAGGTTGGATCGAGTTTAGCAGCACGTTGGCGTCTCTGGTTGAGCGACTTCGATACATTTCTAATCGCAAGTGGAATACGCGATGCTTCACGAAAGAGGGCATTACTTTTATACCAAGCAGGCTCTCGCGTTCGAGAAATTTTTCACCACTTTGAAGATGTTGGAACTGATGCAGATTATGATAAAGCAAGGGACAAACTTACCGCTTATTTCGAGCCTCAAAAAAATCAAAGATATGAGGTATACAAATTTCGCCAAACCCGTCAAGAGGAGGGAGAGACACTGGACAAATTTCATACCAGATTGCAAAACCTCTCTTCTAACTGTGAATTTACAAACCCTGATTTTGAAATCGAGCAACAGATCTTAACTGGTGGTTCTTCTTCTAAAATACGCAGACGTGCACTGAGGGATCCGGATTACAAGCTAAGAGACATGTTGCTAGATGGCCGTAGAGACGAAATGAGCTCGTATCAAGCGAAAGATATCGAGTCTAAAACCGAAGAAAATCTTGCGACAAACAGATTTCAAACACAGCCAACGAAGCCGAAGGCAAACAAGGAGAGAAAATGCTATAATTGTGGAGGAGCATGGCCACACGAGCACAGCTGTCCGGCAAAAGGAAAAGTTTGTCGAAAGTGCCAAAAGAATGATCATTTCGCAAGGGTCTGTCGTAGCAAAAACGAAACAAAAGGACAGGCATCGAATGAGACCGTTAGCAAGCAAGAATCAAACAAGAGAAACCTTGTCAAGCCTTTGCAGCACCATGACGAAACTGACAATGAATCCAGTGCTGAAGAAAACACGTATACAATTCGGCAAAAGACCCCTGAACAAAACAAGGGATGTCCTTACGTCAAGGTAAAGATCGCAGGACAATTGGTTTCAATAATGGTAGATACTGGAGCGTCTATAAATGTTTTGGATCAGAACACTTTTGAAAAGCTGAAAGAAGTTGAATTAAGGCCAACAAAAGTCAAAGCGTATCCTTTTAACTCAAAGAAGCCCGTTGAATTCAGAGGAAAATTCGAGACTTTGATTGAATCGAAATCAAGATATTGCGTTGCAACGTTCTATGTCATGCCTGAAGAGGACACTGGCTGTTTATTATCAGGAAACACTGCTCAGGAATTGGGTGTTGTCCAGTTCAATTTGAATAAACTCGCAGATTCACAAGACCCTACTGCCAATACAAAAGACCAAGCCATTCAAGCGATAATCGAAGAATACAAAGAAGTGTTCACAGGGCTAGGAAAGTTGAAAAATCATGCAGTGAAACTAAACATCGACAAAGCGGCGATTCCCCAAGCACAGCCTCCGAGAAGGATTCCGTTTCATATCAGAAAGAAAGTCAAACACGCCGTGAAGGAGCTTCAGAAGGACGATATCATTGAAGCAGTACCCGAAATACAACCAACACCTTGGGTATCACCAATAGTAGCTGTTCCTAAGAAAGATGACTCTGTACGTATTTGTGTTGATATGCGTATGGCGAATCAAGCTATCAATCGTGTGAGATACCCAATACCTACGGTCAATGACATAAGTTTAGATTTGAATGGTGCAAAATACTTTTCGAAACTGGACTTAGCTCAAGCGTATCATCAGTTACCTTTAGATGAGGAGAGTCGTTATATCACTACATTCAGTACACATGTAGGCCTCTTCAGGTACAAAAGGCTTGCATATGGCATTAATGCTAGTGCTGAAATATTCCAGCATGCATTGCAACAAAGTCTTCAAGGGATACAAGGAGTTCGTAACATAGCAGATGATATTATTGTACACGGAAAATTGCGAGAAGAACACGATAAAGCACTTCGCAACTGTCTGAAACATCTACAGGAGAAAGGTCTGACACTTAATGCCAAGAAATGCAGTTTTCTCCAGCCGACATTAGAGTTCTTTGGCCAGATATTTTCTGCAGAGGGAACACGCCCAGATCCCAAAAGAGTTACAGATTTGCAGAACATGCCTACACCTACGAATGCTCAAGAAGTTAGAAGTCTATTGGGTAAGGCAAACTACAGCTCAAAGTACATCCGTAATTATGCCACAATAACTTCTCCTTTGCGTGAATTAATGAAGAAAAACGTCAGATTTTCATGGACAGAAATACATCAAAATGCGTTTACGAAGCTGAAAGATGCATTGATAGCTGCACCAGTAATGGGTTATTTCGATATTTCAAAGAGCACAACAATTACCGTGGATGCAAGTCCTGTCGGTATTTCCGCTATCTTAGCACAAGGCACAGATTCGGATTACAAAGTCATTGCTTACGCAAGTAGAGCATTAACCGACGTGGAGAAACGGTACTCCCAAACTGAAAAAGAAGTGTTGAGTATCGTGTGGGGAATAGAACATTTCCACTTATACTTGTACGGGAAGGAATTTACCCTTATTACAGATCACAAGCCGTTGGAAATTATTTACGGTACACCAACATCAAAGCCATCGGCGAGAATCGAACGTTGGGTGTTACGCCTACAACCTTACAGATTTGTTGTCCAATACAAAGCAGGTTCAGACAATCCGGCTGATTACTTATCAAGGCATCCTGTACCTAACAGCAACCCCAGCCATATCGCAGAGGAAACGGAAGAGTTCATCAACTTTGTCACAAAACACGCTGTTCCGAAAGCTATGACCATTGATGAAATATCCGAAGCAACGAAAGCAGATCGAACACTGCAAGGACTTCGAGCCGCAATACGTACTGGTCATTGGGAAACTGTGAAGCAGTACAAGCCAATCAAAGATGAGATTACTGTTGGTTCCAACAACATTATACTTCGTGGATCGAGAATCATAATTCCAGACGCACTTCGTCAAAGAGCTATCGATATTGCCCATGAGAGTCACCAAGGCATATCTAAAACAAAGGCTCTGTTACGTGAAAAAGTGTGGTTCTTCGGAATGGATGAATTAGTTCAGAAAACATTAGAATCGTGTATAGCATGCCAAGCTGTTGGAAAGCCAGCTCCACCAGCACCGCTTCAACAAATCGAAATGCCAAATGCACCTTGGGAACAAGTACATGTAGACTATTGTGGTCCAGTACCAACAGGTGAATATTTGCTGGTAGTAATCGACAGATATTCGCGTTTTCCCGAAGTGATAATTGTTAATTCCACAAAATCAAGCTCGTTATTCATACAATTGGATCGAATTTTCGCTGTTCATGGAATTCCAGAACTTATTATATCGGACAATGGGGAATAGAACATTTCCACTTATACTTGTACGGGAAGGAATTTACCCTTATTACAGATCACAAGCCGTTGGAAATTATTTACGGTACACCAACATCAAAGCCATCGGCGAGAATCGAACGTTGGGTGTTACGCCTACAACCTTACAGATTTGTTGTCCAATACAAAGCAGGTTCAGACAATCCGGCTGATTACTTATCAAGGCATCCTGTACCTAACAGCAACCCCAGCCATATCGCAGAGGAAACGGAAGAGTTCATCAACTTTGTCACAAAACACGCTGTTCCGAAAGCTATGACCATTGATGAAATATCCGAAGCAACGAAAGCAGATCGAACACTGCAAGGACTTCGAGCCGCAATACGTACTGGTCATTGGGAAACTGTGAAGCAGTACAAGCCAATCAAAGATGAGATTACTGTTGGTTCCAACAACATTATACTTCGTGGATCGAGAATCATAATTCCAGACGCACTTCGTCAAAGAGCTATCGATATTGCCCATGAGAGTCACCAAGGCATATCTAAAACAAAGGCTCTGTTACGTGAAAAAGTGTGGTTCTTCGGAATGGATGAATTAGTTCAGAAAACATTAGAATCGTGTATAGCATGCCAAGCTGTTGGAAAGCCAGCTCCACCAGCACCGCTTCAACAAATCGAAATGCCAAATGCACCTTGGGAACAAGTACATGTAGACTATTGTGGTCCAGTACCAACAGGTGAATATTTGCTGGTAGTAATCGACAGATATTCGCGTTTTCCCGAAGTGATAATTGTTAATTCCACAAAATCAAGCTCGTTATTCATACAATTGGATCGAATTTTCGCTGTTCATGGAATTCCAGAACTTATTATATCGGACAATGGGGAATAGAACATTTCCACTTATACTTGTACGGGAAGGAATTTACCCTTATTACAGATCACAAGCCGTTGGAAATTATTTACGGTACACCAACATCAAAGCCATCGGCGAGAATCGAACGTTGGGTGTTACGCCTACAACCTTACAGATTTGTTGTCCAATACAAAGCAGGTTCAGACAATCCGGCTGATTACTTATCAAGGCATCCTGTACCTAACAGCAACCCCAGCCATATCGCAGAGGAAACGGAAGAGTTCATCAACTTTGTCACAAAACACGCTGTTCCGAAAGCTATGACCATTGATGAAATATCCGAAGCAACGAAAGCAGATCGAACACTGCAAGGACTTCGAGCCGCAATACGTACTGGTCATTGGGAAACTGTGAAGCAGTACAAGCCAATCAAAGATGAGATTACTGTTGGTTCCAACAACATTATACTTCGTGGATCGAGAATCATAATTCCAGACGCACTTCGTCAAAGAGCTATCGATATTGCCCATGAGAGTCACCAAGGCATATCTAAAACAAAGGCTCTGTTACGTGAAAAAGTGTGGTTCTTCGGAATGGATGAATTAGTTCAGAAAACATTAGAATCGTGTATAGCATGCCAAGCTGTTGGAAAGCCAGCTCCACCAGCACCGCTTCAACAAATCGAAATGCCAAATGCACCTTGGGAACAAGTACATGTAGACTATTGTGGTCCAGTACCAACAGGTGAATATTTGCTGGTAGTAATCGACAGATATTCGCGTTTTCCCGAAGTGATAATTGTTAATTCCACAAAATCAAGCTCGTTATTCATACAATTGGATCGAATTTTCGCTGTTCATGGAATTCCAGAACTTATTATATCGGACAATGGACCCCCCTTTAATAGTGACGAATTCAGTCGTTACGTCACAGCTATAGGATCAAGACATCATCCGATAACACCAAGATGGCCTCAAGCGAACGGTGAAGTTGAGAAATTCAACCAACCGTTAGAAAAGACAATTCAAGCCGCAGTTGTCGAAGGAAAAGTTTGGAAACAAGAACTGCAACGATTTCTTCTTCAGTATCGTACAACGCCACATTCTACAACAAAGATTGCACCGTGCGAGTTATTATTCAACAGACAAGTTCGAGGAAAGTTGCCTATACTTAAACGGAAAAGCATTGTGAACAAGCACAAGATCGCTCGAGAAAATGAAGAAAAGACTCAGAAATACCAGAAGAACTATATTGATAAAAGAAGAAACGCGAAAGAAAGTGATATCTCGGTAGGGGACACGGTACTCGTGAAACAGCAGTACAAAAACAAATTCTCATCGAGATTCGACAAAACGCCGTACACAGTTATTCTGCGTAAAGGAACAATGATTACTGCAGAGAACGATACACGACGTATTACCAGAAGTGTGTCACACTTTAAGAAGTTCGACGCTCGAGTAGATCGACAAGAAGACTTTGATAGCGATGTAGAACAAGATCTAAACAGAGGAGACAATCCGGCGGAACAAGAACACGAAAACGTACACGAACACGGAAACAATACACGCCGTCAATCAACGAGAGCTAGGACTCAACCCGTGAGATATGGTGATCCGATACCATCAAGACTTATTCCCTGAACGTTTTCGAAAAAGGGGAAGTGATGTCATATTCTTGTAAATAGTTTAGATTATGGACTCCCTGTGGAGCAAAGACACTCATTGTAAAGCTGCGTCTTTGTAGTGATTGGGGATATTCGTTAGATAGATTCGTACTTTGCTATGCTGAATGCTAGTTATGTTTGGTTTTCGAAGTGGTAGTTTTCCCTTGTGTTAACCTAAAAGTGCAGGTTATGACATTTATTAGAATCAAGCCATTTCTTTACAAGTCTCAGCTCTTTGTTGACAATTCTAATCAAATCGGATAAATCTTTGGATTCATGGTAGATGTTTGTATCGTCAGCAAAGAGATAAAAGGTAAGTTTCTTAGAAGCATTTGGTAGATCATTGATATAGATAAGGAAAAGTATTGGGCCCAGTACAGAACCTTGTGGTACACCACAATTAATTGGAAGTAAGTTAGAGTTACTTCCATTAACAAAAACATATTGCTTTCTATTACTTAGATAAGATTTAAACCACTCAAGGGCACATCCCCGAATACCATAATGTTCCATTTTTGACAACAAAATTCTATGATTAACTGTATCAAAAGCCTTTTGTAAATCAATGAAAATACCACAACCAAGTCTTTTGTTATCCAGTGTATTTCTTATAGCTTCTGTCAAACTCATAGGGGCATGATCAATTGAATGGTTTTCTTGAAATCCAAATTGAAGTGAATAAAGAACTTTATGAATTTCAAGGAATTTATAAAGTCGCCTGTACATTAGCTTCTCAAATATCTTGCTGAAAACAGGTAAAAGAGAAATTGGCCTGTAGTTTGATGGAAGTTCAGGATTTCCTATTTTGAAAAGAGAAATAACTTTAGCAATTTTAAGTTTATCAGGGAAAATACCAGACTGGAAAGACTGATTCACAAGAAGAGCAAGAAGTGGTGAAAAGGAGAGTCCAATAATTCTAAGTAGTTTTATTGGTATACTATTAGGACCTACAGATTTGGAAGGATTTAAAATACTGATTAAATCATTAACTTCTATCAGAGTAACTGGAGCAAGGAAAAGTGAATTGCGCATTCTACCAGATAAATAATCAAGAGGAGATTTTCGAGTTAATGGGATTGTCTTTGTTATACCATCGGCAACATTGACATAAAAGTCATTAAAAATATGTGACATTTTAGATGGGACTGACGTTACATTACCATCTTTGTCTTTGATTTTGTTGATTGAAGAAGGAGTGGAAGACTTATGAGAAATTATCGACTTGATACCTGACCACAGTTGTTTCATATTTTGACTATTGATGGAAAAATAAGTATGAAAATACTGTGCTTTGCTTTCTTTTAATTCATTGGACACACGGTTTCTAAACTTCTTATACAGCTTGACATTATCAGGAGTCGGCTGTTTCTTCATTTTCTGTAAAATTCTATCACGGATTCTCATCATCTTTAGAATTCTATTATTTATCCATGGTTTATCTTTCAGCTTCATTTTCTTCCTACTCCGCCTCTTGATTGGCGCATGCTGATTTGCTAAAGTATTAAGATCTTTCAAAAAGGTGTCAAATTTATTGTTCACATCCAAGTCATTATTTTCTAAATAAGTAAAATCAATCTGATTGAAATCGTCCAGAAATTTGTCTTCTTTAAAGCTAGAGTAATCATATTTGAATGATTCAGAGTTATTATGACTAACATGGGTATTTTTCAAAATCATAAACTGAGGGAAATGATCAGTAATTTGCATCAAAATATTGCCACGGACTATGTTAGCATTGGTAGCATTAGTATATATGTTATCAATGATTGAAGCTCTATGCTCAGAAACTCTAGTTGGATGGTGAATGCAGGGTAGAAGGCTGTGTGAAAAAAGTTATTAACAAAGTCACTTGTTGGTGTGTGAGAGGAAAAGTCTAAAAGATTCACATTAAAATCACCCATAATGAACAAGAGTTTATTTGATGATAATTTTGAAAGATGATTCTGGAAGTAAGATGTTAAGTTATCAATATCTGAACTGGGATGTCTGTAAACACAGCAAATAAGGAAATTCTTGTCATTATTGTTTTCAATCTCAACCCATACAGTTTCAAAATCAACTGTACAAGAATCCAAGTCAATCCGTGGATTGTAAGTAAGAGAATCTCTTATATACAAACCAACACCACCATTTTGAGTGACTGATTTCGTCTTGAAAAATGTATAGCCTGGGATATCAACATAAGATGATATGGGATTATCATTGGAATGCCAAATTTCAGACACTCCAATCACATCAAGATTCAAATTAGTATGAGCTGATAAGGAGACTAATTCATCATGATGAAGGGATAAGCTTCTAATATTTGTATGAAGAATAGAAAAGTCACTTGAAGATAACTGTAAGGAAGAAAGTTCAGGTAAAGTAAAGTAGCGAGAGTCAATATTCTGAGGCATATGTTCATCAATATCATAATCACTAAGATTTGGCAAGTTGGTAAGGTTAGAGGTAATTTCAAATGATGGTGCAGAATCAATGAGTGAGGGAAGGTCAAAATCACAAAGACCCAAAAATTCTTCATTTGTTAATAACCCAAAGGGAAACATATCCATTGTACATTTTATGCAAAACCAAGGAACATCATCAGGCTCATTTTGAAGCTGTACATATTCAGAAACAGAAATGTTGTTGCACTTTATGTGGACCCAAAAGTTGCAGTGGTTACAGAAAACTGATGTGCAGTGATTTGATATGTTTTTGCAGCAAATGCCACACGGAGTTGTTTTTTCAGGAATCTTAACTGATAAAAAAATGTTATTAATGAAGTAATAACAACAATTTAGATCTTTCTTTAAAAGATCAGCAAACATTATAAGCAACACAACAGTTAGGCGCAGCATTTTAACCAAAGGATACTTCATGATCACTATTGTCATTTGTAGAGCTTTCCCCTTGTGAAGTTGGTCTACTTGGTGGTCTGGGTTGATTAAATGGCTTATCCTTTAATAATCCAGCCCCTCCCTGGGTACATGGGTTCTTTCTTTTTACCGCCACAATTTCCGACTAGGGTACGCAAGCTCGAAGCAAGAAGTGGGCAAAAGATGGGCTCTCGCATGATACCATGAAGCTAACGAAGCAACCATAATAACTACTAACACAAGATACACAGTAACTTAAAATACTATAAGATACACAGTAACTTAAAATACTATATGTGGGGCTTGGAAGTGCATTGTGGCAAAGAAGACCTGGTATGGTTGAGCAAGACCCGTCGAGGGATGCAATATCCCATAAGGGCAGGCAATGCTAGACCATGCTTGCAATTCATCTTGGTTGGGTGCTGGCGATACTCAAGCGATACAGAGTGCCGGGGCTCTGTCGTCATGGCTGGCAACCAGCAATCCGAAGGAGGTTGCGCGAGTGCCGAGAGGGAGCCGGGTTCCCAAGGCAACACTCACGTACCCCTCCGGTAAAAATATATCAGACATTGCTGTTAAGGTGGAATAAGCTGTTTTGGGTTTGTGCTGAGAATGAAACCTAAAAATAATTCTCGGAAAATTAAGCCGCTAATTGATTTAGAGCTTGATTGCATGCGTTTGGAGTCAGTTTTATGTAAGATATGTCTGAGTCTATTCTGGGGGAAGTACAGTTTTACAATACTTCCTGCCACTGATCACACTTGTGTGATTGCCCCAGATAGACGAGAAAGTTTATATTATACGTATGGGATTGGTATGTTGGTAATGGTAATGAAGCAAAGTCTATTTTTGAGGATTTTTAAGAAACTTTTAAAAGCCAGACACAATAGAATCATGGCAAAATTACCGTAGGAGCTTTAATCCTCGTTATTCCTTCTTCGTGAGTAATGCCCACGGTCATTGCATGTTTTGAGGTCAAAGGGGGTTTCACTGAGGCTTTTGCTGGAGAAAGCAATATGAGGCGCTGCTAGAAACTAATTGCGTCGAAAATAGGATATCGCTTTAGCAATCCATGGTATTGAAGGCAGAGCCTTCTTCATGTTTCTCATAAAGACAAAAGTGTTAACAAAGTGTTTGGTTGCATAACTGACAGACTTCCTGCCTTCCCTAAGAACTCTTGGAGACGGGACTCCTTTCCTTTAACTTTGATGCATCTAAGTCCAAGGTTTGATTCGTCTTTGTTCGTGTTGGTACAAACAATATATTTGATGAAGGTTGTCAGTCAGCTCAAGGTAGCATCAAATTGAAAGGCCGTAAAGCATGCAAAGAACGAAATGTCTTTCTAAAAGCTTTCAAATCATGCTACTTAATGACAAGTTGTTTTTTTTGGCACAGATACCCATCCGCCGCGCTCGTGGACCATTCTCATATCTGGTTTTATACTTGTTTGCTGCACATGAGGACCAGCAGGACTTGCACGAGGAGAGGCTGGTCAGCGGTAGATGGATTTTGTGAAGAAATACTGGTTCAGCCGGAAGAAGTATTCCAGTGGCCTCCTACAGTACGACCTCCTTGCCCTAAGCGAAAGTGACTTCTCAAATCAGTTTTCCTTTTCCTAAGTTTAGCTGAAGGCTGGTTCACTTTCTGTCCACCAAAGTCAAGCCCAAAAACCAGCATCCCCAGTTTTCACATGAGCTATTCCTCTTTCATCCGCCAAGTCCGAGGTAAAAGACTCAATTCCTCTACCACCGCGGTTCTGCCTTTGTCTGGGAAGCGGGTTTTAAGACATTTGCACTTGATAAATCATATTATCCTTGTCTGCTACTTTTAAGATAGCAACAGCGAAATTTTTCATGAAAGTGACCAGATTTTGGACCAAAGTGGTTCGAAAAAAAAAATTTTCTTCGTGAACACCGGTTTTCGGACAAAAGCAGGACCATCATGTTCATACCTCATACCTTTGAGCCCTTAGATCATTGGGCTACGTAGCATTAATTAAACAAAGCGATAAATACGTTGCGTTAAGCGCACTACGGGCAATATAGACCGCCAGAATGGTGATAGACTGATAGCCATTCACTCCATGCCTGTGACCAGAAGCGCCACTGTTGTCGTCATGTGTCTTTTTTTTTGTTGAGCCATTTCATCCGGATCAATTCTATGGGAGGATAGTACTAATGCAGGTAGATGGTTTGTACTCTGGCAGCTTTTGCTGCATACACAATAAATACGTTAATGCATCCATAAAACACGTTCAAAATCAGAAACAGGACTTTCCGGTACCACGTAAGCAATTGTTTTGACCCCGCGGTTTGCCTCGGGTTATCAATGGGGATGACGTCGATGACAGTGAAAAACAAAAGACATCTAACTCCTTGATGGATCCTCGAATAACCTGAATTTTAACCCCTCGCTAGCTTGGATGAATTCGGAAATATAAATATTTATATAAATAGATATTTTTTTTGGTCAGGAAAGGTATTTTAGGCTTTGGCGAAGAAGACCTTGGGGGCAAAATTTCACCTTCAAATTATTAAAATGTAAGCATACCACCATCTTTTTTTTTACGAAACTGGATACAAGAAACCCGCTCTCATATCACCGAAAAATTAAGAAACTCCATTGCTGGGATATAACTTAAGAGACTGTTTCGTGAAAGGAAATCTCTGACATATTTCTATTCTATTGTCACTTGTTTCCTGCATCATGTTACTCACATTGAGCAATGTTTTGACATCGGAAAGTCTTCAATAAACGTTGTTTTAAAATTTTCAGGAGGGCACAGGTAGTCAACATGAAGATCGCAAAAAGTCCTTAAGGAACTCATCAGCAAAATCCGATGATTTTTTTGAAACTTTCAGTACTGGCCAAAATTTCTTGGTTTCTAATACAAAATTTCGTGTAAATTACATTGGTTGGATTTCAATGGAAACATTTCAACCAGATATCCCCAATCCAAAATATCTCCATATTTGTTGCCATTGTGGACTGTATGCAACTTTCAAATTGTTGCTACCGCGTTCAAGCTGGTCGGCCTCTTGTTGATGTACATTAGAGCTCTCAAAGGGTAAACTATTTTTTAAACATGATCCGGGTAAGACAAAGTTTGAAATCGAATCCCACCAAATACATTTAGCCATATCTTTTTCCTCAAGGAATGTGAAAGCCGGTAAATTTTTTTATTCCTCTTACTTTGAACATTTGAAGAGGGATGAACTTATTGCGTGACAGGTAGATTCTAGGTGCACCTCACTCATTGAAGAAACCTACCATAGTTTTCAGAACAAAAGATTGGTTTTTTCGATTTGTGACGTAATTCTTCTAGGGAACCAAAGGATTTCTCCAAAGTGTACGAGGCTTTTTAAGTGCAATGCCCCTCGGGTAGACTTGAGTCCCCATTGTCGTCCTATGATATGAAATGAGCCACTCCTAACAGATGTTGCAAAGTATGCTTCGCATAAGACTAGTTTTAATTCGTAATTCCACACTAATTGAACAGGATTGGACGTCTTGCCCCCAGCACGTAGATTAAGCCCCCCAAGATTGTCATATAATAAGCGATAAAACACTTAGCTCTAAGCTTGTCTTCTGTTCACTGCTTCCCATCGTTGCCAATGGTAGTGCACTGATACGCGACACCAAATGTCTTTCGATAAACCAACAAGCAAAATGTTGATCAGCATTCATTTCTACGAGAGAAACTGATAGTGTACGCAGATGATTTGTATTGGGTGGCGGTTCCTGCGGGTTGCCTTAACTATGTAGATTGTTGATGTCTATTAGAATGCCAGTGCCTAAGGAAAGCACCAAGAAATGTAATAGGAAGCAGTTATTTGTACCGTGTGCGTGGTCAAGTACATATATTGGGCTGAGCTTCAGCTGGACAAGGTTGATTCAGGGCGTCAGCGTGCCAGACATTGGTACGATCTCTGTTGGAAATCACTAAATGTTTGTTTTGAGTGAAAACAGGTGTGATGCCTATTTCCATATTGAAGCCAAATTGAGCGTCCTGCTCGACAAATAGAGTTAAGTCCTTAATAAAATCATATAATGTAATCAAATGAAATACTTAGCTGTATGTCTGACGTTTGTGATGTGTTTGTGTAACTTTCCATTTACGGCAAGCGAGGGTGATCTGTTCAGAAATCCCAACTGTCGTTCCGTAGTCGTCACTAGGCCATATTCAGTAGCCCGTCATGAAGCACTTTATTCAGTATTGGAGAGATCCAGCTTCAGACCTCCGAAAAACATGCTTTGGCGTTCCTGCCTTGAATCTTGGCACTGCTCTTCGCTGCCAGCATCCTCACTCAACTCACAGCTTGGGACAGCTTCCCGTCGTGGCCTTTGCTGCCTACAAAACAGGCTTCTCTGCTACCAGTTAAATGCATTGCTACTGATGTTGCCAATTTCCTTTATTGATTCGTCAAGTTCGTAATCAAACTTTTCAGCGATATCGTTACTTAGATCAGTATACGTCGTTTAACTCGATGTGAAAATGAAGAGGGGTTTTTCACCATGTGCTGGATATTTATGGCCAGGGCAATTTGGGCCTGACCTCTGATTGGTCAAGCAAACTCACATGGCTAGGAGTTGTATTTTGATTGGTCCAATCCAACTCACAAGTCTGGAATCTTAATGGTGCCTTTTGGTTAAAGCAAAGAATGCTGTTATTCAAATCTCCAAGGTGTTAATCCTAGGTATTGCAATGCTAGGGGCATTTCATAATTGCTTGGCACTGTTCGCGTAGGATAAAATTCCTTTCCTCTGAGTGTGTCGTAATGGTATTTAGCTGGCTAATCCACCTAGGGGAAACCAACACGGCCTGCCTGTGTGTTCTGAACTGAAAGTGAAAGGAGGTGACGTCATTCTCTGAACTGGACTTATACTATAGCTCCTTCGCATGGAAGAGGTAGGATTAACCACAGTTCAGTCAGGCCTGAACTTAAATTTACCAGTTTGTCAAGTACAAAATATGCCACTTTGCCTTTCTTTCTTGCATCCAGCAGCATGGGGACTTGAGCTTCTCGCTTGTCCAGAGTGCGTCGTGACAAATCAGCTAAAAATCGGATACCTTCTGGCCTTAATTGCCTTGCCATTCTGAGAACTCGCTCCTTGTCCTTCCATTTGGAGAATTTGGCTACGATAGGCCTAAGCTGGTCTACTTGGTTTGGCTTACGATAGCTGTTGTTGCGCCGATTCACTCTATGACATCGTTCAATTTCAATATCCTCAGTAATGTTCAATTTTTCCTTGATAATTTCCTTCACGACCTTCTCAGTGTCATCCCAAGATTTTTCAGAATCCTTGTTTTCAATAACACCAGTGATTCTGACATTGCTACGTCGGCTTTGATTTTCCAGATACTCCAGCTGTGACTCAACTTGGTCGGCATGATCATTGATATCATGCAGATTCTCACTGTGCATGGCGATACTGTTTTCAACGAGTTGTATCTTCTTCCCGTTGGCCTCCATTTTGGCTTGAGAAAATTGGAGGCTCACCTGCACATCTGTAATTTCTTTCCGTATACTTTTCATATCTTCTTTCAAATCTTGAATCAACAGTTTGAATGACGAGTTGAATGCATCCGCTTGATTCTGAAGCAGCGTTTTCACCATGTCCATTGTAACATACTCTGGTTCACCCATCGGCATCTCGAGTTTGGATATGGGCCTACGCACATGGGCCTAGTCCTTCTGAAGAATGATCTACAGTTTATTGAGTTAATCTGACAAAATGCACATACTGTTATGTTGAAGAGCTGACACTGAATTTCATGTTTTCTTAAAATCAAATAATAGCGTGAAAGACTCAAGTTAGGCGCGACAAACAATCAATGTTCTCACCACGACAACCGCACGTGTCAACCGCAGGAGTCATCACGAACGCCAAAAAAAAAATTGGGAAAGGGACTTTAACCTTCAATGTTACAGATGACGAAATAGACTTAGGTCACTGTGCATTAGCTTTAATTAATGGCAAATTACTCCCAAATATTTCTCGATAGTTAACTTGAACATAGGTACCTCGTTGACCAATGAGATCGTAAAGTTCCAAACTGACATATAGGATGAGCATACAGCTCAGATCCTTACTGGTTGCTGAAGCACGCGGAAATCCTCCTATTTCACGGTAGTCAGCCAATCAAATAGCCCCTTTCCAACCACGTGATACCAAATTGGCCGTTTGAAGTCAATTCTTGAGTACCCTCACGAAAGGTGAAATGGCTACTATGTTACAATAATTACATGGAATTTTCTTTGATAAATCAGTAGAAGGGATGCCCCTCTACAGTTTGTAGCGTGCTTGGAAAAATATCTCATTTGGAGCAACAAGGGCAGATTTTGTTTTGAACCAATCAGAACGTTTGTTTACATCTGGTCGATTAACGAAATCACACTACGCGATCTAACGTCACGTGACGCATTGTCATTTCACGCATAATTGGAAGCTGTTGGGATAAATACCAAAATACCCTCTCCCCAAAACGTGTGGCGTGCAAGTGGATTTTAGGCCAATCATAAATATTTTTCGATTTTCTGAGAGAATACAAACTCTTCTAAACTTCTGTCACTTAAATTTTTGATATTCAACTTTGATCGAGAGAAATTTGAGTTTGAAAAATACCTTAAAATTAAGGTAATGACTAGCGCTCTAGGTCCAGCAGAAAGATATTTCCTTGACCGACTCTTCAGGCTGATGCAAAAAGGCAAACGTAGACGACTCCATAGATATCTGCATGAAATTTTTTGTGCTGAACAATGATCAAAAGGGGCAGTATCTCTTACGAGACTGAGAGGGTTATCTGAAGCACTATGGTCATATGAAGGGCCAAATTCCTGAAGTAAACTCAACAAGAAACCCCTACCAAAAATGTCACAAACAAAATGTTAAGTCACATGGTACTCACAAATTCTTCAGTTTCTATGATGATCAAAAACTGGATAAGTCCAAGATTCGATAGGCTCCATGTGAACAAACGAACTTAGCAAGAATGAATTGATTATTTCCACAAGTTTGAACAGCAAAATCTTGAACGCGCCACAGCGGCGATGAAAAGTCTACTCCACTCATATTCTCATCTGTTATGGCTCAAAACTGGTTATGTCTGAAAAATAGGGCTTTTGTGCACAAACAACTCGATTTCTTGTCCTTAGATAATTCTTTTCAGTTGATTGGGAAATAGACGACAGCATGGATTTTGATGAAGGGGTCTATGGAACGCCGTTTGGACAAAAATGACATAAACTATGTTTATGTTACATAAACATAGTTTATGTGCACATAAACATAGTTTATGTACATAAACATAGTTTATGTGCACATAAACCTAGTTTATGTACATAAACATAGTTTATGTCATTTTTGTGCAAACGGCGTTCCATAGGGGTCAGGTCAACTGAAATGTGCAACTCATTTATTCTCTTTCCCTTCACTTGACCTGAACCCATCATCAAAATCCATGCGGTTGTCTATTTCCCGACTTTCTCTCAATCAACCAAAAAAGAATTATCTAAGGACAAGAGATCGACTTGTCTGTGCAAAAAATGCTATTTTTCAGACAGAATAACCAGTTTTGAGCTGTTACAGATCAGAATGTGAGTGGAGTAGACATTTCATCTCCACTGTGGTGCGTTCCAGATTTTGCTGTTCAAACTTGTGGAAATAATCAATTCATACTTGCTAAGTTCGGTTGTTCACATGCAGCCTATCGAATTTTGGACTTATCCAGTTTTCGATCATCATAGAAACTGAAGAATTTGTGAGCATCTTGTGACTTAACATTTCGTTTCTGCGTGTTTGTGACATTATTGATAGGGGTTTCTTGTTGAGTTTACTTCAGGAATTTGGCCCTTCATATGACTATAGTGCTTCAGATAGCCCTCTCAGTGTCGTAAGAGATACTGCCCCTTTTGATCGTTGTTCCGCACCAAAAATTTCATGGAGATATGTATGGAGTCGTCTACGAATCAATATTCTTGCCTTTTTGCAACAGACTGAAGAGTCGGTAAAGGAAATATCTTCTGCTGGACCTAGAGCGCTAGTCATTGCCGTAATTTTAAGACGTTTTTCAAACTCAAATTTCTCTCGATCAAAGTTGAATATCACAAATTTAAGTGACAGAAGTTTAGAAGAGCTTGTATTCTCTCAGAAAATCGAAAAATATTTATGATTTGTCTAAAATCCACTTGCACGCCACACCTTTTGGGGAGAGGGTATTTTGGTATTTATCCCCACAGCTTCCAATTTTGCGTGAAATCACAGTGCGTCACGTGACGTTAGATTACGTAGTGTGATTGGTCAATCGACCAGATGTAAACAAACGTTCTGATTGGTTCAAAACAAAATCTGTCCTTGTTATTTGGAGCCGAAATTAGTCATTTTCCGGTCGAAGAATATTGAGATTCGTTCAAACATCGAGAAGAGTCGCTGCAAATGAGATATAAGGATAAAAATCTCAGCGATTATGGATATTGCTTTAAGCAATGACACAAGCACTGTCCCTTCAATTACATCTCAAAGTCGCTGGTGATTTTCAGCGATTTCTACCAGAAATGTGATCTGGGCCTAAACTTCTTAGCGACTAAAACTCATTTGTTGACCCCAAAAGGGCTTAGTTTGTATCCTTGAGCTAAATTATTCACTTACCAAAGAGTCAATGATCTATTTGACTACATTTTCCATTCAAATGTTTCCAAATTTCGTTTAAAACATCCAGTCTTGAGCAAATTCTTGAAAATTTGTCTCGTTCCAGATTTCTCTGCAAGCGCCAGTGGTCTTCTCAAAAACGTCGCATCGATAGGCTTTGTGCTACGGAAAGTGCGATTCGATACAGTTCATAAACTCGTAAATAGATATGGTATGCCTGATTTTGCTCAATTCATTCAAATGGAAACAAAAAGGATCAAATATTTTCTTGGCTGTTTGGTTCACCAATGAATAGATCTAACACAAAACAATGAAGCAACAAAGAGTTTGTGCAAGAAATGTGTAAAATCTATGCATGAGTCAATACAATTAAACAAAAGGAAAACAGCGGTAAACTTTCAACACAACAAAACATTTGGTTTTGTTGCTTTGTGTAAGATCTATTCATTGGTGGACCAAACAGCCAGAAATGTTTTATTCGTTTTTGTTTCAATTTGAATGAATTGAGCAAAATCAGGCATGCAATATCTATTTACGAGTGTATGAACTGTATCGAATCGCATTATCTGTAGCACAAAGCCTATCGATGCAACGTTTTTGAGGAGCTACTACTGGCGCTTACAGAGAAATGTGGAACGAGAGAAATTTTCAAGAATTTGCTCAAGACTGGATGTTTTAAACGAAATTTGGAGACATTTAAATGGAAAATGAAGTCAAATAGATCATTGAGTCTTTGGTAAGTGAATCGTTTAGCTCAAGGATACAAACTCAGTCCTTTTGGGGTCAACGAATGAGTTTTAGTCGCTAAGAAGTTTAGGCCCAGATCAAATTTCTGGTAGAAATCGCTGAAAATCACCTGCGATTTTGAGATGTAATTGAAGGGACAGTGCTTGGGTTATTGCTCAGGGCAATATCCATAATCGCTGGGATTTTTATTCTTATATCTCATTTGCAGCGACTTTTATCGATGTTTGAACGAATGTCAATATTCTTCGACCGGAAGGTGACTGTAATTTGGGCTCCGAATGAGACATTTTCCAAGCACGCTACAAACTGTAGAGGGGCATCCCTTCTACTGATTTATCAAAGAAAATTCCATGTAATTATTGTAACTTAGTAGCCATTTCAACTTTCGTGAGGGTACTCAAGAATTGACTTCGAACGGCCAATTTGGTATCACGTGGTTGGAAAGGGGCTATTTGATTGGCTGACTACTGTGATATTGGATGATTTCCGAATGCTTCAGTAACCAGTAAGGATTTGAGCATGAATGTCAGGAAACTTTTTAGATGAATTATAAGGTAGCATTAATTTCTTCACTTACCTTGGAATGCCATTAAATTCTCTTCGTTGCCATTAGCAGCCTTTCTCGGCAAAACTTCCTCGCCTTACAGGAGGGCAAAGAAACAAAATTGATATTTTCTAAGTTTACGAAAAAGTACCGGGTGTCCCAGAAAAATCGCAATAGGATTATTTCAACAATCATTCTTAATCAATTGGATGTAAATTCTTACTGCTATCCCCAATCAAATCTGCTGTATTTTTTCTGAGACACCAGGTATGCGACTCGTTCCTAAGATGAATTGCTTTTGAAAAACATCTTACGGAAGTGAACGATTATTGCTGGCCTAATGATAAAGGAAGAGTTTGCGAAGTGAGCTGTACTACACATGTATCACGCGTTCGCTGATGAAAAATTTTCGCTGGTAATCAAATAACTCAAGATTCAGTTACTATGCAACTGCTTCAAAGAATGGCCTTCTTTCACAGAGCATTTTACGTGTCTACTGTAACAGATTGTAATGATGATAGAAAGGTATGCGGATTAAGCCATAGTGATAGTGAAGTGTTGTGCAGCTGGTTCAAAAAATGAAGTGGCTTCGGAGAAATTCTTTGATGATTGAAGCATCGTTACTGCACTTTTTTCAAGCCTTTTGAATGATCTATTTTCGCTGACATTCAATTATCTGAGTAATGAAGTAATTAGACTTGCTCCAAGTCTATTTCTTTTCTTCGTCAGTATCTTCAGAGGAAATAATTTTACCAAATGAAATGCTGCGAATGAGGAAATATTGAAAACGAGGCGAGACGGGGGAAGGGAAGAAAGGAAGGAGGACGAGGAGGAATTCGCTGCGGGGCAGCAGCCTTTGTTTATATTCTGGCTGCTACGGAGGAGTGGTTATCTTCAATGAAGTTGCCTATTTTCTGGCGTCACTGCGGGGCAGCAGCGTTTGTCTATATTCTGGCTGCTATGGAGGAGTGATTGTCTTCAATGAAGTTGCCGATTTTCTGGCGTCACTGCGGGGCAGCAGCCGTTTTCTATATTCTGGTTGCTACGGAGGAGTGATTGTCTTCAATGAAGTTGCCTATATTCTGGCGTCGCTGTGGGGCAGCAGCCTGTGTCTATATTCTTGTTGCTACGGAGGAGCTCTTATCATTGAGGAAGCCAATTTTGCCGATATATTCTGAGGTTTGCGAGGGAGCGGTTCAAGCACGTGTTTTTGCTTAGGCCAACGTTCTAAATCGCCGAATTTGATTTCTGTTGTAAATCAGCTTGTGTTGAAGATAAATACGTAAATTTGGGCTCAAATGAGAGGTCTCGTTGTCTTCACTGTGGTAGCATCAGTTATTGGATTTGATTGTTTACAAATGAGAAGTAAACACATTTGTCGATATTCTGGCTGTTGTCTATATTCTGTTGTCTATATTCTGGCTATCGCTCTGTATGACCATGGATGTGAAGATCAGCTGTTTCTA
The DNA here is from genome assembly GCA_964019985.1 of Aurelia sp. 4 Dawson et al 2005. Classification (NCBI taxonomy): domain Eukaryota; kingdom Metazoa; phylum Cnidaria; class Scyphozoa; order Semaeostomeae; family Ulmaridae; genus Aurelia; species Aurelia sp. 4 Dawson et al 2005. Next base: position 9,103,197 of record OZ026494.1, on the reverse strand, counting down.
AATAGGTTTTAGATAGATACGCTGTAAATATGTTTATGTTATAATGTAATATTGTAATTTGGTTTTTTTTCTTTTGATACTTTCTATTGCTGAAGGGATTTTGTGTTTAAATGATCTCAAAATGAAAAATGAAAAGATTGAGAAGAACCACATCAAAAACGACAACAAAGACGATGTCCAAAATTCTCTCTTGTTTTATGGAAAATTGACTAAAGTTTCGTTCAAACCATTCATTCGAAAGAATACCACAGTGAGCCTTTACACGATTAATTTTAAAACTTTGCGAGGCTCCGACGCCTTTGCCGGTTAGATTTGAATGTGTCTGCCATGGTGATAAAAGAAGCCCAGTGGAGAAAACCGTTCTGCAGACCATCTGCTTCCACCTTGAATTGGTATAAAGTCCGGTATATATTTTAAATAAATTAGTATAAAGTCGGGTATACATTTTGGAAAAATAGGTATGAGGAACAGGTATGTGTTTGAAACCTCGATGGCACGTCCCCGTCCAAAATCTGGTCAAGCACCCCCCCTGGGTTTCTAAATAGGTTTTAGATAGATACGCTGTAAATATGTTTACATTATAATGTATTATTGTAATTTGGTTTTTTTTCTTTTGAAACTTTCTATTGCTGAAGGGATTTTGTGTTTAAATGATCTCAAAATGAAAAATGAAAAGATTGAGAAGAACCACATCAAAGACGACAACAAAGACGATGTCCAAAATTCTCTCTTGTTTTGTGGAAAATTGACTAAAGTTTCGTTCAAGCCATTCATTCGAAAGAATACCACAGTGAGCCTTTAAACGATTAATTGTAAAACTTTGCGAGGCTCCGACGCCTATGTCGGTTAGATTTGAATGTGTCTGCTCTGGTGATAAAAGAAGCCCAGTGGAGCAAGCCGTTCTGCAGACCATCTGCTTTCACCTTGGCAAAAAGCTGAAGCCAAGCATAATCTTAGGGATACTGTAAACCAAATTTGCCTCTCAAACGATCGTATTGAGGATACGGAATATTTTTTGTTGCTCTGTCCACCTTTTGACATCAAACGACTAGATCTTCACGCTGGAGTTCTTGCATTAGTACGACCGTTAAGGCTCGGTAACCCGTCCAACTATGTTTTACCTCAACTGTCAATGTATGGTAATAGGGACTTCAATCCCTGATGAAAGCAATAGAGATATCCTTGAGTTAGCTCTAAATTTTGTCCATGAAACTGGTCGATTTGATTGAATTCGTTCAAATTTTTGCCATCTATCAAGGAGCCACCAAATCCCTTTTTAGTGAATTTTCTTTTTGAGTATAGTTCCCTTTCGTTTTGTTTTTTCTTCTTTTCCTTCCTAAAGCCACAGGGTAGACATGATATCTTGCTCCTAGTGGTATTGTATTTGTAGTATCGTAGAGTATTTTGCAAGTAGCGTAGTAAGGACCTCGTATTGTAAATTTTTTTATTGATGATACATAAAAAAAGTTGAAGATTCTGTTATGCAAATAGTTCGATGTGTTCACCTTCACAATGGAAATAAAAGTTGAATGCAAGATGCTAGATTCTGTCTTTCACCTGCTTCCAATTATCTTAATGCTGTTTATGACAAACATATTTATCGGTGTGCTTTGAACTTGGAGGATTTACGCTGAATGTTTCCTACATTCAAGTGTGTTAATGATGCCACGTTGCTGAGAATTACGTGTTCACGCTAATGATAATGTAAGGATGGGCTGATTGTAGATAGCTACGTTCTTCTTTTCACCTGTTTCAAATTATCTCTTTGTCACAGTTGGAGAATTAATGCTGACTTTGCCCTTGGCCCATTTGTATCAATTATGCCACATTACTAAAACTTCTGTGTGCACCGTCATGATAGTGAAGTGAGAGGTTGAATGTAAAAAGCTAAATTCTTCCTTTCACCTGCTTCAGATTATCTCTTTGTCACAGTTGGAGAATTCATGCTGACTTTGCCCTTGGCCCATTTGTATCAATTATGCCACATTACTAAAACTTCTGTGTGCACCGTCATGATAGTGAAGTGAGAGGTTGAATGTAAAAAGCTAAATTCTTCCTTTCACCTGCTTCAGATTATCTCTTTGTCACAGTTGGAGAATTCATGCTGACTTTGCCCTTGGCCCATTTGTATCAATTATGCCACATTACTAAAACTTCTGTGTGCACCGTCATGATAGTGAAGTGAGAGGTTGAATGTAAAAAGCTAAATTCTTCCTTTCACCTGCTTCAGATTATCTCTTTGTCACAGTTGGAGAATTCATGCTGACTTTGTCCTTGGCCCATTTGTATCAATTATGCCACATTACTAAAACTTCTGTGTGCACCGTCATGATAGTGAAGTGAGAGGTTGAATGTAAAAAGCTAAATTCTTCCTTTCACCTGCTTCAGATTATCTCTTTGTCACAGTTGGAGAATTCATGCTGACTTTGCCCTTGGCCCATTTGTATCAATTATGCCACATTACTAAAACTTCTGTGTGCACCGTCATGATAGTGAAGTGAGAGGTTGAATGTAAAAAGCTAAATTCTTCCTTTCACCTGCTTCAGATTATCTCTTTGTCACAGTTGGAGAATTCATGCTGACTTTGCCCTTGGCCCATTTGTATCAATTATGCCACATTACTAAAACTTCTGTGTGCACCGTCATGATAGTGAAGTGAGAGGTTGAATGTAAAAAGCTAAATTCTTCCTTTCACCTGCTTCAGATTATCTTGTGTCTGTTTGTATAAATCATCTTTCTGAAGAGTGTTCCAATTGGAGGATCGTGCTTGTCCATATTTTGCCAAATTCAAACAATGAACTTTTCAGTTTAAGATGTGACTCATTCATTCAATGCAAACCTTTCAGTTAATGTCGCGCACAATTTTCACTCAATGCAAACATTTTCAAACATTTCTTCAGTGATATAATAGCCTGATTCACAGACCAATCAGGCTAGTGATATACCGCTACTGTTTCATTCAAACGTTTTAGCGAATTCAGGCCCCGTCCACACGCATCCGGATCTTTTTGAAAACGCATATTTTTTCATCCGTTTTGGGTTCGCGTCCATACGTGTGGACGGGGCCTCATTCACAGCTTTGAACAATATCATCCAAACATTTGGAAGAATTCATTTAACTCTTTGACAAATTCATTCAAACCTTCAACTATTTCCTTCAAACGTTTTAACAAAGTCATTCAAACCTTTGAACAATTTCATTAAAACGTTTGGACAAATTCATCTAAACTTTTGAACAAATTCATTCAAACCATATGCAAACCTCACGTCTTCACGGATGTGGATTTTTTTAAATTCTCTCTCAAAGCCAAAAGATTGAAATGTTTCTGTGATATTTCTCGCTGTCTCAAGAGCATTAGCAATAAAGGTAAGCTCAACTTTGCAAAGATTTCATGGTTGCAAAATGACTGAAAAACGGCCTAGAACATTGGTCAAATCATAATGGACTCATTGCATAAATCAATAAAGAAAATGCAATTGTTTTTGGGTGAGAGATATTCTTTTTACGTTTATTGCCATGGGATTGAAAATCGTTAGTATTTGTTTGATAAATGATGTCGAATAACTCTTGAAAGAAGTGAAACGCCCACTGCGTATTGTTCAGTGTAAGGAGAATCCTTACAGTTTGATCGACGTTTTAGGCAGCTTTTTAGTCACTTTGCAACCAGTCACTTTGCAATCATGAACCTTTTATCAAATTAAATCTACCAAAACTTCTAATGCTGGTAAAACAGCGAGAAAAGCCGCAAAAACACCTCGATCTTTCGGTGCGTTCCCGGCGGGTTCACTTGAATTACAGGAGTACATACATGCTTGTCCATGGATTCACGAAAAGACCCCTTTCACTGAGAATCAGTTCCTATTTTTGACCCCTATCGCTGACTTTTCACCGCCCCTCAAATTGTGAAAAGTACCCTTTTATTGAAAATCACTGATATCTCATAAAACCAAACACACAGCTGCTCGCTAAATCTATAACAAAAAATAGCTGAAATTTCCAATATCTTTCCTATGGCAGGCAACAACATAACAAATAATAACTTCATTTTGATACAACAGATCTAGATGCAATAGCATGAACCCCATGAACATGATTTGGGAATTAATGAATAAAATTAAAGAGTTTCTCAAACATGCAAAGCTTTAGGAGAATTCATGAAAGACAGCACATTCTGGCTGTGATAAAACCAAAATCTTACATCATATCAAAATGACCTGACCCTCTTTGTCCTTTCCTCTCCACTAACATGCAATTGTGAAAAAAAATGTTTTTGTAATTGTTGTGTTTATGCTTAGACCTAATAGTAGAACAGTAGAACGAGAAGAAGAACAGTAAACAGAGAAACAGGCCATGACTTAAAAACAACTTAATTCAAGCACGAGAAATCACAAGACGAACTCAAATCTAAGATGGCGACCTAAACTAAAACGAGGCTTAAACCTATTACGAGGCTCTAAATGTAAAATGAGGCTAAACAATAATACAACATCTCCCTTACGAGATAAATGTCCATTAAACAACAATGAATTCTAAAAGTTATTAATTGCCTTTTCTTCGTTAGGTTCTTTGTAATGAAAGTTCTTCAAATTCAACCAAGTTTGTAAATTCAGCGATAACGTAGAGGTTTCCGAATGACTCTTCCACGACGTGTAACTTGAACTGGCTCTGATTGTTCATTTGGATGTTGAACTGGAAGTGTTGCTGAGGTGGATTGGTTGGATGCTTCAGGGGGCATGATTGGCTGAGTTGATGGTGCTGTAAATGGAGGAATTATCTGCGGAATCTGGATCTGGGATCTGGGTTGTGGATATAGGTTTGGGGCATTTGGATCTGGGTTGGGGGCTTGTGGATCTGGTTTGGGGGCTTGTGGATGTATGGCATGTGGTGGGTGATTTGTCTCGATCGGATCGTAATCATGGTGTATGATAAATTTATCCTGACATGGAATAAGATGGCGTCTATTACGTCGAACTATATTGCCTTTCTCATCTAGGACGTGATACGAACGTTGCTCTGTGGATTTCTCTATGACTTTACCTTTCTTTCTCCAGTCGTTGTCTCCGTTGACGCGCATTCTAACAACTGAACCTGGTTTGATTGATGGTAGATCCTTTGTATTCTTGTTGCTAAGATGCTTTGCTCTTTTTGAAACAACTATTGGTGGAGGGTGTTGTATCAAGGATGGTGACGTTGTTCGCGGATTGCGGTTGAATAAACGCATGGCTGGAGATACTCTGTCTGAACCTGGTATTGTGTTGAGAATTAGAAGTGCGAGGTAGGGATCTTCTCTTGCATCTCTTGCCTTTTTGAATGCACGTTTGACGGTTTGGATAGATCTTTCGACAAGACCATTTGATTGTGCAAAGTACGGGATAGAAGTGGTATGTTTAAAATCCCATTCTTTTGAAAAGCGTATAAACTCGTTGGCAATATTGAGCCCGCTTTCCACTACACGGCAAATGTAGCACGACACAACAAAACTTCTTGCGAAGAATGCCGAGCAAAGCACGGACTTCTTCGCAAGATAATCTTCAGACTACGTCGTGAGCGCTGTATCATGAAGCATCCAAATCAATGGACAATGGCTCTAATGTGAGACGATAAAAGACCTCATTATCAGTTCAGCATTGTCCACATTCATTGCCATTGGACTCTGTTGGTAAGAATTTCAGTAAGGAATTTCTCTAGGCCTCTTTCAGAATTTTCGAAGATGGCCTGAAACCATGATGAAGTTTTCCTCATATTTCTACCTTATAGCAATGGTCTGAACATGCTTTGCAAGTGTTGTCTTATGACAGAAGAAAAAGTTATCCCTACTAGTGAGCATACGGCTCAAATCTTTCAAATCTTTAAAAAGGTGGGTGTAGAATTGCATCACATTTTTCTTTGAATTCATTTGCTTGAAAGGAACTTTGGGTAATTTGCTGTAAGTCTACCGTGGCAATTTTTTGATATATTGATTATTTTCAAAATGGCGGTATCTTGACTTATATTGCAAAAATTCATCGAAAATATTGAAGAAATTAAGATCATCTTAAATCTTAAATTAATCGAGAGGAATCGATACAATCTTCAAGATAACCATAGTTTATGAAGATCTACAACATGGTTGCAAGCAGAAATCTGTTGCTCTTCTGGTTAAGGATTTAGAAATTTGATGACGTCACATTCTCAAAATTAATAAATGCCACCATTTTGAAAGTGGTCAAGGTATCGAGAAATTGCCACGGCAAATTTATTCCGAATTACCTGAAGTTCCTTTCAAGCACTTTAATTCAAAGAAAAATGTAATAGAATTCTACACCCACCTTTTTAAAAGATTTGAGCTCTATGCTGCCGAGCAAAGTTTGTCGCTAGAAAGTAGGATTGATTGCAAAGACATTTCGCTAGAGGAAAGTTCGTTAAGCATTTTCCTTTTTCTTATTTTTTCATTTCTTCATTATTTAAAGTTAGTAATTTCTAATAGTCAACAGCAAACAAATTCAAACCAACCAACTAAAAACTAAACTGATTACATAGTATACAACAATAGCATCATTTGCAGCTACAGTCAGCCCCTTTCCATGTTTTTATTTTCGTTTAGAAGGTTGCCACATTTTCACATGTTTTTAAATCGTCACTTAAAGTGTTCCAAAGAATGCTGCCTCTGAAAGTAACAGAGTGACTTCCAAAGGCGTGAGTTTTTATTTGAGGCAATTCAACCAAGTTTTTAATCCTCAGATTGCATTCAATTTGCTTAGCAAAAACAAACAGTCTCTCACGGGGAGCTTATAATCGGAATTTGTCACCTACAGCATACAAGCCAAATCTTTCAATAGGGCACAGGGAAACCCACAAATTTTCTAAGTTCTCGCCTTTATTAGCCAATGACATTGCTTTATTCCGATCATATGACTGAAAATAAGACTTTGCAACAACTTTTCTGGTACCTTAATTGAAATCAAAGTGGATAATGACTAATAGAGCTACAGAGACGGTTTTACCACGAATCAATTTTATAGATCCTACTCCATATTTTGCATTCACTTTTCGTTAAAATCTCGTCAGAGAACTGGACTACATTGGATTTCATTCCTTCGAAAATTGGCCTATGTTCAAGAAGTTTAGATGCCAAAATAGTAAGAACCCCCCCCCCCCATAAATGGTAGCTCGAAAAAAGCCCATATGGATTAGGGTTAAAAGAAGGGGTTCTAGCATCTCATTCAAGTTTTGTCAAAACTGGTTAAATTGTTGACCCGGGGGGGGCACTACACTATTGGGTAATATGGAGGTGTTCGCTCCAAGAATTTCTGTTATGACCCAAATCCAGAATTTTGGAAAGATTTTAAGACCCAATCCCAGATCATTGATGGTTTCTGACCTGTGTTGGCAGTACAAGACGAAAGGAAAATTGCTAATTGTCCCAAACCAAGGAATTCCCAGAATTTATAGTAAATGTTAGCCCCAATCCTAAAACTTGTCCTCAATAAGCACATCCTGCTCATAGAATTTTTGTGCGAAAACCACAAAACTGGCTCACGTCCCCGTATGATCGTATAGTCAAGTAACCATTTCTTATAAATAATTCAAATTTCAATTACTGTCCGTTAGTGTGGTATTTCTGTTCTGCAAAATCTACGCATACGATCGAAAAGATACAAGAACGTGCGCTTAGATTTCTTTATAATGATCATGTCAGTTCGTATGATGAACTTTTACTGAAGTCGCAACGATGTACGATGCATGTTTCCCGACTTAGATCTCTTTCTTGGGAAGTTTTTAAAACTTTGCATGATCTGAATCCATCCTTCATGAAAGATATTTTTCAAATTAGAACCTCTAACTATTCGTCGCGATCTCCTAACAATCTTACTCATTATAGGCCAAATCAGGTTACTTTCGGCACGAGTAGTCTTAAGTCCTTAGGACCTCGGATTTGGAACTGCTTACCAGAGGATCTACAATCGGCGAACAGTCTTAATATATTCAAAAGCAATAAACTCAAACCATCACCAAAATAAAACAGGAAAGATTGATAAAAAAACAACAGTTCTATGTCAGACGTTTTGATGTAAAATCTTCTTCAGTCCATATTCAAAAGCTTGATAACTCAATGGAATGGTACCACATGCAACTGCAATGCCTGCCGTTTTGTAGAAAATATTGTAGAAACTGCATTGAAAATGATTATTAGCTATGTTTTTTATCAATTTTTATCGATTATGATTAGTTTTGCGTATATAGCTGACAAGAATAAATATCGATGAAAAATAAAGTTACAACAACAACAACGAACAAACAATTAATCCTTTAAAGCGTCTTCTTTTCCAAAGAAGCTCCCAGGTTCTAACCTTTTCCTGAAAAATCCCCAAATCCAGCATGTTTAAAACGACTAGGGGGCAAAACAGAAATGCCAATGATTGTGAGCAAGAGAGAGGCTCTTAGCGCAAAAATTTTCGCAGGGTGTGCTACTTACATTCAAAAAAGCACTCTTGGTAAGATCAAGGTTTTGCATGAAATGTTACCTTTCATTGGATCAATTTTTGCAAAACCTATGGTATTGCATGGCTAGGCTTTTGTAATGCAGAGAGATGAGACACTGGCTAGACTATATTTCTACTAAGTATAATTTTCGCTACCGTGTGAGTCAGAAAAAAAACGCCCGGCGTTTGAAAGGCTGCTGCTCACTGAATATATATAAGCAATGATATTTTGAAATGTTTGATTAGGTAGCTACCATGTTCAATTATTTTTAGAAATTTTCCTGGCTAAAATCGGTCACTCCTTTCAGATTCTGTAAGCGATTTTCAAAATGAGTCCCTTTGAGAAACCTTAAAAAACGTGCCAAACTTACAAGCAAAAGTCCCTAATGTGTTTACCTCACAGCGATGACTTTCAGCGCGCTTTAGCACGTGCTTTCGTTTTGGCCGGTTGAAAACTCTTCCCCCTAATGTGGATAACTTATTCAGGGGGATTCCATTCTCCCATGGGGACAAAATGCATGAGCACACCCAAGAGTCATTATCGCTAGGAAGAAGAACAAAGGGAGATTTTGCTTGTTGTTGTTGCTCGTTTTTGCAGTTTTTCGAAAGGGAATTTCTGCAGAAAATCTCCTACTTTGACAGGAAGGAATGACCGATTAAAGCCGGGTAAATTAATGGACCTAATTTGACATATCGGGGATAAAACAAGACAGTTTTCAACATCATTGCTGTGATATTCTGTTAGTCGGACTTTTTCAAATGCCGGGTGTTTTTTTGACTCACCCGGTAGACTAGATCGGACAAAGTCTATACGCTTTGGCTTGACTGAAACATCAAAAAAGTGGGACGGCAAATCCGAATATACCCAAGGGAACCCTTCTCCTGTGTTTTGAAAATGACTTTGAATATGCTCATCATTGAAATCTTTAAGGGCGTGCTTGATTGGTAATTCCAAACCTACCAAATTCTGAAAACGGTAGACTTCGCAGAGACCGAAACACAGTGCCCAATCAAACACAAAATTCTTCAAAACAGCAGGTTTCAGATTCATCCTGGTGAAAATGAAGAATAGAAACCAGTTAAGTCTGCACCCATGCTAAATATTCAGGGCCCATGAGGATGGCAATAACAATGGCCAACCAAGAGATGGCACTTGCACGACATGCAGGATGAAACAGACCCTTTAAAGGAGCTGGGTCACGTAACCGTAAACAAACCTGTAACCTCTATAATATAAGTTGTTGTCCACGCGTCGCCATTGTGTCCTACACAGATTCTGGCGGATGGGGTGAATCCATCAAAAAAGTTACTTCCAAAAATCCACTAATATCTCTTCAATCGTACAACATATGAGTATCTTGTTTGTTTCTCTACAAAGCTCAAGAGTCCATTTTCAAAGTAGCAATGTCATTTTGAGAAACATAGCTGAAGATCTCTGTGATACAGCCTATCAAAAATACTGCAAAATCGTCATTTCGAAAGAAGTTTGTTTACATTACGTGACCCTGCCCCTTTAAGCTGGATTCACACTTGGTGCTAAAGTGTCGCATGCAAAATATCTCCATTGTCTATATAATGGCAAAAAGTCGACGCCTTGTGATTGAAATACCTTGAAGTTAGCCAGTCACATCAGTTGATCATGCAGTGCACTTCATTTACAAGTAAAGGACATCCAGCGTTGAGGTTCGCCACGGCCCCTTGAAAAGCAGTTCTTATGGACTGACGGGGCTACCGTGCCTAAATAAAAAACAATGAATGAAAGGTGTCAGCTTTCCACCGGCAGGAATGTTCCGTCCGAGCAGAAGGAAAATTCACATGCAAAAGTCTTTTGATTGTCTAGAACAACAGGAAAAACTAAACCAAAATTTGAAACTGTGATATACTCAAAAAATTAGAAACAAAGAATGAATCACTTTCATTATTGCGTGCATCAAGGCGTCGATTTTGATTGGTTGACAAATAGGCATTGCATTTACAGGGTGTCCCAAAAATTGGTGCACCGCTGTGTGGCTGCTTTGCAGGAGCTGCAGGGACCTAGTAAGCATCTCCAACTTTGGGGGGGGGCACGGCGCTTCGAGGACAATTTTTCCTCTAGAAAAAAGGCGAATTTTCTAAGAAGGCTAATTCTTTGTTTATTGCAAAGCCTTGGGGCACGTGCCCCCAGTTCCCCCGGTTCCTTCCTCTATGAGCTCTTTTTGATTATCTCGGTCTTTGTGAACATGGATAGAACTGGCTTCAGTTTGGAATTTGAGACTTTGCTTGAGCTTATCTGACAAGTAGTTGCTGATTTATGGCAAAGGAACAGCAAAATATACATTTGCTTTGAAAGTAACACTTCTGTTGTTCTCCAGCGGTGCCGAAAAATCAAGCAATGATTGAAAGAAAGGGTTCCATCATCATATTCAAATTTTGTCAAAACTGGTTAAATTGTTGCCCAAGGAGGCACTACAAAATTGGGTAATATGGAGGTGCTCGCTCCAAGAATTACTGTTATGATCCAAATCTAGATTTTAGGCAAGATTTTGAGACCCAATCTCAAAACATAGGTGGTTCCAGACCAGTGTTTGCGCTACAAGACGAAAGGAAAATTGCTAATTATCCCAAACCAAGGAATTTCCAGAATTTTTAGCAAATATTAGAACCAAGCCTAAAACTTTTCTTCAAAAAGTACATCCTACTCATAGAATTTTTGTGCCAAAAACCACCAAAAACTGGTTCGCGTCCCCGCATGATCGGATAGTGAAGTATCCCCCCCCCCGTGTTGTAGTAGGACTACAAGTACGTCACGAACAGCCTCTCTTTCACGTCAATTCTAATGTATGGACTTTCTATTTCTCCTTCATTCTATTGTATTGTATGTAATCACTTCCTGTAATGAATCTGTATTTAAGTTGTAGTCAAATGTAAATTCTTTAGTCAGTCTCATGATCATCGTCACAGAACAACGTCTGTTTCTGGCTCCGTGTCTGTGCACGTAAAATCGCAATATTTTGTAACTTTGGTCCCGGTTACAGTGTGCTGAAAGTGTTTTCTTAGAAGTAAACAAATTACACCATTGTACCAAGTTTCGTTCTCATATCTGCGATATTGGCGACTTTACAGAGGTGGAGGGGGCACTTTGTGCCCCCGGTACTACAAGGGTCCAAATAGTCCGGTATTAATAGGGTTAACCATTACAAAGATGTAAAAAGATTTAGATGGAACGCGAGGACTCTATCCTTTAAGATTTACTTAATTTGGACATAGTTGACGAACAATGAAATTGCTGTTGTTGTAGCCATTTGCCATGCCTCTGCCATAAATCAGTAACCAAGTGCTGATGAAGCCTCAAGCATGACCTATGTAGCTGTATAAGGGATAGAGACAGTGCAAAGTTTATGGCCAGTGCAAAGCGGAACAGGGCAATTACCAGTAGCGTCGCCACGGGGTGGACTGGGATAGACATGTCCACCACTGTTTCCCAGAGCTCGATTTTCTATCTTCTCGAAATCCGCTGAAAAACTATGGGGGGGGGGGTGATTTTCATTCACTCACAACATTCATTCATCCATTTCATTCATTTACTCGAAGTTTTCAAGATCATTACCACATTTCCGGTAACGGTAGCATCTTGCAAAAGAGCACACAGTAACGAATAAGGAATACAAACCTGCGTGCTTTAATGTCAGACCAACACTTGGAACATTGAACTGGACAGCCTATTAGAACTATTAAAAACCAGTGGAAACAGGAAAATTGCTTTGTAAATTAAAGTGAATTACTTCTATACTGAGAAGTAGGTGAAAATTGCGACAAGTCAGTGATTACTTCAGTGAATGATAAAATGATGCTGATACCAATCTGTCTTATTTAGGCCTGTTTAAGCAGATATAATGGCGTTGTACTTCACAATTCGATTTTTGTTCCTGCAAATTGTCCACCGTTACGAAAAATGCAGCTTGACAAAGCTGCTTTCCAACATGTTCTAAATAGTTCAGAATTGCTAAAAAGGGCGTTTCCCACGTTCTCCGAGAGTCTGAAGGGCGTGGTCACCGAAATTTTCTGTTTGAGCTTTACAGAAGTAGATCAACGCTTTCCATAAAGCAAATATGCACGGAGCAGTAAGATTTTATAAGATCAAGATGAAGTTTGAAATGTAAGATTTTCCATTTTGAGGACAAAGTTGTAAATCATGCAAAAAACGCTACAAAGAATTTGCATGTTGATGTGAAATTTCCTGGTCAGTTGTTTGCAAAAACCAGTCATTAGTCATATCTCTGCATCTTCAAAGTCAAGTTTTTCGATTGATAAGAGTTGATTTTGTTATGGTCTTTGGATAACAGCATCTGTTGTTCATGAATACGGGGGAGCTACATTCCTTAAGAAAAAGGCAAAAAGGCACTTGGATTTTTTGAATAATCTCATATGGAACAAGAAGATTCTATTGCAAGAATCTTCTTCTCCACCGGCCATGTCATTTGATGAATTTTGTACTGTTCCTAAAACTCGATGAAAATTAAAGCTCAGCTTCTCCGAAACTGCCACAGAAAATGAAGCTCAATTTTTTGGGTATTCTGCATACAGTAACTGATGATTTTATCTGTTCCTTACAGATCTGGTGTTTCGTCGAGTGCTTGGCCTGCAGAAGCTAAATATGAATCATCCTTCAGATATCGTAAAATTGGCATTGGACATCGGAGCTGGGAAGCAAGAGCATTTGCTGGCTATTGCAAATCATTATCAGTCAAAACATAATCTCAATTCCACAGTTGATTTCTACAGGTTCGACGCAAACGCAAAAAAATTTGTCAAGTTTCATATTTTCTCTGAATTAGGACCTTTCAAGCTTGAATTTTTAACAGTTACTTCTAAAGATGGCTCGAAAATCAACTTATTGGCAATAGGAGGAAATTCTAAAATAAGTGACAAAGCCTCAGACTCTAGTCGTGTCATCATCTATGAAATCAAAGGTCTTGGAAAAAACGTCACCTTTTCAAAATTTCAGTCATTCAGTGCTGCTGGGGGTGTTGATGCTATGAAATCATTTGAGAGGCATAATCTAACATACCTCCTTTTGGGAATGAGATTACAATCAAGTATGATAAAGACGCGCCCTGCACAGGTTCTTGTTGTAGTGTACAATTCAAAGGACAAAGAGTTTGAATATCACTCTGTAATCCCTGCTGATTTCATCAGTGACATTGAAATATTTGCTGTAAAAGATATGCTATTGATGTCTGTTGCTTATTACGCAGATATATCGGGAAATATGAATTTGAATTCTCCACTTTATAAATTTAACGATAATCTCAAGCAATTTGAAATTTACCAAACAATAAGAACGAGTGGCGCACGTGACATTGAACCTGTTCACGTACTTGGTAAATCTTTCCTTGTTGTTGCCAATGAAGCCAGTGGCTATGCAAATGCTAAGGTATTTGGGGTACCTTCCACCCTATTGGAATTCATTGGTACTAAGTTTCAGGTAATTCAAACCATTGAGACATATGGTGCAGTGAGATGGAAGGGCATCAAGTTGCCTAGCTGTCAAGACAGTGCTGTGATTATCTATGGAGATCAACGAGACACAATAGACCAAGTTGGTTTTTTTGTTTACAGTGAAGGTAAGAGAAGATTCCAGAAGCTTTCTCTTTCGTTATATCATGGAATAAAGCCGAATTTCAGGCCACGGCCAAATACCCTGGTCCCTTTCTCTATCTCCGAAGATCTTTACGTTGCTATTGGAGCAGATGATAGCACAAAAGGATACACCATTTATCAACTAGAGTATGACAAAACTACAAATGCAAATCCATGGGGAAAAGACGCGGAGCAAATTTCAGCTGAAATCCTTTACTTGAAGGAGAATCTCACTTTGATCGAGAAAGCAGTTGAAATTCTAGAAAGAGATGTGAAAAATATCGTTTATAAGGATACAAAACAAAATGTAACTGGCACAAAAACTTTCAAAGAACCTCTAGGTGTTGATCAGCTGAATGTGAATGATGGGGATGTCTCCAAAGGCAGCATTTTATTTGATAATGGCACGGCAAAAAATCGTGCTGATCCCACTAAATTCAAGTTTGTTAATCTAACATCCATGGAATATAACGAATCTAGATTAGAAGCAATGTATAGCAGATTGAACAATAGTTTCCTTGATGCTGTGATGATAGATAGGCCAACCAATGTTACAAATCATCTTTACTTTTCCAATATTAAATTGCGTTCTAATTCCATTGCTTTTGAGAACGTTGCTGCCGAAGAATGTAAAATTAACAACGTAAACGTTTGCTACTTAGCAAATGATACTGTTCTTAACAACAACAGTGATGTTATAAGAGGGAATAATTTGTTCACCAACGAACAGAGCTTGAAGCAAAACCTAAATGTAAATGGAAAGATAAATGACATTAAAGTTTCAAAGGAACTTGTGTTGCAAGGGAAAAACCAGTCTATACACGCAAAGAAAGTCTTTGAAGATGGAGTTGTCTTTAGGTCTATGAATTTGTCTGGTAATATCAACAGCATTGATATAACAAATGATGTGTTACACTTGAACAGGAATGAAACTGTATCAGGGGAGAAAGCATTTAGAGATGTGCTAGCAACTGAAAACATAGAGATCAAAGGGCTTTTTGATGGTGTTAACGTCAGCCAACTGGATACGGATACACTTCGGCTGACTGGACAACAGCATGTGTCGGGAACTAAGATTTTCAACGGTAAGGAAAATTTGGAGAGCAAAGAAGGCTTGATTGTTAAGAACCTTACGAACGGCCTAGATTTAGACAAGTGGGCTGCAACATTGGTAAAAACCGATGATAATTCCTCAGCTGCAAATGGCAATTTGATATTCGAGGACAAGTTCCAAGTTAACGGGAGTATCTCAGTCTCTGGAAAGATGAACGCTATAAACTTTCCTCAAGAAGCGGTGCAGGTTAGTGGAAAACAAAACATTACAGGATCTAAAATATTTAATGGTAAGATAACTGCTTCTGGTGATTTAACTGCAAAGAGACTTGTTGATGGTGTGGACTTGAAAGATGTTCTCACTTTAACGGGCAATGAGGCCATAACTGGTAGAAAATTATTCAGAAGTGATCTGAATTTAAGCAAGAATATTGAAATTGCTCCTTTGAGGCTCGTGAACTCTGTTGATATTTCCCAACTTGATGAGGATGCTATGAAGATTAATGAGAGTGAAAATGTCACAGGAACTTTTCATTTCATTAGCGTTGAGTCTGAGCGTGATTTTGCAGTGCAGGATGTCTTGGATGGATTACCAATGGAATACTATAGGAAACTATACAATGATGCAGTGTTGTTCGATCAGTCTCAAAATATCACGGGAATTGTTCGGTTTATGGGTAGATTGAAAGTAAATAAAAATTTGTCATTTGCAGGACTTGTCAATGGGCATAAAGTGACAGCATTTCTGCACAGATTTGGTGACCAAAGAGTTGAAAATGCATTTAGTTTTAGAAATGTCAATATACGAAGCAATATTTCAGCGAACGAGCTAGTAGATAACGTTGATGTAGACAAGCTGGGAGAGGATATCATTAGAACGGACAAAGATCAGAGTGTGCAAGGAAAGAAGACTTTTGGTGACAGTGTCAAGCTGGATGGTAATCTTACGATGTGTTGCTCAATAAATAAGGCCATGCTTTCAAGTCTACTAACTAAAGTACTGAAACAGACAGTAACTGGTACGAAAAACTTCCAAGAAGTCAAAGTGACAGGGACTTTGGATGTTATCCATGAGAATATTTCAGTAGAAACAACAGTGGATGGAATCGACTTGTCAAACTTTACTGGAAGAGTTATACATGTAACAGGGCGATTGCAAATAGACAAAGAAATGAAGTTCAATAACATTATCGTGAAGTCCCCTGGGACATTGCAAGCTGGTCTAATCAATGGCGTAAATATCAAGGAATTAGCTGACGATATTGTTGACCTCAGTAATAATCAGAAAGTGTCATCAGAAAAGAGCTTTACTCGGTTAGCAGCTAATGGCAATCTTGTCGCTGGTTCAACAGTTGATGGAATAGATGTTTCTGATCTTGATATGGAAATAACCAAGGTTGGAGAAAACACTGTGATATCAGGTAAGAAAGAATTTCGTGGTGTGCATGCACAAGATGTTGAGGTCGAAGGACTGATACATGATGTCAATCTAGCGAAATTAGCAGGAGAAAGTGTCATGAAGTCAGACAGCATGAAAATTTATGGTCCAAAGAAGATATCTGGAAATGTACTGATTGGAAATGACGCAATGATTGGCAGGCTAAATGACCTAGATATCAATAAAGATTTGGTCTTTAAAAGCAAGCTTCAGAATATCACTGGGAAGAAGTCATTCACCCAAGAGTTACTTGTACGTGGAAATATCGAAGTCGATGGTAATCTCAACAAAATTAATGTCTCTAAGTTGAATAAAGATGCTGTGAAGAAAAGCGTTCAGCAAGAAATTGGTGGAAAGAAATCTTTTGAAAAGGATTTGAAAAGTAATAATGATGTTGTCGTCCAAAAATTTGTTGATGGAGTTGATTTGTCGGAGTTGAATGCAAAGTCTGCTAAAATCAAAGGGTGAGTTGTTTGTTTTATAGCATATGAAGTTTGCTCTTTAAAAATGTTGAAGGAATTGGTTTTAACGGCACCAAGAAGCTCCTTGCTTAAAGCGTCTTCTTTTCCAAAGAAGCTCACAGGTTCTAACCTTTTCCTGAAAATCCCCAAATCCAGCATGTTTAAAACGACTAGGGCGCAAAACATAAATGCCAATGATTGTGAGCAAGAGAGAGGCTCTTAGCGCAAAAATTTTCGCAGGGTGTGCCACTTACATTCAAAAGAGTACTCTTGGTAAGATCAAGGTTTTGCATGAAATGTTACCTTTCATTGGATCAATTTTTGCAAAACCTATGGTATTGCATGGCTAGGCTTTTGTAATGCAGAGAGATGAGACACTGGCTAGACTATATTTCTACTAAGTATAATTTTCGCTACCGTGTGAGTCAGAAAAAAAACGCCCGGCGTTTGAAAGGCTGCTGCTCACTGAATATATATAAGCAATGATATTTTGAAATGTTTGATTAGGTAGCTAACATGTTCAATTATTTCTATAAATTTTTCTGGCCAAAATCGGTCACTCCTTTCAGATTCTGTAAGCGATTTTCAAAATGAGTTCCTTTGGGAAACCTTAAAAAACGTGCCAAAATTACAAGCAAAAGTCCCCAATGTGTTTACCTCACAGCGATGACTTTCAGCACGTTTTAGCACGTGCTTTCGTTTTGGCCGGTTGAAAAGTCTTCCCCCTAATGTGGATAACTTATTCAGGGGTATTCCATTCTCCCATGGGGACAAAATGCATGAGCACACCCAAGAGTCATTATCGCTAGGAAGGAGAACAAAGGGAAATTTTGCTCGTTGTTGTTGCTCGTTTTTGCAGGTTTTCGAAAGAACTTCTGCAGAAAATCTCCTATTTTGACTGGAAGGAATGACCGATTAAAGCCGGGTAAATTAATGGACCTAATTTGACATATCGGGGATAAAACAAGACAGTTTTCAAAATCATTGCTGTCATATTCAGGTAGTAGGACTTTTTCAAATGGCGGGTGTTTTTTTTTACTCACCTGGTAGACTAGATCGGACAAAGTCTATACGCTTTGGCTTGACTGAAACATCGAAAAAGTGGGACGGCAAATCCGAATATACCCAAGGGAACCCTTCTCCTGTGTTTCGAAAACGACTTTGAATGTGCGTATCATTGAAATCTTTAAGGGCGTGTTTGATTGGTAATTCCAAACCTACAAAATTCTGAAAACGGTAGACTTCACAGAGACCGAAACACAGTGCCCAATCAAACACAAAATTCTTCAAAACAGCAGGTTTCAGATTCATCCTGGCGAAAATGAGGTTTCCAATTGAAAAAAACAAGGAAGGGTCCACCGGTGCTTGGCAACAAAGACTGAATTGATTCAATTACTATAGTAGCACAACCAAATTCGCCTCGCTTTCAGAGTTTCGCAACTGAAAGCGAGAATCTCTCCAATGTCTGCTAAACCTTCCACCTGTTGGAGCAGAAGGTTCGGCAGGTCTTCCAAACCTGCCGAACCTGCCCTTTTCGGGATTTGGCAGCAAAACAAACGCAAATTCCGAGTCTTCCAAGTCTACCGTTTTCAGAATTGGCACCAATCAAACAAACCCTAAAATATCTCTAAAATATCTAAAAATTATGTCTCTTTCAGTAATGTAGTACAAAGTGGCACAGCTGTATTTCATGGCTATGTAAACATTAAAGAAAATTTGAATGTAAATGGTAAGGTGGATGGCAAAGATTTCAAAGCTTTGACAGAAGATGCAGTCATGATTCATGGCTCACAGAATATCACAGCCAAGAAGAAATTTGAAAGAGCTGTAACAGTTGAGAAAGACCTATCCATTGATGGAGACGCAATAGTGAACGGTTTGTTGAATGGAATCAATGTGACGTCACTTGAAAAAGACACTTTAGATGTAGCATCTGATCAGGCAATAACAGGGCAGAAGAGCTTTTTGAAGACAGTTCGGATGAATGAGATCATTGGTGAAGGAAAGCTGAATGGCTATCAAACAAAGGAGTTCGTGACTGTTGCTGGAAGTCAGTCAATTGAAGGTATGCTAGACTTAACCAGGTCATCTTGAAAGAAATGAAAGGACTGCTTGTTATCATTGGCATCTCACTGCTTGAGTGACATTGATATTTTTCATATATGAATATATCTCTTAATGAAGTCTTACAATGCACGTTACGAGGTACAATATTCAAAAAATTTTCAATTAGGCTACCAGTAGGCTTACCAGGACGATACAATCCGGAAAACAAAAGGCTGTGTCTACCCCCGAGGCAGTTAGATAAGGATAATAAAGGCAGAAACTACTTAAACTGGATGGCCTATGAAGGGATGTGGTAAAGAACTGTAGAACTTCACTCAAATCCACCATTTTCATGGATGAAATGTATCGTAAGCTTAAAAATATGCCTATTCGGTGAATCCGGAAAATGTTAATGGCAATACAATAAAAGTTGCATTAAAAGTTTCATTTGTTAGATTTACTTATCAAAGGATGATGCTTAATCTGTTAGGCAGGATCTTTCATTCTGATGCTTAACAAATACCGGGTAGATGTAAACACACTTCCCTTTTGCAGGGCAGCTGCCCCAGGCATACCAAGGCAAAGACATCAATGAGCATATCACTCAAAAATTAACATCTTAAAATATATTCTAAGATTGGTCTGATTTTTGCTTTTGTTTTTACATTTGTTTTTAGTGGACTTGCAACATCCACTGAGCATGCAACATCCAGGCATGGCATCCCTAGCTTAACCCTGTTTTGACAGGGGACGTTCCCCCTCCCAAAGTTTTTTAATAGCTCCTAAAGATGATAGTTACAGCTCTGAAACTTCCTGACTTTTACTAGAATTTAATTGGTAATCACAAAATAAAAGCTTCAATGCCTATTGTTAAACTACCACCAGATGCCCATGTGGTCACAAAGAAAATGGCTAAAATTACTCTAGTTTCTTCATTTTGTGTTGAACCTCATCAATGTACGTGCCATTCGATTTGTCTCCACGAGTACTTTCATTTGATTTTTAATCAAAATTTTAGGCCTAAAGCGTAAAATGGGGTAGGTTTCTCTCCGATGGTTATTTGCGTGGTTCAAAGGCTTTGTGCATTAACTTTCTTCCGCCCTTATCGCACGCTACATCTCCTCCTCATTTCGAAAGCTGAAATTTCTCATGAACATTGTGAAAGAACCGTAGTATTTTTAGAACCCCTTTCATTTTGCCAACAAAGAGAAGTTACAAAGAGCTTACAACTGAAGTCAAGATGCGTATAAATGCCTCAATGGAATCAGCATCGATATTGCATTGGAGAAATCAATCACGTGAACACATTTCTAACCAATTACAAACGAACACAACGCATTAACCGCGAAAAGACGTGTCTTGGAACCGCCAGAAGCATTTCAGCCTTCGTCTCACTCCAACAAGAGCAGATCGCAATTTGAAACAAAAAATTTGATTCTGTACAAGAGGGAGTTAGTCAGAGAAACTGGCCTAGCAAAGGAAAACATCGTTAGAGCCGCTCCTCTGCGACTTTGCATTGGGATGGTTAAAAGACTCAGTTGTTGGTTCAAGAATGTTTCTGTACTCTCGAGGCAGTGGCAAAATATTGCTGCATGATGAGCAAATTCAACAAACAAGTTTACAAACTGAGCAGAGCAAAGGAACATTCCAGTCACTTCCATAGTCAATCTGAGACGCAAATCACGAGGAAAGAGAAAGAACTGGAATTTAAATCCTGGTATTTTAGCTTATTTGAAACAGAGAACTCTTCATTTGCTGAAACTATTGCCGTACTTCATTCACAAGATTGTGCTTATAAAGACAAATAACAAAAAGGAACAAACTATGATGAAACCCCGACTGTGAAGACAGTCTCTGGCCTAGATAAAAGCAAGTAAGTCACACTTTGGTTGCTGCACTTTCACTTTTATGTCAAAATGGTCAATCGATGGACTCGTAACTGGGAGTTTACTGGGTCTTCTAGTCTTCTACGTGCACGGAAGGCGACATGGCAATGTCTTTACCATCATTCGCAGCATCCAAGATGAATAAACAGCTAAGTGTCTCAGCTACTTTTCTGTCTTGCGATTTCTACATGCCCCCCTGGGGGGTTTACTTAATACAATGACCACCCGGGGATGTGCCTGCCAATAGGGTGTCATTATCAGCTGAAAATTCTGGGACAGGGTTATACCTTTTTCGTCTTTATTCCAGGACAGAGTTATTCCATGACGGGGACATGCTCGCAGTATCACCCGATCATTTTAGCTTATTTTGATTAGACATCATAATCCCCATCATTTCCAACTAACATGTGGTTTTCTACATCTTGAAAAATAGAAAGCAATGTGATCAAAGCCCTGAAGAAAGTACCACATCTGTGATTGGCTGGTTAAGGGGTCAGTCATGATCCATAAAATAACTGACTTATGCAAACTAGAGTAGTTTTCCCGGCTGAATTTACTAGCCAACTTTGCTGATGTAGTGCAGCAGTAGTACAAATATTAGCCAATGATACCTGCGACAGCATCCTTCAACTTACATCAGACTATAAACTGGCAAATAACTACATCACCATACTTTTACCCTCTTGCTCGGCTACTGCTCCAATACAGACAGGCAACCTAAACAACTACCAACTTAAGCTTTTTATTTTGTAGGTTTCCAAGGGAATGCAACAAAATGGTGGGATCCTCAGTTTACTACAACACCTCATCGCACAAGAGCTCGTTGGCAACAGATGGCGATGCTATTTCTACGTGCTAGTCTGGTTGTCTACGAACACGAGTGTGTAATACATAACGCTACATATTTATTTAGCATTTTATATTACCAGAAAGTAGACAAGGGAGGGTGCCTCACCATGGTCATACTAGATGCGTCGCTGAATAGGCGGGTGATTGTCTTTGCGATTCTGTTTTGGTGCTTCGGTTTATCCTCTGAAAAACGAGTCGGTTTGCTACGTTTTTCTTACAAATTGGTGTAACATTGACTGTCTGCATACAGCAAAAACGACAACAACAGAAGAAACTACATAAGTTCTGCTTGCAACGTGACGAAGTCGAGATGTATCGAAAGTTCGTGGTAGCGACAACAATGGCTGCAACAATAATGACCGGCCAGTCCAAGCAGGAGGACTTTATCATTTATGTAGTCCTTTCATGTTTAACAAAGGGTTTTTTCTTAATAATCGGTCAAATTGATACAGATGGCCCAAGTATTTTGTCTTTTGATATTCACGCAAAAGTGTTACGAAAAAAAAAACATAGTGGCACGTAAATGGATTGGTTGGTTGGCATGGTTACAAGGCCTAGTATGGTCACAATGAGGTACCACACCCCGGGAGTGTAGTGGTATTAATACTAGACAAATATGCTAATTTATGCAACCCTACGATGGGAGGAAAATGCCCAAAAGATCACATAAGCCCATGCCAAGACTAGCAGTTCTTTTCAATGAGGATACCAGCATGCAATGCTTTGGGTCTTTACATAAGGTCAACCTATACCGTACATTGTCTCTTGGTCAACAGTGATCCCTATACTCAGCAAACAAGATATCACAGAATTGAGAATTTTTCCAGGCCCTACAGAACACACCAGCAACAACAAACGAAACCAAAATACTTATTGAAGCATCAGTGAAGCTAATTTTGCACTCTAACTTCCTTCTGCAAGAAAGCGGACAAAGGAGCGTGGGAAATTCATTAGTTCCTTGAAGTTGGAACCAAAATACAATGGCCAATACTTACAACTTGTTAAGTTAAATACTAGACTGACTACATGAGCCTAGTTATCGCTAATGATAGGCTGCCGGATGCTGCAAATACGACTCATAATCAAACGAACTCTATTTGAAATGGCTTTCTTTATCTCATTCAAGGAAAGGCATTATTTGGTCCTTGGGAATCTAAGGACCTAGAATTTAATCAAAAGGGGTACTTTCTACAGAAATATGTCAGAGAATTTTTGAAAAAGGGGTGGTTTTCAGAATGATAAATGCAGAAAAAGTAGACATGGCTGCTTATTTTCATTGCTCAGACAAAAAGCCTAAAGAAGCAACTTCATTTTTGAAAAACAATACTGTAGTTTATATACATTGTACTTGTAGTATGTTTATAAGAGTAAAACTTAGAGTACCATGATTGCTTGCTAATAATGATGAGTTGAGACATGATGTATCAAAAAATGAGTAAACTAGTACAGAGGCCAGGAAATTCTGTTCGCTTTTCGTTAATTACTTATTTACAAATGCTCACCTTGGTGCAAAATGCAAAGAAGGCAAGTCGATTTTCGTATTTTTTAACGGCAATTGGCCGTTATGGGTCTTACCCTAGGCCGTTAAGAAAATGTAAAATCGTACGGCAATCTCAGCAAGGGATTTTTTGAAACGCGTAGATAAAATCCTTTACAAATAATGTATAGCGTGCAGAATAAAACAGTTGTACTATGCCTCCCGATATGTATGGCGTATCTTCTGTTGAAGTCTGGTGTGTTCCTCAAGACATCTATTTGCTGCTCCCCAAGTCTTAGCGAGGCAAAAAATTTAGGCCAATTGGAGGCACTTTTGGTGGAAGGCCGTTAACGGGGAGGGGGGAGGGGGTCTCGATCTTAACAGCTAAATGCCGTTAAATATAAGAAAATCGAAAGTCGATCGCCCCTAGGTACTCTGACTGGAGTGAAAATTACAATACAATACAAGTCTCACATCATCCCCTGTTTGAGTTTTTGGAGCTGCTCTGTTACTAAGTTATCTGCATCCAACATACAACGACGTCAATGCCGTCCAAATTCATGGAGATCGAATCTGAATGCAGTTTTTCGTGCTTCATTTGCTGGAATTCTGTCCATCCACTTAGGCCACTTAAAAATTTGTTTTTGCTAGCTAGCCTCTCATTCATAGCCAAATCGAGGCTAGTAAACAAATCAAAAGTAAATGGCGGGAAAAGAAGAAAGATGTCCGTCTGTCTGTCTGGAAAGCATGTTTAGCAATAACAGATGCGACTTAACTTGGTGGGTTATTCACACATCTCTGTTTATCATCAAGTCATTTCCTACTTCAGTTTCTGGCATATGGTTCTTAGCCTGATCAACAGTGAAGTCCCGCCTTTAAGAAACCTACTTTTTGACCTCAGCCTGTTGTTGTCCTTTAATTACTCTATTGTTTTCCTTTTGTTCTTGCAAAAATCCAGGGTCTGAGTTTCTAATAAACAGTAGTTTCTTTCATTTCATTTGTCATTTCATTTAGTTAACAATGGGGAGGGTAGCCCTTTGACACAGATGCCGGTTTTCAAAGGGCCCTCCCATTCATGAAGTAAAATCAAAAACCTGTAGTGTAGTCTATGATAGCCATTCGTGCAGACCCATATACTGCATGTGGGAAGGCTGGCCTATTAGTACTCTAGTTTCTGCTTCGTTAGCAAAATACAAGATATCAAGAAAGACAACAATGAGAGAACCATAAAAGAAGTTTTCTTGTGAGATGAGATTACCATTTGTAAAAATTCTCATCAGAAAAGAGATAATGGGAGCACATACAACACAGTATGAATGCTCATAGCTTTAAACCTTTTCACATACAGAAGTCAAATTAGATTGATGGTTATGGTCTTTTGATTCCTTGATTTTTCATTAGTTTTTGTATTTATACCTAGTTTCTTTCACATTTTTCATTCTAAGCCAATTACTGTTGTATTATTGTTTAGCCTCATTTTACATTTAGAGCCTCGTAATAGGTTTAAGCCTCGTTTTGGTTTAGATCGCCATCTTAGATTTGAGTTCGTCTTGTGATGTCTCGTGCTTGAATTAAGTTGTTTTTAAGTCATGGCCTGTTTCTCTGTTTACTGTTGTTCTTCTCGTTCTACTGTTCTACTATTAGGTCTAAGCATAAACACAACATGGTGTCAGGTGTTTTAAGTCCCTTTCTCATTCAAGAATAGTTCTATTTGGAATAGAAGCTGTGACAGTTTGAAAGTATGGATAAACTGGAGCCTCCCTCGCCGTTTTCATTCGATCGAAATGTTTCTCATGGTTGGAAGAAATGGAGTAAGCACTTTGATTTCTTTTTAACAGCCACAGAATCAGATACGAAGTCTGATAAAGTTAAAACTTCCATACTTTTATCGTGCATTGGGCCTGAAGGTAGAGACATTTATGAAACATTTCAGTTTAGTTCTGAAGGAGACAACCTCCAACTCAAACCAGCTCTTGAAAAGTTTGATGAATACTGCAATCCTCGTAAGAACATTACCATCATTCGTCA
The DNA here is from genome assembly GCA_964019985.1 of Aurelia sp. 4 Dawson et al 2005. Lineage (NCBI taxonomy): Eukaryota > Metazoa > Cnidaria > Scyphozoa > Semaeostomeae > Ulmaridae > Aurelia > Aurelia sp. 4 Dawson et al 2005. Next base: position 9,077,877 of record OZ026494.1, on the reverse strand, counting down.
CCAATTCTTCACATATAAGCAGCAAGAAGGTCAGTCCATTAATGATTTTGTTACTGAGCTTAAAAGACGCAGTCCTGAATGTAAATTTGATACACTTCAAGATTCGTTGATTCGAGACATGATTGTTTGTGGTGTAACTGATTGTTCCTTACGTGAAAGATTACTTAGAGATGCAGAGCTTACCCTAGAAAAAGCTGTTGCTGCAGGTCATGCTGCAGAAGAAACCAGACGCCATGCCAAAGAATTAAGGTCTTATCAAGAAAACGTAGATGTTCATAAAGTCAACCGTCAAATGGGAAAGGAACACAAGAAACACGATAAAGATAAACGTGATAAACAGTGCAAACATGAGAATGATATAATAAAGAAATGTAAATTTTGCAACTCCACTCATCCCCGTGGGAAGTGTCCCGCATATGGAAAAAAATGCAGATCTTGCAAAAGAAACAACCACTTTGAAATTTGTTGTCCTCGCAGAGAAGTGAAAGCAGTTGCAGAAAATGTTGACAACTCGTACTCCGCAGTTTCATCGTCCTGTGGTAGTTGCGATGATGAATTTTTCATTGATTCAATTAATGAAGAAACCACCTCCAATTCAGCCAACTCCAAGAATATTTCAGCTGTAGATAATGGTAAATCTGATTGGTCAGTTGCACTAGAGATGAATGGAAACAATACGTTATTCAAAATTGATACTGGTGCACAATGCAATGTTATCTCAAAGAATCTTCTCAAGAAGTTATCTCCTCGTCCCAAACTTAAGCCAGCAACCGTGAAGCTCTCAGCATACAATGGTACTGAGATACCAGTTGCAGGAAAGTGTATTGCTTCAATCAAGCACAAGAGCCAGTCTGTGAATGTTTTGTTTATTGTTGTTGAATCTGACTCAGTCCCTATCCTTGGTTTGAATACCTCTGAGAAGCTGAATTTAATCAAACGAATCTACAAAATCAGTGGTAGTTTGAAATCTGATGTTCCCATTGAAGAGAAATTTTCTGATTGTTTTGGCGAAATTGGTTGCCTGAAACGTACCCATCACATTGAAGTTAGTGTGAGGAAGTAACCCCCGTATTTTCTAAGAGGACGTTGTCGTTTCAGAGAGACATTTTCTCCCGCGAACAATAGAATTTCCGCCCGCTCGGAAAATTCCACTGACTGGAAATTAGCCTTTAGACTCATTACCGATTAATTCTTGAAACAAGAAAAAATTACACTGTCGAGTCACTGGTAATAGGAGACCAAGTGTGAAAGTTTTATTAGTATCAAGCCAGATTAACCAATGATGTTTGTAGTACGAAATCCTCTATTAACTTAACTTGATAGTAAAATATTTTTTGAACGAAGTACTTCATTTACAAGAGGACACAATCTGAAGCTTTTCAAGTTTGCTTCATCGTCGAGCCTGAGGAAGAACTATTTCTCAAGCAGAGCAATAAACGAAAGGAACAATTTGCCAGCAACAGAAGTCAATGCGAAGTCTGTTATAGAGTTTGAGAGAGATTATATGACGATTTTCATATTTGCATATGAAATATTTGCATATTTGCACGATTTGACAATTTGCATATTGGGGACAATAGGGTAATTAAAGTAGGAAGTATCGAGGATTTTGGAGACATTAGATTTTCAAGGAGTAGAGGAATTGTTTTTAGAGATTTTACAGAGAGTTGGTTGAGAATTTCGAGTTTGGTTTATTTAGGGAAAATTGAGAGAAAAGCAAGTTCTGCCTGATTCCTAACTCAAACTTCATGACATTAGAGATGAGGTGAAACCAGTCATCGCTCCTATGCGAAAAATTCCACTCGCTCTTAAGTCGAAGCTCAAAGAAGAGTTACAGCGTATGATTAAGCTTGACATTATTGAACCTGTAGAAAAGCCTACTGACTGGGTCAACGCTCTAGTTATCGTCTCGAAGCTGAATTGCAAAATGAGGATTTGTCTTGATCCTCGTCCACTCAATAAGGCAATTAAACGACAGCACCACGAATTGCCGACTGCAGAAGAAATCATTTCTGAAATGTCTGGTGCACAATTTTTCACCAAACTTGATGCCTCAAACGGCTACTGGCAAATCAAAGTTGTCAATGAAAATGCAGCTTTGCTGACATTTGGCACTCCATTTGGACGCTATCATTTCAAACGCTTACCTTTTGGAATTTACTCGGCAAGTGAAGTATTTCAAGTTGAAGTTGCCAATATCATTGCTGGTATTGAAGGATGTGCTAATTCACAAGATGACATCATTTTCTTGGGTGCATCAAAGGAAGAACATGACCAGCGCTTACGTGCATGCCTCACCCGTATTCGTGAGAGCGGTTTAAAGCTGAATCAAAGCAAGTGTATTTTTGCTTCCAAGTCACTTACATTCTTTGGACATACAGTTTCAGCTGATGGTTTAAAACCAGATCCTACCAAAATCAATGCCATCATTGACATGCCCATTCCCAAGTCGAAAGCAGATCTTCAACGTTTTCTCGGAATGATCAATTGCATATGCAATGGGATGTCATTTTTCTTCGATTTCTGATCCATGGTTTTGTTCAAGTAATGCTCCAAGACCTTCTGAACTAGCATCTGGTTTGAGTCGTGTTGGTAAGTTTGGATCAAAAAACTTGAGGCATGGTGAAGTGGTGACGAGGCGTTTGAGCTCTGCGATGGCATCGAGTTGTGGCTTTTGTAGACTGAATTGAATTTCTTTCTTCAGCAAGGCGCAAAGGGGGGCTGTGATTTGTGATAGGTTAGGGTTAGTCCCATCTGCACTACGCAGCACAATGAAAGAAATCATCCATCAAGGTCATAACGAAATGGAGAGATGCAAATATCGTGCTCGACAATCTTTGTACTGGCCAGGGATGAACGCAGAAATAGAAGAATTAGTTGCCACATGTTCATATTGCCTAACATACAGAAATAAACAACAAAGTGAACATTTGATAGATCATGAAATACCAAATTCACCTTGGATAAAAGTAGCATCAGATGTTTTTCACCTGTTTGGACATCATTATGTCATCGTTACTGATTACTACTCGGGATACATAGAACTCGAATGAATAGCTGACACAACTAGCCCGTCTGTTATTACCAAATTAAAGAAGATTTTTGCACGTCATGGTATACCACAAGAGCTATTTTCTGACAATGGTCCAGAATATATTGCCAATAATATGATAATGATAATGTGATACAATGAGGGATAAGGAGGCCATTGGCCTATCAAACCCTTTAGCGTCATTTTTAATTAAGCGCATTAATAGTTGTACTTCTCGTTACCGTGAAAATCGTCATATAATCTCTCTCAAACTCTATAACAGACTTCGCATTGACTTCTGTTGCTGGCAAATTGTTCCTTTCGTTTATTGCTCTGCTTGAGAAATAGTTCTTCCTCAGGCTCGACGATGAAGCAAACTTGAAAAGCTTCAGATTGTGTCCTCTTGTAAATGAAGTACTTCGTTCAAAAAATATTTTACTATCAAGTTAAGTTAATAGAGGATTTCGTACTACAAACATCATTGGTTAATCTGGCTTGATACTAATAAAACTTTCACACTTGGTCTCCTATTACCAGTGACTCGACAGTGTAATTTTTTCTTGTTTCAAGAATTAATCGGTAATGAGTCTAAAGGCTAATTTCCAATCAGTGGAATTTTCCGAGCGGGCGGAAATTCTATTGTTCGCGGGAGAAAATGTCTCTCTGAAATTGAATAGATAGTTACGGCTGAGCAACTTTTTATCGTCTAAAATTCCGTCCGCTCGGAAAATTACGCTGACTGGAAATTGGGCTTAAAACAATGGTTTTCAAGTCGCTCAATGATTTAGCTCCAGAATACCTGTGTAAACTCTTCCCCAAAACTCAGCATGCTCCTCCCGCATCCTCCGTGACAGAGACTAATTTGAGGTTGCCAAAGAAAAAGTCAGCAAATGGGCAAAAGTGCTTTTCTTTTCGAGGAGCTAGTAGATGGAACAGCCTCCCTGCTGAGTCTAAGACGGCATCCTCTCTGAATGGATTTAATAAATCAATAAAGGGTTGACTTTTTTCTTTTTGTTACACATAATGTATGATTGCACCCTGGGCATAATGTATGATTGTAAGTAGGTTTTAAATTATGGTTTTTCATATTCTAATGATATTTTATTTCTAATTGTATACTGCAGTCAAATTCTTATAGGAGGACCCCTTGAAAAACGGTTTCTGCCAAAGAGCAACCCTCCATAAAAGAATCGAAAGCAAATACAAATACAAACAAAAATACAAATTCAAATACAAATACAAGTACAATACAAATACGAATGCAAATGCATACAAATGCAAAATACAAATGCAAATACAAATGTAAATACAGATACCGATACAGATACAGACACAGATACAAATACAAATACTAGTACAAATAAAAATACAAATGCAAATGGAAATACAAATGCTAATATATATACAAATGCAAATACTAGTACAAATACAAATGGAAATGCAAATACAAATGCTAACGCAAATACAAATGCAAATGGAAATACAAATGCAAATATATATACAAATGCAAATACTAATACAAATGGAAATGCAAATACAAATGCTAACGCAAATACAAATGCAAATGGAAATACAAATGCAAATATATATACAAATGCAAATACTAGTACAAATACAAATGCAAATACAAATACTAGTACAAATACAAATACAAATGCAGATGCAAATACAAATACAAATGCAAATATATATACAAATACAAGTGCAAATACTATTACAAATACAAATGTAAATACAAATACTAGTACAAATCCAAATGTAAATACTAGTACAAACGCAAATGCAAATACTAGTACAAATACAAATGCAAATACAAATACTAGTACAAATACAAATACAAACGCATATGCAAATGCAAATGCAAATACAATTATAGATACAAATACAAATGCAATGCAAATACAAATGCAAATGCAAATATATATACAAATGCAAATACAAACGCATATGCAAATACAAATGCAAATACAATTATAGATACAAATACAAATGCAAATACTAGTACAAATACAAATGCAAATACAAATGCAAATGAAGATACAAATACAAATGCAAATACAAATGCAAATACAAATGCAAATACAACTGCACATGCAAATACAATACAAATCCAATGCAAATGTAAATGCAAATTCGAACGCAACGCAGATTCTAAAGAATTTTCATACCTTGGCGAAAACCATGCTGAAGGGTCCTTCGAAGATTGCTCCTCCGCACATCCTCCGCAATGTCATATTGGTGCATGACCTCAAGGGCTGCTTGATCGAGTTCATAGCTGATTGAAGATATTGAATCGCTAGAGCTATGCCAAAATTGGATTGACATCAAAACAAAGCTGCACCAAATAATCATGATTTAAGACTCCAAAAGACTCCAAAAGACTGCTGGTGTATGACATCTGCAAAGAGAAGTATACTTTTTAGAGCGTCCTACATGGTAAACTGTATTAGTCCCCCGTTCACACTAGCTCGTTTTGGCATGAAAACGGGTATGTTTAGCTCCGTTTTTGGCTTTGCGTTCACATTTATCTGCGTTCACCTTTGTCATCTCCTGCGCCTTGCTGTACCTACGCAGATCTCGAGACCGCTGCGTAGGTACAGCAATGTGCAGGAGATCAGGTGAGCCAGAAAAGAGTCCCAAATTTTATGAATTCATTGCACCATGTGTAACGCACCGAAAGATCGAGGTATTTTTGCGGCTTTTCTCGCTGTTTTATCAGCATTAGAAGCATTGGTAGATTTAATTTGATAAAAGTCTCATGGTTGCAAAGTGACTAAAAAGCTGCCTAAAACGTCGATCAAACTGTAAGGATTCTCCTTACACTGAACAATACGCAGTGGGCGTTTCACTTCTTTCAAGAGTTATTCGACATCATTTATCAAACAAATACTAACGATTTTCAATCCCATGGCAATAAACGTAAAAAGAATATCTCTCACCCAAAAACAATTGCATTTTCTTTATTGATTTATGCAATGAGTCCATTATGATTTGACCAATGTTCTAGGCCGTTTTTCAGTCATTTTGCAACCATGAAATCTTTGCAAAGTTGAGCTTACCTTTATTGCTAATGCTCTTGAGACAGTGGGAAAAATCGAAGAAATATTTCGATCTTTCGGCTTTTAAATCTTGGTGTTATGAATTTTCAAAAGTGCGAACTTTTTTCTGGCTCACCGGGTACGGTAGATAGGAAGTGAACTTGCAGTTTTATGGCGCCAAGAGCTGAGATCGCAGCAGCAGAGAAGATTTAGCGGGTCCACGACCCCTTGCCATGACGCTAAAGTGGTAAGGCTGTGCCGGGTATCGGACCCTGTCCACCTGACTGTTGCCGCAAAGTCAGAGGATTACGCCTCTGCGCCTCAAAACCACTGCACCACAGAATAAGGGTCCGGGGGCTTACCCAGGGAAAAGATTTGTACCCACTTATTAGTTGGATCATTAGAATATGTTTCTCTTGAAACAAAACATGGCAATAAGGAGCTCAAAGGTTTCCTTTGACAACAGGTTTTCTCACGAAATTGTGAAGATGCAGCATCTACAAATTATTAAAAAATGAATTTTTTGCCAATGCATTGGTTGTTCTTAATCTGTTATGTTCAAATTCTTAATCATAATGCTTAGCGTTCCAAAATTACTTGAGGGACCGCCATAGATTCGAGAACTGTAGAATAGAAGGCCCCAGGGCCCGGAATGAGTGGAGCGGGAACACTGGTAAATGTGGCACTGCTTTAGCGCTATCAAATTTTCGTCATCGTTGTTCTTAATATTCGTCATTAACATTTTTGATTGCTATTAGACTTCATCATCTAGATTGTCCGTGATATAATTTCACCACTTCCCCGCTCTATTTTCAATGTCCGGCGAAGTCGTTACTGAGGGCGGGGGAGGGTGCATTTAGAGACAGTCTCTTTCATTCATTCATTCATTCATTCATTCATTCATTCATTCATTCATTCATTCATTCATTCGTTCATTCATTCATTCATTTTCATTCATTTTCATTCATTTTAACTTATTTATCCACGGTTACCCCGTCAATCGAAGATTGCTTTTCAGGGGGCCGTGCTTAAAATCTAAAAAAATTTTTTTGTCGTTTAAAACCCTATCCTAATTACAATAATGCATAAAATAAATAAGTAAATAAATGCATAATAAAAAGAAACAGCAAAATAAATCATCTTCTTACAGCGTCTTTAAATGCTTTGAAAGAGGATGCCTGCTTGACTTCCAAATCGAAGTGGTTCCAGACTCTAGCACCACGATATGAGAAAACTCGTTGACCATTGCACGTTTTCATTAGAGGGACCTGGAGATCAGTTGCCGTGTTTCTCAAATTTTTCCTACTGCATGCCGAGTTTTTGATAAAAATTTCTTACAGATAGTCTGGAGCAAGGTCATTTATTGATTTATAAACCATGCAAGCTGTCTCGACTTTTATCATATCCGCTACCGTAGGCCAATTTAGAGTTTTTATCAAGGCACTAGCAAAAGAATCATAACTACTGTTGGTCACAATTCAATCATCTCGTGGAATATTCTAGATGATGAACTAAACAGGGCCAGCGCAGCACCTTGAGATATTTTAAGAGGGAGATCGCAAAACGTGATGGCAAATGATATAACTGTATGATTTTTAAATAAATTGGTTAAATTGTAAATCGTTGCCTTTAATTAGTCTGATCAACTGTGTATTCTGTAAAATACGTTATGATTGATTGATTGATTGATTGATTGTTTGACTGATTGATTGCTTGATTGACTGATAGAAAGGAAGAGATCGGTTTCTCACGTTTCCTTGCTCATTGGTCAACCCTGCTTCTATGCAGCTCTAGTCATTATTCAATACAGCCCCATTAACGAGTCTTGGGCAAGGAGACAACAGAATAATACAGGGTCGATACCAGCCATGGGTGCCTCACGGGGGAGGGGGGCGAAAAACTGAAATTTTCCAACGATAAAACCATCAACAACAACAGCAACAACAACCGTTGTAGGAACATAATTGATTTTATGAACTATATGACCGATCTAATTCCTCAGTAACTAAAATTTTGCCACATTTTGCAATCCAACCTTAAAATAAACACGATTAGTGCATATCTATTAAAAACATCTAAAGTGCATATCTAAGTTCAATAATTTTTGTTGATGTTTTTATCCATTACTTCTCCTCAAAAATTCTCTAAAACTAGTCATTTAAGTCACAAAAATTCCGACAAGAGAGCAATTTCTGACAAATGGTCTCCAAGGGGACGCCCCGCACCCCGTCCCCCATTGGCTTTGGCCCTGAGGAAGCATCAAAATCATACATTTTCGAAGGAGAATGATATGGTATGATATTGACTTCTATGGGGAAACGAGCGACTATAATAATGGGGGGAAACCGACTTGATAGGGGGATACTTTTAAATTCGAACTTAAAGAGGAAACAACTCTCCTTAGTGGGGTATCATTTTTCTTTCTGCAAATTGCTTCAGCGGGGTCATGGGATATTTCAACATACAATAGACCTAATCGGCTAAGATTTATTTTACCCATTTCAAGTCATGTGACCAAACTCTTGGGAAGTCTTAGCATCATTCTACTTTCTGCATTCAAGCACAACTTTTCATGGCACGAAATATGTTAGACAAATCCAAAGATATTTTATAAAGAGGCCGATCACATGACTTTAAATGGGTGTAAACAAACCTTAGCCAATTGTTTATCTTCCAATATAGCAATGGGTGTTTCTAGTATAATTTTTGATGATAAAATTTGAAAATGTGGAATCCAACAAACCTCTTTTAAAATTTGTTCATAGCCACTCAGTAACTGCTTCAGCTCCCAATCGCAATTAAAACTGTGAAGAGAAAGGAAGAAGTCTAAAATTTGATAAGATGGGCGAACAAACATATAAAATGTCTCGAATAACTATAGAAACTAATCTACCGTAATCATGCCCCATCAACAAGGGTTGATTTTGGAATACAATGGCATCAGTTGCTTTGTTTCACACCTCAATTCAAAGCGATTAGCGACTGCAAACAAAGGAAATTCTATCAACCAGTGACTAAACCAAACACAGCCGCAAAGATACCCTGAAACCAGCACGGCCAAGTCTCCCTTGGTGCGGGCAATGGGAGGTTTTTAAGGGAAGTTCTGTGCCTATAACGAAATAAGCAAGGTAAATCTAAAGTCCTGTCTGGCGGATTTTATAAATTTGATTGAGGGTATGAGCTGAGGAGTAACTGCTAACATTTTTGAGTGCTAAATATGGAGGAATTGCAATGCCTTCTGCTCGGCTTCTGAATCATGTAAACAAAATCCGCCAAAGAGAACTTTAGAATTAACCTTCTTGTTTCGTAATAAGCACATAATTTCGATTACCAACCATCCTTCCCTCGCACCAAGCAAAAGTTTGCCTTACTGGTTTCAGGGCAACTTTGCGACTATCCGTGTTTTGAACTACTGGTTCAGAGGATTTCCTTTGTCTGAAGTCGCTAATCTCTTTGAATTGAGGTGTGAAACATAGCAACTGATATATCGAACAACAAAATCTGCCCTTTTGCCCCATAGGAATGAAATTCTTTTCATATGGGCACAAGGTAAGATAGGGGTCAGGGGCCCTGCTCTCCAGAATGATTGTAAAGCACTCCCTTCAAGCTGGAAAATACCCCTATTGTGAGACTAGAACAATTAATACAGCAAACTATCATGACTGGCGAAAGATCATTCAAGAAAATTTGAAAGTAAAGCATTTAGAGATGGATCAATTTCTCTCGCAATTTACTGATGTAGTTTCTCCCATCTCAATGTTGGCTGAATATTGGATGACCACTCGCACTCAAGTTAAAAACTCCGGTCATAAAGACACTCATATAAATGCAAACAGATCTAGCGATTCAAAATTTACAAGAATTGCAACTCTCAGTTGGAGAAAAAAGATAGCTGATCTGTGGTTGAAAAGCGCTGACCAAATCAGTCTCAGAAAATAATTTGATACACAAAGTGGCAAGGTAATAATTTCTTTCCAACTGATCGACTTTTCTACCTTCCTTTACGAAGCCTTTTCAGAAAACTAAAGAAGATTTATTGGCAACAATTGAATATCACTTTTGCTACGTATAACTGTTTTCACGAATACCTTAATTTTGTTTTCGGTCTATTTCATTACACAAAATAAACAGCGTGGTAAGCAAGCCGCACAACGAAGAAATAGCCTCTAGGTTTGCGACATTGTTACCACTATTTCCTTTGGTGTCATCGAGCGATCTTCAGTATACCTATGAGAATAGACTTCAGTGCTACGCAAAAATTATAAGCTTTGCATTATCGGACTGCAAAAAGACCCAAGCATGCACGGTTTAGCCTGGCCTTGCACACATAAGTATAGTTTTTCTTCTTTAGAATTCTTCTTAATACTTTTCATTTCTTAAGAAATCTTAGACGCTTTACAGCCTCTCATGAAACTTGACAATTCTTATCGGAACGTGTACCCTTGGTACCAGAGCCTAAAAAATTTAAAAACGTAAAAAGAAAAAAGCGTTACCCTTATTCTTTTTGTTCTAAATCTTTGTTGGGCTCCGGTATCCAGGGTACAGAACGTGAAGAATTCTAGAGAATCCTGTGTCATGTTAATGTGTGCATTACATGGACAGCGCAGCGATTTTAAAGTGAAGAGGCTGAGTTGAATTGAGTTTAAGAGCGAAACGAGCAGAATGTGGTCAAATTTTTTTAGACCACGCCCTTCAGAACGTCCGAAAACGCCTTTTGATTGGAATCCTGTTCTTGAGAAGTCTACTTCATGAGAGGTCTATTCCTATTCCAGAAGGCAGCTCTCTCATGAATAGAAAGCACTGCCAACCCCTTGAAAAATATTAGCAAAAATTTTAACACGATGCCAGAACCCTTTCTTTGAAAACTTGCCTTACGTTGACATTGCTGGAGAACAACAAAAGTGCTGTTTCTGAAGCAAGCACTAATTTGGCCCTTTGCCTGCCATTAATCGGCAACCAAGTGTCTGATTAACTCAAACAAGGTATCAAACTCTAAGTTAAAGCATGACCTATGCAATTGTGTGAAAACCGAGATAATTGAATCTACCGCTCATCCATGGTAGCAACTCTGCCACGCTAACGGGGCATGATTAACTTTTCCAGGAAATTCTACCAGTGATACAAAATCTTTCTACAAATATCTCCTTATAAGAAATCTTAGATCATAAGAAAATCTTAGATCGTAAAAAGCTTGAGCCTGGAGGGATAGTGCCTACAACAATTTTTATTTCATCTCAAGCTGTCATATTTGCCTAAAGCAACCTTCATTTTTTTGCTATACTTCGTTGCTTGGTAGAGACATGGATTCTAAAACTGACTATAAGGAAATGCTCCCAAAGGCTCTAAAGATCCCTGCAGATGAACTGTGAATTTGAGGAACTTTCTGAGGAGCTTTTCAAAGACTTTCATTTCTCCAAAAACTGATGATTTCAAGGAACATTCAGGACTGGTTCAATTTCTTATTTTGTCATATTCAAGAAAAAATTTGTAGGCTAAAAGAACATAACAATTTCCATTAATCAAACATAAAAGTATACCTTGAATTGTTCAGTGGTGCACTCTTTTCTAGCAGAAACTCTATTCTGAACTCTCTGTTCTGGTACAAAGAAGAGAAGAGGTTTTGTTCAACCCTGTGCAGCATGTTAGAAGAAGAGAAGATGTTAGAACAGACCTTAGTTCCAACTAACCATCAAACTGGGTGAATATGTGTGAGTCCCTCAGATATCATAGGGAGGGTCCCCCAAAGGAAAGAATCCATACATTGCCAAATGAAGATATTACAAATCTAATAACGGATTATGAAACCTGGCAGCCGCCCCTGCAGTCATCAAGCATCAAAGGCTATTGTGGTAATAAAGCTTTTTAACTGTCCCTCCTTCAACTCTGATTCCAATTGTAACAACGAAGCATCTGCTGTGGGTGACTGAAATTTCCAATACCAAATTACTGTAACAATGACATTAGTAGTAGAGTGGCTGAATTATTTTTGTGACAGAATATTTGTCCATCATTTCAGATCACTGAGAGGCAAAACAAGAAATGCATTTCATTATAGTTCAAATACCATCACAATTTCCATAATCAAGAAGTCCAGCCTGCAGGAGCAAATTTCCAATGCCAATAAAAAGGATGAACTTAGCTTCAAATTTCTCTTGTTATTCCTTTGAACTTCAAAGAGACAAGAGCCCTCTTGATTCCTCCCCTCAGGATCCAGTGGTCAGCAAATTTGGCACTTTTTGATAAGAGCTCGTGGGCATACTGTGCGTGAAGGAGGAAATTTCTTTCGTTGATGGGGGTCAGACACTTTTAGGGTTTAGGAAGTGCTATCATCCCAGGATGCAAAACTTGCACTCACAACTATGAAATTGTGTCAAACTCGCTATTTCCAGCTAAGATAAAAGTTTCTCACATGAGATAACAAAAGTTAAATTTACATCCCTTGCAGCTTTTTAAAAGTCTACTTGCAGCTGGCACCTTCAAATTATTTCCACTCACCAATAAACATTAGGAAAAACCACCCATTTTTTCCAACCAGGCCATCATCCACACCCTTTGGGTATGCTGTTTTGTGCTTACATAGTAATATTTGAGGCCTGCAGTTTTTTTCCAAAATATTGCAACACAGTAGAAAAAGAGCTATAATACAGTAGGATCCAGCATATAAGAAACCACTTTTCAATTTGAGGCCTCAGAAAGTTTCTTAATAGTTAAAGAGACCTTTTCATGATCAAGGTAAAAGTTTCTTATACATTACGTACTATTGAGTCAAACCAAGTCAAGGTATGTGACAGCACCGTGCATGCATGCATATTGTACACCATTGCTAATATTGTATGATACATAGTGTACAAAACAATGTTTTAATATCAATAAACTGCTTGATGCATTTAAGATCTATGTAAAGTAAAGAAAATACCCTTGGAAACATTTTTTGGCAATTAGAAATACATGACAAACCTAAGAATGAGATCATAATATCCGACAAAGAATTGTTTCTTATAAAATTAGCCTCTTGTGAAGAAAATGAGACCTGTTTCTTATACAAGAGGGTTTCTTAGGCAAGGGAATCTACTGTACCTCTTGTTTTTAAACTACTATAATGAGTATATTTTAGGGTCTACAAAATCTCCACATCTTTGGTTTTTCTAACAAGGTCCAACAGGATCTCCGGTGTGCAAGAGGAAAAAATCAAGTCTACAATTTTATCTAAGTGTACACTTCAAGTGTGTGCATAAAATTTTGAATTTGTAAGAAATCCTAACAAAAGATAATAATTGATGTGAAAATATCAGTTCAAAAGCCTTTCTATCCTGTACTAGGACAGAAACAAATTGGGCCTAAAATTTGATTCCATACACAATGTAATGGGGATTCATAGACCCATTACAATGAGTGTCAGATCTCAATTATCAAAGCAACAAGACTGCTTACAGTGACAGATAAAACAACTAATAGCAAGTTACAAATTCATGAAAAATTCCAAACTTTTTGGTCATTTTGTCTGAAGCTCTTCAGTCATCACGGTGGCACAATAAAGCTTCAAACAAAAGAGCCACACCCAAATTTTAGTGTGCCACACCCTTCCTCTGGTCTGCAATGATGTTTCAGGCCAGTCTGCTTTCTTTGCAATGCACAGAGAACATCTTCCCCATACCACTTTGACTGCTTCCAGCCACAGCCGTGCCATGCCTCTGTAACAACACCATCTTTGGAAGTTTGTTTATGAAATTTACAAAAAAAACCCAACCCTCAGATGCACCAAAATCAAAGAATGCAAACTGGGTTTCAGGAAAGAAATCTTGGGTGTGCACTTCCCATACTCTGCAGTCTGGCAAAATATGCTGTGTCTGCCTAGAATTTTGACAATGAGTCTCTTCTTTCACCGTGCTCTTTGACTTCATGGTGGTGCTTCAAGTCAACAGAGACTCACAACGTTACTCTGAAAACTGGCTCTTCGTAGGCCCAAACTTTGTGATTCCTATAGTACCAATCAGACGGCGAGATCTGTGAATTGCTATTGTTACAGTGTAAATGTGAAAGAATTTTCGATTCGATTGAAGAATTGAAAACTCTCCCATGATGGGATTGAGATTTGAAGCCGTGATTCCATCATAATTCCATTCATGATTGAAGAAATAGGGCCAAGTATTTCACTGTTTCATCATGATTCTCTCTCTCTTGAGCTTCTCTCCTCTGCGTAGTGTCTGCCCACCTCCTCCAGTCACATATCAATTGGGAGTTCCCCCTTAGAATGCCACACAGAGATTAAATATCATGTCGGGCTTCTAATCACTTTGCTCTTCATCTTCTTTTTGGTATTCCTCCTTGCCATTCCTATAAGTGCCATTCCTAAATTTGAGAAAAACTCGTAAACAGTAACTGAATGTATTGCTGTTATACACGGCCCCGTTTACACGATACCGTTTTCATTTCATATCGGATTGGGTAAGGCAATCCGATATGAAAATTTCTCCTGTTTACATGATGCCGTTTTCATTTCGTATCGGATTGGTTTCATGCCACTTCCAGAGCGTTTTCATTTGAAAACGCGAAAACGGTATGAAGCATATCGGATTGGTGCGTTCTCGTGTAAACAGGAGGCCAATCCGGTATGGAATGAAAACGGTATCGTGTAAACAAAAGGCCAATCCGATATGAAACCAATCCGATATGAAATGAAAACGGTATCGTGTAAACGGGGCCACAAATTCAAAGCTTTACATCGACCAGGTTTTCTGCTGAAGAAAAATCTGCAATGTTTTACTCACCTTTATTGCTTTTTTGCTTTTCTGCTTTTTTCCACCTGCATGCATTCGACGAAATCAACAACAGCAACAACAGCAAAACTTAAATACTTTGGCGCCAAACGATAACGAGGCTGCGCTCAATTTTTCGCAAAAATCTTGAGAACGGAGTAAAAATTATGAAATCAAATGAAAGGAAAACTGGGAGACTAACACTAGATAAAGGCAAAAAGACACTAGAGTACTATCGCCCTTATCAGACCACTTTTCAGAAAACTAAGATTTTCATAGAGGTCAAGGAAGTTCTAGAACGGAACTCACCTTGAATAGGCTTCTCAACTCTTGCTAGAAATAGCCTGTGTTCCAGATCACTTGAAAAGAAGAGTAAGTGATCTGTGCAACTGAGCGCAAATCTGTGTTCAGACGATGAATTGAATTGCAAAATAATTATCAAAGATGTCTTTATGAATATGTGTGTTTGAAACAATACGAGCCGGTCGTTATAACTCACTACAGACGTAAAAATCAATAGGATTAGCAGGCATTGAAATATCCTATTCTTTGTATTGTGATGTGAGGTTCCTGTAGCTTTTTGCAAAAGACAGGCTTTTCTATCCCATAACAAAATAAATGGCTCATTATGCAAATTATTCATTACATATTCTAATTTTTCCTCAGATTCTGGCGAAAATTTCTGTACACGAATTTGGGCTCAGTTGCACATACCACTTACTGTTCTTTCAAAGTGGTCTGGAACACAGGCTAGCTAGAAACCTCAAAGAGACATCTGTACAGCCCTGATCACATCTGTTACCTTTTTTAAGAAAACTGATGACAGAGAAATATAAAAAAAGCAATAAGCTTTTTCTTGCAACTGCACGTTCTTTTGTATAAGAAACTTGGATCAGGCCATAGAGCTAAAAGTTTCTTAATTCACATGAAATTTTGTTCATTTTAGTACTAAAAGTTTGTTGATTGGTTTCTTATTTTTGAATGCAGAATCAGCAATGTGGTCACCAGCACTGGAGCAGATATGTTTCTTGATATTTAAAGAATCGTTCTCAAAATTGTTCGACGTTTGATTAAATACTGAAAAATAACGTATGCTGAATGCATCCTTGGTCAAGTCACCCTCTTTCTGAGACTTTAAATTAATTTTTGACACAAGAAGCTTGCAAATCCACTAAAAATTCACGGAGTTACAAGCAGTTGAAGTTCAGGTCTCTGTTTTTATCGGAGGGCCCCTTGAAAATCAACTAGTTGAAGGGCAACCCTCCTTAAAAGAATTAAATATGAAAATATGAAATATGAAATATGTGAAAGCTGAGACCAGAGGCCTTAAAATGGCATTTTTGGTAAAAGCACCATAGGCCGTCGTTTCTGTTATTTCTCAATTGTTTCAGGGCAAAACCAAGTGGGATTCAAATTGGTTTTCGATAACCTAACTGTCAAGCATATGGATGCTTTAAGAAAACAGATTCAGTCTCTCGCCGATTATGTTTTGAAACACTGCTTTTGGACTTACGCAATGTTACGGAAATTTAGAGAACGATCGCAAGAAATAATTTACGGTCCCATTTGGTTACTTTCCCAAAAATGTCAGAAAAAGTGTGACATGACCAAGGATGCATTCAGCGTATCGTTTTTTTAGTATCACAGCAAAAAATATCAAAATTTCCCTTAGTTCTTGGATGGAAATTGAAGGGAAATGGATAAGTTTCTATGGGAAATTTGAGGGAAACGGAAATTTCCATTTCCCCTTTGGGAAATTATGGGAAATGAGTCCGTTTCCCCAAAATTTCCCCCACAAAAAATGTGGGGAAATTTCATCATTTTTTGCATGAAACGTCGAACAATTTTTTGAGACACCCTGTAGTTTTCCTTGGAAAAATGCATGTTTTCCTTTACGCCTCACCCTTGGGAGGGTGATTTCCATTTTCAGGAGATGGGATAGTTCCCTCCAAAGCCTAATTTGTCTTACTGATGAAATGTTACAGCCTTGTGTTTGCCTCATGCTTATGAAGAGAAATTTACGAAAGGCTTTGACACATCCGAATGGTAGACAATCCTCAAACATATTGTGCATATTCATGTGAGTGTAAACTGGGCTGCGTTATTCTTTTCATCAAGGTCATTCAGTTTGACAATTATCCAATAAATAAAGAAGAAACAATGCAACTCATGAAGTGAGTCTACGTATCTCCTCATTGACTTGCCGTAGGTGGTTGCGGTTTTTGTTTGTAGCTTTCAACGCAAAACGCGTAAGGGCTCTTGCTGTTAGTCCAATTTCAGTTTTTGCAGATGTTTGTGGCAATCAGGTTAGAATTAATTTGACACAGGTGACAGCGAAATTGCTCCTTTTCTCCTTTAATAATTAAAATAGTAAGTAGTAGCTTTGGCTATAAAACTATGCTCAAAAAGCAATCATTGTGTGAACAAGTCAGTTGGCTCAATATTTCACTGTCTCTTAACATGCAAAACTTGAGGGTCATCTGATCTTATCTTGAGACTGATCTTGGGTGACGCCCATGTCAAGCAATTTTCATCCGTGCCTACAAAAGCATCTCTTTCTTCAAAGCCGCCAGTTGCCACGAATTCACAATGGAGAACTCTACTTTGTCAACGAGCAACACAACATTACCTGTGGTTACAGGACCAATTTCCCCGACACTAGCGCTGTCATCAAGCAACAAAACATGGTCTAACGTTGCACGGCCATCATTTGCATCATTTGCTCCTGCATTGGTATCATGTGTAGTGCTAATAATTGCATGTTGTATCGGTCAAGGACTTCTCTTCTTCTTCCTGCGCGCTGAGAAGACAAGGCGAAGTGGTTTTTGTAAGACAGCAAGCAAGACATTCATTCAAGCAATCTCCGTCCTCTCATGTATGGGCACAATTATAGGGAAGTATCGTAAGGATTTTTTTGACACCTTTTTGCATTGGCCCAGTAGAAAATGCACCGGCACAACTTTGAATCCGAGGCTTATACGGGTTATACCTTATTTCCATGGAGCTGCATTTTTCGCTCGCGAGCATATTGTTTGATTAGACCAAAAGCCTGGTTTTCATTAAATCGTAATTCATCGCCGATCATTGTCTTAGAGCATCGGCGATGCTGTAAGACAATGATCGGCGATGAATTACGATTTAATGAAAACCAGTCTTAATCGGCTAAGGTTTGTTTTACCCAGTTCAGGTCATATGACGATGCCCATGGGAAGTTTTGGTATTATGCTACTTTTTGCGTTCATGGCACAATTTTGCATGGCATGAAATTTGTCGGAGAAATCAAAAGATGTTTTATCAAGAGATTGATCACATGACTTGAAATGGGTATAAACAAACCTCAGCCGATTATGTCTATTGAAAAGAAAGTTTCGGCTGAGCGATCTTTTATTGTGTAATGTTGTGCTCGCTTGCAAAATGCCGCTGTGGAAAAAACTCGCGCGCTTCGCATGATAATGCCTGGTTTCCATATAGCTCTAACTGCCGGCGGCAGCCGCCGGCATCAGTGCCTGCGGTATGCCGCAGGCAAAGTGTTTCCATATTACTCCATCGGTAACCATGCCGGTATCTAGGGATTCCAGATTTTAAGATTTGGCGCGTAGATTAAAAAGGGCGGCCTTGAACAGAAGGTTTTTACTACAATGCCAATTTGCCTTGCTCTTGTGTCTGTATTTGCGACAAAGACTACGAAGACGCCCTATTGTGAAGAAAAAGCACAGGTTTTGGGTGCGAAAAGTTTACCAAAATCGACCCCAGTATGGACAATACCACACACTCTTTCAAGAAGTCAGACTGCACGACAGAGAATACTTCTACAGGTATGCCTACAACACCACACGTTTCCTTTACCGTATGGAGAATCTTTGTTAGTCTCTGGAATTTGATATAAGAGGGGGGTTTAATGGAGAGGGGGGCTTATTTCAAATTTTGGCCTAGAGAGGAGGCGCTTATTAGAGAAGGATGTTAAACAGAGCTTTTACATCGTATAAAAACTCCGTTTCAAGATACCAGTGCTAGGAACTAGGAAAAACGATAAATTAGACTCTGATTTGGAAAAAAGGACCAAGAAACTTTTAAGATACCCTGGGTACCAGAGCCAAAAAATAAATAAAATTAAATTAAAAAAAAGAGAGAGGGAAAATACGTTTTCTTTTTTTTAAATTTAATTTCATTTATTTTTTTGGCTCTGGTACCCAGGGTACTTTTAAGAGGACATTTGAAAGATAAAGTTCCGACACCACGCTCGTCCATACCATTTTTCAAAATACCTTTCTCTGACATTCCAGTTGGCAAAAAGACCCCTCACATGGAAAATTTCCCAGTATAACCCCTGTATTTAGGGATATAACTGAACCCTAAATGAATATGTACACTACAAATACTGGCCTCGAAACTAAAGTTTGGGATGATTTTCTAAATTGCTTTTGTAGTGGTCACTATGACTCAGTCGTTCTCTTTCACTTTTTTAGATTTTTGAGGATGTCACCAGAAAGGCTGGACCACCTTTCTCACTGTTGTTGGGCCTCTTATTGCCAAGAAAAAATGCCGAAGTCGCATTCCAATATCACCTGGAGAAAGACTAGTGATCACATTGAGGTACCTCGCCACTGGGGACTCTCAACAATCCCAAGCTTTAATTTTCGCGTCGCCATCTTGCTTCTCTCCAATGACCTATATTCAAAATGGCGCGAAATATGTGGATGTTCATTGGACAGATAAAGTCACGTAACTACTTGTAGACAAAGGACTGCCGCAGGCAGAGGCCGCCGGCAGAGGAAAAGTAGAACACGGTTCTACTTTTCTTCCAATACCACCGGCTACCGTTGGCAGCCGCAGGCAGCTTCAGAAAAAATGTTTCCATTAAAAAAAGTTGCCGGCGGCATACCGCAGGCAGCTATGCCGGCGGCTGCCGCAGGCAGTTACGGCTATATGGAAACCAGGCTTAACAGAATCCGGGATTGAATCGTGAAATGCAAATTGGATCATGTTTTCTTTCACTAGCGCTTATCTCTAGCGATCTCAATTGATCCCGTGTGTTGTACCCTAAATTATATTTTGGTAATTTCATACCTTTTTGTTCAAAACCATTATTGAAAACACACTTACACGTTTTTGTTTTCCTCAAAATTTTCACCGCCCTTCGGCGGCCTCTTCAGTGAGAATGTTTGATTCTCCCGAACGTTGCGTTCTTGTACTGTTCGTAACATTTTGATTCGCAAAATCGATGAATTCGAATACGTTACGTCGTTCTCTTAATTTGTTCGAGTTTCCCCATTCTTCTTTTGTATTCAGTGTTGGGTTCCATTCATTGATAAAAACTGCTTCAGTCACTTGCCTGAGCATCGCATCACCAGAGCACATAGCCAATATATCCACGGATCCGTTACGCCACTGTCACGGTTCATTACGGATCACGGATCCGGATCCAAATTGGATCCGTTTTCAACTTCCATATTTAGGGTGTATTCTTTTGGGCATCTAAAGTCTGCGAAGTCTTCCGAAAACGGTAGGCTTCGCAGAGAAAAAATTCAGTTACCAAAAGAATAGGAATTCTGATAACGGTAGAGTTGGCAGACTTCGCAGAGAAGAATGCCAAAAGAATACGCATTCTGAAAACGGTAGGGTTGGCAGACATCACAGAGAAAAATGCCACGGAATGGAATGCTGAAGGAAAATGAAAATTCGAATGTTGTTGTTCGAACTAGCGAATTGAAACCATTGCAATGCCATGTACTTTTGTTATGCCAATCCTAAGAGAAAAGAATCTGCGAAGTACCATTATTTTTCGAATGTTTTTGAAAACTTTCATTCACGAAACAATGTCTCTGCGACAGTGGCGTAACGGAGACAATCGAGGCCCTTAGGGATTGTTCAACATAAGGTCCCCCACTAAAGCATTTGTAACTGATATGATAGCAGCATAAAAGTGCCATGTCCAGCTTCAACTTGGACTAAATAAGTTGCGCAGGCAAGCTAATACAATTGCAATGATCTACTGTCAACATATGCAGTGTCCAAGCCAGCATCGAGGCCAGGACCAATCTGTGGAGGAGGCAGGAAAGTGAGGGAGCCTGGGGACAAAACTCCAAGGAAAATTTTGAGGATATGCCCATTTTTACAAAACAGCAACTTAAAAGTTTCACTCCAATGTAGATTCGAAAATAGATAACAGAAGAAATTTACTGCTGGGGACCCCTTTTGGTCGAGGGCCCTTAGTTTTTGAACTAAGGTGCCCTAAACTGCGTTACGCCACTGGTGCGATCTTTCAAAAGTTTGCCAGCTTCAGAAGCAGAAGGCTTCCGAAGCCTCGGATCTCTACCGTTTTCAGAGGAGCCCAAAAGAATACGTCAAAAATCTCACGGGAATCTGCCGAAAACAGAATGACCAAAAGAATGGGCTTTTATAAAAAGCGATCTGAAGCCTGCGAAGCCTACTGTTTTCGGTAGAAGGGTACCAAAAGAATGGGATTTCATCTTCTACCAACTCTAGCGTTTTCAGAAGATGCCCAAAAGAATACGCCCTTACTTTGTTGGCTTCATTCCCTCCATCAAGTACCGCCATTTAATGTTATAGACAGTAAAGTGTTGATGATCATGCTCCAACATGACCGACGATCATCATCATATATATAAAGATGCGCGAATCGTACGTGGTCATACACGATGGCGATGAAGTTTCTAATCAGGCACCAAGTCATTGAAAGCGTAACAAATCTCGCCTTTATCACTCGCCACGAAGCATTCCCTGAAAAAGCTGCAAAGACGAAGTTCAAGATTTCTATTGCATTGCAGAAGCATTTCAGCTTTATGATTAAAGCCGGATCTCCACTAGACGGAAAAATGTCGAGGCGGAAATGTTTCCAACAGAAATTTTGAGCCGTGAATAGTAGGAATACGTTCTACTTTTCGCGGCTCGACATTTTTCTGCTGAGTGGTGATCCGGCTTAAAGATGTACCTGTAAATGATGTCCAGGATCTGTTGCGACGGATCAACACGTTTACTATAATCTTTTCTAATATCTTTATCCAAATCAAATTCTAAATCTCTTTACAAGCTCATGCATATTCATAGTCTCTAGAAACATTACGAGAAATTTCTGCCCTAGAACACTCTGGAATGTTCCATCCACATTTGGTTTCCAAAATGATAGCAAATGAATGATAGCTTTGAGTTCGTGCTGTAATTCCTGCTTTCTAATCTTACTTTACAGAATGTCCTAGTTCATCAATAAATTTTTTGAGAATGTTCTATCAATTTCATGATTATTCGCAACACTCCCACCATCAAATTTAATTGTCCCATTCTTCAGTCAAAGAATGTCCAAAAATTTTAGCTCTTGCTTCTCGTCGACTTTGGCCGCTTCTGGTTACACGTTTTTTCTATAAGAAACTGATTTATAAGAAACTATAGTACTGAGATGGCCAAAATTTTAAGAAACTCTAGTACTATGTCTGAAAAGTACTAAGAAACTTTTCAAAGTTAAAAGCATGGATATTATCGCAAATAGATCGTTGAACCTTTATTCTTGAGCAATATCATCTAAACATTTGTGTTTTCGACATAACAGAACACTGTTCATTCCTTTATGATGTTTTGAATGTCAAGAATCATATCTGCCGCAGTGTTAGCGACCACAATGATATAATTCTGCATTCAAAAATAAGAAACCAATTAAGAAACTTTTAGTACTAAAATGGACAAATTTTCATGTGAAATTAAGAAACTTTTAGTACTATGTCCTGATCCAAGTTTCTTATAAAACAACGTGTATTGGAATTGGAATCGTTCTTCTTTAGCAGCTCGTCGTTATTCGAGTGGGTATCCTTATCGTCTCTTTCGCTCAAATGTCTGCATCTTTGCCTTCTATGTCATCACGTTCGAGGGATATAGCAAATTGAGAGGACAGTTGATCGATCGTTTATTTGGAAGGATTACTTTTGCAGCTCGTATGTGTCCTTTTTATCAAATATCAGTTCGTTTACTCTTACGATCTTCCATGCTTCAAGTGGGACATTATCGATTACTTGAGCAATATCTCCAATGTTTGAACATTTGCGTGATTCTATATGGGCTGCTTTCATGTTTATATGTGATCGTTCTTGTAGATCCAACAAGTAGTCGTTTCTCCACTTGCCGAAGTGCTTTCATAAGATTTTGCCTTTTTCCGTGTGTTAAGTAGTGGTTCACATAGACGTAGGAAGCGGGAGGCATTGGGAGACGTGCCCCCCCCCCAAGATTTTGCAATAAACAAAGAAGCGCCCTTTTTATTTTTAGAAAGTGCTCTTTTTTTGTTAAGAAAAGTGTCCTCAAAGTGTCGTGTCCCTCCAAGTTTGAGATGCTTCCTACGTCCCTGGTGCTGTTTCAGCATCAGTATCGTCGTCGATGCAATTTTCGAATCCGTATACGGTCGGTAGCATCATTGATGGTCGGTAGCATCGTTTTCGTGAATTTTTTGGTTTTTACGTGAAGTACTGGAAACAGGCCTCAGACTTTTGGCGCGTTTTTGCTTCTCACTCAACTGGTGGTGTTCTGCAGAAGATCATCCCTGAGGTGAGTTTAGCTATTTTTACTGACGGTGAAACTTTATGTTCGGGTGTGGCAAGTGCGTTGGAGTTTACAATTTGAATATTAGGGCTGAACTGTTACAAAATTGTAGAAGCGAAGGCTTGTGATGTGCATTCTTGTTCTCTCGTTAGGCCTAAGGCATATTTAGAATGTGATGCTATGTTTTACCGTGTCTTGCATTGCACACAAACACTTGATTTAAAACTATGATCATGGAATTGGCCTGCACATTGCTATTAGGCCTTCAGTTTCATTGATTTAAATTCCACAACATGTGATAGCCATAGGGTAAACAGGGGGTAATTTGGGACAATTTTGTCATTTTTGACGTATAACTACTTGGTTGCATATTTGAATGAGACTAATTCACCTTTTTATATACATTTGAGTACTAAATAATTTATATTGAGAAAAAACATTTTCTTCATTCATGTGGTTGCTGATATATTTGCACATAAATGATGCTGTCCCAATACCCCAGATGGGGTAATTTGGGACAGCAATGATTTCCACCTGCAAATGAAACATAATTATACCTAAAGGCAAATTTGAATAGAAAATAATTGTAACTGCCATGGTTCACTTGAATTTCATCAAAAATGGCCTCTTTAATAAACTAGGCAATCTTTGAAAGATATTATGCCATTCACTTGCCAGGTTGCATTTCAAGCACTTAGGCCCATAGATCTTCGGCGTAGACCTGACTTTTTTGTTGGCCTAGCAGCGTTATTTATTCAATAAAATCGGTTCTTGGCGTGACGGCGTTTCAAAATCATCTTACCTTGACATGGATGTGAAGTTGTCCTTGATGTTTTTGCAGTTTGTTGTGGAAATCGGAGTATTGGCAGGGAAACGGAGCTTGATTAAGAAACGAAGAGCAAGAATTGCGACGATAATCATGTTAGTGTATTTCATTCCAAGCGACAAATCCATTAAATATATTTCAACAAATCCATGTTAGACAAATCCATGTTAGACAAATCATGTTAGACAAATCCATGTGAAAATTAGAAAAGACTAGGCCATAATTGTTGTTGACGTTTCGAAGCAAACTTGCTTCATCATCAGAATACCAAGTTTCCAAAAGCACGAGGCTATATTTATATCCATAAAGACAATAAACTACCAAAAATGCATTTTTACAAATCCTACGTAAAAAATAAATAATGAGGCACGCCCAGAGGACAATACCTAAAACAGAGCTAAGGGAATAGAAGATTGCTGGGAGTTAAGTGACGGGCGATCACGCAAAATTAATAAACTTTCATGAGTGAGCAAATCAAAATCATTGTTAGCTCTGTCCAAAACTGAAAAATCTTCCACCGACGCGGCGTGACCTGATTTGTTAATATGGTCCCAGATGGCTGAGGGACTAACTTTAATTTTCTGACCTGCTTTATTTATTCCCAAGTGCTCCCTGCAGCGTGTAATCAGGTGACGGGTTGTTTTTCCAAAGTACAAGGCATGGCAGCCAGGACACTTAAATTGATAAACAACAGAGGAGCGAATGAGAGTTGGGAAGCGATCTTTAAATGGAAAAAAAGACTGTATGCGTTTTGAAGATCGAAAAATAACCTGAAGCTGAATACCCGGATAACATTGCTTAATTAGTCTACAAATTCTGGTTTTCATCTGTAAACTATACCTGCCAAGATATGGTATGCAAAACAGTAGGGCCGTTTTGGCTTCTGCTGGGGCAGGGGCTCTAGGTGCGAACCTTTTATCCAGGAAGGATTTAATAATACGATCTGTCAGCGCCCTAGGAAAACTGTTTTTAGCTAAGATCTCCTTTATTCGAACAATTTCTTCGTGAAAGTTCTTATATGATGAACAAATATGAAAGGCACAATAAATCAAAACACTGATCAAGTTGTTTTTGTATTTGTCAGGAACGAGGCTGGCAAAATCCGTGTAAAGGCCAGTGAATGTCTTTTTCCTGTATAAACTAGTCATAAAATTATTCCCCTCACGGGTAACAAGAACATCTAAAAAAGGTAAAGAGTTTTCCGACTCAATTTCAGCAGTGAAATTGATGTTAGGGTGCTGACAATTAACATACTCTACGAACATAGCAACATGGTCCCTGTCCCTAAATAAACAATAAGTATCATCTACATATCTACGATACAGTACAGGCTTAAACTCAGAAGGGCAATTCGCTAAATAGCGTTTTTCAAGGTGACTCATAAATATGTTAGCAAGGGACGGTCCCAAAGGGGATCCCATTGCTACACCATCAATTTGATCAAAAAGTTGCCCATTAAAAACAAAATGATTTTCTTTAACAGCAAAGCCTAACAACTTGCGAAACTGAGTGCGGTCCAACGAACAATCCTTGTATTGTAATTTATCATTTTCATCAAATATCAAGTCAGTGCATAAATCTATAATTTCGTCCAATGGGATGTTCGTAAACAAACTAGAGACATCAAAACTAGCCATAACCAATTCCTCATCCGTACTAAATGCGGTAATTTCAGACACGAAAGAAAAAGAATCCTTAATAACATATTCATTTACAGTGTAAGGCTGTAAAATAGGAACAAAAAACTTTGCAAGTTTGTAGTTGTAAGTCCCTATCGCGGACAAAATAGGCCTTGCTGGGCAATTTGTCTTATGAACTTTGGGTAGTCCATAGAGAACCCCCGGGGTAGTACCAGAGGGAAAAAGTTCCTTATAAATTTCTTCTGGAATATTGTTCTGTTTCAATAATTTGTCCCTAAGAAACCGAATTAATTTGTTTTCACGTTTTAGGCAAAGATCAATGATTTCAGTGTAGAGTTTCTTAAATTTAGAGGTATCTGAGAGGAGGGATTCAACTTTATTAACATAATCAGCACGGTTAAGAATAACCACCCCATTTCCCTTGTCTGGTCTAAGGATAATAAGGTTCTTATTTCTAGATAATTTCTTAAGAGCAGAAAGTTCTGCTTTGCTGATATTGAGAGGAAACTGTGCAGAGTCATATCCATAATAGGCAGCCAGCGCAATGCTTTTAAGTCGGGTCTTAACGTAATCAAAATTGACCCCTTCTTTTGAGATAGGGCGATTTTTCAAACTGATCGCCAATTTTTCGAAAGGAGTAAGAAAATCACAATAGTCCAGTTTATCAGGACGTATGCTAAACTTAAGACCCCTTGAGAGCACTTTCTTCTCTATATCGTTGAGAGTGTAAGTTGAGTAATTGAATATAACCTTGTTGGGGTCAATACCAGATGCTAAGTATTCGCGCTTTAAATTTTCAAGCTTACGATTCTGCACGTAGCGGCAAAGGAAATGAGATGGTTATAATCAAACCATGAGACGATGGAACGTAGATGTTCTTGTGATCTCTTTATCATCTCTTGGGTCCTCTTCAGATGCCTTCTTTTGTGTGCCAGTTCGGTCGACAGCAATCTTCGCCTGCACGTGTTGTACATCGCAGATGACCGCAGTCGATTGTTGGCCAGCTTGAAGTGCAGAAATTTTGGGACAACACCAAAGTAGTCGCATGATTGTAGAAATTCCAGGTCCAGTTTTGTCTTTCGAAGTCGTTTGTCTAATTTTTCATATGTTCGGAATGACTGAAGTCCCTCACTGCCATATCATCGTTGTAGAATTGCAGAAATCGGAGTATTGGCAGGGAAACGGAGCTTGATTAAGAAACGAAGAGCAAGAATTGCGACGATAATCATGTTAGTGTATTTCACTCCAAGCGATAAATCCATTAAATATACTTCAACAAATCCATGTTAGACAAATCCATGTTAGACAAATCATGTTAGACAAATCCATGTGAAAATTAGAAAAGACTAGGCCATAATTGTTGTTGACATTTCGAAGCAAACTTGCTTCATCATCAGAATACCAAGTTTCCAAAAGCACGAGGCTACATTTATATCCATAAAGACAATAAACTACCAAAAATGCATTTTTACAAATCCTACGTGAAAAATAAATACGGTGGAAGATTTTTCAGTTTTGGACAGAGCTAACAATGATTTTGATTTGCTCACTCATGAAAGTTTATTAATTTTGCGTGATCGCCCGTCACTTAACTCTCAGCAATGAATCGCAGGGCTTTGATCCTTTGGAATCAAACTTTGTAAAAAGTTTTGTCTAAATTTTGATTTCAGTGTCAAGGACCTTGTGAATCCAAATTCTCTGTACCACCATAATTTCTAAACAAAGACAGATATGAATGGGAAAAGTTGTCTCTTTACTGAAGTTTGTATGCAGAACACGATTTTAGCATCAAAATGCAAAATTTAAAACAAAAAAAGATGTCCACTTCTGTATCTCTTTAATGCTGAAAAGGTGGAATGTTGTTGCATGCAACAAACTTTTACAAAAATAATCTATTATGTGCCCATGTCAGACATTTGAACCATTCAATGTGATTTTCAACTTTGTGAAAGTTTTCAACAAATTACTCATCTATTCAAATCATTGCAAAATCAACATGAATCAATTTTAATAATAATTATCATCTTAGTCACCCTTGTGATGTTGCCATGTTGATGTTGTAGCTAAATATTCATGTTGCTGTTGTTGTTGTTAGGATTTAGAATCTTTGCAGACCAGAACACGCAGTTTACTTTGTTTGCTCTCTCTTGTTGCCTATCTTTATAGCCCTTGTGTGAAGATGAAGCCTATTAGGCAGAAGTACAGGCCTATTGCACACACTTAATGTATTTACATCGATTTCCTCTCCTCACGATTCTGGAGGAAATTTTCAAGTTCTGAAGCAGTTCTGTTTGAAAGTTTTACACTGTCCGTCATTCTATCAGAGAACTTTTATCAAAATGTAAAGAATTTTTTTTTGGAATCTTTATATGTTAATGTATAGAAGGCCTGTAACATTACAATTAGCCCTGGATGTGATATACTGTATGCACGTCTGCCAAATGTGTCCACTATGTAATGGTAATTATGCATAAATGGCATTAACATAATTACCTACCAAGCGATGTACTCTTTTCATTAGTGGTGTTATAATCACAAGAATGAATTGTTGATCTGTTTCCGAGTTAAACGGCTGTAAAGCAAATGTATATTCAGGGTCCTTGCTCTTCAGTTCTTCCACTCGCCTCTCAAGGGCTGTGAACATTGATTTCAGGCTGTCTGTTCCATAAAGCCTCTTTGTGTACTTTCTGTACATATCATTAAAGTCTTTTCTTCGTGGTACTGTAGATCGATCAGCCAATTTTGCATGATAATCAATTTCATTATCACACTCACATCTCAGCTGTCGCATGAACTCACGGTGTGCAGCACCTGGTAATAGCCCCTGACCAAAGAGATGTTCTACTTTTTCATGAACATGAGTTGGAATATCTCTGAAGCTCCAAGAATGAAGGCTGTTCACAGAATGGTTGATTCCATTCTATATCATTCAAACAATTGAAATCATCTGGATCTGGACATTTCAAGAGGCATAATACCAATGAAAACTTGCAATTTGTATTTTTAATGCGTTTAAAAGGCCTCTTGTCAAGAACACAGCTTGGATTCATTGTTCCTTCAAATCTTGTTTTATGGTGACATCTGTAATAATGAATTTCCATGTAATTGCTTTGTTGAACTGTGTTCTTTGAGCTTGCTATTCTTAAAGTCTCATTGTTCACTTTATTGTATCTTTCAATAAATAAATTAGCATCTGAATCCCTCAGTAAACATTTTATGTTGCCTTAAATTTGGCTTCATTTCCCTTGACTTTAATAATTTTGTACTCGTCAGTTGCTAAAGGGATAATTTCCTCAACACAAGATTTTAATTCAAATGTATCCTCTGGCCCATCAAATGCATCTTGAATGTCAGCAATACATTTTTTTTAGCAATTCTGACATATCACCATGTGCCATGTTGATTTGGCTATCATGCTATGGAAAGAAGAAACAAAATATGACAATTGTTTAATCTCCCCAATACTAGATTCTATCACGCTACTGTATTTAGGAGTCATCAACTTTCAATTTTTGTATTTTTTAATGCCATTTGGCCGTTAAGATCGGAGCCCCTTCCCCCTTCCTGTTGATGACCTTATACCAAACGGGCCTCAGATCAGCCTAAAATCTTTGACATAAGTAAGACTTGGGAAGCAACAAACAAATATCTTGTGGAACACGCTGGACTTCTACCGAAGATGCACCATATCGGGAGTCATAGTAAAACTGTTCTATTCTGCACTCTATGTATTATTTGTAAAGATATTATCTACACTTTTCAAAAAAAAACCTGTATGGAGATTTCCAGACTATTTTTTATTTTCTTAACGGCCTAAGGGTCAGACCCCCTCCCCCATAACGGCCAATTGCTGTTAAAAATACGAGAGTCAATGGCCCCTTGTTGGGGGGGGGGCAGGGCAGCCCTGCCCTAGACTGATGAAAATTGATGGAGCTGAGGATTTCTATCCACAGGGTATAAACACAACAAACAAGAAAAATAGAGATTTTCCAATCCTCTGGGAATTTATTGCCGGAATAACCCAGGCTGTGAGAACGTTTTCTGCAAAGTACTTGCTAAAGCGTGTATCATTTTGTTGTCTAGGTAGACCTACATATAGGGGTGTGGGTTAGAGCCTACTTACCGTGCTTGCGACTGTGAGAGGGACTTCAATGTAGGCCCAGTGTGGTGTAGAACTTTGAAGTTGACTCGCAAATAAATGTGGACGGTTCTGTTATATCGGAGCAAATTTAATTCAAGTAATGTAGCTAAACTCACCTCAGCGATGTCTTCAGAGCACAGCAACTGTCAGCAATGAGAAGGAACAGCGCGCCAAAAGTCTCACCCTTGTTTCCAGTACTTCACGTAAAAACCAAAAAATTCACGAAAACGATGCTACCGACCATCAATGATGCTACCGACCGTATATGGATTCGAAAATTGCGTCGTCGATATCCATTTGTGAGGTTATAGTTTTCGTGCTAGGTGATGAGAAATTCGATGTTGTCAAAGTCATCCCATCATTCAAATCTTCTCCGACGTAAACGAGCGGTCTGAAATTGATAATAGCTTCTGTCTCGGTGAGAAAGGTTACTAGCTTAAGCATTGTCAATTTCATTTTCCGATGGATTTTCTCAATATGTCAAAACAAAAGCTTTCGACAGTATCAAAAGAAGCGAACTAGTAGAGGATCTGCAAAAAATATTAAACAAAGATGAATATGATTAAAATTCTGCTAGGAACTGAGCTAATTGTACAAGTTGGAAAATCTAGAAGTTCAATTTTTAATACAGACACTGGTGCACCTCAAGGTGACTGTTGTAAAGGAAGAGGACAAGAATTCACATACTACCTAGCAAAATCACTCAAAGAAAAGCCTGAAGAAGAACATAATATGCAAACTAGAAACCTAGACAAGAACAGACAAACTGCATTGAAGTACAAGAAAGTAAAGATTGTGAGTGTGAAAGCCTCTAAAATGTCGAAATCAATATGTAATATGCCAATGATATAATTATCGCCACGACAGACAAGAAAGTAATTGAGCATATGAAAGAAAACAATCCACCAAGGTTACAAAAAAGAGGTCTGATCACTGATGATCAACATGTCGAAAACTGAAGAGTATACGGTCAAATATAAGAACGAAGATGAATGGAAAAATGATAAGATTCTAAGATCCAAACTAAACACAGACGCAGACATCGCAAACAGGAAACGTCTATCGCTAAATGCGCTGACAAACTTGAAATAAATTTTTCAAAACAAACGTTTGTTTATAAAAACAAAGGTACAAGCATTTGAAACATATATGACACCTACATTTTTTTACAATAGTGAAAAATGGACACTAACGAAAATTCTAGAAAATCAAATCGATACCTTTCACAGGCGAATCTCACTGCCATCACACGTTCTAAATATTAGAGGGCAGGGCATCTTTTAAGGAAATTTAACTAGTGGGCCAAAATGACCATAAGGGCATCTTTTAAGGAAATTTAACTAATGGGCCAAAATGACCATAAGGGCATCTTTTAAGGAAATTTAACTAGTGGGCCAAAATGATCATAAGGGTCCATTTCCCAGGGCAAAAAGAGATAGACCAAACATACAAATAAAGCATACAATATGACCATGTGCTATTCAGGGGTCATCGTATGGAACTTTGGAACTGTCTATTTTTCATTTCATTTATAAATATTTTTTAGGCTTCCCCAAAGCATCTTCCATACGAATTATCCAATACATTTGAAGCTCACTCGATAGAAAACGAAAAACTTTATGGACATGCAAGTGAAGCGAGCAGAAAAATTCTGGTTTATGTTACTGAGATCAACTTGAAATGGGCTAAAAAGAGATTTGAATTCCCTATTGCTTAACTGCTGGTTTTTCGAAGGAGATTCTGTGGAATTCTAAGACTGGTTTATCTGAGAAGTATAGTCCCCCTGCCTACTTTCGAACTGTTACCACACTACGGTACATGTGAAGTTCTGTTATCAATGCATTACCAGCATCGTGAAACATATTTGGTTCATCATAGGAGACTTTCAGAAGCAAGCAGCTTTCCAAATAGTTTTTTGTTGCATTATTTTCGGAAATTTTATGAGGCGAGTGAATCCAAAAATTGAAGTTTTAGAATCAAGGGTTAATATAATGTGCAGTGCTGATGACCAATTTGTGCAGTGAAGATTTTTTCACACTTTATTTTGAAATATTTGATTACTGCTGTCCTTAACATTTTCAGAATAAAGACAAATGAGTACTCCTGTCAATGAAAGTCTGCTTGGCAGCCCTTGCTAATTTTACAGGAAATTTGCCTCTTTTATGACAACTAATTCACATCTTCATGGTTTTTTAAACAAGAAGAAACATGCAATCCAGGCATTATTTAGTAAGAAAGTAAGATGTCAAAGCCAGCTGAGCTTGAAGAGAAAAATCAGAGATTGGAATCAAAAGTTGCGATCAAATTTTGGGAAATTAGCTGCAAGTCAAATTGCCTTAGGAACTGTCTAGCCATCCTAGAGGTCATATTTGCAAAAATTTTCCAGGGGGCATGCTCCGGGACCCCCTAGATCTAAGCATCTCTGATCTGTAGCATCTTACTGCACAATGTCTACAGAGACAAATAATGGTGCTCGGCAATCAGTGAATAATTATTCTGCCCAGTGGATGAAAAATCTTACATTTCATACTGTCTCTGTCGTCAAGGAACTGGTAAAACCAAGCTCCGCACTCTTGCACCATACCCTTTTGATTCAAAAACCGTTGTTTACGCGGTTTTGTGCAGTGATGAAAATTCCCGAAATTAATGCTTGATTAGAATTGCTGGTTTTATCATGTCAAACTGCCTATAACTAAGTAGAAAATGCAGGCGAAGTGTTTAGCGCAAAGTGTGTTTAATGCAGAGGTAGAGAAGTACGCCTTAATCGAAAGTAAGCCTTAATCGAATCTACGACCCTTCGTCATGACGCTTAGGTAGTGTGGCTCAAACCATGTACTCCGGTACTGTTCTGGCTGCAAAGCCAGAGGATTGGTCGACTACGCCACAACACCTGCCCATGCTGAAAAATGGAAGGAGGCCTAACGAAGACTTCTGTATAAATTCTAAGAGCCATGTCTATCTAATAGGTCAAGAATGTATAAACACAAAGGTCCATCGGGGGTCCATCTAAGGCTGAGCATCTGTCTCTCAATTTCAATTGCAGAGCTGTTTGGTGCTTGATAACAAAGAGTTAAAGGATAGATGAAAGTGAATGAAAAGGCCCAAACTACTGGGCCAAAATCGTTGATTTTTACTCCACTACTGGGCCAGAAAGGGGGCCTACTGGGCCAATGGCCCACTAGTTACTATGTTAAAAGATGCCCTGTTAGAGGGCCAAAGATTATAAAAAATGAAGACGTATATGAAAAAACAAAAATAGAACCATGGAGCAAAACTATCGCGAAAAAATGAGTAAAATGGTTGGTCACCTGATGAGGTTAGACGAAAACACGCCCGCACGAAAAGCGTTAAGAGTAGCATTGATGCAGTCCAAAAGACCGCGACGGAGACCCAAGCTTACACGGATTGAAATGATGAGGAAACAATCGCAAACAATGAATTTGACGTGGGAAGTGGCAAGTCACCTGGCAAAGGATTGCGAAAAATGGAAGGATATGTTGAAACGATAGAGGGCAGGGGTGGTGGCATTGTGGGGTCCGCTGCCGGGCTTTTTCTGTTTCTCGAGCCTTGTTGTCCAGAAAATTTTCTATTCATATTTTTGCCTTTTTTCTGACATGTAATTTTTTTTGCTCAGTCTCGCTTGACTATTTTAGCTTTTTTGGGCCGCATGGTTTGAGCTCGTGGGAGCTCTGGTAGTGGACTCTCATGGTTGCATCACCGTTGCTACCCTGAAATGTAAATCTGAGAAAACGTTGTGTGGCGTTAAATTTCGTTTGTAAGGGCATCTTTTTGGGGGCTGCTCAAATTTCTAATTACAGCACTCTGGAGAAAATTGAATTTACTGAGTTTCAGTCTTTAGAATTTCGAACGCAGGAAATTTGTTGTCTTGCTCACCCGTTCCATGTCAATGGTTTAGTTGGTTTCTTTAACTGCTACTCCTTATCACTGTCTCCGCCCCTTCTCGATTTCAGTTTATCATAGCTAACTGAGAAATTCTTGGTGCTTCATTTTTGATCACGGACTGTGGTATAGAGACCCCTCAGTCATATTCTGAAAAATGCTATGGTCTTAGAGGAAGACTTTGGCAAGTCCAGGGCCCCTATGGCTATGAGCTACAGTTTTTAACTCTCTCATCCCCTCTCTCGGCCCTGCAAGTGTGCCACGGCCAGTCTTGGTTATTCAACTCCTTCCTTCCAAAGAAGCAGAACTACTGGACAAGACCACTGTACGTTAACGCAGCTGCATGGACTGGGACCGACTCCCGGACATTGTTCGTTAATTGGTCCTGCTAAAGAAACAAGATCACTATGGCTCACTTCGATACAGCACGGAATTAAGAGCAGAATCGGGACCGAATTCTACTGTAACACAGCTTTGTGGTACAACTCTGTTAGGAACCATTGACAAACATTAAGCGGTTCAAGTTCAGAGCCGGATCGGGACCGACTTTTACACCACAGAATAGCGACTGGGACCGGATGGTGAAATTATTAGGGGGTGTCACACCCCCCACACCCCCCTCATTTCCGCCCCTGGTGCCATTACCGCCAAAATTCAGCCTATAGTTTTTTAAGATTGTGCATCTCCTTTCTTAAAATGGTGAGTTCAGTTTCTAAAATGGCGCCCTAGTTTCTTGAAATGGTGCATTTAATTCATAACATGGTGCCATAGTTTCTTAAAATGGAGCCTCCTTTTTCTTAAATGGGGCCCTTAGTTTCTCAAAGTGGTGACTCTATTTTCTGAAATGGTGCCCTCACTTTTTAAGATGGTGTGAGAGTCTTTTTCTTGCTTTTCTGACATGGTGCTTTGTTTTCTTACAATGGAGTCTTTATTTTCTAAGGTGGTGTCTCGTCGTTTCGGAAGCACTGTACCTTTGTTTATCTACATGGAGTTATTAAACTGGAGATTGTCAATTTCTTAAAATGGAGCTGTTATCATGCAGAGGTCTGGATTCGAATGTCATTTCCCACGTGAAAAATGAAAAATTTCAGTAGTGATAGATTTTTGTATGATCTACGTCGAGTGGATTGGGATCAAATTGTTACAACAAGTAACGATGTAAATTCAGCTGTTGAGAAATGGTCACACCTACTATTCTCTAGTCATCGAGAAACATGCTCCCTTACGAACTATGACTGACTGTCTCCGACAAGGTCACCCCTTGGCTGACCACAGAGTTCAAAAAGCTTGCTCGTTCGAGGGATAAACTAAAGACTGCAGCAGTTAAATATAAGTCATCAATTCTTATGAGTTCCTACAGGCAAATGCGAAATAAGGTTAACAATCTCAACAAAAAGCTGAAAAGAGATTATTTCTCTAATAAAATTGCTTCCTGTGACAATTTAAAGGATTCCTGGAAAGCCATTAATCTACTGCTCAATAAAAGATCTAAAACAAAAAACATTGATAGCCTTAATATGGATGATCATCACATCAAGGAACCAGCTGACATCGCGCAAGATATGAATGACTATTTCTGTAGTGTCGGTAAAACGCTTCGGGATAAGATACCACCGCAACCTAACCCTCTTCTGTCTAATGAGAATATAGTCAGTGAGAATGCTGTCCAATTCGAGTTCGAGGCCATTGATGCTGTAAGTGCTGATAGGGCTCTTGGAAAAATGAAGAAATCATTTGGATTTGGGTCTGACGGTATAGCCAGCCATTTTATCAAAATTGCTTTTCCAGTCATCTCACAATCTCTCTGCAGTATTTTCAAGCTCTCCATTGATACCAGGAAATTTCCTGACAGTTGGAAAACTGCATGTGTTGCACCTATTTTCAAGAGTGGGGAGCATGATGATCGGTCCAACTATCGACCCATCTCTGTTTTTTCTCTGTTGTACCTGTTGTATCTCGGCTGTTTGAAAAACTGATATATGATCAGCTTTATAATCACCTTGACAAAAGGAAATATCTGTACATGCATCAGTCTAGTTTCCGAGCTCTTCACTCGGTTGTGACATGTTTGCTTAAATCCACCAATGACTGATATGTTAGCATTGACAATAGTAAAGTCAACGCTGTCATCTTTATTGATCTAAAAAAGGCTTTTGACACTGTGGATCATGACTTACTCCTAGCTAAGATGCATCATTATGGCATCAATGGCATCGAGCATAATTGGTTTTGTTCTTATTTAAATAACCGCAAGCAGTTCTGCAATGTCAATGGCGTTTCCTCTGAATTTCAAGCTACAGACATTGGAGTTCCACAAGGCTCGTGTCTTGGACCTCTCCTTTTCTTAATATATGTCAAAGATCTACCCTTTGCTTTGAAAAAAGCGCACGCTACGATGTATGCGGAAGATGCTACCATCTGTTACTCCTCTGATAATATTGAGGATTTGAATGCCGTTGTTAATGCAGAGCTTACTTGTCTCAATGATTGGCTTCGTGGTAATAAACTTTCACTGAGCATCATTAAAACCCAGGCTATGCTAATTGGCTCAAAACGTAAAATAAGTCACATCAAGAATTCATCATCTGTCAATCCAGCTTTTAATGTAGCGAACGATGACATTGGTCTTATGAATGAAACAAAATATCTTGGCATAATGATTGATGATAACTTAAAATAGGATAGCTAAATCAAGAACATTCAGGGAAAAGTTTTGCGAGCTCTTGGTCTGTTGAAATACGCTAAAAGATATGTTCCCCTTGACACGCTTAATAGCATATATAAAGGTATAGTAGAGCCTCATTTCAACTATTGTTGCTCGGTCTGGGGCTCCTGTGGGACCACTAGGTTGAACAAATTACAAATATTGCAAAACAGAGCAGCCAGAATAGTAACGGGTGTTGATTTTGATACATCGGCTGCACCTTTGATTCAAGACTTAGGATGGCCGACTATCGGACAACTTATCCACAGAGAAACATCAACAATGACCTACAAATGTCTGAATCAGCTTGCCCCTGCTTACCTTAATGATTGTTTTTCTAAACTGTCAGATTCTCATACACGATTTCTTCGGAACTCTGAGACTGACGTTCATATACCTCGAATGAGAACTTCAAACGGACAGAAATCTTTTGCTTATTGTGGAGCCAAAGTTTGAAAGGCTCTTGATTCAGATACTAAGTTGGCATCCTCTATTCAGTGCTTCAAATCGAGACTAAAAAATTACTTGGGCCTCTAATGCTGGATAATTCCGCTTTCCTTTTCCCCTTTTCTTTCGTTCCATAGTTGGCATGGCATTGATAAATTGTAATAGGTTTAAAGGAAAAATAGGTTTTTAGTTGTAGGTTTGAATTCTTTATTTTGTAGTGTCTTTTTTCACAGGCCCAATTGTAAAGCAGATTTCAAATCTGAATTGCTTCCCTGTATAAATAAATTTAAAATGAAAATGAAATGAAATGAAAACGTGACGAAGTCAAGCAGATTGTCTGGCCATATGGAGAGAACGTCTTCAAGTTAGACGATATTTCGTCTAGATGCAGATTCAGATTCTAGACTCAGATTCACATGAACGGCCAAACTAATGAAACAACGGGACGGAGACTTCGGGACAGTGCAAAGTTTATTTTATAACATGGCCAGTGCGAAACGTATTGGGGCGGGCAACTACTTTTATTGAGCGTATCAGAGGTGGGTCAACACCTCATTCATTTTCATTTTTCATTTAATCTTATTTATCCACGATATCCATTCAGTTACAGCATACAAAAAAGAAAAACTAGTTACGATTCAAATTTCCTAAGGTTACTCTCAATTATTAAGATATATTGCCTGATCTTCCATGGATTTGTGTGGAGCTGATTTCCGTTAGCTCAAAAAGTGAGATTTTAGTTTTTTTTAAATCGTACGATGGAGTCGGTATCTCTAATGGATTGTGGGATATTATTCCAAGCAATTAGGCCAGTGTACAAAAACCTCTTTTGGTGTACTCAAATTTCAGTTTTTGCACATGGAGATCCCTCCTATTCCTTGTATTGTATTTTGATATGACCGACCTTTTATTTTTTAGGCCTTCAGGACAGAATGTTTTTCACTCTCTACAAACAAAAATAGCCCCCCAAAAATGTGGAAAACTATCGATAAAATATTACACAGAACTTCGGGGACGACAACGATCTCTGAAATAAAAGATGGAGACACGGTCGTTAAGAGCTAAAATCAGTACTACGAATCTACTACTACAAAGCAGCCTTTTTGAAGCAACTATCAACGAGGCAGTATTTTTTCATGACGATTTCAAGATTGAATTTTAAATGTAAAATGGCTCATTTTGAGGGCAAAATTGTGAACCATGCAAGCAAAGAAGTGCTGTGCTTGAAAGGATATACTTCAGATGATGCAAAATTTCATTGTCAGTTGCTTGCAAGAACGATGCATCAGTCATATCTCTTAATCTTCAAAAAAAATTTTCGTTGATAAGCAAAAGTATTCCCCAGTACAAGAATTGATTTCGTTATGGTCTTTGGCCAATTCATCGGTAATACTGTAAAATGTCTGTTGTTCTTGAATACAGAGCAGATACAGTTCAAGGACTTAAGGAAAGCGCGACAGGGCCATTAGTTTTTCTGCAACAATTTCCCACGGGGCGAGCAGAGTTTTTTCCAAAAAAGTTCTAATCTCCACCAGCCATGTTAGATAATAAATTTTGCCCTGTCCCGTAATCCTATCTCACCTGAGCGATTTAAAACGGTCAATGCCTGGGGGGTGGAATCCACCCCCCTGTTTATCTCTGTTGTTGCTTTAGATATGGCAACCAAATTTGGCACAAAGGTTGTCGATTATATAAACAACGAATTTATGAAACAATGGTTTAATTAGCATTGTTGTTGTTGTTGCTAGAGCATAATTAACATTATGACGTCATAAAAATGAAAGTGTGTTAAAAAGTCGTAAAACTTTATTTTTCGTAAAGAAATGAAATATACAGATCAAAATAGATGTAAATTCATACTTTAGATTTTATCAGACCTATTGAAAAGGATGAAAAGAGATACAAATTATGTTTTTCACATAGTGTGGCACGACAACTTAGTTACCATGGAGACAAGGCTAAAAATAGAACACCAACAGTGTTACAGTTTCATTCCTGTATGATAGAAAGTTAAACTTGCTAAATCTCAGAGGCATTCAACTAACGCGGAAAAACTTATAAATGAAAATGTACGAGGGGGGTGGAATCCACCCCCCCCAGGTGAGATAGGGTTGAGTAGTAGCCTGCGTGCAGCCTCTACTGTCTCTGCGGAGGAAGACGGAGAGGAGGAGGAAAGAACGACAATTTTCGCTTTTTCCTCCTCCTCCTCTCCGTCTTCTTCCGCAGAGACAGTAGAGGCTGCACGCAAGCTATGAAGTTGTCTCCGTCTCGTTGTTTCAGTAGTTTGGCCGTCCATATGAATCTGAGTCTAGAATCTGAATCTGCATCTTGACGAAATAACGTCTAACTTGAAGACGTTCTCTCCATGTGGCCAGACAATCTGCTTGACTTCGTCACGTGGGAAATGACATTCGAATCCGAACCTCTGCATGATAACAGCTCCATTTTAAGAAAACGACAATCTCCAACTTAATAACTCCATGTAGATAAACAAAGATACAGTGCTTTAGAAACGATGAGACACCATTTTAGATAATAGAGGCTCCATTAAAAGAAAACAAATTACCATGTCAGAAAAGCAAGAAAACCACTCTCACACCATCTTAAAAAGCGAGGGCACCATTTTAGAAAATAGAGTCACCATTTTGAGAAACTAAGGGCACCATTTTAGAAAAAGGAGGCTCCATTTTAAGAAACTATGGCACCATGTTATGAATTAAATGCACCATTTCAAGAAACTAGGGCACCATTTAAGAAACTGAACTCGCCATTTTAAGAAAGGAGATGCACCATCTTAAAAAACTATAGGCTGAATTTTGGCGGTAATGGCACCCTATATCCGATACACAACGCTCCGATTAGGTTAGCGGAGTGAAAACTATTCCGCTCTGGAGGTGGTATGAAAATCACTCCGGAGTCACTCTGTAGCAAAGCGTTGTAGTGTAATCGCATGAATCCGATATGCTCCGCTTCGAAACAATAAAGTTTCAGATTAGCAAACAATAAACTCCGGCGCCAGACTGCCAAGGCGCCCTGCAGTGTAGACCAGAATTGCGGAAGAGAATAGTGTGGGAGCAAGAGAAGCGGCGTAGTGTAACTGCTAACCCAAATATTACTACGGAGTGAAAATCACTCCGCTCTGCTCCGATAGCAATTCGATATAGTGTAACTCTTTCATTTCATTTCATTTCATTTTATGATATTTATACAGGTTTAAAAGGTTCATAATTATGTATGTTTTTCAACCTGACCTGTTAGAAAAAATTAAAACACATACCAAATCAAAAGAATTACTGAGCAAACCTAATTTACAATATCATACAAAACTAAGGCAATAAAAGGGAACGTAAAAGTGAAATAAAAGTTATCCCCGACTATAGCTGTTCTTTGAAGGTTTTCAAATAGGGGGCTAATTTAGTAGCTCTTTCTTAGCTGTTCCACAGTTTTGCACCACGATAAGAAAAAGCCTTTGGCCACTGGTCGTTTTTAGGAACGGTATCTTAAGATCAGTTTCTGATGAGCGCAGAAATCGCTCTCTTTCATCCGAACATTTTGCGAATAATTTTCTCAAATAATTTGGTGCACGAGAATTTAAAGACTTGTAAGCTATCCTAGCGTGGCTGTCTCCTTTCTTATAAGGTCACTGACAGTTGTCCGGGCAAGGCTCTCAATTATCGGAGCAGCAGAGGCATCGTATGGGCTACTAGTTACAATTCTTGCCGCTC
This sequence comes from Aurelia sp. 4 Dawson et al 2005, assembly GCA_964019985.1. Lineage (NCBI taxonomy): Eukaryota > Metazoa > Cnidaria > Scyphozoa > Semaeostomeae > Ulmaridae > Aurelia > Aurelia sp. 4 Dawson et al 2005. Next base: position 9,037,128 of record OZ026494.1, on the reverse strand, counting down.
TATTTTGGATTTTTCGCAAGACGTTAATTCTTGATTCGCTACAGCAGCCCCAAATGGAACAACAGCAACTCAAATAGGGCTCAACAATTCCCCTATACATTTTGTTGATCACATCAGATGGAAGATATTTTTTAGAATACTTAATAAGTCCAAGTGCTCGATTAGCCTTGGTCTTGATAGTATCTATATGTTTGTCCCAGTTGAGGTTACTATCTATCTGAACACCTAAGTATCTTGTGTTGTTAATCATTTCAATGTCCTGATCACCTATGGTAAAAGATGATGGAGCATCAGGCTGGCTTTCGATCTTACGGATGTTTGGACCAGAGCCTATTATAAGTGATTGCGTTTTCACAACGTTCAGAGAAAGTTTGTTTGCATGCAACAAATCCTGTAGCTTCAAAAGATCTAAGTTTAGGTCATTTTGTAGGTCATCAATACTTTTTGAAGAGAGGGAGATGGCCGTATCATCAGCATACATGCTGACATGGAATTTCTGCAAGGAAAAAGGCAGGTCATTGATGTAAATCAGGAACAAAAGTGGACCTAGACAAGAGCCTTGAGGAACTCCTCAATTTATTCCCTTCACATCAGAGGAGGTGCCATCCACCCTGCAGAATTGTTTACGGTTATCCAAGTATGATGTGAACCAGTCATGTTCCAGGCCAGTCACTCCATGCATTTTCAGTTTTTTCAGTAGGATTTCATGATTAACCGTGTCGAAAGCCTTCTTCAAGTTAATAAAGATTAGACCAGTGTATTTTCCTTTATCTATATTCAGGTACCAATCACTGGTGCTAGCCATAAGGTCTGTTGCAACCGAATGTAAGAGTCGGAAACCAGACTGGTGCTCGTATAGTGATTTATTTGTATCCAGATATTAATAAAACTGATTGAAAATTAATTTCTCAAATAGCCTAGATATGAAGGGAAGAACTGATATTGGCCTATAGTTCGACCTGTCATCTCTAGCGCCGCTCTTGAAGATGGGTGCAATACGCGCTATTTTCCAGTCCTCCGGAAATTTTCCCGTCAACAGTGATTTATTGAAGAGATCACACAAGGACCCGCCGACAACTGGCAAAGCAATCTTTAGATAAAGCTCGCGATGCCATCGTGACCTGAACCATGCGATGTCTTTATCTTATTCAAAGTTGATGATAATTTATCCGTCATGATGGCAAAAAAAGAGAAACTTAATGGAGGAGTTTCAAACGGGTATTCACCAGAGAAGAGTGGATTGGCTTTTTTTGGGAATTTTCTCACTAAGTTTGTTTCCAATGCTGCAGAAGTACTCATTCATTGATGATGCAACTGCTTTGTTGCCCCAAATTGTTTGGCCGTCTACTGTTAGATTAGGCACAATTGTAGTGTTCGACTTTCTGTTAATAACTTGGTTGATGGTCTTCCAGGTTTTCTTGAGGTCACCCTGAAACTGCGTTATTTTTTCAGAAAAATACTCACGTTTAAGTTAAGTATTCATGTTATTTAGCCTGTTACGAATTTGTTTGTAGGATTCCATCAACAATTTTGAGTTGCTTTTTACAGCTCGAGCTTTTAACTTATCTCTCGTTTTAGCAAATTGAAATAATCAGCATTCAGCCAGGGTGTATATCTATCAGACACGCGTCTTCTTAAAGTAGGTGCATGCTTTTCTAGAATAAGCGCAAATAGTTGAGTCCACTTGCGTACTGCATCATCAATGTCTTGAGCATTAGCTACGAGTGCCTCCCAATCAACCTCAGAGAGGTCTAAGAGGAAAGCCTCTTGATTAAAATTCTTTAACTGACGAGATGTAATATATTTGTGCTGGTGTTTAAGGTAGGGGACCAGGCGAGAATCATCAGATTTCTGAAAAAAAATCGAAATTTTGTTTTTCTTCTTGATTTATTTTTCAGTTATCTTAGATTTGCAATATCTAAATGATATGCCAAGAACAGCAGCTAGGAAAGAATAATTTGACATTTTCTTTGGGTGAGTCAGCATTAGCCAGCCATTAATTGCTAAATGTTGATCAAAAACTGATGCAGTGTTATGTGTTTTCTTCTCCTCCCCCTTGATTGCATCCCAAAAACCTGGATACCGTTGAAAAGCTCTCTCTTTGGTCTTTTCGAAAATGCCGCTCTTTTTAGTACTTGATGTAAACATAAGCTGAAATGTGAAGCTTTTTATCCCTGTGCAAATCCTAGTCTCAACTGTTCTGGTTACGAGGCTGAACTTAAGCCATCTGATTGGCTGATTTGCCGAATGGTGAAATCTTATTGGCTGTTGAGAACAGCTGATTTCCGTTGAGCCGCTTGTGACAATATTTCCTCGATCCTGTCTTCACTTATCGCAGCTTGCTCGCAAAAAACGTTCTAAAAGTACGAATTATCTTCGTATTTATAACGAAATTGTTCATCAACATGGGAAAGACCAAGTTTAATCGTTTTAAAGGTGTTAGAAAGAGGAGGAGAAACAAGCCAGTAGTTGTACCAATGACTTTCGAAGAAGCAGCAGCTGAAGCTAGGCCCATCCCAGATGAAGAAAATGAAATAAACAACGGACAAGCCCCTTCCGCCAGCTCGAAGAAGCTTGAATTCTTTGGATTGAAACTCGATGAAATGGTTGAGATGACAAAGCAGACTGAACCAGAGAGTCAAGACAAGTATTTCTTGATGGTAGACAAGGTTTCTCTGAATAAATTGTTGTCTTGTTTATGCTGCCCAAATTGTAAGGTGCCAGGAATCGAATTTGATACCTATGAAGAGAAACACATGGGATTTTGTGCAAAAGGGTATGTTTATTGTGGTTCATGTGAAACAGTGATAAATGAAGGCTACCTTAGTGAGAGAATTGGTGGCTCTCATTCAACAAATAGGCCCTTTGAAGTGAATACCAGATCAGTTTTCGCATTTATGGGCATTGGTTGTGGATACACTGCAATGAGAGACTGGTCAACAATTATGAATTTTCCAAACTGTCCAAATAAGTATGCTTATCAATCAACTAAAGAGAAATTGATATCCGCCAGCAAAGAAACATTTGATGAAGTTGCAACAAAGTCAGTGGAAATAATACGCCAGAAACATGCAGAACTTGGTGAACTGCCAGATAAGAACAATATTCTTGACATTGCTGTTTCTTATGATGGCACATGGCAAAGAAGGGGACATTCATCTCACAATGGTGCAGGCATTGTCATAGATCTTTTGACAGGTTTGCCTATTGACTACGAAGTTGTTTGCAACTTCTGTCACCAATGTTTCAAGGCTCCAGGGCGTGATGACCCAGAGTATACTGAATGGCAAACCAAGCATCAAGCAAAGTGTGCAAAAAATTATGATGGCTCAGCCAATTCCATGGAACAAGAATGTGCAAATCGAATTTGGCAGCGATCAGTTGCAAAACATGGCCTTCGTTACACAACAATGTTGTCAGATGGTGACAGTAAGTCCTTTGAGCATCTGAAACAAAATGAGGTTTATGGCAAAGAAGTTGAGATATTTAAAGAAGAATGTGTCAACCATGTATCAAAACGGATGGGAACTGCTCTGAATAATGTGATACAAGATTGCAAGGCACAGAGGCAGTCAATTTCTGGGAAGGGGAAGTTGACAAAGGAGAAGGTTTTAAAAATCCAAAATTATTATGGGCGGGCGATAAAAGATAATGCCCATGATCCTGCTCTTGCTAAGAAGAGAATATTTGCCATTCTCTTTCATCTGACGTCTACTGACAGGAATCCAAAGCATGTTCATTGCCCACCAGGTGAAAATTCATGGTGTTTTTGGCAGAGGGCCATTGCCAGGCAGGAGAACCCAGGGCCGCATAAAGAACACGAAACCATTGCAGAAGATATTGGTAAGAAGCTTGTGCCTATCTTTCAGCGATTAACTGATGACAGTTTGTTGCGTAGATGCACAAGGAATCGCACACAAAACCCAAATGAATCTTTGCACATTGTTATTTGGAGATTTTGCCCCAAGATAACTTTTGTTGGCAGAAAGACCCTTGAAAGTGCAACCTGCCTGGCATTGTGCCAGTTTGCAAAAGGCGCTACCTTCCAAGAAACTCTTTTTGAGTTTTTGGGAATTGACCCAGGCCATTATCTGAAGCAAGGATCACTGAGAAAGTCAATTAAAAGACTAAAGAAAGCTGACATAGCATCTACCAATGAGGCTAAGCAGAAAAGTAAGAGACTTAAGTATGCCAAGGTTACAAAAGAGAAAGCAAAAAAGACAAAGGAAGGAGATACATATAAAGCTGGGTCATTTGCGTAACTTTGCTGCAGTAAGGACTGAGACATTGACAGTGACATTGAAATAGTAGTTAGTTAGTGGCCAGACAGCATTTTGGCATGTAATATCTTGTTTTGGTCCATTAATGTACTTGTCTTATGCTGTTGTTTGCAGAGTTTATGCAGGAATATGTTTGTTAGTTTTTCAACTGCAATTATCTCAGTTTTGGTTTTGCGCATACTACAACAACTCTTGGAAAGTTAATCTTTGAATTGGCTGGAGAAAAATCATCATCCTATACATCATTTTGTAGCTTAGTTTCTGTAGAGTGCAGAGGTTTATAAAGATTGTTTATTCAAGAAACATGATAGAAGATACTGTAAGTCCAAGGTAACAACATCCGATTAATTACCAACAACTAATTAACAGTGCAAAATTTAAATAAATGGTGTACACTGCATCAAAATAAAATATTCCTCTGCACAGAGCAAGGCTTCAGCTTCAATATGATACCCTGCACACATCAATATCTGTTCAAAGTTAGAATATTAAGGATCCAAAGGAGAACTGACTCTTTTTCTTTTGTTTCCAGGTTTCCATGGAAACCAAAGGCTATTTTTAGAAACTATTTACATATTCGTAATCAGCATATAAAATTTGTGCTAGTAGCATAATTTCATCTCTCTGGGACTTAGAATGTAGAAATTAGTTTTTCGCCTGGTCCCCTACCTTAACACTACCACGCAGCTTTCTAACACAATATACAAGATAATGGTCACTTAGACAGATCTTAAGCACTCTAGCCTTAGTATCATGGGCTACAACTGAGGTTTCGTACAGGATCCATCGTCCTTTGAGTTCTGATTGTATGCCTTGAAGTGTCTGATCATTGATTGGAGGAACGTCCACGTGAGCTACGAGATTTCATTGTCCTTCAGCCAATCGGGTCCTTTCCACAGCAAGGTAAGCCTAGTTTCCATATAATTACAGCGAGTTGCGATAAAAGTGATCAAGTTTGCTTTTGACTGCGATCATATGGAGGCCGGCTAAAAATTTTTTTGCGACTCGTTGCGACTAACTGCGACTCGTTGCGATCAATTGCGATCAATAGAAACCACTTTTCACAACTCTTCACAACGATTACACCCTCCACAACGTCGGAAAACGGCATTTTTTGTCAGATTTCAAGGCGCAATCACGTGCTTAAATGTACATTTCACGAAATAACGACAAAATTTTTGGCAAATCACGCTGCACGACGGAGTCCTCGATCACGAATTCACGAGTTGAAAATATCAAAATCACGAAATCACGCGCCTAAATTAGCCAAATAACGCTTCACGTACAAATATGGGGGGGCCTCAGTATATGGAAACCAGACTGTACTTTATTTCAAGGCTTGACTGCTGATTCTTCTACTAGGTAGATAAGTCAGTCTCGGGGAGGTGGGGGGGGGGGGTATCTCGACCTATTTTCTGACGGGGACGTGCCATTTTGCCCATAATTTGGTACCCATAATTCCGTAAATTCTGGTGCATTTTAGGGTCATAATTCCGTAAATCGAATGAAAATCTGGGCCATAATTCCGGAAATTACAAAAAATATTCTAAAAAGGACACCCATAATTCCGTTAAATGTCCAAAAATTGTGAAAATGCTACCCCTAATTCCGTAACGGTTTCAAAAATGTACCCCTAAAAATGGCACGTCCCCGTACCATGAAAAATACTAAGTTACGAGCAGTCAGTATTTCAATAAATTGTTGCGATTTTGTGTAAAGGACTGTTCAGGCCCAAACTCCGCGATTCCTAGAGTACCAATCAGATTGCGAGATTTGTGGAATTATTATTGTTACGGTATAAATGTGATAGAATTTTCGATTCGATCGAGGAATTGAGAACACTCCAATGGGGTTGACAGCTGTGATTCCATCATAATTCCATTTATGATTGCAAAAAATAGGGCCAGCTTTTTCACTCTTTCATTATGAGTCCCTGTTGCGAGCATTGAACTCATCGCCATAAGCCTAGGTATCTTGGGTACAAGAGCCTCAAAAAATAAATAGATAAAAGAAGGAAGAAAATGTGAAATTTTTCTTTCTTCTTTCATTTATTTGAGGCCCTGGTACCCAGGGTAAAATCTAGAGGAACACACGAAATGCGCGAGCTGTTTGATCATTCGTCACTCGACAATGAAAATTTTCGCTAATGATTAGTTGGGGAAGAAGCGTCGTGGCAGAGGGCAGGATAGCAACGAACTCGCAATGATGCTTTTGGGAGGTGGATCCAATACGATCCATATGGGCAGTTTGCAAACTTTTAGTTTTGTTATCTTTACATAAGACAATAGTTCAAGCAGCAGATACTCTACTTTGACTCGCCCCAGTGGCGTAACGCAGTTTAGGGCACCTTAGTTCAAAGACTAAGGGCCCCCGACCAAAAGGGGCTCCCAGCAATGAATTTCTTCAGTTATATATTTTCGAATCTACATTGGAGTGAAACTTTTAAAGTTGCTGCTTGTTAAAATGGACCTGTCCTCAAAATTTTCCATGGAGTTTTGTCTCCAGGCTCCCTCATTTTCCTGCCTCCTCCACAGATTGGTCCTGGCCTCGATGCTGGCTTGGACACTGCATATGTTGACAGTAGATCATTGCGATTGTTTATCTTGCCTGCGCAGCTTATTTACTCCCAGTTGAAGTTGGACATGGCTCTTTTATGCTTCTATCATATCAGTTACAAATGCTTTTTTGGGGAGGGGCCTCACGTGGAAAAATCCCTAAGGGCTTCGATTGTCTCCGTTACGCCACTGACTCACCCTGTACAAAAACTGCGAAAGGCGCACTTCTATCGCACAACACTCGCAAGGGGCTTCAATCCTATTAAAATAGCTAAAATCATTTGTGTAATATATCATTGCCCCTTCTTTCAACGGAATTGATCAAAGAGAGCTTCATGTAACATACCATAATCCCAGCATGAGCATTTTGGATATCACCACTATTTTCTAAATTACAGCATTTAAACTTTGCTGCATGTTTTGAAGTTGTGACGTCGTCAAATTTCTAAGTTATCAACTATACTAGCTACATACATTTGCTTGCTACAATCTACCAGGTGAGTCAGAAAACACGCCCGGCGTTTGAGAGGCTACTGCTCCCTGAGCATATAAGCAGTGATATTTTGCAATATCTGATGAATAGCTAACATTTTCAATTATTTTTCAAAATTTTTCTGACTAAAATCGGTCACTTCGTTCAGATTCTATAAGTGATTTTCTAAAATGAGCACCTTTGAGAAACCTCAAAAAACATGCTAAAATTACAAGCAAAAGTCCCTAATGTGTTAACCTCACAGCTATGACTTTCAGGAAGCTCTCAACTCTTCTCTTTGACAAGTTGAAAAGTCTTCCCCCAAATGTGAATAACTCATCCAGGGGGATTCCATTCTCTCATGAGGACAAAATGCATGAACACATTAAAGAGTCATTATTGTCAGGAAGGAGAGCGAAGGGAAATTTTGCTTGCTGTTTTTGTTCGTTTGTGCAGGTTTTCTAAAGGGGCTTTCTACAGAAAATCTCCTGTTTCGATTGGAAGGAATGACCGATTAAAACCGGGTAAATTACTGAACCTAATTTGACATATCAGGGATAAAATAAGACAGTTTTCAATTTCATTGCTTTGATATTCAAGGACCAGGATTTTTTCAAACGCCGGGCGTTTTTATTGACTCACCCGGTAGCACCCTAGTAGACCTTTAAAAGCTTAGCATCCAATTCATTGGCTATATAAATTTTACCCATCAGTTTTGAATGGATGGTTAATTTGATTTTTGTCAGAGCTTCAGAGACGGAGAGATCTACTCTAGTACATCCTTGATAAAACTTTAAAACACGGCAATACTGACAAAAACATGATACCAAAAATGCCCTCTCTGAGAGTATGGTAAATTACATAAATTTCCCTTGATAGAATACTGGTTACATGTTTATTCCCAATCTTTGGAGCTTAACTTCTTTGAAGGTGTTCGATATCTTCACTATTGTGTACTTTCAGCATTATTTTTGCTTGGTAACTGGCAACCTTGATACAGCGGCCATTACTCCTGCGTCGATACCCGGTGGTCGATACGCTCAACTAAATTGGTCAACGGTTGAGATTTCGAGAAGACTGTTTGGGGCCTGGGAACGAGGTTTGGTCGCAGTAAAGGAAAATTTTTTTTCATTCCCTGGCTGGCATTGGCATAATGCATGTAGCAGACTCTACTGCGTTAAGGAAACGAGGTTATACGCTTGGCGAATAATGGAAACGTGAGAATATGGGTGCGAAAAATTCAAAGCTTTTAACTTTTAAAGACCTGTTAGTAGTTTTTTTGGTTTGGTCTGCAAAATAGAGGTATTACCGCTTCTTTTATCTCCAGGTGTCACCGTGTCCTATGCAAACTAAATATGGTTCAAGAAGGCAAACTGTTACCCGGTGTAAGATAAACCTGCAAAAGAAATTCCGTTGAATGAAGGGGCAATAAAATTTTACATATTTCATTGTATATTTTACAAAGGTTCGGACCCCATGCTAACAAACATTTTTTTCAACAGGTTTAGCAAGCTGCATCCTCATGATTTCATATGGCTTCACTCCGTTACCTCTATGCAACATTACACTGCGTGTTTTTCACGATACCCTGTCACTATCGTTCTCTTTGGTTCTACATAACGTTGCTTGCTTAGCCATCGATCGTTTGTGTTCAATAAAAAGGACAGGATATAGAATAACCAATGAAAATGTCTGGAAATGGGTTACTTTTACAACGATATACGTTTTTTCAACATGGCTAATCATAGAAATTGACTATTATAATAATGGATTTTGGACATATAATGGTTTAACTTGCAGAATACATGGTGAACGTGAACAAGCTGCAGACATTGTGATCCAAGAAAGTCCTTCTTTAGCAGTATACGTCATCCTACTATGGATATCGACTTGTAATGTGACTATTTGGGCATGTACGTTCAGTTCATTGCTTTACATCAGAAAAGAATCTCGCAGATTTGATCAGCATCTAAGTGGTCAAAATGATAAGATCAACACAAAGAGAATAAAAACAATCGTTGGTTTAACAGCCTTCGTCATTTTTTCCTGGCTTCCGTATGGCCTAACTAATCTTGGACATGAGAGCCTGGGTTATGTAGTCTATACTTATACGAGTTTGTACTTGGCATTGGCCAGCTATGCATCTTTTATCGTGGTACCAGTAACATATTACTTTATGGACCGGAGATTTGCGAGTTACGTTAAAAAGTTTTTGAAGAGGGGTGGCATAGAACCACAACAGGCTGCAGATAATGTTAACAGAAGAACCTTGAACAAGCAAAGGAACCAAGGATCTTCAGGAACGAAGCTTAGGGAACAGGAGCAGAAGCCCCAAGAAGGATGTTCGTTGGAAACTTTATGAAGGAAAAAGATTTCACCTGCCAGACCAAAGTCTTTGTGGGCGAATTTATCAGCGTTACACGTATCTTTTATAAGAAACTGATTATAAGCAGAAAATGAGAAACTCTGGTACTGAAAGGAAGTAACATTAGAAACTATTCATTTTTGAAAGATAGATACCTACCTTTAACTTCAATTCCATTTTTTGTTGTATCATAGTTTTTCTAAGGTACTTGAGTGATGTGTGAACAGGCTTCACAAACCGTGTTTTGAAATTTTCTGAAAGGAACACGTAGTGAACAAGAAGACTGTTACGGAACCTTTAAGAAAATCGTAAGAAACTCTGAGTACTCAAAATCTGATAATTTTGCAAACCATTCAGTACTGGCCCAAACTCTAAGTTTCTTATAAGAAATACGTGTATATTGTAAGAAAGATTGCAGCTGAAATTATTAAATCAAGAATGCACCCTGTATTCATAGCTACTATTTTGATGGGTTGTAAGATTGGACTTCAAAATAAGGTAAAATTTTAGTAGCTGGGGAATTGCAACAGTATCTCAGGCATGGGGGTAGTCGAAAGTAGCCTGAATCTTTGGTTATTATGTTAAGGGCCAGTTTAGAGTTGAACCCCTCCTGCCCAACTACTCACAAGGCACCAGCAATTTGAAATGAAGCAAGACAAACATTATATGTTTTTATAGCTTTTTACACCTTCGGTTCACGTATTCCTCTCAATGGTTAGGTTTTCCAGAACATCGACTTGTATAGACTTTCGAGAGTGCGAAATTTTTGGCCTTAACTTTTGCGAATCAGCCAAAAAAAGGAAACTTTGCAGGAATAGACTTTCGCGATCTAGGTTACTTAATGTCTCAAGCATTTCTCAACTCTTCAGTGGCGTCGTGGCTGGGGGGGGGGGCTGCTGTCGAAAAGTAAACAGATATATAAAATTCGATTGCGACAAATCTAGCCAAGATTTTTCAATCAAACTTGGCAAAGTTGTAGATAAACAATCTGGCTAAAGATATAGCGAAAGAAAACGAACAATTTTTCGAGTAGTTTTGGAGATAAATCCACTTTTCTACAATCAACAAAAAGTTTTGAAAGATAATTTGCAAAGCCAGCCGTTCGATATTGTATCAGCTGTGCCCCAAGGTTCTGTTCTGGGTCCTTTACTATTCAACATTTACGTCAATGATTTGATTTACTTCATCCAAAATACTGAAATTTGCAATTTTGCAGACGACAATACCATTTACTCTTGTGGCACTAATTTGGAAAGAATCATTATAGACCTGGAAGAGGATTTATGTCAAGCGCTAGAATGGTTTGAATCAAACAGGTTGATGGCCAATCCATCTAAATTCCAGATGATGCTCCTTGGTACCAAACGTAATGATAAAATATGCATGGACATAAATGGAGCTACTGTATGCCTATCAGCCAGTGTAAAACTTAAACTGGGCATTACAATCGATGCTGGTCTTAAATTTGACCAACATGTCAAAACCCTGTGCCAAAAAGTGAATAAAAATGTGAAAGCATTTTCGAGGGTAGCTAAACTGCTAGATCTAGACAAGGCAAAATTGCTATACAATTCCTTTCTGCTGTCAAATTTCAACTACTGTCCTCTAATTTGGATTTTCTGTGGAAAGCAATGTAATAAGGAAATAAACCGAGTGCATAAACGTGCACTACGCGCACTGCTTGGTGATCATGAATCCACTTTTGAATGCCTCCTCACCAAGAACAATGAAATAGCAATCCACACGAAAAACTTACAGAAATTAATGACAGAGATATATAAATCATTAAATCATGAAAGTCCATCATTTATGGGAGAATTTTTCGTGCAGAGGGAACTGACGTATGATCTACGAATCAAAAACACGCTGCAAATTCCACCTACCAGAACGGTATCTTTCGGCATAAACTCTCTAGCCTTCCGAAGAAGCATTCTCTGTAATGCCATGCCTGATACAATAAAGAGTGCTGAAAATGTATTCAGATTTAAGAAAGGTATAAAGACCTGGAATGGAAACAAATGTAGCTGTAATATATATAAATAAGTAGATCTATAATGTAATTTTTCCTTTTTCTGTTATGTAAATAGTTGGTATTAATTAGTTTGTACATAATTATTTATGTATATTAACTATGTCCCTGCCAACTGTAAATAAAGAGATTATTATTATTATTATTATTATTATTATTATTATTATTATTATTATTATTATTATTATTATTATTATTATTATTATTATTATTATTATTATTATTATTAAAAACAAGACTGTTTAAAATCACATACGTTTCGATATTCAAATCTTCATCACTGATGAAGATTTGAATATCGAAACGTATGTGATTTTAAACAGTCTTGTTTTTATTAATCTTTTTCTGTTTATTTTGATGGTGGTTCAGTTTTAATTATTATTATTATTATTATTATTATCATCATTATTATTATTATTATTATTATTATTATTATTATTATTATTATCATTATTATTATCATTATATAGTTGACTTGACGGGATGTGCCGCTCAACAGGGTGTCCTTTTACGGTAAAAATTATGCGACAGGGTGTCCTTTTCTGATAAAAATTATGCGACAGGGTATTAGAATTGATAAGAAAATCATGCGACAGGGTTTCATGTGGAAGGATGCCTTTTAGAATTCTCTTGAAACAATGGATTTTGGCAAAATTTTCATGCGACAGGGTATATATTTCGGCAATGTTTTTATACAACAGGGTACAGGGTGTGGAGACATTTGCCACACACCCCCGTCACTTCCCTAGTCAAGTACCCCCCTCCCGGGATTTAGACTTATCAAAAGTTTTAGTTTTCAGTATTAAAGACGAAACTTTGATTTTTTCCATTGTTTCTGTACTAGAAATGCTGTACCTTAGTTTGAAAAGTCTATTTGAACTTGAGATTTTAAAGATTTAACTAGAATTTTCGAAAAGGGTAGACATGTATCTGTAAATTAAAACGATGTTTGCATATATCGTAATTCTAATTTGTATGCTTTTCATCGATTTCACAAACATTAGGCCGGGGACTGGTAATGTAAGCAATACTTGGCATCATAGGCCAACTTTAAGTTATCATAAATCTGGACTCACAACTCCGATTTGAAAATTTTTGCTTTGTTCAATAGTATCGTTTATTCCCCTTTTGATGAAATCATTATAGCTTATATTCGAATTTTCATTTCCGGTATTTCTTCCATGATTTCTAAAGAGCTGGATTGACAGTGCCTTTGTAACTGACATTTTTCTCTGCGAAAAAGTCTACCATTATACCATCTTCAGTCAGAAGACTTCACAGACTTCAGATGCGCAAAAGAATACGCCCCCGACCTGGTTCCAAGGGCCAGCTTCCTGCGTCAGTAGGGCCCAGGGGCCCAGGGCCGACATCGATGACCTGAGATGTCGGGCCTGGGAACGAGGTTGATACGCCCCCAGTACGCTGTGATCCGTGCGCACAATCAACAACGAAGTGTCACACGAGATTTGTGAACTGCTACTGCAAAATTCTTCATTTGTTTTCATTCTCGCGTAGCTTCACGCACATAACATCTTCTCTGAGACACACCATGTCTTTGAGAAAACTTCAGTCCAAAAAAACTTATCCAAAAACTTCATTTCTTTTCAAGAAGAGCTCCCCTTTGGTTTAACCTGCACAATTAGATTTTCCAATGAGTTCGCTTTGCAATGCCAAGGGAATTGGGTATTCCATTTAACTTGAGGCAAGTTGGTAAACAACATTTCATTCCTTGGACACGTCGGAGACAGTTGGGTTCATTCTGTAAAACATTTGCGTTTTGAAGTTTTATTGGAAATAGGTCCAATCCTTCGTTGTTGCTTCTTCTTTGCAATCTAGAAAAGTGACTGAATTTGGTGATTGGTAAGTGAAGCTTTTTTCAATTAACCTTCATTCTCTAAGAAATTTGACCAACCTCATTTGACTAAGCTTGATTAAAGTTAGACAAAATGGATTGGATTATTTACTGCTGTTTGCTTTCATACAGAGTCGAAGCTTCAAAAAACTGTGGACACTCGGCAAACCAAAAGTCATTACTATTGATTATAATGATGAATTCCCCTCGAAACCTTAGTTGAAATTGCAACCTTTGCTTTCAACTTCGCCCCTAAAGCAGTATTGTGGGAAAAACGCTTCAGAGAGTAATTTAATCATTGCACGAATGACTTTGGTGCGTGTGCCAAACAAGTGGCTTTGCAATGCATTTACTTCCACTTTTACAAATTAAAAATAAAAACGGATAAAATCTTGGAAAAAAGAATTTTTCGCTCCTCGTATATTTTTAGTGAACAGTTGGCAAGTCCGATGTTTATGACAATTTTCAATCAGGGTTGCAATGATATTTCTTCATCGCCATTACAATAAATAGTTTTTCTGTCATAGCAAAGTAAAAAGTTTACACAAGGGTGGCGCCAAGGGAGAGAGAGCCAGAGACTGCACTCGCCGTCGGTCGAAGGGATTTGGCTCAAAGTTTCAGGAAATTTGAGTTATTGTCAAAGTAAACTTGACAAAATGGCGCATGAAGACTGCATTTATTAATCCCCATAGGTAAGCTCAGCCCTTCTGTCAGAAGATTTCTGGCACAAGCAATGGTATTCTTGCTGCTTTAGGGTAAACCGGGGTAATTTATTATAATTTCGTCATTTTTGAGACCTAACTGCTTCATTGCATACCTAAATAAGGCTAATTCAGCTTCTTATAAACATTGAGTGTCAAATATAGTTGATATTGAGAAAAAGATTCTCTTATTTCATGTTTTTGCCGATATATTTGCGTATAAATGATATTGTCCAAAAGTATCCCAGACGGGTGTAATTTGGGACAACAATGACTTCCACCTGTAAATGATGCATAATCATACCTTAAGGCAAATTTAAATAAGAATGTTGAATCTGCTACAGTTCACTAGAATTTCATCGAAAATGGCCTTTTTTATAAACTTACAGTAAAGCTGTCATTATCAAATCAATGCTTCAAAATGTCAAAAAAGTACTGAACTTATGGTAAAAATAAATGATTGCAATAGGTGATATAGCTATGTTATTCAATTTTAAGCAATGTCCCAAATTATCCAAGGCTGTCCCAGATTTCTGCTGTCTGTCTCAAATTACCCCGGTTTACCATATTCATAAAAGTAACCTAGCCAAATTTTTAGAAACAACAACATTGTTGCGAAACGCAAACGCGTCACTCATAACTAGAAAGGCTAGTTAGCATTCATACCTACAATTCAAAAATAAACTGCCAGCTGCTCCAAAAATATCTCCGTACTTCCTTGGATCAATCAATTTGGATTAGCTTTGAAGGTGTTGTGGCGCCGTGTTGTAATCCACTGACTTTTGCAGGCGGACGGGGTTCAAATCCCACCAGCACCTCTTGAGCGTCATGACAAGGGGTTGCGGACTCGATTAGCGCTTAACTATTTCTGCAATCCCAGCGCTTGGCGCTGAAAAGCGCAACTTCACCTTCACCAGCTTTGATTAATAGGTAATTGCTCCCAAATATTCCTCGATATTTAAGGTAGAAACCCCCCAATATGACTAATTTCTCACCTGGAAAAGCTATCAAGTTACTTTCAATCACAAATTGACTATTGACCAAAAGTATGGAAATTTGTCATACAAAATGGTAGCTGGTTGCCATAGCAACCAAGAAATACCGCACGCAATGGCAAAAACTGCCAAACTAGGGGAAAAGATACTGCAAGAACCACTTGCAACATTTGAATGATTTTTTCAGCAAATAGTAAGGGATGCCTATTGTGTGATTTAAACCTCTAATATCATCATTTAGACCTCTTATGTACTTTTTGCTGAACTTCTAAGAAAACACTAATTTTCTGCGTTATTTTCAGTTCTTTGAACCTTCATGGAAAGGAAGGATGTCTTAATGGCATCACTTTTAAAGGTTTAAATCATAGGATGAACCTTAAACAAGGCACACAGAAAATTTTGGGTCAATACATCTTGTATTTTCTGAGATATGTTTTCCCCCGTGGCGTCACTACTGCAAAAACACAATTTTGAGAAATTCAAGGTTAAAGTTTGACGTCTTCATAAACAAAAAGTTTTAACAGATACCACTTGAATTTCTGTTCCTTACAGGTCCTTGTTGGTAATTTTGTTAGAATTCTCCTTTGCCATAAGTAACTCCTTCTTTCTCAACATCAATGTCTTCTTTATTCTTCTTTTTCCCACGCAATACCTTGCGGCGATCTTTTGTGTCTTTTTTGTTTTTGGTTCCTGCATGGTAAAGGCGTCTTCTATTAATGGCCGAGCAGGAAAGCATCATATATCGTCCTGGGTTGATACTTAATGCTTGATAAACTTCAATACTGGCTTTCCTTCCAATATTGAAGTGTGCCACAGCATCATAAACACCCAGCTGCAGCTGGTCATATCCCACATAGACTGTTTTAGGGATACGCTCCCAAATCATACCGTTAAAGCACTCATTCTGATTTTGAGTCTTGCCATGCAAACATTTACCTAATAAGTCCGAGCTGCTCAAATCATTGTAAGTTGGTTTTATCTTTGCAACTATGTTCAGTGGCAGCCCTGCTCCTGGTTTGTATGTATCCCTTCCAGATGCTTTGTCTCGCTTGTAACCACACCAGCTCTTAGGCCCATCAGGGCAATGAGTATGCCAGTTGTTTTCTAACGAGGATGCTACATGGAAGAGACTTGCATGAATAGCCTTTCTCATTTCATCTTTGTTCCCAACATTTTGGCGTATAGCAATTCCATAATAGTTTTGTAAACGATCTATCATAGTTGCTGTTAGCTTGCCTTTGCCACCTATTCCTTTGTTTTCTTGTTTCAGTTTTCTTAGCCTGGTTCCAACTCGCTTCTGCACATGTCCTATGCACTCAAACTTCTTTACTCTTATACCATCATATATGTTCTCAACAGCAGGAAAGCTTTTACTGTCTCCATCGCCATAGAAGTCAGTATATCTGAGACCATTCTTTTCCATTGAACGAGAAAATATCCTCTTTGCGCCAACTGCTTCCATGTTTGGTGCTGAGCCACGATAGTCACCAGGACATTTATGAGTTGCCTTCCAGTCCTCGTACTCTTCTGGTGATGATTTCTTTGTATTTTCCTGCAATTTGCAAGCTTTACAAGTGCGGGTAATTGGTTCGGTATCTAAAATTTTTCCGGTATCAATGCTTATAGCTGTAACTACCCCATTGAGTGAAGAGAAGCCTCTACGCTGCCAGGAGCCATCACATGATACTCCTGCATCTACGACTCCATCTTCTGGGACATTGTCCTTGGATCTTATTTCCTTTGCAGCATCTTTCATTGTTTTCTCTGCAACTTTTTGGGTGGCATGTTTCAAGGTTTTAGTGATTTTATCAAAATTGTTTGCAGTCATTGGTTTTGGCATGTTCATTAGAGCACAGAACTTTTGTATTCCACTGTATCCTTGACCACAAGATCTCATAGAATAAACAACACGCTTATTTACTTCAAAGCCATTCTTTCCAGCAGGCTTTGATGTGTAAAACTCTTTAAAAAAGCCACAGTCACAGTTTAAGCAAAGGCATGATGATAAGCCTCTCTTTTTCTTGAAATTCTCACTTAACTTTATTGTAGCAGCTTTGCAAGCTGGACACAGGAGACACTCGTTGATTATTGCATTTAATGATGTCATATCTACTAGTCTGTAACCAGAAATTGGTCTTTTACTCTCTGAGTTTGGGGTTGAGTGAAGTTGTTGCCCAATTTGTTGAATCTTTGAGAATGATACACTTGACATGTACTCAGCAGAATCCTCAAGAGACTGCTTGCTGGAGGATGATATAGGCAGTACGGGCCTACCATCGTCAAGGATGTTTGCAAATGGCCTAGGCAAAGATGGTGGTGATTCTTCCTCATATTCAGCACTTTTCAACGTTTCATCTTCCTGCAGATTGGCTTCATGACTGGATTTATGCCTTCTAAAGGCATCTACGAACTGATTACCAGCGAATTTTCGCCGCTTCACATATTTTGTTCGCTGTTTCACTTTCCCCATATTGATAGTTTTGAATTGAATTCGCGTGTGTATCTGCAAATATTTGAAATGGTCGAGATGGAGTATGATATCTAACAGAACCTCGTTTGTGTCAAGGTTTCCTTTATTGGGATGGGAGGCAGCAAAGAAATGTTGCAGAGAAGATATGAGGGGCAGCATAAGGGGATACTATGTGCTCTTTACCGTTGCTATGTGGTTGCTAGGAGCAAAAAAGCAAACTATTCTTAATAAAACATTGATTTTTGCAAAAGTTATGAAAGAGACTGTAAAAGAAACATTAGCAGCTGATTTTTCAATACTTCGTATACATTTTAAGCAAAAAAAATTTTTTTGCAAAATTTTAAGAAATATTGGGGGGTTTCTACCTTAACCTAACATAGGTACCTCGTTGATCAATGAGATTGCAGGCTTTCAAACTTACAAATGGGACATAGAAATTTCAGCTTTATTCCAAGAATTGGCCTCCCTTTAGTCTGGAGGCTTCAAAAGTGATGAAACGTGCAAGGACGTTGTCGATTGCTGTGGTAAAATGCAAAGAATAATTTGGCCTTTAAATGCAGGTTTTCCATGTCACAGTGAAGGAATCTTCAAGTAGTACATAGAAGAAGTACTCATCTTGACTCAGGTTGGTTTGGTGTTCTTTACAACCTCGATGAAATACGAATATCAGGCGTTTTAGAATTCGTGAGCTGTGATAGCAGTGGTGTAGAGCTTCATTTCATTTCATTTTAGATTATTTATACACGGTGGTCCCATCAATCTAAGACTGCGTTACAGGGGGCCGTGTTAAAAACTTACAAAGTTAATAATACGTTGCTAAGATAACGTAAATATATGAGTTAAAACCTAAAATAACCTAATTACAAGTGCTAATATCTAAAAAGTCAAACTAAAGTACATATGATGAAAATAAAAAGGATTAAAATCAATATTGGTGAATGGAACGAAGTATTACATTCAAACAGTAGGCTGCAAGTGGTGTTTTAGTTTGCATTTAAACAAATTAAGCGAATATGCTTCTTTTATATCAGACAAAAGTTGATTCCAAGTTTTAGCGCCACGATAAGATATCGCTTTTTTTCCTTTGCTACTTGTCATTCTGGGGATGTAAAGATCGTTTGCTGCATTTCGCAAGTTAATATCAATATTTCGGTCAGTATTTTTTGTGAACAAATTAGAACGGTAGCTAGGTGCAAGACCAGTTATTGCTTTATACGTCATCGTAGCTGTTTCACTTTTAATCAAGTCGGTGACAGTAAGCCATTTAAAGTTCTTGATCGTAACTGCAGATGTATCGTAACTGCTATTGGAGACAATCCTTGCAGCCCGATTTTGCAATTTTTGCAACGCCCTCAATCTAGTTTCACCACAGCTTCCCCACACTGAACAACAGTAACGAAAATGTGGCTCGACAATGCCTTTGTCATTTGTATCAAAGTTTCTTTTGGTACGAATTTCTTTGCATGCTTCAAAAAACCAATAGCACGAGATACCTTGCTGCATAAAACTTTCATGTGCTGATTCCAATCAAGGTTACTATCAAATTGAACACCTAAGTATTTCACATTTTTAACGAGATCAATAGCAGAATCTCCAATGGAAAAGGATGGCGTGTCTACTCTCTTATCGGCAATTTTCTTCAAGTTTGGTTGTGATCCTATAACCATCGTCTGAGTCTTTACAACATTTAATGACAGTTTGTTACCCTGTGGCCATTTATTTAGACAATCGAGATCCCTATTTGTAATGGTATCAAGTTCTCCGATATTTTCAGAAGCATAAGAAATGCTTGTATCATCAGCATACATTGCAGATTACATTTATGGAGTGCCAGTGGAAGATCGTTAACCCTATTAGCACTGGGCGATTTTTTGCTTAATTTGTACTGTGGGGGGCGTTTTTCGCCCCCCCTCTTTTTCTCCAAAACTTCAAGAGATATAACAATAAGATTTACTCCTATTGTTCTTTGGACAATGTGCTATTGAAAAATAACAATGACAATTAATTAGTCACGTGCTTCGTTGCTAGGTAACCAAAAAACAAAGGAAAATTCGCAATTTTTTACCTCTTTAACAAGAAAAATTCTATTTAATCTACCTCTCATCCAATTTTCTCCAAATCTGTCTCAAATTGCAGGAAACATGTTGCAAATTTGAAATACATACTTTTGAGATATTTTCAGTTTCTATTTTTAGTGCAATTAGCTTTTAATTAGGTTTTTGTTCCATATTCAGATTTTCTTTGCAGTTAATTCTAAGTCTTGTCCTTTTCTCTAGTAAATATGGACTCAGAAGTAATCAAATAGATAAGTTGAAGCAAAAGAGACAACAATTTTTCATAAATTTCATTTATTCATTAGATAAATGATGTCATAAATGTCAATGACGTCATAGCTATCAAATCTTGCTGATGTCAGCAAATATGAAACTTATATAAATTAAATGAAACCTCTCATCAAATGCAATCAAATGGTGCATGTTTGAGATCAATCGGACAAACGAGACAAAATTTATGGAGGTTTTAAGCATTTTTATGTTGACCACTCTCCAAATATGGCATTGCTGTGGTCATGTGATCATAGTTAGAACAATGAAATGTTAAAAATTTAATTGCCAATTAAATTTGAATAAAAGTCACAAAGTTTGGTGGTTAAATTACCGGCCGTTTTAGTGCAATGTAGAAAAGTGTGGTGGGGGGGGGGTGAAAAACTCCCACCCCCAGTACTAATAGGGTTAATGTAGATTAAAAAAAAGAAGTGGTCCTAAGCAAGATCCCTGTGGAACACCACAATCAATATCTTTCAAATCAGAGCATGTACCATTTACTCTACAGAATTGACGTCTGTTTTCTAGGTAGGATTGGAACCATAAATATTCAAGGCCATCAATACCGTATTTTTTCAGTTTCACGAGAAGAATCAGATGATTGATCGTGTCAAACGCTTTCTAAAGGTCGATGAAGATTGAAGACCATGGCAGTGTAGTTTCCATATCTATGTTGACGTACCAATCATTTGTATTATTGAAGAGGGACATAACTACAGAGTGTAAACTCCTAAAACTGGACTGATGCAAAAAGAGATGCTTATTTTCGTCCAAAAACTCATAAAGCTGATTATAAACCAACTTTTCGAACACTCTTGATAACAAGGGAGAACGGAGATAGGTCTGTAATTTGAGCGATCAGTATGTTCACCATTTTTAAAAATGGGGGCAACTGTTGCAACTTTCCAACAATCTGGGAAGACACCGGTAGCTAAAGAGAGATTAAAAATATCACAAAGAGATTCGGCTAATATTGGAAGTCCTGCTTTCAAGAAAAAGTTAGCAATACCATCAGGACCAGATCCCATTGAGGATTTAAACTTTCCGGAAAGCTTTTCAACCTGACGTGTATCTACTGGTATTAACTGGAACTTTGAGTTTTCTTTATTGACAGAATATTCATTTGTCAAAAGCGGGTTAGGTATGGCCGGTATTTTGTCACTGAGTTTTTTGCCAATGTCACAGAAAAAATCATTCATGGGTTGAGCGATGGTCGCATTGTCAAGTATTGTTTTTCCATCAACATTTAGACTTGAAACATGCGTAGTTTTGGATTTTTTGTTAAGAACCTGGTTAATAACCTTCCAGGAGCCTTTAACATCACCGGCATAAGAAGAAATATTTGTGAAAAACTCAAGCTTTAAGTCCAAATTCATTTTGTTAACTCTATTACGAATCTGCCTGTAGGCTTGCATCAAAATTTGAGATTTGGATTTTACGGCCAGTTTACGTACCCTATCACGCGTGTCTGACATAGTGTGAAATTCCTTAGTCAACCATGGGGAAAATTTTTCAGACACACGCTTGTTTCGAATCGGAGCATGCTTCTCTAGAATAAGTGAAAATAACCGGGACCATTGATCAACAATTGTATTGATGTCGTCTGTATTTGAAACAATGAGCTGGGGGGGTCTCTGGGGGGCTGGCTCAGCCCCCTAGTTATTTCTCCGTGATTTGGGGGGTATAAGCCCCCTAGTTAACTTGTTTGTTATGACAAAAGATGAAATCTTCGATGACTTTGAAACATTTATCTTCATCGATCTATATCAGCATAAATGGACCTCCTGATGATGCCAAAAATGCCACATCAAAGTTGATTCAGAATAGCAAAGTGTAGATGATAAACAAGGAGATGTAAGCAGACATTACTTAGTGATTTCAACAGAGTTCAACAACTTTTCTGCTGAAATATCACTATCTCAAGCTATTTCGACAAAAAAAGTTGCTGAACTCTGTTTATAAATCCTTGATTGATGTCTGTTTGCAGCTTTTAAAGAACAACGTTATACTGTTTTGGGTGAAATGGCTTTTGGCCATAGAGCTACCACTATCTTCCAAGATAATGCAAACTAAACAGCATTCGAAAGAGTTTAGCGAGAGGAACTTGATTCTTGCAAGAGTTGTAAAACGTCGCATACTTTTGGGGAAATTTCTATCTTCCTTGCAAACTGAGATTCCTTCTGATTAGGAATCTGCAAGTTGAGTACGGAAAAAGTCGTTCCCTGTGAAACATTTCTGCTAATTTTTTAAAAGAAAGTATACGGTCAAAGTAAACTAACCACAGTGTACCTTCTCAAAGGTGAAGGTCAAACCAGATAATTTATGTAAAATCTAACCACACGGTGCTGTTTAAAAAGACCTGCATTTTTTAATGATGTTTGATAAGAGGTAGGGGAAAGTTTAAGAAGCAAAAATCTTCCCGAAGTTCTAAAATTCCTGCAAGAATCAAGTCCATTCGCTTGACTCTGTCGAATGATATCTAGTTTGCATCATTTTGGAAAACAATGGTAGCTATATGGTCAAAGATAATTTATCTCTACACAGTTTTTTTTACATTCCAACTAAAAACTTACAATACATATTACTTAATACACTACTTACACAATACTATACCCTACTACTACAACAATACCATTTGGAGCGAAAAACTACGACTACCGCATGGCTACGAATAACAGAAAAACACGAACATAGCACTACACGTTACAAGAAATTACACGTTACTGATAACACGTAACTACCACACGGGGAAAAAGGAAAAACGTTTACTTAAGGGGGACTTGGTGGCTTTATGGCTTATAACTGAGATCTAAATATTTCTAATCAAAACGACCAGTTTCATGAATAGATTGGAGCGTTAAAAGAAGTATATCTTTATTGAGGCTAGCGGGAAAATCTTTATCACCGTACAATAAAATCGGCATTAGAAACTCGTTTGAAGGATTGGTATGTCCAAGTGGTCGTATCAAAGTGGAAACTCCAGCGAGAAGATCTCTACGTGGTATGTCAAAAGAAGGGCAGAGCAACAAAAAGTGCTCCGTATCCTCAATGCCATCGTTGGTAGGGCACATTGGGTTTATAGTATCTCTGAAGTTGTGTTTGAATTTGTGAAAATTCAGTTTACTGAGACCCACCCTAAGTTGGGTAAAATACGATAGTCCTGTTGGATCATGTATTCGAAAGACAGAGTTTGGCAGGGGGCGAATTTTGGACAACAGCTTAGTCTTAAATACAGCAATAGAAGGAGCAAGTCTAATTTCTTCATCAAGCTTATTCCATTCAGATAAGCAGTGAGGATAATAGGAGGATTGAAATCTTTCTTTCCTTGTCCTTATTCGCCCGATGGCATCCTGCTTGCGAAGAGAGTATCGTGACTGCCGCTGTGGTGGTATTGGATCTGTAGTATATTTAGGGGCCAGATTATTTATGAACTTAATTTTATGAACTTTTATAAATATATAAAATAAGACGTCTGCTCCACCTACGGAGCTTGGCGATTCCCAGCAAAGCTCTGCATACAGCTTCTCTCTTGACCTACCCTTCCATGTTCCTGTTACAGCTCGAGCAGCAGAATGCTGAACAGACTCTAATTTCTCCATAAAATTTGGCAAGGTTATGCTTCCACTAAATTCACACACTTTAGCAGGGATATGGTAAATAACGTCCCCATAGTCCAGATGGGGTCGAACATAAAGCTTATATAATTCATTCAACGTATGTCTGGGGAGATATTTAGAGAGATATTCCAGCAGACCAATATTTTTGCGTGACTTACCGATAGCTGCTTTAATATGAGCAGAAAAGGATAAGTTTGAATCAAGAAAAAACCCAAATGTTTATGCTCATCTACTTTCTTCACGGGTGTATCGTTAAAAAGTACCACTGGGTGGTCAATTTTATTTCTTTTCCTCGTAAAAATTATTGCAACAGCTTGCTTCTGTGGATCAGGATTAAACGACATTCGCCATTGATGGGCCCATTGCTTTATCAACTCCAAGTCATCGTTCATATCATTGGCAGCTGTATTAGGGTTCTGGACGACCGTAAATAACGAAGTATCATCAGCGAAGAGTTTAACATTACACTTCAAGTTTTCAGTTAGATCATTTATGTATACAAGAAAAAACAACGGTCCTAAAATAGAACTCTGTGGTACTCCAGCTGAGATATCTCCCCGATTAGAAGATTTCCCGTTGAGAGCAGTTCGCTGTTTACGATCCTTTAGAAAACTTCGAATAAGAGAAAGGAGTTGTCCTGGAACACCACATCGTTCAAGTTTATATAGAAGACCAGCATGCCATACTCTGTCAAAGGCTTTGGAAATATCAAGATAAACAGAACGAACATCAAGCGGAGGATTACAGTCGAATGCCTTGAAGATAGTGTGTGTTATCGAGATTAGTTGATTAATTGTCGAGTCGCCTGGACGAAAACCTGATTGATTTGGATTAAGTAGCTCACATGAGACAAGGTGTGAATATAGAGAATAGAGAATCATATATCAACTTTCAAGAATTTTTCCAAAAATAGGAAGAAGAAAAATTGGACGGTAGTTTTCTTTCAAATTTTTCTCATTCTTTTTATGCACTGGTATAACATTGGCACATTTCCAAATTTAGGGGGAAAAGACCACACCTCAGACAATTTGTAAATATCATCTTTAGCGGAACAATTAGTGCAGCATCACTCAATTCTATCATTCTCACATATATTTCGTCGCAGCCATGGGTTTTATTAGAATTAAGTGATCTGATGATTTTAAGTATCTTTTCATCAGAAATAACTATCGTTTAGCAAAGAAGCAGCAACTGGAATA
Organism: Aurelia sp. 4 Dawson et al 2005; assembly: GCA_964019985.1. Classification (NCBI taxonomy): domain Eukaryota; kingdom Metazoa; phylum Cnidaria; class Scyphozoa; order Semaeostomeae; family Ulmaridae; genus Aurelia; species Aurelia sp. 4 Dawson et al 2005. The sequence goes on along the minus strand of OZ026494.1, from coordinate 9,012,269 downwards.
TTTTGCGGGATTTCACTACCGGTGTAAATCGTCGTACACTGGAGTATGAAATAGTCATTGAATAATAGTGCCTTTTCAGTGAAATCAGTTACAAAGGGCCCATTCTCCAACAGTGGTGGTATCATAGGTATCTTAGCCTTGTTTAGAACGGTGTTGATTAGAGACCAATAGGTTCTGTTGGAGGTCCCAGGATTTGCTAAGGTGTTTCCTGCCTTCAGAAAATAATTTCTCTTAGCATCCTCCATCAGCCTCGAACCTTCAGTTATCATTTTTTGTATACCTTCAAGCTTGTCGTCTGGCCGACCTCTCCTCACAAAGCTTCTGTAAGCATGATTCTTTTTCCTTAAAAAATTCTTAACAGTATGAGTTACCCAAGGAGCTTGGCGAGGCCTAATCGTTTTAACCTTGTTCGGTAGCAATCTAAAGTCTTTTAACGAGTCATACCTCCGTATCCCTGCATTCTTCATCGGCTTCACCTCTCAGCAACTCTCTACCTGAGCCCCCTAGTTATTACTCTAGCTCTACACTACTGTGTGATAGTGTAGAATGGGCCTAAGCTCAGCTCTTGGCTTCCGGCATCAAGGCAAGGTTCATCAATTTCTGGCCGAATGTTCGATTTCTTTGGTCTTGAGTCGTAGTCGTAGGGAGTATCAGCCCATCAAACGAAACTATGACGATTTTTATAAGCCTTGTTGGGCACAAGTTCGGTCTTTCAATGCTAACATTTCTGCTCTTAAAGTACCAGTACCAACTAAAGGGGTACTTATGTTCAAGTCAACTATGAAGGAATTTTGGGAAGACTTAGCCCAGAGGGAAACTACATATGTTTTGGCCACGGGGACGTGCCATCAGGAAGGATGTCGATTTTCACGAGTTTGGTATAAGGAATGGTATCAATTTTAATGAATTTGGTAATCCCACTTAGTTCACCCTGAAACAATTGAGAAATAACAGAAGCAACGGCCTATGGGGCTTTTACCAAAATGTCATCTCGAGGCCTCTGGTTTCAGCTTTTGCACAAATTTGAATTTCAAATGCTTGTAACTCCATGAATTTTTAGCAGATTTGCACGATTCTTGTATCAAAAATTAATGTAAAATCTCAGGAAACGAGTGACTTTACCAAGGGTGCATTCAGCGTATCGTTAGTTTTTAGTATTTAATCAAACGTCGAAAAATTTTTTTGAGACACCCTGTATATAGTACTATACAAGGAAAAGGTGACAGACCAGTTGTCTTGTTTGCAATGATTTCACACGGGGCGAACAGATTTTTTGCAACAATTTTTCTTCTCCATTGGCCATGTATTATAATATGATAAATTTTGCGCTGTCCCGAAGTTTCAGTTTGAGTGTCACTTATCCATGAGTATGAGTTGATCCTACATCAAATTCTACATAGTTTCAATATAAAATTGAATGCATAAAAATTTGCCATAAGAGAGGATTATACGAAATAAAGTTTTTTGTGATCATTTTACTGCTCATTATTGGTCGCAAATTTTTATAGCAATCGTCCAGAAAATCGTTTCGGTTTCATTTGGATCCCTTCTTACTCCTAAACAAAGAGCCATTTTTCCTCCCAGTTTACACTGCTCCGTTTTCAGATAAAAACAAATATCTTTCAATAGGTGTTAAGACTTGTTCCCAAAATGTATCTGATTGTCCCCTTCTTCTAAACAAGACTAGCACGGCTTGTTGTTAGTGTGTTCAAATTTTTCCGTTTACGTTTTTTAGTTTCGTTCTCATTCAGCTCCGCGGAGCTCCGATTATGTCAGCATATTCAATTAACACAGTTTTTAAGATGGATGAATGGGAACGCAAGGCCAAAAACGGAGCTAAACATATATGTTTTCAAGTACAAACTGATTAGTGTGAACTGGAAACTAATACAGTTTACCATATAGGACGCTTTAAAAATTGTGCTTCTCTTCGCAGATGTTATACACCAGCGGTCAAGCGGTAAAGTAAGTTGGAGTCTCAAATCATGATTTTTTGGTGCAGCTTTGTTTTGATGTCAATCCAATTTTGCCTTGGATCTAGTTATTCAATATCTTCTATCAGCTATGAACTCGATCAAGCAGCCCTTGAGATCATGCGCCAATATGATATTGCGGAGGATGTACGGAGGAGCAATCTTCGAAGGACCCTTCAGCATGGCTTTCGCCAAGGTATGAAAATGCTTTAGCATCTGCGTTTGAGCATTTGTATCTGTACTTGTGTTTGTGCTTGTAATTGTATTTGAACTTCTATTTGGTTCTTCTAAGGAGGGCTGTCCTTCGGCATAAGCCGTTTTTCAAGGGGTCCTCCAATAAAGATTCAATAACAATATACAATTGAATATAAAACATCATTAAACAATGAAAAACTGATTTATTAAATCAATTTAGAAAGGATGCCGTTTCAGCAGGAAGGCTTAGCTCCTCGAAAAGAAAATCATTTTTGTCCATTGCTGAATTTTTCTTTGGCAACCTCAAATCAGTCTCTGTTACGGAGAATGCGGGAGGAGCATGCTGAGTGTTTATGGGGACTAGGTTACAAAGGTATTCTGGAGCCAAATCATTGTGCGATTTGAGGATGAAGAATGATGATGATGATGATGATGATGATGCTGCTGCTGATGACGATGATGATGATGGTGATGATGATGGTGATGATGGTGATGATGATAATGGTGATGAGGGTGGTGGTGGTGGTGGTGGTGTTGGTGGTGGGTGGTATTGATGATGATGGTGATGATGATGGTGATGATGGTGATGATGATAATGGTGATGATGATGTTATGATTATGATGGTGGTGATGATGGTGATGAAGATGGTGATTATGAGTAAGGATAGGCAAAGTAAGAGAATGTGCTAGTAGGTACAATGGAAGTGGCATTAAGTTTGTTAGCGGTCTGTGGTTCTGTTTGGTCCGTTGGGCGAGAGAGTGTTAACCAAGCCAGTGAAGTATGTTTCTTTGGCTCGTCTCACACTCTCTCTGGTGTCATGTACCTGGAGTAGTGGCAGTAGCTGTAAGTCTTGTACGGAGTGTCCGGGCTTACAGAAATGCTCTGCAACCCCGGATGTGTCAGTGCGTTTATTTATAATGTCTCGTCGGTGCTCGTTGAATCTGTCTCTTATGCGTCGTCCCGTTTGTCCTATGTATTGGCAGTCAATCCCTTCGCTTTGTAGACACTGTTTGCATTGCAGTAGGTATATGACGTTATATACGTCATATCCTTACTAACTTTAGGCATAAAAGGACTTTCAGATAATACGAAAGTTGAATTTGGCGCCACGAAGGATCATGGTTAGCAGTGGGTCTTTAACTATGTCCATTCCTTTTTAAGGCTACTGTAACCCTTCAGACAAAAAATTCTCGATTTTTCGTTTTCGACATAATCTGATGGTATAAGCATTTTAGTACCATTCAAACCAGCTCACTTCCAGAAATAGCCACATTATTTGGAAATTTGAGCATTTTAAAAGAAGCAGTCCTGTTTCTTGAAAATTGCGGGAAAAGACATTAGGGGATTAAAGAAACCTTACTTGACCTTGCAGCTGCATCCATAACATCCCGTGCTGCTATTTGATGGTATAACTCTTTCAAAGACCGCGCATAAGCTTTATTGCTTGACCTTTGCGGGTTTTGTGTAAACTTTCATGCATAATCGTTTCTCCCGCCTTTTTTTGCTTCATTTTGATAAAGCCTGATTTCTCGAAACAGGATTCTGGGGTACTTGTGGGTACTAAAAAATCTTTGTGTACCCAACGGGCCAACCAAATCGCTTGGAACTTGGCCAACAGGGTCACAAGGCATGTAACTACGAAACGGTGTCAGCGATTTTCAATAGATCCACTGGTCTGATCTTTACAAAGGCTTGCAACTTAAAAAAGACATTTCAGACATTGACAAAAAATGAAAGTAGCATTATTTATAGACAGTTCATTTCATCAAAATTTCATGACACGGTTTTGCAGCTCAGGACTTTTAGTCATTGGTAAATAAATGGTTATGGTCCTACAGCGCTCGCTGGGGTACGCAAAGATTTTTTCGCAAGAGTGGTCCATTTTGTCTAAGATCTGAAATAAATCATTTGTGCTTTTATTAAATCAATTGCATATATTTTTATGATATTCTGCATTAAATTCTGCATCGAATGATATATAATCTTGCTTGGTATATCTTGACGAACGGCCGTGGCGAACAGAGTTTCTTAATCACTGCCTGAAGGGTTACAGTAACCTTAAGGGTCTTTTCTATCCAGCATTCTTTGCACGTGCAGTCTCTATGTCTGCCTTTGTTGTCGAAAGTTTTATAGCCTGCGTGGCGACACAACTGATTCCTTGAAGATGAGTTAGGTTACTCCTCCGAAACCTCTCTGAGGAGAAACATCTCTGAAAAGAATAGAAACCAGTTAAGTCTGCACCCATGCTAAATATTCAGGGCCCATGAGGATGGCAATAACAATGGCCAACCAAGAGATGGCACTTGCACGACATGCAGGATGAAACAGACCCTTTAAAGGAGCTGGGTCACGTAACCGTAAACAAACCTGTAACCTCTATAATATAAGTTGTTGTCCACGCGTCGCCATTGTGTCCTACACAGATTCTGGCGGATGGGGTGAATCCATCAAAAAAGTTACTTCCAAAAATCCACTAATATCTCTTCAATCGTACAACATATGAGTATCTTGTTTGTTTCTCTACAAAGCTCAAGAGTCCATTTTCAAAGTAGCAATGTCATTTTGAGAAACATAGCTGAAGATCTCTGTGATACAGCCTATCAAAAATACTGCAAAATCGTCATTTCGAAAGAAGTTTGTTTACATTACGTGACCCTGCCCCTTTAAGCTGGATTCACACTTGGTGCTAAAGTGTCGCATGCAAAATATCTCCATTGTCTATATAATGGCAAAAAGTCGACGCCTTGTGATTGAAATACCTTGAAGTTAGCCAGTCACATCAGTTGATCATGCAGTGCACTTCATTTACAAGTAAAGGACATCCAGCGTTGAGGTTCGCCACGGCCCCTTGAAAAGCAGTTCTTATGGACTGACGGGGCTACCGTGCCTAAATAAAAAACAATGAATGAAAGGTGTCAGCTTTCCACCGGCAGGAATGTTCCGTCCGAGCAGAAGGAAAATTCACATGCAAAAGTCTTTTGATTGTCTAGAACAACAGGAAAAACTAAACCAAAATTTGAAACTGTGATATACTCAAAAAATTAGAAACAAAGAATGAATCACTTTCATTATTGCGTGCATCAAGGCGTCGATTTTGATTGGTTGACAAATAGGCATTGCATTTACAGGGTGTCCCAAAAATTGGTGCACCGCTGTGTGGCTGCTTTGCAGGAGCTGCAGGGACCTAGTAAGCATCTCCAACTTTGGGGGGGGGCACGGCGCTTCGAGGACAATTTTTCCTCTAGAAAAAAGGCGAATTTTCTAAGAAGGCTAATTCTTTGTTTATTGCAAAGCCTTGGGGCACGTGCCCCCAGTTCCCCCGGTTCCTTCCTCTATGAGCTCTTTTTGATTATCTCGGTCTTTGTGAACATGGATAGAACTGGCTTCAGTTTGGAATTTGAGACTTTGCTTGAGCTTATCTGACAAGTAGTTGCTGATTTATGGCAAAGGAACAGCAAAATATACATTTGCTTTGAAAGTAACACTTCTGTTGTTCTCCAGCGGTGCCGAAAAATCAAGCAATGATTGAAAGAAAGGGTTCCATCATCATATTCAAATTTTGTCAAAACTGGTTAAATTGTTGCCCAAGGAGGCACTACAAAATTGGGTAATATGGAGGTGCTCGCTCCAAGAATTACTGTTATGATCCAAATCTAGATTTTAGGCAAGATTTTGAGACCCAATCTCAAAACATAGGTGGTTCCAGACCAGTGTTTGCGCTACAAGACGAAAGGAAAATTGCTAATTATCCCAAACCAAGGAATTTCCAGAATTTTTAGCAAATATTAGAACCAAGCCTAAAACTTTTCTTCAAAAAGTACATCCTACTCATAGAATTTTTGTGCCAAAAACCACCAAAAACTGGTTCGCGTCCCCGCATGATCGGATAGTGAAGTATCCCCCCCCCCGTGTTGTAGTAGGACTACAAGTACGTCACGAACAGCCTCTCTTTCACGTCAATTCTAATGTATGGACTTTCTATTTCTCCTTCATTCTATTGTATTGTATGTAATCACTTCCTGTAATGAATCTGTATTTAAGTTGTAGTCAAATGTAAATTCTTTAGTCAGTCTCATGATCATCGTCACAGAACAACGTCTGTTTCTGGCTCCGTGTCTGTGCACGTAAAATCGCAATATTTTGTAACTTTGGTCCCGGTTACAGTGTGCTGAAAGTGTTTTCTTAGAAGTAAACAAATTACACCATTGTACCAAGTTTCGTTCTCATATCTGCGATATTGGCGACTTTACAGAGGTGGAGGGGGCACTTTGTGCCCCCGGTACTACAAGGGTCCAAATAGTCCGGTATTAATAGGGTTAACCATTACAAAGATGTAAAAAGATTTAGATGGAACGCGAGGACTCTATCCTTTAAGATTTACTTAATTTGGACATAGTTGACGAACAATGAAATTGCTGTTGTTGTAGCCATTTGCCATGCCTCTGCCATAAATCAGTAACCAAGTGCTGATGAAGCCTCAAGCATGACCTATGTAGCTGTATAAGGGATAGAGACAGTGCAAAGTTTATGGCCAGTGCAAAGCGGAACAGGGCAATTACCAGTAGCGTCGCCACGGGGTGGACTGGGATAGACATGTCCACCACTGTTTCCCAGAGCTCGATTTTCTATCTTCTCGAAATCCGCTGAAAAACTATGGGGGGGGGGGTGATTTTCATTCACTCACAACATTCATTCATCCATTTCATTCATTTACTCGAAGTTTTCAAGATCATTACCACATTTCCGGTAACGGTAGCATCTTGCAAAAGAGCACACAGTAACGAATAAGGAATACAAACCTGCGTGCTTTAATGTCAGACCAACACTTGGAACATTGAACTGGACAGCCTATTAGAACTATTAAAAACCAGTGGAAACAGGAAAATTGCTTTGTAAATTAAAGTGAATTACTTCTATACTGAGAAGTAGGTGAAAATTGCGACAAGTCAGTGATTACTTCAGTGAATGATAAAATGATGCTGATACCAATCTGTCTTATTTAGGCCTGTTTAAGCAGATATAATGGCGTTGTACTTCACAATTCGATTTTTGTTCCTGCAAATTGTCCACCGTTACGAAAAATGCAGCTTGACAAAGCTGCTTTCCAACATGTTCTAAATAGTTCAGAATTGCTAAAAAGGGCGTTTCCCACGTTCTCCGAGAGTCTGAAGGGCGTGGTCACCGAAATTTTCTGTTTGAGCTTTACAGAAGTAGATCAACGCTTTCCATAAAGCAAATATGCACGGAGCAGTAAGATTTTATAAGATCAAGATGAAGTTTGAAATGTAAGATTTTCCATTTTGAGGACAAAGTTGTAAATCATGCAAAAAACGCTACAAAGAATTTGCATGTTGATGTGAAATTTCCTGGTCAGTTGTTTGCAAAAACCAGTCATTAGTCATATCTCTGCATCTTCAAAGTCAAGTTTTTCGATTGATAAGAGTTGATTTTGTTATGGTCTTTGGATAACAGCATCTGTTGTTCATGAATACGGGGGAGCTACATTCCTTAAGAAAAAGGCAAAAAGGCACTTGGATTTTTTGAATAATCTCATATGGAACAAGAAGATTCTATTGCAAGAATCTTCTTCTCCACCGGCCATGTCATTTGATGAATTTTGTACTGTTCCTAAAACTCGATGAAAATTAAAGCTCAGCTTCTCCGAAACTGCCACAGAAAATGAAGCTCAATTTTTTGGGTATTCTGCATACAGTAACTGATGATTTTATCTGTTCCTTACAGATCTGGTGTTTCGTCGAGTGCTTGGCCTGCAGAAGCTAAATATGAATCATCCTTCAGATATCGTAAAATTGGCATTGGACATCGGAGCTGGGAAGCAAGAGCATTTGCTGGCTATTGCAAATCATTATCAGTCAAAACATAATCTCAATTCCACAGTTGATTTCTACAGGTTCGACGCAAACGCAAAAAAATTTGTCAAGTTTCATATTTTCTCTGAATTAGGACCTTTCAAGCTTGAATTTTTAACAGTTACTTCTAAAGATGGCTCGAAAATCAACTTATTGGCAATAGGAGGAAATTCTAAAATAAGTGACAAAGCCTCAGACTCTAGTCGTGTCATCATCTATGAAATCAAAGGTCTTGGAAAAAACGTCACCTTTTCAAAATTTCAGTCATTCAGTGCTGCTGGGGGTGTTGATGCTATGAAATCATTTGAGAGGCATAATCTAACATACCTCCTTTTGGGAATGAGATTACAATCAAGTATGATAAAGACGCGCCCTGCACAGGTTCTTGTTGTAGTGTACAATTCAAAGGACAAAGAGTTTGAATATCACTCTGTAATCCCTGCTGATTTCATCAGTGACATTGAAATATTTGCTGTAAAAGATATGCTATTGATGTCTGTTGCTTATTACGCAGATATATCGGGAAATATGAATTTGAATTCTCCACTTTATAAATTTAACGATAATCTCAAGCAATTTGAAATTTACCAAACAATAAGAACGAGTGGCGCACGTGACATTGAACCTGTTCACGTACTTGGTAAATCTTTCCTTGTTGTTGCCAATGAAGCCAGTGGCTATGCAAATGCTAAGGTATTTGGGGTACCTTCCACCCTATTGGAATTCATTGGTACTAAGTTTCAGGTAATTCAAACCATTGAGACATATGGTGCAGTGAGATGGAAGGGCATCAAGTTGCCTAGCTGTCAAGACAGTGCTGTGATTATCTATGGAGATCAACGAGACACAATAGACCAAGTTGGTTTTTTTGTTTACAGTGAAGGTAAGAGAAGATTCCAGAAGCTTTCTCTTTCGTTATATCATGGAATAAAGCCGAATTTCAGGCCACGGCCAAATACCCTGGTCCCTTTCTCTATCTCCGAAGATCTTTACGTTGCTATTGGAGCAGATGATAGCACAAAAGGATACACCATTTATCAACTAGAGTATGACAAAACTACAAATGCAAATCCATGGGGAAAAGACGCGGAGCAAATTTCAGCTGAAATCCTTTACTTGAAGGAGAATCTCACTTTGATCGAGAAAGCAGTTGAAATTCTAGAAAGAGATGTGAAAAATATCGTTTATAAGGATACAAAACAAAATGTAACTGGCACAAAAACTTTCAAAGAACCTCTAGGTGTTGATCAGCTGAATGTGAATGATGGGGATGTCTCCAAAGGCAGCATTTTATTTGATAATGGCACGGCAAAAAATCGTGCTGATCCCACTAAATTCAAGTTTGTTAATCTAACATCCATGGAATATAACGAATCTAGATTAGAAGCAATGTATAGCAGATTGAACAATAGTTTCCTTGATGCTGTGATGATAGATAGGCCAACCAATGTTACAAATCATCTTTACTTTTCCAATATTAAATTGCGTTCTAATTCCATTGCTTTTGAGAACGTTGCTGCCGAAGAATGTAAAATTAACAACGTAAACGTTTGCTACTTAGCAAATGATACTGTTCTTAACAACAACAGTGATGTTATAAGAGGGAATAATTTGTTCACCAACGAACAGAGCTTGAAGCAAAACCTAAATGTAAATGGAAAGATAAATGACATTAAAGTTTCAAAGGAACTTGTGTTGCAAGGGAAAAACCAGTCTATACACGCAAAGAAAGTCTTTGAAGATGGAGTTGTCTTTAGGTCTATGAATTTGTCTGGTAATATCAACAGCATTGATATAACAAATGATGTGTTACACTTGAACAGGAATGAAACTGTATCAGGGGAGAAAGCATTTAGAGATGTGCTAGCAACTGAAAACATAGAGATCAAAGGGCTTTTTGATGGTGTTAACGTCAGCCAACTGGATACGGATACACTTCGGCTGACTGGACAACAGCATGTGTCGGGAACTAAGATTTTCAACGGTAAGGAAAATTTGGAGAGCAAAGAAGGCTTGATTGTTAAGAACCTTACGAACGGCCTAGATTTAGACAAGTGGGCTGCAACATTGGTAAAAACCGATGATAATTCCTCAGCTGCAAATGGCAATTTGATATTCGAGGACAAGTTCCAAGTTAACGGGAGTATCTCAGTCTCTGGAAAGATGAACGCTATAAACTTTCCTCAAGAAGCGGTGCAGGTTAGTGGAAAACAAAACATTACAGGATCTAAAATATTTAATGGTAAGATAACTGCTTCTGGTGATTTAACTGCAAAGAGACTTGTTGATGGTGTGGACTTGAAAGATGTTCTCACTTTAACGGGCAATGAGGCCATAACTGGTAGAAAATTATTCAGAAGTGATCTGAATTTAAGCAAGAATATTGAAATTGCTCCTTTGAGGCTCGTGAACTCTGTTGATATTTCCCAACTTGATGAGGATGCTATGAAGATTAATGAGAGTGAAAATGTCACAGGAACTTTTCATTTCATTAGCGTTGAGTCTGAGCGTGATTTTGCAGTGCAGGATGTCTTGGATGGATTACCAATGGAATACTATAGGAAACTATACAATGATGCAGTGTTGTTCGATCAGTCTCAAAATATCACGGGAATTGTTCGGTTTATGGGTAGATTGAAAGTAAATAAAAATTTGTCATTTGCAGGACTTGTCAATGGGCATAAAGTGACAGCATTTCTGCACAGATTTGGTGACCAAAGAGTTGAAAATGCATTTAGTTTTAGAAATGTCAATATACGAAGCAATATTTCAGCGAACGAGCTAGTAGATAACGTTGATGTAGACAAGCTGGGAGAGGATATCATTAGAACGGACAAAGATCAGAGTGTGCAAGGAAAGAAGACTTTTGGTGACAGTGTCAAGCTGGATGGTAATCTTACGATGTGTTGCTCAATAAATAAGGCCATGCTTTCAAGTCTACTAACTAAAGTACTGAAACAGACAGTAACTGGTACGAAAAACTTCCAAGAAGTCAAAGTGACAGGGACTTTGGATGTTATCCATGAGAATATTTCAGTAGAAACAACAGTGGATGGAATCGACTTGTCAAACTTTACTGGAAGAGTTATACATGTAACAGGGCGATTGCAAATAGACAAAGAAATGAAGTTCAATAACATTATCGTGAAGTCCCCTGGGACATTGCAAGCTGGTCTAATCAATGGCGTAAATATCAAGGAATTAGCTGACGATATTGTTGACCTCAGTAATAATCAGAAAGTGTCATCAGAAAAGAGCTTTACTCGGTTAGCAGCTAATGGCAATCTTGTCGCTGGTTCAACAGTTGATGGAATAGATGTTTCTGATCTTGATATGGAAATAACCAAGGTTGGAGAAAACACTGTGATATCAGGTAAGAAAGAATTTCGTGGTGTGCATGCACAAGATGTTGAGGTCGAAGGACTGATACATGATGTCAATCTAGCGAAATTAGCAGGAGAAAGTGTCATGAAGTCAGACAGCATGAAAATTTATGGTCCAAAGAAGATATCTGGAAATGTACTGATTGGAAATGACGCAATGATTGGCAGGCTAAATGACCTAGATATCAATAAAGATTTGGTCTTTAAAAGCAAGCTTCAGAATATCACTGGGAAGAAGTCATTCACCCAAGAGTTACTTGTACGTGGAAATATCGAAGTCGATGGTAATCTCAACAAAATTAATGTCTCTAAGTTGAATAAAGATGCTGTGAAGAAAAGCGTTCAGCAAGAAATTGGTGGAAAGAAATCTTTTGAAAAGGATTTGAAAAGTAATAATGATGTTGTCGTCCAAAAATTTGTTGATGGAGTTGATTTGTCGGAGTTGAATGCAAAGTCTGCTAAAATCAAAGGGTGAGTTGTTTGTTTTATAGCATATGAAGTTTGCTCTTTAAAAATGTTGAAGGAATTGGTTTTAACGGCACCAAGAAGCTCCTTGCTTAAAGCGTCTTCTTTTCCAAAGAAGCTCACAGGTTCTAACCTTTTCCTGAAAATCCCCAAATCCAGCATGTTTAAAACGACTAGGGCGCAAAACATAAATGCCAATGATTGTGAGCAAGAGAGAGGCTCTTAGCGCAAAAATTTTCGCAGGGTGTGCCACTTACATTCAAAAGAGTACTCTTGGTAAGATCAAGGTTTTGCATGAAATGTTACCTTTCATTGGATCAATTTTTGCAAAACCTATGGTATTGCATGGCTAGGCTTTTGTAATGCAGAGAGATGAGACACTGGCTAGACTATATTTCTACTAAGTATAATTTTCGCTACCGTGTGAGTCAGAAAAAAAACGCCCGGCGTTTGAAAGGCTGCTGCTCACTGAATATATATAAGCAATGATATTTTGAAATGTTTGATTAGGTAGCTACCATGTTCAATTATTTTTAGAAATTTTCCTGGCTAAAATCGGTCACTCCTTTCAGATTCTGTAAGCGATTTTCAAAATGAGTCCCTTTGAGAAACCTTAAAAAACGTGCCAAACTTACAAGCAAAAGTCCCTAATGTGTTTACCTCACAGCGATGACTTTCAGCACGTTTTAGCACGTGCTTTCGTTTTGGCCGGTTGAAAAGTCTTCCCCCTAATGTGGATAACTTATTCAGGGGTATTCCATTCTCCCATGGGGACAAAATGCATGAGCACACCCAAGAGTCATTATCGCTAGGAAGGAGAACAAAGGGAAATTTTGCTCGTTGTTGTTGCTCGTTTTTGCAGGTTTTCGAAAGAACTTCTGCAGAAAATCTCCTATTTTGACTGGAAGGAATGACCGATTAAAGCCGGGTAAATTAATGGACCTAATTTGACATATCGGGGATAAAACAAGACAGTTTTCAAAATCATTGCTGTCATATTCAGGTAGTAGGACTTTTTCAAATGGCGGGTGTTTTTTTTTACTCACCTGGTAGACTAGATCGGACAAAGTCTATACGCTTTGGCTTGACTGAAACATCGAAAAAGTGGGACGGCAAATCCGAATATACCCAAGGGAACCCTTCTCCTGTGTTTCGAAAACGACTTTGAATGTGCGTATCATTGAAATCTTTAAGGGCGTGTTTGATTGGTAATTCCAAACCTACAAAATTCTGAAAACGGTAGACTTCACAGAGACCGAAACACAGTGCCCAATCAAACACAAAATTCTTCAAAACAGCAGGTTTCAGATTCATCCTGGCGAAAATGAGGTTTCCAATTGAAAAAAACAAGGAAGGGTCCACCGGTGCTTGGCAACAAAGACTGAATTGATTCAATTACTATAGTAGCACAACCAAATTCGCCTCGCTTTCAGAGTTTCGCAATTGAAAGCGAGAATCTCTCCAATGTCTGCTAAACCTTCCACCTGTTGGAGCAGAAGGTTCGGCAGGTCTTCCAAACCTGCCGAACCTGCCCTTTTCGGGATTTGGCAGCAAAACAAACGCAAATTCCGAGTCTTCCAAGTCTACCGTTTTCAGAATTGGCACCAATCAAACAAACCCTAAAATATCTCTAAAATATCTAAAAATTATGTCTCTTTCAGTAATGTAGTACAAAGTGGCACAGCTGTATTTCATGGCTATGTAAACATTAAAGAAAATTTGAATGTAAATGGTAAGGTGGATGGCAAAGATTTCAAAGCTTTGACAGAAGATGCAGTCATGATTCATGGCTCACAGAATATCACAGCCAAGAAGAAATTTGAAAGAGCTGTAACAGTTGAGAAAGACCTATCCATTGATGGAGACGCAATAGTGAACGGTTTGTTGAATGGAATCAATGTGACGTCACTTGAAAAAGACACTTTAGATGTAGCATCTGATCAGGCAATAACAGGGCAGAAGAGCTTTTTGAAGACAGTTCGGATGAATGAGATCATTGGTGAAGGAAAGCTGAATGGCTATCAAACAAAGGAGTTCGTGACTGTTGCTGGAAGTCAGTCAATTGAAGGTATGCTAGACTTAACCAGGTCATCTTGAAAGAAATGAAAGGACTGCTTGTTATCATTGGCATCTCACTGCTTGAGTGACATTGATATTTTTCATATATGAATATATCTCTTAATGAAGTCTTACAATGCACGTTACGAGGTACAATATTCAAAAAATTTTCAATTAGGCTACCAGTAGGCTTACCAGGACGATACAATCCGGAAAAAAAGGCTGTGTCTACCCCCGAGGCAGTTAGATAAGGATAATAAAGGCAGAAACTACTTAAACTGGATGGCCTATGAAGGGATGTGGTAAAGAACTGTAGAACTTCACTCAAATCCACCATTTTCATGGATGAAATGTATCGTAAGCTTAAAAATATGCCTATTCGGTGAATCCGGAAAATGTTAATGGCAATACAATAAAAGTTGCATTAAAAGTTTCATTTGTTAGATTTACTTATCAAAGGATGATGCTTAATCTGTTAGGCAGGATCTTTCATTCTGATGCTTAACAAATACCGGGTAGATGTAAACACACTTCCCATTTGCAGGGCTGCTGCCCCAGGCATACCAAGGCAAAGATATCAATGAGCATATCACTCAAAAATTAACATCTTAAAATATATTCTAAGATTGGTCTGATTTTTGCTTTTGTTTTTACATTTGTTTTTAGTGGACTTGCAACATCCACTGAGCATGCAACATCCAGGCATGGCATCCCTAGCTTAACCCTGTTTTGACAGGGGACGTTCCCCCTCCCAAAGTTTTTAATAGCTCCTAAAGATGATAGTTACAGCTCTGAAACTTCCTGACTTTTACTAGAATTTAATTGGTAATCACAAAATAAAAGCTTCAATGCCTATTGTTAAACTACCACAAGATGCCCATGTGGTCACAAAGAAAATTGCTAAAATTACTCTAGTTTCTTCATTTTGTGTTGAACCTCATTAATGTATGTGCCATTCGATTTGTCTCCACGAGTACTTTCATTTGATTTTTAATCTATCTATATTTACCGACGTCAGCAATTTATAATTTCTATGACGTCACGAATCTTTATGATGTCATAGCTCTAATGTATTAGAAATATTTATATGAAAAATCATGTAATGACTTGAAATGTTGGTAAAACAATTCGGTTTCACCCAAATCATGCGAAACAGATAATGTTGAGCAAACATAAATATTCATTATTATTAAGCAAACAACTTTGCATGGAATCGAGTTACCCTTATTTGATTAGTTAATTAAATAGGAACCACAAATATTCATATTAAACTAAACTAAATTTCAAACTGAGGCCATCAAGTAAGTATTTGGATAGTTTTTATCCTATTTTAGTCAGTTATTCTATGTAAATCTACCTTTTTCCTAAAAGCTCAATTTTGTCAAAATTTGCCCTGTTTTTGGTTGCCTAGCAATTAATCACGTGATCAGAAATTGCTCGATACTGTTTTTTAGATTCTCTTTCGTTTGATAATGACAGTGCAAGTTTCATTGTCATAGCTATTACAGTTGCAAAGATAATTAGGGGGCTTTTTCATTAGGGGGATAGGATAAAGTCTAGAAATCACTTTTTGCACCCGTTTAAAATAGGGTTAACGTTTAAGAAGTATCAGTAACATCAGGAACAATTAGTTAATGGATGGCTTTCCACGAAATTCATCCTAGAAGTGGGCATCACGAATGCAATTAGTGGCGAAAAGAAATTGTTTGCTTCCTGAAAAATGGGAGACAGATCTCGGTTTATCCTCAAGTGGCGTATCCTTTCGGGCTCCTTTACTAGTTATCAGCTTTTTGTTCTTGCTTCTAGATATGACAAAGCTTCTGGAAATATTCTTCGTTTTGCAGGAGCAAAGACCTTCATTTCATCAGTGCATGCAGTTGGGAATGTTATTGCTGCAAGATTAGTAGACGGAGAAGACATCTCTGAACTTAAATCAGACACGCTTGTTGCTAACACTCTTAAGGAGCAATTAATCGCTGGCAAAAAGCACTTCGCAACTGGAATCTCAATCCACAGTAATTTGACAGTGTCAGGATTGCTTGATGGACATGTAATTGATCAAAACAGAGTTCTAGACTTAGAGTCTGAACAAAAAATCAGTGGAGATGTTAATATTCACAATGATGTCCATGTCTCTGCGAATGTTTCACTGCAAGGAAAACTGTCTGGAAATGATCTCAATTTGATAAAAAAAGATAGAATCACACTTGATACTGATCAAGTGATTGAAAGAAATCTTCATGTTCTATCAAACGTTGAAGCTAGAAATATATCTGTGGTTGGCACTACAAATGGTCTTCATTTGAATCAGTATGAATCTAACGTTGATAAATTTGCTCGGAAAGCATGGAGGAAAGGAATGAACGTTTATGGAGCTGTCAGGAAGAGATGTCCTGCATTTGAATATGCGAGGAGAATCATCGAAGGTGAGGACATTTTTTGTCAAACTTGAGAGGCACACTGTTGATAGATCAATGGCTGTACAAGATTTCAGTTAACAAAGACAAAGCTTGTCATTTTTACAAATTCATTAATAAATTCCGTTCTGCTTTACACGTGGTTTAGAATTCCTTCAGCATACAGCGACCTTTTGTTTGTTTAGGCTAAAAATCTAAAGAATAGTAGCTCAGAATACAGCTGTATTTCTAAAATCGTTGATAGTGCGAAAGGTCTGATTGTATCGACTGATTCTTCATGTACTATGCATCTGCTGCTATATGCCTGTATTAGGGAGAGAAATTCTTATTTTTCTCCATGCAAGTAAATCATATGCCTCATTCACCCTGCAAGTTAAACCAGCTTAAATTAAACCAGGTTTTTTACAGTGTTTTTGCTTGCTTTTAAATCCATTCCATATCATGCTTCATGTTATACCGGGTGTCCCAGAAAAAGGTAACAGATTTGATCAGGGCTAGCACTAAGAATTTAGCTTGAATCAACTAGAAATTATTTTTGAACCAATCCTCAATAGCTAACTTGAAGATAGATACCTTGTTTGTTGACATTGGAGCATTGAGAGAGGATATTTTTATCTTGAAAGTCTAGATTTGCTTCAACCTCCAAACCAGAGCTTTTGGGTTTTGGCCTAAGTTTTCAACGCGCTTGCTGTGGAATCTCCTGAATCGTAGCGAAATACACACAAGGAGCCTCGCGTATCGTAAAATTTTTAATTGAAATCCAAATCCAACTTGACAATCAAATTCACGAATTTATTCCCGAAGAGACATAGCGAAATAATTCCCTTGGGTGAGAAAAAATTCTTCATCATTTGAATAAAATCCATTTGTTTTGATAGGAATAATTAAGATACAAACAATCGTATATCCCCAAAGGATGAAAAATCCACAAGGATAAGAGCCTGTTCAGTCGTGCTCAACGGTTTCTTTTTGATAATTCAGTTTCACTGAAGAAAGATTTTCCTTGCTGACTTCATTAATATTTTGCCAGTTTTCAGTTTTAAATTTCTATTCAAATGGGTACGTTAGCACACACGGGTCCTTGTCCAGAATTTCCACGCTATGTCTAGGAGATTCCCCAAGACAGTGCGTTTGAAATTTAGGCCAAAACATGAAAGCTCTGGTTTTGAGATGGAGGCAAATCTGGACTTTAAAGGTAAAATTGTCTACCCTCAATCCTCTAATTTCAACGAAAAGGTATTTATCTTCAAGTTAACTATCGAGGATTAGTTTAACGAATATTTCTGATTGATTCAAGTTAGATTCTTAGCACTAGGATCAAACCTGGTACCTCTTTTCTGGGACACCCGGTAGGTAAGCAAACTCACGTACTATGGGATGATTCACGCTTCTCATCCAAAACCTATAATCATAATTTTTAATCCTTGCAGTGGCCCCAGTACATATCGACTACTTCTTAAACTTTCAAGCATTCAGAAGTGGCATCAATCACATAGAGCCTTTTAAAATTGGCAATGATTCATTCATCGCAGTTGTGAGAACATTCGATAAACAAACCCCGTGTTCACCAACTGAAATAATGAAGTACAGCAGAAGTAAAAAGAGATTTGTGACACATCAGTTTTTGTTATCTGCAAGTAGCACAAAATGCAAGTTATTCAAGTCTGCTAATCAAGTGTATTTGGTCTTGCAAAACAATGGAAATGGCTGCCAGATAAAAGGTGAGTGGAAGGAACAAGAACGGATTTTGTAACATAACAGCATCAGTTGCTTTGATCGACACCCAAAACCAGTAATTCAAAACGAACAACGCAGCGAAAGTTGCCTAGGAACCTGTCGCGCAAGCTATTGCCTTGTGCACCCAAAATGTTGTTTCTAAGGGAATCCATCAATTAATGACCCATTGCTAGCCATGATCCTTTGTGGCGCCAAAGACGACTTTCGCGTTATCTGAAAGTCCTTTTTGGCCTAAATTCCCTTTGTGTTTTTTCAATCGGCGCACAAGGGATCATGGTTAGCAATGGGTTTTCAATGACAAAAGAAGAAGGATAAGTCAAAAGATCTGCCGGGAAGATTTTGTTTGTTTGATTCAGGAGCTGAGTGGTAATTTTTTAAAGCCATAATTGTGTAAGATTTGCTTCCTTTTGGTTGGCTTCTTAATCAAATTAACAAAATCTTCTAGTTGGATTTATCCTTCTAAATTTGTCATAAACCCACTTCTTCTTCTTCTTCTTCTTCTTCTTCTTCTTCATGTACCCTGTCGGGAACAGACATCGGCTATCATGGCCCTCCAATCAAATCTGTCCTCAGCTAACCGAAAGAGTTCTGTGTTGTTACCCCTTTCTTTTTTCCATAATTTAAGGCTTTGAATGAATGTTGTTCTCAGTTTTCTTCTGCTACGTCTACCTTGGACTTGCTACAAGTTTTTCTCGCGGCAAAAACGGGAGAAGGATTAAAAGCTAGAGAGACTTGTAATACTTGGCAGCCTGGGTCGTTGGCTGGACAGGATTCTGTCCAATCGGCATGCTTTTACAAAAAACCAATATCCAATCATATGCTTAGAAAGGACAATGATGCAACAGAGCTAGGCTCTGCGATGTTCTTTGACAATGGCGGACTAAAGCTTCTATGAAACAGTTGACAACAACCTCGTCATTTGAATGAATATTAATGAGCATGCCAAGTATTGCAAGTCTCTCTCGCTTTTTTCCTTCTTCTGTTTTTCCGCCCGAGAGAATTGTAGCAATTCCACGCCTTCCTTCGATCTTTATTGTTTTGATTAATGATCTTTCTATTCTTCCTTCTTTCAGTACTGAGTCATTAGTCCTTTTTTCCGTCCGTCCATGAAATTCTCATTATTTTTCGTATGTACCAAGTCTCTACTACTTCTAATTTCTTAGTAGTTTCGTTGTTTACTGTCCAGCATTCACATCCATACAATAATACTGACCATATGCTTTCAATACTCTTATTTTGGTGGTCATTGTTAAGTTTCTGTTAGTTAAATCTCCCAAAAGTTGGGAAAAATTTTCAAAGGAAAATGGTATAAAATGTGTTAGATGCAAAATTGCATCAAAATCCCTCCCCCCCAAGTCTTTCGGATTTTTCACAGCTGGTGTTGCCACTGCTTATAGAGGATGTTATTTTGCATTCAAGGTGGATTATCAGATAACCTTTGAAAGCTCTCTGCAGGATCCGAGATGTTGAAGCGCGAGCGAAGCGAGCGCTTAACTTCCTAATTTCTAACTAAAGACTGTTCTTCAGGGTCCTCAGAGTTAACGAAGGTACCATGTTAAGTATTGGTTTAGGTTTTACTTATCCTAGCTCGAGAAGGAGTACCTTGTGAGCGAAAATAAAATGACTCATACCTCACAAAGTACTCAAATCACATTTTCGTCTACCTTTATCTGGTTAGGTCTGTGAAAATACGTACTTACGTTTTGGTCCTCTGGTGCTCATTTTTGTAATTTTTCGACTTTCAAAATGGTGGATTTTCTGCCAGTCAAAGAAAATGTCCTTATAAAGTCGAACTTACGTATATTTCTAGTGGCGGTAGACAGTGAGAAAAATCACAACAATCCATAGACATGAAATTTCCTGAAACAATGCAAATGCCCCTAGTGAGCCCTGAAATACCTGTTTAACAATATTTGATGTATAAAATATCGTGACGTTGGAACATCAGATGGAAATTGCAGTCTCACAATAAGACGGAGGGCAAGCACGACGACAAACAAAGTCATTATTTGTGGTATTCTCAGCATGTCAGTTTTCAATTTCTCTATTTTGCCATTTTCAAAGATTTTACACTAATATATGTTAAAGACAAGTCCATGTAATCAAGAATATAAGTTAAACGACAAATCCATGTTATTAGTGATGGCTAAGCCATAATTAGTTACAACGAACGTTTCGGACCAATTCCAAGGTCCATCCTCAGCGTGTGAAATAGGGCGTAAACAGCCATTAAATAGGGCAGTAACAAAGGGTACCAAAAAGGCAAAAAACGTGCAAAAACGAAAGTAAGGAGAAAGACATGTCGTGAAGTTGTTTTTAGCAAATTTCAGTTTTCCTTGGACCCAAAGATATCCCTTTTGCAATGTGCTGACCCCGAAAAAATCGGACTTGCCTCCCCTTATCTGCATGTTTTGAGTACCCCCGTGGGGGCACACCCAGTATGCCTTACCTTTTCATTTGAAATGACAAAGATTTTTTTAACATGCAGGTCAAAGTACAATTCTAAAATGGAATACGACATCGTCCTCTTTCCAAGAATTCCAAAAGCTACAGATAAACTATGTGACCGATGTGGCTGCAATAACATTGCATACTGGAACAACATTGCTGGCTATAACAAATGCACACCCTGTATTGTATACCTCAAATGTAACAATCTGGCGGAAGCTACACAACGAAACCAAATTCTGTTGTACACAAACCATGGAAGCTTCAATGGCTTCTGCCGTAACAATCTTTGAAATCAATGGCTTATACTTCCTTGGTGTGGCGATGTCACTTGATCCAGGTCTACAAAGCACAAGAGCGCTGTCTGTTATTTACAAGCTAGGTACCAACAGCACGTGGGTGCAAATGCAACGGATTGCAACAGCACGTGCTTCAGATATCCGAAGCTACAACGACAGTCAACATTATTTTCTTGCAATCGCAAACGAGAAAAGTGAAAATACACAAACTCATTCGTCTCAAAAACTTGGCACAGAAGTTTATAAGTATTTGCCAGCTAAAGGCCTGTTTCTGCTCGACCATTCAATACCAAGCCCGAGCCCGACTGGGATACAACCGTTTTTCTTAAAGACCAGCCACTATTTGGCTATTGCCAGCAAGGGCTTTGGGATACTCATCTACCGTTTCAGATTGCACTTTGGCTACCAACTAACACTGTCTATTCCGCAGCCAGGAATAACATATGTAACATCCTTTGTCCTCGATGATGAACTGCACTTGGCCGTTGGAAGTAGCAGCATCACTGATAATGAGAGTAAAATGCTTTTTTATCCAAGATTGTTGAGAGCACATTGGTCAGGTATGTTACACAAGTTTGCAAGCAAGAACAAATTCTGTAAAATGAAGTTCTAGATTTCTGAAAAGATAGTGAAGAAGAGATTTCACAATTCTGGGTGAGCCCCGTCGAACATACTAACGGATGCCATTGCAAAATCTGATAAAGTACTCTTTCCCGGATTCAAATTCCCAGAAATGATGCCCATTCCCGGAGAAATATTTTTGTCCTTGAATTTCTTAACGAAAGTTGTGGGCAGCTCTGGAAATTTGTCGGAAATCTATCAGAAAATGCGGCAGTGTTGCAAATGAAAAAATCTGGATCACACTTGCGTAGTGTAAAACGCGTGCAACTACGTTACGGAGTTAGTCATAGACCCTGTCATGCAGCTAGTTATAGAAAAGTAATATCCTGTCCTGAAGTAAAAATCCTCCTAATGATACTCTGTCCAGTTGCACGTCCCTGTATGGAAAAATATATATATAAGTGCCCTCCGGGGGGGGGGTGGGCTCAATCAAATGAAACTGAACAGAGAAAGTAAAACATTATGGTCGGCTGCGCTGAAGGTGTGAAATCTATTCTTGGCCTGTGGCGGCACCACCAGCTGACTAGGGGGACTTGCCCCCCCAAAGCCGTCAAAAAATTGTCAAAGGAAAATGCCACAAAATTTGTGGGGTATACCTTTAGAATGAAAATTTCCGTCAAAATCCCTCCTACTTATTTCGGATTTATTCAGAGCTGGCGACTGTCAAATCGCTTTGTTTTATACAGAAGTGCATCCCTCCTTTTACAGAATTTTGTCCCTCTAACTTTCGGTTGCTGTTGTCGTTGTTGTTGTTGTTGTTGTTGCTTTTGATGTCGTCATCGAATCACTTTAGGCCACAAGGCTGTTGTAGCGACATTTGCGAAAGGAAAGCGAAACGAAGGACTTTCTGAATGAACCTAAAGTGGCTCCGTTGTTAAACTGTAAGCAAAATCTGTAAACACCTGTTTAGGCAGATGTCAATGAATTTCTGCAGCTTTTGATGACTTAATCCATGCAATCGAAAGGTAACCGTCAAAATCTGACAAAACACTTGAGAGCGTGTAAGTGTCATTATTGCTAGGGAGGAAGGCAAAAGGAAATTTTTCTTGTCTTATTTATTCATTTTCCTGGTTTTCGAAAGGGGCTTTCTGAATAAGACCTTCCATATCATTGGCAAAATGACAGATCAAAGCCAAGTAAATTACTGAACCTGATTAGACATATCTCGAATAAAATAAGACAGCATTCAATGTTTTATTGCTTTTGACATCCAGGGTGGAGCATTTTTCAAACGCCGGGCATTTCTATTGACTCACCCGGTAGCTTCAAGGTATTATTTGCAGCTTTGTTTGTTTGGATTTGCTGCTTGAGAGAATTTCCGCTCTTTCAACGAATCTTTATTCGGTTTGAAATGGCATGTCAATGAAAATTGACGGACATTATTGTTACAATCTCTTCTTGCAGCTTTTTGTGCCAAATACAGGTTTTGCACTAGATCCCTGAGTCAGCCATTGGTACTTCCCCTTTCTTAGAACATGTCCAAGTTGGATCTTCGATGCAATAGTTAAACGATGAATTTAAGATACCTTCGAAAATTTTTATTGTAAAGTGCATTGAAATTGCTTGAAGAGCAAGGACTGTCGGACCATAGCAGATGATGGTGCTTGGGATGGTGTTGATGATATTTATACCAAGATACCTTGCATTCCAAATTAAAATCCTCAGTCAAGAACACAAAGCATTTTGGTAAAAGTTCCTCGCCTTCATTTATAACGCAGTCGTCCGTTGGATTTACTGAATTTTATTGGAGATTGTCTAAATTTTACTCTATTGGTGAACAAATCATGCCACCTAGCATGAAATTTAAAAATACACCCTTCGTTAAAATCCAGTGCGATTGATTTGGCTACTTTGTTAGCACATGACTCAAATCCTTCAAATCTATAAAGCGCTGGGAGTAAAATTCTGTTACATTTTTCTTTGAATTGTATTTCTTGAAAGGAACTTTGGGAACTTTGCTCTAAGTCTCCTGTAGAAAAATTTTATATCGTAATCATTTCCAAACTGATGAAATTCTTGTCTGTTGAAACAATTCATTAAAAATTTTGAAAGGTTGAGTCAATTTACTTTATCACTTCGCCAATCTTATCTTACTGGATTATTTTGACCAGCAGTAAATTAAAATGCAATGAATTGGATAGAACTTTGGTAACCAGACTTCTTGTCTCTCAAGTATAGGTCTACAGTTAAAAAGTCTCATCATTTCTTTATTGTTTATTGTGATTTAAATCTACCGGGTGTCCCAAAACACGCAACAGATTTAAAATATTCTAGCACAAGCTGTTTCAAATTAAAAATTTAATAATTGTTTTTCTCGAAATTTACAATAATTAGATTAAATTTTGAGATATTTTCCAGAATTTTAGGTGACCTGGTTGCAGAGTTATAAATCGACAAACTCAAAATTGCTGTCATTGCAAAACCAGACCTCCTACAACTAGCGCAAAGCATAATGCAAAGTTACTAGCGTGGCATTGTCTACAACTTTACAGGATTACAGACAAGCACATAATTTGATCAAGAAACTGTGACAAAAGAGATCCCTTAATGATTCATGAATTAACCGGTTTCGAGGGAGCTCTCAGTGTTCATTTCCAATTGAAAGCGTAACTGTAAGAATGGCCTAGTCATTCTAGAAAAAGCAACATCGCCATGATTGAAATCGTTATACAAGTATCTGTTCAATGCTCAATTAACTTTTGTGTTTGAGTGCTTGTCAGCAATCTTCGGTAATTGCTATGTCCTGTCATTTTTTATAATTTGACGATTTAATCAACTATTATAGCTAATGCAGCAGCTCTGGTTTTGACCTAGAAGCAATTTTGAACTTTGCTGATTTTTAACTTTACAATTAAGTCACCAAAAATACTGGAAAATTTATCAAAATTTATTCTGATAATTGTAGATTTCAATAAAAATAATTGTTTGCTAACAAGTATGAAACAGCTTCCATTAGAATTATTAAAATCTGTTGCGTTTTTCCTGGGACACCCGGTAGAAAATCTCAGGTTGTGTACAAGAAATGATATCAATGTCCCAAAAAAGTATGAGAGTTTGAGCAGTTCCTGTGAAGGAGCCGTGGTTTCAAAACTTCCTTTTTTCAGTTCATAGTATCGATGGGATCTAAAGTTAGATTTTGCGACCTTGTATGTGCAAATCAGATGTGTATTTGCAGAGTAATTCACTTAAACAGGCAGACTTTCTGAGGCAGCCTAAGACAGATGGCTACTGAATTATGCAGTTACTATCTATGTGTAATTCGATAAAAGCTCTTAGGAGGGCAGCTCAACGATACCTCATTTTGTAAAAATGAAATCTACTCTGAACTTGATCAAAACCCCAAATCATTCGTTGTTATAACTGAATGATCACAAACTAGGTGAGAACATTACTTCAGCTTACTTCAGACACAAATTTACACCTTGCGTTTATTCCCAGAAAGTTGTGCCGTGAGCCGTTAAGAGTGCATCTGCAATCTTTTCTCATCATTTCTGCAATCAATTTAATAGTTTAATCGATCAAGAAACATTTAAGAATAGAAATATTAATCATCAAATTGACTCACAACGGCATGCATGGATATGTAGCAGTAGAATCCAATGACCATCTGTCTTAGGCTGCTTCAGAAATTTTACCAGTTTTAAAAGTGACCTGAAGCGTAATTTTTCATTGATGCAAATGGATAGCACATTTGAATGATCAAGAATGTCGTTTACCATTTTGTGATACCTTGTTTCTTTCATTTTCGAATTATACACTATCTCGCATCATTGGTGGATGACGTCATGCAAAAAGTAATGGAAATGTACGAGGCTGGCAATGCTCCCTAGAGGAAATTGACTCCAAGAACATTTCTTAAGTTGGCATACCTTTCTAAACATCATGTCAGTCCATGAAACAATTTCTATTACATTTATTCAACTCAACTTATATCTCTGACAACTGTAACCTTTCCAAAGCTTAAGGCTAATTTCCAGTCAGTGGAATTTTCCGAGCGGGCGGAAATTCTATTGTTTACGAGAGAAAATGTCGCTCTGAAATTGAATAGATTGTTACGGCTGAGCAACATTTTATTGTCTAAAATTACGCCCGCTCGGAAATTTCAGCTGACTGGAGATTGGCCTTTAGACACAGCGATATTCCAGTACATCATCCTAGCAATTAGAAAACAAAATGACGTCATCAATTGAAAATTATATCAGTGGATAACTTGAAAACGAAAAGAGATATCAATGAAAATTTTCGCTTCAAATCACCTTTAAGTGAATTACTCTGCAAACACAGAGCCGATTTAGACATGCAAGGTCGTAAATCCGAGTTAAGACCTCATTTTTAAAATGACTTGAAAACAAAAAAGATTTGGCTCTTCCGCAAGAACTGTTCAAACGCTTATATATTTTTTGGGACACAGGTCATTTTCATTGTCCATTTTTTCAGGGATTCGAAGATCATCATTTCGTGGCTGTACCTAAAGACAAAGCATGAAAACAAACGAAAAGACAACTAGCTTCAAAGAAAATTATTTGCAATGGAAAATTAACAAACGTCTGGTCAAAGAATATCTTACGAAGAAGAATATGTTAAGCCTGTCTGACGGTCAGCTGAGATTTGCGATAACGCGAAATCTTTGATGGATGTCCCTTCATTTCTTATTAGTGGATATCTTGCTACATAGCTTATGTGAGAAGGACGTTGATATTCATTGGAATATTAATATTTATCATCACTAAATTAAGCTCACTGTATTCAAAATGTCGAATAAACGTATGAAGTAGAAAGAAATTGACTGGTTATGCAAAATGTGATAATAATAGGATCGGGAGATTAAGACTCTTTCTTATTTTCGAAGCTTCCCTAGGCTCCCAAGACCATGTGTGTTGTGGACACGATTTGGGTGTTGATCGTGTCCACAATACCTGGCCTTAACGTTTCTAGATTAATAAATGTATTTCGTTACCTTTCTAGTCTTCAATTCATTGTTTATCTTCTCTTTCTTGATTTGGAGCAGATGGCTTGCTCTCGACAATTTTGAAATGGGCCTGAAGTTCAAACTTTGCCGCGCTGTGAAAACTATGACAAGAGAACTAGTTCCCACATCGACGCGGCTTCCCAAAGAATCATTCCAAATCAAGAATGAGAAGATAAACAATGAATTGAAGGCTAGACAGGTAACGAAAAATACATTTATTCATTTAGGAACATTTAGGCTAGGTATTGTGGGCACGATGAACGATGAACACCTAAATCGTGTACACAGCACCCATGCCAAGACTACTTGCTGAGATCACAGGGCGTATACACCATCATCTAGGGTATATGTCCTGGAAAACTTTTTCAAGGTTAGTGAAGAAAAAGCCGAGGCATTGATTTTCAAAGCTGGACTGTCGTGTAACTAGTATAACTCCCTAATCGTTTAATATGCGTGAAAGGGTGGGTGTAAAGTTCAATGAACTACAGTAAGGCCCCGCATTTGAGAAACCACCTAAAAGAAACTTTTAGGCTACTAAAAAATGATTAGGCCCCCTGCCTATAAGAAACTCTTGAGGCTCGCACCCAAAATAAAGTTTCTTGTATTTTGAGTAACATTAATTGCTGGTCTGATAGAGTGAGAGCATTACACTTCATACATGATTCATTAAGAAATTACTAGCGAGATATTTTGGATTTAACAGATTTTTGCCTAAATTTTAATTCATGCCCTTGGCAATTATTGTTGACATACATGTATGGCTGAATATGGATGATATACCAATAGACCGTCCCGTTTTGGTTTAACTTATTTGCCTATGACTTCAAAGAAATTATAGTAGCAATTTAAGAAACTTGAGCCTAAAACATGAGAAGTATCAGAGATATAAGAAACATTTTAGGCTACGGTGTGAAAAAGTAGTTTCTTAAATGCGAGGCCTTACTGTATTTTTTTAACTGAATGGTTTTAAAGAAATTGCCTACGGAAATTTTGGACATTTTTCGAAATTGCAGAATATTTTGTTTTTCAGTTCATTTGAGGATGTGACGCCATGAAAATTTTCAAATCATGGAACCACGAAGGCGAGAGACTTTTGCTGTTTGCTTCATGCCACGTAGTAGACATTCATAAACCGTGGCTTCCTTGGAATTTATTTCATGTTGCATCAACCAGTTTAGAAATGAGGACGGTTTTAAGTTTTTTGAAAGACCTTTCTAGAATTCTCGAAGAAGAAGTCTTCTATAGGATGCCTCAAAATTGTTCGACGTTTGACTAAATATTGAAAAATAACAGTAAGATGAACTGGCTCATGGATAAAGATAACCCTGTCCCTAAGATTTTCAAAAAATCTTAGACGCCAGAATGTTGCAAATCGGTTGAAGATTCATTGAGTTGTGAGCTCTCAAAGATAGAAAATATACAACAGCTGAAACAAGAGACCCACAGGTAACTTGTAATGACAAGAAAGCTCGAGGATCGAGGTAAAAGAAGGTTATCCAATGTCATACCTCTCGGTTTACAATCATCGTCTAAACCAGTTTAAGATTGTATTTAGCCAAAAACAGTAGTTTAGGAAACAATCGGCGACAGACTGAATCTTTTTCCTCAAAGCAGTCATACGCTTGAAAGTTAGGTTATCGAAAAAAAAGAAGGCCTTCAACGTCTGCAAAATAGAGCTCAGTCAATCATAGAAAGGGCAAATATCAAAGATCAGTGGTCTCGAGACTGGTTGACTGTAGAACAACTAATAACTTTGACCGATCTGTTATGACCTATAAGATGATGAATAAGATCTGCCCTGAAAGCCTTTGGGATAGATCTAAAACAAGAAATATGTACTCAAGTTATAGAACAAGAAACTGCACGGACATTCAACTTCCGAGATATAATTTTGACTACTCAAAGAAAAGCTTTCACTATTCGGGTCTAAAAGCTTGGAACGAAATCCCCACTCCCATCAGGGAACTCTCTACCTTGCAACAATTCAAAAAACACCTCAAGATACATTTGAGGAGCTGAATTAAACTCAAACATGACTCCCTGGAAGATCAGCCCCACCCAATGAATTTTTATGTATTTATTTTTTATGGCTGTACATTTTAAGTTTTGCTGAAGGGATTTTTCGTGTATAAATAATGTATAATAATAATAAAACCTGTCAAAATCCCATTTGGATCGTGCTGAAGCAATAGAAAATTACGAGAAATGATGGACCATGGGACTGTTACTAAAAATGCCAATTACAGGCCCCTGGTTTCAGTTTTCGCGGAAACTTGAACTTCCATGAATTTTTTTGCGGATTTGCAAGATTCTGGTTTTAGTATTGAATCAAACGTCGAACAATTTTGTAAGGCACCCTGTAATTCTGAAAATATTGAAGATTTCAGAAAAGTCCAACGGCAGAATAAATTGTCAAATAGTAAAAATTTCTTCAAAGCATTCAACAAAAAGAAATTGGTCATTAGATTTTAAACCAACCTTTTCACATTATTTATTAAGGATCTGGAACCTGTGGCCGTGTACCAAACTTATGAAATAGACACGGTGCGGTTCTAGAAACTTTTTGGGCAGGAATCGACACCAGCATTTTGATAAAACCTTGCTCCAAATGCATTTCAAATTTTTGAAATTTTTTCGAAGAACAGAGCGAAAACCATATTTTAGTATTTAGGCTCGAACTCTTCTACAATCAATTTCGTTCGTTGCTTAAAAAGCTTTAACACCAAGACCACGATGAACATCATCTTAGGGGTCATTTCAAAGAAAGAAAAATCAGTATTGCAGTTTATTGAATCGACATTTCCAATTGATTAAGTCATTAAGACAAAACAAGTTATGATCGATATTAGACTAGGCGTGATATGGTAAAGTGCGAGTTGCGAGTTGCGAGTTGCAAATGCGACTTGCGAGTTGCTTATATTTTGCGAGTTACGAGTTACAAGTTGCATTTATTTTGCGAGTTACGAGTTGCGAGTTGCACTTATTATGCCAGTTGCGAGTTCGAGTTGGAAACTCAAAAGTGCGAGTTGAAGCCAAAATTGCGAGTTGCCTGTATTCTTTTAAAAAAAGGCCTTTTTCGTTAAATAAAAAGGTATTCCAACGTCGCAATTTAATTTGCAACTTTGTAGTGGGTTTCCTTCTATGAAAAGCATTTCTAGGCTGTCGTAACTTTCTTTATAAGAAGCCACTTATAGAATATTAAAGCCTATTCTTCAAACGTTAAGAAACTTTTATAATTTGCAGCCTTTACTCCCCCAGTCGTTCAAAAATATTACTGTTATACTGTAAACTGGGAACTTGCTTAAAAGTTGTCTTGAAAGAAAATCAAAGGAGAATTCGTTGTCGTTCAAGACGACTTGTGCAAGTCCATGTTAATTGTTGAGCTCAAAATTGCAATGAGTTGTGAATGATCGGTCTTTTGCTTTCCAAATTTTGAGGTATTGTTGCCATGCCATCCTGTCTGAAGTAGTTTCAGTGTGATTTGTTCGATTTACTTCTGTCAAAGAATTGCGCTCTGGCTCTTCCCAATAATTCTCTAAGGTTGAAAGCGAAACCTATATTGGTGGCCCTTTCGGAATTATGTTAAATTCTGAAATTCGATATGATGAACATTAAGAAACTCTTCTGTAAACCCCTGATTTTATAAAGGCTGTCCAAAAAATCGCAGTTTTCGCTACAAAAGATGGCAATTTGAAATTTTTTTTAAGGAACACGCAACTTGCATTTTAAATGTAGCAACTCGCTTTTTTCACTACTAACTTGCAACTCGCAACTCGCAAAACAGGAGCAACTCGCAACTTGTAACTCGCATCTCGTAACTCGCATCTGCAACTCGCAGCTCACACTTTACCAATCCACGACTAGGCCATGATTATTGATTGAAATTTCCACTTAATTAAGACAAAACAAGTTGTGATAGATTAGACTAGGCCATGATTATTTGAATTTTTCGAGACGAGCTTGTCTCTACTTCAGCTGAATAAAAGTTACACATGCGAGGTTTTATAGTAACAATTATTCAAGAAAAACGCATAATAGACCTTTTAGCTATTCTCAAAAAGGGCCTGGATCGAGCGTTATTTTTATACAAATTTATACAAAATTGCCGCGGAACCGCGCGCTCATCCTCAATGCTTTGATTATCGGCCGCGAGTGGGAGGATGCCGATAATCAAAGCATAGAGGAAGAGCGCGCGGTTCCGCGGCAATTTTGTATAAATTTGTATAGAAATAACGCTCGATCCAGGCCCTTTTTGAGAATAGCTAAAAGGTCTATTTCGATCACGCTTAAAGGGATGCACTCTGTTGAGATTTAGATCCACATTGTATCGAGACAAGCATAAGCATACGGGAAGAAAAATCTAGGGGGGGGGACTGCCCGAAAAAAGCCCATTGTTTAATGTTTGCTAAAGTTTTGTCCGAGTGGGGCTCATTTTCGATAATGTTTCCAAAGTTGTGTGGGCTACCGTCCCCTCCCCTTGGCGCCCCGCCTCGTATGCTAATGGTCAGGCAAGTGATGTTTTTAGAAGAATTTCAAAGAACTGAAGTCATTATTATGAAAATGTTCTATTTCTGGCGACCAAGCATCATGTAGTCTCTGGCGCCAACATGGTAACTCACGCAAGCTGTTAGCTGCATCTGTACAGACTTTCCATGTGAATATTGCAGGAGGGGTTACATTCTTACATACGCTAGAATTGGGCAGCTGATCGAAATTAGAAGGAAAAATCCACATGTAGTGATAAAAATTAGATAAAGATATCATACAAATTTCTTCTTTTTGAATTCTCAGAGGAAATAAGAAATCTAAAGATTTGCAAAGCCACAGGAATATTGCTGTAAGTTAGATACAGATCCTTGCAATCTTGAAGGTATCTGTACTATTGTCCCGTACTCCGGAGTCTTGACACCTCAGCCTAAGTCCGGGTTTTAGCCCTAGCCATCCTTTTCTGTAAATAAAGCTTTTGTTTTGGATTGTTTTCGAGATTTCGGACTTGTGCAGCTTGACTCCATTTTGCCTTGCTGCTGCAAATGGTTACTTTAAATCAGCTAATTCTCCAGAATGCAAGCAGCACATACAACAACATGGTCTGGTAATGCAATGGGTGAGTATATTTGCAAAACATATCCTGAATAAATCATGGAAATTTCTTTGCAATGCAAAAATTTTGAGCACTGTTTTAACTGAAGTCTAGGCTCGTAACCTGTTCAACAAACGATAGGCCTTGGTAGGCATTCCTAGAAAGTTTATTGATTTTTTGTCCTCTTGTTCTAGCAAACATCTCTGGTTTTGGTGCTAGAGTCGGCATTGAAAATTTTGAACTTCTGAAAGTCTTGGGAACTGGAGGTATGTTCGAGTTGTTTTATTTCCAAAGTAAATTCCTTGCGCATGATTGCAGATTGATAATATTGGCCTAAAGGCCCCTACCTGATAGGCCTGGGCAGGAAGCTGTTGACCAAATTCGACTAAGCGCGATGAGTCAAGAATCTGAAAACCACTGACGATACTACGGGCTTACCTTCCCGAAGGTTTAGGCAACCAGCGAGCAGATCGCATGCATTTTATCAGTAGATGCTGCTGTGCCTGACAGGAGACTTAGGGCCAAAAATAGCTGCAGAAAGGGCAGCTGCCTTTTCATGTTCATCCCACAGTCCACACAAACAACGGTTTATGTAAAATTTTGAATGGGGTGCAACATTACCGAAGGTTGTGACATGCTATCAATGCAGGGGGTATCATATAAGTATTTTTCCAGGGATGTGCCATGTCCAAAATGTCCTCTTGTCCCGCTGTCCCTGGAAAATTTTCTGGCAAAATGATGACCCAGTGCTTGAAAAATTAATGTTTGATTCATGACAATTAGACATGCTCCAGTGTGGAAAGTTTGTTTTGCAAGGCTGCACCAATCCAAAGGCAAAAGACCCATTGTTTATTATTTTTTTATAACTGCTCAACACCGTAGATATTTGACTAACATGCATACAGTACTTTCCAGCATGGAACCTGCTCTGCTACTGTATGTATCGTTCGAGCCATGGGATAGAACTTAATGCCTGATTATAGAATGCAGGTCCCACTGTGATATCTGCTTGTTCATTTAATGATATAGCCGTTCATTTCATGATACTTGCCGTTCATTTTATGAGTGGGCCCTGCAAGGCCCTGCATTCTATAATCGCTCCGAACTTAAGTATCACACAAAATGAAATAACGGTCAGGAACTGCTAAAGACATTTCATGTGATCAGTTTCATTTGACATGAACATTAGGCAATCAGATGTGTGACAAGAAAATACAGCAAATAGACCTTTTTAATTGCAAGAAAACAGGTTTGGACACTGCTCGTTTTGCAAGCAGTCCAATAGGATCTCAAAACACTTCTCAGAGAGATAATCAATGGTAAATTTTCTCAAAGTGAGTCAGGAATTATTCAGTTTATACATTCACAAGTTTCATTTTCCTTTTGGGCTTGTTTCTAATACACAGCAAAAGTGCAAGTATGCAAGGGTTTCATCGGATGAGTTGTGAAGTGTTTGCTTTTTTGAGACTGCTGTTATTCATTTAGAATTGAGAGAAAACTCAGCTAACAATGAATGAAAAAATGAGAAACAAAGCAAAGAGACCATTTCTTGCCTGTGTGTATACAATGCTACTAAAACAATACTACCTCACTTTGCGAAAAGTTGTGGATAATATCTCTGGAAAGAGTTCTGAGATAGAAAGCAACAATAGCTATCCGTGGTCTTATGAGGATTTGGTTGTGCTTCTATCTTCTTCTTGGACGTAACTACAGTAGATTTGAATGTTTGATCCAACCCTTTTTCTGGCAAGTGAAATAGCCTTCCGTTTGTTTGGGTATTTGCAGACTGTTTGATGTGACTCAATGCCTGTAAGGTGGAAGATGAACTTTGGTGAATTTTCCACCTACCCATGCCCTGGCATGAATTGATCAATGGATACCATAAAAATCTATTAGAGTTGCAAACCCATGCCAGAATTTTCATTCTAAAATGAGTGTATCAATTTTCAATGAGATCTCTGGTATGCAGAGCCAATTTTCTTTTCTCTGATTTTGAGCAGACCTACTGTCCCCTTGGGTTTGCAAATGCCAGAAGCTGCAGACTGGTCCTTTCACTCCTATGGCTGCTAAATCAAGATGATATTACAGTCTGAGAATTCCAATACCCAAAGAGTGCTGATGTTTGCTATGCCAGAAATTCTGACCAAAATTTTGGATATTTCAGTTTTTATGCTATTCATCCTG
This sequence comes from Aurelia sp. 4 Dawson et al 2005, assembly GCA_964019985.1. Lineage (NCBI taxonomy): Eukaryota > Metazoa > Cnidaria > Scyphozoa > Semaeostomeae > Ulmaridae > Aurelia > Aurelia sp. 4 Dawson et al 2005. Next base: position 8,978,569 of record OZ026494.1, on the reverse strand, counting down.
CTGGCAAGCCACCCATTACTGAAATGTTATTCACTCAAAGATTTTATTTTCCTCTGCCTTTTTTTACAATTTTAGCATTCTTTTGGGTCTGCAATAACTTTCTGGACCCTCCTTGAAAGTCAGACCTGTCTGTAGTCTGCCTGCATGGTCGTTGGACAGGAGATCTGGTTTTGGCTTTTGAATAACCACACTCTGCTGTGCTGGATTTACTCATGACATTACTAAAACATGGAGCCAGTAACAAGCAGAACAGGCAAGGAACAAGATAGGAACAAGCGTAGCAAGTAGAACAAATCAGGGACAGGCTAGTAATGCAATGAGCAAAGTACCGTATGGAATTAGTGTGTGTGCATAGCTGAAACCCGCTGGAAACATTTTTGTTGCCATAAAAATAAAGAGAAGATGAAAAAGCACCAGCTATTCCAAGAGGAGTTTGAAATACATTGCAACATGAAGTGAACAATCAGAAGCAGAAACAAAGCACTATATGTCCTAGGAGAATGTCCAAAAGTATTTGAAACTGTATGACAATTACAGTAGTATTTTCAAAAAGCAAGAAACAAATTCAGAAGCTATTAGTGCTAAAATGCGGAAATTTTCATTTTGAATTAACGCTGGCATTAACAAACTTTCCCTATTACTATGGCCCAATGGAAGTTTCTTATAACAATGTGTGTGTGTGTGTGTGTATTGGTCTAAGGGCTTGTTATTTTTTCAGCTAAAGTAGTCAACAAAGTATTTGAAAATAGAAATTTCATCCGGACAGCCAATTTTTTCATAATAAACTGGTACGAAAAGGCAAGATTGTCAAAACCAAAACTTAGAAATTGATGCCAGTCTCAAAGGCTCAACAATGAACCTAACCTGAGGGGCATTTCACCCATTCAAATAGTGTCAAGATTATTTCAGAACGGGAAGATTTTGTTAATAACGAGAGGACTTTTGGGATTTTTACAGATTTTTGATGGTTTTTTAGCTTCGCTTTGGATAGATGGCACTTTCCTTTTCCTCCTTCATCTTCTTCCTATTTTTGTGGCAATGCCAATGTCCCTCCCATGGAGTTCCGCCACATACCCATGCAAATTCCATGCTTTGCTCAATGCGTCACTGGCCTGCCCCAGCCCGTTCCTGTCTTGTTTGGCTTGTTACTGGCCTGCTTCACTTGTTCCGTGTTTTAGTGATGTCAATGAAATTTGGGAAACCTGAAGGGGGGGGACTAAAAATGTGGTAAACAGAGAAAGCACTTTCCATTTTATAATTTGAAACCTTTGGCTGGCACGTCTGTCCCATAAAAATAATTACAACGATATGTTCATCATCATCAACAAATTTTGAAATTGTAGATGGAATTTTAGTACATGGAAAGAACATTAAGTGAGTGAAAATACTGTAAATGGGACACACAAACGAATAGAGTCAGCTTAGACAATATTTGTATTAGAACAGCAAGGCCAGAGCTCTTGATACCCACAGTTTATCCCTTCTTGACTGGCTTGGCCATTATAATTTGGCTTCCACTGCTATCTCAACAGCTTATGGAAAGGTATTCTTGGTAAGGAAGAATGGAGGTCATGACCATGGTAGATTGTTTGCTATGAAAGTACTAAAGAAAGCTGCCATTGTGCAAAAAGCCAAGACCACAGAGCACACAATAACGGAGAGAAGTGTACTTGAAGCAGTTCGCAGCTGCCCATTTATTGTCACCCTTTTCTATGCATTTCAAACTGAGGCCAAGTTACATCTGGTGATGGGTAATTATTGCAATTAGACACTATCTTAGTTGACTTTAAAGGCAGCCCATCCCATTTAAGATACAATAAGATTATAAAGAGAGCCCCTGAAGACCATTGTGGATTTACTTTATCTAGGGAAAGCAAGGTTGTAGAGGGTCAGTAATGCTTGAATTTAGCTCCAGTAAGAATATTAGAACAATGGGGGATAGGCTTCTTTTAATTGCTGTTTAGCTTAGCAGGATCAATGGTGGCATCTTTTTTCTGTGTAATATAATCCTTTTCTAGCAAGATTTACTTGGCCATCTTCCTGTTTTAGCATTATCACCCATAATGTTAGCCTAGAATTAGCCTGATATGCAAAGTGAAACACATTGTATTATTCATCAGTAAAAATCGTTTTATGTGTATTTTTGTAGCTGCATTTTAAATTTTAGTTTAGTTGCATGTTTTTTATGTTAATGACTGTGGAGGTGTCATGGTCTGCCGCACTCTATTGTATCACCCTCGTGGTGTAGTAAAAAAAAATAGTTTGTACTTAGTGTCTTAATTAGTCTGCTTTTTAATTTTTTGTTGAATATTAAAAATTCTTTGAAAAATAAGCTGATTAGTGTGCATTTAGTCCTTTATCAAGGATTCTTGTCATGCTATGTTTGCATGGCCAGTACTAAATCTTACACATTTAGAATTCTTATTCATGGTTATTAGAAAGGACCTTATAATTTGTTGTTTAAAGTAAGTGAACAGAGATATATCGCCACTATCTAAACATAGCACTAAGGAATGGCAGGTGCCACTTCCTGTTGTTATCTTCCTATTGTTTCCTTGATCAAACATATCAAATTCAATAGGTTATATTAAGATGGACCCAGTCCCCTTAGCTAGGTTGATTTTAACTCCATTGGTTTACTTAATCAATGTGTTCTTATTTTAGATTACGTAAGTGGTGGAGAGCTCTTCACTCATTTGTACAATAGAGAACATTTCACCGAAGATGAAGCAAGATTTTATATTGCAGAGGTGGCAGTTGCCCTGGATCATTTACACCAGGTATGCAACTTTAATTTGTGATTTATCCAACCCCATGTTTTACAATGGAGGTTGGTCATTGGTTGTGTTCAAATGATTAAATGATGCAGGTTAAGTAGAGAAGATAAATGCAATTAGCTTCAGTCATTTCCAAGGTATATACAGTATTTAAAATGGCAGGCTAAGCTATACTTATGACGATGAGTCTCTTGTTTCCATGTGCTCTTTGACTTGATGATCATGCTTTGGTCAACAGAGACTCATAATATTACTCTGAAAAGCCTGGTCCTATTTAAGCTTAAAGTCGGCAATTCCTAGAGTACCAATCAGATTGCGAGATTTGCGAATTACTTTTTACATCATAAAAAGGTGATAGCATTTTGGATTTGATTGAAGAATTGAAAATGCTCCCATGGGATTGAGATTTGAAGCCATGATTTCATCATAATGACATTGATGATTGCAGAAAATAGGGCTTAAATTTGCACTGTTTCATTATGAGTCCCTGTTGAGCAAGGTTTACAGCAAGGATACAAGGGGCTCATCGTTATAAGTCAAAGGCTAAAAACTACAGTAGAACTACAGAAAAGATAGCGGTATTCTGGATGAGTCAGGACAAATGCAAGGTGCGTTTAACAACCCATATTTAGATGAAAAACTAATCAAATCAAGGATGTTTAAGCTTTATTTTGCAGAAAAACACTGAACTATATTGTTATAGAATTTAGTTTGCTTGAAGAAGCCATTTCTTTCCTTTTTGAGCTGCGATTTTGTGAAGGAGCTACGTTCACAAAAAAGTCACACTGGACCGAGAACCTTCTAAACTCATTTTCATATCTAAGTTAGCCCGTCTTCTATGCAATGAAGTATAGGGAAAAGACTTTGCAAAGCTTCGTCAATAAAAATTGGCAAACATCCCACGTTTCTTCTGAATCACCCGGTATGCATGGGTGCTCCAAAATACTCTGTGCTAGGAACATTTTGTTCAACGAAATTTGCCTTTTTTTCTTTTATATCATCCTAAAATATTAAAAGATACACAAACAACAACAACAGTTAAACTAGAATAAACAAAGGAAAAATATGTCGTTCGTAGCGAGAATGGACACAAGGTCATCGAGTTCTCACTACGAACGACATTTACAAAAATTTAATACAACAATAAATCTAGAATAACAAAAAAAACATACTCTGCAAAAATTTGGGTGTACCAGGTGCGTCAAAGAAATATATCTCTGACTCACCTGGTAAGACGGATTTCCACTCAGTCAATTTTTCCTATTGGACAGGAAATCATTTGTTGACGTGAGAAAATGCCGCTCTAAATATGAATAGAATGACACGCGTGACTCTCGAATAAGTCGTTTATTCGAGAAATTTTCCTAATTATTAAGTAAAGTGAAATACGACTGGTATGCTTTGTGTTCTTCATTCTGCTAGTTGGTATTGATGGGCTAATTGTGTTTATCTGAAATTAAGCTAGATTTGTATCCAAAGTTGAACAAATTAGACAGAAAAGAACAGACCAGCCAGGTGTCAGCAGGTTATCTTTAATCTAGACTTGCGCCAAGTCTGTTCCTTCCAGCCGTCAAATCGTTCCATTCACGGTTGTTCATGGCATGTTGGCATGGTGGATCCAGGAACAGCCGAACAGGGAACAGTCCGACGGACTGATGGAATAGAGTGGGGGCAAGTCTATTATCAATCTTACATCAAAAGTTGCAACCACTTAATGCTTTAAGTTTACATTTAAAAACTAAAATGAAGTCTCTAAATAATGAAAATGTTGGGTGACCAAATTTAGATGCGCGAAATGTATCGTTTCTACTACAGTAAGCGATTGATTTTGTCAAAACAAGACTTGGAAAGCAAGCATTTCACTTTGTTGCTATGATGCTAGTAATCATCCAGTCAATGAGCTGACCTGACCGCTTGTTATTTGTGTTAGACTTTTGAGGGAATATGTCAAAATCAAATCTTTCAAATGAATGTATGAAGGTCAAACCTTCAACGCAGCTTTGAAATCAGCGAAGTTGACGCTTTGGAGATTAGGTTCATGATGTAAGTTATAATGCCAAGAGTCCCTAGCGAAGCGAAGTGACTGCAGACTAGAGAGAATCTGAAGTAAAAAATAGCAGATGAAGTAATGACTGTACTGTAGACCCTACCTTGGATATAGGCAAATTGTCTATCTAGGATGCCTTTAGCTGTCACTTGTATTGATTATTTCGTAATATTTTCAAATTTAAGAACTGTTTACATGAGACCGTTTTTATTTTGTATCGGTCTGGGGCTCTTTTTACACGGAATGCTTTGTGTTGTGTTACGGAGGATTCACAAGTGTTTTACCACCCGCTGCGCAATGTGCCAGATGAATAGGAGGCTCTTCAAATTGATAAAGAAGAGATTTTGTTTTGAGTCGATACCGGATTCGACCGTTTACCCGACATTGGTTTAGTTTCATGCCATTTCAGAGCCTCTCTATTTGAAATGCAAAAGTGGTATGAAGTATATCAGCATGTTGCTTTCTCGTGTAAACAGAAGGCCAATCCGATGTGAAACCGATCCGATGTCATGTAAACAGAAGACCAATTCGATGTGAAATGAAAAGGGTATCTTGACAACGCGGCATAGTACGAATTTGTCCTATCCCCATTGTGTTGTCCGAGGAATTTTTCGGAATTGTGTTTTCTTAATTTAGCCTCTTTTACAGCTGGGTATCATATACAGAGATATCAAATTGGAAAATGTTTTACTGGATGGTGATGGACATGTGGTTTTAACTGATTTTGGATTGAGCAAGTTATTTTCACCTCATGAAAAGGTTGGTGTTGTTTGTTTCGTTACACTTGATGTTCCAAAAAAGTGCTTTCCCGTTTAAAACATCGAAAATTTGACTAGGAAGCTCCTCAAAAAATGTTCTTTTATCTCTTTTGTCATCAATGATCCAAGTAGACGAGAGGATGATAAAATGTTTTTTTCATTGCGTAAAGAATGTGAAATGGTATACTTATGCCTTGTCGTCCTTTGCTTCCCTGCTTTGAGCCGCCTTCCGATCGTTGGAAATACGTCGAATCAAAGAGCCTCGAAGTACAGTCCAAAATGATTCAAAGAATGAGAAAATGCCTCGAAGATCTAGGGAAAACACTTAACAAAGTAGAAAAGTACCAAATAACCCTTCGAAGGAGAAATAAACAGCAAAATATTCAAGTTTGCACAGTGACTAGACTGCTTAGTGTGGCTTACTTGTTTCACTGCAGTGGGGAGGATTCCCCGGATTTCCGACTGTTACTAGGGCTGTCGGGATGGGCCTCGCTCTCATCAGTTTCTTTCTCCTAACTGGCAAATGGTCTATGTGTAATTCTTCCCTCTCAAGAGTCATAAGACATCAATTTTCAAACAAATACCCAAAATTTTCTGCCCCATGGCAGTGGATATATCTCAACAGGAGGCCGCTTCATGTTTTGTACGAGACAACGGTGCTGTGCTAGCACTTGAAAATACTTATTCTTCAGCTGTAAAATATCACAGACCGATAAATATCCTCTGTGGAAACGCGAACCAAATGTTAATCAAGTTTTGAAGTAATTATTCATGAGTTTGATGTCAGTTTTCCAGCTGCCTCCTTGCCTCTTCTTTGATTACAGCCTAGAGTCTAAGAAGCCCCTTATCATTGCTACTAATTCTCAAGATTTTACTAAGCCTTTGCTATCAAGATTTCGTACAAAACCAAACTTTATACCGCAAATCATGGAAGAGTTGAGGAATCGTGCTCAGGAGCCATCGATATTGGAATAAACTTTCGCGCCCTGTTTGCACATTGACATTGCTGTCATGAAGCAAAACTGTACGTAATCATGATGTCTTGGTCTTTTTTTATGTTGAAGTGTTGTGGTAACCGGCATGAAGCATCAGTGATTTGAAAAAGGCAAGTCTTCAAAAATCATGAATCGTTTCCGTGTAAGCGCTCGAAAACGAAAGGAATCAAGGTGCTTATATGCTGATTGTGGAAGCTATCAACTCCAGACATTCAGTTTTATCCAAAATTATGAACGAAATGTCAAGCATCTGAAATGACGAATTCTTGATAAAACCTCTCGGGTTAACGAACCCCCAGTATTGATAGATTTTTCCACTGAACTGCGCTATAGTGGTAATTTTTCAAGTTCGTAGACTTTTTACTAATTCTGTACTTTGTATCATCGCTTAATGCTGAATTCAATATTTGAATTAATTTTTTTGTATAGGGTGGAAGAGCTTATTCATTTTGTGGGACGATCGAGTACATGGCACCAGAAGTTGTCAAGGGAGGTAGCAGAGGACATGATATGGTAAGACTTCACGGCAAAAGTTGCTTGAACAATCACAGATTATCAGAGAGCCTCGAAAAGACGTCCTGAAAACTTTGAGTGATTTCCTAAGTCCCTTGTGCCCTTGTGGTAAACCTTGCTTAAAAAGAACTCCCAATGAAACAGTGAAAAAGATGATCCTGCTTTTTCTCATTCTGCGCACGATTTTGTTCTGTCTCAAATTAGACGTCACGTGAAAAATGTCCGAGTAATGATAAATGAATGGCTTTGCATGAGAAATTTTGCATTTTCGCAAATCTCACGTGACATCTAACGTCAGACAGACTTTAGGTGATATCTGCATCTGCGTGCAGTGCTTCATTAGACTCACAATATAGTCCCAGTTATTGCAACAATAACAACGACAACAACAACATTTTTTATTTTTGCTTAAACTGGGACTTATGGACTTTCATATAAAATTTGAGACGCAAATGAACAGGTTTAGGTGTGAGCTCTGAAACGAGGCTAAGGTATAGTCCCAGGGGCGAGGCAAGCCACCCTTGACAGTTTGAAATTCTCATTGCTGTGGTGAAGTTTGTGGCAGCTGATTGGCCTTAAAAATGAGGATCCCCAGCTTCACAGTGAAAGATTTGTTGATTCTCGGATCAAGGAAACTATCATCTGGATACTTGTGGCTTTTGTTCATGGCTGATATCACTGTTAATGTGAACTTTGAGGTGTGTTAGCATTGGAGATTCGAGCTGGCAATTTAGGCCGATCCGTCATTGCCTGGAGCTTATACAGTGTAGCTGTGGTTTCCATATCTAGTTATGAAATCGATTGGGGAAACCTTCTTCCCAATTTCAGTGTGGAAGTCTATGTGTCCTAGTTTCAGCGTCGATCAGTCTATCAATAGCGACAACTACGAGCATGCAATCAGTCTAGTGATTCGTGTCGGAATTTTTTTCCACAACAGAACAACTTAGAGAATCGTGAAAGAAGGGTTTAAAGGGTCTAAGGGAAGAAGGGTCTACAGTAGATGTATTTTAAACAGATTCATTGTAAAATGATATGCACACGCTGTGAATTGACTAAAAAAGTTGAATTTCAAACGAAAAGCTTGAAATCATTCTCATGTTTAAGAGGTGCTGCTTTGTGCAGCTGACTCAATCACTCAGACTGTCTAAGACATTGAACCAGTTGCCGAAACAGTGCATTATTTTGCCAGAGATGCCACTAAAATTTGCATATGTAATCTATGGAAAAGGCGCTTAGAGCAATGAAGGCTTTCAGTGGACAAAGAACAGGTTTTGCTGCAAAAGTTTAGGTAGTACTGGATGATTTAACAGCGATCAATATTCGAAATACTATTGCCTCGTGAATGTGAAGGTTATAGTATTAGTAATTGTCTTGCTTAACAGCCGAAATATTCAATCTAATTAAGATCCAGCTGCGTTTAATTTGCCGCCCCATTTCAAAGCTATGAAGGGTTATCAAACTTCGTTGCAGAAAGACATTTGCAGATACCTTTGCTGTGATTTTCAGGGAAGAAGGGTCTTTTAAGCGGCGATCGTTTTGACTCAGCTGCTACTATATTCATCCTTGTACTTTCTTCATTTCAGTCGGTTGATTGGTGGAGCTTAGGTGTTCTCCTATACGAGCTGGTGACAGGAGCTTCTCCGTTTACTGTGGAAGGGGAGAAGAACACCCAACAAGATATCTCAAAGTAAGCTATTCACAGCCCCTTAAAATGAAGCCTAGCCTGGCGGGGCTGCCGTGTTCAAAGGATACATATGGAAGGAAAATGAAATTACGACACTTTGTTCAAATCAGTTTTACTTAATTGTTTGTTTGTAATTTTACATCAAGAACCATTGAGCATTGCGAACAACTTTATTTCAAATGAAATGCTTATTCCATGCTATCATCTAATTTTTTTATTGAGGGTATTGCGTTAACTATGAGTTCAGTGAGCTAGACTGACGACGTGATACCTTCCATCCGTTCAACGTTTTTAATCTGACGTTTATGTCTTAACTCATAGAAGGCCTCACACCCAAACAGATTCTAAACAGGGACTCCAATTTTACGAAAATTCTGAAGAAGCATCGAGCATCGAAAGAAAAAGTCGAGCGCCGCTTCCAACGTCACCTCGCTCGGAAAAGCCGAACTTTGAGCTAACCAGTTTATCAAACGCTAAGAATATGCATGCACGTGGGTTCATCATATGAAGAAAGTAGCGATCTGATTGGTCGTGCCGTAAATGCGGCAGACTTGGCCCAAAGTTGTCCCTATTTTAAAGCAGTATTGTCATGAGTCTCAGTTTGAAGCCATAAACATAATCAAGCTCAATGCGAAAACTGAGACTCATGTAATCGCTCTAGTAGTTAGCTTCTTTACGGAGGAGCTAGCAGGACTCTGGAATGAAGTGTAAGGTGGTAATATCGAATAAACGTTTTGTCCAACAAAAGGTGTCCGCAGTGCTCCATGCTAGGACCTTCTTTTTGTACGTCTTATTTTGCTGTGAAGTAATGAAGTCACATGATATGTCATTTCCATCAATAGAGACTGAAAATTCTTATGGTAGCAAATCGACCGTACAAAATCTGGCAACCAAAAGCCAAAACAAACTTTTGGATGTTAAATCTAAATCTAAGATAAAGAATATTTTCCAAGCGTGACCGTTATGTCGGAAAGGTGAAATGGAAATCCTGAAAATTGGTTTCTGTTGTTATCAATATGATTTTGGGATAAAATTTTATTATCATCCTTTGTAATGGGTGTCTAATTGTATCATTCAAGAATTTTATGGATTGAGGAGCAGGTGGCGAAATGACATTTCAATTACTGTTCTAATTTGTTTTTGCAAGGCGCATCATAAACAACTTACCACCCATGCCAACATCAATATCACGAGAAGCCAAAGACCTCATTAGAGGATTATTAGAAAAAGATTCAAGGAAAAGATTGGGTGGAGGAGAAAGAGGATTTGGTGAAATAAAATCACATCCTTTTTTTAAGGTAATACTTCTCATATCTTTTTCGGAATACATTTTTCAAACTACGTGTACTAAGGAAGGTTCGAGACTTTGTTGCTCATAGATTTGCTGCTCATAGATTTGCTCATAGATGATTTTTTGACACGACGAGTGAATAAAGTTAATTGGGATGTGAATGTGTATTTGGCGTCAGATGAAACTTTCCAGCAATAGACGTTTTAGCTATTTTACAAAGAAGTCAGGATCGAGCCATGTTTTCATACAGTTTACAGTTGCGTTTGCATGGTGTTAGAGCTGCCATCACTATTCTGTTCATTCTTAAATTCTTTAAAATGAGAAAAGATGTTATCGCTCAATCCAGACGCTTTTAAGAATATCTACAATGTCTATTAACGTGGATAGGGCTGGATGTTTACTTGGAGTTTGCGAAGGATTTGCAATGATCAGTGTCAGATTAAAATAGGCAGTTGCCACGATTATGAGGCTGGTCGACTTTGTGCTCTATTGTTGTACAAGGGTATGCAATCGAGATTCGGATAGCCACCTCTGCTCGACCTCTTTTGACAACGTCCTACCCCTTATTTTTAAGGAGCCTACAGAGTTCAAGGCCATACATCAGTCTTCCAGTCAAGGAATTTCCACCTCCCATTGTTTTTTACTAAGTTGCTCCCTTTGTACTCATTTCCTTACAAGGAATCGCTTGTCAACTTGTACCAATGAGTACACTCACCAGGACCATGAGAGGCTTTCTCAATCTATTACGTGTAATGAGAGACTCCCATTGAATCTACTAGACGTCGTGAAATAAGCTGAGCTGTCGCCTTCGGAACAATAAAGATTAACAATTTGCTCTCGTATAGCTCCCCGACAACTCCAAATTTTCGGAATTGGAAACCGCTGCATTGAAACCCTTTCTCTTCTATGGTACAAGAAATCCAATTTGCAAAAGCCTTGAGCTGTCTTGATATAAAATCTCGTCGTTCTTTAACCTAAATTTCGTTCACGAATAAATGGGCTGATTTGCCTACATCTGTCATTCTGTTATGTGGTATTCGCAACAAGCTGCTTCTAACGATGAATATTTCGGCACCATCCGCAAGGAGCTCAATGCAAGCCAATCTGTTCGTTAAAGGTTGCCAACTTTGCAGGTATGAATATAGCACTGAGAAATGCATTGTTCAACTGATTTCAAGGTTGCTGAAACTGTGTGGAATCGTTGAAATTCGCAACCTTTGCGAAATTTCTTGATTTACGTTCTGATTATTGGCTGCAAAAGGCTCATTGCCTGAAACAATTTTTGACGTCATTACCTGGTCGAGTGACGTCATTTTTTGCAGGTTCTGCTTGTAACTAGCAGGAAACGTCAAAAGAAATGCATGAAACTTGAAACCTGCAGAAACAGAGTTGTTTTGTTGGATGCTTCATATTATAAGTCGAAACCGGTGATCCCTCACAAACCAATCATCCCGCGACTACGTCTCTAAGCGATCCCCTTCCAGCATCCAATGCACCGAGCCTTGATCAATTCATTTGCAAATGTGGGCTTAACTATTTTTTCTTTGAGATATCTAATGGCTTCTCTTCTAAGTCAGCGGTCATTGGCCATACGGAATTTTTCTTTGAGGAGCAGAACCATATGCTGTATATTCATTCGAATTTTGTTACCGACAATCGTCAGGTATGTTCCTCAAGAGAAGAAACGAGGCGAGAAACTGTGCTTTAAAAGCCATTTCAATCCTTTGCGTGGCCAATAAACAGAAGGTAATGAAGAAATAAAGCTGCGTTAGTATACAAGGAGTCATACATGTTAAATACACGTTGAGTCACAATCTTCACCTGACCAAAAACCTATTCACGCGTTGTCTTGTTTATCAGCTGGTCTGGCGACAAACTTTGATGGGCATTTCTATGATATTATGTGCCACTCAATGAGCATTCAAGGAATTTTTTTCTAGCACATCAATCAAACATGAAGCATATTTAAAGACAAATTTTATTTGTTCCAGGGCATAGATTGGCAAGCTCTTGGAAAGAAGCAAGTTCCACCGCCATTCAAACCAGTCATTGACAATGAATTGGATGTCTCAAATTTCGCTGAAGAGTTTACAGAGATGATTCCAATAGACTCACCTGCTGCTGTTCCTAAAAACACTGATAAAGTTTTCAGGGTAAGTACAAATTTACCAGAAATTGAGAATCATCTTAATTCATGTTTATAAGAGCACATTGAGTGTGTTATGGAGCAGTACACATGATGGCAGAAATTGAGGGCAATGATATACAGTTGTCAAAGTCCAGAAAAATGCCCAACCTCCCTCTGAACACAACTGTGTTTGTGATCGAATGGAGAACCTTCATAACTTTCGAAAATGGGCGTGTTTAGGGCTTGTCATGATGTTTAACTTTCTTTCTGAAATCTTCCTAAAAGTGACCGCGTGACCGTAATGATTTCCCGACTCTGACGGATATTTATGTAGTGCCTTTAACGCGATATGTTCCTAAGTGTCATGCTATTGTGAGCAGTAGAATAAAGGGAAGAACAATGAGTTCTAATTAGCTTGAGGGAGGGCATAAAATTACGAGTTGCATGAAGGCTCTATCTTGCTTTGCGTTACTTAAAGCTTCGTTATCTCTATATAAAGCGCGCCTGAATTATTGGCAGCCAATATTAGTCGCCAGCCTCGCATGTATCGTCCGGACATTGGGATTAGCTCAGTTTCCCTTTGAAGCTCTTTGAAGATCAACAAAGTGTAGCCTCCCATAGCAGGGAAAAGAAAGGGATCTGATGACCATCTCTCATGGCGTTAGAAGGCAACCGATAATGCGAGGCAAGGAATGTAATTGTAGCCATGGTAAGCCTTTACCTTATCTTCTTCTCTACAGGGATATTCATTTGTTGCACCTTCAGTAATTTTTGGTAAGAATCCAATTGCTGACGAAATTATTGCTCCAATGAATGTCGGACGAAGACCAGGAGATGCTTCTCTGGAGTATTCTATTCTTTTTGAGGTATGTGTTAGTAAATTTCTTAAGTATTGATGTGATTCCAGTCACCGGTATGTGATTCCAGTTACCGGTATGTGATTCCAGTTACCCGTATGTGATTCCAGTTACCCGTATGTGATTCCAGTCACCGGTATGGGATTCCAGTTACCGGTATGTGATTCCAGTTACCGTTATGTGATTCCAGTCACCGGTATGTGATTCCAGTTACCGGTATGTGATTCCAGTTACCGTTATGTGATTCCAGTCACCGGTATGTGATTTTAGTTACCGGTATGTGATTCCTTGCACTGGTATGTCCTTCATAGGGCCACCAGTTCTAAGCAAGTTAAAACGTCTTTGCTGCTCAAAATACGATTTCTTCGTGATGTTATGACAGGAATCTTTAACAGGAGATCAATTTTTACTTCATTTTTCTTTCCTTTATCTTTATTTTAGGGTAAATGGGGAAATTCACTCCTTTTCCGCATAAGTTGTCTTAGTGCATCCATCATAGTGCATTTTATCATTTAACCCTATCTGGACCGGGGGGGGGGCTAAAATAGCCCCGCCTACCAGTTTTGCCTGGGCAAACCTCCTTTGCTAATTCGCAGGCTAATAATTTTTTGTGACTTCTCCTAACAATCTTTCTCATATCTTCTCTCCAAATTTCATCACGATATCTTATTTATTTCTGGAAATATAATATTTTTTGAGGGAGTAGGGTATCGGCGGTAAATTCCGGACGGTTAAGGTTTGGAGGTCTAAGGAGCCGAGACTTTCCTTCCAAATTGAAAAACAAAATTATCACGCTAAACTTACATCATTTTGTGTTTCTTTTCTTAACAGTTTGCAATTTTTTGCATCTTCTTGTGATTTCTGTACCTCTTCTTTTCCGTTGGGTTGTTTAGGCCTAAATTCTCGCGTGGCGGTATATTCCGGACGCAAAGTTGATCGTCGATTTGGCGTGCAAAACACCACGTTTCGTTGGCGATTCTTTTACATTTTATTCGGTTAGCTCTTGAAAGTTAATTTGTGTAGTTTTCATCGGCATCACTCTATTTTTGCTTGCATATCTGACAAGTTGAACATTGTCGACCCGTTTATCGCAAGAAGCAATGTTGACACCATCTTTTCGAACGCTCATAGGAGCACTGTTTGTTTATGAGGGATTTACAGTGAGCAGGAGTTTATTTCAAAAACTCAAGATATGTGAAAAGATGGAGTAAGAGATGGAGAACATGAAAATAAAATGCAATTTTGCTTTGCGATTGAAGGATTTTGTAAAACGGGTTTCATAAACCAATTGTCCGGAAAATACCGCCGTCCGGAATTTACCGCCGATACCCTAGTTTTAATTTTTTGATTGTTTTATGGTCAAACCCTTTATAACTTCAAAGTAAGATAATTCTTAACAGAATAAAGGTAACTGGATGTTAATTTCTGTGCGACCGCCAAATAATACGAGAATATGTAAAATGCTCAATTTTTTATTTTCTTATACATGACGTAATTTATGACTTCATATATCCAATGAATTTAGGCAATAAATATAAGATAACAAATTTCATAACCTTTTCAAGAACTTAAGGTTTTATTATAATTTGATGCTTTATCTGTTAATTGAATTTAAAACAAGGGTAATATTTCTTTTGAGTAAGTTTTTACAGTCAAATCAGTACGAGTACTGGTTTTGGCCGGAATAAAAGAAAATTGATGACGTCATTGAAAGTACAGCAATTACAGTAAAATAAATTAGATATTCGGACTTTTCACATCAAATGGCACTTGACAGCGAAGTTTCATCTTTCTAGCCCTTATCAATTCGGCGTTCTGAGGGGGGGGGGCTAAGTTTTCACCCCCAGGCCTGAGGATGCTCAAGAAAGCCCGGTCCAGATATGGTTAACAAAACAATTTACTTGATATGTTCCCTCTTTTATGATTTGATTAGCCAGCCTGATAGCTGTAGAAATTGCAAAGTTGTTAATATTTTGCGTTTATTGATGAACGAACAATTTCTTTGTATGCATTGTGTTTGATGAATTTAAACAATTAAAGTAAGACAAATCGTAGTTGGAACAGGGCATATTACTACCGGGTGACCCGAAAAAAGTGACCCGATGAAATCTGTCAGAGATAAAAGCAGTAAACCGTTGGAAATGTTTCAAAATGTTCTTCCGTAGCTAAAAGACCAGTAACATTATGAGGATATTTTTAAGTATTATCGGCAAGGTAAATTCTGCGAATTAAGGATTTTGAGGAAAAAGGCATACATGGAATCCTTAAAAAGTCGTCCAGAACAGGGGATCGATTTACAGCGATTCAGATCTTCAAGAAAATGAGGAGCGTGTTTGAGTTCAGGCTGGGAATAGACAACTCAGTCAAAAGTTTCCAGATAGTGTTTATAGTCCCCAAGTACCTAAGAATTAGGAATAAACGTACCTTGTAAACTCGTGGAATTTCAAAGGAATTCAAATCTGTATGCAAATTGTCCCATGAGACAAGAATATTTTAGGTATAGATCTAGGGACTATAAACTTGCTCGGAAAACTTTCGACTGAGTTTCCTATTCCAAGGTTGAAATGAAACACGGTCCTCATTGTTTTGAAGTTCTGAAGTGGCTGTAAATCGATCCCCTGTTTTTTGACAACTTTTTGAGGATTCCAAACATGCCCTTTTCCTCAAAATCTTTAGTTTGGGAGATTCTCTGTGTCAAAAAAAATTACGAAATATACTCATAATTTAGGGTAATCTCCTAGAGACAGAACAACGCTTCAAGCCCTTCAATTGACCTCTTACTAATTTTTCCGCAAAAGATTGCGTCGGGTTACTTTTTTTGGTTACCTGGTATGCATGTTTTGCTGGTATGCATGTTTTAAGCTAAGTCTGTTATCAAGTGACTTGACCGGACTTGACAATTGGATTATGTTGAAATCGTCAATTTAACATACTCTGTTCTAAGTACAATTTATCTTCTCTTAATTGTTTGTGTACTACATATTTTGTAGCGGAGTTTCCTATGATCACACAAGAGTGAATTGTGATCTGCAGTGGCTAAATTCTATTCTTGATCTCTTGAAATTAAAATTATGCTTGAAATAAATGCAAAGTAGCTTGCAAAATTTACGATGTTTATGTTAATTGATAAGTATCCAGCCTCATCAGAATTACTGCCAATCATTTAGTTTTGCAGGCCATTCGTTTGAGGTTTAACTAGTTGGGACAATTGGCTCTTTGGCTTGCGTAAGGCTTGTCTGATGTTCTGTCTGAAGATCTTTGTGCCTCGATGCTTCTTAAGGAGGCTGAAGAAAAGCGATCTACTGCTGGTTGAGCGAATGCGTCTGCATTCCGATTTTCCGGGAATCATCCCTGAAGTCCTTTTCTTCGTTTGTTCTATTTCTAGAGCTCATCGTTTCACAGAGAATATGCTTTACTCGAAGAGCAGCTTGGCGAAGGCAGCTTCTCTATCTGCAGGTACGTCCTCTTTCGCATCGAAGCCATCCGTTGAACACAACGGCAGAGATAGCATTATTAGGCCGCGTGACTTCAGATTGCTGGCCTAATAACATGAATAGTATTACTGCATTACATCATTGTGGCAGTGCTCAGATTGGACGGGTAGTACCAAGAGAATACTTGATTGTTATTTTGTAACGCTTTAGCTGCAATGATTCACCTGTTCATTTTGTACAAAGGTGATGGACAAACAAATGGTTGTTTGTTTCCCACTTAACGTTGACTAATTGCAATGAGATGCAGAAGATGCAAAAAATTGAGACCTTGGTACTTCAGACACTTGAAACGCCCAAAAATTTTAACGGCTTAAAATGTTAATAACTGTGCAATATTCCTTAGGCGATGCGTTAACAAGAAAACAAAAAAGGAATATGCTGTCAAAATCATAAGCAAGAGGTAAGTTTTCGCACCTATCCCTACGAATCTCAATATTTTTGGTTTGAAGTTTGATGCAAGAACCTATCAAAGTGTACAGATCGAAGATTGCAGGGAAACTCGCGAAGATACGCCGTGAAAATAAATTTTTCTTGTTGCATATGGCGGAAAGGAATTAACGCACCATTAGCAACTTGATTAGGTCGGTAGGTCGGTTTTGAAGGTTTTTTGGTACAGTAGTGTGATTTTCTGACTTTGCAGCTAGAACAGTCAGGCAGATAGGGCTCGATACCCCGTAGAGCCCCACCACTTGAGCTTAATGACAAGGAGTCACCGACTCGATTAGCGCTTAGCTAGTTTTGCGATCCCAGCGCTTGGCGCTAAGACCGTAACTTTCACAATGACCTTCCCAGTCATGACAAGGGGTCGCAGACTCGATTGCATCTGCTCTACTGTGATCCCAACGCTTGGCACTGAAAAATACAACTTCACCTTCAACGAAAGCCATCTTGAATCACACATTATTGATAAGATCGCTTCGTCAGGCAAAGCTTTCTTTGCATGATTAAGCTAAATTTTTTGTTATTAAACTCCATTTCGTACAAATGCAAAAATCGTGATTATGTACAGGACCCCATGCCACCTATGGCATATATCAGAAATGTTGGGAAAATTTTCCTTTTCTAGTGATAAAGCATAGCAGTGTGTATAAAAGTGCACTTGTTTGTGTGAAAGTCTTTTGGAGATCTCAGCTGTAATATTGTGAAGAGCATATAATTTCAGCGGTGTGGCACGAGAGTGATTTCTTTCTTTTGCAGTTAAAATCAGAGTATTGGCAGGAATCGAAGCTTCACCAAAAAACGTAGTGCAAGGATCATGATGATAATCATATTTATATTAATTCCAAGTTTGACAATTCTAAGAGTAAGACATATTGAGACAAGTTTGACAATTCAAAGGTTAAGGCAAGTTTGGCAGTTCCAAGTGAAGATAATCCAATATCAAGAGAAACAATTTGTTGTTGAGTTAGATTAGTTTTGATGTTTCGAAGCAATTCTCCATGCTTCATCATCAGAATTAAATGTTCCAAAAGCACAAGGCTCTATATATACTCATTTTTCCAGTTTTAAGTTGCTTCTCCCCTTTCCATCCCCTCTCATAGTCAACTGAATTCTTTACTGTAGGTTAGATCACAGCAGAGAGATCAATACTCTGAGAGTTTGCCAAGGACATCCAAACGTCGTAACTTTACACCAAGTCCACCAGGACGACGTGAGTAGCATTGAGATTTGTTTGTAGTTAAAATAGGTGTATGTGAGAATGATGCAAAATTGGGTTATTTTATTTTTAGCTTGTCAAATCGACGTTAAATGTTTTGACTATAAACGTATGTTTATCTTCGGGCTTTACGGGAACTGGACGGTCTTTTAATATCAGAGATCTATTTTCTTCAGCCGCAGTACAACGGCGGTGAAATCAATTAATTTTTCAGTGACCCAGCTTTATCCCACTCTGGTCCACTTGCCCCACCACCCTAACCCACCAAATTATTTTCTTCAATCAACCGTGAGCCCCTCAACAAGGACAGTAAGCTAGGTGTGTAATCCCGTGGCTTAGGTATGTAGCTCTCGAAACTTAAATCCGCCCCTTGGAATAATGGCACGACAGGTAGATTTTCTTTTGTCTACTGGGTGAGCCAGAAAAAAGTTCATACTTTTGAAAACTCGTAGCATCAAGAAGACTTCACAGATTTGAATGATTCGAATTGTAGTTAAAAGCAGAATGAGAAAGGTATTTTTGTGATTTTTCTTGATTCCCCACGAGCACTAGAAATGTAGGCGACTTCAATTACGCAACAGTTTCATAGTTGCAAAATGACTTAAAAGGGACTTGATACATTGATCAAATCATAAATTACTACTCACACAGATCAATAAAGAAAATGCAATTATTCATGGTTGAGAGATATCCGCTAAAAGATTTTTGCCTTGGGACTGAAAATCTTTGATTATCTAATACAACAAACTAATTCTTCCTGGCTACACCTTTGTCAAGAGAAACCATTCATCAAATACAAAACGAGGAGGTGTTGGGCTTTATATAAAGGAAACCTTCCCTACTAAGGAAAGACCTGACCTGGTGACACTTCCAGAATCTATTGTTTGCGAAATTCAGTTAAACCGAAGGAAGAGATCAGCGAATTACCCACAGCAAGCTCATTCAAAAATAAACTTTCCTCTCTCATTCGCCCCACCCAAAAACCTATTTATGGAATTTATGATCCAAAAAGAGTTGCCATCCTCACCCAGCTACGCGTTGGCCTCAGTAAGCTAAATTTTCACAAATTCAACCATTACTTTAGAGACATAGTTGACGCAATGTGTCTAATCAATGATGGAATTGAGGATACTGAACATTTCTTGCTGCAATGCCATGCATACGAGAGTCAGAGGCGTGATCTTTTGGGCACTGTTAATGAAGTATTCCAACTACACAACATCTTAAACCTGCCAAATCAAACCATTATACAAATATTGTTGCATGGTGATAAAAGTTTTACTCATGATCATAATAGACAAATTTTTGAATCAACGCTTAAATTCATTCACTCATCAGAGCGATTTTTGTAGCACCACCAATGAAAACCTAGGGACATTAATCTTTTATCTCATCCTCCTCTACTAATCATTAATCTTGTTCTTATAACATTACAAATGTATTGTGTATATATATATATATATATATATATATATATGTATATAAATATAGGTTGACTTGTTAAATTTATTCAGTTCCTCTGAAGATGCCCTAGTGGGCGAAACGTCAGCACTGAAAAGAAAAAGCGCAAAAGACCAAACAGATGCCTGTTTCTTTGAGTAGTTAGGCCCTCTTCTAACCGTACACTATATATATATATACAATACTGATGAAGACGCAAGTCGAAACGTTTACCAGAAGTGTTTTTCTTTGAGCATCTATACTAATTTTAAAGCATCTTTTAGAATGAGCTTTTGAGAAATATATATATATATATATATATATATATATATATATTATATATATATATACATACATACATACATACATACATATAGACACTCAGAAAGAACACATTCGTTTAAACGTTTCGGCCAAAGCCTTCATCAGTAATAACTGTTCAAAGTCAGACGGAGCATACATAAAGATATCGAAAATTACAAAGAACACAAAACAATAGCCTAAGCGGGTCCTACCTATTACAAAGCGTAATTATGATGTGTTAAAGCAGCCGGTAATTACAAAGGTAGCGGGAGAAAGATCAAAGAAAGCGCAGAGTAGAGAGCTGCTGAAGTCGGTGGCTGTGTCTGTCTCGCCGAAGCTGAAAAAGATCGCACGTTACAACAAAACAAACAATAGAAAGATCCGAGAGAGGATTGGCAGAACAGAAAACCCTAAAAAACAGCGTGTGTCCCTAACGAAAAGCTCAGCGCCAAAATTAAAACAACACAACCACCAAAATGTAAAAAATTACGAAATCTATGTATCAACCTGCCTAGTGTTTAAACCCTTAGGGGCAAAGCAATCCAGCCGATATTGCCAGAAGCTTTCCCGCATCCTATTTCCCCCCGTTAGCCTATCAATTATCTTAACACTAATATCCTTCAGAAACCCGTGGTGGCCTTCTTCAGTAAAATGCCTGAAGAATTCCACCTGGGGTACTGAGGCCCCCGAATTAAACCTACGACTGCACGCCTTGTAATTGTTAAACCTAAGCCTAAAAGGCGTGCAAGTGCTACCAACATATTGTACACCACAAACGGTACATTCCAACAAATACACAACATTTGACGAGTCACAATTAAACGAATAATTTATCCTATATTCCCGGCTATCTATGTTCGAATGAAAATGCTCACTATTACTCATGACATTACACACTTGACAACGAGATTTACCACAACGAGAACATCCCTTCTTATCAGTCCCCCCATTTCCCTCACTATTGAGCCTAGCCCTAACCAGTATATCCTTAAGGTTCTTACATCTCCCAAATGCTATGAGCGGTGGCTCAGGAAATACCTCCCTATGCTCCTCCGAATTCGTGAGCATAGGATGGAGTCTCCTGGCAACTTTCCCCAAACTATTGAGCGCTGGATGGTATGTCGCAACAAGAGGAACCCTTTCCCCCCTCCCTTGGTCATTGGTCCTATTTCCCGAGTTTGCTAGAAGAGTTGTCCTATCCAACCTACGTACCCTATCTATTTGTTCGTTAACTAAAGACTCTTCGTAGCCCCTGTCCTTAAAGAATAAGACTTCAGTCTTTCTTCCCCATGCGTCCAGATAAAGAATACATCATCGATGAATCTCATCCAGACGAGGGGCTTGTCAGGTGAAGCATCCAACAATCTCTCTTAATGGCCTATGCCAACCTCTTCATGACCCGGTTGGAAGAGAGATTGTTGGATGCTTCACCTGACAAGCCCCTCGTCTGGATGAGATTCATTGATGATGTATTCTTTATCTGGACGCATGGGGAAGAAAGACTGAAGTCTTTCATCAATCATCTCAACAGTAGCCACGAAACCATTAAGTTTACTAGCGAACAATCACGGGATAGGATTAGCTTTTTAGATGTTCAGGTTAACTTGGGGGAGGGGGGAGTCCTTTCGACAGACTTGTTCTGCAAGCCAACTGATACACATCAGTACTTGCATAAGAAGTCTTGTCACCCCTGGCACACAAAGAAGGCGATCCCCTATGGTCAGGCTCTTAGGTTGCGTAGGATATGTTCGGAAGATCGCCAATTTCAGGAGAGGGTAGGCGAGTTAGCTGGATGGCTTAAGGACAGGGGCTACGAAGAGTCTTTAGTTAACGAACAAATAGATAGGGTACGTAGGTTGGATAGGACAACTCTTCTAGCAAACTCGGGAAATAGGACCAATGACCAAGGGAGGGGGGAAAGGGTTCCTCTTGTTGCGACATACCATCCAGCGCTCAATAGTTTGGGGAAAGTTGCCAGGAGACTCCATCCTATGCTCACGAATTCGGAGGAGCATAGGGAGGTATTTCCTGAGCCACCGCTCATAGCATTTGGGAGATGTAAGAACCTTAAGGATATACTGGTTAGGGCTAGGCTCAATAGTGAGGGAAATGGGGGGACTGATAAGAAGGGATGTTCTCGTTGTGGTAAATCTCGTTGTCAAGTGTGTAATGTCATGAGTAATAGTGAGCATTTTCATTCGAACATAGATAGCCGGGAATATAGGATAAATTATTCGTTTAATTGTGACTCGTCAAATGTTGTGTATTTGTTGGAATGTACCGTTTGTGGTGTACAATATGTTGGTAGCACTTGCACGCCTTTTAGGCTTAGGTTTAACAATTACAAGGCGTGCAGTCGTAGGTTTAATTCGGGGGCCTCAGTACCCCAGGTGGAATTCTTCAGGCATTTTACTGAAGAAGGCCACCACGGGTTTCTGAAGGATATTAGTGTTAAGATAATTGATAGGCTAACGGGGGGAAATAGGATGCGGGAAAGCTTCTGGCAATATCGGCTGGATTGCTTTGCCCCTAAGGGTTTAAACACTAGGCAGGTTGATACATAGATTTCATAATTTTTTACATTTTGGTTGTTGTGTTGTTGTAATTTTGGCGCTGAGCTTTTCGTTAGGGACACACGCTGTTTTTTAGGGTTTTCTGTTCTGCCAATCCTCTCTCGGATCTTTCTATTGTTTGTTTTGTTGTAACGTGCGATCTTTTTCAGCTTCGGCGAGACAGACACAGCCACTGACTTCAGCAGCTCTCTACTCTGCGCTTTCTTTGATCTTTCTCCCGCTACCTTTGTAATTACCGGCTGCTTTAACACATCATAATTACGCTTTGTAATAGGTAGGACCCGCTTAGGCTATTGTTTTGTGTTCTTTGTAATTTTCGATATCTTTATGTATGCTCCGTCTGATTTT
The DNA here is from genome assembly GCA_964019985.1 of Aurelia sp. 4 Dawson et al 2005. Taxonomy (NCBI): domain Eukaryota; kingdom Metazoa; phylum Cnidaria; class Scyphozoa; order Semaeostomeae; family Ulmaridae; genus Aurelia; species Aurelia sp. 4 Dawson et al 2005. The sequence continues at coordinate 8,955,704 of OZ026494.1, read as the reverse complement.
GAACAGTTATTACTGATGAAGGCTTTGGCCGAAACGTTTAAACGAATGTGTTCTTTCTGAGTGTCTATATCTATTTTTATTACATATTGAGATTGAGCTAATGAGTATACACATATACATATATATATATGTGTATATATATATATATATATATATATATATATATATATATATATATATATATATATATATATATATATATATATATATATATGTATGTATGTATATATATATATATATATATATATATATATATATATATATATATATATATATATATATATATATATATATATATATATATATATATATATATATATATATTCTCATCAGCTCCTTCTCAATGCGAGTTAAAATAGATATAAAAGCTCATAAAAAACACATTCTTTAAACGTTTCGGCGAAAGCCTTCATCATTACTGATGAAGGCTTTCGCCGAAACGTTTAAAGAATGTGTTTTTTATGAGTTTATATATATATATATATATATATATATATATATATATATATATATATATCTATGTTACTAAAGACTATACCAAAACCTGTCAACTTTAAATATCGATCCGGCAAAAGTGTCATAATCTCTGCGATCCGTTTCTTCCTATGAAGGGACCAAAACTGTGGTATAGCCTTTAGTATCCGTATTTGTTTTTTGTTACAGATCATTTAGGATAGCCATACTTATCATGCTCCCAATGATATCGTTGATGTAGATATGTTTTGTTGAATTGTAAGTTTTTGGTTTTTGTGTATATAAAAAAATCTTTGATCCTTGTTTGAAACTTGATGTCTTGTAACTTTTGAGGGAGGCAACATGCCCATTGCGTATTGTTTCCTTGCAATTTGATCAATGTTTTAGCCCCTTTTGCAGTAATTTTGCAACCATGAAATTCTTATGAAGTTGACTTTATCAATGCTTCTAGTGCTAGTAAGAAAACGACAAAAATCACAAAAATATTTTGATTTTTCGGCTTTTAACTGTAATCTGAGTCATTCAAATCTGTTAAGCACTCTCCTGTTGCTATGAATTTTCAAAATTGGGAACTTTTTTCTGACTCACCTTGTTTACATATGGAATGTGAAAACTTGTTCAGATTAATTTGGGTTTCAGTAGTCGTTTTTGTTTTCAGTGATAATGAAATGAATTTATTGATATAACTTAACTATACATATTTATCGTAGCTTCACACGTATCTCGTGCTCGAGTTGTTGGCTGGTGGTGAATTACTGGACAGAATAAAAAAGAAAAGGAATTTTACAGAAGCTGAAGCAAGATGTCTGATGATTAAATTAACGTCTGTTGTTCATTTTATGCACGATAGAGGTGTGGTTCACAGAGATTTAAAACCAGAGGTAAGAATTCAAACTATATTGGGAGTAGACTGTCTACAAAAGCCCTGCGTTTTGCATGATTTTTCTTTAAAATCTGATGGGACTTGGGTGAGTTAGAGGGTCTCAAAGAATTATTTCGAGTGGGTATTACTCGGGTGAGTATTGGAAGATTCTACGTTTTAGGATTTATCCGAAAAGGTCATTCGAAGGCTCGATTCCTAAGAAAGTAGTCTGCTCACTTATTGGCATTGACTTACTCCTATGTAACGAGTGACGTTGCTGCACTGTAATTGGTGCCTGGAACATCTAGGGTAATCGTTGAAATGTGGTCTGCAATTTAAACTTTGATATCATGAGCCGCTAGTAGAATGCTATCAAATTAACAAGAAACGAAGCAGAGTATGGGGCAGTAGGTACCTGTCCATCCTAGGCATGCTAAAATAGAATATCCATGCTAAACTCCTATCAATTTAGTTCTTAAGTTCTTAAATGTTTTGGACCCTATTTTTGTCTCTGCTTAGACTTTTCTATGAACAAATGATGAGTGATCAAGAAAGGCTGTTTAAATGATCTCGACATCTAAGGGGAGCTGGCAACTGTGTCAATATATCTGGATCGCGATATCAGTCAACTGTTTACCTCTGTCATCAGTGTTATAGCAAATTACTATTATGGCTGCATCTGATTTTTGAATTATATTTGATTATCCTGGCTGCACAATATGTTTTCATTTACTACTGTCATATGTTACGCTTTTGGTATGATATTACTTGATAAATCTATCTTAACCCTATTTTACCCGTGCAATTTTTTTAGTGTTTTTGCCCGGTTTTGGCCCCCCTGTTTATTTCTGTTTCTGTAACTCCAATGCTGCTGAAACTTTCCAAAATGGTAGATACATATATTAACAGGCTATTGGTACAAATCTGGTCTTGATTGATCACGCCGCTCATTGATAGGTAACCAAAAAAGTATCAAATGGTCACACGTGAGCTTCATTACTAAGACAGAGAATACAGTAAAATCCCGCAAACAAGAACATAGCGAACCTGCAGACTGATTTTTGTGGGAAAAGACACCCAACTATAAGAACCAAATACAGACTGATTTACTTCAATGTTCTTATGAGATGGTGCACAAACCAGTGTAAACAATTTATTGACAACTGAACACCTTCAACAGTTTCAGGAATATGTAAATTCTTTTGTCTAGCTGTATGATGTAAATTGCTTTGTCAATATATAAAATACGATACTTTCTGATATTGAAATGCAGTCATTATACCCTTAAGTATATTTAACACTTACTGTATACCGTAGCTATATATTCATCATAGTCAAAACTGTCCTTGTGATAAGAACCAAACCCTGTTAATGTCATAAGTACCCCATTTATAAGAACCTATCCAGTCTGTCTTTTAGTAAAGTATGTTTTTGTTTGCGGGGTTCTACTGTATGCTAATTATTTTGGATTTTAATGGTAAAAGATTCATGGAATGGAATAAACAAAAGGAAAATATGATTTTCTATCCATTTAAGAGAAAAGTATTTGAGAATTCGTCATTATTCATTACAAATTTGACGTCATCAAAATAGATAACATTGTAATAATTAGTCTTCGCTGATGTAAGCAAATATAGAAAACCACGTATTAAATGAAAGCTCTTTCAAAGACCAATCAGTTGGCACCAATCTCGTTACATTTGAGTTGAAAGCAAGAGAATTACTACAGTGTTTGTTATCTTCCTTGAAACTACTCTCCAAACAAGGTATTGATATTGTCACGTGACTGTATGTGTTACAATGAAAAATTCAAAATTTAATAGGCTATTAAATTTTAGGAAAAGTCAGTTTAGTTTCGGCACTCTAGCTTGTCCGTCTAAGAGCAATAGTTCATAATTCAAGAGGGGTGCATAATGGTTCTCCTGGGTAAAATAGGGTTAATTGCAGTATAAAACGGTGCAGACTTCTCTCCTGTGACAATCGTACTGTTTCTCAGCCAGAAAAGTGAGACAAGACATACTATTGTAATTCAAGTTATTTCCCTGAGGGATTTTTCAGTTAGATCCTAGCTTTTATGGAACAGAAAGTTCACATTTTGTTTTGAATGAAATCACTTTGTGGCAAATTGCTGATTAAGTAAGGAAGAATGAACTATTTCAGGGAACTGACTTTTCACAACCGATGCAACTTCGGTAATAGATCATCTTCATTTCATGTTAAAAGTGATTTTGTTGTTGCTTCTAGTTTAATTGTTATCATTATCTTGCAGTTGAAATAATATGTCACCTACCGTAATATGAATCAAAAAGACTGTTTTATCCACTCAAAGATACTTGATTATTTAATACTTAGTGAAAGAATATTTCCTAACTCTGATATCATTTCTTTCAAGAACCTCCTATTCGTTGACGATTCAGATGATGCAGAGCTTAAAGTTGTTGATTTTGGCTTCGCCCGTTTCAAAGGAAATCAGCCGTTGCAGACACCATGTTTCACGTTGTCATATGCCGCACCAGAGATATTGAAACATGCCACTCAACAGGATATGATCAATGGTTATGATGAAGCATGTGATATATGGAGTCTAGGAGTCATCTTAGTGAGTTCTTTGCTTTGTCTTTCATGCAATAGAAATTAAAGAATTGGCACCCCAAAATTCGGGCAAATATTTTCGATACAGATACGTGAAATGCTCCTCAGGTGAAGTATTGGCAATATCATTGAATTATTCGAGCATTTTTCTAAAGCAGTATGAAAAGCTAGGTATTTTAAAGTACAAGCTATAAACCGTTATCATTTCAAGCAGATTTTCTATCCTTCGTAATTGCTTCATTTGTACCGGATGAGCTAGAAAAAAAGGTTCCCATTGTTGAGAGTTCATAGCGTCAAGAGGTGTCAATTTCGTCCCTAGTGAGTTCGTTGCTCTGCCTCTACTCTGCGATACAAGAGGCTGTTCGGTAATCTGACTGGCATGGCTGTTCGCCATTTTGCGTGGTAACTACGTGTTGCACGGGGTAAACGGCCCCAGCATATCAAAGTTTGACGTAAAACCATATTCTTTACATTGCGATCATCATTTGCCATTTATTTCCGAATTTCGAGGAATAACGAGCCATTTCATTTTGGAAGCTGCTGTGAAAGTTTCTCTAATTTTCAACTTAGGCCCATTATTCCTCAAAAGAAAACTGAGCCTATATTCTCACTTGCCAACCCCAGATTATTGTTCAAATACCCTCAAAAAGGTTGAAATAGTTTGTTTTTAGTTTCTCAATTTATCTTCTGCAGAATTAGCGCTAGAACAACGGCCAGCAAACCGTGAAATCCACAATGGCTGCTAACGCACTCATTTTCTGGACGCACTTGATGGAAGTGTACCAGGGTGTTCATTCGGCTTCTTGATCAGCCTATGACGCAAGAGCACCCTAGGAACGAGGTTGCAAGGGTGTTTGACTAATTTGATTGACTCTACCGGGTGAGTCAAAAAATACGCGCGGCGTTTGAGAGGCTACTGCGCCCTGAGTATATAAGCAGTGATAGTTTGCAATATTTGATTGAATAGCCAAATCGTTCATTTATTTTTAGAAATTTTCCTGACTAAAATCGGTCACTCTGTGCAGATTCTGTAAGCGATTTTCTGAAATGAGCCCCTTTGAGAAACCTTAAAAAACATGCTAAAATTACAAGCAAAAGTCCCTGATGTGTTAACCTCACAGCGATGACTTTCAGCATGCTGTTGCACGTGCTTACTTTTTGATGCGTTGAATCATTCAGGGGGAGTCCATTCTCTCATGAGGACAAAATACATGTACACATTCACGAGTCATTATTGTCAGGAAGGAGAACAAAGGGAAACTTTGCTTGCTGTTTTCGCTCGTTTTTGCAAGTTTTCGAAAGGGGCTTTCTACAGAAAATCTCCTATTTCGACGGGAAGGAATGGCCGATTAAAACCGGGTAAATTACTGGACCTAATTTGACATATCGGGGATAAAATAAGACTGCTTTCAATTTCATTGCTTGATATTCAGGGACCAGGATTTTTTCAGATGCCGGGCATTTTTATTGACTCACCCGGTAGTTATACCTAAAAGCCGAAATAGCAAACTGTTTCAAAGGTCTTCGTCGCATTTCTGTGGGCACTGAAGTTAAGGGCAATTCGACGTTACGAAAATTTCTTGGTAACAAAAAGCCTGAAAAGGGGCCTGGTCCTGATCCAATAGTGGTGAAAATTCCTCAACAGAAGAATAAAGGAAGTACAACTTTTGCATGGAACTGAAAAGCTTAAGTATTTCCTAGAAGTATTCTCCATATGACTCTTGAAAAGAATGAAATGTCCTGCGTATTTTTCAGTGCCAAAAGACTCTTTCGAATTTGATCAGGTGTTATGAGCCGTTTTCATGCATTTCGCAACAAAGGAAGTTTCTTCAAGTCTAATTCACCTATATTTTTTCAGTTTTCATAGTATCTAGGGATAAACTATTAAACTTTGGCCTTTGGAATTTGTGCTATGAATTTTGGGAAATGGACATTGTCTGGCTTTTCCTGTGTATGAAGCCTTAATCTTGTATCACACCTTTTTCTTTTGTTTTTCAATTCGTTTTGAGTGGGCTTGTCCGGATTTATAGCCACTGAGAGCTAATTTAGGCCCACGGTGCATGCCGCACCCAGGCATGAGACCCCTAGTTTAACCTCCCGTCCGAAAGACGAAGAGGTGAGTTGTGAGGTCCGGTTTCCGAGGTCACCCATCCGGAATTTGACCTCACTCAACCGGGCCTAACTTCAGTTACCTGACGAAAACTGTTTAAGCCATTCGGCCACTGAATCCGTAAGTACCATGACTGTTAACTATTATTTCCCCACTATTAGAGTACGTTTGCAGTACTAGGATAGATTCTTGATCTTTTATGGGAAATGAGCAGTTTGCACCTTACCATATCCCAATATTCTGGATTACCGGATGTCGAAAATCTTAGGAAATGAGTTTGAGTACCAAGCTAATTCACGAGACATTGCAATGAGCTCTCAGCAGGGCCAGATAAAGAATAAATGTTGTAGACTGAGAGCATGTGGCACTGTTTCATGAATTGGCTTGGTTTTGAAACACATCTCCTAAGATTATCGACATCCGGTAATCCAAAATATCTGGCTATGGTAAGGAAAGACCAACGTACGTACCGGGTGAGTCAATAAAAGCGCCCGGCATTTGAAAAAATCTTACTCCCTGAAGTTAAAAGGAACGATATTGAAAACTGTTATATCCCTGATATGTCAAATTAGGGTCAATAATTTACCCGGCTTTAATCGGTCATTCCTTCCCTTCGAAATAGGAAATTTTCTGCAGAAAGCCTCTTTCGGAAACCTGCAAAAACGAGTGAAGACATCAAGCGAGATTTATCTTTGTTCTCTAGCAATAATGGCTCTTGGATGTGTTCATGTATTTTGTCCTCATGGGAGAATGGAATTCCCCTGAATAAGTTATTCACACTAAGGGGAAGACTTTCAACCCGCCAGAAGGAAAGCACGCGTTAAAGCGTGCTGAAAGTCTTCGCTGTGAGGTAAACACATTAGAGATCTTTGCTTGTAATTTCAGCATGTTTTTTAAGGTTTCTCAAAGGGCTTCATTTTAGAAAATCGCTTACAGAATCTGAACAGAGTGACCGATTTTAACCAGGAAAATTTCTGAAAATAATTGAACACGTTAACTATTCAATCAGGCATTGCAAAATATCGTTGCTTATGTACTCAGGAAGCAGTAGCCTTTCAAACGCCGGGTGTTTTTTTACTCACTATAATATATCCTTGTTATTGTTTCAGTACACAATGCTGTCAGGCAAAGTTCCCTTTCAATCGAAATCAGCCTATGAGCCTTCAGCTATGGCTATTGCAAGGAGTATCATGGATGGAAGCATCAGTTTCGAAGGTGATGAATGGACACATGTTTCTGGCTCTGCAAAGAATCTGATTCTCGGTATGGTAACTTTGAAATTTCGTGTTTTCTTGTTTTTCGACTTTTTAGCCATAGGATCTTGCTTCTCCACATTCTTCTAAGGATCAACAAGGACAGGTTTTGAAACTCGGAAGTGCCAGTTACTTTTGATTGACACCGGAATCGTAAGAAGCGATTGGCGACTGCAGACAAGTAAACCTTTTAGCCGGACGTTTTAGCCTGTGCACAAGTAAACGCCAAAACAACTAGAAACGAATGATGAGCATAACGTCTATGATGTCATCGTTTACAAAAGTATGCATTTACGACCGTCTACATGAACGCGCAACGAAAGTGTTTGCAAAACAGCTTAAAACGACTGATAAATATTACGTCTGTGACGTCACTGTTTACGAAAGTATGCGTTTAGGACTGTCCACACGAAGACGTGAAAGCAACGTTTTCAAAAGGCGACACTTTGGAAAGCATTTTCGAATGTGTGCGTTAAGGTTAACTTTAAACTCATTTTCGTGTAGACACAAGACGTTAACGTATGAGAATGTATGCGTTTGCAGACGTAAACTTATACGTGCGAACGGGGCCTTTTCTAATAAAAAAAGTTGTTAAAGTTGCGCTGAAACTAGCAGGGCAGACTGTCCTCTTTAGCAAGGGAAAGATGTGTCTTAAGAGGAGTTTATAAGAAAGGAAGAAGGATAGATCTAAATATCTCCCTGGTGGATTTTGTTCATTTGCTTCCGGGGCTTGGGATTTATTGTTTCATCTTAGCCCGAAATATGCGAAATTTGGAGGGCCTTCGCGGCTTCCGAATCTAATATGTAGAATCCACCAGGTAACTTTTCAGCTTTATTCTTCTTTCTTCACAAACTCAAGACTACCCTTAAAAGCCACATTTCACTTGCACAAGACGCCAGTTCGCCGGCTAGTTTCAGGCCAAGTTTTGCGGCTTTGTTTGTCTTGATTGACAGGTTAAGTAAATTTTCTATGTCTGCAAATGCTCATCACTTTGAATTCCGGTGTAAGTCAAAAGTAATTTATGCTATTGTGTTTCGAAACTTGTCCTTGATCAAAACACTCCCCCCCCAGTAACGACCCCGCTGAAACATTGCCCCTCCAACGTAGAAGGAAGACCCGCTGAGAAGAATTGTTTCCCCGCCAAGTTTTAAATTAAAACCCTTCCCCGCCATGTTTCCGTTGTTTCACCGTTGAGTTTTTTGCTTTCCCGTCAAAAATTAAACAATTTCTATCATGGTTGTATTTGAAAATCTCCTTTCCCTATCAATACATTTTAATCACCGCTGAAAATATATAAAACCATCACTTCCCTGCTGTATTTTTAGTGTCCGGCAGGGTCGTTACGGGGGGGGGGTGTTTCAAAGGAACACAGTACGAAGCTGAGAAAGGACAAAGAAATGAAACTTGGAACTTATCTCTTGCATGTAAGTGCTACGCAGTAGCGAATGGAAAATCACTAGAACGTGCCTGTTTGAAGGCCTTCAGCTCTCGTTGCAATGTGCTTTCAGTATTCAGGAGGTGATTTACGCACTGATTTTTTGTAGATGTCCATACTCTTTGTTCTTACCAACTTTGCAGGCATATTAAACGGAACTGCTAAGAGTGAAATGCGGTGACGTGGGAAGGATATCTAAAATTGAATTCATGCAAATTCGTTACACCAACGTACCATAATTCATCTTTCGTTCAGATCAAAATATATCTTTCCTGTTCCCCAATTTTGTCTAGGACAATCTTTGCCACTTCCTGCCAAGGGTATAAAGTTTAAATTATCGTCAAAAGCTTCCTTTATTTATCAAAGTTTCTTGCTATTCTAAAGGATTGCTCACGGTTGATCCAAAAAGACGGTTAACTCTTGTTGGAATACTGGCACATGATTGGCTATGCGGTCGTGTGGATGTGCCTAGAACGCCACTAATGACTCCTGATGTACTGGACATGTCCGGTTCACATGTGGGGACGGCATTGCGTGTAGCTATGCATGCTTATCATAAAGCTGCAAGAAGTGGCTTCACATTGATGGATGTTTCAAATGCACCTTTGGCGAAACGGCGAAAGAAAAAGAACTTTTCAAGTGAATCGCAGAAAGAAAGTGATGATAGTACAGAGACAAATGACAGCAAGAATGAAGGCGACGTAACGGCGAAATTAGAGACGTCTATTGGCCGAATGCCATCTGATTTACTAAGACGGACTGACGGTGATGATGCGCATGATAAGATCCCTGCTTTAGCTGTTTGCTTATCGCCATCCATTACGAGACAGAAGGCTGCTGATACATCAATCACGACTGTTGAAACTACGGCTCGTCAACCTCCTCCATTGCGGCCAATATCAGCCGACTGTGAATGCCTTCAGTCACGAAGTACGTCCAGCGATTCAAATTTCTTCTTCAAAGATGTTAAAGACTCTAGGTCAAACCCCCTTGGGTACTCATATAGCCACCAAAGAACAGTCAGCGATAGTCACGACCAAACTGTGAAACCTTGGGATACGAGGGGCCTTAGGCCTTTATCACACAATGATTCAGACTTGCACTCAAAAAGTGCATGGACAACCACTAATAACAAGCCTCCGTTGATTGACCTAACTAGTCCAGATGTGGAAGTTTCAACCAATCAGAATTTCAGTTTCTTCGATGAAAGAAACAGTAACCAGGTTGTCGTTCAAAACCCGCTGGGATATAACCAAGTGACATTCGATACAGCGTATCTGGCTCAACATAACAAGGTTTCAGAATCGATTGAGAAAAGCACGCCAGGTAAAAATGTGCCTGGTAAACATGCACTAAATACGACATCTGAATCTGATGTTATGAACAATAACATTGTTAATATAGCATGGAGTGAATTGCGGGGTTCTAGTCATGGTAAGAATTCACGAAAAAGACCGTTTGAATCTACTTTGTAATATGGCCATTATGCACGTATTTTCAGGGAATTTTGTGTTATGTCGCATGTTCTTGCAGTAACATCAGCATGATGGTTTAAAGGCTGATTTTCAGTCAGTGGAATTTTCCGAGCAGGCGGAAATTCTATTGTTCGCGTGAGAAAATGTCGCTCTGAAATTGAATAGATGGTTACGGCTGAGCAACTTTTTATTGTCTAAATTCCGCCCTCGCGGAAAATTCCCGTGACTGGAAATTGGGCTTAACAACGAGTTAGTAGGGCCATTTGTTCTTATTTGAACTTGATCAGAAGATCTAAATGTCAGCGTATAGAGAGCACAGAGAGGAAGAAATAATGCACTACTAATCTTTCTTGCGTTACTTGAAATAGATTTAGATCCTGCTATATTCATCTTCTGAGTTTGATTCTCATTCGAAAGCAGGAATTTTAAAACCCTCACCCAGTTGTTTAAGATAAAGTTCTAGAATGTAGTATGCATAGTCAGGGCCTGTTTTGGAGTAAACTCATGAGCGATAGGACACCCAGTGTGTAGCAGTTTGAAATTTATATCAGTAGCGAGCCACTGGGTCTTGTTATCAGTTACCTTAACTTAATTGTTTTTTTTTTGTGTTTTGAACTTATTTTTCGTGGTATACAGCCATCTTTACTGTTTCGTAATTCTTATTCCTTTGGAAGTGAGCCACCTTAAGTGCAGATGCACGAGCTTTACGATTAAGGTGGATCTGCACTTAAGGTGGCTCACTACCGAAAATTCCAAAGTTACGAGGCAGTGAAAAGTGGCTGTATATCAAGTAAAAATAAGTTCAAAAGACACAAAAAAAACGCAAAGTTTAGGTGGCTCCCTACTGATATGAATTTTAGAATGCTACACACTGGATGTCCTATCCTTCTTGGTATAATCTCAGTTGAAAATTCGTTTCGCAAGTACCATCATCTTTGAATTATCTACTGTGCTGAGGCAACCTTTGGTCCTCAAGTACTCCCCTTTCTTGCAGTGACTCCCACTGATCCCAAACCTTAGAACTTATTTTACCAAATTTGCCTTTGGAATAGGGTTCCGTGTGAATTGGTTTAATTTCATGTGACAATAAAAGTTCTACATTGATGTAGCCTTAGACTGCGTTCACAGGATGCCGGCACATTTTGAAAACGGTGAAAAATGTGACGGATGGGCACATTTCACACGAAAACGGCACATTTTTTGCCGGCAGATTTTGAAAACGGTAGATTTTGAAAACAGAACCTTTACCGGCATAAATTTGAAACAGCATCATGCGAACTCTCAACAATGATGTAAACAGAACATTTCTCGACTCGTTTGGATCGAGACCGGTAGATTCTTAGGGTTTAGGTACTTTTCTTTGGCATCAAAGTCCTGCAACGACTTTTTACCATCAAATTTCCTATTGTTTTTTCAAATTGTGCCAGTATCGTGTGAACGCTAGCTCAAATTTTGCTACCGTCACTTTTTTCACCGTTTTCATACTGTGCCGGCATCGTGTGAACGCAGTCTTAGCCTGAGTGAAGTACTGCTGAAAAAGTAATAAAAGTGACTTTTTGGATGCATTAAAGCCTGGTTCACACTAGTGAGATTACGATATTGTCACTGACTTTTCAGTGAGATAATGTCTAATCTCACTGATGTGAACGCCAAACTTTTTTCGCACTGGCCAATTTTCAGTGAGAAAATCAGTGAGAATAATATCAAAACGTTTTGATATTAATCTCACTGACTTTCTCACTAAACAAAGGCAGTCGCTAATCTTCTTGACGTCAATATGACTCACCCCATTTTGAGCAATACAATTTTGCTTGCATTCAGTTTTAACGATGTAATTTTCCCCCTAACCTCACTTTCACGGCCCAGAAACATCACTTTTCCTCCTCTATCTCCCAAAGGATTTTTTGTGTAAGCATAGAAGGTAAGTCAAACTTGGTAAAAGCGAAGTCATATTGCAGTGAAGAGGAAAAATGTACAAGTACGACTTCTCAACCAATATTCTTCAATTCTGCGCCCTAGCATAAGCTTTATGAGATCTCTGTACCAAGCAAGACCCGGGGTTGCAGCTTCAAAATCGTCGTCTGAATTCACTATCAAACTCGAATGGAAATGAAGCAGAGCATGGTTATGAGTGAGATTACTCTAATCTCACTGGTGTGAATGCTAGTGATCTAATTCAGTACATTTCCGGTTTGAAATATTCTCACTGACGATTTTTATCTCACTGGGTGAGATTATTCTTACCTCACTGGTGTGAACTAGGCTTATAGTTCAGTCAAGGTCCCGGACTGCTTATCGCCACGATGGAGATAATTCATCTTAGTCCTAGTTAATTATGCTTAATGAATGTTGGAATGGCCTTGAACCCTGGAAAACTTTTCCATCATAGGCCTGGAAACGAGAGGGCCACCTGAGGGACATTCACTTAATACCTCTTTAAATACCTCTTCTGTTTGGTTGAGGAGCCTGTCAAAAGTGAGAGCCAGACCACTGCATACTAATGAGTCGCAGCAAAGAAATCTCTGTAATAGTAAACGTGTATTTGTAACTGAAAATGTAATTGTTTTACTTTTATTGTCTATCATTAGCAGTCAACGCAGCACGATATGTGGTATAGGTTTTGAGTATCCTTTCCAAATGTAGAGTGAGCCATGGCCTAAGTCTCCCAAAGTTTCATTGGATATTTGTTTTAGCTATTGGACAATATTGCATTGTCAGGACCGAAAGAAATAATTTTAGTCTATCTTAAATAAGCCCCAAATAACACGTCAAGCGAATAGCAACAATTGAAGTGGTTTTCGTGAGTAATTTTGCGTTATCGCAAAACTGTTACCTCTCAAACTTTGGAAGAATCAGAGCAGACCTCTGAACAATAGAATTAGCTGTTTTTTTGCTGTCATGCAAATGCGAAATTGATTTCTAAGGAGAAGGCACTTCATGTCGCCTCAAGCGTGAATTCAGGTTTGACATAGAGCACCATTAACGTAAATAACAGGGCCAAAGACCGTATGCCTTCCCCGAAATATCATAACATGAATGCTTGAATCAGATCCTACAGAAAATTAAATATGAAATCGATCAACAAGGGTTGTATTAATCACAAGACAAGAGCCAGGTTTATTAAAAGTGTAAAGACATACATGATTAACTTCTGGTGCTTTGCTTATTGAAATTCACTTGCAGTGTTTAGTATTAAAGAAGCTGGTAAATGTTTAACTAGTCTTACAGGTATCTCAATTTTCGTTAGGCTTATGTAAGATTATTAATTTGCAGGCAGCGAAGGCCTGCTAGGAGGCTTTCAGCTTGCTACTTGCTTCTTCATCAACGGTCAAGTGGTCCCAACTATTTGACATTCTTCATGGATCCTTGTTCTCCCTTTATTCTTGTATTTGCTAGTGATCCTCCCATGCCCCCGGCTCTTTTTAGGTCCTGCTCCATTGCTGTCGAAAACCCCTGTCAGTGTCGAGACCTTAACGAATTTACTCAGCTCAAGGGGTGGCGCCAGGGTAGGAAAAGGGGGGTTATACCCCCATTGGAGAAAATTTTAAGTTATTTTTAGAGGAAATTTGGGAAAATGACTTCGGAAAACAGTATTCTTAAGCCCCGGTCAAGTAATCAAACATTTCACTAAACATTTATGGAAATTCATATGTTGATTCTGCTCCACGTTGAGTCGGTGGTGAAACAGAGCTGCCATTTCACCAACGTTTCGCCAACTGTTTTGTTGAAAACCTGTACGCAGAAGGTGCGTGTGCACTCATTGAGACGCTGTGGAGCATGAACGAATTTTGGAGTGGTTAAACAGATCCAGAATTTCATACAGCAGCGAAAGATAAAACATTTGACTTTCGTCAAACTTAATATAACATCATCAAATAAATGTTATGTAACGAAACAAGTTGGTCGAATAGGCCAAGCAGGTCAAACATTTCATCAAACATTGGTTTTTAAAATGTTAGGTGAAATGTTTGATCTATTCCACTGGGGCTTTAGTTATTTTAGCCCAACATTCGGAAGTTCTAGCATGAGCGATAGGACACCGGTGTGTAGCCGTTTATATTTAGATCAGTAGCGAGCCAACTTAACATATTGTATTTTTGTGTCTTGAACTTGTTTTTACTTCGTACACAACCACCTTTCGATGTTTCGTAATTTTGAAGTTTTCAGTAGTGAGCCACCTTAAGTGAAGATCCACCTTAATTCGTAAAACCCTGGATCTTCACTAAAGGTGGCTCACTACTGAAACTTTCAAAATTACGAAACATTGAAAGGTGGTTGTGTACGAAGTAAAAACAAGTTCAAGACACAAGAAAAACAATATGTTAAGGTGCCTCGCTACTGTTATAAATTTAAACAGCGCTACACACTGGGTGTCCTATCGCTCATGCTCTGTCGGAAGATTTCTACCCACGTTTAAGTCGTTGCTAGTTATTTTCAACTTTGCAGACATGGCAAACGATTGGCTCAGCTTTAAAGGGAATCTGAGCATATCTAAGCCTTTGATAAGAATAACCTTACGACAAAAAATAGGCTGTAGCACCGTAGACCGCTTCATACTTTGGTAATTGATCAACACAAATGGGAAGTACTGATATCTGACAGGCTAGAATTTGACCGCAAGTGGTCTGAGCAAAATTTTACATGTTAGCATGCTCCTAAATGTTTTTTTTATAAACAAATGACTAGTGGTACAAAATTTTAAAATTGCCTTAAGAAGCGGACTGAGCTAGATAAACTATGGACGCACAATAAACTTGTATCCTGTAAGAAAAACACTATCAGCTCCTGTAAAAGAACAGCAATAATATAAGATAAACCTGTAACTGGAGAGAAAGCTGTTAAACCTGCAAGAAAATCAAGTAATTAGTCATCAACAATGTTATTACACCACTTGCGCGTTTCGTTGCAAGCTCATCAATTTGGTTCATGAACCAAACTGATGAGCTCGCGACGAAACGCGTGTTTGGTGTAATAACGTTGTTCATGAACCAAACTGATGAGCTTGCGACGAAACGCGTGTTTGGTGTAATAACGTTGCTCATGAACCAAACTGATGAGCTTGCGACGAAATGCGTATTTGGTGTAATAACGTTGTTGATAACTAATTACTTGATTTTCTTGCAGATTTAACAGCTTTCTCTCCAGTTACAGGTTTATCTTATATTATTGCTGTTCTTTTACAGGAGTTTATGGTGTTTTTCTTACAGAATACAAGTTTATTGTGCGTCCATGGTTTATTTATGCCCTATTCACACTGCAAGGTAAACCAGCTTGATTTAAAGCAGGGTTTTGAATAAGACCTTCTGATTGGTCAATCAAACAAATCCAGCCAGTTGATTGGTTGAAATTTAATCTGGTTTAGATAAAGCTGATTTAGCAGTGTCAGTGTGAATGCAGTATTATATGAGTCCGCTACTTAAGGCCATTTCTTTCTTTATGGTCACTTAACCAATAAAGGTGTTCGTGGATTGCTTATTCTTGGTCTAACAGAAGCAAGAATGGAATTTTGGGTTGTGTATCCAAAGTGCGGTCAATGGATCTAACATGGTAGAGCTTGTATATATTATGCATTAGTTAAATATCAGTGTTTTCGATATCTTCGAGTGAATTAGTAGCTAAAAATGTAGCTTTGAAATAATTAATTGGTAGGTACAGAATGTGCCCTAGATTTGAATATATAAATATATATATTTGTTTAATTTAGGTATTATTAAAATTGTTTTGTGTAAGATTAGATTTTGATAATCACTTGTCAAGTCTCTAAGGCGCATTGCTATATTTTCGCGTACATCGTCATGAAGCGTTTGATTGTTTCAAAAATGATGATACATTTTCGTGGAAGTAGAGGAGGCTTTACGCTTTTGTGAATTGATGAACTAGCTGAAGTACAGGGTGTTCCCAAAGTCTTGACTTGTTTGGATGGCTGCAGTGAAGAAGTAACTCTATAACAGGGTCTTTTGCCTGTTACCTGGAGCAGTTAACTTGTGAGAACGAAAAGCAAGAGACATTCGACTTGCGTAGAGGCTAAGAACTGACTGATAATCAAACAAAAGACTACATTATATATACGTATAGAAACGAGGCCACACATGAAAGAATAATTACACATAAATTACGCGACGCATAATTTGTCCTACAAACCTACTAAAACTCCAGGGGGGTACTGGATTCTTAAGTGATACTAGACGTGCCGCTCATATGGGTGGGTTTTTCACCTCGAATTCCATACATATGGGTCTGTTTTTAGCCTCGATTCTGGTAGAGGGGTAGCTCTTAACTCATAGGCATGGTTACAAACTTTCCTGAAATTCATGCCAAAGTGTTCGCAATTCTGAACATATGGGTCCTTTTGTCAAAGTCCAGATTCACGTCGAATAATAATGAAGTACCCCCCCCCCCCCGGCTGTAACTTTAGTGGCCCATTTTACACGTTTGCATAAGGGTAGGTTGCAGTTTAGAGTTTGAGATCTTGTGAGCTGTTCTGGCAAGTGGTTGCTGATTTATGGCATAGAAGAGGCAAAATTTAAGGGTTGCTTCAAAACAGCATTTCTATTGCCAACAATTTCAAAATCAGGTGAACTTGAAAGATAGGGATATATCATCGTATACAGATTTTTGCTACATTGAGAAAGGGCTTAGAATGCTTCTTATCTATAAGACAACACTGTCAGCCCTTTGTTTTTCGAAATTTACATTTGGACTTTGCTGGAGAACAACGGAACTGCTAGTGTAGAGCTCAAATCTTTAAGAAGGTTGGTGAAAAATTGCATCACATTTTTCCTGACGGGGTGTCCAAGTCAGACCCAAAATACGTAGACCCAAACGAAATTTGCGTAGACCCAGACTAAAATTCTTGAGTTTGACGTAGACCCAGAATATTGATAGCAGTTTTGTGACAGACCCAACATTTTACATAACATTTGTAGACCCAAAATGTCAAAATAGACCAGCGTAGTATTTTCCTAGTTGGATATGTTCTAAGTACAAACAGCCTGTTATAGTGGTGACCTTCAGTGGGCAAAAGTGATTTTGTGATGATCCAAGTTGCCCTTTTCTTTGTTCAGGAGACGAAGTTCCAAGCTTATGAATGTTAAACTTATCTATATTTGAGGACACTACCAGAATTTATCAAGCTATCGCTTTTGATCTGTTCAAAAGAATCCATATCATTGATTGTCGTTATATCAAAGTCCCTTTTTTGAAACTTTTCCTGGGAAAGAACACCATCAGTCGTGATCTCTTGCTTCTTTCATGGCAAATTGTCCTAAAATTGGGCGTTTTCGGACGATCTGAAGGGCGTGATAATGGAAAATTTTTCCGGGGCAAGCCCCCGGACCCCAGTTTTCATTTCTGCGCTGTCACCGAGTTTCAACTCCTCTCCATGAACTTCGCTTCCGACGACCCAATCTAGATTCTTTCGCTTAAATGTGTTCCTAAATGCAGCCATTTTCAGTTACATTGCAGGCACTTTCAAGAAAGACTTACGTTTTCTTT
Source organism: Aurelia sp. 4 Dawson et al 2005 (assembly GCA_964019985.1). NCBI lineage: Eukaryota > Metazoa > Cnidaria > Scyphozoa > Semaeostomeae > Ulmaridae > Aurelia > Aurelia sp. 4 Dawson et al 2005. The sequence goes on along the minus strand of OZ026494.1, from coordinate 8,938,008 downwards.
ATCGATTTGTAATCTTGGGTTCATTAAAACTCAATAAAACTCCTATCTACCTCCCAAGAAGACCCAAACTTGGTCTATCCGTAGACCCAAAATGAAAGAACCCAAATAGTAACAGACCCAAAAAAAATCCACCCAAGACCCAAAAATCGATGGTAGACCCAACTTGAAAAGTGCCTTGGGTCTGACTTGGACACCCCGTTTCATGAGTCGAATGATGACTTGAAAGGAGCTTTGGGTAATTTACAGTAGGGAGCTGTCATAAAGTATCTACTATATGGGGAGGGGTGGATGATATTTGGATGGGCCATGTTAATTCTGCCATGAATTTTTGGGGCTATGCAAAATAATCAGATTTATCTCATTAGGCCATAAAGTTTTTATCATAAAATGTTATTTCTAAAATGTTGCAAAAATTGTTTCCTGTTACTTTTTCCCACTTGATACTTGCTTTTCAGTTCATTTCTTTTCTACTCCTTCTCATGTTTAGTTCAGGCTAACCAGTGCTTTATTATTAAGTTGTATTTCTGAAATTACACTACCAGGTAAAATCATTGAATATCAATCTTTCGTTATTGGTGTTTTCATTAAATTTTAGTTTAACAAAAACAATTATACCGTACATTGACCAGTGTTACTTTCCAGTAGCTGCTCCGGAAAGGAGACAGGTACTATAATTATTAAATATTATTCTTATTATCATTAGACAAAACTTGCCAAATTTTCTCATTCTCAGGACAAAATTTTGTAAAAGTTAGATTTTTTGCAGAAATTACCGAATTTTTACAGTGCTTTGACCAAAATTGCCTCAAAGCATACCCTTGCCTAGCTAGACTAAACTCCACTAAAATTGCCAAAAAGTATACCCTTGGCTAGACAGAAGCCTGAAAGAGTATACTCTTGTTGGCGGTACATCCCCAGGTACCTTTTCTTTTGAAGACCCCCCCGTGCCCAGAATTCACGAGAAATAAATAGAAAATCTCCCATGTTATTCAGGTTTCAAAAATGCACTTTTTGTAAGGAACTGGTTTATAAGAAACTAGTACTAAAAAGGCGAAAATGTTAAGAAACTCAAGTTTTATGTCTGAGAAGCATTAAGAAACTTTAAAACTCAACAGCATTGATGTTTAAAATCAAAAGCATATAAAAATATCAAAGATCTTCATTCTTCATGACACTTCCCATAACAAAAGCAATTTTGCCCACAAAAGAATAAACAGGTACAGACCAAAACAAAAAGAGTGGAGATATAAACATTTCTATGATAAAAACAAAAGGAATCGGAGCATTACCAAATATAGCAAAGTAAATACTAGGCGAGGATCTTCATTCCGTTTCGTTAATCCTCCCAATTCTTTCACTTGGCGGTGCACGTATCGAGCGGAGAGAGCAAACGGAAAGCTGTTGCCAGTTTCCTTCAAGAACAGAGGAATTGTTCGATTCTGACGCACATAACTAATCATGGTGAGCTCCTTTTATTAGTATGTTTTATTCAATGTATCCTTTGCCTTCTCTACCTTGTTGTAGCTCAGGTAGAAAACGAAGCAGCGGCGTAGGCCCATGGTCGAGCCATGATTGAGACCACGTTCAGTTTGGCCCAGGCATGGATGAAACGAAGCCGGGAGCAACATGAATTTGGAGTTGATACAGCTTTTCCGGTTTACCAATGCTGATAGAGAACTTGGACGCTTAAAACGGAATTCTTGCTTGACGTTTGTGAGGGTCTGTGAATTGTTTACCGCTCACAGGACTATACTTTTCGGACTCTTGGCCAAATACTTGTCGGAAATTTTTGTCAAGGAAAGGTTGATAATTAATGTCTAGAAACATGCAATCTTAGCGATTTTGATCGAGAGAAAAATTTTGGTGGAGAAATTTTGGCCAACTCATTCCATTTTTGATGATGGAAAACTCATCATCGTCACGAAACTTGATGTCGGTGAGGAGGCCAACGGTAGCATTTGGAAGATGCTGGTGGCAGACCCATCTGCCAGACTGCAGAGAATGGCAACTGCACGTTTTGCGCAAAAATGTTGTCGTGCACACCGTTTTTGAACAAAATCTTTTGTTCTCTACTTTGAAAACAAAGGAACCGAAGGCTCTGCCTCTCCACATGTGGCCTTGTTGGTCTGCGCACACAAGATCTTGTCGAGAACTGCCATACCCTGCATAACAACTTGTGGGGCAAGTTTCAAAAAGGGGGCATTTTTTGAAAAAGGGGTTATTTTTGCACAAGAAATTTTCCTTTAATGCATTCCTTAGGAAAGCCTGTATTCCTTTGAAGGCATGAATTGTAGTGCAAGACCTATTATCATTACTATTGTTCTGTTCACCTTGTGGCCAAGACAGGGAGAGGATTTATTATTGGTCCCTAGTCCTGGACTCATGGGCCCTTACATAACAAAATGAGTTTCAAAAGGTACCAGAGCCAGACTGCAGAGTATGGCAAGTGCATACCTGAGATTTTTTTTCTTGAATTATTACTGCATACCTGAGAAAGGGTGCAGCACACTAAAATTTGGGTGTGGCTCTATGGTTTAAACTTTTATTTTGCAACAGTGATGACTGAAGAACTTCAAACAAACTGACTGAGAGTTTGGAATTTCTGATGAATTACTACGGTGGTAACCAGTTCTTGTATTGTCGCAGCTAGCACATGTTTTGATAATTGAGATCCGGAACTGATTGTAATAAGTCTATCAATCCCCGTTACGTTCTGTGCGCACTCAAATTTTAGGCCTAAACTGTTTCTGCTGGAATGCTGGACAGAAAAGCCTTTGACTTAGTATATTTTTACAACGTATTTTGTTAGAATTTCTTACAAATAGAATAAAATTTTATATGCACACTTGAAGTACACATTTAGATAAAGCTGCACACTTGCATACTTGGTATTTCGTTCTTGCACACCCAAGATCTTGTTGGAAACTGCCATACTCTGCAGTGCAGTATCAAAGGAGCACATATGTGCCAGTAGGGGTACATCCACCATCTAGGGGATGCGGAGGCATGCACCCCTGGGAAAATTTTTAAAATGTTGGTTGCTAGAATTGCTCTGGTAGCCATTTTTCGCCTAAGAACAATTATTATATCAACAAATTGGCCAGTCATTACATACAAGAATCACAATGTAGTAACAGTGAATCTAGGGCCAGAAAGGCATTTCTTTAATAAGATTCCCAGTTTCATAGTGCACAGGCTAGATGTACAGTGACTTTTGTGATTTTAAGAAACTTTTTGCAAAAACTGTTTTTCGCTCATTGAAAAAATTACCCATACACTAAGAGTACAAAAGTGTGGAAACGTTGGCCTAAAACATGGTGGCAAAGATGTCTTATTGCCTATGAGCCTCGTAACAAAAGGGAGATTTCCTCTCCAACCCAGACCTCAATTTAAACTCTTCCAGTGGGAAAATATTTGTCATTTCGTCTTCTGTTTATCAAACTAACAAGGACAAGTTTCTGAAAACATTTTATGAATTTTGAGACAAAAACTTCACAGTAGTGATGTTGTTTTGAGCTGCAAGAAATGGAGGAGATATGAAATTGAAAAGTTGTCAAGACATAAGTTTGCTTCAGTGAAGAGTTGGTTGAATGGCTTCATGCTGGTCATACTGAACATTTTGGTTTTGAATAAAACTTTTGGGATAAATTGAGAAAGTTGTAGAATTTTGGCTTTCAACTCAAGGCATGCTGCTAACAGGTAAGTTCATAACTGTGTTGTCTCTTTTGACCGTTGCAATTATTGCCTTGTAATGGCTTCACATCAAACCTCTGATGGTTCAGTCAATACAAATGAACCAGAATAAAACAAAATAACATTTTGTTTTCAAATTTCAGCTTTTTGAGGTACTTTCATAAAGATTATCTTGCTCGAAAATAAAAGCATCGCCTGAAAGAAAATGATGTCACTTACCTGCTCACAGCTTTCCGTGAGTTCACTGCCAAAATTCTGAAAATTTCTCGATTATTCACAAAAGTTTTATTCAAGATCAAATTTCCAGTATAACCAGCATAAAATGAAGCCATTCAACCAACTCTTCATTGAAGCAAACTGATGTTTTGACAACTTTTCAATTTCATATCTCCTCCATTTCTTGCAGGTCAAAACAACAAGACTACAGTGAAGTTTTCGTCTCAAAATTCATAAAATGGTTTTGTCCTTGCTAGTTTGATAGCGGAAATGACAAGTATTTTCCAGCCACAAGAGTTTAAATTGAGGTCTGTGGGTTGGAGAGAAAATCTCCCTTTTGTTACGAGGCTCATAGGCCATAGGTTGATTGATTTGATTTATTTTAGGAGGGTTGCCCTTCGGTAAAAACCGTTTTTCAAGGGGCCCTCCGATAAAAACTGTTACTATACAAAAAAATACCAAAATAAATTACCTTAACCCTAATTACAATAAAAACCATAATATTAAAAACCTATTTACAAGAATTGATTATATATATACATATTAGAAATAAAAACAAGAAAGAAAAACAAATCCCAAGTCTCTGACAGGGGCAGAACCCGCAGCGCCAGCACCGGCAGCCCCCCGGCGACACGATAACCCGGAGCGAACAAAGATCGAAACCATGACCGCCATTCGCCCCAAGCCGGCCCGCCACCCAAGGACAACCAGCGCCACCGCCGCAGACCCCACCCCTGTAGTTATCTAAATAGATGCTTTGAAGCTATTCAGAGAGGATGCCTGCTTTGACTCAGCTGAAAGGCTATTCCACAATTTTGCACCCCTAAAAGAGAAACATTTCTGCCCATTTGCAGATGTTTTCTTTGGTAACCTCAGGTCAGTCTCGGTATTTCGAAGGCAACGGGTGGAGCATTGTGAATTTCTTTTGAAAAGGCTACTCAAGTATTGCGGAGCCAGGTCATTGAGTGACTTGAAGACCATTGTTTTTGACTCATTACTGATGAGTTGTTCAATGGTCTTCCAGCCCAGCCTTTCGATAAGTGGCCTGCTTGGGGAGTCAAAGCTGCTATTCGTAACAATCCTGGCAGCTCGGTTTTGAAGCTTCTGTAGCTGCTTGATTTCACTAGAACCACAACAACCCCAAACAGAACAACAGTACCGAAAGTGTGGCTCAACAATACCTGTGTAAAGATTCTCAAGAGTTACCCCTGGTAGAAACTTCTTGGCGTGCTTTAAAAAGCCGATGGCCCTTGAGACCTTGGCAGAGACAGCCTTTATTTGCTCTTTCCAATCTAAAGAGAAATCAATTTGGACACCAAGGTATTTTGTTTTTTGAACAGCGTCAAGCTCATTGTCACGTATGTTCAATTCCAAATTCTGATTTGTACTTTTGAGAACGTTACGTTTTTGCCTGGTAGTAATAAGCATGGCGTGTGTTTTTGCAACATTCAAAGAAAGTTTATTGCCTTGAAGCCATGTATCCAATCGCCTAAGATCATTGTTAATAGCACCATTCAGCTGAGTCATATTCAATGCCTGGTGACACAAACTGGTGTCGTCAGCATACATGGACACAGTTGAACCCTGGACGGCCAGTGGAAGGTCATTGATATAGATGAGGAAGAGAAGAGGGCCGAGACATGAGCCTTGTGGCACACCGACTTCTACATCCCCTATGTCTGATGCAACACCATTAACCCTGCAGAATTGTTTACGGTTGGACAGGTAAGACCTAAACCAAGACAGCTCTCGCTGCTGAACACCATAAATTTGAAGTTTTTCACAGAGGATGTCGTGATCAACAGTATCAAAAGCCTTTTTCAAATCAATGAATACTAGTCCCACAAGCCGTCCAAGGTCCAAGCAACTGTACCAGTCGTCAGTATTTTTGAGCAAACACGTAAGTGTAGAATGAAGCCTCAGAAACCCAGATTGATCAGAGGAGAAGAGACCATTTTCTTTCATATGCTGATACAGCTGGTCAAAAACAAGTTTTTCAAAGAGCCTTGAGATAACGGGTAAGACTGATATCGGACGGTAGTTTGATTTTTCAGTCTTGTCACCATCTTTGAAAATCGGAGTAACTCTAGCTACTTTCCATGAATACGGGAACTGGCTAGTTTCAATGGAAGTGTTAAACAAGAAAGCAAGAGAGTTTTCAATGAAGGGTAAGGCAAGCTTCAGAAAGTAGCTAGAGATATTGTCAATCCCAAAGCTCTTTGCAGTTTTAATCTTGGCAAATGCAGCCCTGATCTCTTTAACTTCAATGGTCTTGAAGTCAAACTTAGCCTTATTTGCATTGACTTCATATTCACCTGTAAGAAGAGGGTTGGGGACAGGATCAATTTTGTCTGCTAGTTCCTTGCCTATAGAGCAAAAGAAATTGTTCATAGCATCTGAAATGCCTTTTTTATGAACAGTTTCATTGCCAGCCACTTTGAGACACCTGATGTTACTGGACTTTGATCTCTTATTGAGAAGTTCATTAACTGCCTTCCAAGATTCTTTCATGTTGCCTTGGCATGTAGAGATCTTATCAGTGAAATATTGCTTCTTCAACTGAATATTCCTAGAGTTGACCTTGTTGCGGACCTGCCTATATGAATCCATAAGAAATTGGGATTTTCTTTTGGAAGCAGCCTTTCTTAACTTATCCCTAGTCTGCATTAGGTCCCTAAGGTCTTTGTCTATCCATGGGCAGTATTTCTCTGAAACACGCATTTCAGTTATTGGAGCATGTTTGTCTATGATCAAGGAAAACAGGTTCGACCAATTATTGACAAGAGTATTGATGTCATCTGTTTCAGTAAGCATTTGCTCCCAGCATATGCCAGAGACATCTGCCAAAAATGCATCCTCATTGAAATTTTTCATTTTGCGGGTTTTGATCATTTTATGGTCTTTTTCTACTGCACCATTGAATTTACGAATGCAGTAAACCATATAATGATCACTCATGGCAACTTCATGTACCCCTGATTTTACAATGTTTCTGGCACATGTTGTAGCAATATGATCAATAATAGAGGAAGTTGTTAGAGTGACCCTAGTTGGCTCCTCAACAAGCTGTTTGAAGCTGAACAACTCATAGAGATCAAGCATGTGCTTTGAGTTGTTGTCTATAGGCTGTTCAGCTAGTTTTGGAGTGAGATCACAGTTTGTGTCTCCTAGGAGGATTATTTCTTTACCCTCTTTGTCCAAGAAAGAAAGAACCTTTTCCAGCTTATCAAAAGAGGCAACAGGGTCACTTGGTGGTCTGTACCAGGCAAGAACGAGAAAGGACTTACTTTTAGGAGGTTCCACTTCAATGCATATGATTTCTAAGTCATCAACTGGAACATCAGAACGAGGTTTGTATTTGATAGAGTCTCTAATATAGATAGAAACTCCACCACCATTGCAAGTCCTTTCCAGGCGTTCTTGCTGGTAGCCTGCAATGCTAGTCAACTCTTTTGGGTAATTAGGATCAAGCTTAGTCTCATTCAAGGCAAGAATATGTATCCCTAAATTATTTATCAGTAACTGAACCTCATCTAGGTGACTACGTAGACCGTTAACATTCAGGGATGCAACTGCCATGCCTTTTTTGTAGCCTATATGCTGAGGACACCCAGTCACTGGGTTATTATTACCGTGACCAGCTTTCTTCAATGAAGTTGATTTTGCTAGTGCTGCATTACTGCTGGCATCCTCTCTGTTTGGAAAGTTACCCAGATGTAATATGGCCTGTCAAGTTTTGAGCAAAGAGGCGATACCCGTCCTGGTTAAGGTGCATGCCATCCCTCAAGAGATGCTTGAAAGCAATATTCCCATGAGTGATGTAATCCCATCCCTTTCCAAGACAGTAGCGCCTGAGTGCTTCATTTGCTTCAACAATCTTTACATTCAATGATGGATTGTATTTTTCTAGAAGAATAGATGATATTGTAATGCTAACAGATGGGTTCTTTTCTAAGAGTTTCATACCTGCAGTGTCAATGTTATCTACAATGGTTTCCACAGCAACATTTCTTGCAATATCATTTGAGCCCACATGAATTATAACTTCATTGGATGTAGCAATTTCTTTGTTTATAGTGTTAGAGTGTCTCTGGATAAAGTTTTGGCTCATCAAACCTCCAATTCCTGCACATGTTGTGTTCTTTAATTTGGCCTTGTCTAGTCTTCTAACATGAGAATCACCCAATAGCAGACATTTTTTTCCAGTACTTTTGCTCTTATTGGTGTTAACTTGTTTCTCATTTGTGGATGATGAATCTGTTTTACCATGTTGTTTTGATGGGAACTTTTTGTCATGGGTATTCTTACTTCCTGCTTGTTTTTTGCGAGCCTGTTTTCCTTTCCTGCTTTCAACTTTTTGCCAGGAATTGCCAATAGGTTCAGGATCAATATTTTCGACAACAGAGTCATTTTGCTCTTGAACTGACGGCTTCTTCTTGTCAGAGGATGATGAGACATTTACTCTAGATTCCAGTTTTGATTTCAAATAGTGAATTTCTCTTGAGAGCTTTGCATTTTGAAACTGTAAATTGAAATCATCTGTGAAATGACTGTCTTCAAATACCTCTACAGGATCTTCACCTAGCTCCTCAGATCTGTCAGAAAGATGTGAGTTGGAGACAAAGATATGTTCAGGTTTAGATACCTTTGGAGGATGTTTTGGCTCAGACCAGTTGTCTTCAAGTTTTCTGAAAGGTTGCTCATTTACTATTTTGACTGCTTCACGGAGGCAGTTGAGTTCGTCTTTAATTGTCATGTTTTCCTGTTTGAGCCTTTCATTTTCACTCTTCAACAGAAAATTTGAGTTTTGAAGTTCCCTAATTTTATCAGATTCTGAATCAGGATGGTTAAAGTTGCAGATATTCAGTTCTAGTGACCTCAAGTTTGACCAGATGAGATCTAGTTCCGCTCTTAGCATGTCACCTTGCACAGTACTTTGACAGCCTTCAGTGGTGGCAATAGGCTCATCTGATGATGGAGACATATGGTTTTGATTTGCTGCAATGTCAGCCAAAAGGTTAAGGGAACAACATGAGCTACCAGTGCTCTGTTCAGGGCCAACTGTAGGATCAATGACTAAGTTGTCATCACCACTGTCAATGTCATGGCTCAAGTCAAGATGGAACCCAGTGGCATCCAAGATGTCTGACAGCACGCTATGTAGCTGATCTTTAATGGCGTCAGCGTCTCTCCCTAGAACCATTAAAGTTCCAGTAGATGGAAACCATGTCAAACTGCCTTTGAATGGTGAGCTGAATTTGCACGAAATTGCCTTTTGCTTTTGTGTCCACTGATATGTGGGGGTGGAACTTGAACCATCATCGTGATTTAGGCCTAGGCCTAAGCTAGACTCGCAGAAGGATGCAAGTTGTTCTTGATTGCCATTCCATTTAAATTGATCTTTAGATTCATTAAAACTTAAAAAGATAGACATGTTCATGCAAATACCTAAATCAAATGAATGAATATCTGTATGACTTGTACCAGCTGTTTTTAACAATCACCTTCGTGGAGCTGCCGTGTAGACAATATGTAGACGTCTTCGCCACCATTTTTTAGGCCATCATTTCCATACTTTTGTACCCTAAGTGTATGTCTGAAAACTATTAGTCATGTTGAGCATGACCAGCATGATAGCTAGCTTTGCCACTGCCCCCTGGGTATTTCCTAAGCAGAAATAATCAAATTCATGCATTTGAATTGCAGGGTCTTGATGCTGGTTGTGGTACTCATCCCAGCTGTCTCGATGCATTTGAAAAATATAAGATGAAGAAAGAAACTGATTTTGTAATCTACAGATTAAATCCTCAGCTGACAGAAATCGTTGTTGATGCTAGTCCGTCAATTGGGGAATCAGAACAGATTTGGAAAGATATTGGAAGTAAAACCTCTGTAGTAAGGGAGAAGGATGAACCTGTAGAGTATTGGAACATGAGAAGGCTGATGTTGGAAGCAAAGCAGCCTAGATATGGAACAATTTTGGTCAATGGCAGGCTTGTCATGATTTATTGGTAAGTATGTACCTATGGTAAATATACAGTAAGTAAGGGCAATAAATATTTTAAAGAATATTTTTTTGGGATGATGAGACTGACTGCTAGAATTGATTATATCTAAGAATGTAATGTTGTTGCATTGGAAGCTGTCTAGTCTGCACTTCCTTTTTTCTGTTGCCCAACACTGTTTTGCAGCTCTGTCACACTTTTCTGCTTGTTACACTCATAGGTCACCTGATGATGCCCCATCAAAGCAGAAAATGGTGTACACTTCTTCAAAACTTTCCTTCAAGGCAAAATTAAATGGAATTCAAACAATGCTGGATTGCAATGATATGGAAGAACTCAGCTATGGTGAGGTTTTCAAAGGTTGTTCTAAAAATGTTTAGCCTTGAATCAAAGATACGATAAAGGAGAAGTATTGTGGTAGTCAAAGTAACATGGTAGTCCAACTGTATGTTGCTTAATCACTCACAGGCTGCCCCTGTGCTTACGTGCATAGCATTGCAAGGTTGTATACATAAGTAATTGCATAGCAGTGTAGTTTTATTTAATCAAAATGCTCTTAGGCTACTTATATTAACCACTGACAAAGCATAGTATAGTCTGAGTACCCTTGATTACTTTAAAGACAGGAACTGTCATGTGACATGTTATTCTATTCTGTAAATTTTTACATATGCCAAGTGAACCAGAAAAATTCCGACTGCTGACAAGCCAGGATAAGTCATACAGTGGACTAATTTAGAATATTTATATATGTAATCTTATGTCAGTATATGTTCCACATAATTTTTGATAGTTTTTGTTTATTTTTCGGATGCCTACTTATTGATATATTTACATTTCCTTGAAATATTTTTTGCCTACAAGACTGCCTGAAATGATTGAAATACATTGATCAAACTTTCTAAAGACTGAAATTGGCAGAACAAAGGGAGTGCTCATCAACATGACTAGGGAATTTGGAAATGGACTACGTTGGCTGAGTCGTCGTTTTATGATTGCAGAAGTTTCACTTTTATCAGTACAAGGCTTTTTAGTTGTTTATCAGTTCTATGAAATGATACTCTCTAGTTACTGTGGTTTGTGCCTGCAGAAAATTAGGGTGGTAAGTGTTCGCATCAAAAGGTCTTAAATGTACAGGCTTGTAATTTCCTACGTGCTCAAACTGCAGTATAGTAGCTAGAAAGTATGATTTCAAACAACTTAAAAAACAACTAAAAGTCTTTGTACTGACAATAGTGATATTAAAGGATCTCTTTCATCCAGCATTCCTTGCACGTGTCATCTCTAGGCTTGCCTTTGTTCGTTGCCATTGTCGTGGAACATGAAAATGGCGGCAACATAGGCAAACAGAGAGGACACGTGCAAGGCATCCTGGATGAAAGAGACCCTTTAAAGTTCTGTAATGGTGAAAGTACTGCTTGTTCCTCATAATCGGTTTCCAAATTCCCTAAGGCTTGTCATTTTGAGGAGCACTCCCTTTATTTTGCCAAGGTTAGTCTTGCAAAAATTTGATCATTTTTTTTTTTATCATTTTGGGCTGCATGCAAGCAAAAATTCAAGAAATGGTAAATTAATAAGAAGTCACCCTAAGAAACGAAAAAATTTAACCAAGGATAACAACTTCGTCCCCAGGGCCTTTGTCATTAGGTTACAAGGATAATGTGGGACATTGCAAGAGATTGAACTAAAACTTATCTTAAATTGGTCAAGTGTATGATTTATCCTGGCCTGCCAGAAGTGGGATTTTTTTTCTGGCCCAACATGTAGTGCTGCAGTTTCAGCAAAGTATTTGATAGCTTTGCTCAGCCAATTTTACTACCTTATGTGTTAGCCTATTGCTTTTTTGTCAGCATTTACAATTGAAGGGCAATTGAATCGCAAGAAGAACGCATCTGCATCATGTAGGCTACATTTAGAAAAATATAGCTAAATTGCAGTGAGTGATCCAATTATTTTTGCAACGCATTCTTTTCAACCATCTACAGATTTTCACATAAGGAAATTTTCGGTAACAATTTTGCTTGAAATGTGTCAGGATGAAAGTTCCTGTTCTTAACTTAGTCTTCTATAGTCCTAGCAAAATAATTGTTGTGTTTTTTAAAGTGATGTAAAATCTACACAGATTGTGATAATGTTCACCTTCCTACTGAGAAAATTGTTCTTTTTGTTTGATTCCTTCTTTGACACTGTATCGCAGAGGGGGGGGGGTAACCCTTTGGGGCTTGGTAGACATGTGCCTGCCCAGTTTATGGGTCAATTTGAGATATTTTGCCTAGGTAATGTTTTGTGAATTTTGCCTTGGTTATGTAAATATAGCAATTGATAGTATATTGTTAAATATTTTGACAAAAACTTTTGTAAAAAGGAACCTAGATCTACAAATGATATGAAGCATAGTCTTTTCACGATAACTGGGGGACCGTTTTTCTTGACTATGGGATCATATTTCAGACTTTTGCCCTGGTGTGGGGAGTTATTTTCAAAATTTTGCCCCCGTTATGGTCCTGACGCTGAGTTCTCAAATGCACATATATACAAGACCCCCAATAGGAGATGTACCTGGTCACAGAAATAGTCCTCATACTGGGTAAGTCAGAAAAACGCAGGGCCGGGTGTAAGTGTGTTTTTGTTAGAAAGAACTCATATTGGGTTTGTTGAAGTTTGCAGAACAATGCAGAAGAGATATGGAAGTAGTTATACATAACAGGACAGATTTTGTAATACAATGGCAACAGTTGCTTTAATTGACACCTCAATTCAAACCGATTAGTGACTGCAGACAAAGAATATTGTCACTGCCGGTGAATCAAAACAAGCACAGCCGCTAAGTTACCCCGAAACAAGTAGGGCAAACTCTCGCTTTGTGCAAGCGAAAGGTAGTTTTTCAGAGACAATATGTACTTAAAGGCATTGAGTCCGTATAAATAGCGCTCTCATGACCAATTTCAACTTCTTTTCAATCATGAGATAAGAGTTGTCATCTAATCCCTTTTGAAATCAAACCAAAGAAATTCCTTAGGATAATGTAAGGACTAAGAAGTCTTTCGTCTCCACTACCAATGACTTCAGCACTATTGTGCGATAACAAAGGGCCGTCAGCAATATGTCAGCAAAAATATAGGATAGCATCAACGCCCAAGTATTTATATGGCCTCAGTTCCCTTAACGAAAAAGGAAAGTAAATGTAAAGTTGTCTTGCGGATTTTGTTTAGTCGATTCACGAGCAATGTGGTAATTGTTTCATTTAAGCCCAAAATACCGGAAAATTATAATGCCTTCTGGAGCCAAAATACAGGATCACACTGTTATGAATGGTGTATTATACTTTTTTCCATTGTTTTTCGCCTTCTCCATGTGAAATTACGAATTCAGTTAAAGTGAATGACCTGAGATATATAGCGCTTGTCTAAAAATAGGCCGAGAATCCCTCCACTGTTTTCGTTGGCTCTGCTTTCTTTCGCCACGAGCTGGATTACCAAATGCGATAAGCTATTTATAAACTTTAAGTGATCCGCGCAAAAAGACGTCATATCGCGCAATCAAAAGAAGGTTGTCTATTTGTCTATTGCTTTTTCGCTTCTTAATTGTTGCTAGCCTCGTTATCGTGTGAACTTGCAAGGAAATGGGGACATGGACACGAGATGTGGCATAAACTGTCAAAACATGTATGGAAACGACGGTCATTTGAATGCTCAAAATGTGAAACAAAGGTGAGAATCGTCCCAGAAGATGACCAGTTGCCTTTGTAGCATTAATAGTTCCAACTCCAGACTTATCCTTTAAAAGGATCTACGATGACACGTGAGGGAACTAGGTTTGAAAACAAAAATACATTCATGACAATATTTCATCTAATATGAATCATTCACAACACAAGCGTAAAATTTTGATATATGACAAAATACTTCTCTATTTATTACCGAAGTAACAGAACTCCAGCAAAGTTTTGTTAGTAACGTTACTAAATATCTCACTAAAATCTCTTGCATTAAAATGGTAAGTACCTAATACTGAATTCACACTGGCACAATTAAACCAGCTTTATTTAAACCAGTTTAAATTTAAACCAATCCAATGACTGGATTTGTTTGATTGACCAATCAGAAGGCCTTATTCAAAAATCTGGCTTAATTTAAGCTGGTTTAATTTGCAGTGTGAATGGGGCATAAGAACACAACAACTGATAAAAACTGGCCATGTTGATACGAAAATGCTAAATTTTATCAACATTATGAAGCATTAGATTTTGATGGATGATAATGGCAACAATAAAGGCTATCCCAAAGCCTTGAAGCGTCAGATCCTTCAGGCGATTCCAAAAATGGTCATTACCCTTTCCTTCACCAAAGTAGCTTCGAAGAATTCTAGTGTCATCCTATAAAGGTAGAATTTAAGTGAGCAAGACCGCCAGTTTGGAATATTCCAGGTGATCCAAAAAAGTGACCTGGCGCAATCTTTTATCGAAAAAACATAAGTAAGAGTCGGCTGGAAATGCTTCAAACGTTGTTCTATCAACATAAAGCCAGCCAACATTATGAGCATGTCTTGCTCATGACTATGAGCAAGCTTTTTTGGCAAAGGTAAGTTTCGCGAATTACGCATTTTAAGGAAAGGTGCATGCCTGAAATCCTCAAAAAGTCGTCAAAATCAGGGGATCGATTGACAGCTATCTCAGATCTTCAAAACAATGAGTGTGGTTTATTTCAGGCTAGGAATAGGCAACCCAGTCAGCAGTTTCCAGAGAAAGTTTTTCAAAGGAATTCAAGTTTCCTCGCAAATCAAAATCTTCAAGAATTGATTAAAGGAAAGCAGGAGTATCCTTGAGCTTTGCGACAAGAAAATTTTAGGTACCTAGGGACCATAAACTTGCTCTGAAGACTTAGGACTGAGATGCGGAGTCCCAGCTTGAAATAAAACACGCTCCTCATTGTTTTGAAGATCTGAAATTGCTGTACGTAGATCCCTTAATTTTGACGACTTTTTGAGGATTTCAAGCATGTCCTCTCCCTCGAAATCCTTAAGTTAAGAGATTTGCGGTGCAGATAAAAATTGCGAAGAATACTCATAATGTAGGGTAGTCTTTTGGCGATAGAACAACGTTTGAAGGATTTCAATTGGCCGCTTACTTAATTTTCTACAACAGATTACGTCGGGTCACTTTTTTGGGTCACCCGGTACATACTTTTGATTATAGAAACCTGCCTTCAATAACGATCTCTGATGCAAACTACCACTGTTTCCTAACCGGGTAGAGGGAGAGTGGGGCACTGATAAATTCTTCCATACGGCGACGTGCCGCTGCACAGGCACTTTAAGGATTCGTATCATTTTTCTATATTCAGCTCCACGAGAAGGTCCATACTTGTTATGATTGACTCCGTAACGACGTTGTGAGCCATTCGCACTTCACAATTATGATTTACATCGTTTGAATGGCAACTTGTCCACATTATCGGATAGATTTTCAACAAATTTAGGAAATTCAAAGACAGGGTACTGTTTTTGCAGAAAATTAAACTGCCTTTCGAGATTTTCCAGCGGCACTTCCCCGTATGTACGTAGACCAAGTACCTCTCTCGGGGGAACGTACAAACATCGCCAGTGATTGAATTTAAATTGTCTGCCAAGTTGAAGAAAGATTGCGTGGGAAATATCTTATAAAGACAGGTTTATGGGAAGGAGGATTTCAGCGAAGTTGTGGTTTTCGTACCTTTGGTACAAAGGTCGGACCATGGCCCTAGTATGAAATGCTTGCTTCGTGTTTATCAGGCATTTTGATGTTTGAGTCAACATCACACAATGATCATGAAGTCACATTTTTCAAATTATTTTTATGTTGAATGAAGACCATTGGTAGTTCGACTTGAAGCTTCATACTTGACCTCTACGAGATTGTATGAAAATGTAAACAAATAAACTCAATGATACTCTGCTTCACGCTACACATAAAAATATGTGCTGCATTCTCTAACGATTCAAGCAAAAAGCTCTGTTCTAGAATGCATAAACTATTTTGAAATATTTACATTTGTAAGTATACCGTGAGTTTGAAATCGTAAAATAACGAGTGTGCCAACAGTTCCTTTGCGTCAGCTCTCGTAAAGTATTCCTCGAGTCAACAGAAAAACGCCAGTCTTACGGCCATGGATGAGGGATGATTTTCTCTAGAATGCAACAATGGGGAAGCCGTTTTTCACAAATATAGGAAGCTCTAAAGAAGGACTATTGGACTCGAGGAAGGTTTAAAACTTTTCTGAACTCTGAATTTGACGATCTGAAAAATTCAAAAATATTATTTTGAAATTATGAAAATCGACAGTTCAACAAAGACGCTGAAATGATGATCTTAGTCTTCAATGATTACGAAAATGAACTGCTCTGCGACAATTTATGCAAACAATGCTTGGCAAACCCGACAAAATTTGAGACCTTTACACTAATAAATGAATTATGAAATGTTTAAATCTGTAAAAAGCCTTGCGACAATCTTCAGCAAAAACAACTGAAATACTACATGCACAGTACTAAAATTTTGGCAGAATGGGTCAAACATTTCTCGAAACACAGCTCCAAGTTTCTTACCAAATTGAGCGGAATCGAGTTCATCACTCAAACAAACGGAAGGATGCCAGCAAAGCGAGATGGTCCGAGGAAAGATATGTATTAGGAAGCTTGTTCATCGCATGCAAGTCATCTTTACTGAGGAGAGTCAACAATCCAGTCAAATAGAGTTGCTTTCGTGGGACTTTGACAAAGATATCTCCGTCATTACATAAAGTTTCTGATAGGCATTTTTCAACACCTTGAGAGAACATTATGTAGTCAACAGTGCCATGACACGTTGTCACTGTTTGCTTGCCATTTTCGGAGGGGTGTTTATAAGCAGTTCGAAGTTGAAGTAAATGCTTAAGAACACCCGGCTCCTCCATCATGACTATTTTGCCACGAATCTTTTCACAAACGATGACACAGTCATCATCAGAATCACTCGTGTTGTCTTCAGTCTCGTTTACGTCTGTACTAAAGTCAATTTGAGGCTCTTTTTTCCGGCATAAATGCGAAATATTCATGCCATTGGGTATCAAGCGATTCTGGAAATAAGTATCTTCGCTGGCATGTTTATGTTGAGAATGCTGGCCAGATATATGCACCCTGCTCGTGCCTTGATATTTAAGCTTGCCTTCTGTTATCAGTTTATACAAAGGGCTATGTGGCATACTGTTGAAATCACCACATATGATGACTGGGTTGTAAACATCCTCGGCTGTGGCATTTTGAGGCAAATTCGACTGCACTTTTGCCATTTCATCGATTTCTGCTAACAATCTTGCCAACTGCAGAAGCTTGATGTCCCCGCGACTTTTGTTAAACAAGAGGTGAGTATTCGCTATGAAAATGCTTGGTTTGTTTGTTCTCACGTCGTCGACGATCGGGTCCAAAGCAAGTATGAGGCCAACGTTGTCCCTATCCATTATGCTATTACCGCACATCTTGTATTCGATAGCACGTAACTGCCTTTTAGTGAAACGGTCACTGCGATAAAACGTTGCACAACCGTCTGGCTTATCTCCTGTTCGTTGTTTGTAAACTCCAACATATCCTAAAAGAGCGAAACATGATCATGACATTCATACCCTGATATGCAACCTACAGGGTGTCCAAAAAACTTGTTTGTCACCAAAAGATGTATACAGACTTTGGCCGGGTCCAGCAATGTAACCTTTCCTCAAAACAAAAGGGTCAGTACTGCGTCTCCCCAACAAGTCTTTCCAAGGAGTTAAACCCTATCAAAGCGATAATATTGGAAACTTATTTGTTTCACTACAGATAAATCCAATTCGACTCCGTAATTTACCCGCTTTGATCGCTCTTTCCTTTCCATGAATATGGAAGATATTCTCCAGAAAGCCCCTCTCAAAAATCTGCAAATGCAATAAGCAAGTGAAACAGCCAAACAAATTTTACCGATTTTTCTTTCTAACAATACTGACACTTACATGTATTATATAACAAACATATGATTGCCTCTTGGAGAAGAGAAGACCCCCTGCCCTAAATAAGTTTCTCAAACTATGGGTAGGATGAAGACTTTTTCATCCTTCCAACAGAAAAACAAGTGCAAGAGCTCGTTCAAGTCATTGCTAAGGCAGAAATATTGGGGAAATTTGTTCTTGATTTTTGGGGTGTTTTGAAGGTTTCTCGAAGCTACTTTCTATAGAAAATCTCTAGTAAAATCTAAACAGAGAGACTGATCTCAGTCAGAAAAGATTGCAAATGACTGCACATGTCGACGATTCAATCAGATATTGCAAAATATCACTGAAAGCGTAGAATACTGTCAGTAGCGTGCGTCTTTGCCTGACTCATCCGGTAGAAAATATGTTTGCCTCCTTTGACCCCATTCTATATTCCTTGACGAGGTTGAGATTGCCATTCCCATTGGGCAGGTTTTCAAACCTCTTTCGAGGTCAAGCAATCATTTTTATGTGACACAAAAAAAGAAATTTGCAAGCTTACCATGCTCATGTAGCTTTGGCAAAAACCAGTGATAGTAATGATCAGCTTGAACCTCTTGCAAACATAACACCTACAACAACAGAAAAATAATATGTATGTAGGTATGTGAAATTCACCAAAATTAACATTTGAATAAAAGTAAAGTTTATCAAAAAAAGAAGACTAATTACAGGCGTATAATATCAAGTAGAAAAAAGAGTTAAAAATAATCTAAAACACCCTTACTTAAGATGGCAGGGATAGCGTTAAAAGGTCAGTGCGACATTGTTGCCATAATGGTCCCCCTAAAGGTGTCAAAAAAAGAAAAGTTTTCATAGAAGAAACAAATATTTTGAAGATGTTAAATATTGCTAATTTGTACCTTTGTGGACTAATTGTAGAGAACTAATGGTAAATTCTGTGCTAATGGTAGATCTTATTATGATCCTGGCTATACTTAAGGTGACTCTACTTTCCACTTTGATGAGCATGGAAAGCCGGTTTTCAGAAATCCTCCCCTCCACCTGGAATCAATCGGTTTATCAAAATTATGCAAAAAGTATGGTATTACTCATATCTATGGCAATCAAACAACACATTAAACAAAACTGTTTGTTTTCACAGCTTTGGAGAAGGCTGATTTCACAATATTTTAATTACTGGCTGCAGAAGAACATCGTTGTCCACTCCGCTAATCTAAAACTTTTTGATCAAACTTTTTACCACTCATAAATCAAGCTTACCCACCTTTTCCGCAATAAGATGCTAAAATTTAGTATCCTACTTACAAATGCTAGAAAACCTGGTCAGTTGATTATGAATTGACAAATGCAAAAGAATCAGTGAAGCACTTGGAAACAAGCATGAAACAAGTCAGCATTCTTTTGAGACTGACAAAGCAGATCTACTGTATCTTTTCCTTACAAACCTGCTTCACTTGCACAAGCTCTGGAATATAATGTGCTTGCTAAGCAGTCACAAAAGGAAAAGGGAGTCGATTGCCTCATGTTGCATTTGAATACAATGTATGGTGCATTTTCATCATTTTCATTCACGCCCTGGTTTGCAGACCCCCTTTGTTTTCTTCATCTTGGAACTAAAACAAGATAGTCCATGGCTCGTGTGAGCAAAACAGATTTGTAAAAAAGAGGTAGATTTGCACTGTCAGTCTCGAAAGAATGTTGACTTGTTTCATCATGCCTCTGAGCGATTCACTGATTCTTTCGCATATTTCAATCCATAATCAACTGACCAGTTGTTCTACTGTTTGTTGTCGAGTAGGATACTAGACTTAAACATTTTATAGTGGAAAAACTGGCCATGCTTTTGACTTCATATTTGGCATGTGTATCTGTGAACATATAGTGCGAGCGGTTAAGAAGTTTGATCAAAGTCTTTAGATTGGCTGAGTGGAAAAGGACGTTCTTCGGAAGCCAGTAAAATATTTTGAAATGAGCCGTCTCCAAAGTTGTGAAAGCAAACAGGTTTGTTTAAGGTGTCTTTCGGTTGCAATGGATATGAGTAATACCATATACTTCCTACAGAATTTTGATAGACCAATTGATTCAACAGCAATTGATAAGTTTCTAGAGAGGAGGATTTCCAAAAACCAGCTTTCCATGTTCATCAGAGTGGAAACAGAGTCACCTTAACCATGTGGAAATTGACACACGGTGATAATTGCTGTAATGCAACTAAATCCAGGTTTCATCATCCATACCGCAAGAAAACTATTGCCTGTGAATGTTTGAAAGAATGTCATAAACAACTGCTTTAGAGGTATCAAAGGGCATTTTCAATCTGTAGCAGTGTTCATTTTGTACATAGTAAATTTTCATCAACAGCGAAGTTGCACTGCATTGCCTTTGTTACCCATTTTTTCCTCTGTAACTCCAGTTCATAATGCATTCATAATCAACTAATCCTTTTGTATTGTATATAGTATGTGATCTGCTTTCAACCTTAGGACCTTGAGGCTGTTAAAGTCTGACAAAAATTTCCATAATTTCAAATTATTCATTAGCATGAACAATCCAGTGCTTGCAGTGGCATCGTGGGAGCATAGTTTTTTTGGGGGGGCCAAAGGTCAGAATTTTCTGACAAGGCATTTTTTCTGACAAAGTGTAGTTAGGATATAATGGATTGCAATGGCCAAATATCTTTGAACTGTCGTCATTTCGAAGTGCCATAAACAGTAAAGAATCTATCAAAGTACAGAGCAACCCATTTTTAGATGAGATTCATGTTGGGAGTGAGACTAAAGCGAGGTAGAGGCGGAGCAAGAAAAACTGGGGGTCCGGCGACTTGCCCCTGGGAAAATCTTTCATGACTATATACCTGTAGATTGTTGGAAAAAGCCATTTTTTGCGAATAATTGCAACGAGGTCTTCTTGGGAAATTGGAAGATGGTATGTTTCAAAGTTATTTAGAATCTGATCGTTTTTAAATTTGGGATTCAAAAATGTACTTATAATTTCCTTCAACATATATAAGTTTAAATCTGCGTTTCCATAAGCATGCTTTCACCGAAACTAAAACTAAGTCAATCTTCGCCATAATTTGTATCGTCCCCAAGTCTCAAGGATAACTACTTCTAGAAATTTCTGGTCACCCATCCCTAAAATGAAGCACGATCCATAAATAAAAGCATCGAAGTTTAAGCAGGTATACCAAACTGTAAATGAGGGTGGTGCCACGGGGTGGGTTGGGGTGGACATGACCACCCCACTTTTCTCAGGTCGGTATTTATGTCTAAGAATAACACCCCTGAATGTATTATCTTTTAGTCAACAGAATTTGTGTAAAAATATCTGAAAGTTCGCGAAAAAGTTCCAAGAGTTGTTGACCAAAAATATTTGGTCCGAAATTTATTCTTCGAATTTTTGCACATTGTACCTCATTTTTCAAATAGAAATTGCACCTTTTGCCAGAAAAGTCACTTGCAGAAAAATAAGTGCTTTTTGGAATGACAGACCTAGTTGTTTCGCCGAAAATCCTACTTTTTCAGTAAAAAGCTCTGGTTCTTGACCAAAAAAGTGGTGCTTTCAGTTGTATTTCACTTACCATAGATGAGCCACATAAAATGTAAGAATCGATTAATCAAATTTCAATTTTTCCGACAAGAGTGGAAAATTTCCCAAATTTCCAATAAAATTTTTCGTAGGGGGGGGCCATGGCCCTCTCTGGCCCCCCGACCACGACGCCACTGAGTGCTTGGATCCCTTGAAGTTTACAAAGGGATTTGCCTCACTTAGAGAGAAAGAGACAAAATTTAGATTACTACAAAATTTCTTAAAAACAAATTTACATTTTCAAATGAATTAAAAATTATTCCTATCTACTGTAGAAACAAGGCCTCAATTATGCTGTTGAAGGAAACCAAGGAAGGAAATACTGTAGCAAGTGTTGCCTTATTGTGGGACTATTGCAGGGAGCTACAGTAGGAGGCTCAAATCAAAATTTTTTCACAGTGTTTCTGTTCTATCTGCAGCACCAAAATCCCTGCAAGCCAGGGAGCAAAGGGTATTTAAGTTTTTGTGAACCGTTTTTAATGAAATGCAACTTGATAAAACAAAATACTCACATCAGCATTGTAAGTTATGACTTCTCTCAGCAAATTTTTCTTTCTGTATTGCCAGCCTAACACCCATTCAGGGCAGCCATGATAGAGGCTCTTGTTTTGCCAGAGTAAGTCATCTGATAGCACATTGTATGAAAGCACTGTGAAATCAAAGCCATCTCTCAGATCACAAATCTTCTCAGGAAGCTGAACAGGAACAAGTTTCCTTCCAACCTGATAGGGATTCTTGTAGAGTGGATCATGGATATGATAGTGTGGAAAGCTTTTTGATTCATGAGTTGAAACTACAGTAATTACAGGCTCAGTTGATGAAACGTAAAAAGTCTCTCTTGTACTTTGGTTTCCTCCTTGGGGAGAAATATTGTTGAATTTGACATGTTTCCAAAAACAGTTGGAGTCAAAATCTTCTTTGTAGCATACACTTGGTAGGTCTGACTTGCATTGTTCATTCACTTTTTTTTCATATGCTCTAATTTGAAGGTCGCTACTTTTTTCTTTTGCAGCAAAACTTCTCTGCGGGAAAGTAGAATTTGCATGCCCTAATGGATAACTGCAATGTGTCTGTGTGGCATCTCCATTATCTGCTTCATACATCATATTTGTTGGCCAGTGGCTATGATCAGATATTCCCTGATAACTGTTTGCGCTAGTCGCAGGAATTTTAAGTTTTGATGAATAGCTGTTAAGGTATGTTTCAAATTGCTTTGAGCTGGTCTGAACATTGGCCCTGCTACTTACTTCAAATTCATTGTTGACAAATGTCCTTGGTGGTGTACATCTCTTCTGTTCAGCATAATTATTTGTGGTCCGTACAGCTATTCTTTCATCATTGGAACTTTGAGATTGTCTTCTGTAAGGAAAAGCATTATACTGTGAATCCTTTATATCATTATGGGACATACCACAAGTTGAAAACCTGAAAGGCCTCTTGCTCTTATTATGAGATGGACTACCTTGTTTAGTATTTCTATGGTGATCTGTAACTTGGATAGCTCCTTCTTCACTATGAAGGGTATTACTGTTTGGAGACATTGAATATCTTTTCCCACTGCATCTGGCTAGCCTTTCACTATTGTGGTTGCTTGCTAGCTTCTTATCATTAGGATGTAGAAGAGGAGATTTTGATATGTGTTTACCCACAGAATTGTTCACAGAGTAGTCACTTTGGAATGATCTAGGCCTGCTATGGACACCTGAATAAAATCTCTTAGCGTGATCTCTTCCAAGTTCTCCATTGCATTCAATGATCTCAGAATTATTGTCATGTTTTTCAAAATAATTGGTACCAGTGATTGGCACCCGGCTTGTTCTATTGCTCTCTTGTTTGTTCAGTAGTCTGTATCTATCAATGCCTATGTTAGAACTATTCCCTTTGCTTCTTGTAACTGAATCTGATTTATCCCAAGCTCCTACTACTCTTAAATGCTTGTTATGATCCATTTTTTCCTCACCAAACACTCGCTCATAAAACGTTGAATGCCAGTTGTCATCAGTTAAAGAAGCATTTAATGCATAATTATTTGGCTGACCTGCTTCATTATCTATGAGGATAACATTTCTTACATCTGGTGTTTTGCCACTGCTTGTTGGCAACGACTGAAAGTTGCTAGCAGTTTCCCCAGCCAATCTGATAAGATTTGTTCTCAGTTTGGTGACTCTTTCAAGTTCTTGCACATTTATTCCATCTGATTGTTTGAAGGTACCAACAGAATTCTGATTATTGGATCTTGATGAGATTCCAGCCTCTGAACAAAATCTTTTAGCCCTTTGTAGCAATGAAGCAGTGTCACCCTTCTTTCTTTCTAATTTACGTTTTTGGGAGGGAAACTGAGATGGTATCTCCCACTGGAAATGAAAGGAATCTTGATGAAACTCCCTGTTCTCGTCAGAGTTTTGTTTGGTAGGCCTATCAAATTCATCTTGCACTATTTTCATCCCTTGCTGGTCATCGCAGTTTCTCACTCTATCAAAATCGTTTTTACTCTTTTCATCTTTCTCTTCAAAAGACTGACCACTACTTGAAGATCTATCCTCGTGCCAAAAGCCAGATTCTTGTGATTCAGACATTCATCTAATCTTTAGGCAGCAGCATCATCACACTCTAATTTGAAGAAACATGCCGCACTTCCTTGCCTATGTTGTTGTTCTTTCGATACTTATTTTTAGGACTCCCATCAATCAATACTTTTTCTCGCGTTGTTCTTGCTGGAACAGGTCCAACTCATCCACTTGCGACGACTTTGAAACAAAAAAGAATCCAGCTCCTTGTCTGTACAACCGTTTCTAAAAGTAGAGTCTTTTCTAACAGTTACGTGCGTTTACTTTCAGCAGATTTATAACTTTCACGCTCTTGTGTCGGCGCCATTGCAAATTGTTTCATCACTTGCGTTGTTGCTGTTGTGCGACGATAGAAGAGCTCCTCCACTTCAACAGACCTCCGTGCACCTGATGAAGAATTTCTCATTTGGCGGGTAGAAACTTTCCAAATCTTGGCTTGAAGATAATTTGCATTTTTTTACCATCTTGCATTACAACATGTAGAAAAAACAACCGAAAGCCATTTGGGGATTTTTGGAAACGTAAATCTTCCAATGCAGCTTTGTTGCAACTTTTATTGTATGGCGATAAAGACTTTCTCGATTCACTGAATAAACACGATCTTGTCTTGAGTTTACGCTACATCCCTTAAATTTCATCCTTGACACTAGTCCATTCTTGTAAATTTCTGAATATCTTTACCACATCCAATTCATAAGCCACCTTGCTTTGCAACTTGTTCCTTTACCTTTATGAAATCGCTTTACGGTAGACACAGCTTTTTGCCCAGCCCCCCCCCGCCCCACCCTCCGGGTTATCGTCCTAGTAGTAGTGTTGTGTAATCGTAAGTGTATCTCGTAATGTGAATTGTAAAACTCCATAGGAAAATACCGGGTGACACAGGATTGTACCGGGTGACCCAAAGAGCTTCACGAGCTAAGGTCATCGATAGCTCCATGAAATCGAAAGATTTTGTCATATTGCATCAGTATTGCATACTTGTCTTAAGCAATAATTTCCAGCCGAAAAACCAGATTCAAAGAAAATTTTGAATCTCGGTTTTCTCATTTAGAGTGAAAATAATCACCATAATCTTCCAGTCAACATTTTGTGAAAACTCAACTTAGCGATGGATTTGAAGTCGCTGGGGAAAAGTTTTGTTTGCAACATGCTCTATTTTTCCTCATTCAAATTTCATGCTCCAAAGCAAATTTGGAATTCAGCTTTTTCACACCTTCCAACAATCGACCAGAAAACTAGGGAATGGTCGGAGAAATGAACGAATTTCCGAATTTTTGAAATTTTATTTTCGGACAGTAAGATGTAAGAATATCTTAGACTGACCTAGCAATATCTCGAAAGATACACGTTTTTTTATAAGAAACTGGTTTATAAGAAACTAGTACTAGATGGCCAAAATTTTAAGAAACTCTAGTACTATGTCTGAGAAGTACCAAGAAACTTTTCAAAGTTAAAAGCATGGATTTTATAGCGAATAGATCGTTGAACCTTCATTCTTGAGCAATATTATCTAACCATTTGTGTTTTCAACATAACAGAACACTGTTCATTCCTTTATGATGTTTTAAATATCAAGAAACATATCTGCCGCAATCTTAGCGACCACAATACTAATTCTAAATTCAGAAAAATAAGAAACCAATTAAGAAACTTTTAGTATTAAAATGGACAAAATTTCATGTGAAATTAAGAAACTTTTAGTTCTATGGCCTGATCCAAGTTTCTTATATATCAAAAAACGTGTAGCGAAGCCATTCAGCTACATGCTGATATCAATTTCATTTTCATAACATTTACTTTCAAGAAAATACCGGATGACAACATAAAAAACTTCACGAGCTAGATCGCACATATTTTCCTGAAAGCAAACGTTATGAAGGTATCAGCATGTAGCTGAAAGGCTCTGCTATCCTTTGAGATGTTGCTTGGTCAGTTTAAGATATGCAAACTGTCCGAAAAAACAGTTTCAAAAATGTGGAAATTTATTCATTTCTCCGACCATTTCCTTGCTTTTCAGTCCTTTTTTTGGAAAGTGTGATAAAACCTGAATTCAAACTTTGCTTTGGAGCATGAAATTTGAATGAAGAAGCCATGTCGCTCATTTTGCAAAAAAAATTTCCCCAGACGACTTCTAATCCATCCCTATGTCGAGTTTTCACAAAATGTTGAGTTGAAAATGATGGCGATTATTTCATTCAAAATGAGGAATCCTATATTCGACATTTTCATTGAATCTGGTTTTTTGGATGGTAATCATTGCTTAAGATGACCATGCAGCATCTCAAAAGATAGCGAAGCCTTTCAACTAGACTGTGATGGAAGCATTTGGCAATAGCTTTTGACTTCTAAGAGCTAGTTATGATCTAGCTCGTGAAATTTTTTCTGGGTCACCCGGTATGTGCGATCTAGACGTTCAAAATCCGCAGTTTCTTTTATGTTGGTTTTTACCATCTGACTGTACCTGTCAATGCAATGAATATCTTGAAACTTCTCCAGTAATGTACATCTAGCCGTACCTATGTCTACACAGCGGCATTTTGCGAGCGAGCACAATTTTACACAATTAAAGGCCGCTCAGCCATAACTTTCTTTTCAATTCAAATGATATGCTCAAAAACATTTTGCGCTCGAGCAGCTCAATGGGAATGAGGCTTTGCTCGAGACTTACAATGAAACCTTGTCCAGTTTAATTCAATAGCTGGATGTAGACTGATGACGATGAGTCTCTTTTTGCCCTGTGCTCTTTGACTTCATGATGGTGCTTCAGGTAATAGTGACTCATAGTATTACTTAGACTTGATTACATGTCGTAGTTTCGCTTTTGGCTGAACTGATATCGCTACAACTACCGCCTCAGTGGAGCGAAAACAACAACAACAATTCAACTCAATGAGATGAGCGTAACTTGAGGGTCGTTATGGTAGCGAGGTAGACTTATCCTGAGTGGTAGTTTCGCTATTTGCCTAACTGATATACCGCTACAACTTAGACTCATGACGTAAGTCCCTCTAACTTTCGCATGTTGTTGTTGTTGTTATCGCTTCAGTTGAGGCGACAAATCTGCAGGGGGAGCGAAACAAGAGAATTTTGGAATGAGTCTAGCTACAACTAATGAGGCTAAGTATTGCTCTGAAAAACTTGGCCCTATTTAGGCACAAACTTCGCAATTCCTCCAGTAGCAATCAGATTGCGAGATTTGACAGAGAACAATGATGTCGAATTCTTGATTCGAATGACACAGTTGACTAGCTTTTCAACAAAGTTACTACGGCAGGTAGTTGAAGTTTTCTCTGGTTTGTTTTGGTCTTAAACATGGAAATTGTAGCGTTGAAAGACTCACTTTGGACTTACCAGGTAAAGTGAACTTCCTTCTTCAGATTTATACCAAGTTTCTTTGATGAAACGCCTGCTTAGCGTGGTTTTTATCGCATTTTCTTTCCGAGGAGTGACCGTTGAACAGAGCTACGGCAGTCGTTCGATCCTGATTCGATCGATCGAATCATGATCGAATGCATGAAATAGGACCGGGTTTTCACTGTTTCATTATGAGTCCCTCTTGAGCAAGGTTTACCACAGGGATACAAGGGACTCATCGTCATAAGTCTAAGCTGGATGTAGGTTGTATGCAAGAAATGAGCAATGATAAACTGCAGCAAGAAATAATTATCAATGGAACTAAACTATACTGATGAAAGATGATTATACATATAAACAAGAAAAACTATACAATTCTTTCAAGTTCCTTAGCATAACCTAAACACTGTTCAATAAGTTTATTGGCAGAAACTTCTTGTTTGTCGTGAGTGTCCGCTTTAAAATGGTATGCATTTCCAACGATCGACCATCCACGCTAGAATAGAATAAGAAATATAGTACCCTGGGTACCATAGTAGTTCCCGTTGAAAGTGCACAAAAATCAAGGTGCAAACACACAACTATCGAAGTGAAATAATATGACATCTCAAAATTTCTCCCAGCTTTACCAACGAAGATAAAACAAAATTCGAGAAAGTCCTCTATCAATAAAATATTACACAAAGGTAAAAAATCATGTTGGTTAAAGCGCCAATTTGAATTCTACCTCTTGCTGGGATAAGAATAGGCTTAGTTGCGAGTCTCAGTACATCGCTACCCCCTCCCCTACAAAATGGCCCCAGATCACGTGCGCAGTAACGATTTACCTGAATGACGTTATATGCAAACACAATTCACTGGTAAGAAATAGAGAATGAAACAATAGCAACGATGCGCATGGCATCGTCAGCCCCAACGTTGATTCGCTTTCAACAAAGTTGAAACACAATGGGTCAAAACAACAAGGCCAGCACTTCGTCTCCCTAAAGGCCCATTTTCACTTATTTCACAACCGAATCTATAGTTCAGCATTCGGATGCAAACGCTCAGAAATCGCATCCGAACGTTCGTATCCGGATTTGACACGTTCGGAGGTTATGATTTTCATCTGAATTCGGATTCCGAAAAGAAAAATCCCGTACGAAAGAAGCTAATCACGATTATGCATCAGACAGAAGAAAGAGACCCGCTACCATTGTTCGTTTGTGGCTGGCGCCATGAATAGATTTATGTAATTTCATTGGATAACTTAACAATGAGCGATCGTCCGAACGTCCTGGAAGTGTGGGTTGAAATCGGGAGCGATTGCTATTCAGAGATCGTTTATCGCTTGTGAAATCCGAAATCCAAATGAAGTGGAAATGGGTCTTAACAATGCACCTGGAAATAGTTAAGTGAATACTGGCAGTTAACAAGCTTTTACCAACAATGATGAGATAGCAAATATTTAAGTTGCTAATAACGCCATGTAATTCCCAACCAATACCAAGAAGAAGATTGATCATGGTAAATAAAGACTCTTCCGATAGATAATTCGAATTGGTGAGATGCTCGCAATGAGTTTATGTATTCGAACAGACTGTCGTTGCACTTCTCTAATGCTTTTAAGTAGTCTTACAATCAATTCATACATTTAACATTAGGACTGTGTTTGATTGATAAGAATGCTGAAAACGGTGTACTTGAGGGAGACTTGACAGACTGGAAATTTGTGTTTGATTGACTTTGAAATTCTTAAAACGGTAGGAATGGTATGTTTGAACGGCTTTGCTTCTGCATCTTCCGCTTCAAAATGCAGAAAGTTCGGCAGGGGAAATGGTTTCTTTCTTCAAAACACCGCCTTAAACGCCATGACAAACCCAAATCTATCAAATATTTTTGTGTTCGATAGGGAAGTATAGTTTCACTTAGTCACTGAAATCTACTGCTATCCGAATTTGTTAGGTTTGGAATTACTAATAAAACACACCCTGAACCTTATGGTTGCGGCAAGAAACCGTGTATAACTTTGTACCATGGGAGACTTTTCAAGACATTGAGCTCCACTTTCCATCCTACCTTGACAGAATACTCTTTCATGTTGGCATCATTCTGAAAAAACAGCATCCTGGTAGCCTCTTTGAAACTGATTTGCTGATATGACTTTTCCATGCATGCAGCAACTTCATCTCTAACAATTTAATAGGCTTAGGGTTAGGATACAATTATAACAATGAATAAATGAAAAAATAAATGACGGATAAATATATAATGAACAGTTCTTTAAACATAAGCAAAACGCTAGCTCTTACAACTGTTCTGATCGATGACATATTAGGCCAATGGCAGTCTTTTGATAAACTCCGAAGCCTTCAAAAACCTAATCCACTCTCAAGACTTGCTAGACCTTACCATTTCCCTCGACTGAAATATATTTGCTGGAAGTGAAAACAAAAAAGGTGCCCACATCATTCATCAATGCATCAATTCAACTCAGATGAAAAGCTAAATCATCATGGTTTTTCTTTCCTTTCAAAGAAAGTCTTAATAAATTCATATCTCATATCCCGGTCCTGGAGTCTGGAACCACTTAGATTTTGAAATCACGCAGGCATCCTCTATCAAAGCATTTAAAGATGTTTAAAAAAATTGTATATTTTGCTGTTTCTGTATCATTTGCTCATTATTGTAATTAGCTAGGATACGGTAGGATAGGCTAGGGTAGGATAGGGCTTTCCATTATAAAACGTATCTTGTCTAGGATCTTATGCACGGCCTCCTGAAGAGCAGTCTTCCTTGACTGACGGGGTAACCGTGGTAAAAAAACTTTAAATGAATGAAATTTTGTATGACGATGAAAAGTTAAAATTGACCTCAACAAGAAACCAATTTATGCAACGCTGCGTTTCATTCATGCCATAGAACGCTTCTAAACGAGCTATTGCCACAACCTTCCACACATTAACATTCAATTTTGCTGAAATGCAACCATTGTATTTGTGATTGTTTTTCCTATTTAGATTACTTTTAATTGTAGTGTCATAAATTGGCCAAGGTTAACATGTATTACCATGCTCCTTGTAGTATCGTATCTGAAACTTCTTCATTTAGTTCTTTCCTGAGGATATCAAAAGCACTAAATCATCCATCTTCTGACACATGTCACCTTGATTTAGGAATCTTCATTTAGACTTATGACGATGAGTCCCTTGTATCCCTGCGGTAAACCTTGCTCAAAAGGGACTCATAATAAAACAGCGAAAAACTTGGCCCTGTTTTCTTCAATCACCAATGGAATTGTGAAAGAATCACGGCTTCGAATTTCCATCCCGTGGGAGTGTTTTCAATTCTTTAATCGAATCGAAAATTCTATCTCATTTACACCTTAACAATAGTAATTCACAAATCTCGCAATCTGATTGGTACGTTAGGAATTGCGAAAATTGGGCCTAAATAGGGCCAAGTTTTTTAGAGTAATACTATGAGTCTCTATTGCCTGTAGCGCCATCATCAAGTCAAAGAGCACAGGGCAACGAGAGGCTCATCGTCATCAGCCTAATCTTCATTGTCAGATAAAGCGAGAAGAGGACTCGTACTGTATGTGAAGAACGTAGCATAGTACCTTAGCGTGTCGATAAGAATGTTGATGAAGAAATAATAAGCTTCGGCAGGAACGTTGTCTTTTGCTAGGAATACCTTGCGAAGAAAGAAGGTTCCATTAATCAGACAGTACATGGTGCAGTACATATTGCATATATATATACCAATGACAACACACAGCTTTAGAGAGCAAACAAAACAATGACAGATCTGCCGACTACTCTGGTCACTAAGGCCTCACCGTAACAAATTTGCAGCTATGAAATCCAGGATTATATCTCTTCAAATGGCGCATTGATAAGTTACATAGATAACTGCCATGCTTAGGAAACTTCATCAAAAAGTTGCGAAAAGCGCTCTTAAAACGGTATTTGTGACTAGGCCTGGATCTACCGTTAAATCTAACTTAGGGGGAGGCGTTGGTGACAAATAGCCAAGCAAAGGCAATAGGCACTGGCATGTGAAGAACCATATTGGGTAAATTTCAAATGGTCCACATCAGGAACAGTGAGATCTGATGTGACAGGCTAGAACTTGACAGTAAGTATTTTTAGCTTTATCTTTAACGTGTGCCACCGTAATTTCAAGGTTTATCGCTATGGTATTTTACTGTCTGCGGCTGACGAAAGGGAAACTAATACTAGTACACCAAGTCTACATACCAAGGAAACATACTTCATAAATCCTATACCCGTACCCACCTTATGGTAGCTTCCTTCCATCAGATACTGCAAAAAAGAGAACTAATGTAAGAAAGCGCGAGAAACAAATCTGAGATAACACAGCTAACGAGGGTCAAACCTGAGTAACAGGAAGAAAATAATGATTCTACTTTACTCCTCTGTTAATTGGTTGCTTTACTCTAAAAGCCATATTCATTTATAGCTACAGCAAATCAATTGAAAAATCTAAATAGTGGATCTTTGATTCTAAAATTTAAGAACTGAACACCGAGTTTCGCTGCAGTACCAATAGCACCACTTTAATTTCAAACTCTAAATCCTCTAAATCAACATTCAAATGATGCACAATCCATTTCCAATAAAAGGAAACAAAGACACGGTTAGAATTCTCAAGGGCAAAAACCCTAAAGCTAGGACTCAAATTTTAAAACACCTCGAATTCAAACTCTTTCACAACTTTCGATCAAAATCTGTTTGAAACTAATTTGAATTTTGCCCTAGATTTGAAAATCTTAAGCCTGCTGCTTTAATGATTACAGATAGTCACTAATTCAAAGTACAACTGACCCTTAAAGCAATAGACTGATCTTTCCATCTCTAAGACTTTTACCCAGGGGGGGGGGGACTTTGTAATTCAAGGTGATGTACCCGCTGCAAAATGCTGCAAAACTATAGACCTTTAGTGGTAGTGGCTTTCTACCTAAGTGGTAATAACTCTTAGCGTAATTGGTAGTAAATTGTAGCTGAGCGGTAGTAAATATTTCCGTAAGAGCAATAACAATAGATTGATTGTTACAGAAATTGTACTGTATAGCAGACTGTGCTATTGTATAGCAGCTACCGGGTGTCCCAAAAAAAACGCAACGGATTTAAAAGATTCTGACGAAAGCTGTTTAAAACAAATAACTAAATAATTAGTTTTCTCTAAATCTACAATGATAAGTTTAAATTTTGATATATTTTTCAGAATTTTCGGTGACTTGGTTGCAGAGTTAAAAATAAACAAACTTAAATATATTGTCAGGGCAAAACCAGAGCTACCAGTATTACTGCAAAGTATACTGCAAAATTTCAAGCATGGCATACAGGAAACTTCACAGGATCACAGACAAGCACACGATTTGATCCAGAAACTGTGACAAAGGGATCCCTTTCTGATTTATGAGTCATTTAGTTTTGGGGAGTTTTCAATGTTCATTTCCAATTGAAAGTATTACTCTAATGATGGCCTAGTCATTTCACAAAAAGTAACGGTGTCTTTACAGAAATCTTATGAATAGACTTTATCAAATGATCAATTAACTTGTGTGTTGTGCGCTTGTCAGCAGTCTTCGAGCAGTCTTTGGTAATTGCTGTGATTGTCATGTTTTATGTTTTAACATTATATGATTCGTTATTGTTGATGCAGCAGCTCTGGTTTTGATGTAGCGGCAATTTTGAAGTTTGCTGATTTTTTTCTTTACAGCCAAACCCCTAAAAATACTGGAAAATATGTCAAAAATTATTCTAATTACTACAGATTTCAATAAAAATAATCGTTTGATAATTAGCATGAAGCAGTTGCCATAAGAATTTTTCAAATCTGTTGCGTTTTTTCTGGGACACCCGGTATGAGCAAGAAAAAGACTGTCATCTGGTTTGAAATAGTGTCAAATTAAAATAAAAATCAATCGAACCTTAATGTAATCATGACAAAAAAGAACAAAGTAAGAATACGCTCATCATCAGTATAGTAATCAGCGATCATCAGGGCCCCTCAAGAGCTTTTCGAGGCCCAAGGACAAAATTGAGAAATGAGGCCCCTTGCGAGCGAAGCGCGCAGAAAATTTGTTCGATTACGTCCTTTAAATTGGCTTAAAATGCATTTCAGAGCATTTCCTGTAGTCAAATGTCAAAATCTTCAGTTATGAGGCCCTTAGTCCTCGTGGTACTAAGGATATTGCCCCTCCTGCCCCCATCTCTTGGCGTTCCTGGCATTGATTGGGTGTTGAATTATCATTACAAAGAAAGTAGAGATTTGCCTCTCCTCCACTCCAAATAATTGACTCTGCTCGTTATCAAGAAAAAGCCTGAAACCAAAGAATGCAATATCATCTATCATTGTAACGATACCAAATGTAAGAAAGTCCTCTTCAGTTAAATCAGATACTGTAGAAGTAAAGGTAAGATTCGAAAATTCAATCTCCAGTCGGCTGGGTTTTTGCGAGTTGGCGGAATTTCAGACATTAAAGGTTGCTCAGCCGTAACTGTCTATTCATTTTAGACCAACGATTTCTTGTCCAATCGGAAGAATTGACTGAGTGAAAATCCGCCTAACCAGGTGAGTTAGAGTAAAATTTCTTTGACGCAACTGGTACACCCAAATTTTTGTAGCGTATGTTTTTTGTTATTCTAGATTTATCGTTGTATTAAATTTTGTAATATGTCGTTCGTCGTGAGTAAGTAAGTAAGTAGTAGTTTTATAGTCTTTTATCTAGCCAAAGGCTACTCAAACGACTTTACACCTTACCCCCTGGTCACTATGCTTAGTAGCATATAGCAGGGTGCAGCCACAGACGGCGCCCATAACTACGGACCAGGTACCCATTTATACTCCTGGGTGGAGAGAGGCACAATTTGTGTTAACACCTTGCCCAAGGATGCTATCCTCAAATATGGCCTGTGTCGGTTTCGAACACACAACCCTTGGATCGTGACCCCGACGCCTTACCACTGTGCCACCGAGGCCACGATAGTGGGACCTCGATGACCTTGTCTCCTTTCTCACTACGAACGACATATCTTTCATTTGCGTATTCTAGTTTAACTGTTGTTGTTGTTTCTGTGTATTTTGATATTTCAAGGTGATATAAAAAGAAAGATTCGAAAAGATTGGGAGAGTTTTCTCACTGTGAGCATATGACAAAATGGCCAACTTCAATCATTGATCGGTCTACGCAACGTGAGGAGAATGAATAACTGGTTGATTTCTTTTGCTATGTAAGCTTATTAACGATCCAATTCATCAAACTTTCTAAAATCATATCAATTTTCACTCTAAGCGATACTAAATTTGAAACGTTTCTACCGTAAGAGGTAGTAAGTTGCAGAATTCAAGACCCGAAATTTTGCAACGGGTACGCCACCTTGATCTAGCAAGTCCCCTCTCCCCCTGGGTAATTTTGGCAGCTTTAAATTAGATGAATTCTTTGAATAGAAAAGGTGATATAAATTCAAATTCGACCTTAATAGCAGCAGTCGAAACAAATTTTCTTTCTTGAACTATGCACGATCATGCTGATCCTCAATAAGACCCAG
Organism: Aurelia sp. 4 Dawson et al 2005; assembly: GCA_964019985.1. Classification (NCBI taxonomy): domain Eukaryota; kingdom Metazoa; phylum Cnidaria; class Scyphozoa; order Semaeostomeae; family Ulmaridae; genus Aurelia; species Aurelia sp. 4 Dawson et al 2005. The sequence goes on along the minus strand of OZ026494.1, from coordinate 8,903,047 downwards.
GAGCAGGGAAAATAATGATTCTAGTATATTAGTTCTGATGAAATGAAAGCGAAATGTTGATAAAAGTAATATCTTATTTCTGAGAAACAGTGATCCTAGATAAAATATATCGCCTTAACTATTATGATTAGACACTTCAAGCATAACCCTTCATTACTGTCAAATGGTTATGTATGAAATGCATTATCATGATATTTGAGGCTTTATACTGTATCTTATTCACAATCAACTTCTTCGTGTACATCTAAAGAATCACAGCCGCACACACGAACGACTGATACAGTGCACTTTCTTTAACAAGGCAATCATCCACCTACCCAGCTATCCAGCAGATGTCTTCAAAATCATAGGAAACTTCAAGTTTTTAGCAAGAATTTGGGCAAATTTAAAGTAATTCCCTGACCGTTATATTTCTTCATGAACTGGATTTATCTAAACCGTGAATGACTTTGACTACCTAGCTAACACTGGAAGAAAATTCAATTGTCAAGGCAAATCAGTAATTAAGAGATTACTGCTTACTTGTTCTAATGCAACTGGGCATCGAATGTAAACGCTATTTTGTATCTCTTTTGCTGGAAGAAGCTCTAATTCCTGGAAAGAAAAAAGGATCCCAATTTTACTGTTGTGAAAACGCGAGGGATCTAGTGGCCAAGAGTGAATAAAGCATGCTAGTACTGGACTCAGTGACAGTATCAAACCCTGAAGTATCAGTGTTATTCCCCAGGGGAGAGGCTTCCTATTGGTAGGTGACCGGGGAGGGGGTCAGACACTTTTTGGGCTTGTGAAACGTCTAGAATACCTTTGGGTGCGTTATATGGTGCATAATCAGTAAATTTTGGGGGCTGCTAATGAGAATATGCGACAAGGTGTGTCCTAAGCTGAGTTCTTCACCAGAACATTGCAGCACAGTTGCGAAAAGTGAGAAGACCTTTATTTTCAACTTTATGTGAAGCAATGAGTATATTTTTGGAGTCTAAAACTGTCCTGGGTTTATCCTGTGTCTGACCTTCCATCACATACCAATAGCGAGTATCCCCGGGGTGTATTGCAAAGTTGCTCATTTGGCGGACAATGGATTTTTGTGCAGCTGCAGGGGGATGATTGTCTATGACATTTAACCCTTTCATCTCCAGAAGGGCCATATGGCCTAACAGGATTCATTGAGAACTGCGAATTTTTCAGGGGGTAAAGCATTTGGAAGTTTGATTGATTTGAAATGTTATGCACATTGCATTTATCTATTGCTTACTGAATCACTGATTATGATACCCCCTGGAAAACGACAATCTACATCAGGTTTTCCTGTTAAGCTTAATTTTAGCCGCGCATGAAAGGGTCAAAACCACAATAATCAACGGAGCCCTTGTTTAATATGAAGGTATTTTCGCAAAACTTATTGAAATCTCCTTCATTTATGCTTGCAATCCTTTGTAAACTCGTATTATCCTCAACCATCGTGATATCGTGTACCATTGGGATTTAGCAGACTCGTGTTGAGTCAAGAAATTTCGTGTGACTTCAGAGCAAATGTCACGACGGTATAAAAATATATGAGTTAGAATGTATAGTTCTAAGGGGCATGTAAGCATGTAACAGTGGCTCAAGCCACTTGCAATCAAACTCTAGGCTATCAGAATTTCCTGTTGAAGTCGATCAGTTACCCACATATGGTTGTAAAGGTGTCACGGTCCTTTCTCTTCAAAACAAAGATGAAATGGAATCATAGAATTTGCACCAATTGAGATAAAAAGGACGGTAAGGGCAGAAAATTATGAATACCAAGAAATGAATTATTGTACAGCGAAAAAGATGATAAGTCATTTTATTCTGGTATGCCTCTGCATTTTTTCATCACTGGCTTACATACAGTATATATGTTTAGATTCCCTTAAAGTTTGCAGCAGAAATGATCTTAAAGCAACTTTAGAGGAGTTGCAATGCAAGTGAGAAGAAAGTGTGAGAAAATATACATTCACAAGAGACCAGAAGTTCTGGAAAGGGAAGCATACTTCTTGCTACCTGAAGTTTACATTGTACATATACAGTAATTGCAACAAGTATATGTATGTATGTATGTATGTATGTATGTATGTATGTATGAATGTATGTATGTATGTATGTATGTATGTATGTATGTACGTATGTACGTATGTATGCATGTATGTATGTATGTATGCATGTATGTATGTATGTATGTATGTATGTATGTATGTATGTATGTATGTATGTATGTATGTATGTATGTATGTATGTATGTATGTATGTATGTATGTATGTATGTATGTATGTATGTATGTATGTATGTATGTATGTATGTATGTATGTATGTATCATTTGCTTCATAAAAAATATATACAAGTTATCATAATAAATATAAAAAATAACTTTAAGGTTTAAAAATGTAAAAGGAAAACACCCCTTATTACAGTGGCAGGGATAGCATTAAAGGGTCAAGCTGACCTTATTTCCATAATGGTTCCCTTAGAGGTGCTGGTTTAACAAAAAAAATAAAAGAAAAAGAAACAGGAAAGTACTGTAGTTGTTATCAGTACGAAACACGGTTTTTGCGACGGAAACATGATTGGGAGAGATGAGGAAGGGTCTAAGTAGAAGAGGCATATATCATCTTCCTCTTTTTGCATTTTTTGGCAAAAATGTTCTTTGATCTTTTGTTTGAATGTACTCGGATTGTTAGCTGATTTTAAGTCAGATGGAAGACTATTCCATATTTTTGGCCCAAAGTAAAAGTTGTGCAAGTGTTGTGCCAGGCAAACACAAAGCAGAAATGAAGCTGGCTGCCTTTACCTTCTGTCATACATTTTTGCTTTATTTCACCATGACACTGATTCAGACGTTGATTCTAAATATTTCATTTTACTGTATAACACATGAAGAATCCTTCATTTGATGACAGATGAAAATGAAATCATAGAATTTGTACTGAATGAGATAAGAAGCAATGTAAGAGTAGAAAATAAAGAACACCAGGATCAGATTACTGTACAACACACAATATGATAAGTCATGTTATATTGGTATGCCCAAAGTTTGAAACATTTTGCAAAAATGTACAAAAAAGCTGCATCTTGCTTTTTTATACTTATGCTTACAAAAATTATGCTCAAAACTTTCATTGACCAAAATTCAGTAAGTCTAAATTGAAGTGACGAATTTTCAAAATTGACAATAATGTAACTCTGACAAAATATATATACAGTATCTAACATTGATCTCTCTTACTGTGCCATACACAGCACCATAAAAGTACAGCATTGACTTACTGTATGCACAGTATGTGCAATAGCAAATATGTACATACATAGTAACGATGGTGAACTTACAGTGTGGAATTCTCCAAGCCTGTTCTGTGCCAATAAACTCATCAGATTGAGCCCAAGTAGCTGATACATGTATGGTGACTCTGGCAGTATTCCACTGAAATAGAAACTTATGATTCAATATTGAAACAATTTTCTTTTCCTCAGTAGTAATGGATCCATGTTGAAATTGTTGGGAAACGCTTCCTAGGATGGCTGAAATTTTAATATCAAATTCTGGGTGATCAAAATCAGTTGGGTCACTAGCAAAAAAATATTTTGCTGCTTATCTACTGTATCAAGGCACTGTTTATTCTAAAAACTGCATTTTTGCATTGGGTGGATTTTTTGACTGTTTTCATTAGTCTTCAATTCTGCACTGGGCATGCCACCTCACAGAAATGCTCCAATTTTGATGGAGTGGAATCATCACCAAAGTTTGATATCAAATGGACCTTGTAACCAGCCACATACAGATTACAGTATAGTCCAAACCCTAAGCAATCATCCATCCTGCAAACAGAAAGCACTGGGGAGCAAAGTGGTGATGTGGGTAACTACTTTACTATGAGTAAAATAATGGCACAACATTTCTTTCACTCAATAGCAATGCATCCTATGAACCATTTTTCAACTGAAACACACTGTACAAGGTATCAAGAGCTCAAAAAATTAGGGTGAATTGAAATGATGGGTCTATTGGCTAAGACCCTATGAAAATATTAATGACCACACCTTTAAGATGATTTGAAAACCTGGGAAATGCCCTTTTCAGGCCTTTGTTCTATTTTGAAATTAAGATACTGTAAAAAGCTCATATCCTTCATAACAGTTGGCCTTTTGACAGAATGAAAATTGATACCAGAAAGTACAGCATAAATCTATTTACGAACAAATATATTCATACCCAAAGGGTATTTTATTGCACTGTTCTAATTCAGGATCGATTTTACTGTGGCAGAAGTTTTGTATTAATGTGATAAATGGATGGAAGAAGGAAAACAAGAGACCTTTGATGAGGGAATAAAACATCTTGCAAATTGGTCTGCAAATACTAACAATTCAAAATACCCTAAGGGTGGCAAAGGGATCAACAATTTCAGGCTTAACAGTATAAGGAGAAGAAAAGATATGACCTGAAATTGAAATTGAAAGCCTTTCTAAAAAGTTTTCTCAACACGATTCAGAATTTAACAGGAAGACCAGTTACAGTTATGCCAAGTCATGGAAACTGAAACTGTGCGTAATGAAACTCCTCAGCCATTATTCACTTCACATATCACTCATCAATATCACATCGATTCTCCTTGGCAGCAACCAAAGTGCACAACCAAATAATCTGATTAAAAGTCAGTGAAAATAGCCCCAATCCCCTCAAATCTTTTAAACAGATTTTAAGAAATTAGACAATCAACCTCTGGCGAAACTGGGGTGGAAATGTTTCTACAGTACCAGTCTACCCCATGCTCTGGCCACTAGAAACATTCTGTATCTTTTGCCTAAAACAACTACTGTATCCCTCTCTCGTGAAATTTTGATCTCTCCATGGAATACTGTACATGAACTGTAATGTGCAGTAATATCCTACAACATAAAATGAGAAAAGTTTATCATACAAACATAGGCTTACCTGTAATCATAATAATAGCATTTCAGCTGAGCCATGTATCTCTCAAATGATGGTATGTCCTTCATAACAACACTCCATTGCACTCCTATTTCTAAAACATCTCCTAGAACGATGAAACTCCAGTAGAGCTGGTTTCTTTATATCAAATTTTCTCAAACTAGAACTCTTACAGTACATCTGATACATGTAAGCTGTGTTTGAGGGGAACAAAGTACATACAGTAACATTATCAGGAAAATACTATTGAATGTGGGAACGTCTACAGTACTCAAGGCTGCAACTGATTCTTTCCTGAGTAGCAGGAATCCTCAAGGCCTGCATCTGCAGCAACGTTTTTTTCATGCCCATGGAATTTAGATACAGCAGTTTCAAACACCATTGGTGAACTGAGTATTCATACTGTATGGTGAATTTCATCAGTTTGCAAGTTCACAGCAACTCTAAAATTAAAAAATTACATTGCTGTGGACAGATCTGCACAAAAATTAAGCACGCATTCACTGTGAATAGATTCTACAAAAACTAATGATTCATTGACTTACTTGCTAGTATTAGCTCTTGTGGACTTGGCATTGAACCGGTTGTTGGCATGTACTGGAAACCAATCAACGCAAGCTAGGATTAGAGATGGCAAATGAGTAAGGTCAACAAACCATATATGTAAATAAGCTGCACTTTTCAGTATTTACTCTTACAAGTAGCTGCACAATATACAAAGTTTCCAGTGAGTACTTGATGCATCACAGACCAATCAAATTATTGCTGGTAGAAAATGAAAGACACTTAGACTTTTTATCAAGTTTTCTTTTATTTGCAACTGAGGCCCCATTTACGCTGCTCTTGATCTCTGATATCAGATAGGAAACTTTACAGTATAACATATACTGTATCTGTCACAGTAAAGGCCAAACAGTCCAAAACATCTGAGATGTTGGAGCAAACTTTCAAGCTTTTGCAACTCTGACCATTCGTTTTTGCTTTATATGCTATGTACAAAAAGTCAGAGATATCAGAGCAGAGATTTTCCCTTTTAATTCAGTAAATTCTGATGGTAAAATGCCCTTCTTCTAAGGAAATTTTTGATGCTCAATCAATGCTGTGGAGGTGTCAATCTAAGATAGCCTCGGAGCCCAGTGTGCATTCCAATGGCCTCCCACCCAGGTTGAATCTCTGTGCAGCTCTGCGTCAAATATTTTGGAGCAAAACCGCTTTGTGCGCCAGTGTGCGCCAAAGAATAATCGATATCTATTGTTTAATACAATGAGACATTGAGTGGTCCATTGCTTTACCGCCTCTTTCTGCACCAAGCTGTGTGCCAAAAGCAAAAAATTTAGGAGGGTGCCGATACTCTGACCAGTGGCCAGAGCTTGGCCGGAGCCAAAAATAAATGGAAAAAGAATGGAATTGAAGCCTTCTGTATTTAAGTAAATTAAGCCCTCAATTCGCCATGGGCATAAGCTTTACACTGTGTATGAAATTTGTTCCTTTTGCTTTTTGTTTCTTTTCATGCTCATAGTAAAAAAAACAAAAATGTGGGGCCGGAGCCAGTCTGTGGCCTGAGCATTGGTCAGAGCCCTGGTTGGAGCACTGGCCGGGGCTGAAGATTCAATGATATAGTATTGCATAGAAAATGACATTAAACTAAGAATTTTGGTTAATCTGAGTTGGGCACTTTTGGCAAACCAATGAAAAGTGGTAGAAAAACCCTAAAGCTGTGGGCAGTTGTAATAATTTTGGATCAAAAGGGCTGGAGCCTGGCTGGAACATGGCCGGAGCAGAAAATAGATACAAAAAGTGTCAGAATAATCCGGCCACAGCTCCCCAGGGTGCATTTTATGCACTTAGGCCTAAAGATCTTCGGCGTAGACCTGACGTTTTTGTTGGCGTAGCGGTGTCATTTTGTCAGTAAAATCAGTTTTTGGCGTGACAGCATTTCAAAATCTTCTTATCTTGACATGAATGTGAAATTTTCCTCCATCTTTTAGCAGTTTCTTTTAATAATACATGCATTTCTTTTGTAAGAAACTAAGAATTTGGGCCAGAAATCGAAGTTTCTTAAAATCATCAGTACTCAGATTCTTAGCAGCTCTCTTTCCCTGAAAATACCTTGCGTATGAAAGCTAAGGGATCAGCGTACCTTTGGCGTAGGTCTTACATGGAATGCACCCTGGGCAGCTCCGGCCTGGCTCCGGCCATTGGGTGGAGTATCAGCACCCTCCTAAACAGTTCTCTTTCTGTGCCAAAGATCTTCTGGAAATAGGCCCTTAGATTCACTTGCCTCCAACCGCAACATTTATGTGGTGGAGCAGCATGACATGAAAGAAAGCTATCCGCCAGTGGTTTTTAGCGTATAATCTAGACTGTTCCAGCTACTGGGAACTCCAGTTAGTTATTGAATTGGAACTTTTGGCGTAAGTTATTATGCTATCTAATTACTGACGGATGTATGTGGCGGACAAAATTTGAAGGATGCTCGACTGGCTCGAGCTTTTCCTCTAACTTTTTGTTACTGGCCTAGTGTATGCTATATAGACGAACAATCGGAGATGTATGATAAGGGATTTTCCTCCTCAGTGTTTATAACATGCCCTTGTTCCATGAAAGCTTTCGTTGTTCCAATAGCCTCGAAGTCGGAGATTTTCCTCTCGGACTTCATCTTTCACTCACCTTCATGTTTGTCAGCAGTTTTCCTACAACATCAAGAATCGGTGGCTTCTTGTTCCATTCTTTTATTAAATTCTGGTACATGGATATGACTGTATTAAGAGACTTCGTTGATGACGTTGCCATTTTTAACTGCATAGTCAACCAAGCAATTTATCTTGTACATTCAAAAAACCATAGGCCTAAACTGCTTCGACTAGAAGTAATCCTTCATGTAAAACTAAAAATTACATGTCATATTCAGAAAGATGACACATTGACAAAAGAAACTTGACATCGGCTTCCAACAATATGACATTTGAAAATTCACGAAAAATTTTCAAAACGAGTCCATTCATAAATGGTCACTCCACAGCTTTATTGGGAGGAATCAACAGGAGAGTCAAGGGCAGTTTCAGTGATTGCACACCAAATTGAAAGAAAACACAAGAAAGAGATGGAGGAAGATATCCTGGATGGCCTTGAAGATCTTGGGTACATTGCTTAATTTTCATAATTTCCAGGCTTTTTGGAGCCTTTTCACGCTAACTGACTAATGGCTTAACGACGTGTGACCCGCCCTTGGCTACCCACGGCCGTCCCATTCGCAGACTCGCGTTCACTACGAAAGCTTCGATTTGGCCTATTCAGCATGCACTGTAATGGCTTCGCTGGAAAATCCCTTTAACGTTAATTCGTTTCCTCGTTAGTTTATAGCTAATATTTCGTTAAATCTTATCTCAGAATAAAGAGCAAGCTTTATTCTATCGATTTGCTCTAATATTTGTTTCTTCCTCGAGCTTTAAACGTGTTAAAATCGAGCGACAAAAGTTATTGCGTTGGGCACTACGTGAAAAGTATGCAGCAGAGTTGGATTTTGTTTAGGTTAACCCCGAGTTTCCTGCAACATTTTTGGAAATCGTTTTATGACAGTTCTCTAAAAAAGAGTCCATATTTTCAAATCATCAATGATAGCAATTAATTTCGCGTTTTATTTTTCGCGTTTTTTGCGATTTTCTTGAAAAATCCCAGGTTTTTTAAAGAAAGCATCAAATTTCCCCTACTGACCAAAAGAATCTGATAAACTATCATGGTTAAATAAGTAATTTGATCATTCAACTAATTGTGAGTGAAATTTGTTTCCACTTTCGTTCTCCACGAAACTCGGGGTTTGCGATTTTGTGACCACAGTACTGTCAAGAACTGATTCCATGTCAAATACGCAAGACTGACTTGATCGCAAATGCGAAATTCAAAACAAAACTATCATTTACAGAGAGATATCCAAACTCAAACTGGATTTTATTATAAAATACTCTACAGGGGTAGTTGAATTTACGAAGAAGTAAGTAAAGTCTATTTTTACAGGCATGTTTCTCTCGAAATGGACACTTTTTCTGAGACAAACACTAAAATTTCGACGTTTTCCAACCATATTATCGGTTTTTCAAATGATCTGTTGGAATTTTATTCAGCTATCATTTATATCAACCTAAGGTAGCTCTTTTGACATCATATAAGCGTCTTTTTCGTTTCATAACATTTTCCAGAAAAATGGGGCACTGCAATTTGTGACGAAGGGTAACAGAGAAAACCCTTCGATCGGTGCCGCGACTCTAAAGCAAGAAAGTGCCTTTTCGGGAATCAAGGAGGGCAGCGAAAAACTACTCTAACACGAAGAAAAATCTGATATTTCAAATTCTTTTTGCATAGGTGTATGAGGGATAAATGGATCTACTTGAAAATATGTATTTTTGAAAAAATAGAAGACAGGGGTTGCTGTGGCATCAGTTTTCTCAAAAGTTACCGTAAATTTTCGTCACTTTCCAACAATTATATCGGTTTTTCAAATGAACCGTTGGAATTTTATTCAGCTATCATTTATATCAACCTAAGGTAGCTCTTTTGACATCGTATAAGCGTCTTTTTCGTTTCATAACATTTTCCTGAAAGACGGGGCACTGCAATTTGTGACGAAGGGTAACAGAGAAAACTCTTCGATCGGTGCCGCGACCCTAAAGCAAAAAAGTGCCTTTTCGGGAATCAAGGAGGGCAGCTAAAAACTACTCTAACACGAAGAAAAATCTGATATTTCAAATTCTTTTTGCATAGGTATATGAGGGATAAATGGATCTACTTGAAAATAAGTATTTTTGAAAAAGATAGAAGACGGGGGTTGCTGTGGCATCAGTTTTCTCAAAAGTTGCCGTAAATTTTTGTCACTTTCCAACAATTATATCGGTTTTTCAAATGAACTGTTGGAATTTTATTCAGCTATCATTTATATCAACCTAAGGTAGCTCTTTTGACATCGTATAAGCGTCTTGTTCGTTTCATAGCATTTTCCTGAAAGACGGGGCACTGCAATTTGTGACGAAGGGTAACAGAGAAAACTCTTCGATCGGTGCCGCGACTCTAAAGCAAACAAAATGCCTTTTCGGGAATCAAGGAGGGCAACTAAAAACTGCTCTAACACGAAGAAAAATCTGATATTTCAAATTCTTTTTGCATAGGTATATGAGGGATAAATGAATCTAATAGTAGTAATAGTACCCTTCCAGTGTGTTAGGTGCTAGGTCCCTTTGCGGGTCATCTGCTCCAGGTAGTTCACATAGCGTTCGTCGTCTTTGCACGTCGATAGAATTATTTGTACAGGGTCCTCCCAGGAAAGGACTCCTGTCACACGGGTAATGGTAATAGTACCCTTCCAGTGTTTTAGGTGCTATGTCCCTTTGCGGGTCATCTGTTCTAGGTAGTTCACATAGCGTTCGTCGTCTTTGCACGTAGGTAGAATTATTTGTACAGGGTCCTCCCAGGAAAGGACTCCTGTCACACGGATAATGGTAATAGTACCCTTCCAGTGTGTTAGGTGCTATGTCCCTTTGCGGACATCTGCTCTAGGTAGCTCACATAGCGTTTGTCGTCTTTGCACGTAGGGTCCTCCCAGGAAAGGACTCCTGTCACACGGGTATGTAAGGTGCTAGGTCCCTTTGCGGGTAATCTGCTCTAGGTAGTTCACATAGCGTACGTCGTCTTTGCACGTAGGTAGAAATATTTGTACAGGGTCCTCCCAGGAAAGGACTCCTGTCACACGGTAATAGTACCCTTCCAGTGTTTCAATTCTACTGTCATTTCCAGTGTTCTCCCAGGACGGAACTCTTGTCACTATGCTGAAATTCTTGGCAACAAGCGTGAAGGGACTCATCAAATATTGAGTAGTGATTAGTGTTTACAGAAGAAAATTGTCGGTGTTTTCTCATATTTATCTTGTATGTGATTAAATTGTTTGTGTAGCAATAAAAGAAATTAATTATCAGCTATAACTGGTCATTGCATAGTCAATTTTGCAATGTTCAGAGATGAGAACATTTTCAGATATTATAATTCGATGGCCCTTTGCAATTTCCATCGTGAACTCTTTCTGTCCACTTATGCTTTTAACGAATATTTTCCCTTTATTCATCGTTGAATCTGGTATCACTAGACAGAACATTTTATGCCGATTCAGAATATGTATATGTTTATCCAAATTGGTTCACGGGAACAAAAATAATGCACTATATTGTGGGGTAGTGCAACATGGACTTTGGCTGATTTTCGTCAGAATCGAAAGTTTCGTCGCGTTTCTGTTTATTTTTGCTCATAACATTTTATTCCTTGATTATTCATCGTTGAATCTGGTATCCCTAGACAGAACATTTTATGCCGATTCAGAATATGTATATGTTTATCCAAATTGGTTCACGGGAACAAAAATAATGCACTATATTGTGGGGTAGTGCAACATGGACTTTGGCTGATTTTCATCAAATCGAAAGTTTCGTCGCGTTTCTGTTTATGTATGCTCATAACATTTTATTCCTTGATTATTCATCGTTGAATCTGGTATCACTAGACAGAACATTTTATGCCGATTCAGAATATGTATAGGTTTATCCAAATTGGTTCACGGTAACAAAAATAATGCACTATATTGTGGGGTAGTGCACCATGGACTTTGGCTGATTTTCGTCAGAATCGAAAGTTTCGTCGCGTTTCTGTTTATGTATGCTCATAACATTTTATTCCTTGGTTATTCATCGTTGAATCTGGTATCACTAGACAGAACATTTTATGCCGATTCAGAATATGTATAGGTTTATCCAAATTGGTTCACGGTAACAAAAATAATGCACTATATTGTGGGGTAGTGCACCATCGACTTTGGCTGATTTTCGTCAGAATCGAAAGTTTCGTCGCGTTTCTGTTTATTTTTGCTCATAAAGTTTTTTTCGTTGATTATTCATCTTCAATTTCGGTATCACTAGAAAGAAAATTTTATGCCGATTCAGAATATGTATGGGTATCTTGCAATGATTTGTGTACTTTATGAATAAAAAGGGTTTTGGGCAATGGACTCCAAAATCGAAGAAACCAATACAAAGCAGAGCGCAGTGAACGGTGTGACGGCCGTGTACCATTTCATGTGCCTGAGGTCAAGGCATGCAGTCAGAGGCAAGGCCCCCCCCCAGGGCCACCAGCAGGCATAACCCGATCATTTGACCTCAAAAGAAGATTATCGAAGAAAAATTTAACTTCTCACCTACAGGTCTGATGACATGTCAGATTCAAAATCTTAACTATCTAGAAATAAGGGGTCATCAACAAATAATTTTCGTCACAGTTAACGGAATTGGGCCGTTAACGGCTCGACCCCCCTCCCCCTTCTTAACGGACCATTAAATTTATCGCTAGAATTTCTCTTATCGCGGACGTCCCACAAACTATATCGTTACAGGCCTATTTTATGTCTTGGGTTGGGGCCTAAGGACCACAACTTATTCGTGCAGATCGCAACATCAAAATTAAGTTGTGCAGCAACAAAAAATTTACTGCCACAAGTTATTCTTTAAAGATTGATAACAAAATATTACCTATTTCAATTTTCGTCATAAAAGTAAAATTTTAACGGATTTGAGCTGGACCCCCTCCCCCCTTAAGGGCCCAATTCCGTTAAATTTGTTGATGACCCCTAACGATTGTCAAGTGCTGCGCATTGTATTGCTTTGCACAGGTCCATTCCCTGGTTCCACAGTTTACACTCATTGAATTGTGATGTATAACAAATTGGTACATTGGCTTTGAGTCAATTAACAACAGGAGAACCAAGATGTGACGTAAATTTTCTTTTGTTGCCAATAAAAGGTGAATTCCAACCATTTTGATGCCATTTCAAATGCGGCTGACCGAAGTCACTTTGCAAAATTGTTGAAAACGTACAAGGTTGAGAATCGATCACACCAAGTTCAGCCTCCGTGCAGGAATAGATATGGCTGCTCCACAGCAATTACAAACCTTTAAGGTGTTGTGGCGCTGTGTTATCCACTGATTTTGCAGCCAGAGCAGTCGGGTTGATGGGGTCCAAGTCCCTGCAGCACCTTTGAGTGTCATGACAAGGGGTCGCGGATTTGATTAGCTCTCAGCTGAAAATTGCAACTTCACCTTCAACCTCATTCTCACTTATGGATGCAGCGGGAATTCATAGTTTTATGATATCATTGATCTGGCATACATGTTTGGTATGATGACCTTGTTGTGAACATCATCAATAAAAAATCACTCAAAGTTCTTTAAGATCAAGAGGAATTGTTATAAACTTTCCCAGTCTATTGTGCAATTGTCTATTGTAGCTATTGTGCAATTTTCGTGTGCTGGGTTGGAAAACATGCTTGATTTGGCCTACACATAGTAGCAAGTGAAAAGAACTTAAAGATGTGATCAGCGAGTAAACTTTTAAAAAGCTGCAAGAGATGCAAAATTAGCAATAGATTTCTTATTATCTCATGTGAGAACCTTTTATGTTGCCTGTGAGCAGTGAGTTTGATACAATTTCATTACGTAGTTCAGAGTAAATGCAAGTTTTCGAACCTGGTATGTGTGTTTGCAACCCCAAAGTCACATCATCATATTTCCAGATAGTGCAGTCTTATTATTGATGTGATCACTCATCTTATCATACGCATTATTGCAGCTATTTTTACCTGTGTTAATTTTCCACATGATTCATTTCAGGTATGGAGGGTCTGTCATTAAAGATGGTACCCTAGCAGAGCTTTGTGCACAAGCTGACATGTCACAACAATTTATGGATCTTTGTTCATGGCTTTGCAGTGAAATAAAAGATTATTGTGATTTCAAAGAGACAGTTGCTGGTATGCACATACATTTTCTTACCACACGAGTTGCCCCTAATGTTGAAATGTCATTTGAATAGTGTGCAGGAGGACACAAAGAAATGGACACCCAAGCTTCAACTCTCATCTCTGAGCAACAAACACAACAACATACACATACTTCATTTAATATTGTAACATCCTTTCTTTTGCAGATTAAAACAAAAAAATTCACAAAAATTCTCTAGTTTATACACTGTAGTTACAGCATAGTTCACTTGATAGGCCCTCTGCCGTAATGATCCCACTCCTGATACCATGTCTAAATATTGTTTGAATAGTGTGTAAGAGGACACAAAGAAGCCTAAATTTTGGTAGGGATGCTTGTGTCATTTTTTTGGATTTGAAATTTACGAAAATGTCATGTTTTTGGGTTTCGCTAAGTTGGCGTCATTTTTTGGGGGTTGAAAAAACTGCCGTCCTTTTTTTAGGTTCATTGAAAATTTGTGTCATTTTTTTGGGTTAATGAACTTTGTGTTTAGAAAATTATAATCTCAATGAATTATTGGAAGTGCTATGAATAATTCATTCTTCCCAGTTATGCTGAATCAGAAGTTTTACCTGCTCTATGTGTCAATTCATTGATATAGTTTTTGGAAAGAATAGTTGATTATTAACATGATGATTTAGACAAAATATACAGTAAGAATTGCTTTGATGGTCTCCAAATTCAATGTCAGTTTTACTATCTTGTGCAGAATTGTAAGGTGCAATTTTCTCAATTTAACTTGGTGGACAAAAAGTATAGTTATGAGGGCTCGAGAATAATTCCGTCATTTTTTTGGGTTTGAAAATTTTGGGCCTGTCATTTTTTTGGGTAGATAAAAACTCTGTCCAAATGAGCTTCCCTATCTTAAATTTTATAGAGTGCCCCCCCCCCCAAGGCAAAGAAGTACTGTACAAACTCATGCTTCAGCTCTCAACTCTGAACAAGAACCACAACAACATGCAAATACTTTATGCAATATTCTAACACTTAACAATACTGTAAGTAAAACTTTCAAAAATGATCAGAACTCATGCTGTATAAAGTTGATCATTAACTTTGTTACATAGTGCTAGAAGATATGTAAAGGAAAACATTATTTTTAAAGTTAGCTCAAGGTTTTGACATGGAGCACTTGCAGAATTATAGCTGTAAAAAGAACTCTCTCTGCAGGGGTGGGTCAAGTGGGGGGCAGGGGCCATGAAATCATTGTCTTTTATAGATAAAGGAAAAAGTTGTATACTTCCTAAAATAACCCCCAAATAACCATAGCACTGCTGCATGGTAACTCAGCTAACTACAAGCCCAGCTTACTCACAAAGTATGTAAATGTACTGTACTATTGATCAAAGGTTTGAAAAATATACAAATCTGAATTCTGAATGAAATTTCATTGCTGGAGGCCACAATTGAAAATAATTTGTTTCTTTCACTTTGTTGAAATATCGGAGTGATTCAGGATCTTCTTGTGAACTTTGCTGTTGAAGTTTTTTTATTGTAAACTTCATTCTGTCTATAACTATGATAAAGACTCATGTGTTCTGTTGTGATAGTTATACAGTCACTTTAATTCACTACAGGGAGAAGCTTCTAGAAAGTGACTTATTAAGCCAAGAGAATTTTGATAACTTACTGGTTACTCCAATGAGGGAACTTACCATGGGAAGCTTCACTGAATTTCCACACAACTTTGAAATGCCTCCTTGCGTTTGAGATATATTTCATTTTTTATGCCAAATTTTTTTTCCATGATAGTGGAGCTACAGTATTCTTGAACTCATGATCACCCATTAGTTTTTGTACAAAAATGCCAGTTTGGATGTCAGGAGGAATGCAGATTAAGCGATAAGCTAAATGATCTAAGATGAAGCAAAAGGGGCATTTCCCATATTTTCCAAGAGTCTGAAGGATGTGGCCATGAAAAATTTCCCCATGTTTCTTTTCATAGTGGCCCTCCCCAAATGCCAAGGCTGGACCCATCCCTGTCTCCTTGACATGCATTCCAAGACCATGGCTCAAGAATACCGTTTTTTCAGAATGCAACAATTGTTGACTGTTGTCCTGCCTGATACTTTGATACATTATGCAAGTGCCTGATAGATGCCATCTTCCTGTTTATTATATTTAAAAATTTTACCACCATTTACTGAAGGCCATTTTGAGACTCCTACGGCATACATAACTGCATTTAAAGTGGTAGCAAAACTTTCCTTAACTGAGCAAATAAACGGAGAGCTGCTAAGGATTAATGTTTTCATTTTGAAATGCTCTTTAAGTTGTGGGACTTTACTTTTCTTCTATGGTAGTCATGCAGTATATTAAAACCAAATCCTTTCACCGTACTTGGCTGGTAGTTAAGTTTAAACTTGGGATTTATATCTCTTCTTTTGTCAACAATCTCTCTACAGTACCCACTTACTGTAGATCATTGAATGCCTTTTCTTTTGCAGGTGATAATGACACTTTCAAACTGGATATGTCTGGCTTTCTTAGAGAGATGGGTAAATTGAAACTCATTTATGATAAATATGATTTACTGTATAAAGTATTTAAAATCACCCAAAACAGTGTGGGTTTGAAGCTGTGTTTAAAAAAGTTGCAATATTTGAATTCGGATCTAATTTTTTCAAATGAAGTGGTCCTGTGTTTAACAAATCATTTTAAGGTGATAATCAGGTTTAGAAAAAGACTTTTGTAGAAATGGACAATTGTTTGATTGCATGAAATTGTTTCAGAAATGTAGTAAGCCACCTCAATAGATTTTAGACAAAATGCCATCCTATAATAGTGCTAGTGCAATGTGAACTGTATTGTAATAGTACAAGCACTAATTGCAAGTTTAAGCGTAATAGTGCAAATTGTAATAGTGTAATAGTACTGCACTGTAATAGTGCAAGTGCACAAGTGTACATACTGTATCTGTAATAGTGCAACTGCAGTAGCTACATCTGTGACATTGTGTAGTAGCGCATACTGTAACAAATTGTTTTTATACAGTATATGCTGTAATAATTATTTCTTTCATTACAATAGAGTGTCCATACGCAGAATTGATTGGCATTGATGGACTGGAAAATGAGAAAAATAGACTCCTTGTGCTAGGTATGTACCTACTGTAATTTCTTAATAGAGCAGTTTCATCCAGCCTTATTTAGAGTGCCAATTCAAGACCAGAAGGTCAGCAAGCAGGGGCGGCGCTGAGGGGTATTCAAGGTATTCACTGAATACCAATTTTTTTGCAAAAAGTTCCTTACATTTTTCAACCTTCGAAAATTAGTATTCCAACAAACCTCTGTGCAGGAGATGCAAAGGGGTCTGGTTGTTAGGTCAGGTGAAAAGACCCTTTTGTGATTCCAGAAATGACGCACGTGCTATATTTACTATCCTTTTTGTCTCAAAGAAAGTGGATTATTGATCGCTAATCCATTGAGGAATTTTTTCAAAAGAGAATATTGATATCTGAGATTACTACGGCCGCCTTGGCCATGAGGTATTCAGAGGCCATCCTGAATACCAAGTCTTTGTTTCCATAGCCCTTTGTGACGTTGACTGCTATTGAACATTTGGCAACGCAACAAAGAGTTTCTGAGCTGAACGTATTCACCTCTCATTCTGAATACCATGGCGAGGTTCCCTTGTGTCAGCTTGTGTCTTTGCTGTCCACTGCCGCTCTGCATGTTGGATTGGGTCTTGGGTAGTTGATATCGTTGGGGTGTTTTAAGAAAAGCAATTTTTGTGATCAAAATAAAGAGATCAGATCACTTTCTGAGCAGCGTCCAATGGTAGATTAGAAGGCCAATAATACTATTTTTTTAACATTACAGAAGTCATTTTACGAGTGTCCTATGGCTTTAGATTATAAAGGGCGAGGGGCATTTAGCTCATTCCAAAAAGCAAAAGAGGCTTTTATAGAACCAAATGATTTTTACGGGGTTTTGAGGAATTTCCCTTGAAAACATATAATTTTTTCCAAGGGCGTAGTACGGGACATTTTGTGAATGCCCATCGATAACAGGGGTCCTTGATTAGTCAAGTTTCTAATATCTTGAATGAAAAAATACTTTCGGATTCTACCCGTTTTACTATGTAGAACATTGAACAGTACCAAGAAATGTTTCAGCGAGCTTCAGATTGAGATGCGTACACATTTATGAGAAGATGAGGTCCTTTTGAGTGGCCGTGGTATTCAAATCTAAATCTCAATACCTTGCCCTTTTGGTGGCTTTGTGGGGACGGCTAGTCACTGTGAATTTTGATTGCAATATAATCTTTGATGGAACGGCAACCCAACCCTAATGGTCTAGAGCCCAAGGCCCTTTCTCTTCCTCCTATTCACCTCAGACTTTCAAATTAATGTTTTACCTGGGCTTCACAAGCACAAGGATTTTACAAGTTTTTTCCAAACCCAGAAGACTTAGATGTCTTAGAAAACTTTAACTACTTTTGAAATTTGACACACTCTTTAGTTCTGTTGTAAGATGGTTGCTCAAGAGAAATTTTTCTCCAGAACGAACTATGAAGGGCTGCCTCCAATGTTTGAGAATGTTTTAAAACTAAAATTTTCTTGCGGCGGACAGGCTCCACACCCCTCTCTTGGGAGAGCTCTCTTTCCTAATATCTGAATACCTATTTATTTTTGGTCCCAGCCGCCCTTGTCAGCAAGAGAATGAAGATATCATTTTCATAGTAATGAGCAGATCACGTGAAATTTACACGGTATATCCTCTGTTGCTATATGCTGGTACAGTATCTACACTACCTGAACAACTCAGAAATGGACAGACAATGCCATCATTGAATTTCTGACCTTCTGGAGGTTACAGTAACTGCTTCTTTCATAAGCTTCAGGAGTAAACATGGCAATACTGCTATATGCAGGGCTTTCACGTTCAGAAATTAAGGCGCGCGACCAAAAACTCGCGTGAACTGTGTGGGGCGCGCGAAAGAAATATCAAATGGTAGTAAAGGTATGTGTCATACTTCCCAAGACCAAGTGAATGAGACACGGACAGACACAAATCAAACAACAAGTAGACTGATGACGATGAATCTCTTGTTGCCCTGTGCTCTTTGAGTTGATGATGTCGCTTCAGGCAATAGAGACTCATAGTATTACTATGAAAAACTTGGCCCTATTTAGGCCAAAACTTCGCAATTCCTAACGTACCAATCAGATTGCGAGATTTGGCAGAGAACAATGATGTCGAATTCTTGATTCGAATGATGCGGTTGACTAGCTTTTCAACAAAGTTACTACGGCAGGTAGTTGAAGTTTTCTCTGGTTTGTTTTGGTCTTAAACATGGAAATTGTAGCGTTGAAAGACTCACTTTGGACTTACCAGGTAAAGTGAACTTCCTTCTTCAGATTTATACAAAGTTTCTTTGATGAAACGCCTGCTTAACGTGGTTTTTATTGCAATTTCTTTCCGAGGAGTGACCTTTGAACAGAGCTACGGCAGTCGTTCGATCCTGATTCGATCGATCGAATCATGATCAAATGCATGAGATAGGGCCGGGTTTTTCATTGTTTCATGATGAGTACCTCTTGAGTAAGGTTTACCGCAGGGATACAAGGGACTCATCGTCATAAGTCTACAACAGAAGCTGCTTGAGAAGTCTGACATTTAAGGTTGCATGAATCTCGGAAGAAGATGGCCTAAAAATGAGGCTGGTTAAACTTGAGTGGAATGAGCAAACAGGGTAACTTAGCTGCATCCAACGAATAAAATCAGCATCAGAGAGTTACAAATTATGTATTAAAACAAAAATCATTTGTCTACAAAGTTCTCCGGTGTGAGCTCCCGAATGGGACATCGCTCTCTTCAAGGGAAATGTTCTATTACTGGGCGTGCGATCAATCGCTCCCTTGCGAACGTTTGGGCGCGTGCCTGCGTGCGCGGGCGCTATCGCGCCCCCCCCTTTGAAAGCCCTGTATATGTGCATTGGAACTGCACGCAGGCTACATGACAAATCGTTCTCAAACTCAGATTGAATTTTATAGAAAGTCCTCTTACAGCAAAGGAAAAATTATCTTGGAAAGAAATTTAGATGTTTAGATCCATCCTCTGTTTATACTGTATGATATGCTGATCTGTATCTTAACAGCCCCATTTCCAGGTACAGCAAGTGAGCTAGCCACGGAGGTTTCAGGCATTATGCACACTTCTCTGTTTACATTGATCACAGCTTGAATATGTCAGTCCAATGCTGATTTTATGTGCTAAAATCTGTCCTGGTTTTGAAGTACTGTGACTTTCATCAATTCAATCATCTTTTGATTGAAATTAACTTTGCCAGACATGTGATTAACATGTTTATAGCAAATCATGGATACTGGATGAGTCAGAAAAAAGCGCATGCCGTTGATCACCAAAAAAAGATTTCCAAAAAATTAAGAAATTCAGTACAAGGAAAATATAACTTAAGGAACTATTCATTTTCAAAGGAAATCCCAGAGATTTACTTTGTGAAAGTACAGTTTATACAGTAAATAGCTCCTTATTCAAGTATTGCAAGTAATATGGTTGGGAAAGGAAGTGAAAATAAAGAAAATGCAGTTGTTCATGGGTGAGAAATATCCACTGTGCATTTATTCCATGGGACTGTTGTATAACTCTTGAGAGAGGTGAAATACCCCTTGTGGTGTTGTGTTACTCACCCAGGAGTTTCTATCAATATGGAGATCAACAGATATCAGTTGTACTGTACTTTTTATTATTCATCTGATCAATATGCTTTTCCTTCTAGCTGATTTTAATTTTTGTAATTTTTTTATCCAAAGACTATCTAGTATCAGAACTAATGGCATGTCGAATGACTGGTGGATTTCAAGATGAAAAGACCCAGCAGGTATGATCAATTCCGTGATATTCTAATTTGTCCACATCATCTGTCATGATTTCGAAGCTCTAATTATTGCCTTCAGTTACGATCAGTTGAGATGTGTTGTACGAGGAATTTTACTCATATCTTGAATGGATGACACATCAAATGAGGACATTCTCGCTACAGCAGGAAAAAAAGAAACTAGTTCAAGCAGTCACGAAAAGACAGTCAAGATTTTAGGTCATGCTTTGCGAAAGGAAGAGCTGAAGATGTTTGGTATTGGAGGAAGGCAGAGACTTTCATCTTTCTGTAAAACCCCACAGCCAAGAAATTGCTGCTTATGAACCGCGAGGCTGATTTTTTAGATTGAAAGGCACCTTATGCCGCGTGAGCCAGAAAAAATTTCCCGCTTTTGAAAATTCATGGCATCAAGAATACTTCACAGATTTGAATGACTAGTTAAAGGCCAAAAGATGAGAGAATTTTGTGATTGTTTTCACTGTCTCACGAAGACGAGAAATATGGGTACTGTAAATTCAGCTTTATATAAATTGCATGGTTACAAAGTGATTGAAAATGGCCCAAATCTTTGATTAAGTCAGAAAGGACTCCTCACACAGATTATTGAAGAGGATGCAGTTGTTCATGGGTGGGAGATATCCACTGTACATTTATTGCCATCGAACTGAAAATCTGTAATATTTGTTTGAAAGTTGATGTCGTACAGTATAATTCTTGAGAGCGGTGAAGCGCCCCTTGCCCATTGTTCCGTGTAAGGGGAGGCCTTAAAATTTGATCGATGTTTCAGGCCCATTTTCATTAATTTTTGCAGCCATAAAATTTTCATTAACTTACATTTGTTGATTCTTCTAGTGTTGTTAATACAGCGAGAAACATCACAGAAATACTTCAATCTTTCGGTTTTTAACTGGAATTTGAATCATTAAAAATTCGTGAAGTACTCTTTTAGCTATGACTTTTCAGAAGTGGGAACTTTTTTCTGGCTCACCCGGGTATAAAAAAACCACTTCAGCGTAATAGTTGAAGCAAGTTCTAATGCGAATGATTACTGAAGCTTGAAACAATGAATGAAACCCAGATATATAATTATATGTAATCTTATCATTACAGCACATTGCTGTGAGTCAATTTCCAATTCCAATGATCCAATTTCGCAAGTTTAAAGGACAAATTTTTCCGACCATTTCTTATAATAACTGTAACTGAAGGACTGATTTACGAATCTATCATGGCTATATTCCTGTGATGCATCCTATTTATAGGAACTTCTATAAAGCCTATTAAGAAATGAAGATAACATAAGTAGACTCATGGGAAGATAACACTGTTCCTAAGATTGCAGCGTAATTTAGAGAGCAGAATCTTGCAAATCTGTTGAAAATTCACTGAGTTGCGAGCTTTCAAAGATCAAAATATGCGATAGTTGAAACCAGAGACCCCCGGATTACTTGTAGTGTAAAAAACCTCGAAGTCCGAGGTAATGTAAGCTTGTCTAATGTCATATCTCCTGTTGATATCAGAGCAAAGCAAACAGGACTTTCAAAGTAATTTGATCCTTGCAGGCATTGTCAAAATTTGCTTATCATTGCGTATGTCCAAAAATAGTGGTTCGAAGCGTAATCAACTAGAGACTGAATCTATTTCCGCAAAGCATCCATATGCTTGAAGGTTAGGTTATCGAAAACCTGATAAAATCCCATTTGGCTCGCCCTGAAGCAATTGAGAAAAAGCAGAAACGATGGTCTATGAGATTTTTACCAAAAATGCCATTTCGAGGCCTCTAGTTTCAGTTTTCGCACAAAATTGAACTTCAAAGGCTTGTAACTCCATGGATTTTTAGCAGATTTGCAAGATTCGTGTTTCAAAAATTAATTAAAAATGTCAGGAAAAGGTCACTTGACCAAGTGTTCATTCAGTGTATCGTTATTTTTAGTGTTTAATCAAAAGTCGAACAATTTTTTTGAAACACCCTGTAGAATCATTGGGATCCTTGACCCACAATGCTCTTGCAGGAAAGGTATGTGGAGAAAAATAGGGAGAGAAGTAGTGTGATATTGCATCAGCAATTTGTTTCTATCAGCTGCTGTCTTTTCTGTATGTCTTTGTATTCACCACTCAAACGTAGAACTGTTGTGTAGCACCAAATGTTTTTGATAGAAACGAGTAACTTACACATACAGGTTGGATGGAAAATTTTTGAGCGCCATTGATAAATAACGCTACTTTTGCGAGCCAAATTTTCCAGAGTTATCATTTGAAGGGCAATCTTTTCAAAAGGCAAAAATATTTTGCACCAGGAGCCGGAAATCGTGTATTTTAGTTGGTAGAGATGTAGACACAGTCCTGGTGTATTGATGTAATTATCGTTCGACATGTTCATTGAAGAATATGCCTGGAAATTAATGTGGAAGAACTTTTGGATTCTTAAGTTATGAACATTTGTGAGCCAAGCTACAAACAGTGTGAATTCCATTGGATATTTAATGCTACTTTTGCGAACTAAATTCAGTGGATAAATTTTCCAGAGGTATCATTGGAAAGGCAATGTTTTCAAGGATACAAAAGAGATTGTCTCCTTGAGGAGCCGAAAACTGTACCGGGTGACCCAAAAAACAACTTCACGAGCTAGATCGCACATATTTCCTTGAAGGAAAATGTAATTGAGACAAACAAAGTATCCGCATGTAGCTCAAAGGCTCCTCTATCTTTTGATACGTTGCTTGGTCAGTTTAAGATATTCCTACTATTCCACAAAACAGTTTTTAAGATAACGAAATTCGTTCATTTCTCAGACCATCCCCTCGCTTTCCAGTCCATTTTTTGGAAAATGTGAAAAACGCTGACTTCCAATTTTGCTTTGGAGCATGAATTTTGAATGAGGAACAGAAGTCAATCATTTTGCGAACAAAAAATTTCCCCAAACGACTTCTAATCCATCGCTATGTTGACTTTTCACAAAATGTTGACTGGAAAGTGATGGCGATTATTTCGCTCAAAATGAGGAATCCTGGATTGGAAATTTTCTTTGAATCTGGTTTTTCGGATGGTAATCATTTCTTAAAATGACCACGCAGCATCTCAAAAGATAGCGAAGCCTTTCAACTAAACTGTGATACAAAGCATTTGACAATAGCTTTTGATTTCAGGGAGCCAGCTAATATCTAGGTCGTGAAGTTCTTTTTGGGTCACCCGGTACATGTTAAAGGGGCAGGGTCACGTAACCGTAAATAAACCTGTTATCTCTATAATCTATTTTGTTGCCCACACGTGGCCATTGTATCTGCAAAGATTTGGTGGATAGGCTTGAATCCACAATAAGCTTTCTTCTGAAAATCTACCAATATCTCTGCAACCGCACAACAGTGGAAAATCTCTTTGATTTGGTTATCAAAATTACTGCAAAATCTGAATGGCCGAGTGGCTTAAACAGTTGTAGTCAGGTAACTGAAGTTAAGCTTGGTCGAGTGAGGTCAGACTCCGGATGCATGACCTCGGAGGCTTGACCTCGCAACTCACGTCGTCTTCCTTCGGAAGGGACGTTAAGCTAGTGGTCCCATGTCTGGTTGCGGCACGCACAGTGGGCCAAATTTAGCAGCTAGAAATCCTGACAAGGCCACTCAAAACAATTTGGAAAACAGAAACATTACGTGACTAAGCTCCTTTAATTGATAGTTATGTAGGTACGATTCAGTTATACTAATACAAATATCGATTGACATAAACATGAAATAGCATGCCGGCAAGTTATTGTGGGAGAAGTTCGGATTCTAAAATTATGAACATGTTTGTCTCATGTAAAATTTTAGACAGTATTGGAACATCATTAAGAAAGAGAACAAGTTATGTTTGATAGCATGCCCGCAAATTACTCTGGAAGAAAGTCGGATCCTAAAGCTATAAACATGTTTGAATCATGTAAAATTAAGGTGGGAACATCGTTGATAAAGCAACAAATTCTGTCCTGTTTGTTACTGATGTTCAAGCTTTGAGATGTGACAGTTTATCCAAGTACAACTGCAGAAACTCCCGGATGAGTAAAAGAGATAGCAAAGTCACGAGCAGTGTGAAATGAGCACATTATCAGCTGGGAACAAATTCTCTGCTGTTTGTTATTGTTATTTATACTGACAAGTCACAGTTTTCAGAAACTACCGGGTGATTTAGAAAAACGCTCAGACATTTGGGGCCTATGTCTCCGCAAGCATTCGTCACATTCTTCGAGGATAATTTTTGTCAGGCAATGTTACGGCTCAACAAGGGCAGATTTTGTAACACAATAGCATCAGTTGCTTTGGTTCACACCTCAGTCCAAAGCGATTAGCGAATGTAGACAAAAGAGATCGTCTCAACCGGTAATTCAAAATAGCCATAGCCGCAAAGTTGCCCTGAAACCAGCACGGCAAAATCTCACTTGCTGCAGGCGAAGGGAGGTTATTAAGAGAAGTTATATGCTTATAACGAAGGAATAAGGATAAATCCAAAGTTCTATGTGGTGCATTTTGTTTACGTGATTCAGAAGCCAAGCATTACAATTCTTGCATATGTAGCACTCAAATGTTAGCAGTTACTGACGTTAACAAAATCCGCCAGACAGAATATTAGATTAACCTTTCTTCTTCGTTATAAGCACATAACTTCTCTTCAAAACCTCCCTTCGCCCGCACCAAGTGAAAGTTTGCCGTGCTGGTTTCAGGGCAAATTTGCGGCTATGTTTGTTTTTGAAATTACTGGTTGAGAGAATTTCCTTTGTCTGTATTCGCTAATCGCTTTGAATTGAGGTGTAAAGCAAAGCAACTGATTCTATTGTATTACAAAATCTGCCCTTGTTTTACAGCTCAAATTCAAATATCCAGCTAAAGCTAAACACAACTGGTCGTATCGCTTTCAAACTGACAGGGGATCTTTTTTATTTTCAGCACTCTGAACACCCGATTCTCCAACCGATTCACTCGATTATGAAAGCTCTAGAACTGCCACCACCAGCTAAAGACGAAAATGTCTTCAAAGTATTCACAAATATAGAAAATAAGGTAATTCAAATTCTTACAATTGTTCTACATTTTGAGGTTCATGACAGCTGTAAATTCGTTGAACAAATGTGCTCGCTGTGTCACCATTTTCTTGCATGAGCGCACGATAAAGAGGCCAACAATGATTAAGAGGGAAGAAAGCAACAGTGCTGCCTCGTTTTCGTTGAAAGTGACGTCAGAAGACACATATCCTTTGGCTTTTATGACGTCACTTCTCACAAATCAATCATTTGAATATGTAAACTTCTCAAGGGAACTGCGAAAATCAGTGGAAAAAGTATGATACACCATTCATGGCATTATTATCTTGCATTCTATTACCAATCATACCGACCCCAGACTTATCCTTTGAAGATTGTTAGGCAAGCAACATATTTTGCTGCCCTTGTAAAGGGCGGCGTGCTTCTTTAAAGTTGTATGAAAATTATTTGTGATGCCGCTCATTTCAGCCGTAAATCTCTGTATTTCCAGATGCGTTATATTTCTCCTTACTTGTGTTTCTCTTTACTTGTGTTTCATGGCCCATGAAAATGGTGTCAAGTAAAGGCCAAACAAGAGACGACACGTGCAAGGAATACTGAATGAAAAAGATCCTTTAAGTATTTGCAAATAAATTGACGTCATACAAATTAGTAGATAAATGGAAAATAAAGCCGGTATCAAGGACATTCTTCAGCATTAAACGGTGCTATTCATTTGCATCAATAAATTTCTTTGCTTCCGGTCGCCTTTAAGCATTGGGCTTGAATTGAAAGAAATCTATGAAGCCCATAAGGTACAAAGCAAACAGTCGCAATGCATGTCGGTCGCTCAAGAGCCTTTAAATATTCATCCTCGACTGACATATTGCATAATCTTGCGTAGCAAATAAATTGGCTAGCAATCTTCCATTCTAATGGCTGCGTTAATAGTCACTCGTTACGTTAATACTTTCTGCACATTTCAGTTGCAATCTTCTCAACTAACTTGTTTAGAAAAATTGAATGAGATCGTAAATTAGATGCTTATGAAATGGTTGATTGGTCGAGGTCAAAACCAGTGGAGTTTTCATTGATTACTCGATGTTCTTTGTCTGACACTTTGTCTGTGTCTTCAGTCTGCATAGTCAGAAACATTTATCAGTGTCTTCACTTTATCAAATTTTTCTTGCAAAACTTATCCCGTAAATCTTCGTATTAAATTTGCAATTCTGACTTACCATTTCCAGGTTAGAGGTGTACTTTCGAAACTTCCACAAAATTATCTTGGTGATGCATTGTTACAAAAAAGACTCAGTGAGACACAATGGGTTTGTTGATTTTTTTTTCAGCTTGTACATTACTTCTACCGATTTTCTTCTTCATGTTTGTATAAAAATAAATCTGAAGTTCTGATAAGGGTAGCCATGGGTACTACAACGTTATGTTTATGACTAAGCAGATTCCCGTTAACAGTGCGTTTGCATTTAGACCAAAATCCAAAAGCTCTGATTTGGAAGTGGAGGCAACACTTACTGGACTTTCAATATCAAAATTTTTTTATATCCATATAAAATTCTTACAATACATGTTTACCTACTCTACATATCAATACTATACAACTGCACAACACTACAGGGACAATAACATGAGGAGCAAAATTGCATGGCTACCCCATGATCAGGGCATGAAAGCCCATGTCAAAGGAAGTCTTCATTTCGTAATGTCCTGCATCACAACAGAGAGTTCACTTTACAGTTCAAAGCAGCTATTTCAAGAGTCATATAACTAAAGCGATCGAAATGATAGCAGATTTATGCCAAGGACAGTAAATGATCTTGTCAATCGCAATTCGCGGCAATTTCACAGGTAGCCGGCACATCCGTCAAAACATCGTTTCACCTCATAACGAAGGTATTTTACAGCTAATAACTTCCATGCAAAGTTCATTGACGCAAAGGTGGCTGAAATGTGCAACAGCCAACAAAAAGCACTCAGGGTAGCCTCTAATTCAAACGTCCAACACCACATACGGCACAGATGTCCACAAGTAAGTGGGAAAGCCGTTGCAAGTTGTAATACATAGTTTCGCAGAGCAAAGAAAAAAGTTGGAAAAAGTAAGATGACCATTCGTAACAATATAGCCTTTCATTTTATCATCAATCGTAGCAACTCCTGACTTACCCTTTGATATGTAATTTCTTTCATATTTCTAGGCTGAAGTTGAAGAAATAAACAAAGTGATGTCAGAAGAATATTACGTTAGACGGCAAGTTTTATTAAAAAGAATAGACCTGACGATACAATCGTTCATGTGGAGTGACCAAGCAAAGGTAGATATAACGAATGTAGATACAGGTGGTTGTCATGGATTTATGATTATGATTGATGTAGTGGTTTTTGTAGTTGTTGGTAGCACTAGGAGGAGTTTCAAGGAGGTAGGCCTAAAGTGGAGGGGTGTCTTATTTCAGGCTAATGTTTTGTGTTAGGTATTTGCTAGGCCACGGGCCATTACACAGTATGACAGTGATCTCATAAAAGCTTCCCAGTTTTAAACTCAAATGTCTCTTGACCAGCTCATCCTAACTAAAAAAGATAAAGCATTTTCTAAAAGCGTAGTGTTGCAGTTATTATTTGAGCACAAATTTGATCAACTACAGAAACGAGCATTGGGTTGCAACCTTTTACAAAATCATCATGTAGATTGAAACGCTTACCATTTTTGCTACACTAACCCCCATCCTGCTTGCAGGAATAAGCTTCGATATACTTAAGTTATAGTTCATTTGTAGGGGTTTCTTTGAAATTGAGATGAATAAAAAGTATAGGTAAGTCATTGTGGTATTGTCATTTACCTGCATGTTGTAAAACGTTGGTTGCATATACTGAAATGTTTGTTCAGATTTGACAATCCCCTATGTTTGTTTTCCGTGCTCAATTTTAACAAACTAGTGTTCATTGACAAACTGCATTACTGCACTTTCGGAAAGTGTTTTATTTGTTTTGCTAGGATGAGCAGGTCAAGAGATGTTTGAGTTTAAACTGAGAAGCTTTGTATGAGAGACCAAATCAACAAGGGCACGTTTTTTAACACAATAGCATCAGTTGCTTTGGCTCACACCTCAATTAAAAGCGATTAGTGAATGCAGACAAAAGAAATTTTCTCAACCGGTAATTCAAAACAAACATAGCCGCAAAGTTGCCCTGAAACCAGTGCGACAAACTCTCGCTTGGTGCGGGCGAAGGGAGGTTATTAAGAGAAGTTATTTGCTTTTAACGAAAAAAGAAGGATAAATCCAAAGTTCCATCTGGCGGACTTTGTTTACGTGATTCAGAAGCGAAGCAGGAGGCATTACAATTCTTGCATAAGTAGGACTCAAATGTTAGCAGTTACTACTCAGCTCCTAATTGACGTAAACAAAATCCGCCAGATAGAACTTTGGTTTTATCCTTCTTCCTTCGTTATAAGCACATAACGTCTTTTAATAGCCTCCCTTCGTCTGCACCAAGTGAGAGTTTGCCGTGCTGGCTTCAGGGCAACTTTGCAGCTATGTTTGCTTTTGAATTACTGGTTGAGAGAATTTCCTTTGTCTATATTCGCTAATAGCTTTGAATTGAGGTTTGAACCAAAGCAACTGATGCTATTGTATTACGAAATCTGCCCTTGTTGACCAAATCAGGTATCAGGAATTCGAAGATGTAGTTCATTCTTACAGATCCTTACCTTTCCATTCGCCATGTATGGTTCCAAGACTTATTCACTGGTCAGATCGATTCATGGGGAATGGGAGCTGTCAGAAAAAGCATGGATCATTCAATCCTTGCAACAAAATTCAAATATAACTCCCTCAGATTCTTTAAAACCGTCCGTCTATTAATGTTTTTGAAACCATTCCTCTCATTGGTGGCAGTAACTGTAAGTATCCTGTCCTTGTGTTCTAGGGAAAGAAAGATGAAATAGCGGCGTCATTTCAACCAATAAGAAAACAAATAGCCTCAACTTCTGGGATTTCAACTGCAGACATCTTGTCTGCAAGAAAAGGTTGGTATCCTAAGAGGTTTGAGTACACTCCAGACGTTGTAAATATCATTTGAAATAAGAAAATATTTTGTTAGGAGGTGAAGATACAGGTTGCGAAAATTTGATCATATAGCTATATTGACAGGCCACGATAAATCGTGCTCTGGGCTGACTTTGGCGATCGATGATATCATCTTCATTTAGAGTCCCCAAGAACACGTTGCAATTTTTTTTCGATTTTTCTTTGGCCTACTTCCCAAGCTGTTAAAGATTCCTTGAAATTTACCCCAACTTGGAAGCAGTCAAGATCGATCGACAACCATCAAATTTTGTAAATATGATATTTTAAGAGACAAAGAGATAACTAATACCTTTATCAATATAAACCCTTCCATGACATTATGAAAATCAAATGTTCTTAGTTGAAAATTTGTTTTTAAAAAACGGGGCAATCGCTCGTACAATTGATGATAACGAATCAAATTTTAACGTCAAGTTGGTCCAAGAGTTTCGTTATCGTTCAGTCTAGCTCATTCTTTAGAATTTGGTCACTGTTTTTCGACCAATGTAGGATGTTTCCAAACACGAATCTGGAAGGAATTGCTTTTAATGCAAAAAGTAGGTGGCCGAAGAATATTAGCCTGCGTGCAGACTTTGGTTGCTGGGGAGGAGAGAAAAGAAAGAAACTACAAAGTCTGCGCAACGGTGTGAGTTTTCTTGTTTTGAAATTTTCAATGTGATTGCGCAAGCGAGAAGCCTTTTTGTTTTATCTTGTTATGAAAGCCAATCAATATCGAGTCCTCAAAACCCCGGACCCAATAGATTTAGCGGATTACAATCGATATTGTCTGTTTTAAAAGCGAGACAAAGGGTTGATTGTAGTCAAAGTGCTCAGTCGTTGAACAAATTAGCGAATTATGAAGGGGAGCTGAGATGATCGTCGTGTGAATGAAAGAGGAAGAATTGCAATATTCAGAGAAGCCTAGATCTCGTCCAACTCATTTTCAATATAAACAGGATCCTTGTTGAGCACAATACTGTGATGAAGAAATTTTTCAAGGAAACCTGCATGTACTGCAGAGCTCCGACCGGTTTTTCTTGGTGTTGAGCAAGAAACAGGTCCTGACAAGGTTTGTTCTGATCGAATTCTTTGCAGCAACTCAACTGTTTTCTACTGAATTTGCAGAGTCTACCCTCGTTTTAACAGCTAATGAGCCTTGGTTTTTCCTGTTGCCTGTTTGACAAGTCATTGTTTTCGCTGCGCAATGAATCGAGTAACTTTCTTCTCTTCTTGAACAAATTAATGTAACAACGAAAACATATCTTTATAACGATTTTACAACTGGATGAACCAACATCATCGACGAGATTCTTATCAGTCTCGATTTTGTTGAAAGTCTCCTTGGCGACGCTCTCTCTCAAAATTACGCAATATTGTGGCAAATATGACATGGCGGTCATGTGATCTAAAACAAGAAAACTCACGCCGTTGCGCAGACTTTGTAGTTTCTTTCTTTTCTCTCCTCCCCAGTAACCAAAGTCTGCACGCAGGCTAAAGAATATATGATAAACTGCTGAGTATTATTTGATATTTTCTGTTGGAGTTCCTCATTTGACTGTTACTCTTGACTGTTAGTATGGCTCAAAAAATATTTTTCGTCTTTGTGGCAAGCCAAGCACATTCGTTTATGTTTACGAACTTTCTTCTTCTTCCTAATAAGCCACCTCGTTGTATTGGTATTCCTTTCTCTCTTACTCTCTTTCTTCCCCTTCCTGTCCTCCCACCATTTCTTTCCCATCTTTCCCCCTGCTGTTTCTATCACCTTTTCCCCTTCTTCCTTCGTTGAAACTTCGAACGTTTCAGCTACCTTCCTGGTACTGCCGCTACCACGGTACCTCTTTTTTTCTATGTCTGACTGTCAGAACAGACAGTCGGCAGAGGCTGTTTACACCCCACTTCAGGCCAGGTAATAAATCGCTGGATAAAAAATCATTTGATTTTCTCTGCATATTTCGTACCAAAAGAACTTGTGTCATGAATGCAAAAAGTAGCATAATATTGAAACTTCTCAAGGGCTTGGCTACATGACTTGAAATGGGTAAAACACAAACCTTAGCCGATTTTGTCAATCAAGGATCTGCTAACCAACAAGGGTTAGGGTGTTATTCCTGTTTTTCCTCTGTCTAGATCTTTGCAAACTAGAGAAGACCAGTTCAGGTGTTGCCAGAGAAGTAACAAAATGCGATATCAACAAAGTCATGATCGGAAGGGTAACTACATTCCTGATATTCTAATCATCATTACCGTAAAAGTTCTATGAAGCCCCCCCCTCTCTCTCTCTCTCTCTATTACGTCCCCCTCTCTAATAAGCCCCGCCCGTCTGAGTCAAAATTTGAAATAAGCCTATTAAGCCTCCCCCGCTTAAACAAACTTCTAGAATTTACAAAATATTTTCCGTTTATTTAGCTTCACAACCTTGCATGTTAATTTTAGTATGTTTTAGGATAGCAACTGTGTCGAATTTATGTATTTTGGGCCGTAATGTTGTATTTTGATCCCGGGGGGGGGGGGTAACTTGAGTTTCCAAGATACGGGGTTGTGCCATTCAAATCGTAAAAGTACCACCCATAAATCCGGAGAAATTTCTCAAAAGTATACCCATAAATCCGGAGAAATTTCTCGAAAGTATACCCATAAATCTGGAGAATTTCTGAAAATCATACCCATAAATCTGGGATTGCCAAAACAGCTCACCAATAAATGAATTCAGACAGAAAACTATACCCATAAATCCGGAAAATGCCAAAAATTGTTGAAAACCATACCCATAAATCCGGAAACTATCATGAAAAAGGTACCCTAAGAAATGGCACAACCCCGTACCATGACAAGTTAAGTTACCCCCCCCCCCCCGCAAAATATGCGATGAAATAACTGAAAAGCTACCCAATATATCCTTGCCACTTGATTTTGTGAAAAAGCCCCCCCTCTGTAATAAGTCCCCTCTCTATTAAGCCCCCCCCCTCTGGAAGGTCAGAAACTTTATAAGCCCCCTGGGGGCTTAATACAGCTTTTAGAGTATATCGAAGTGTCAGGTCTATCGACGTTGGTGATCATAGTAACCCAAATATCTCTGCCCTTTGTGCGTTTTATGTAGACTTGAAAACTTTTTTGGTTTCGCTTTCTGACGGCACTGATATTGCTACAACTACAACTCATTTCCCTCGACATGCAGAACCATATTAGCCTCGTACTGATTCCATATGGCCTAATCCAATTGGCCTAACCACACCACAAGCCATAATGTGCCCTAAATCAACTTCTGTTTCATTCCCCAAAACAGCGGAGCCTAAAATGCCACAGAAAGTAGTTTTCATTAATTGCAGTACCGGAAAGCTAGCCATCAGTACTTAAGTGAATGTTCCTTTTACAGCATTGACATTGCTGGCGTGGAGCTAAAGTCGAAAAAGTATATTCATGTCACGAATATTTTGCGAGATCCAACGTCAGGCACATCTCCAGTTGCTCAGTCCATAAAATAGACCCTATCGGGCTCATACCCTTAATCTTTTAAAGGAGGTGCTGATTCTATACTTGAATCATACTTTTTACATTGGACAAACCATAATAAAAGTACAAAATAGTACCAAACTTGCCAGTAGAATTTTATGCTGTGACAACGATGTATTGTTCATGTTTATGTCTGTATTTGGGTGCTGTTGAGTCATTTCATCGTTTCTATTGCGTTATACAGGTGCCAGATCGTGGTGGTCGTCCATCAGCAGAGGCACCACCTCCTGAAATGCCATCATTCAAGAAGCGCACGGAACCACCAAAGGGTCAAAGAGGTAAGTAATAAATCCTAGGAGCACTCTGGTATATCTAGGATAGTGGTGCTGAGGTTACTTTTTGGTGCAAGAAATTGACAAAGCTCATTCTTTTAGGTCAATGATGTGTTCAGTAATTCTTTGGGGTTTTTGAAATTTTGAATTACTTTTTTTAAGTTTCAATATGGGAAAAAGTAGAAACATTAGGAAAAACTATTTACAAACAATATTAAGATCAAGCGGCATTACTAAAGTCAATGCAATTGAACATCCGAGTAGTTTATGAGAAATCCAATCACTTAGGGCACCCTTTCACCGAGTTAAGATGGTGACTCCATAAGTCTTGGGTATGTTCAGTCAGAAAAGTAATTGTTTTAGTGCTATTTATATGCTACAAGTTATTTTTTGGGTTGATGCTTTGTGCCGTGGCATGAGCACCCTTGTGCCGTAGCATGGGCACCCCTATCCTAAGTAGTACCTCCCTGTTGTGAGAAAATGATTTCAGGACTTCATCAAGTTTTACTGATGTTTTCGCACACTCTTATCACAAAAATCACCGAGATCTAATTAAGTGTTTGTGTAGTACAGGGCTTTTCAGAAAAGAGCGCAATCCACTTTAATTCTCGTTTCTTCAGGAAATGATAGAATTTGAAAATACGAGGCATGCCATCTGAAAGTACAATCTATCTTCTTTCCAATGAGTAGAGGCTAGGGGGATTAATTGTATGTTTCATTCCTTGATTGAGGTTTTCGTAAGTATGACCTATTTTAGATGCTTGAAAGTGATAGAGCATTTACACACGATAATCCACTTTCCTAGGAGCATGTTTTATCATTATCTGCAAATTCATCTCATGAGGAAGAAATTATCTTTTTCCCTCCGCAAGTCATCACATCGAATGCTGTAGGCCTGACATAACTCGAAAAAAATTTTCATAATTTTTATTAGAAAAAGGGGGTTGATTTTGCTTTTGCAGGATGCTGCATGTGAAATTGGGTATACTTGCTAAATGTGAATCAAAAGATAAATATTTCCATTAATGTATCCAAACAGCATATAATTAAAAAGGAGAAAGACTGTACTTACAAATGGTATGCATCAGGGATAGCAACAAGAATTTAGATCGAATCAACCCAGAATAATTTTTTAAGATAATCCTCAATAGTCAACTTCAAGATAAATAACTTGTTTGTTGATATCGGTGAATTGAGGGTGGGAATATTAATATTGAAAGTCCAGTTTTGCGTCCACTTCCAAGCCAGAGCTTTCGGATTTTGGCCTAACTGCTAACGTGCTGTTCAGGGGGATCTCCTTAGTAATAAGCATAACGTAGTAGTTATGAGCCATATCTTCTTTGAGCACATATTTCAATAGAAAGTCGAAAGATGAAGATGGACAAACATGCATTTCGTTGCATATATACACAAAGGGATATGTCTCTTCAGTCGAGGAGCGACCGTGGGAAGCCACGCACGAGTGAGCGTTTTCATGGATCTTATTCATGGATACTTTTCACGTGGGTAGATTTGATTGTGTTTCGTAATAATGCTGAGACAGATTATTCCCACTGTGGATTTCATTCAAACAATGAAGGTTGCAGAACTAACTCATTTTTCAAGCTCCTTCAAGCAAACTAGTTCACCTGTTTAACAGATGCAATTCTAGCTTTTTGAGACTTGTAGAATAAAGAAAATTTTCTCTTGAGGGCAAAACTAATGTATTTGCTTGTGAAGTTAAGGTTTGAATTTCTATCCAATAGGTTTCCTCAGCACGAGGCTTTATGCTGGTATTTCGCGGTAATTTCTGAGATTCCCCAAACAGTGCATTTGCAGTTTAGGCCAAAGCCCACAAGCTCTGGTTTGGACGTGGAGGCAAAATTTTACATTCAAGATTAATATTCCTACTGTCAATGCACCAGCATCAACCAATAAGGTACTGATCTTCAAGTAACAATCGAGGATTATTTTAACAATCGTTCTGAATCAATTAGATCTAAATTCTTGCTGCTAACCCTGATCAAGTCCGTTGCGTTTTTCTGGGACACCCGGGAGTGCACATTCTTAAGTTTGATCTTTTTCTTTCTGCAGTCCAGAATATCTTCTGGGACTAATGGTCCCGTAGACTGATATTTTTCTACCCCTGAAAGATGGTGTAATATTAATTTATTTGTTGCTCCGTAACAGGTGATCGAGGACGAGGTAGAGGTGGCCGTGGTGGGTATGATAGAGGCAATAGTGGTGGCCAAAGAGATGATTACGGGAGAGGACAAGGTGGTGGAGGAGGTATGGACTTCGCACAAAACAGGAAGCGAATACATTTAATCTGCTTTTTGAAATAAGACTGCTGATCGTTAAACTTTACAATGTGCAATACAAGGAATATTTTTACCTGGCTCTAGATTCTTTTCCCTTGAAATTATAGATGACTTTTGAAAAAATTGGCGAATAGCATACTCAAAAGCGTAAAAAAATCATAGGAAAACAATGAAATAAAACTTTTGGCTTTAGACAAATTCCCCTCTGTTGATAGCCAGCGCGAGAAAAGAAAGCCGAGAACAATACCCGGAAGGCGTGTACATCTCGATCATGTCAGCAAAATATACTAAGAACCCCCTCCTTGCGATCACTTGAAGAGACTGCAACGATCTGAATGATGTAGAAGAAATTGCAAAAACACATTTGACCCTTCAATGTCAACCAACGGTTAATTCGTTCAGATCTTTTAAAACAAAGGCAGTACAAACTTCCAAATTCATCAACTCAATGGGTTGAAAAATTTGTTTTCATTAGCGATGTAACAAATGCAATTTTTGCATTCATTCCTGTTTGTTAAATTGGCTTCAAATGTATTATTTGCACCAACCATACCGGACGAGTCGCAATAAACTGTAGGGCATTCCCAATTTCTATTGATGCAATCTCCCTCGCAAATTCATTCTTTAAGAATTAATTGCATGGGAGAAAGGCTAACTTAGATAGGAAAACTAATTTGGTCGAAATTAGACTTTCCTGCCATGACTGCATGTGATTTTAGTAAAATCACGTGCCAAATGGAATTCTATAGTAGGCCTTCAATTTGATTCATATTGATGCGCATGTGCACTTCTAAACCTTGACAATCACATTTTTCCTTTAGAAACAATTAAAAACAAGGCATGTATTGTGTTACAGCACAAAGAAATATAAGTATTGTTGTTTATTTTGCAGTTGAAGGGGAATTTGCAACTAACGCCATTTACCAGAACAAAGTGCTCTCCCCAGTCTCCAATTTTGATTGTCGAAATGGTCTATTGTCAAGAAGCAGAAATTTCGGTAGACAATGATACCTTTCCACAACCAGTGATATAACAAAATTGCTTATAACATAATATGAAAAGAAATGACCCATTTGAGTAAACTAAATTTCAATAGCAATGTGAAACTTGAACAAAACCTGTCTGGCTTGCTATCACGTAAACACCTAAATATGGTTGGTGAATTCCCACGTTGAAATAATTAATGTTTTCGTTTTGTAGGTTGGAGTAGCGGTGGAAGGAGTGGAAGTGCCAGAGATTCTGGTAACAGAGGTGGCGGCGGATGGGGAAGTAGAGGTGGTAAGGGTGGCGGAAGAGGAAGGAACTATGGTAATGACCAAGGTGGTGATGGGAAATTTTACTATAGTTAGAGTTATATCAATTTGGTATTTT
Source organism: Aurelia sp. 4 Dawson et al 2005 (assembly GCA_964019985.1). Taxonomy (NCBI): domain Eukaryota; kingdom Metazoa; phylum Cnidaria; class Scyphozoa; order Semaeostomeae; family Ulmaridae; genus Aurelia; species Aurelia sp. 4 Dawson et al 2005. Next base: position 8,865,888 of record OZ026494.1, on the reverse strand, counting down.
GTGTTTAATTTTAAATTATGATCTTTGACTTAATGACAGATTGAACTTAATCGACGTTTACTGATGACTGACGTTTTATTTATTCCTCGAACTGTTTGGCTCATTTGTTGCCAGAGGATGCAAACGAGATATGTCTTTTTGGTGCACCGTAAAAACTCAGTGTCATCCAGCTTTAAGACATGGTCATATTTCGATCAAATTTCGCGACAAATTTTCGAGTACCTTCACGAAAAATCAAGATGAATAACAGATGAATAAAGATACAAAGCAGACTTCACCACGTATCGATTGTGGACGCCCCGCTCCCCCCGCTCCATGTATGTTGTTCTGTACTGGATTAAAATCGCATAAAGGATCATCCCTTCGAATAATGGCCTATGTTCATACATTTTCAGGACTCTGAAAATAAGACATAGCCTCCAGGATTTAACAAGTTACTTTTAAAATATCAAAGGATGATGAAGATAATTCTTTTGCCAAGATTTTAAAATTCTTGATGAGTCAAAGATGTTTGCGACCAAGGAGGCGAAAATGCCTACCATCATTCACAGCAGAATCGCAATGACCGGTGTTGAATCAGTTTCTTTCGCATTCCCAATGCAGCGAATCTGATACGATCATTGATGCAGTCTCATTGGTCCACTGAAAGAAGGCGGCCGGGAGTGATGCCCAAAGACGAGGTTACAGCTTGGTATCCACTGTCATTTCATGATTTGAAAACCATAATTAATTGTGATGAAAAGGCGCTTGATTCTATTTTGCAATCAAACATTGATAGAGAGGATAGACCATTTCAACAATTAAGAATGGTGGGAGACTGGGGAGAGCGGTTTGTTCCGGTAAATGGCTGTCACGGAGCTTCTACGAATAATAGTATTTATGGGGGGAAATCTATCATTCATAGAGGCTCCGCAGCAGCCATTTATACCGCTCTCCCCAGTCTCCTTTTTTAATAGTCGAAATGGTCTATAAGACAGGTATAATCAGTAAGGAGCAAAGCTAAATTAAGTGGCTTGAAAATTGGTCTGACACAAGAAAAGAGTGCTGAAGCAGAACATTTCAACGCTGTTGTTACAGAACCAGCATTCTTAACCAACTGTCTTAAAGTAAATGGACGAAGATATAGCGACACAACCTAAACAGAGCACAAAAAACGGCAGGCGCCACTTCCTTTTGTTTTCATTGATCTAGAACATCAATACAAAAGGTTATATTTAGGTGGACCCAGTCCCCTTAGCTAAGTTGCTGTTAACCTCATTGATTTGCTTTAAATCATATGTCACTTGAAGTTTTCGGTAACGCAGAATAATTCATGCAAAGCACTTCAATTTAGGTGGACCCAGTCCGCTTAGCTAAGTTGCTGTTAACCTCGTTGATTTGCTTTAAATCAGATGTCACTTGAAGTTTTCGGTAACGCAGAATAATTCATGCAAAGCACTTCAATTTTTTTCCTTCCCAGATGGCATCTAATTTGAGACAGACTTTCGAATTTGAAAAGCTCTGCATCTTCAAGATTAGCAAACAACAGCCAGAAACATTGAAATCAATTTCGTTTGGGCATCAGGAAAAATTGTTTCGCAAAACCTCTTGTAGCACTGTAATACATATCTAAACCCTGTTCTTCGAGAAACATTGTAGAAAGGAGACTGTATACTGCTTTCCATGCAACTAACACAAAAAGGAGGCAATCAATCAATCTTGTGTATAGGATTTTAAAAACTAAACTTAAGTGATAAATACTGTAAACTGTGCTGGGTCAAATATGAACATTTGATTGTATGGTTGTTATTGCTTTCTCGGAGGCTCTATTACATATACAGAAAAGATTATCTCTAACTTCCCCATATCAGTGTCTTTGTACATTTATATAAGATATTTACAGTGAAAAAAGAAGAACTGCGCTTCACCTCCTATCATCCCCGTAAGTTCAACGCAGACCTCTGTCAATATGGCAGAGCCGTGAACGATCGTACACTAAATGTGCTTCAGTGTTAAATTTTCACCATCAGTGAGCCATCTCAACAAAAAAATCTCACCCTCGGGAGGCGGGGCAGGGGGGAGTACCTCAGTAAGTTAGAGGTATGGGGACGTGCCATCCTTAAGGGGTGCCCTTTCCAAACATGCGGAATTACGGATATCATAATCGGACACTTTTCGGAATTATTGGTTTCATTTTCAGACCTTTTTCGGTATCATGGGTCATGCTCTAGACAAAACTTTGCAAAAGTATAAAATAACAGGATGTATTTCGTGGTTGTGGAATCATGGCCCAAAACTTCTTAAAAACATGCAGCATTATGGTGCAAAATTATTTGAGCCAAATGGCACGTGTAGAGAGGATTACTAGTGAGCCACCATTTTGGTTGATCCACGAAATTAATTTTTTGCAGGGATGAACCACCTTAAGTACAGATCTACCTTAACCGATCGCTACTAACAGGCCTTGATTCTGGCACCAGCGTGCATGCTACTTATTACCAATGCATTCTCCACCGCAGAGAATTTTACTGAGCAGCACAGCATTATCGTAAATCCTTGAATAAGCACCCGGGCACTTGTTTGATTTTTGAGCCTCAAAGGGGCGCTTATTCAAGCGGAGTGTTTATTCCATTGGGGAGCTTGTTTAATTATTCTGGATATCAGAGTAATTCAAGCAAAAACAAAAAGTAAAGAGGGCTTTGCAAGACACCCTTTTTATGTGCATCCTGATAACTATACATGAGAGCGCGTTAACACAGTTTCCTTCCCATGAAAAATGAAAATAAAGACTGACAAGAATGGAAAGTTGAATACATTTTGTTAATTATTTCTACTCTTCTTTGGGTTAACTACTTCCCTAGTTCCTGTAAGCATTGGTATTATGGATACGATTTGGGTGTTGGTCGTGTCCACAATACCTGGCTTGAATGTTCCTAAATGAATGTATTTCGTTACCTTTCTAGTCTGTAGTCTTCAATTCATTGTTTATCTTCTCTTCTTGACTTGGAGCAGATGGTTTGCTCTTGAAAATTTGAATTGGGCTTAAAGTTCAACTGCACCGCGCTCTGAAATTATGACCTGCGAACTAGTTCCCAGATCGACGCGGCCTCCCAACGACTCATTTTTAGAACGCTTTCATAACTTACGTCTCCGAAACTTGTTTTGGCTAAAATTTCGAATAAGTGCCCGTTTCCTAAGGTGGAGGCAGTGGGCGCTTATTTGATATTTTTCCCGATAGGATGGGGAGTTGTTGAAGCGGGGCGCTTATTCGAATGCTTACGGTAATGTATATTTGGTGTCTTATCACTTATTGCACAACCAATTATTTCGACACAGTCACACTGACAAATTTGAATCTTTAACGATTTCTTCAGCCATGTTGCCAATGTAACGCACTATTCCTTGTGGTGATTAACTGCGACCAGGTCGAACAGGCCTTCTTGCACTTTGACTACGATGAGCACTGTCACTTTTTATCTTGGGAGACGCGTAGGTAATTCCATTCACTTTCCCATTAAGATTTGTCTGTTTTGTTTTTCTGCTCGGACTTGCTTTTCGCTCTGGACTTAATTTACGAACAGGCACTGACCTGCGACTAGTCTCATTTGCTAGTCTCTCCTCTCTTTGCGGAAGATATTTGTCGAGTTTTGTTTTGATTGGGGAATAACTCATACTCCATTTCGATCGTGCTCTGGAAGCTTCGATGCTTTCATCTGCTGATGTAATTTCCGAGTCCGTTGGTGCTAGGCCTTGCGTTGCCATTATGTGTCTATCAAGTTTATGCAATGATTTATCGAGTATTGTTTTGAGATTTCTTGCATCTCCGTTTATCGTGTTTAACGATCGATCGAAACTTGATCTTAATTTGCCCATTTCATCATCTTTTCGCAAGAATGTATCTTCGAGCTGTTGACGACTGTGTTGTTCGGACGTGAGTTTCTTCTGCAGCAAAGAAACCTGGAAGAATGAATCAACAATTCGCAAGATCTGATACTTTTCAAACATTTGTCACTAGAGATATCAGTACAAGGGTGTTAAAACACGGAAAATTTGAATAGCTTTTTATTTACCTTGTTTTGATGTTTATTTTGTTCTCTTTTTCGTCCTCCATTGGTATCTGCAACAGAGCGTGGCTTAGGCCAAACTGCTCTCGCTCTCCGTTATTCGAATATAACTGCCATGTATTCCTGTCTTAGTGCGCCCTCGCAAAAGAAAAGGTTCCAAACTGCTAAGCCAAATGAAGAATGTAAGATTTTCTTGGCAGGCTTTGCGGGTAGAAACTTTTCTTCTGCGAAGGCGCTCTAAGACACAGGAATACAAGTTATATTTGAATAACTGAAAGCGGCTAGGCCTGAAACCTGGTTCTGTTGCAAACTCCAATTGAGGAAGCAACAGAAAAGAAGACAGGCATAAAAACAAGGTAAATGAATAAATCGTTTATCAAATTATGTGGTTCAAAGAATCCTTGATCAGCACAATCAAATAAGGAGCAATATTTGAGGGATAGGGGACGATGAAACCAGAATCCAAGAAAGATCAATTAGCAGTGGGAGGATCAATAGAACACACATTGTTTTGTTGTAAATGGCATTACCATTTCAGATTTGGGGAAGTGATACAATTCAAACATAAAACTTTAACAACAATTCCACTGGAGGTATTTCAAAGCAGCAACTCTCAAAGAACGACAAATCTCTGCGATTGTGCGTGTATTAAAAACTTACAGCTACATTGCATCAAAAACCTATATATGAGATATACTTCTATAATGCTGTGAGCAACCATACGTAAAATGATGCTGTCATCGGGCGTTGAAAGGCAAGGTTAGAAAAATTCGAGTATACCTTCTATCCTTACTGTTATCCAAATGAAATTAGACTTGCTCTAAGTCTATTCCGTGGTATCAGCACAAAAGAATTTGTGCTGATATACCACGGAATAGACTTTGAGCAAGTCTAAAATGAAATAAGCTTGTACCTAAATTGTGACTTACACCCTCTGTTGTTGTTTTTAAGAGGAAGCTCTTATCGATAATCCGCCCTTCTGCTAGCCTGCGCGCAAACCTATGGCCCAAAGGAGGAAAGGGTCTACACAACAGCTGGCCAAAGCTTGCCGATCGTTCTAGATTGCTGGCATTTGATATGTGCTGTATCACACAAAACCATGTAATTATGCAAATGCAGGAAACGCACATGGTGGTCAATAAGAGGGAAATCAAAATGGCGCATAAGGGAAAGCAAGGGAAGGTTGATGAATCCCTGAAGACGAATCCAAAAGAAATTGTTAAAATATGTCTCAAAATTCATTAATGTGCCATGGCCTTGAAACAATCGATCGACGAACAAACGACACTTTGCAACAAAAGTCCGAAAACAAGTATACAAAAGCCATAGAAAAGTATGCCACTCGGGAAGGTTGGGTCAGTAATATTTAGCGACTTGTTACGAGACCGTCAGAATATGTTATGAGAAGCTCCGGCAAGCTTTGACTTGTAGTTGCGCAGACCCTCTCCTCCTTTAGACCATAATGGGACCGCACGGAGGAAATCCTGCAGCAAGCAAAATCTGTCTTTGGAATTCATGATCCAATAGGATTATCGGAGGATGATTTTAAAATGCAAGGTATGTGCAATTAAGATGAAAATCAACAAACATGCCTATGAACTCAAAATTCTCTGGAATTTATCGTTTTGTTCCCTTGTGTGGCCAAAAGGGGTACTTTCTTTTTAGACACTGGGTATAAACTACAAGAACGAGTAGCGCTCGTGACATGATATCAAATTCATCGCAACCCTCACCTGATATCAAATGTCAAACAGAATCTAGCATAGCATTCATTAATTTTCAATCGTTTGTGGTTTTGTTGTATTCAGTTTAACGTTGTGCGTCGTTATGTTTTGGAAATGGCGGTAGTCGTTGCCTTTCAGTTTTCATGGTTTCATCCCTGTGACAGTACTTAGAAACGTATCGTATAGTGCAAGAGGTATTGTAATCCTTTCCAAGTTTGCACAAATATTTCATGAAATTTAGTTTCAAAAATCCGCACATACTTTTGAAAAAACGTTTGCCTAATTGCCAATCAAGCAACCCCTGCAAAAAATGACACCTCTGAATGTCCATCGGCATTGTTATCAAAATTTCAAAATGGTGGTACTAATTTAACGACATACCTCTTCTTCAAGTCTTGCTACCCTCTCATGCTGCATTCTTTCTCTCGTTTGTCTTTCTCGATCTTGAAGCACTTGTTCCATCTTTGCCCTCTCCTCTTTTAATTCCAATTCCCGCCTCTTCAGACTAGCTGCTTCATTCACGCTACAATTACGAAAAGAGAAATCCTATCTTAAAGATGTATACGCTAATGTGCTGGATGATTTAAGAGGACGGTGTTCCACGATTAGAGAAATTTCACTGGAAAAGTAATGTTCATTCTGTTGCACATTAACACAATCTTTAGCTGTTTTCCGCCAAATTCAGGGGGCTGGCATCTCGACCTGCCATCTGATGGGGACGTGCCATTTTGCCCGAAAGATTGGTACCATAATTCCGTAAATTCTGAAGAATCTTTAGGGCTCAAATTCCACAATTCGAATGAAAACCTGGGCCATAAGTCCGGACATCATGAAAGATTTCCTGAAGAGGATAACAATTCTGTAAAATATCTGAAGATTGTGAAAATGATTACGTAAAGGTTTGAAAAACATGTACACCTAAAAATGACACGTCCCCGAACCACAAGAACTACTAAGATAAGTCCCCCCCCTGAGCATTCAATTTCATGGGCCTTTCATTTGTCTAATAAATCAAATTTTTCTCCAACATCAAATGCTACGAAAATTACTTTTTAGACCGTAATGTTACGGCAAAAATTTGCTTCTAGGAAAGAGAAAAAGCAGGTACCAAGTTTTAAAGTCGCGCAGTGATCATTCCCCCACAACAAGGAATGCAATGAGAACGTTTGGAATTCATGGCCAATGAAAGTTCCAATGTGTACGTACTTCAAGGTTACAGAAATTGGTGGCAAGAAATTCAGGCCCCGTCCACACGTATACGTTTATGTCTGTAAACGCAAATATTCTTATACGTTTACACCTTGCGTCCACACGTAAACGGCGTTTTAAGTTATCCTAACTGTTTTCACGTCTCCGTGTGGACAGTCGTAAACGCATACTTTCGTAAACTGTGACGTCACAGAATCGTATTCACCAGTCATTTGCAGTTGCTTTTGAAAAAATTTTGTTTGCGTTTGCATGTGGACGGTTGTCGGCGCTCCCTGGTTGTAAGCGCATACTTTTGTAAACGATGACGTCATAGACTCATATTCACCAGTCATTTGCAGTTGTTTTTGAAAACATTTTTTTTGCGTTTCGATGTGGACGGTTGTAAACGCATTATTTTGTAAACGATGACGTCATAGACTCATATTAACCAGTCATTTGCAGTTGTTTTTGAAAACACTGTTTTTGCGTTTGCATGTGGACGGTCGTAAACGCATACTGTCGTAAACGATGACGTCATAGACTTCATGTTCATCATTCATTTTCAATTGTTTTGGCGTTTACGTATGGACAGATTAAAACGTTCCATAAACGATTAGTGGATCACTGTGGACGGAAAACATTCTTTGCGTTTACAAAACCTAAACGTATACGTGTGGACGGGGCCTCAGTGCAACCATAGGCCAAATTGTTTCGGCTTGAATTTTAATTCCTCACAAGAAAGGAACATCAGATAAACTATTTCGCGCTACCGGGTTCATTCAATTGGTAAAACTGTCAAGGAAGGCTAAAGAACCGTAGAACAGTGCATGTTACATAGTCCAGGGAGAAAAAGTCGCAATTTCATCGACCTACCTCTTATTTTTACTACGTTCTATATCCCGGATACTTTGACCCAGCGTCGAAACACTCTCTTTCAAATTCTCATTCTCAGCGACGGCTCCTCTCAGTGACCTCTCAAGCATTGCTTTCTCCTCCGCTAAATCACGGACAGAATTTTCAAGGTTTATCCGATCACCCTCCAGCTTGTGAATCCGCTTTCTGTATTTCTCTAGATCATTATCTTTCCGTGAATAGCTCTTTTCTACTGCCTGCATGGCTGTTTTGCTTGTCTTTGTCTCATTTTCAGCTCTTGATACTCGTTCTTCCAACGATCGTTTCTCGTTTTGAAGAGTCGAAACTTTGGAGAGTAATTCATCCACTGTTTTGTTTTGATCTCTGAAAGCTTTGTTCACTCGGTTTAGTTCTTCCTCTAGTTCGATGGCTCTGTTTTCGGCAGAATGATGAACCTAGAAATGAACTGAACTTATGTTAGACAGCTGTAGATGAGCGAAAATGGATTTCTTTACATTCATTATCGACGTTTGACAAAGACGATGAGCTAAGACACTACTTACGAACGACTAAAGACAAAGCAAGGACGATACTTAGAGGAGCAATAGATCATAGCTACCCCGAGGCCACCACATAAGGAACGTACAACGAACTGAGTTACAATTAACTATACGATGGATCAAAAAACCTACGCATTAGATATGAATGCGAAACACAATTGGAAATTAAAAAGAACTACTGTATATACTAGAATTTGTTCAGCTGGATGTCTGGTCAGGGTTGCAACAGCTTAAAACAATGTCGCAGATAAAACAGCAATTATGGATATTTAATAATGGCAATTTTCAGCCTTGATTGACATCCAAGGGCTCAGCATATCACGCCCAGGCAAAACTAGTAAACAATCGCATCAGTTTGTAATTCAGTGGTTAGTGGAGAGGTGATACGTTGTTTCACCCTGACTGGCGATGTTTGGTGGTACATAGTAGACTAATTACAAGTCGTAGTTTCGCTCCTCCGCCAAACTGACATACCCCGCTACGATTACGACTCATAAACAAACAGTGAAATTTCCGGCCTATTTAGAGGAGCCTCGTTTTGGAAATCTCTGGTGAACAAAGTTCTCCAAACGCACACGCACAGCGATGTTTAGCCGCCATTCAAATGCATTGATCTCGTTTTAAGCCAAGACAACCCAAAGTATTAATTTGCCTATTACGTAAAATAAAAATAATGCAAATAGCTTCTCAGGCTCTAAAAGGCCTAAATCAGTCTGATTACACTACAATGCTAGTGTACCATTTGCTATCACATGATGATTTGATTTCAACAGAGACATTTCAAAGACAAAGCAAAGACATATCATTTGGAAATAACTTTCATGGAAAATATCCAAGAATCTGAGTTAGAACCGACAGCTTAATTCCCTGGATGTTACCGTTTCATAAAAAAACTGAAACAGGTTGATTTTAAGGTTCTTATGTGCGATTTCTTACTATACTTTACGTCTGTCCTCTCCCCTTCTCAAGCATCAAATTTGTTGCTAGTTTCTTACTTTCGAGATCATTTCATCTGTTCCATATCTGATATGATGCAGAGGTGGAAAAGGTATCGAAACCTGGGAACGTAGTTCCCAGAAATTTTTTGGGTTTGAATTTTCACAGAAGATTTTCAAGAAAATACTGCGGATTGAAAGAAAATCTCTAAAATATGAAATTATACTTTGAGCTGTGGAGATGAAACTGAGCAAAACTTTGTTCCACAGAAACATTTCACCAGTTTCCTTGTTTTACTTGGAGTAAAATGTATATTAGATCTGTCAGCTCACTTTGATATATGGCTTTTATATTTCATTTGATTGCAAAAATCTGTTTTTATGTCATGTATATGTAAGGGTAAGGGTGCTATTCTTAGGAAAGTCCTCAGAAAATCGTATTGACAGCGGGTTACATTTGATTGGAGTAGTCAATATATTTTTACCACACAAAATTTTGCAGAAATTTTTTGGCCAATAACTTTTGTTCCCAGAAAGGAAAGAAAATTTTTCACCTCAGATATTATGGCTAATTGAACAAATATTAATCACAATCATTTCTGAAAGGTGAAACACCACAAATTACCTCTTTCGTAAACGTAACTTTATCCATAAGCTCTTGCGTGCTTCTTTTATAATTCGAAAGTTGACTTTCTAATGCATCCACCGTTTTCTCCAGTGATTGTTTGGTCCCTTCTTTCTCTTCCAACCGTAATCTCAAATCTCGAATCTTCTCTTTCGACTCTCTTGTCGCATCTCCTTTTTCTCGTAATTGTTCCTCCGCAGCATGCAAATCATCTTGTAGTCTCACTTTCTCGCTTCTTCCAATCTCCACGGCATTCAACAATTCTTCAGTTCGATGCTCCAACTCTAACACACGATGAGCGAACTTTTTGTTATCTTCAATAAAACTATTCAATTGATCTTTCAATGCATTGTTCTCATTTTGATATTCCTCTGTTGACCGACTAATTTTCCGAATTTCATCCTCCAATTTTCGTCGATTCTTTTCTGCCTTCGTGCATTTCGCTTCATATTTTTCGATCTGTGCTCGTAACAAGCTCTTTTCATCCGCAAATCGTGCAGTGTCTTTGTCAAGTCGTTCAAACACGTTTTTCGATTCTTTGATTTCGTCTTCTTTCACACGAACCTCTTTCTCTAGCGATGCAACCTTCTCGACCAGATCTTTACATTCTGTATCCTTCCTCGCAATGTCCTTCTCCTGAAACAAAGAAATAGGTACCTCCAAAGTAGAAGTCACTATGTAGGACAATAATGCGCAGGAGATGGCAAAGGTCAGCTCAGGCCCAAACATTTCGAAAAGCACATGTGACGAAGTTCGTCAGTTCAAGGCTAGAAAATATTGCCGAGCAAGGCTGCCAATGGCAAGGAAGAAATTTTATGGCATTCCAAGGTAGGTAAAGAGTCTCATCCGATCTCATTCAACCTAATTGTGTCCTACCACTCATGACCGAGCGACTAAATTGGTCATTCTGATACTTTTGAAGCCGTAGAGGTGGTACTGACAGCCGAGAATTACTACACAAGGCCCCCAAATTTCACTAATCTCCTTGAATTTGATGTTTTTGCTGTCTCTTCAATGGCTTGTAGTGGTATGATTTAGGTTAAACAGCAAAACTACGAGAATATATTGATTAACGAGTCAAAGCAGAAGATAACTTAAAGATGGGTCAGAAAATGTAAAGGAGATGGTTCTCGCACAAAGTAATACGGTAGAGATTTCAAAGCAGTCATACTTGAACATGTATAGTCTCCTGAGTTCTTTCAAATTGCAGTTCTATTCGTTCTTTCGCTCGTTCACTTGTCTGCAATGCCTTTTCTACTTCCTTCATCTCATTGTTGACTCTCTTAATTTCCTCTTCTCTTTCTGCAATTTTCGATTCTGCTGCATGTAACTGGCTTTCAAGCTCATCTCGTTCTTGTTGTGATTGTCGAATTGCCTCTGCATGATCTTTCATCATTCTTTCTATGTGGTTCGGGTTGACTTCTAAATCATCTGGAAATCAATACAACAATACAACAACCGACGTTTAATAGTGCTTTGTGAGCATGGGTAATAATGCACCGCATTGGTAGCTTGGAAAGTAAAGTTGTTACCTCGATATTACCATAGTTTTCTCCGTTGTCTTCCCTTTGGCCCAAGCCTAACCAGTGCTAGGAATCAAATTCAAAGAGCTCCTGCCCCTCTGAACTGCTGGCTCCTACACAGCATTCATCCTCAATTCAAACTTCCTCTATATGAAGTGACATTTATTGTAAGAGGAAGTTTAAAACGAGGACGTACGCCGTGTAGGAACTAACTTTTCAGGCGCGGAGGAGCCATTTGAATTTGATTCCTAGCACTGATTAGGCTTCAGCCGAAGAGAAAGTGGACTTGCTACAAGTCTCTCTCGCGGCAAAAACGGGAGAAGAAATAAAAGCGAGAGAGACTTGTAATACTTGGCAGCCTGGGTCGTTGACTGGACAGGATTCTGTCCAGTCGGCATCCTTTTACAAACAAACAATATCCAATCATATGCTTAGAAAGGACAATGATACAATGGAGCGAGGCTCTGCGATGTTCTTTGACAATGGCAGACTCAAGCTTCGATGAAACAGTTTACAACGACCCCGTCATTTTTGAAAATGGAAGCAAGGCTCGATTGCGTATGAATATTAATGAGTATGCCAATTATTACAAGTCTCTCTCGCTTTTTTCCTTCTCCTGTTCTTTCCGCGAGAGAGACTTCTAGCAAGTCCGAAGAGAAAGCAGCAAAGTAAAACAGGAATATCGAGGTAATAAACTTTAATTTCTTAGTTACAAACACTGTGTATTATTGTCCATGGTGTGAGTAAATAAACAATCCTTGATTTGAAAGGCCGTTGTTCCCAGGATATTAAGTAGTTGATGTTGGAAAATATATCTTACATATAGTGGTGGACACGTTCAAAATGAATTTTAATAGAGGGTGTCCCAAAAATTGTGCCTTGTTTGTATGGCTGCTGTGGAGGAGCTGTTGATTTAATCATATCGGTTTTACAAAGTAGCATATGTCTAGCCTGTGCTCCAGACCACTTGAAAAGGAAGGTAAGTGGTCTGTGTAACTGAGCGCAAATTCGTGTTCAGAAACTTTCTTCAGAATCCGAAGAAAAATTAGTATGTGTAACGAATAATTCGCATAATCACTATTTGTTTTGTCATAGGATTGAAAAGCCTGCCTCATGCGAATAGGTAAAGGAAATTTGAATTACAATACAAAGAATAGGAGATTTGAATGCCTGCGAATCCTATTGACTTTTAACGACTGCAGTGAGTAATAACGATCAGCCCTCATTGTTTCAAACACGTAGATTCACAAAGAAATCCGTTGTGTTGACATCAGATGTGTAAGAGATTGCCTTCTGACAAGTGGTTGTAGATTTATGGTAGAGAAAAGGCAAAATAAGTGGTTGCTTCAAAAACCGCACTTCCATTGCTATCCATCAATGTCAAAATAAAGTAAGTTTTCAAAGAAAGGGTTATAGCGTCGTATCAAAATTTTTGCTAAATCTCTTACTAGGTTAGCAGTGTTGTCTATTCATAAGAGAACACTTTCTACCTTTCATACAAAATGTAATGAAAATTTTAATACGATGCTATGACCCTTTCTTTAAAAATTGACTTGCCATTGCTGGAAAACAACAGAAGTGCTGTGTTTGAAGCAACCACTAATTTTACCTTTTCTCTGTCATAAATCAGCAAACACGTGTCAGATTGACACAACTCAAATGCAAGGAAAACACCTCAACTCTACTGAATTCAGCTGCAGGGAAAAGGATCGGGAAAAATTTTGCTTTTTCAGTAAATCGCAGCTTTTCCCGTATATTTATACCGATAAAAGACCATTTTTCCTGTACCTAGGCATTCAGGATGATGACTTCTGTGCACTGGAGATTTAGGTAACTAGGATCAGAAAAATCAAAGTCGTACGGGTTTCTCTTAACTTTCACATAACCTGAATTTGCTACCTTCAGAAAAATAAGTGGAAAACTGTACCAATGGCATTAGTCTCACTGCCATAATACCCAAGGTTTTGATCCAAATCCATTACATAATTTTAGGTTCTACAGACAGGTTTCAAACAGACAGTATATCAAACAGGTTTACTCTTGCGCACCCAGCATATAATCTTATTAGCAGGTTTTGCATGGAAAGGCAAAATGGTAAACCTCCGTGATTTTGTTCTTGCATTGTTCACAAGCAGTCGTTTCCACTAGTACAAATTTGAATAACATTTCTTCGTTTTACTTGATCCTAGTAGTCCACTGGAATTGCCGAATAGCTAGCTACAAGTCCGTCTCGCAGAAAAACGGGAGCAGGAAACCCTTACCTGTTTCATCCGAGAGAGGATTTGTGGCAAGTCCATAATAGAGCTTTTAGCTATTCTGTAAAATAGACTGGATCGAGCGTTGCTTTTATACATTTTATACACGACGTTCGATCAAGTAGCGTTAGAGCTTCTATCAGTATTGTGCAGATTTGAAAATTCACAAAATGTAACAAAATACCGTTGGATTTTGGTTCTTTTCAGAAAAGCTGAAAGGTCCATTAATACACTGGCAAGCAAACTGAGCATTCTGAATCTCTCCAAAGCCAAATGATTTCATAGTTGGCATTGAAACTGACGCATTTAAATAGAATCTTGATTTTGGAACTAGGCGTATTTGAAATTGATCTCTATCAAGAAAAATTTCATAAGAAACCATCCACAATGAATTACTTTATAAACGAAAAAGGCAACCTAGTTATTGAGCAACCTTTCATCCTGCTTTTTATTATTATAGATCGAAATTAAAGCTCTTCCATAGCAACTTTCCAAATACAGGAAAATCTATTTTGGACATCCGGTACTAAACTTTCTTACGCTGTATTTTCAAGGGGCCGCTCTGAATACTTGGCCGCGTAGCTGTACCGTGCAAATATTTGGTCGGCATAGCTTTGCGTTTACACGAGGCCGGCCATCTTTTATGGGCATGCGCATTACTATTTCCATTAGCAATATGGTGCCAGTTTCTCCGAGGACCATATTGCATTGGCCTCCTATTCAAAAAAGTCCAACCTCGATTGTTGAACCGTGCAAAGTTTTGTTCGCTTAGAGCGTTTACAAGAAGCCGCTCACAAATTTGAACGACTTAGTTCACAAGAAGGCCACTTCCCTAGGTGACGGAGCGAAGGTTAGCTAGGCGTCCAAATATTCGGCTGTTTAGACAGGTCTCGTGTAAACGGGAAGGCTTGGTGGCAAAATATTTGGCCGGCCAAACATTCGGCTGGCCTCGTGTAAACGCAGCCTGGAATCACTAGGCTGCGCATGGAATCACTCACCATCAATGGAATATCCAGATTCGGTATCATCGTCAAATAATCCACCTTTCATCGGACTGCTTGATCTCAGAGGAATTATCCTTTTTGACTTTCGGTTGCCATTTATACCCAAGCCTTTCTTCAAAACACTGTTCAAACTGCTTAACCGCATTTCCAGATCCGCTTTCTCGTCCTCTGTATATGACAACTGACTCTCTAGTGCTTGGATTCTGGATTCTAGACTCTTTATTTTTAGTATATATTCATCTTTCTCGCCAGATTCCCGACCAAGTGAATGTTCTAAGTCATCGCAACGCTGACGGAGCTTTGCTTCAGATTTTGAAACTGTCTCGATCTCGTGACGCAGCTGTGTTTCCAGCATGTTTGTCTCACTTTCAATTTGCTTCAACCTAAAATAGATAACCAAGAACATTCTAAATTTCCAATGGTTATAGCTAGCGTCCCTCCATAAGGGCCCTCAACTTACGCTCATCTTATTGAATTGAATTTATGCTGTTGTTTCGCTTTAGTGAGGGTCTTATTTCCCAACTGTTCTCAAAGCGGGTAAAAATTTCTTTCGGGGCACAGACCAATCAGAAGGAAAGATGACGAATATGATTTTTCTTTTAGACGGGTTGAATAGTCTTCGCCCTGGTGTGAATAACTTATTCTGGGGGATTCCATTCTCCCATGAGGACAAAGTGCATGAACACATCCAAGAGTCATTATTGCTACGAAGGAGAACAAAGGGAAATCTTGTTTGGTGTTTTCACTCGTTTTTGCAGATTTTCAAAAGGGGCTTTTTGCAGAAAATCTTTTTTTTACATTCAATCTAAACAGTTACAATACATATTACTTAATTACACTACTTACAAAAAACTATACCCTACTACTAGTACAATACCATGTGGAGCAAAAACTATGACTACCTCATGGCAACATAAAACAGGAAACACGAACATAGCACTACACGTAACGACGTTAAGAAGGGAATGGAAGGAAATTGAAGAAAACAGGACAATTTCTTGGGATAATATGAAAAATCCTTAATCAAGACGCTCTGTCTTGAGAATATACGTAATAGTCAAAGTTAGAATTGATCTGTTTACCTCGTAAGACAGACTCTCATCACCGTACAAAAGAAGTTGCAAAAAGCTATTGCTCCAGACAGAATGCCTACTATTTTGAAGAACAACATTAACATCAGTGAGAAGATTGCATCTGTGTTCTTTGAAAGAGTCGCAAAGCAGCAAGAAGTGTTCCGTATCCTCTATACCATCATTAATTGGACACATTGGATTCATTGTGTCTCTAAAATTGTGCCTAAATTTGTGGAAGTTGAGTTTGCTCAGTCCGACCCTGAGTTGAGTTAAGTATGCAACCCCTTTTGGATCATGAATGCCATATATGGAGTTCAAAGGTGGTCTTATTTGTGCACATAATTTCTTCTTAAAAATACCAACAGTGGGTGATGTTCTGATCTCAGGATCAAGTTTGTTCCATTCCAGTAAACAATGAGGATAGAAGCTGGCTTTGAACTTTTCCGTTCTTGCCCTTATTTGCCCCACGACGGGCCGACTTCTAATAGGATAGGTAGTTTTTGAGAGGTGGAATAGGGTCTCTCGTGTAATCGGGTGTTAACTCGTTGACAAATTTATAGAAAAGAATAAGCCGTCTACTCCATCTTCTTAAACATAAGGGCTCCCAACCTAATTCATTGTACAATCTTTCCCGAGAAGTGCCTCCCCACGTTCCTGTTACTGCCAGGGCAGCAGCGTACTGTACTGATTCCAGTTTCTCCATCAAATGATTTCCCAAGCTACTAAAATCTCCTATTTCGACAAGAAGGAATGACTGATTAAAGCCGGGTAGGTTACTGAGCCTAATTTGATGTATCGAGGATAATATAAAACAGTTTTCAATATCATTGCTTTGATATTTAGGGAGCAGGATTTTTTTCAAACGCCGGGCGTTTTTATTGACTCGTCCGGTGCAATTGGCCCACACTACTTTATGGTGTTGAATTATGGACATTAACAACAGCCATCGTCAAACGTCTGGAGGCTTTCGAAATTTGGATATATCGTAGGATGCTAAAGATATCATGGACTGGCCAAATGTCAAATGAAGAAATATCGAGAAGAGGCAGTACCAACAGGCAACTAATGAAGACCATACAACAACGAACATTTCAAGTTTTTGAACATCTAAACAACATACACAGAGTTCTCATAGAGGGAACGATTAATGGAAAGAAAGAATGAGAAAGGCTAGTTATCTTGATTTTATAGAAACTGCACAGGATCGACATAGACGGAAGGCCGTGGCATCCAACCGACGCCCAGTGGATGGCACATACAGGGTGTATCAAAAAATTGTTCGACGTTTGAATAAATACTAAAAAATAACGATATGCTAAAGGGAAACTTGGTCAAATAACCCTTTTTCTGAGATTTTGAATTAATTTTTGACACAAAAATCTTGCAAATCCACCAAAAACTCATGGAGTTACATAGAGAAAGCTGTAACCAGTGGCCTCGAAAAGGCATTTTTTGGGCAAAAGTCCCAAAAGCCATCGTTTCTGCTATTTCTCAATTGTTTCAGGGTGAAAAAATGGGATTTGAACAGGTTTTCGATCATCTAACTGTCAAGCATATGGATGCTTTGAGGAAACTGAGTCAGTCTCTCGTCGATTATGTTTTGAGCCACTGTTTTTGGACTTATGCAGAGTTAAGCAAATTTTGAAAAAGATTGCAAGGATTGAATTACTTTAGAAGTCCTACTTGGTTTGCTCTGATATCAACGAGAGGTATGACACTAGATAAGCTTCTTTTACCTCGGTCTTCGAGGTTTTTTTGCATTGCAAGTAATGTGGGGGTCTCTCGTTTCAGCTGTCGCATATTTTATCTTTAAAAGCTCGCAAGTCAGTGAATTTTCAACCGATTTGCAAAATTCTGGTATCTAAAATCATTGTATGATCTTAAGAACATGGTTATCTTCCAATGAGCCTGTTTATTTATCGTTATTTTTCAATAAACACCCTATAGAAAAAGAAGCATCAACAATTTTGCGTTATCTCACATGACATTAAGTTCAGGGCCTCCGACGACGGGGGGCCGGGGGGCCATGGCCCCTCCACTTTTTTGCAAAAAAATGCAATTCCGAAATTTGTTGATAATCGTTTTAATTCTCTTTAAAACCCTATGCTCATTTAAATTCAAGCAAATTTCCTAGCATCCATTCCATTCAATACCTGTTCTGTTGATAAGGGAAATTTCATGTCGGAAACTAACAAGGTCACAACTTCACTATTGTACACAATCACAGACGATTTCTTGCTCCATTTTTCTTGCTGCAAAATTCACTAAAAAGGGGGTTCAGTTTGCTAAACTATCTCTCCAAATAGCTGCCAAGGAATACTCTAAACGAATTACGTAAGCTCTACGGTGATGTTCTTTAGATGATGTTCAAACTAACTGTTCGTCGTGGTATACCAGACTTTGACAAAAATGAACAATATGGAATATCCCATCATATTCGATGTGATTTGGATACTTAAGGCTGGTTTTCATATGTCGCATTTCATCGTATTTCATCGCATTTCATCGGAATTCCGGGTCTACGATCAATTAGGATTAATTCCGATATATGAAAATCAACCAAATCATATGAAAACCAGGTATCCTAATTCATCCTAATTCATCCTAATTCGTCGCAATTGATCCCAGCGAATCAAAAAAATTTGTTTTCTACGATGAAATAGGACGAATTGCGACGAATTACGATTCTCGATTTTCATATGATTTGACAATCCTAATTATGGAAATCCGACAAATTACGATGAAATCCGATGAACTACGACATATGAAAACCAGCCTTTAATTATTGCCTTACATGATTGCGCAATTTGCTTTAAATTGCAGCTGAAATGACAAACGCTTGGGTGAACAAGTTTGTCTAGTAATACCTACATGCACTTGCATTCTCTAAATTTTAAATAACTGTATTTTTCTTTTTTGAAATGTAGATGAAACAAATGATTGAATTTCTGCTGCAAATGACCGACAAAATCAATGACCAACCACCTTTGCAGCTGAGATGACAAACGCTGGGCTGAACAAGTTTGTCTAGTAATGCCTACATGCACTGGCATTCTCTAAATGTTAAATAACTGTATTTTTCTTTTTTGAAATGTAGATGAAACAAAGGATTGAATTTCTGTTGCAAATGACCGACAAAATCAATGACCAACCACCTTTGCAGCTGAATTGACAAACGCTTGGCAGAACAAGTTTCCCTAGTAATGCCTACATGCACTCGCGTTTTCTAAATGTTAAACAACTGTATGCTGTTTTTTTTAAATGTAGATGAAACAAATGATTGAACTTCTGTCGTAAATGACCGACACAAGCAATGACCAACCACCTTTGCAGCTGAATTGACAAACGCTAGGCTGAACAAGTTTGTCTGATAATGGCTACATGCACTCGTGTTCTCTAAATGTTAAATAACTGTATGCTGCTTTTTTGAAATGTAAATTAAACAAATGATTGAATTTCTGTTGCAAATGGCCGACAAAATCAATGACCAAACACGCAAGGCACGCTTCTTACCCGTCATCTTCATTGTCAAATGATTCAAGAATATACCATTTGCCATTATCAGATTCAACACCAAAATTGTCATCAATGACCAGGCTTGTCTTAAGATTCAGTTCCATAATAAACAACTAATGACAGCAGAAGCAACAGACACATGATCAACTTTGCCAACTAGCATAGCATGGTCCCCTGTTACACATACGTAAATATACCACTTGAGTATAATGATGCTGCAGTTTAACCAGTGCCCTAGCCGAAGGTACTGCTCGAACAGCCTGATATCTCAGGTTAAAAGTGCCCTTGCTATTTGTGTATTTTACAAGCCTATTTTGCAAAATAAGATTCTGAAAGCTGTGTTCGGGGATCTTGAGCTGCAGGTGTGATGGTTTTAGCACAGTTTTAATAGATTGATGAGTGGGGTTAGGTCACAATAGAACACCACATACGCTTTACGATTAAATAGGATTTCAATTGTGGAGTTCTTCTGGCCACAAATTCTCCCAAAGAAAGTGTTTTGCTGAAAGCATACCTCACTTTCATGCATATTTTACAATAAAACTATTTTGAAAATATTCAATCAGAAATTCGTAAGTACAGCCTGCGTAGTGAGAGATTTCTGCGGTTAATTCTCTCGACAGTGCTTAGCTTCAAAAGAAGCATAATAGGATCTAAAATATTCCTTTGATTATTACATAAGATATGCTGCAGCGTTTGACCACAAAGTGCTGGTAAAGTAATTGCTTTTTATTGAATTATGTGGCGAAGGAAACTGTTTCTTTGTTGAAACTTGGAATAAAATCAACTTTGGTAAATTGTTTGGATCTTCAAATTGTCCAACGTCGAGAAATGGATCGTCTCTTTCATAAGCGGCAAAGCTGAATTAATAAGATCTTCCTTTGACTTTGTCTCATCACGACGGAAAGTTTATCACCTGACTTAGCTAGCGTAATATTTCGGCCATTGGAAGCTGGGAAGATTATATTAAGACCAAGTACAGGGGTCCCCAGAAAAAATTACATAGATTTAGGTGGTCTAGCGACTTCAGTTTTGCTTTAATCAATGTCTGATTAATCTCAAAATTTTCCTTGAAAGTTATCCTGAACATAGATGTCTTTTTTGTTGATATTTGTAAGTTTAAATTTGCTGGTCTAGCGAAATGTGTGGAAAACCGTAGGTAATTTATGGAATTTGATATAAGCGTAGGGCTTTATAGAGAGGGGAATTATTCAAAATTTTGGCTTCGAGGGGAAATGCTTGATAGAGAAAAGACGTAATAGAGCTTTTATGGTATTCCTGAAAAAATAATTTGGTTATTGAACTACCTGTCAAAAGAAGAAATTCGAAGATCAACTGTCCAATCAAATTTTGGTGATTTTTCAAAAAGGAGTACTTTTAATTGGGGCGCACGGTACATTCAGGGTAAAACTATGACCTCCCAGCAAACGACGAATAAGCACAAGAAAAAGAAAGAAATGCCCAAACAAATTATGCTTACCTCCTCTGCTCACAACTCAAATCAGATTTTAGTTGCTCTTTCTCTGACATCAATGCTGATATCGTTTGTTTCAGTTCGAAAATCTCTTTTCTCAATTCGCTTTTCGCAATTTCATCTTTCGATGTCTTTTCTTTCATGTGTGACAAATTTTTCTTCTGGTTTGAATTCTCTGCCATCAGATCTTTTATTTGCTTGCCACTGTCGTCCAATTCCTTTTGAAGTTTGGTTTTATTTTGCTCCGATTCAGTCAACATTTCTTTTACCTGAAAGAAATGATCACCTATATTTCTAAAAAGCAAACAACAATGGAAATGGGTTAATTGGAGGAGATGGGGTAAGCAAACATACGATGAAAGATGAGAAATTTCTTGCACACTGCAGCTGTTTTGGCACTTAAAGGAAGACTAATTGTGCACTTTTAGAAGGTGAATACAATTTTGGATTTCTAGTAGTCCGCATAGTTTAAACCATATTCACACTAGATTGGTAAGGTTGATTTCCTGCACTTTACCGGGTGAACCAGAAAAAATTTCCCAGTTTTCAAAAAATTCGTAGCACCAAGAGTATATCACAGATTGAGTGATAAAAAATTCCAGTTAAAAGCCGAAAGATTAAAGTATTTTTCTCATGTTTCTTGCTGTCTTACCAGCATTGTATTCATTGGTAAATTCAGCTTTGTTAAAAATTCATGGTTGCAAAATGACTGAAAAAGGCCGGAAAACATTGATCAAATCATGTGGACTCTCTTCGAGCAGAGCATTAGACAATGTGCGTTTCAGCTCTCTCAAGAGCTAAAGATGCAGATTTTCCTACAAATTCTAAGGATTTTCAATCCCATGGCAATAAATGTGCAGAGCAAAGCTCTCACCCATGAGAAATTGCATTTTCTTTATGATGCTATCCGAGGAGTCCTTTATGATTTGATAAATGGCTAGGTCTTTTTACAGTGAATTTGCAACCACAAAATTTCGGTACAGTTGAATTTACTTATATTTCTTGCGCTCGTAAGATAGCGAGGAAAATAAAAAAAAATGCTTCGATCTCTTGGCTTTGAACTGGAATTTGAATCATTTGACGCTGTGAAGTACGCTTAATGTTATGGACTTTCAACAATGAGAACTTTTTCTGGCTCACCCGGTAGATCTTGGCAGAAATCTGGTATCAAGAAGCTCAGCAAATGCTCATTTAGGTGATCGAGGTCATACCGTCCAAAGAAGTAAAGCTTGCTAAAGCCTGGTTTCCATATGATCGTAACAGTCGGCGACGCGTCGCCGAGGCAGGCTCAGGGACAAATCGGGGACAGTTGCTTTCAATGGAAACATTTTCTGAGTGGAGTCTCCGACGTCGCCGATCAGACGGGGACAGTACGGGGACGCATCGAAAGGGTTGAGATGAGTTTAAAGCCTGGTTTCCATATGGTCGTAACAGTAATCGTTTCCATATGTCGCCGACTGATCAGGGACACATCACCGATGCATCGCAGTAGGTCGCCGACTGTTACGATCATATGGAAACCAGGCTTAACTTGCTCGGCAGAATCCGAAGAGCTCAAGCTGTTCCCGAGGTCGTAAAATAACGTTGGAGTACCCAGTTTGCATCATATTGCCATCATGCAGTGGTTTTATGGTTAAAAACCTTTATTCCAATCATTTTTGCCGGTTAATAGTGTGAAAGCATGCCAACTTTTCGATGGTTACATCGAATCATCAGTGGTATTAGCATCATTCAAAAAGTCTCGTTTCGCTCCCCCTGCAGACTTTTCGATAACAACAACAACAAAAACAAGCCAAAGTTAGAGGGACTTATGCAATGACTGTAAGTGGGATATAATGATTCGAAGAAAAACAATCTATTCAAATTTTCCGTCCAAATCCAGAGTGGACATTGCAGGAAAAATTTGAATCAAAGAAATTACGTTCAATGACTTAAATGACTTTAAAGAAAGGCGGGACGAAACAATCTTTAAGAAAATAGACACAACTCCTTAGTTTTCAGGTAAAATCCTGTTCATATTATTTTGAAGCTTGTTTAAAGGCTATAATTTCTAGCATTACTAAGTGCAACTGTTTGATTATCTCCAGCCTGATTCAGCTTCTTTTCTTTGTGCTCTTTCTCATCGGTGACGATGTAATCCTTAATGCAGTTCAAATCATTACACTCCAGAGAAACTTTCATCATGCATAAAGATGTTGGGAGAGGACTGACAATGTTCCCTACAACGTTGGAAGGAGGGGCTAAAAGTTTCTGGTAAAAGATAGAAGGGGGACCAAACTTCAGCAAATATCCCAAAATGTCATCCATTCCCTCCCCAGCACGGATTGATGAACGACTTCTAAGCAACAGCAATTATCCACCTGATGAAACTTGGAAGAGGACAGTGAGATTGAAAAATTTTAGATCACGAGAAATCCGACCAGGTCTAGAAGACCTACAATGCTGAATTATGGAGAAAGAATTCTTTCAGCAATTGAAAATCAACCAAGTGTTGATTCCCTGTAACAATCCAACGAAAAAAGAACCAGATAAATAAAACCTGGCTAACCAATGATAATCAATCATACCTCTTGTAAATCATGTTGAAGCGTGTCCCGTAGTGTTTCATTTTTGAACATTTGATCCTCTAGAGTACGCATCTTCGCTTGAATTTCGAGCTTTTCCTTCTCATTCGCCGTAAATGTTTCGCGTAATTCTTCATATTGTTTCGTTAGTGATGTTCGATCAGTTCTTTCATCATCTAGCCTCGCATTTGCTTCGCTTAGTTCCTTACGAATGACACTCGTGGCATGGTCCTGATCTTTTATCTTTTGATTCGCACTGTTGAGCTCTACACGTAGTTTGTCTCTCGCTTCTTCGTGAATTTTCACTTGCAATTTGTATTCCTCATAACTTTTCTCTTTACGTGAAATTTCGTTCGTGAGGTCTTCGATCTTTCGTTTGAGATCGTGGGTTTCTTCGTATCGTAGCACTCTAAAGTTGGAAAATACAAGTATAAATCTATTCTCAGAAGTCATAGAAGCGAAACTAAAAGCGCAGAAATATCTGCAACACAGGGCTCGAATCTTTGCAAAACTTTACAATTAAGTGTGTTAGATTTTATTGCCTGATTCTTTCAACCGAATAGATGGAAGGGAACTTCTGGTCATTTGCCATAATTCCAGAAAGACAATCTCTGATGTCAGCATCATTTTTGGAATTACAGCATTCTCAAGTATTATAAAAGGATATACCAGAGGAGGTATCGGAAATTTTGAAAAATACTAATAGCACTATAGGTTGTGAACTGTTTGAGGAATGCAAAATGATGACCAATGTGTAAAATACTCAGTTTTTGAAGATCTACAAGATGGACACAAGCAGAAGTCTGAAGTCTGTAGCTTTTATGGTTTATGATTTAGCAATTTGATGACGTCACAACTTCAACATTAGCGGAAATTTCAAAAATGCGGTAACTCTAGTAATAGTAACGATAGTGAAACTGCTCTTTCTGGAATTATGGCAAACGACCTAAAGTTTCCTTCGATCTATTCAGTTGAAAGAACCAGGCAATAACAATTTACACATGTGATTTCAACGTTTTGCAAAGATTCGAGCCCTATGCTCTGCAGCATTAGGTGAAAGTGTAATAGATCAACCTCGTTCCCAGGGTGTTCTTACGTCATACGCTGATCACAAAGCCGAATGAACACCCTGGTATACTTCGATGAAATGCGCCCAGAATCTGGGTGCATTTGGAAGCCATTATGGATTTAACCGTTGGCTAGGCAACGGTATGCGGCGGAAAATGGCCGTTGCTCTAGCACTAATTCTGGTTACAATAAATTGAGAAACTAAAAAGAAACACTTCGAGGACCTTATTTCAACCTTTTTGAAGGTATTTGTGCAATAATCTGGGGTTGGTAAGTATGGTTACTGTGAAAATAAGCTCGATTTGTTTGGAGCGAAAATGGGCCTAAGTTGTGACTTCGAGAAACTTTCACCGCAGCTTCGAAAATGAAATGGCTTGTTATTCTTCGAATTTCACAAATAAATTGCCAATGATGGTAGATGTAGGGGTAGAGATAGAGCAACGAACTCACTCTGGGGACGAGATTGGCAATAGATCTCAGTGTCCTCTTCCCTTATCAATGATACCCATCAAAGTCGAGAATGACTCTATGAGCTCCATGTCGAGTGTCTAAAATAAATGAGCCATTAACTGTAAAAAGGAACAGAACGATGAGGTGTCGGTGTCAAGACCTTCCTAATGCACAACTGAATTTGTTGATCTTCATCTGAAATGCGCGCATCTTTTCAAATACAAAGCCTAATGCCCCATTCACACTGCAAGTTAAACCAATTTCAACTAAACCAGGTTATCGAATAGGACTTTCTGATTGGTCAATCCAACAAATCCAGCCATTTGATTGGTTGAAATTTAAACTGGTTTAGATAAAGCTGGCTTAACCGTGTCAGCGTGAATGCAGTAAGAAATAAAAGTTCAAACTTCGTTTGGAAAACGCAGGAGTTTGACTTTGCGAATTCGCATCTCCGGTGTTAGGTGGATGATACATACATGCACAGTACGTGTGATTTAGCTGAACATTTACAAATTTAGATGCGCAGTCAGTCAGATCTCGATATCGTATCATCACGTTCCCCTTTCCCGTCAAACAGGGGTACTTGTAGCAACTCGCTTTAACTCGTAATCCACCCATATCGATGTCGGAAAAGACTGACGCTCTGAAAACTAACTCTCAGAAATGAATACGAAGACGAACAGAACGTCCATGTTGTTTACTATGGCTCAATGGATGCCATCAGTTTGCAGGAAAGTTGCTCGACCAGATTTGTTACCAAATGCGCAACAAGTATGATTATTCGTTAGTATCCTGTACGAAAAGCGGTGGCAATTTTTAATATCTTGGTAATATCCCTTTAGAAGTATCTTGAGCACCGGAAACTCTAGATGGTGAACAGTGCCGGGGACGGTCATGGTTTTCGTTCTCTCGGCCAGGACTCCGATTATTCGTCACACCATCCCTAGCCTGACTTCCAATGTGAAACCAGCATTAGTATCTATCCATCAAAATCGTCTATATATGTAGTATTGGTTGTAGCCTAGCTGCATGTTTTTCATGCAGAGGCCAGGCGGTAGTTATGATCTTTTGATCCTCTTAGTATCGCTTTAGGTAATTCAATATTATAGACTTTCTACTGTATATTTACATAAAAAAGAAGAGGCGGACAGGATGATGCAATTACCTCAGTTCGTCCAATTTCTTCTTCGTGGTTTGCAATTCAGCTTCCACGCTTGAAAATCTTTCCTAAGATCAAAAATCAAAATGCAACCAGTTCAGAACAAACCTTTTGTAGAGAAATGAATTGGGGGAGTGGTATTCTTGGTATCAGAGATGACACCAGGAAATGGCCTGGAGGGGTCTACAACCTCTCCATTGAAAGCATCCATAGCCATTCGTCGGAGGTAATTTCGAGTCATTTGCCAAGTGGAACTTTGGTGAATTACGTGATTTTAAACCCGCCCGTCCCCTCAGTGGAAAATTACAGCCTCTCTGTCGGAAGATTCCGGAAAATTTGGCACGATATTCAATACCAGACCCAAGATGCTTTAGTTTTACGTACGAAGAAGGTCAGCAAAGCATTTGGCCAAATGTTGTTGATGGCAAGCATTCAGGAACAATTCTTCCTGTTGATTAATGCGTTCGTTTATTCAATCAAAGCGAAAGCAATGGCTAAAATCAAGTCCTTCCTAGATAAGTTTAAACAGAGCAGTAAGAAAATCGTTCCACGTTTTTTGAAACAGCACTGTTGCTCAAATAAAAATTTTATACCAAAACAGTTAAAAACAGATCTGATAAGAAACAGAGTGTTATACTGGATGACCAAGAAAAATGTTAGCCTAAGGGTAGACCCGTTGAATAACGGTTCTACACGTAGGCTAGAAGAACGTCTCACTTTCGAAAATTCATAGCACCAACAGCACTCCACAGATATGAATGATTCGCATTCCAGTTAAAATCCAAAAGATCGAGATATTTTCGTGATATTGTCATGCTGTCTAAAGAACATTGGAAATCTAGGTAATTCAACTTTACAAAGATTTCATGATTGAAAATGACTGAAAAGGGGCCTATAACAGGCCCGTCGGAACGAAATTCATATTGGGGGGGCTGAAAAGAGGAGCCAGCAAAGCGAGCAAAGGGGGGGTCCGGGGGCTTGCCCCCGGGAGAATTTTTCATGACCACGCCCTTTAGATCGTTGGAAAACGCCCCATTTTTGGAAAATGTCCTTTTGACGGAAGCAAAGGATCACGAATAATGAGAGTCATTCCATGAAAATTTTGAAATTTTGATTTGTATGACATCAAAAGATATTGCAATTTTGACAGATTGGTAGCTTCGTCGAATATATACGAGTTTGAATCTTCATTCCTACGACCTTGGTTTTTACAGCTTTTTTCACTTACAAAATCAACAAACTTCAGAAAATTATTGGGGGGCAGAAGCCCCCCCAGCCCCCCCCCCGCTTCCGACGGGCCTGTATAAAACAGTGATCAAATCTTAAGGTACATAGCTAACAATACCCACAGGCGTTTCATCTCTCTTGAGAATTACAAGGCATGGAATACAAACAAATACCAAAGATTTTTCTTTCCGAATGACAATAACTGTGCAGTGGATATCTCTTGCCCATGAAAAATTGTATTTCCTTTTCTGTTCTGTGCGAGGAGTCACTTATGATTTGATCCAGTATTTTAGGCCTTTTTGAGTCATTTTGCGACCATAAAATTTTTATAAAGTTGAATCTACCTATGTTTCCAGTGCTAGCAAGGAGGCGAAAATCATCACAAAAATACTTCGATCTCTTGGCTGTCCAGCAAATATTGATTCATTCCAATCCGTCGAGTACTCTTGGTGCTATGAATTTTCACAACTGGGCACTTTCGAACGCCTCTGGTCAAGAATTTCTCAAAATACCTTCCCTCAGAGTCGCTTGTTTATGTGTCTGCTGGCTGAGCCAGAAAAAATTTCCCACTTTTGAAAATTCTTAGCACCAAGACTACTTCGTGGATTTGAATCATTCCAATTCTAGTTAAAAGCCGAAGAATTGAAGCATTTTTGTGATTTTTCTTGCCGTCCTATCAGCACTAGAAGTATTGGTAAATTCAACTTTATAAAAATCTCATGGTTGCAAAATTACTGAAAAAGGGTCCAAAACATTGATCAAATCGTAAGGACTCTTTTCAAACCAAACAATAGGCAAGGGGCGTTTCACCTCCCTCAAGAGTTCTAAAACACCGATTTTCAAACAAATGCGACAGATTTTCAATCCCATGGCAATCAATGTGCGGGGGATATCTCTCACCCATTAGAAGTTGCATTTCCTTCGCTATTCTGTGCGAGGAGTCCTTTATGTTTCGATCAATGTTTTAGGCCCTTTTTCAGTCATCTTGCAACCGTAAAATTTTTGTAAGATTGAATTTACCAATATTTCTAGTCCTCGTGAGACATCGAGAAAAATCACAAAAATACTTCGATATTTCGGCTGTTAACTGGAACTTGAATAATTCAACTCGATTAAGTACTCTTAGCGTTCTGAATTTTCAAAGAGGGAACTTTTTTCTCCCTCACCCGGTATTTTATGATAAAACTTTAGTCACATGACACATAGGCTTGGGATACGAATTATAGTGGTCATAGGCTTGTAATAACATACAGTAGAAGGTGAAGTGTCTATCGACTGAACAGGAAGAGCGCGTGTAGCAATGTCAGGACAAACATTGCAACAACAAATAGACCTTTTAGCTCTTCTACAAAAGAGCCTGGGTCGAGCGTTATTTTCATACATTTTTATACGCGGGGTTCGATCGACTGGCGATAGAACTTTGATCACCATTGTACACATTCAAAAATTCTTCAAACAGTAGCACAATATCGTTCGATTCTAATTCTTTTCAGAATAGCTAAAAGGTCTTAACTACCAGCCAATCCTGCTTGATCTTGCAAGGACAATTTTATCTGCTAACTTCCGTTGCTTAAGGAAGCGATTTCAGTCCTTATGGATGGCTTGATTTCAATTCTGTCGCTAGTTTTCCTCTAGAAGCCAATCAAGCAGTTACATAAAATGTGAGGGTTAGTTTAATTTCCAGCTTAAATTCATGAATAATGTAGAACAAGTTGAACATTGTACAATATTGTCAAGGTAACAGCTGCTTCGTTAATTCAACAGAGCAAACGCTAACGTTAGAGTACTAGCCATTTCTTTTGAAAGCAGGACGCAAACCTGTTTCATCATTGTAAACATGCACTAGTAAATGGTCTGAGCAATCTGCCTGACTACTACTTTTGGTGACGACTGAATGGAGTAATCAACCGAAATTCAATAGACGATTACGCTAAACATGGCGGCGTGGAAGTTTTTACGAAGATGCATTGCGTTCTAATTACGAATATTTAAAGTGAATGACTTGAGATATATAGCGCTTGTCTATAAATAGGACAAAGAAACACCTAATCCCTCCATTGTTTTCGTTGGCTCTGCTTTCTTTCGCCACGAGCTGGATTATCAAATACAATAGGCTATTTATAAACTTATGCGATCTCATCTTTTAACTCAGGTTATTCACTTTAACGACTCTATAGGGATTCGATTAAAGAACGCAATGCATCTTGGAATCAAGTTCCTTGCCGCCATCTTTAGCGTAATTATCCTTTGAGCCGTTAATGCTTGTGAGCGTTGGCTTACTGTCAACGACATGATACACCTAGCTACCTTCCTAATTTGTTCACAAAACATACTGAACGAAATATTGATAACAATTTGCGAAATGCAGAAAACGATCTTTACATCCCTAGAACGATAACTAGAAAAGGACAAAAAGCGACATCTTTTCGTGGCGCTAAAACTTGGAATCAACTTTTGTCGGATATAAAAGAAGCATATTCGCTTAATTTGTTTAAATGCAAACTAAAACATCACTTGCAGTCGAACTGTTTGAATGTAATATTTCTTTCTATTCACTAATTTTGATTTTATTCCTTTTTAGCTCTGTCACATGCGCTTTAGTTTGACTTTTTAGATATTAGCCCTTGTATAAGGTTATTTTAGGTACCTCTTAAGTAATTGTAGCAAGGTATGTTTAATTTGTTAAGTCTTAACATGGCCCTCTGTAGAGCAGTCTTAGACCAATGGGGCCACCGTCTATAAAAAATTGAAAATCAAATGAAATTTAAAATGAAATGAAATCGTTAATGCCATATTCGCATTTCTTTATCACAAATGCGGAAGATCTGAAGTGAGGCCAGAGTTGTAAAAAAAGAAACCTTGTCATAGAATAAGAATAATAATCCTGTATTTTACAATTATAAAACCACGTTTGTTGTGTTGTGTTGTGTTGTGTTGTGTTGTGTTGTGTTGTGTTATATTGTGTTTCATCGGCCGCGGGAAGCAGCTGCTGATTGAGGGCAATTGTTTTTAAAACAATACAGAAAAATGCATCTAATCAATACTTATGGCGCAACACCATTGTTTTCAACATTATTTGGGGAGGTGCTTAAGCCCTACCTGCCAGCCCCGCTTCCTATGGGTCTGGTTTCGAGTGGCCAATCAGCAATTAGAATGCCTTCGATTGGTTCAAAGTTGACCTGCTTTGCTCAAAGTTTAGATAATTCGTTGGTATAACTGTGTCAGTGTGTGAAGGCGGCATTGATAACATATTAGAGAATTATCGAAACATTCGTCGGACATAGTTCACTACAATGTCGTAAGATTCTGAAAGAAGACATTCGTCATAAGGGGCCGTTCATTATTTAAAGAGGGGTTGGTACCGAAGAGAAATGGGTTGGGTAAAAGAAATTTTCAGACATTAAGGCCCCGTCCACACGTATACGTTTACGTTTTGTAAGCGCATAGAATGTTTTCCGTCCACACTGATCCACTGAGCGTTTTAGCCTGTCCACACGTAAACTCCAAAACAATGGGGAATGAATGATGAGCATGAAATCTATGACGTCATCGTTTACAAAAGTATGCGTTTACGACCGTCCACATGAAAACGCAAAAACAGTGTTAAAAAAAACTGCAAATGATTGGTGAATATGAAGTCTGTGACGTCACCGTTTACGAAAGTATGCGTTTACGACCGTCCACACGGAGACGTGAAAACAGCGTTTTCAAAAGTATCCACTTTAGAAAGCGTTTTCGAATGTATGCGTTTAGGATAACTTGAAACGCCGTTTACGTGTGGACGCAAGGTGGAAACGTATAAGAATGTATGCGTTTACAGACGTAAACGTGTACGTGTGGACGGGGCCTAAAAGGTCGAGTGAATAGTTCTTCATGAAGTTTCAAGGTTGGGTAAACAAAATTTTACCACTAATTAATGCTAGACTTTTAAAATCCAAACCGTCAATTTCATCATAAAATCATCAGCACTTTCCATTTCACTTTGTTTTCATGTTCTTCATGGATATTTACAATACTTACAGTATTTAATATTTACAATTAACATTTGTAACATTGAAATAATGTTTACAGGTGGGAGTTGAGTAAAATTTCTTCAATCTGAAAATTGTTGGGTAGACGTTTTTTCAGTCACCTATTCAGTTGAGTAAGAAGATTCATTGAACCAGTAAACATTTCTATTCAGTACCAACCCTCTGTAAATACTGAACGGTCCCTAACGTAGATGTCCGATCAGATGGAACTCTACTACACGCCAAAGAGTGGTGCCTTTTAAAATTTCCTATCGAGTCTAACAGTTAACATGCACTTTAAAGACTTAATAATTAGATTTAAGATTTGAGAAAGTTTTGATTGAAAGATTTTACCCGTATTTCATCCATTAGATCATCTGACTGTAGAGCAATGGATAAGATTACTTCAGTTTTTATTGTTTTAAAGTCAAGGAGTGTTTCACTCTTCCGAAAAGGCGTCCAAGATTTTTGAACACGTTAGGATCTTTAGGGATTTTTGCGGATTTTTCTTGAAAACAAAAGGATTTTTGCCGAAGGTGGTATGAGATTGTACAGAGTGAAACACCCCTCGTTAGAATGAAAGTAGTTTATGATAGGCATCTTTACATTCAATGTTTCACTCATTTACATCAAGAACATGGGGGGGGGGCTCTTCCATAATAAAGGTACCTGGGATGTGCTGCCCACAGGGGTATTTTTTTTGGAATTCTAGTCTGGCTAAGGGTATGCTTTTTGGCAATTTCAGTTCAAGAAAAGTCAAATTTTGCAAATTCCTGTAAAGACAACCCTTTGATGTAGAATTTAGTCTAGCCAAGGTTTCATTTCCAAACATTTGGAGTAGCCAGCAGTACCATTTTGAAAGAGTGGGTGGCACAACCGTACCCAACATTTAGTCAAGACCCCCCCCACGTGATCAAGAATGGAGAAGTTTAGATCTAAATGATAGCTGCACTAGGGTTAAAACCTGAGGCAATTATCCACCAAATAATCAGCTTTCAACAAATCCATGACAGGAGCTGCAATATCCCTTTGCTCTGACAAACCAGGAGAATTTGCAAAGGACATTAAAAATTGGTGGATACATTTTATGGATTTAATACAGTTTAGGTGGTTCACTGCACTCAAAGAAGCAAATTGTGTCTTTTCAAATAAAAATAGGAAAACTGTTAGATCTTGCTGTTTGAGCTAAATTACCTATGTTATCTTTCCTCTTTAGATTATATCAATTGTTTTATATGTTAATATATTCTCTTTCAAAGTATTTACAATATCCTATTTCAATGACAAACTGTTTCAAACTAATCAAATGTATTTAATTTCATTCAATTTCATGTTATTTAATCTTATTTCATTTCATTAATCTTATTAGTTAGATTCAATAATGGGATTAAACCTTTGTGGAATTTCAGGTTTATGCCAACACAATCTAACAACTTACAGAATGCTACATGCTCTACATGAACAAACAGCCCCTCCTTTTATATATTTCAATTCTTTACAAATGTTAGTGAGGTAAGTTACCTCCGGGTCCTGGTGATAAGAAAAATAGTCAGTGACCTCCATGCCAGTGAGCTCCAATTTTGTAATGAGAACAGGAAAAAATTTTGGCTAGGAGGTATGTAACAGCTAGCCTGCGTGCAGACCTTACTTGCCACTGTAAATGAGAGCCACGGGCCACGGCACAATGTCCGCCCTGGCTCTCCTAAGTCAAGTCTGCATGCAGGCTATGTAACAGCCTGGTTTTCTCAAATTTCTCTGAAAGGGAGGTTTAACAGTTACAGGCCCATCTCCACGCTCATTGCTTCAGTCAAATACAGATCCTATCAGACGTGGATTGGCTTTTCAAATAAGTTCATATCTTCAATTTGCACACAAAAAACTTTTGTCCACTTCTTTTACTTTTTTCCTTCACAAAGAATTTGCAAACTGACAAAATGGGTAAATTCAAAATGAGCAGTAGAATATGGCTATCTTATCTACATATGTTTGTGGCCAAAGTCAGATGAAATATGATCCATTATTGCTCATCTGGAAAGCAGGAAAATTTTGGAAAAACCTGGTTATTTCACATAAAATCCCTAAAAAATTGTATTCACATGACATTTTGAAAACAAGCAGATGTCAAGGGTCAAGGGATTTCTTTGGGATTTCCTTTCAAGCTACAACTCTTATGCCCAGAGCATAATACAAACTGTCTTTTGGAATTGCTACTCCCAGTTTCTTCACAAGAAACAAAGAGATCTTCATTATTTAGGTTATCTGCTAACAGCAAAAAAATTCTTGTTCATCTTGTGGAATAATAATGAGCTCACAGAACAAATCAGGGCTTAGCATCTCATGAATGGGATAACCTGTATAAATTGGACTGGCACTTGACATAATAGGATATAATCTAATGGGATTAGATTGGATAGAAGTTCTTGGGCTGTTCTTGTCAAAGTTTGGCAGGTAAGGGAAAGGTTAGAGGGGTTCTTAAACCTACCCTCCCCTTCCAACATTTTAGAAAGTATTTCCTAGCAGTGCAGTGGTAAGAAAGGATATAAACCAGGCAGGAATCACCAGTAAAACAGCAATGAAATGCGACATGTAATACAATTTGAAAAACTCCTATAATGCAACGATTTATGAAATGGCAACAACGATGGGAAAATTTTAGCGTGAGACTTGGCAGATGCACTGTTTTCAAACTCGTGGGGGAAACTCACTGGAAACAGCTGGGGACAACAGTTGAACGGTTTACTGGCAGGCACAAAGAAAAATCGGAGGTTTCAGAGACCACTGCACTTGGCATTGATTTTCTGAAACGCCATGAAATCAGATGAGATCTGGGGCAGTTACTGTTTTGCAAATTTTCCAGTCCAGATGCACATTGCATTCGAAAAGCTAGGTGAGCAGTTGAAGCCACCTAGAGAGGCACCGGAAAGAATGCTAGTAAAGAGGTTTTACCTTGCTTCTTTCATTGGCTGCATATGGAGAGCTCTGTATGCGACTTGAATTCATACTCCAACTTTCGTCTGCCATTTTCAACACGTCGTCCTGAAATTCCAACTATAATGCTATGACTTGTCAGCAATTTCTTGCTAGATTCGCGCCATCTTAGCCAAGAAAACGAACTTTCTCAAAGATCTTTAGATTTTAATCTAATTGGCTTGGTTGTCAATAACAAAGAGTAATTCTGTGGGTGTTCTTCGGGAGGAATGATTTATTGAAATGAGAGAATTAATGGGGGATAACATTTCAAAGAGCTAAGAGACAAAACGTACAGCTGGCTTCAAATGATTGGTGAATTTAAATTATGTTTACATCAAACATTTGATATCAATCTTGCCAATTAGGCCCTCGAGACCAAAACAGAATTCCTTTTATATTTCGCTGGATATATCGTTGAGATAGCAACAAAGAGTAGACAAAATACAAACAGTGCTCAACATTCGCTGATTTTGCTCATTGACGATGAAGTTTACAATCAAAGATACTGTATTAGCAGTCACATTTATTTCCGTCATAACTCATAAAGCTTGTTTATAAAACATCAGTGATGAAGAGGCCTTACCTTTTTTGCCAATAAAGGATTTCTTCACAACAAATCAAAGCCACTTCCAATAGAACAAGTTTATTAGATTTCCCATTTCTTCCAGATCTTTTTCGTTTTCCCCTTCCACTCTAAATATATTTTTATGTTTACAGACTAGCTAGTGGTCATGAAAGCAGAACCGTTGATGCTCTACTTTCTGAAACACAGTACACAGTAGCACCCCGCCAACGTTCAAATCACATACAATACATCCTAGTGTTGATTCTAATTGAATAAAACTTTACAGTTTTATTATTCGAGCAATCCTCTAGAGATCAAAAGCATTCTTCGTCGAGATATTTCTTTTGTTGTTTCAGCAGGTTATTCCATTCACCCAGCACACCGAATTTCATTGATCTTTTACAAATACGCCAAATCCACTTTTAAATCAGCGCGCCAAAATTTGCATAGCAACATGATACAGGTGAGACTTCGAAGACTGAGGAGAGTGCTCCGCAGAGGCAACAACCTTGTTGCATGAATAAAGCAACAGTGAATGCAGTACACGTTTTTTATAAGAAACTGGTTTATAAGAAACCAGTACTAAGAAGGCCAAAATTTTAAGAAACTCTAGTGCTATGTCTGAGAAGTACTAAGAAACTTTTCAAAGTTAACAGCATGGATTTTATAGCGAATAGATCATTGAACTTTCATTCTTGAGCAATATTATCTATCTATTTGTGTTTTCAACATAATAGAACACTGTTTATTCCTTTATGATGTTTTAAATATCAAGAAACATATCTGCCGCAGTGTTAGCGACCACATTGCTAATTCTGCATTCAGAAAATAAGAAACCAATTAAGAAACTTTTAGTACTAAAATCGACAAAATTTCATGTGAAATTAAGAAACTTTTAGTTCTATGGCCTGATCCTAGTTTCTTATAAAAAAACGTGTAAAGCACAGTGCAAAGTATGTTTTATAACATGCCCGGTGCAAAACGTCGGGGCAACTACTTTTCTGAGTTTTTACCGCAACTGGGTCTACACTGGCACGCAACTGGGTCATTAAGCAAATATGAACGGGCTTGAACGGGGCAGGAACTTTTCATGAGCTCGAGATAGGGTGAATTTTTAAATATGAAGTGGCTCAGCTTAAGGAAAAACTTGTGAATCGTGCAAGTTGAGAAATGCATGCAAAGATGTGCACAAATGACGCCAAATTTCCTTATTGATTTCTTGCAAGAAAGATTTATCAGTCATTGACAAAAACTCTTATAGAGGTGAACTGCCAGTCTTTGGCTAATTCTTCAATATAGTACTTTATTACCTGACTGGAGTTTCAAAAAGGAGGCAATACAGAATCCCGCCATTCCTATTGGCTAATCACACATTTCTCGCGGGTTTCCCGTAGCTTTGTGTAATGCGATACAAGGACGCGTTTTTGTCACCACAGCAACTGCTTTAGGCCTTGAGATTTGCAGTGAACTCAAACGACATGATTGTAACAAAATTTTTTTGATGAAATGCGAGTCAAGATCAGAAGATGTCAGGTAATAAAATTCATACTAACCGGTTTTGTCGTTGTACAGGAAAATATAAGCCCTCGGTCTTAATGCACAGACCTCGCAAGCTTGGTCGGTACTTTAAAGACCTCGGGCTTTATATTTTCCTGTACAACACAAAACCGGTTAGTATGTGCATAATACAACATCTGTTGTTCATGAATACGGGGCAGATGAATTTTTAAGGACATAGGTGTCAGTGACTGGGCAGTTGTATTCTTTGCAAAGATTTTATACTGGGCGAGCAGATTTTTTGCAACAATTTTTCTTTTTCGCCGGCCATGTAATGCAATAAAGTTTACACTGCCCCTAAGAACCCACAAAAAGAAACCAATTTTTCAAGACAGCAGGTTTAGTTTTCCATTCAAAGTTGTAGAAGTTTCGTATATGAATGTACATTTGTCAACAAAATTAAGCATGAGTTTTCTGAAATGGTTTCCGATGGTTTCTATTTTGTTGGTTCTGCAGTAATATTACTGAAGTCTCAATCTCAAATTAGATGTCAATATGGACCTGCTGGTACAAAAAGGTTAGAATTCGATGAAAAATGAAGATATCTAATTCACAATGAACGATTTCTTGATGCACGTTTTTCTTAGAAACTTGGATCAGGCCATGGTACTAAAAGTTTCTTAATTTCACATGAAATTTTTTCCATTTTAGTACTAAAAGTTTCTTAATCGGCTTCTTATTCTTTGAATGCAAAATTATCAATGTGGTGGCTAACACTGCAGCAGATATGTTTCTTGACAATTAAAACATCATAACGGAATAAAATGTGCTCTGTTATGTTAAAACACAAATGGTCAGATAGTATTGCTCCAGAATGGAGGTTCGACGATTTATTGGCTATAATATTGATGCTTTTTACTTTGAAAAGTTTCTTAGTGCTTCTCAGACATAGTACTAGAGTTTCTTAAAATTTTGGCCATCTTAGTACCAATGTCTTATAAACCAGTTTCTTATAAAAACTTGTATAACATAACGCCATTAAGGAAGGTTTTCAACTTGAGAAGCTAGGGCCTTTGGTTACGTATGGCTTATGGCTAGCTTAGCCTGCGTACAGGATCTACTGTTTTATTTTCAATGAGGTTTCTCCTTCGGCAAGCCTGGCTGGGTGCAGTACGAACAAAATCAGAAATGAATGGGGGAATTTAATCAAGTGATCCATGCGTGTGCACCTTCAAAATATTGTATTGATGCCAGTAGTGTAGACATTTGCTCCTGCTTGTGTTTATTGCTGCATATCAGCATAATCGCAGTAATCATCATTGCACACGGCCCCCCGGCAATGAGGCTATTACAAGCTTATGACGTACTCTATTCATTGAAGCAGCTCAGTTCAATTTCATAGACAATTTTGCGTGACCTGTGGGGATCAAAGTACCACCTGTGCTATTCGACTCATTCAGCAAATTCACGAAGAAGCAAAAAAACAAGCTATCTTTTGGTAACACTCATGTCAGTCACAAAGCTCTTTAATTCATAAAATGCTTTCATGTTCAAAGATGAATTTGTGGTCTTCGAAGCAACATACATTGTGGCAATGATGTTCTAAGAGAGAGCCAGAAAAGCAATTTTCTTGTAGAATTAAGAACGTTAGGAATAGGCTTCAGTTGTCAGATTTTCAAACTTTCTTTCGAGCTATGGCGTGCAATCCCTACCCAAAATGGTTTTTGAAAGTTTCTTAATGTCCTTTCAGTATATGATCATATTGCATTTTTTTAAAATAGTACTTTAAGTCAAAGTTCAACGTTTAGTCAAAGTTAGATGCTTCATTTTTGACAAATCTTCTTCATTTTTCGTTACATTTTGGTTTTTATGCCCCCTCAAATTCAACGTCAATTCAATTTTCGCTGTATCGAATTTTTAGTCTCAACAAGAGAGCACTATATGAGATTTTATCTGAGAATCTAAAGAAGTCCCAATTCAAATCTTCATTTCCTTCTTTGCTTGAATACCACCAGAATGCAGTTATCAAATCTGCAGACCAGACTGCAAACGGTGTCACATAAAAGCATTTAAAGTGCAAACCAGGAACGCTTCATTGTATTCTTTAGCCGTGATCCTTCTGAAAGTGATTTGTAGTGGTATTGCAATCCAATTTTGTCTTTATCCTGCAAGAATCAGAGCACCTTGCACTATCAAGCATTCTAGCTGTAGCATCAAACTAATTCTTTTATTCAAGGAAATCGTTATTTTGTGCAGGAAGCAGTGACACATTTCGCCAATACAACAGGCCTCTTTGGTAGAGTCGTAGATTTGAAAATTTTCTATTTCTGCCTTGATTAGACTATGACCCTTAGATCGAGATTTGAAGTTTCTAAAGATACCATATACGGTTATCGGATCTAATAATAAAACAATATTAAACCAACATTGAAACAACGTTGGATCAATAATTGATAAAGACTGAATTTGCAATGAATAACTGTTTATAGCCATTGAGATTTAGACAACAAAGGATAGCTTCACTGCTCAATCAATTCTACCATAAACAACTTGTATGATAGCTTTTGCAGAGGCAAACCTCAGTGATCAATAGCCTGTCTTATTAAGCATGTCTTCCATATACATAGTCATGTGCTCACCGCTAAACGGCCTTTTGTCCTGTTGCTTTATCAGCCGTTGAGTCAGAGTTAATGACAATGATATGAACAGCTGCCTTTTGCAAAGGTGAATTACATTCTAGGTTCTTAGACACTGCAGTTATGTTTTAAAGTATGACCAAAAGCTATGTAGAGTTCAAACGTTTTTCGATGCCATTTCGGCTCTCTATTTGCTTAATAGTAAAAGTTAAGGTCTCTTTCGAAAGAGGAAGACAAGCGTAATATCCTTAAGCAGTATTTTTGAAATTTTGAACTTACAGAAGGGGGATGAAATCAAGCCTCAAAAAAGGCAACTCTTGGCCTACGCAGCCGTCAAGGTTGAAAAATATATGGCTGAAAAGCTCTATCTTAGCTGTATCCAAATCTGTCCTCCGTTTATTTGTTAACTAAGTACATTTTTGTCCATATGCGAAGAAATGGCCAAGGGTTAGCAGATTTTAGAAAAGTTGGTTTCCCCAAGATCTGGGGCAGCAACAAGTCACTACTGCAACGTCTGCAACGCATGTTTTAGCCGATTTTTGCTTGTGGCCCATGGCCGGAAACCTTCAAATCCTCATTTTCACGGACCAATCAGATGGCGAATAAGCGAGGAGGACAGAAGAAAAGCAGGGGGGACGGAATAGTATCCCACAATGCTTTGCGTACCATTCATAGTTGCGCATCGAAATTTGATCAGTCGGAAGTTTTGCACAAACGCGAAGGACGAAGCTGTGACGTTGGCCTATAATAACGGAAGCTTTGCAAGATGTCAATTCACCGATTCTGAAACGAAATAAAACCACCCAACAGCTTTAATGCATTGACCAACTACTAGGAGCAAGATTGCAGTGAAAACCTGACGAGAATATTGTTCTGTGTTGCTGTGGGGTACGCATGGTTTCTTCGGTCACATTGGACGAGAATTCGCATCTTATTTTCAGGTGAAATAAAGCTTTAGATGCTGGGACTTAACGGGACTTAGATGTTTTTCTAGCAGTCAAAGCCCTTTGAAGTGTAAATGAAAGCGAAACATTGCTAATTCGCGCCCCTGTCTGTCAGAAAACGAAGAACAAATCTGATATATTTTGGTCGAAGTACGGTGCCTAGGCCCACAGAAACTTCCCTTAAAAACGGCCGATTGAAGCTTATCACTAGCCGACAATGACTGAAATTCACAATAAAAATGTGTGTAAATGCTCAGTTAATCATATTCGAATCAAAACACCTTCCCAAATTGGAAAGTCCGTCTCTCCAATGCCAATCTTTAGACCCAGTGTAGAAGAGGACGAACAATTTTCGGTCATTTGCAAAATTTCAAGAACGGCCCTCAAAAGCTTCGCGGGGGGCCTCTCCAACCCCCCCCCCCCTGGAAGAAAAGTGTAAAAATTTTACTCAACTTTACCTACCCTTATAAAACGCAACCAGGACAAAAAACTGCTGGAAATTTCCCGAATTTTCTTGAAGGAATCTACTCGCCAGATGTTTGGGTATCCAGATTTGGATGCCGGTTTAAATATCTCATAGTTTCTCGGAGTTATGGCGTTTTCAAAACCGATGAGGCACTCAACCTTAAACAATCGAAATTCTGGGTTAGAAACAATGGCAATAACAATAGTGATTGTTTTAAGAACGATCCCAGAACGGCAAATATTTACGTTTCCAATTGTTCTTGCTATTGTCCTTACACCGCAGTTTCTTTGGTTCAAGATTCAATGCCCATTCGATTTCTATGTGAACTGAAGAAATTCGCTTCGGTTAGTTCACACATTTCGAATCACATAGCAATACTCTTGAGAAACTTCTGTATTATACTACTCTTTGCATTCATCGCATAAGTTTCCATGGTTCGAAATTAATAATGAAATTGAAAGGAGGTTTTCTGAAGAGGTTTTATCACCTGACTTGAAGTGGCGTAAACAAGGCTTGGCAAGCCTCGGCCGATGTTGCCTATCGGAAAACGCTATATCTCCACCGTGAGGTATTTAAACCGGCATCTATCTGGATACCCAAAAATCTGGTGAGTAGATCTCTTCAAAAAAATTCGGGAAATTTCCAGCAGTTTTTTGTCCTGGTTGCGTTTTATGTGGCCCCCCAAGCAATCTGGCGTGATGCGTGATTAGCCGATTTATTGTTCGTGATGGCGTAAAAGCTGCCTTTTCCGCACGTTATGGCGTGATCCACGTTGCTTGCGTGCACGTGAAAACTGATTTCTGAGCGCGTGATTACGTGAAGGAGGACTGAAATTTTGTGATAACGTGATGAAAAAATTAGAAAAGAACACAACACAACGAGTGTATGGTAGGCGTGTAGAACATCACTTGAGAGAAACTTAGATGGAAGGAAAGTGAATCAATAAACCCCGTTAGAAGGTCAACTAAAGACTAAGCACTGTTCCGTACTGTAACTTCAACATGATATTCTCTATTCTCTGCCTGGTCTAAACGGGGCACCAATTTTTTGGGACACCATGGTTGTGACTGAGTTTTACTGCAATACTGTCAATAGTTGTGCTCAAACTTTACTAATGAAAATGAATCGTGATGGTGCATATAAGATCTTTGAAAAAGATGCTTATATTGAGAAATTGTGCACGTGAACGTGATATGGAAAATATTTCAGCGTGATGGCGTGAAATGGCGAAAAAATTGGCGTGATGGCGTGATGAGAGGCCCCGCTTGGGGGGCCACATTTATGAAGGTAGGTAAAGTTGAGAAAATTTTGGCACATTTCTTCTGTCCTCCTCGCTGATTCGCCGTCTGATTGGTCCGTGAAAATGAGGCCTTGAAGGTTTCCGGCCTTTGGGCCACGAGCAAAAATCGGCTAAAACATTTTATTCCTGTCTTGTCGCTTTCTCGTGATTTATTTCTTGAAAGAGGACATGAAATGTATCGATTGTAATCTCTCAAGCGGCTAGATTCGCAAACAAGAAACACTGCGCTACACGTTTTTTTATAAGAAACTGGTTTATAAGACACTAGTACTAAGATGGCCAAAATTTTAAGAAACTCTAGTACTATGTCTGTGAAGTACTAAGAAGCTTTTCAAAGTTAAAAGCATGAATATTATAGCAAATAGATCGTTCAACCCTTATTCTTGAGCAATGTTATCGAACCATTTGTGTTTTCAACATAACAGAACACTGTTTATTCCTTTATGATGTTTTAAATGTCAAGAAACATATCTGCCGCAGTGTTAGTGACCACATTGCTAATTCTGCATTCAAAAAATAAGAAACCAATTAAGAAACTTTTGGTACTAAATTGGACAAAATTTCATGCGAAATTAAGAAACTTTTAGTACTATGGCCTGATCCTAGTTTCTTATAAAAAAAACATGTACTGCAAAGGTACTTTCAAAAACTGTAAGAGTACCAAATTTAATTGTTTAGAATCTAAGCAAAATATTCTTTGAAAGAAATCAACAACATTTAGAAAGAAAAAGCGAGTTTCCATTAAAGTCTATTAAGACAATCTTTCATGCTCGCTACAGTCTTTTTTGATAAAGTCCCTGGTATTTGTTGTTGTACCCCCGTTATTGAGAAAACCAGATTTTCCAAAATCTGCTAACCCTTGGTCATTTCTTTTTATGTACGTAGACAAAAACCTATTGGGTCGACAGATAAACGGATCACAGATTTGGATACAGCTAAAGAAGAGCCTTTCAGTCATATATTTTTCAACCTTGACGGCGGCGTGGGCCAAGAGTTGCCTTTTTTGAGGCTTGATTTAAACCCTCTTCTGTAAGTTTAAATTTCTAAAATACTGCTTAAGGATATTACGCTTCTCTTCCTCTTTCGAAAGAGACCTTAACTGTTACTATTAAGCAAATAGAGCCGAAATGGCATCGAAAAACGTTTAAACTCTACATAGTTTTTGGTCGTTCTTTAGCGCATTGCCTCTACGGAGGAAAGGTTAGCTTCTCCGTAGTAGCAAGTAATCCATCCTCCGCCAAATAACAAAGCGGCAGCAATGAAGCAAACTGCACCATATAAACACCCATTATTACATTTGAAGATTCATTTAAATGCATACACAGATACTTGAGGAAGTGGTGTTAAACTCTTAGAGTCTACTTAGCTTCAGTTCTATCTACCTAACAGAAAGCAATTCTTCGAAGTAATGGGATTTGTTGCAAACCTGAAGATGTTCGCTGTGGTGTGCCATTGGGGGCGCCTGCATTGATCCTCCTTTGTTCATAATTTAGATCATTGATCTTCTATTTTCTGTTAAGTGAGGGTAAGCCGATGACGCTAGTATTTCTAACTCTTCCAGGTTTTTAGAAGACAGAAATCAAACTCTAATTAGTGAGTTGACTCATTTGAATCAATGGTTACTTCATGCTTTCATTGAACGTCCTAAAGCCTCAAGCTCTTGTTGTAGATTCCCAGCTAGACATTCAGAAAATAGTCGTTGATCACTGACCGTTTTTTGGCGAGTTTTGAGTTGAAAATGTGGAACCCACGCATTGCCGTTGCGAAAGAGTTGCCTTAACTTAGTTTTATGACTTATCGCCTTTATCGCATCGTACCACTTAGCATTGCACCGCATTGCACCACAAATTATGGTGACGTCAACGTGATGGTGACGGTGCAGTTGTCATTTT
Source organism: Aurelia sp. 4 Dawson et al 2005 (assembly GCA_964019985.1). Classification (NCBI taxonomy): domain Eukaryota; kingdom Metazoa; phylum Cnidaria; class Scyphozoa; order Semaeostomeae; family Ulmaridae; genus Aurelia; species Aurelia sp. 4 Dawson et al 2005. Next base: position 8,822,368 of record OZ026494.1, on the reverse strand, counting down.
TAAAGCCAAATGCTATGATCGAAGAATTAGAGTAACCCAATCTAATCTGTGACCCCTTGTCTTGACGCTCAAGTGGTGGAGCTCTACTTGGGCTCGAACCCTGACCGCCCGACTACTCTAGCTGCAAAGTCAGGGCGTTACACCATTACGCCACAGCACCTTTCAGCCGAACTGACAGTTCTGCTTAGGGATGGTAAACAATTATGGATTGTTGATCGCAAGGTTTACAATCCATACTAGATTTACAATGGCCTATCGGCTATAAACGCATCCACTGTATGAAGCAATGATTTGTTTTTCTCCTCACTTGGCTTTACTGCTTAGACTGCGTTGATCATTTCATTTCATTTCATTTTCTTTTATTCAAACGAGGTAAAACCACCAATCAAATACACCAGGCCCGTAGGAGCGTTTTTCAGATTGGAAAAAATGTTTCGAGCCGCGGCCTTTATTTTCTTGGAAACATCCTTCTGTGAATGCCAAAAGGTCATTTTATGTTCGGAGGTCCTAAGGGCAAAATAGGAAATTTATGAATCCAAATATATTGCAAACAGGCTACCTGAAACTAAACTACGACAGGTCGAAAGCATCGCAAGCTCTCGTGGCTCAGATGTGCGTGATTTAGATTGTTGAAGTCTGAGTACTTTCATCTCACTTGACAAAGGGCTTCTTATGACAAAAGGGCTGAGCGACCCAAAATTAAGTTTTCGGGCATCGGACTCTACAGTGTTACTTTTGAGATGCTGAGGGTTGAGTTTATATGAGCTTATCAATGCTCAGGAAAGTCGAGAATTGGGGGGGGGGGTAACCAGGGTAGTTACCACGGGGTCGGAGGCCATTAGGGGCCCGCCAAATATATGTTATTTATTTTTTCTTTGTCTTCAAATTTCCTCAGGAGCGTTTCTTGGCTCACGGGGGGCATTCTCAGCTTCGTCTTTACACACGAGATAAACAACTTTTCCATCTAAAAATCTGTTTAATTATCTATAGGAGGGCGTTTTCATCTAACAGCATCCTTTTAGGCCCTGTTACCAGTGTATAGGATGGCATGATCCGAAAGAAAAAAAGGTGTGATCCACAAAATTTCCGGAGCCCTTGGTGCCGGGGGCTCAATCCACACCCACCCTGGGGCCCGTGCCGTCTCTCGATGGCCCTGTCAATACTGTCTCTTTTGTGCACATGTAGCACCCTTTAGTTGTTGCTGCCAGCCTGAGATAGGTCTTGAACATAGGAATATGGTCTTGACCTGAAATACACACTTGATTCAGAAGCTCTTTCAAAAGAGTGATGATTGCTTGAACTGTTTGATTAGGAACGAAAAGTACAAAGAAGCTCCCAATTCTAAATTCTCAATGAGAGTGGTTACATCTTATCTCACCTATACCCTGGGTACCAGAGCCTAATTAAAAAATTTATATCTCAGCTCATATATCTCAGCTCATATCAAGTCAGCTATCTCTAAAACGAGGAAGGGTATTGGCTTGCTGAAATATCTCTCCAAATACCTGCCCAGGCATACTCTAAACGAATTATATAAGCTTTATGTTCGACCCCACTTGGACTATGGTGACGTTATTTATCATATCCCTGCTAAAGTATGTGAATTCAGTGGAAATTTCGTTCTACCAAACTTAATGGAAAAGCTAGAGTCTGTTCAGTATTCTGCTGCTTTGGCTGTAACAGGAACGTGGAGGGGAACATCTCGAGAGAAGCTGTACATAGACCTTGGTTGGGAGTCACTAAGTTCCCGAAGATGGAGTAGACGTCTCACCTTGTTCTACAAGTTTTTGAATAATCTTAGCCCTGAGTATACAGTAGATCCGATTCCCCCTCTTCACCAGTCACAGTACCGTCTTCGTAACCAGGATGTCATTGGGCAATTAAAGGCAAGGACAGAAAAATTCAAGTCTAGCTTCTATCCCAACTGTCTATCTGAATGGAACAAGCTTGAGCCTGAATTAAGACCGGCACCTTCTGTTGCTGTTTTCAAGAAAAAGCTCTTGTCGATAATCCGCCCCCCTGCAAAATCTGTTTATGGAATTCACGATCCAGAAGGATTATCCTATCTTACTCAACTCAGGGTTGGTCTCAGCAAATTGAATTTCCACAAATTCAAGCATAATTTTAGGGATACCGAAAACCCAATGTGCCCAACAAGCGATGGGATTGAGGATACGGAGCACTTTTTGTTGCTCTGCCCTTCATTTTATGTTCAACGGCAAGATCTTCTCGCTGGAATTGCTGAATTACTACGACCAGTCGTACAAATTGCCGATCTCTCAAATGATGCTTTGATCCAGCTTTTGTTATATGGCGATAACGACCTTTCAAATAACGTGAATAGAAGTATACTCGAACTAACTTTACGTTTTATCCATGAAACTGGTCGGTTTGATTGAGATCTTTGCAACCTGAGTACTATGCAACCACCACGTCCCTTTATGTAAAAGTTCTTTTTCATTGTAAATTCTTTTTCACATCAGATGTCAGGCACTTTATCCACTAAATCGAATGAGTTATGTTTGCAACATCATTTCAGTCATTTCAACACTGACCTGACATCTGATGTGGAACAGAATCTGGTGCATTATCCATTAGTTTTTAGTCGTTTATAATGTAGTCGTAGTCAGTTCAACGTTGCATGTCCTTTTATATTGGCCATGGGGTAGTCATTATCTTTCGCTCCCCATGGTATCGTACCTGTAGTGTCGTATAGTAATTAGAAACGTTTAGTTAGATGTAGCACACATTGTAAACTTTTTATATTTGTATTAAAAAAAAAATTTTCTAAATAAAGAGGAAAAAGAAAATGAACTGCATATTAGGCTCTGGAATCCAGGGTAATCTCATTTCGGGTACGTTGAAAGCACTGATAGAGGGAGGACACTAGAAAAACTTTTTTGGAGATTTACTTCATAGTTGATTAAGTCAGCTTTCTGCGTTAAACGTGATGAATGAAAAAATGCAAGTTTTGGAAATTATTGGGAGGAGGCCAGGGCCCAACGGGCCCCAATAGCTGCTACGGGCCTGAATACACACATTGTTTTCCAAAATGCCCTGCAAAGGCCTCTATAGAGAAAACCATAAAATTCTAGAATTACAGTTTTAAACACACAATGTGAAGTAGCGAAATAGAGAAATCTCAGCTATCTGCAGGAATCAAAATAGGGTTCCTTCATGTTCTGTAGTTTTTGAGCGAGACAGGATTTGAATAGTTTAGAGGTTTTCGTTAATTTTGTCTTTGGGTTGAGACCATATTCAGGTATATCAATACGGACAACTGCAGGGCACTCGGTTAAAAGTACGCAGTCTTAAAACATCAACACCCGGGGGGGGGGGTACTTAGTATATTTGTCCGACGGGAATGTGCCGTTTTTCAGGGTATCGTTTTCGCCCATTTTTTCTAGGACAGGGTATCAAAAGAAGGCAAATTTTCTGGAGCAGGTTGTCAAAACATGTCAAAAGAGGAAATTTTGTTACAACGGATTATTAATTAGTCAAATTTTTGTGTTTTCGAGTATACTTTTCACAGATTTTTTCTAGAATAGGGTATCATATGAAGGCAAAGATTCTGGAGCAGCGTGAAAAATTTTTTTTTCGTGGGCACATCCCCGTACAAATTTAGGTCAAGTACCCCCCCCCCCCCCCGGCATCAACATCATTTCGCCTTCATGGCTTAGGCCATCTTTTTTACAAACTCACGCGGTCGTCTGAAAACGAGGCAAGTGGATGACGTAATCCGCTAAAGGAGGCAGACGGATTACGTAATCCCTTAATAGAGAGTTCCTTCTCGGGAGGGGTTTGAAACAAATCAAATCTACTCTCTAATAATATAAAATATATCATTGTTCGTACAACCTAACACAACTGAATCTCCAGAACAGAGTCCTTGATCAAGATATATGCTCCTTATGTTTCAAAAGATGGAGCCAACAAAATACCAAGAAATAGGATCATGACAACACGTAGTAATAATGGGGTAATAATGATACCAGGTACAGGCCTACAGGCCAAGGCTGTACCTGTTAATGATACTTTGGTATTGGGTACTAGCAGGAATTACTGTAGTACCGAGGATATTTTGCGAGGACGAGAATACGGTCATTATCAATTTTATCATCCCAACTTCTTCCAACTACTTATCATTTTCCGAATTAAATTTTCCCGTCGCCAATCGAGGGGCAAATCACTGCTTAAAATCTCGTACGCTCTCAAAAATTATCACACTTTAATCACAAATTAATCACGTTAATCACACAAAAATCACATTAATCACCAAATTCACCAGTCATATTAATCACAAATTTTGAATGCTTAACCAAGTTTATGTGTTTACTTTTATGAGATTAGATCGTCCCTGTCACCATCTTCCGAATTAATGTGAAGACACTATTAGATATGCAAAACACAAGTGGCAAAGCATGAACAGCACAAAAGTGCAAGATTCTGGATCCCCTGTGATGGAGCAAAAAGGAAAGCCTCGTTCTTGTGTTACAAACAACTCTGCCACTCTGCCAAATCAAATTGGCATGGTAGTCTCTGACTTGATTTATGGTCAAGAGTTTACTGTCATATTTCATTATTTGGTTTATCAATCTTGCTCTGTCTTGCCTTATTCATACAATTTTTATAGTACAGGAGCTCATTTGAGAACATTTCGAAATGTGTGATTTATTCTAGAATAATCACAAATTAATCACTTAAATCACCATAAAATCACAAATTAATCACTTAAATCACCATAAAATCAAATTAATCACAAAATAATCACTTGTGATTATTAATCTCGTACGCCATATTTTGGAGTGATTTGCCCCTCGTCGCCAATGGTCTCTGGTACTGGCCTCACTGGCACTGGTACAGTACTGGACACTTTGGTACTGCTCCTGGAGTATACTGTGATATGTTTTACATGTCACCATCCTCAAGAAAACAAGGAAAGAACTGAATAGAATAAAAGAAACCTTCCGATGTCCCACAGGTCGAGATAATTCTCATTCTTTGAAAATTTTTTTTCACAAAATAATTTGACATGCTGCTATGCATATCAGGGATCGTTAGAGCATTTCTGGACGACCTCAGGCCAGAAGGAAGCAATTTCCTCCGTCAAGCAACTCTTGGCACTCAAAATTCCATGTACTAATTAGTTACCAGTCCCCCAGACTCTTTATCGTTTTGCCTACCACATCTTACAATGCCGAATGCATACTCAATGCATATCGAAAGCCACTTCTCTTGTTCATTAAAAAAATAATTTCTTCATCCATTTCATTCAATTCTGCAGACTAAATAAACTCATCTGAGCTATTTTCTTCGCAAATTTGACCGAAAACATCTGCTGCATTCTATGCAGCATCTATATTTCTTTGAACTAACTATTTGATTGAAAATTTGCTGCACTTAGCAATCCCGCCATTTCACTAAGTCGGACATCTGGGAGTGATAAACGACTGGCATTCTAAAGTGCCCAAACAAATTGCTTTAGATCTCGTAGATTGAAGATTGAGATCTTCTCCGTAATTCCCTATGACCCATGAAATCACCCAACATCCTTTTTTTGTCTATGTACTCTCTGCTTCGACTTATGCCTTTTCGTCCCTTGTTTCCCCTGCGTTCATTGATTTGCTGATATTTGCTGATATCACTTTGACTTGCTTGGTCAATAGGAATTCAAAACATTACGCTCGAATAGTGGGCCCACTTTTTCAGAATGGCCTAAACAAATGCGAGATCTCGTACACTCAACAAAATTGCTACAATGTCATGCTTAACCCTATTTGGTTGGGGGGGGGGAGCAAATTTGCCCTCCTCCCTAGCAGATTTCTTTAATTAACTCTGTCAGGAAGAATTTTATAGCTAAAAAATATCTTGAATTTTTGCAACTACTTATTGTACAGCTTCTCAAAAAGTTTCATTGAAATATCTTGAAAAATGAGGGGGCGGGAGACAATTTTCTGGGACTGACCCTAGCAAAATCACAAATTCTCAAATCTCAATTATCGTGATAAAAGGAGCAGAATTGGGGGATATTTTGCAACTTTCTTTTGTAATGTTGTGTTATTTGGTGCATTGTATCACAATTATCGTGTTTGGATGGAAAACGTGCTCAAAAATTTACTTTTATCGCAATTTTCCTGATTTTGGCCAATTCTGCCACTTTTCTTGACCACAGAAAGGAAAATGCTGACGTGAGCAAAAAATGATGGCATATCTTGGGTTAATTTTTAAACTTACAGAAAGTAAATGCCTGAGGCTATTAGCACACCAAATTTGATCGCTCTACCTATTACCAGTCAAGAGTTAGGTAGGTGGGCTTCCCCCCCCCCAACCAAAATAGGACAATCAAATAGCCCAGCCACTATAGGGTTAAAGACCTCGAACATTGAAATGCAATCTTTGAGTACAAAGAAAGATGATGTATTGACCTAAAAATCGCAAAATGCATACCTTTCAAGCTGTAATCAGAGGCTATAGAGAAAGTCCTTCTGTTTCAATAGACTCTGCTGTAATCTTCCTCTTTGGGAGCAAAGTAGATCCATCGAAGCTGCGAGAACGCAAGGCTTGGTCAACCACTCTTTAAATGCAACAATGACAACTTTCTGAATATCGCCTCTTAGTTGGTTAAAAACTGAATTCTAGTAATTTGGTTGGTGAATACAGAATCACTCTACGAGGGAATAAAGTGCGCCCACTTTTTAAGCGTAACATTGAGTCCCGATTGAACAAGTGATATCAGCAAATCAAAGAACGCAGGGAAATAACGGATGAAAAGGAAGTTTACTCTTTGCTTCCTTACACTAGAATGGCAATGAGATTCCTTGTATTCGTTCATTTTTTTCAATCTGATACATTTTTTTCCTCACACAGGAGCCGCATACAAACTTCTCTCTTTCGGCAGAGCAAAAAACATCCAATTCAATAGCGATACTACTGAGGCTTATGCAGTGAGACTATCCTTAAACCGCCTGAGAAGCTGCTGGAAAGTGCTCAAGACAACAACATGGATTTCAAATATTGGATAACCTGGCGCAATTCAATTCTTCTTTCATAAAATTACAGAAAAGAAACTTTATACTATTCTACCGCAATCCCATCTTTCCACAGCAAGGGAAAATTCTGCAAAACAAACGATTCAAGCTTCCTAAAATAAACGGGGATTGGTCTTTCTGTAGAATAGATTTCACACCTGTGAGTGCACTCAGTCAAGTCGGAAAAGTGCACCATGGAATGAGTTGTGTATAGATTGATATAAAATCCTCAATTGAGTAACACAACTTTTGGGAGACATTCCTTGTCGGCAAAAACTACTGTAGCTTCGGAAAGTCCTATAGGTTTCAATTGTAATGTCATACAAAAATGGCGCCAACATTAAAGTACGACATCAAATTTCGAAAATCGAATCTCAAAATTTCAAAAATTTCACATTTCAAAATATACATGGAAAGTTGACCTATGCGAACTCTAAGAGGGTGAAATAGGCAGAGCAGTGGGGTTCAATCTCGTTACAGCAAAAACATTATTGCCAAAAAGGGAGTAGGTCCTAAGCAGAGAACCTGTTGAAGGACTGCTGAAAAGAACTGGCGAGTTGTTATTGGCAACATTTGCAAGGAAACACTCATCATTCTCAAAAAGAGGCAATTATTAGCTGCTTCCTTCAAATCATAGTTGAAACTACCCTGGATACCGGACTATCCGGAAACTACCGGACTTTCTAAATTCTTTAAGAGATTCTCGAGATTCAGGTGCCCTGGGTAAGGGGAAACATTTGATCTCCGAAAAGGTCTCTTCTAAGACGACACTCCGGATTAGTCCTCCGGCAAGAGGTAGAATGTTTACCGGGCCCCATTGACCGAAAAATGCGGTTTTACTTGTGAGGTCCTCCATAAATTGGAGATTCATATCTCGTCCGGGAAATGATTTTTCGCCAATTTTTTCACCGGGGGGATTGCCGGGGTAGAACGTAGAAGGGCATTTACGTTTAGAAGGGGTTGGCGAAAGAAGGATCGTAGGAAGCATGTTAAACTTGAGAGAGGGAGGCACGACACCTCAAGGAAACCTTTTACATCTAGGTCTCAGATGCTAATAAACACCATTTCAGTTCTAGCCGTTTGATTGCTTTAATGGTGACAAGGAAATTTGAAAGTTCAACTCTCCATTTCACAAATAATAAGATTAATACATCTATTCACTTGTTAATTACATTTCTGCACACTTTCATAAAGCGCTCTCGTAGCAACTTAATTGCACCGAGCTGTTTCTTAATTCCAAGAACTATCCGTTAAGACCTGTTGATAATGTCAAGATCCCACTCTCTCCACGAAGGAGGTGGAAGAGGAGAGATGAGTCTTTGTGAAGATTTCTTTTCCTCCCAAATGCCTTTATTATTCATTGGCTTGTTAAAAAAAACTGAAAGGCATGTGGTCATAGCTTCATTAGTAAAGTAAGGATATTCAACGTGCTCAGAGGCGCCGGAAGGAAGGAGAAGCAGCGGGGCAGCCTATCAAAAAGGGCACTTCAGAATTAGAGAACTGACATACAAGTGTCCCAGTCACTTTAGCTTTTCTTGGAAAATTCTTATCCTGCCATAATTGCCATATACTCATCAACTACTGCCTGTTTTGAAAGAACCCCTAGAAACAATCTTTTGAGAGGAGTGGAGGGGATTGGCAGAAGCTCAATAGGCCAAAAGTTTCAGACGTAGCGGATAAGCGAGAAAGGATTTTGAAAAGAGCGTACCTGCCCGTGTGCTGCCCCCGTGCTGCCCCCGTGCTGCCCCCGTACCATAAGGGCAACGGGGACAGCTGCCCCCAATGCCCCCGTGCCTCCGGCGCCCTTGAACATGCTTCAGGTAGCTTAGTCTTTTCATTTGCTACTTCCAACTTCGCTGTTCTTCGGTACTTCGTTGTTACGCTTTGCAGCAAGTTTGTGAAGAATCTCATCTTTTCTGTTAACTGAATCTTTAAAGATTCGTGGATTTTCTGTGAACTTCGCGATTTTATCGAAGCTTTGCAATTCTTCGCAGGTCGTTATGCTTGCGACGAAATTCGTGGAGAAGTTTGATTCTCATTCTTGTCATTCATTGGCCAATATGTAGAGCTTTGCAAATTTATCAAAACCTCGACGTTCTACTATAGGTACGTTTGCCTACTAGCCTTCACAGAACTACAGTTGGTTGTGCGCACGTGGTTTTTCTATCAAGCATGTCAGTTTTAACGACACCTAGAAGTTTTGTGGTTGCTTTGCTCAAAAGTCCCTACAGAACTTTGCTGCTCACTTATGACTTGTCTGTCGAGCTATTCAACTTCATCGCTAGCTCATAGTTACTCCAATCCTTCGTTGTTACGCAAAGTTTAGACTCAACAACCTTTGCCGATGAATGACAGCAATTTGGTTGTTGAATTTCTAAATTTGGTCGATATGCCATTGCATACCTTCAATACACCATCTTTAAGTCTGCCATGGAGTCCCGTCACGGTAGCTTTAGTGCCCGCCTATGGCTTTTCTGTCGAAGAACGCAATTTGATCGATACTTCACTATTCTTCGATGTTTCGTCATTACGCTTGCCACAAAATCCTAACAAAATCTTCTTAATAGATCTTCGTAACACTCGCAGTCGCAAGATGAAGTTGATAGGCCTCATCAATGCCCCGGCAACAACAAACAGAAATGTGAGGTCCCTCATCACGTGGATGAGCATGCAGTTGCATTCAACACAGTTGTTCATATAGATGATCATTATGATAGTGGGTAAATAACTCACAAGGAAAACTACCAACATTAGGAGGAAGGTTTTCGTAACTCTTCTTTCCCCTGCTTGACTGAGGTTTTCTTTTACGCTTAGTCTCTTGTTTGATTTCATTGTGCTATCACTTCTCGTGATGGAATATTTTCCACGTTTCTTTGAATTATGCGCCATCCTTCTTTTGTAAACAACCAACGTGACGATCATCAGCACGAATGAAAACACGACAGTTGTGCACGCAAACACAACAAGGCATTTGATAAAGCCTACTTTCAAGTAACTTACACTGATTAAAATAGCCACAACCCATGTGCTCGCTAGTATTAATGAGCTCTTCCACATTTTAAGTCCTTTTAAATGGTTGAACGGTTTCAGTAGTGCCCATAGCCTTTCCACGCTCAGCAATCCCATCGTAACAACGGCAACACCGCTGAAAATAAAGAACGTCATATGCGATAACTTCTTCTCGAGTACAGAAAACTTCCAGCCAAGTCCTTCTTTCAAGACATAATTGAAGCACAGCGAATCAACGATCAATCCTGTGAAGAGATCAGCCAGCGAAATGTTGAAAATCGCTCTGAAAAACACCGGCTTGAAGGCCTTGCTTTTGTTTCTCACGATAGCAAATAGAATCAGAAGGTTGAAAGCGACTGTTGTTATGATCAATATTCCTGAAACTGCGGTGGTAAAGAACGATAACGCGATAGCATTATGAACAACTCCACACTGATTCGCGTGTCCCATTTCACTGTGCTTCAACATTTCTGTGTGTGTGTGTACGGCTGTCAGCTATCTGCACCTATCTTATCTCAGCTTTCTTTACATAATACTTGGCAGCGTGTTCACTGCACGCCTAAACTGCAAGGTCTTGTTTTCGTTTGGTAACTTGGATGTTCAGTTGTAGCAGGTGTCTGATTTTGAGATCGCACAAAGCGAGATGAAAGTGTCACAGGTACCGTGCGAGTGAGGCCACGATTGACCTATATTAATTCATTTTACAAGACGGGGGTAACTCTCAGTATAGTTTGCTTTCCACAAAGAGTTAGATCAAATGGTGTACTTGGAATTACTTGTACCTGCAAAGTTGCTGGTGAAGGCATTTGTTTTTATTAATTTGAATTGCATTGTCATGATATCAATCGTACAGAGCAATAGTACGGAACTTTATCATTTAAGATTAAAGTAGATCAACGGAGTTAAAAGTGGCATTAGCAATGAAACTTAGCAATGTAAATATAGCCAATGATTTGGTATATCCTTACTATAAGTGGTGCATAATCCTCTTTTGTTCTACTTCAACTAAATCACTATATTATCATTTAATCTACAACATTTGCAGCAAGCATAAGAACATTCATACCATGATACGTTGTTCGGTATTGCAAAGAAATCTTTTCATCTGTAGTTTTCAGTAGAACTTTCTGATTCAAAGGTAGGCCGATTCTGATATTGTCTGATTTCATTATCATATTGATCACTGTTTTATTTGATATCTAAGACCTGCAAGGGTTACATCTCTAAGCTTCGGGTTCTTGTTGACGGGGAGGGGGACATGAAATTCTTACGCATTTTGTATCTATTTGTAATCATTCTCACGCCCTTATTGAATCATTACTATTACAATGGACATTTATTTGCTTTGGTAAGGTACATGATCCTCAAGTGCTCAATGTTACCGGGAGCGCGAGCTGCTAAGTCTGAATTGTCTAACGTCCTGTACAGTGTGAATGCTCCGAGCATCAGATAGGACACGATTTTATCCTACCCGGGGTACCAGAGCCTCACTGAATAACCCATCCTATATTGATGTAATCCCTCCGCCGCACTGTTTGTTATCCTCCTCAGTAACTAAATAACCCCTTCTCTTACTGATTTTAGCCCTCCAACGACACGGTGTTATCACTTTAACTGACTGAATAACGCCGCTGGGTTTATCCTTCCAGCGACATAGTGTAGCTCCCTTTCTTACTGCATGTTTTCTCTCCGACGACATCATGTTATCCCTCTATACGATAAAGAGCAATATCTCATCCCTCTATCACATAACGCATATCGCATAAATATCATATCGCATAAAGAGCATCCCTCTATCGCACTGAACAGTCACTGAATAATCCCAACACTACTGCACAGAAGTTGTTTAGGGTGGATTTGTCACGAATGAGTTTCATGATTTCCGTCTGACCAATTCCTCACCCAGACATTGCAGTAGACTTATGACGATGAGTCTCTTGTTTCCCTGTGCTCTTTAACTTGATCATGGCGCTTCAGTCAAGAGAGACTCATAATATTGCTCTGAAAGAACTTGGCCCTATTTAGGCCCAAACTTTGCAAGCCCTAAAGTGCCAATCAGATTGCGAGATTTTGCAAAGAACAATGCTGTCGAATTTTCAATTCGAATGATGCAGCTGACTAGATTTTGAACGAAGCTGCTGCAGCAGGTAGTTGAAGACTTTTCTCTGGTTTGTTTTGGTTTTAAAAGAATGAAAAATGTAGCGTTGAGAGACTTATTTGCATTTACCAGATAAACTGAACTTCCTTGTTCAGATTTATCCCAAGTTTCGTTGATTAAGTATCTGTTTAACGTGGTTTTCATCACATTTTCTTCCGAGGAGTAATAACCGTTGAACAGAGCTACGGCAGTCTTTCGATCCTGATTCAATCGATCGAATGCAGGAGATAGGGATAGGTTTTTCACTGTTTCATTATGAGTCCCTCTTGATCAAGGTTTACCGCAGGGATACAAAGGACTCATCGTCATAAGTCTAGCATTGCAGAGCATCTGTGTTCGCACGGCTTTTATTAATGGACAAATTAAACTTACTGGAGCTAAGTTGAGTTGCTTTTATTAGGAAAATTGTTCCACAAGCTAATATCGTTATCTGAAATAGACAGTTCTACACCACCAAATATAATCTGAAACCTATCGCTTTTAGATTTTCGTGTTTTACTGCATTCACACTGACACAACTAAACCAGCTTTATTTAAATCAGTTTAAATTTCAACCAATCAAAAGACTGGATTTGTTAGATTGACCAATCAGAAGGCCTTATTCAAAAGCCAGGTTTAATTTAAGCTGGTTTAACTTGCAGTGTGAATGGGGCATTAGATTGGGTAACATAGTTTTAAGAAACATTTGCACGTCTGTGCGAGGTACCATTTCATTAAGATTCATCGTTAGCAAAGTCCAGTCATATGTTGACGCTCTCAAGTAGGGACGAATTGGTCGAAACACGTTCGAATTCTGCATTGTCCAATCAGATGATTGGATTTTTATCACTATTATTTAGAAAACCACTCTGCAATTTGTTCAAACAATACAATTCAATTCAGCCTCTTTTTTCCGTAGAAGCTGTATCCTCTAAAGTGCATTGACTTGCATCTCCTAGCCTGCGCGCAGCCTCAACACTCCTCCTCCGCGTAACGAGAGCGCATGACTCTGCAGCGTCTTTAGAACAAAGCTTTCGACAAACGTTTCCCTGTCTATGCTGACAAAACATTTCATCGAAAGCAAAGTAATAAGGGACAAAAATTCAGTATTTGAACATTTGATGACATACTAAAACCAACACTTTTAACCGACGTTTTTCCGACTTTGCTTACAAAACACTTTGTCGAAAGAGTAGATGATTTTAAGAATTTAGGAATTTTTCAACACTACTTGCTACGAATCTAAACCAACATTCCGAAGAGGCGTTTTTCTATCAATGCTTACAAAACATTTCATCAAATGTGAAATAACAAGATTGAAAGAATTTGAAATTTTTCCTGTTTCTGAACGTAGTACACATAAATTTTAAACAAACTTTTGCTTAGAGCAGCTGTTTATTATATAGTAACTGTGTTTGACCTCATGGAATGTTGTTGTCCAGCTCAATTTTGAACCCGAAGGAACACATCGGTATGTCTCAAATTTTAAAGTATCGATCCTGCAATCAATATTTCATTGAAAGTTGTTTGTATGAAAAAGTGTTTCTGGAGTTCACCTGTATGGGGTTTGGTCTCTATCGGGTTAGTGAGTCAACATGGTCTGCCATGTGCAGAATTTCAGTTATGAATTATTTACAAAGATGTATTTCTAAAAAGCACATTAAAGAAAGTAATGCACATTGGAGTAATATCTAATATCCTTTTCACACTAGCAAGTTAAACCAGCTGTAAACTAAACCAAGTTTCGACTGGAGCCTCTGACTGGCCAATCGTACAATTCGAATGCATTTGATTGGCTGAAAGTTTACCTGGTTCGGATGAAGATGGTTTATTTGTGTCAGTGTAAAGTCTGGTTTCCATATGATCGAAATAGTCGGCGACCTACTGCGACACATCGGCGACGTGTCCCCGATCAATCGGCGACATGTGGAAACGATCACTGTTATGATCATATGGAAACCAGGCTTTAAACTCATCTCAGCTCTTTCGATGCGAGCCCGTACCGTCCCCATCTGATCGGTGATGTCGGAGACATCACTCGGAAAATGGTTCCGTTTGATGCAACTGTCCCCGATGTGTCCCCGATGTGTCCCTGAGCCTGCCTCGGCGACGCATCGCCGACTGTTGCGATCATATGGAAACCAGGCTTAAAAGCGGTAACTGAAACGAGGTTTTTGGAGAAATGAAGTATTGACAGTATTGTTTTGAACCTTTATGTTTCAGCTTTGTTTAAAGCGAATAAACTTTGGAGCTCACGATGTCATGCACATTGTTGTTACTGTTTTCTTCTCTTGTCTTCAACGATCAAGCTAATTTTCATATCACGCCGTTCAAGTAAGTCGTTACTAAGCATGCTACCGGGAGCTTTTTTCCAGCCGCAACAAGAGAGGGAAAATGCAAAAATATTTTCAAGTATGATTTCTATGAAAAGAATATACCTTGCAAGGTAAGGGGAGTACTGACATGAATTTGAAAGAAAACTTGAGAAAATAACTCGCAAAAACAACCAACTTTACACTCAAGGTGCATTGTTGCAGACAAGTCTGGTTTTCATCTAATCAATTTCATTATTCATATCAATCAAAAGTTTAAGAATAGCAAAGTTAATGCAAGATACTGTGGAAAGATGGAGTACTCACTACAAATGTCCTCACTATCAACGGTGATCTTTTAAATCAAGGTGCAAGACTCATTTTATGGACAAATTTATTTCTCAATGTGATTTGAAATATGGTTTTACAGTTTAAGGTAGATTTATTTTGTTTTATCTTATATCACACATAATTGAACTTTGTAAATTTTTTCTTTTACTTATCATTTTAATTTGTGAACCAGGCTGTAAACAAGCTGTTAGCTTAGACCTGTCATTCACTTTAAAGAAATTTCACATACATACATACATACATACATACATACATACATACATACATACATACATACATACATACATACATACATACATACATACATACATACATACATACATACATACATACATACATACATACATACATACATACATACATACATACATACATACATACATACATACATACATACATACATACATACATACATACAACGGTATCAACGGTAAATTATAAATTAAGGAATATCAGCGGTAAATAAACAATAAGAAAAGGAAACAAAATAGGTATGATACATACACACGCTAAATCAAGACAAAGTTTTTTTTATGAATCTAAAATTCATAAAAAACAACAATTTGATACAAATACTGTGACATTTGTAGCGAGGAAAGACACAAGGTCACCGGGTCCTCACTACAAATGCCACTTACAAATACCAAGACAAAGTAAAGACTAAGGAAAACTGAGGCACCCCCGAAAGTTGCACAAGCACCCCACAACGCACCAAACCATAACCATGAGAGTATCGGCAGGGAGAATGAAACAATGGTGCAGAGATTGAACCCCAAGGAAAAAGATGAACTTTTTATCTAGTCCTAAACCCCCCTAAACGGACGCCCCCGCAGCAGCAGCCCGATGAGCAGAGACAGCCCACACAAAGTCTGGGAGCACTTCAGTCACAAAAAGACAAGAAGGGTTAGTCTGCTGTTGTTTTATTCAAATGTCCACAAGTTCTAAATGAAAGAGATATATGTCTCTAGGACGATTCATCTAATCATTGGAGAAGCCACCTTAGATGAAAAGCTTCTTCACTCATAGTCACATAAATAGTTTTATTGTTGCATATAAACTTTTAGAGTTATGAAGAAATTTGCTTGGAAACAATTAGATGTCCCAAAATAGTTTTTCCGTGTAAAATATCTCCTTTCTTCGATTGTGATAAAATTCTATGTTTGATTCTTTTGATAAGTGATCCAAGTATATAAGAACCTACCAAAATAAGAACCTAGAGGCTGTTTTTCCTAAATTAGGTACCTTGTAATTAAGAACCTGTTTCAGTACGATGAAACATAGGTTCTCATTGCAGGGGTAGCAAAGATGATTTTTGATTGTCTCTATGAAGTTCCTTTTGGTGCCAATTGCTTTATAAATGTGATTCTCCTCCCCAGTTAGTTATTACTTCCATCAAAACCCTTCCAGAACAAATGATGGGGCTGAACATCTTTTGTAAGACTCTGAAAAGGCCTACAAAAGGTATCCTTCAAATAATAACCTCTATACCATCAAATTGATGTTAGTGCCTTTGAAATAAGAGCCTATTTCAGCTTCTCTCTCATAAAAGTAGGTTCCTATATGCGGGGATTTGCCGTAGAACTTAATCCATTGTGGAAACTTTTCGAATTTCCTTCGGAGACTTTGACGTCGTTCCGAGGGAGAGTCGACTCGTGGAAGTTCGAAATCGTGGGCCTAACAAAATGAGAGGCAGAGCCAAGAGAGAGGGGAGAAATTCAACAACATATGCAAGTTAAACGGTCTTTTTCATTCGTATTGATAAACAGACATGCTGAGGAGGGAAGTGGGCAACTAATGAGTAAGGAATTCTTTTATTAGTGTCTTCCATTCCAAAGAACCGGTGCATCACCGCCTATGTTGTCACCGCCAAATATTTTGCTTGAAGAGTCTGTTGTATCCAGCATTCCTTGCACTTGTTTTCTCTTGGTTGGCCTTTGTTTGTCGCCATTTTCAAACGAGGCTGCCAAACGTGTTGACATTATACCACCCACATTGCAAGCCTCTTTATTGCGCCTTCGCACTTTTGTACCATGACTCATACAAAATTCAAAATGGCGACGATATTTGGCCTAACTTACGAGGATTAATCGTCGAATTTATGAAAGCTTGAGGCATCACGACTGGTGTTCAGCAGTTGGAAAGGTTACTTTTTAACAATAATTTTATCAACCCCGTACTTGTCCTTTCATGGCCCATGAAAATTGTGACCACAACGACAATCCAGGAGAAGACACGTGCAAGGAATGCTGGATGAAACAGACCCTTTAACACGTACACATACCCTGAAATAAATGTAAGCACAGTAAATCAAATAAAAACTTAGGGAAATGAAATGGCTTCCTTATCAATGAAGTAAAAGTAAGCATGCATGAATAGACAATGTTAACTTATACCAGTTGCGGATGTCCCGAGGAGGACAACCTAATAAACATCTTTAGAGGCATCAGCTTTGCGGCTTCTTACATACAATCACGCTTATCTTTTGATGAAAGCTTATTATAGTTGGATCAAAGTGTTTGTTCATACGATGAATAAGTAAAGACGAATTTGAACAACTGTATAAATGTTAAGATGTAAAGTCAATGGTACATTATATTATCGGCAAATGCAGCAACATTTTGCAATGCATGAAATTTACTGTTTCATAAGAAGCCTAGAGTTAAATAAATTACTGAAGGTTTCTTATGATTTTTATAATTTTAGTGATAAAAGTTTCTTAAGGGATTCCCATGGCGGAAGTGGGGTTCCTCAAAATCTTAATGCTTGGATACTGTGCCTATGATCACGTTAAATAGAATCAAATGAATTAATTGAATTGAATTAAATTGTGTTGAATCAAATGCTGCCACTTATACTTAGCTGCTGCAATCTGCAAAAATGCTTAAGTTTGCATTTGCAGCCACTTGCATTTGTTGGCTTTTTTTTCTTGCTTCGTATTCTTAAGTAAAGGGTGACCTAAAAAACTTCAAGAGCTGGATTGGACATATAATCTTGAAAGTAAATGTTATCAAGACTGACAAGGTATCAGCATGTAGCTGAAAGGCTCCTCTATCTTTCGAGATGTTGCTTGGTCAGTTTAAGATATGCTTACTATCCGAAAAAACAGTTTCAAAAATGTAGAAATTCCTTCATTCCTCGGATAATTCCCTTGCTTTCAAGTCCATATTTGGGAAGTGTGAAAAGTACTGAATTCCAAATTTGCTTCGGAGCATGAAATTTAAGGAACAGAGGTCAATCATTTTGCAAACAAAAATTTCTCCAAACGACTCTTAATCCATCGCAAAGTCGAGATTTCACAAAATAATGACTGGACAATGATGGCGATTATTTCACTAAAAATGAGGAATCCTGGATTCAAAATTTTCTTGGAATCTGGTTTTTCGGATGGTAATCATTGCTTAATGACCATGCAGCATCTCAAAATATAGCTACGTCTTTCAATTAATCTGTGATAGAAAGCATTCGTCAATAGCTTTTGATTTCAGGAAGCTAGTTATGATCTCACTCGTGAAGTTTTTTTTCGGCCACCCGGTAGTTTTAAGTTCATTTAATGGCCGCAAAGTAGAAGATGCAGCCTTTCCCCTGTGGCATCGTCTTTGTAGTATAGTTAAGTGATCTTGTAAGTAGTGTAACTAGCTAGTGATACGTCATTGTGACTTTTTGTTGAATTATATATATAAAGAATATGTCACAGAAAAAAATTACTTTCCCGTAATGCTTTCTAGACCTTACTCAAATCGAATACTTATCGAACCATAGAATACAAAATGCTATGGATTTTTCACTAAAAGAAAAAGTTTCTTGACTGATTTCGCCCCAGTACGAAAGTTTCATTTTTTAACACAGAGCCTCTTGTGAAAAATGTACCAATATTTTGGCCTATGTTTTTCTTCTTTCATCATGATACTGCTTCATTGTCGGTTTAGGCCATCTCAGCGTATCTCAGTGTATCTCAGCGTATCTCAGCGTATCTCAGCGTATCCTGTATGGATGTCTGGTATTTCCTTTGGTTGAAAGAGGGGCTCAATGGCACCACAGGCAATATAAATCATTTTTCTGCAATTTCATGACCACGTCAAATAAAGGGTAAAGACTTGGAAATCTGTGACTTCCACACAGTAAAGTGAATGAATAATGCCGCTATGTCAATAATTATATAAATGCAAAATTAGCATGTCTGCCCTAAAAATGCACCCATGAATACTGTAATCATCCAATTTCGAATGTAAAAACTGTGAACAGCATCAATAGCCAGAAAACATTTCTCCGCAGGATGTCTCAAAAACATGTGCACTGCTTGAATGACTACTATTGAGCAGCCATGAACCATTCTTTTTTATCTTTGATATTCTCATTCCAAGGACCGCGGAGCAGGGTAGGCTGGGTAAGCTATAGCCCACCCACTTTTTGGCAACAAATGACCTTACTTTTTTTGGCAAGATTTTGAAAATAACGAGCACTTAGTCGGCTGAATGAGAAGTTGGAATCGGAACCGTTAAAGAAAAATTCAGAACGATATATATTGAAGCTCTTGATATGGCAAAAGGCTGTATAGATGTACTATTCAATCAGTCAAATTTTAAGGCATACGAACAGCTAGAATTGCTACTTCTCGAGGCATTGGCGGCATTGGCAACCAATGATTTTGCAGATGAAATTAAAACTTAAAACTACTTCCTATGATAGTATAGTTTCTTCATGATAGGTATTATGAAAAGGGCGTTTTCCAGCAATCCAATGAGCTTGATCTTAAAAAATGTTTCCGGGGCTGCGCCCCCGGACCCCCAGATTGCCCTCTCTACACACTTCCTTTCTAGTCCATCCACTTCTTGCATCGCTCCGCGGTCCTTGTGGAGAGACTGCAACTTAATAGTTTCATACTCCTCATCTCCTATTCCAGATAAACATCGGGGCTAAAGCAGTCAAAAAGGTGTCAAAACCTGTACTCGTTGAATGGACTAAACTATAGGTGCAGGTTTGTGAAATTCTAGATTCTAATTGTGTTTTAAATAGATAGCAACTTGTATCTCTTGGCTCTAGTATACCCTTTCTGCACACACGACTTTACGTGAATAAAATATTAAGCAAAGCCCTGGGCATTTGATAAGGTCAGTTCGTAAAATGAATAAATAATTTGTAGGTGCACAATTACAGAGGGAAAGTTCAGAAAAATGACCTCACAACAACTTGTAAGTCATAGATGCGCAATTTTCTTAATTAACATAGGAGAAATTTGCTCGAAACTGGAACTCCAAGGACTGTGATAGACTTTGATAGTCATGAAATATTTCAAGTCATGATTAACTACGAATCTTTCTGATTCATTTCGAATTGATGTTCTTCGACACGAGATTAAACATGATTTAGTGTTTGAATAGAAAACAGCTCTTAATTCTAATCTGCACATGCGTTTTTACGTAGATGACATATTATCAAACAAAGACATGGGCATCTGTCATTATTAATTTACAGATGAATAAATCATTTTATACATTCATAATAATGGAGCGGAAATTAATGAAAATGACCTGACAGCGAATAGGTACATGATCTTCTTAATTAAGGAAGGAGAATTTTGAAAAATTTTGAGATCCAAGGACTCTGATTAGCTTACACCACCGGAAGTGTTTAAAAGGTCTTGCCATACTCACATAGCTACGCGTTGGTCTAAGTAAGCTAAATTTGCACAAATTGAGACACAATTTTAGAGACACAGTGAATCCACTGTGCCACTCAAACGACGGTGCTGGGGGGCACGGAACACTTTTTGCAGCACTGCCATATTCTTAAGATGCATACAGGAGAGATCTTCTCGACAGTTTAAATTCAATGTTGCAACCGCACGGTTTCTCAGATCTTTCAAATGCTCTATTGCTTAAAATAATATTGTATGGTGATGAAAGGTTGTCCGTCGATTCTAATTCAGAAATCCTGAAAGCAACTTTAAGATACATATACGCAACACAACGTTTTGGATAATAACGATACTACTGAAACTTAGCTGTTGCAATTTTGGGGATTTAGGTTTATTTGTTGTTGTTGTTGTTGTTGTTGTTGTTGTTGTTATCTTTTCTTCATTCTTTCCCTTTGCTTGTAGTTTTTATCTTTATGTTAAATGGCTGCAGGGTAGACACAGCCTTGTTCTCCTTGCGATATCGTCTAGGTAGTATAGTAGAGTAATTTTGTAAGTAGTGTAACTGGTAGAGTGATTTTGTAAGTAGTCTGGTTAGTTATATGTTATGTAAATGAATACTAAGTATAAAACATATTCAAAGCCACGAGTAACTACAGTTGCTCCAAAGAAATGGTTATCATTTCGATTGATGCTCTACGATGCAAGATTAAAACTATGAGTTAGCGTCGGCAAACTCCTAACGTTAATCAACACATACTTTCATATGTAGATGACATGTTAAGCAAAAACATCCTTACCTGTTACCAGCTATTGGCAACTATAATATGAATAAATAATGTTGCAAAAAAAATTAACCAAAATGACCTCACAGCGCATAGATACATAATCTTCTCAATTAAACGAATTAACGAAGGCGAGATTTTGTACGAAATTTGAAATCCATTGTGATTAACTTACAAAACCAAAGATATTTTAAGCCATGTGTAACTAAGATCAGACTAATTCAATGATTGTTGAAATTTTGTCAGCAATTCGATGGTCTGCACCAGCAATATCTTCGAGAAGCCCACAACACATGGAGAAGAAAACGATTGAAAGATCATCAAGGTTCTAACTAAGCTTATTGGCAGATATTAAGTAGCTTTCAGCGTGGCTTAATGTTTGATTTGCAAAATACTGTTGTCTCAGGAGGTTATGTGCATTTGAAAAAATGACCTTACGTGAAGCAAGCTATATAGACTCTACCTCAGACGGGGGATAAGCCAGTTGTATAATATTTGGAATATAAGTCTTCGCATTGCCGCTCAATATCAAGTACAAAGAGTGCATTGACTCCTCCTCAGAGACAGCAAAACAGCCACGAAATTGCGCAAGATTGCAGCTCCGCATTCTCAAGGTCACGCTCTGTCTCTTATGATTCGTAAGCAAGCAACGAGCATATCTTGGAGAAGTCTTCCCATGCTGCTTTTCCCTTTCCATGCTCCTCTAGAAAAGTAAAGTCTGCATATAGGCTACAAGAAGCCATGAGGGCCCCCTAAGGGATCTCGGGCTCCGAGTCTCCAGAGCATATTGTAATGGGCTCCGGGCTCCCAAAGGCAAAATTGCCGTGCTCCAGGGCTCCATTGCATCATTTTCAGGGCTCCACGAGTTCCACCCCTCAAAATTGGAGAAAGCCACCATAGGAATTGTTTGGGCTCCAGGGCTCCAAGCTTTCAAAATGGCGGGCTCCAGGGCTCCAACGACCCCCCTTCGGGGGCCTTAGCTATGTAGTCTAACCCATTACCGAACATTTAGGCTGAAGGCCAATTTCAAGGGTACACTGCTTTAATCATTGTTTTTGTCATAGCACTTCCACTTTTGAACATTTTCTCGTTGGTGTGCCTATGGATTTTGCATCAGTTGTACACAAAGTAAAGTTCCAATCGAGGTGAAGCCTGTCTTCCCAAAAGGAAGTAAATTTTATTGCTGCAAACAGGACACTCTGTTTCCATATCTAAACATTGCTAACAAATTGCGTGGGTTGCCGTTAGAGACAGCAGGTCTGCGAAATGTTTTTGCCGCTGACCAATAGCACTATGCGCCACCGCATTTAGTTGGACTTTGTAAATCTGAGAAACACCCAGGAAAAGCGAACAATGGAGTTTAGAGGAATCCTGTCCCTGGGGGAATCAGCTTATTGTAATAGACACATGGCTACTTGCACATGTTGAAGACAGAAGATCGCAGGGACTAAAGCTCAAGATTTTAAAACATCAAGAAAAGCATCCAAACATTGTAATAAATTTCACAGTGATGGCCAGAAAATCAAGGAAATTGAGCAATTTAAGGTTTGGCGAATATCTCCAAATCTAGCCGCAGCCTTTTCATCTTAATCGCTGAAAATTTTCTCCAAGATCCAAGCAACATTCTGAACCAGGTGAGTTATTTGGGAAAATAGGGGATGGCTTCTACATTTTTTATCCAAGGAGTATTGGTCTTCACAAGGCTACCGTCCTAAGTATTTTGGTCTGCCAAAGTAAGTCCTCCTAGTGCTCAAAATCCTTGATATAAACAAGCACTCAAATTATATTTGAATAGGAGGATCCTTTGTTGTTTATTCCGTTGAGTTGGAAGCCTATCTGACCTTTCTGAGTTTCACTAGCGAAGAAATTGTAAGTTTATCAGATTTTTGTGCAAAATTTGTGAAGAAAAATTGATCGAATTTCTATGTAATTTGCTAAAAATCTAGCCGCAGCCTTTTCAGCAGACTTGTTGTATCGATCGAGATTTTATTTGGCTATCAGAAAATCGTATCGAAAATTTTCCATTTTCGCTCTCACTTACCGAAATATTCTGTCACCCTCTGAGAAAATAATATTATTTCTGTTTCTTACGTTTGTTTACCCATGGGTATACTATTTATGGGAAGTTGGTCATGAAGAGAAACTCATTTTGAAAATTCTATCCAATAACTTCAGGGTAAGCATGACTGCATCCAAAAAATATTACTTGCCCTCGTCAGATTCAGCTTGCTACTGGCGACCCGTCGGCTCGCTGTCGTCGTTCCTCGCAGACAATACGCACGGCGGGAAGTTTAGGCCATCCACGAGTTAGTTGAAAACAGAAACTCCTGGCTTTGCATGATTAAAACTGCGCAGAATGAGTTTGATTTCCTCACAAGGTTGGTTAGCGATTAATAAACTGAGACAAACTACGAAGGTCCAAGTGAAGCTGTCTTGTTTTTTTCGGTTTGTTCGGTAAAGTTCCATTTGAGCTATGTACATGAGCCCTTTACCTCTGCTTATTGTTGTTGCTGTGAAGGTTTTGGTAGTGGTCACTCCTCCAGCTGAGACATGGAGCGTTTGTAATGATTCAAATTTCACTATTGTCTCGGTTTCGATCGATATCTGCGCACGCATAAAAATCATTTTGCAGCCTTGCTGTTAGAGACTCACACCGTTGGGTGACGCCAGGCGAGGCGAAACCGGCAAGTCAGTATTTCCATAGATTGTTGCGATTTTGCGTAAAGTTGTATTATCGCATGTTTGCAAATTTGCATGTCTCCCAAACACGTGGAATTCAACCGATGACTAATTCTGCTTAGTCATGAATAAAGTCAAAGATCATTTTTGCATCTCAAGCGAAAACAGCTTAACAACCTTGCAGTGAAGTCATGATCTATATGACCTAGAATTGCGATTGATTTTAGACCAACCCAGGGGCGGATCTTTTCTCCCTATTCTCGATTATACCTTGAACGATGTGCTTACTCGATGTAAATTATTCATACCTTGTCTAGATCTTTGCGAACTTGAGCTAATTGTTGTACAGCCTTACAATCATTCCCGTACAAAGTTTTATTTAAAGTAGGGCAGCAGGGTGGAATAAGTAGCTCGTAAGACAACCATTGAATGCTTTTTGTTTCCTGCCAAAAAACCTCAGCCTTGATGAAGGAAATTGGATATGCTGTTAAGTTTGCCTATTCTGCCGCTAGTCTTTGGAACAGTCTTCCGTTGAAAATTCGTGCTATTGACAATATTGGTTGTTTTAAATCGTCGTTAAAGACTCATTTATTTACCCTAATCCACATGGGGGGAGTGTTTTGTACCCCCCCTCGAGGTTTTTCTTGTTGCGTTTATAAAGACATCAACTATGTCCCCGAAACCTCTCTGATTTAACTAATTTTCTATTCGCCACATTTTGACTGGAAAATTTTCAAACAATAGAGCTCACAGGTCACGTGACACGCCCATATTTGAAAGCAGGTAGCAAACAAATCATTGTTTTGGATGATTTCAACGGAAAGATTTGATCAAATTATTAAGTATTGTACACCAAATGAAGCAGTAAACGAAGAGCTTTGGTTTGATACCGGAATTTCTGGAATTTGATGATGTCAGCATTATTTGATAATGACGTCATTTAGGCTGCCATTTAGGGCTAATTAGCAAATTTTTTATTTCTTTGACCTTTTTCAATTGAAAACACTCCAATGGTATAGTTTGTAATGAAGTATTACCACTTTGCAGCTTCTTCTTGTCTATTTTTACCACAGGGAAACCAGATTAAATATTAACAGTTGCATTTATTGTTTGATAATCTATATTATTTTTCATTAACTTTATTATTTAGTAATTTCTTCAATTTTCTATGTAGCTCCATTTCTTATTCACTTTCCGTGACCTCCAATGTGCCGCGCAGCTAATCCCTCGCTTCACGCTCCCTCGCGGTAAAGTTAGCTGCGTGGCACACTAGAGGTCACGGAAAGTGAATAAGAAATGGAGCTACATAGAAAATTGAAGAAATTACCAAATAACAAAGTTAATGAAAAATAATATAGATCATCAAACAATAAATGCAACTGTTAATATTTAATCTGGTTTCCCTGTGTTTTTACCGGGAACAAATTGATTGCACAAATGATCTCACTCTAATTGGCAAATTTCTGCCAAAATGTCACTCCAAAGTCATTAGTTTCAATGAAATGATATTTTCATATCAAATTTGTGGCTAAATTGAACCAAAACTGCAAAATTTTCATGCAAAACCTTCTTTAAATTCAAATTACACTTGGAAGCCTGATTTTTACTTGTTTTCAACTTCATGACGTCACTGTGACGTCATAAGGAGGGGTAGTCACACCCAAGCTACGCTACATGCTAGAAACTACCTGGTCTGTAACGCTGCCACGTTGTATTGAATTCTGATGAGGCTAAGACAGTTTTCCGAGGGGGGGGGGTGGAAAGCACCCCCCATAAATGGTAGCTCGAAAAAAGCCCATATGGATTAGGGTTAAATTAGCTTATGATGTTATGTAAGAGGTTTTGAATTGTAAAGTGTATAGAATATTGTATCATAGTTGTGCATTTTAATCATATATGATATAATAATATAATATGATATATTCTAAAAAATTTCTAATTTGATTATGGGCAATAAGAAACATATAATGTGCACTCACCGAATGTGTGTTGTTTTTGTGTCAAATCTTCTGTCAGCGCCATCTTGACCTTAACTGACTGCGTATTGTGCTTCGCAGTGTTTTGCTGCATGACAAAGCAAAACATTGCGAAGCACCATGCGCAGTTAGTTAAGGTCAAGATGGCGCTGACTGAAGATTTGACACAAAAACAACGCACATTCGGTGAGCGTACATTATATACTTCTTATTGCGCATGAGTTGATAACTAGAATAGACCCACTTTTCCCGACAAGCGGGAAAAAGTGGGTCTATATTAGAAACTTGTATAACATAAAAATATGAGAGGGTAAATGCACAAAAAGAGTAATGGAGTTATATTACCCAACTATCTTCTATTCGATAAAATCCCAGTATTTGCCTTTCATCTCTTGCAATCCCAATTTCTGCAACGGAAATGAATCATCCCATCGCTCCGGCATGAAAGGCAGTGATCTAATTTGACAGTAACGATCAAACGAACACTTTGAAGCTTGTTTACTCCGATGTAATGGTTTCAAGACAGCAACCAGGGTGACAGCAATACTCTTTCCTCATTTTAGAAACAAAAAATGAGATGGGTTGAAAAGAATAGCGAAAATTGCAAGGAGCTCAAAGCTTCGCTGAATTTTGGTTATGGCTGAATTCTCAGTAGATCCACTTTACCCCAACTGCTAAAAATTGATATAAAAAGATCTATCACCTTAATGAATTTCAAATTAATGGCAGTCCATTCTCAAAAGACCAAACTCTCGCGTCATGGTCATTTTATGAACCGGAAAACCAAAATAGCAATGACATGAGAAAGCTTTTCTAGACCTTGAAATTCTTGCACTGCAGGCCATTCAGTAAAATGAAGTGAAGTGAAGTGAAGTGAAGGTGAAGGTGAAGTTGCGTTTTTCAGCGCCAAGCGCTGGGATCGCAGAAGTAGAGCAGACCTAATCGAGTCCGCGACCCCTTGTCATGACGCTCAAGTGGTGGGGCTCTACCGGGAGTCGAACCCATTCCGCCTGACTATTCTGGCTGCCATGTCAGAGGATTACAGCACGGTGCCACAACACCTTCGATAATAATAATAATTCTTTGAATAATTCTTTAAATAATTCTTTAAACAATTACAATAAATAATTCTTTAAAATGAATTAAGATGAATCTGAGACGAATGTTTATGCTACAAGGCAGCCTATTGTGTAGACGTTATAATAAGAATAGCCACTCTTTAATTTGACAAGGAAGGATTTTGCTTGCAAAAGCCTAAGTAGACCCCTTTTACCCGGTAGACGGTAGACACCCTATCCCATTCTACCCTGCTGGGAGTGATGCATCTATGTCTATATTTAGTAATGGCTGCGTCAAACAACATACCATGCCGCAGAAACTGCTTCGTGTTTCATGTATATGTTTTGTTCTTTGGTGCCTTTCTGACTTTCGTTGTTAATAAAGCTTGTGGCTTGCTGCTTTTACGCCCAAACTTTGGCCCCGTTTACAAGATGCCGTTTTTATTTCATGTCGGAGGGTTGGGTTCTGTTTACGCTACACCGTTTCGCCTTCCACTGCAATGGTGTCGCTGTGCGCTTTTAGCGTCTAATGCGCATTCTGCCTGCGCATTCTGCACAGCGCCCAGAGGCGAATGCGAGACTCATGGACGGTGAAATTGATAATGAAGTTCCGTATTGAGTTGACACCGGATTCGACTATTCGATAGTTCATACGATATCCGATTGGTTTCATGTTACTTTGAGAGTGTTTTCATTTAGAAACGCAAAATTGGTATGAAGCGTATCGGATTGAAGTCTTATTTCATTTTACGTTCTCTTTTATTGCCTTTTAACGGAACAACAGTAACTTACAAGCCTTAGTTTTGTATGACATTTCAAATTAGGTTAGGTTAGTGATTCTTTTGTTTTTTTTTTGGTACGTATTTTATTTAATCTTTTAAACAGGTCAGGTTGAAAAACATATATAGTTATGAACCTTTTTAAACCTGTATAAATATCATAAAATGAAAATATATATCATTAATGAAAATGAAAACTGTCTTGTTTTATCCCCGATATGTCAAATTGGGTTCAGTAATTTACCCGGCTTTAATCGACCATTCCTTCCCGTTGGAATAGGAGACTTCTGCAGAAAGCCCGTTTCGGAAATCTGCAAAAACGAGTGAAAACACGGAGCAAGATTTTCCTTTGTTCTCCTTCCTAGCAATAACGACTCTTGGATGTGTTCGTGTATTTTGTCCTCATGGGAAATGGAATCCCCCTGAATAAGCTATTCACACTAGGGGGAAGACTTCTCCACCCGCCAAAACGAAAGCACGTGTTAAAGCGCGCTGAAAGTCATCGCTGTGAGGTAAACACATTAGGGACTTTTGCTTGTAATTTTAGCACGTTTTTTGAGGTTTCTCAAAGAGATTCATTTTAGAAAATCGCTTACAGAATCTGAACGGAGTGACCGATTTTAGCCAGAAGAATTTCTAAAAATAATTGAACATGTTAGCTATTCGATGAGATATTGCAAAATATCATTGCCTATATATTCAGGGAGCAGTACCCTATAAAACGTCGGGCGCTTTTATGACTCACCCGGTAGGTATGTGGACGATTTTCAAAATAAAATGTTAAGGTGTCAATCAGTTTTCAGTTCATTCCACTTAACCTTATCTAAGCACTTGTCTATCAGCTCAAAAGATGAGATTTCAGGTTTTTTTAATCGAGTTCTGCTATGTCCCCCGGGGGTATCACTGCAAAAAATGATGAAAATCACTACATTTTTTGTTGGGGAAATTTTACGGAAACGGACTAATTTCCAATAATTTCCCAAAGGGAAGATAGAAATTTCCGTTTCCCTTTAATTTCCCATGGAAACTTGTCCATTTCCCTTAAGTTTCCCACCCAAGAACTATGGGGAAATTTTAATATTTTTTGCTGTGATTTATCCAAGTACTATTATTCTTGAAAGCAGTGTAAACCGTAATATGTATTCTAGTATTTTGGATACGGAAAAAAGTTAAAGGAATACTTTGTCGAAAATTAGAATCATCGATTGGCATCGTTATTTCTAAAATTTTCTATGGATCACAATGTAGTTTTTCAAGAAAATCTTGTCTTTTAAGATTATACAGTATGCCATCAAGCTGAAGTCTCTCATTTTAAAACGATGATGATGTCACATTTTATAAATATATATATATACACATATATACATATACATATATATATACCGGGTGAGTCAGAAAAAACGCGGGGCGTTTGACGGACTGTGGCGTTGCATTGAGCCACTCTATTATCGTAAACTAAATTTTTCCGTGCAGCCAAGAGTCTAACTTTTTTATATATATTCATATAAAATGTTACAATAAATCTTACGTCAAACTATACGTTTCTAATTACTATACAACACTACAGGGACGATACCATGGGGAGCGAAATACAATGACTACCCCATAGCCAATATAAAAGCACATGCACTGTTAAACTAAAATACAACAATACAATGAACGATTTAATGTCTAATGGATACTAAACTAAACTATACTATATTCCGTCCCACATTAGATGCAAAGTCAGGGTTGTGATAATCTAACAAGGACAACTCATTACGTGTAATGAGTTTTATTTGATGGAATGTCTAATGTAGATCAAATGTCAGACATCTAATGTGAGACGGAATTTACAAGGCAAACGAAAAATTTACTCTAACGGACGTGGTGGTTGCTTTGTACATAACTGGAGTTTGCAAGATCTTAGTCAAAGCGACCAGTTTCGTGAATGAACCGTAAAGTCAATTGGAGTATATTTCTGTTCAATTCATAAGATAGGTCTTGATCACCATTTAATAAAAGCTGTGTCAAAGCATCATTTGAAAGATCGGTGATTTGCACAAATGGTCGTAATAATTCAACAATTTCAACACAGAGTCTAACTTAGATCATAAACCATTCCTAATCGAAATCGGTCATTTGATGCCTTTGTTAAAAAATATTTTCTTCGTAAGACCCTGTATGGGAGTCTTGCAAGCTTGTGAAATCTTCGATCAAGCCCCTTCAGCAGCATACAGATCAAATCCTTACTGGTTGCTGAAGCACGCGGAAATCATCCAATTTCACGGTAGTCAGCACATCAAATAGCCCCTTTCTAACCACGTGATACAAAATTGGCCGTTCGAAGTCAATTCTTGAATACCCCCACGAAAGTTGAAATGGCTACTAAGTTACAATAATTACATGGAATTTTCTTTGATAAATCGGTAGAAGGGATGCCCCTCTACAGTTTGTAGCGTGCTTGGAAAAATATCTCATTTGGAGCCCAAATTACAGTCACCTTCCGGTCGAAGAATATTGACATTCGTTCAAACATCGATAAAAGTCGCTGCAAATGAGATATAAGAATAAAAATCCCAGCGATTATGGATATTGCCCTAAGCAATAACCCAAGCACTGTCCCTTCAATTACAGCTCAAAATCGCAGGTGATTTTCGGCAATTTCTGCCAGAAATGTGATCTGGGCCTAAGCTTCTTGCCGATTAAAACTCATTCGTTGACCCCAAAAGGGCTAGTTTGTATCCTTGAGCTAAATAATTCACCTACCAACAACTCAATGATCTATTTGACTTAATTTCCATTTAAATGTCTCCAAATTTCGTTTAAAACATCCAGTCTTTAGCAAATTCTTGCAAATTTGTCGCGTTCCATATTTCTCTGCAAGCGCCAGTAGTCTCCTCAGAAACGTCGCATCGATAGGCTCTTGTGCTACAGATAATGCAATTCGATACAGTTCATACACTCGTAAATAGATATGGCATGCCTGATTTTGCTCAATTCATTCAAATGGAAACAAAAGAGGTAAACATTTCTTGGCTGTTTTGTTCACCAATGAATAGATCTTACACAAAACAACAAAGCAACAAAAAGTTTGTGCAAGAAATGTGTCAAATCTATTCATGAGTCAATACAATTAAACAAAAGGAAAACAGCGGTAAACTTTCAACACTTAAACTTTTGTTATTTTGTGTAAGATCTATTCTTTGGTGAACCAAACAGCCAAGAAATGTTTTATCCTCTTTGTTTCCATTTGAATGAATTGAGCAAAATCAGGCATGCCATATCTATTTACGAGTGTATGAACTGTATCGAATTGCATTATCTGTAGCACAAAAGCCTATCGATGCGACGTTTTTGAGGAGACTACTGGCGCTTGCAGAGAAATATGGAACGCGACAAATTTGCAAGAATTTGCTAAAGACTAGATGTTTTAAACGAAATTTGGAGATATTTAAATGGAACATGAAGTCAAATAGATCATTGAGTTGTTGGTAAGTGAATTATTTAGCTCAAGGATACAAACTAAGCCCTTTTGGGGTCAACGAATGAATTTTAATCGGCAAGAAGCTTAGGCCCAGATCACATTTCTGGCGGAAATTGCCGAAAATCACCTGCGATTTTGAGCTGTAATTGAAGGGACAGTGCTTGGGTTATTGCTTAGGGCAATATCCATAATCGCTGGGATTTTTATTCTTATATCTCATTTGCAGCGACTTTTATCGATGTTTGAACGATTGTCAATATTCTTCGACCGGAAGGTGACTGTAATTTGGGCTCCAAATGAGATATTTTTCCAAGCACGCTACAAACTGTAGAGGGGCATCCCTTCTACCGATTTATCAAAGAAAATTCCATGTAATTATTGTAACTTAGTAGCCATTTCAACTTTCGTGGGGGTATTCAAGAATTGACTTCGAACGGCAAATTTTGTATCACATGGTTGGAAAGGGGCTATTTGATTGGCTGACTACCGTGAAATTGGATGATTTCCGCGTGCTTCAGCAACCAGTAAGGATTTGATCTGTATGCTCCCTTCAGCCGTTTAGCCTTGCCAGAATTGCAGGTACACATTACATTGTCAGGGGAATTGAAAAAGTTGAGCCTGGTTCACACTAGGTTGCTTAAGTCGCTAAGATCGTGCAGAAAGAACCAAAGACAAAGATTCAGGGTTTGAATCCCTTGTCTTTTGGTCTTTCTGCACGACTCTGTGAATCAGGCTTTAAGAATCAGTGTTGTTTGCATGAAGGGGGCCTATCATAGGGGGTCCAAAAGCCGCGAAACCGTGCGAAAATCGGCTAAAAGCCGTAATCCGCAACAAAATAAAGTACAAAGCCGCAGCTGCAATGGTAAACCATGCCTTTTGGTGCAAAACATGGCCAACTACCCGTCAACAAAGAACAGGGAGACGGCAAAACAAGTACCCGTGCTTTGTAGATCTTATGGTTCTTACTCTTTTTCACTGAACGAGCTGCTGTATCCATTTTACCCTTCTACTGAATGCATATTTTTGTGGAAAGGTAATTGTCACATTTTGAAAATGTGGCGCAGATTCATACATTGAATCATTTGAAAACGATGATTTTATCGTTCATGAATGTATCAAAATTCAGAAAACAAAAGTGCAACTTAAACTTTAGCTCCACTGAACAAGTCTGACAGAGATAGGCCCTTTGGAACGAAGGGCGGCAGAGACTAAGTGCGAGAGAAGTAAGCACAAAACAGGCGTCTGAGGGCCTGCCCCGGGGGAAGTATTTTGTGACCATACCCTTTATTGCGTTGGAAAATGCCCTTTTTGTGATGAATTCACCATTTGAGGAGCAGCAGAACTTGACTAACCGAAGGCTTTCGTGCCGAATTTTAAAATAGAACTGAAATCACTTAGAAGTAGGTTGGTTTTCACTGTATTTCTATGCATACAGGCATGAAAGCTTGACAACTGCAATAACTTCCTTGTATCTTCATTTCTTTAAATCTTGCTTCCATTAACCTGACTTGTAGATTTCATTTTCATTTTCATTTTAATATCTTTATGCACAAAATCCCTATCAGCTATAAAAAAAACTTATAAATCCTAATAACAACAAAATTAAAATATCTAATACAATAGTGTAAAGAATTAAAAACACAAGTCCTAATCATGGCCTAATCTGCAGAATGCTGTTCTACCTAGGGATCGTGCTTTGGGAATCGTTGCCGATTGAGTAAAAAATCCTTCAACTTCTTTTTGAAAGTGTAAATCGTAGGACTTTGTCTAATGTTCGGTGGAATTTCATTCCAAACTTTGGCTGCGGAATAATAGAAACTTCGTTTCGAAAATTCCAAATTTTGCCTTGGCACGTCGATATCTAATGAGTTCCTTAACCGATAGTTAGATAGCTGTGATCTTGTTGAAAATCGTCCCTTCAAGCTGTCAGGGCACAAGTCATTAGTTATTTTGTAAATCATGATAGCCCTGTCATATTGAATCAAGCTTGAAACAGACAGCCATGTGCATCTCCAGCCATCTTTCAATCTGGAACTCTCTATGAGCGTGCGAGCCCTATGCTGCAGACGCTGAAGGTGGTCAAGTTTGGTATTTGACAAACTGCCCCATATTTCATTACAGTATCGCAAATGACTCTCGAGCAGCGCCCTGTAAACTTGATCCAACTTTGTCTGCGGGAGGATATTCTTTAGTTGACGGATAGAAGAAAGTCCACTTTTGAGTTTGCTTTTGAGTTTCTTGTACTGTGCAGTCCAAGAAAGACTTTCATCCACAGAGACCCCAAGGTATTTTACTTCATGGACCCTCTTAAGTTCTTCTCCGCTTATATCTAGACGAATAGGATTTTGGATACGGGTTAGCTGCCGTTTATGGCCTATAATCATGAATTCAGATTTTTTGGTATTTAGGCTCATCTTATTTTGCCGCATCCAGTCTGAAATATTTATTAATTCATTTTGCAAGTCGTTGCAGAGTTCTTCCATATCTTCTGCAAAACAAGTTACACTTGTGTCGTCCGCATACATGTTAGGAGTACAGTTTTCAAGACACCGCTCAAAGTCATTCACATACAGGATGAAAAGAAGGGGACCAAGGCACGAGCCCTGAGGAATGCCACACTGAACATGTTTTTGGCTAGATCTATGACCATTAATGTGACAGTACTGCTGCCTATCGGTCAAATACGAACGGAACCAGTGATAAGGTACTCCATCTACCCCATATGCTGATAGCTTTGCTAATAGTATGTCGTGATCTACTGTGTCGAAAGCTTTTTTGAGATCTAAAAATACGCTTGCGTTTACTTTACTTCGCTTGCGCTTGCGCTTGCGTTTATTTACATTAGAAAACCAGGAGTCAGTTACATTAATGAGTGATGTTAATGTACTATGCAACTTTTGAAACGCATGCTGGCTTTTTGTAAAATGAGCATTCACCTTCATAAAGCTTATCACCTGATCATGTACAATTCTCTCTAGCAACTTGGAGAAAACAGATAGTACTGATATAGGCCTATAATTGCATAAATCAGTCTTTTGGCCAGATTTAAAGATTGGGCTCACTTTAGCAATTTTCCATATGTTTGGAAAGATTCCCTTTTCAAAGGAAACATTGAAGATAGATGCTAATGGAGTGCATAAAACATCTGCAGCATCCTTTACTAGCCGTACAGGTATTTTATCATGGCCTGCTGATTTTGCTGATTTTAGCCTATGGATCTCACGCTTAATAGAATCTGGTGTAACCTTTTGGAAGGCAAATCGTGGCGCATCAGCAGACGACCCTTTATTATCTATGTATTTCAGTGGGTCGTCGGATTCTTCGCACTCAATTTTTTCAGCCAGTTTCGGGCCAATTGTGACAAAATGGTTGTTAAAGGCCTCCGCAATTTCACCGGACTTATCTATACTTTGACCTTCGTATGTGACCGACAGGGGAGATAGGGAATCATGGTCCTTATTTAATACTTTGTTTACGACCTTCCACATACCCTTGGGATCATTACAGTTTTCATCTACCATGTCCCGAAAATACGCTTCTACTGACTTACGTAATTCACTTGTCACCTTATTTCTTAATCTTTTATATTCAGGCCACAGAGTATGATCTCTCTCAGCCTGCCCTTTAACCCGATCTCTCTCTCTCATCAATTGCTTGACAGAGGGAGTGATCCAGGGGGTAGGTGCACGCACCCATACTCTTTTCCTTTTCTTTATGGGGACATGCACATCTAAGACAGAGCTTTTTTCAGTGAAAAAGGAAAACATGTAAGCGAATTGTGGGAGAGGCTAACGCCCTCTAGCCCTCCCCCCGCTTCCGACAGGTCTAATTGAACTTTCTGTACGACCAAATCATGACTTAACCAAAAAGGAATCTTATTAATTCTTTGATGATGGTAGTACTATCCTCTTCTTCCAGGCCTGAAGGAGCGTTTTCGCGTTTGAGGGTGCAACATCTCGCGCCCAAGGTGTGACGAAATGGGGTTCTCGGGGCGAAGCTCCAAAAAATTTCATAGGGCCACGCCCTTTACTTGGCCTAAAATTCTTCTCTCGACGTTATGTTTCTCACTGCTAAAATGGGAATTCGGCCAAATTTTGTAGTTATTTCTTTATGAATGAGCACCTCAGGAAATTTTTTAGGGTGCAGTCTCTACTTCTGCTTATAAAGCATCTTTCAATCAAATAACTACAGCTATTGTTTTGAATTCACCTCTCTCCTTTGTCTTGCAATCATTATGCAATAGACGATAGTGCTAAAGATGGTGGACATGAATTTTTACCATGAAGCTTTGCGTCACAATGAACCTCGATTGATCTGAGTGGCCGATGTCTTCAATACCGCAAAGAATCTTAGTTAAAAATTCCTCGATGCCATTTTGAGCACTATCGTCTATTGCTTATCAACTGTCAATCAACACTGATCCCTTTGTTAAGTTATTCTTATTATATTTCTGCGCGACCTAGAGATCTTTTTAACCCCATTGCGGTTGAAGTCAGTGACCTGACCGCAGGCCGTTCTTTCGACTAGAAGCCGCATCCGCATCCCAAATGTCACAAACCGTTGCCAATTCACAGCTGAAGACGCAAGACGCATCTTATGCTGAAGCCGCAATCCGTAGAAAAACCATTGCCAAATCCGTAGGCCGCACGTAAAAATGGGGTCGAAGCCGTGAAGTCGCAAACCTATAATAGGCCCCCCCATGAAGTCCCATTGCGACAGAGCGTTTATCTGCGTGAAAGAACCTCTTCGCTAGACGAAGAAGTACGCATTATCAATGTCTTTCAAACGTATTCTCCAAGCATGGCAAGTTATGATAAGGTATCCCAAGGGAGAAAATACTACCTCCTTATCATTTCATTCACCCCTGATAATACCACGTGTACCTGTAACTTTTCCCACGATAAAATGCGGGAGGGGGCTCAGCGAAAGATTTTATCAGTTTGCAAGATTCCCGTACAAGGTCTTGCAAAGAAAATGTATTCTGAAAAATGCATTAAATGACTGTTTCCGATGGGGTAAGGCTTATGATCTAAGTTAGACTCTTGGCTGCACGGAAAAACTTAGTTTATGACAACTGGGTGACTAAATGCGATGTCACGGTCCGCCAAACACCCCATGTTTTTTCCGACTCACCCGGTATGTATGTATTTTTTCTATGTTAAGGCTGCGGAGTTGCCATAGATTTTGCTCTTCGTGGTATTTACGATTTGATTCAACAAATATTCAAAGTTTCTGAACAGGGACGTAGGAAGCACCTCAAACTTTGGGGGGGGGGGGTACGAAACTTCGAGGGCACCTTTGTCCTTAAGGAAGAGGGGGCATTCTATAAAAATAAAATGGGCATTTCTTTGTTTATTGCAGAATCTTTGGGGCACGTGCCCCCAGTGTCCCCGGTTCCTTCGTCTATGTTTCTGAGGGTAAAATTACTGGAAGGTAGGCAAAATTTTTTGAAGCAATTCTGTTCAAAGGGATGGGTCATAGAAAATCATACCAAGTTTTGTACCAGTTTAGCGATCTGGAACTTATCCTCAGCCTCATATCCACAAAATGAGGTGCTGTCTGACTGTGAATATGATGAAACGTCTGCAGAGTCTAACGGTTGAATGACAAAATCTATTCAGTTTAAAGGTATAAGTGATGCAATTCTTCATCATCGTCACTACCGAGTTGAAAGCTACGCTATGTTACAAGCGAAATTCATTGCGTTCATCGCGGGTAAAACATATTGAATTCACTTAGAGATTAACAACTGCTAAGTATACACTGTAAAAATATTTGCCAAAGGATTTAATAAATCTGGAACTGGTCATACCACTTCTAAATATTTGACTAAGAATTTATATCTCAGCGTTAATTTTCTGTGGCAATATTTGCAAAAACCACGTTCTTTATTTCATGTGTTATCAGCATGTGGCAGCGTATACAATCAAGAGAGTGTTTGATGAGAATTTTGTGTTTTCACTGTGTAAATGGACATCTTGGAAGTGCCCAAAATTTTTGGACATTGATTAAAGGGGAATTCCGCGAAAATCAAATGCATGCAAAGGTTTATATCTTCATACCGATCGAAAGGCAGATTTTGTCAGCCCTCAGAAATCGTTTTCCTTTCCTTGATCGCACTTCTCAAAGGCAAGATATGGAGAAAAACATTGGACCGATTTCAATTTAATACCCTACTATTTTTGTGCTTCGTTGTTGGCGAACAAAGGTTGCAAATTGTCGTTACTGTCCGCCGGTTAGTCGTCGGCGAGCATTGATGGGTTTGTTGCGTGTCGCTCTTAGAATTGAGTTTGAAAATCCTGTTGTATTGGTTCATTCATGTGTCCACGATCGACCACGACCAAGAGAAATGATCGGCTTTAACGAAAATTCTTGGTATCTGTCTCGGATTCAAATGCGAGGTTATGGCTGAGTTCTCGGTCTGACGTTTGTGGCCGGTTTGAGCTTTATTTAAGGTGGAGAAATATCGGGAAATGTTGATAATGATATGAATGTTAGTTTTATATGCAAACGACGCAGTTCGCCGATGTCCAGCTTTTTCCCGCGGAATGCCCCTTAAGTATTGAAAGTAGGGACCCTAGAGGGATGTGCGAAGAATTCCGGTGTATGTTAAATATTGGGGCAAGAATGAATTTTTGTGTTGTCCATAGAGTGGTTTTGTCAAAGAGGGATTGCTTGTTTGTTGATGTTGTATTTTGTATTCTTTTGATAATCGATAATGAAGAGGGAGAAGTCTGGAACGTGAAAGCTATGAATCTGAGAACTGGAAATGGGTCTATTGGAATGCACAGATGGAATTCTTCGACACAAAGTGAACATGATCACCTCCAGTAATCATGCTCACTATTAGGATGTGAGACAAATCAGTTGCTTTTCCTGTCTCAGCTAGTTAATCATAGTTGTACATTACATGGGGAGCTAAACTTCTACCCCAAAGTATCGGGCTTAGTTAGAATACAATTTCCAGAGAATTCTTTACTCTGATATGCTTCAAAAAGGGTCATAAGCCCCCTTGATGAACTCTTAAACAGTCTCCTCTTGCAAATAAATTTCCGCTCTTTTCAAGGGCTGGGAGGAGGGGTCCAATTTTCAGACGCTTGCTTTGTAAAACTGCTTGATGAATCCGGATTGAAAACAACTGCACTTGCATATTATTTTAAGTGTGTAGAATCATTCCAATTCCTGGTGAATGATAGTGAGTACAGTTTGGCAGACGATTGTCTCTTCTATCTTGCTATTCAGAGCTGCACTCACTTAACTTTGTTAACAGCTTATTTTCATCATAAGTGTCGTTGTCAAGTTGCCACATAAAAGTTCGAAATTATCTAGCCTAATTGAGCTCTGATGACAACTTCAATGGTCTAAAAATTTCAGATATACCTACCTATTATTACACTTTTGGCACAAAAAGCTTCCGTAGATACCTAGCTGGCTACCTACCTCGCTCTCTTCCTTCCTATGCAAAATCTCCCCCACAAATTCTTCGCACTTAAAAATAGAGATAACGTGAACAGGCTAATCGAGAGATAACCCACTCCTTAAGTAATTCCCTGCATGTAATTCATTTTTTCCTCTGTTGGTATTTGTATATTGTATCAATTTCCTATCCAAATATAGTATTTTAATCTGTAACATGTTTTATATCTTTGCAGTATAGTTTCTTGTATGCATTGTTAATGTTTTTGAATTGTGTTGTAGAGGAATTTGATGAACTGAACTGAAACAAAGATTTTGAAATAATATCAGTGAGCAGAATCTTGCATATTGGTTAAAAATTCACGGGTTGCGAATTTTAAGAAATCAAATATATTTGACAGCTGTTGTTATGGAAAACAGATAGATCAAGGCAACAGAGTGTTATCCAATGTCATGCCTCTCGTTAATATCACAGCAACCCAAATGAGATTTCGAAAGTAATTTAATTCTACCAATTATTGTCAAAATTTGCTTAAGGTTGCATGTGTTCAAAAACAGTACCGGGTGTCTCAAAAAAGTGCCCCCTTTTGACTGCAAATAGGAACGAAACGATAAGATATTGTTACTCTCCAAGTGGAAAGCTAAATGTATCACTCTTCAACTTAGATTCACATACCTTGCATTTAAAATCGTCCACAAAACACCAGAGATACAAGCTTGCAAAGTCATGATTCACATTGCACCTGGACCTGCCACAAGTGTCTCTCGCGGAAAAAAACAGGAAAAGGAAAAAAAGCGTGAGAGACTTGTAATACTTGGCATGCTCATTAACATTCATGAGCAATCGAGCCTTGCTTCCATTTTCAAAAATGAAGGGGTTGTTGTCAACTGTTCCATCGAAGCTTGAGTCTGCCATTGTCAAAAGAAACATCGCAGAGCCTCGCTCTGTTGTATCATTGTCCTTTCTAAGCATATGATTGGATATTGGCTTTTTGTAAAGGAGCGGAATGGACAGAATCCTCGCGAGAGAGACTTGTGGCAAGTCCACATTGCGCCTGAAAAGTATCATTGATATTTTCCAAAGCACCTGTGAATGTGAACTTTAACTTTCAGTTTTTCGCTTTTGAAAAGAATGAAAGACTTTTAGAATTCGGCTGGATCAAACGAATGTAATTCGTGGTAAGGATGATAACTTCGTGTCACATCTCCAAAATGGGCGTTCTTGTGCTCCTTTTCATTCTTCTATGACACTTAGGATACGGATTGATTTCTCACAGCAATAATTATTTGTAGAATACTTCAAGCATTTCTAGGTATAATTCTTTTTAAAAGAAAAAGCTCAAGGTCAAAGTTGAAATTATTTTGCAATATCCCTTTGACATGAAATTATGGCTAGGTTCGGCAATTTTACAAAGCCTCTGGTTTCCAGTGCACTCCAGAATTTGACTTTGTGAAGTCATATCTCTGTTGTTTGGAAGAGGATTCTAAAATGCAAGGTATGTGAACTGGAGATCATTAAATATGCCTATGAACGCAAAAAAGTCTAAATATTTCATCATCTCGTTCCCTTGTTTAGTCAAAAGGGTACTTTTTGAGACAACCGGTAGTTACAAACAAACATCATCGATGAAAGACTGAATCACTTTCCTCAAAGCCCTCAAAGTTCCCTTACGCTGGAAAACGGATACAATCTGAAGGGTCACTGTTCAATAAATTATAAAAAAGAAACAACATATTTTAATTTCTCATCGAAGAACCGACATTGATAAAAGTCTCCTTGGCTGAAATAGACCTTTTAGCTATTCTGAAAAGAATCAGAATCGAACGATAGCATGCTACATTTTGTAGAATTTTCGAATGTGCATAATAGTGATAGAAGCTCTAATGCAACTCGATCAAACCTCGCGCACAAAAATGTATAAAAATAATGCTTGATCCAGGCTTTTTTTCAGAGTGGCTAAAAGGTCTATTGGTCAATTTACTCCGAGTTTACAGAGGATTTTTCCAGGTTTGCCATTCAAAAGCAGCAAAACCCTTTGGTTACAAAATACGACCTTGTTGCTCTGTTGTTAGTGGTTTGGCGTTCCGTTTTTCAAAACATAAAGTCATCCTATGCAAAAAACCTAAGTCACGAACTAACTATATACTTCATTTTATAACCTAATAGCACAGGAATAATGTTCAAAGTACACAGACTAATACGACAGTATATGCCCCTGCCCTACGTTGCTGTAAGATCAGTGTTAGGATTACAACCACATAGTTTTGTGACAGCAGTTTTTAACGGCTTAAGCGAAAATATGAAATTAATTGGTCTCATTAAACAGCCTGAAACCATTGATAAATATGTCATATCTCTCAGTATATGTATCAACATACAGTTGCATTCCCTGCATATGTTCATGTATACCATCATAACGCAAGTTGGCATATAGCTTACGATGAAAACAATCAATATAATGATGAAAGTCTTTGTAGCACGCTTCTCAGCCTCGGTTGCAACATGTTTGCTGTAAAGCGGCTTGGCATTACGTCTTGTCAAACGAGGCCGGCTTAGTGCTACGCTATCCCTTGCTGCTCCTAAAGGATCAGTCATGGCTCTTTGCCGATTTGGACGATCATTATTATCATTTCTGCCGTCGTCTTCTCTCACAGAGAAAGCTCTATTGAGTCTTGCAGTTGTAAACGGTGAAGACTTTGCCGTTCCAATAGAGGACACATGCATCGACACATCCATGTGAATTTCACTCTCTCCTCGGGAACGAGGCAGATAGCTGACGCCATCCTGAGCTCCGACATGTGCTGGTCTGCGAATTAGCTTGTGGTAGTAAGCGATAACAGTTACTAACATGATAACAAATGATAAACAGACTGTTGTCGATGCAAAAATTACAAGACTGGTGTAAAATCCAAGCCAGAGATATAATAAACTCATGAGTATTGAAAGTATCCAAGTTGACACCAATGCCCCGTAAATGTAAATCGGTTCGACGCCCACACGGTAACTGAAAGGAAGAAAGAGAGCCCATTGTCTTTCAGCTCCAAGTAACCCGATCGTCACTACAGATACACTACCGAATATAAAGAACGTTATGTGACTCATAGTTACGAGTATTTCACTGACAGGCTGTTTCAAGCCTTCTTTAATGACATATGTTAGTGTGAGGGTATCTGTAATCAAACCATTCAGAAAATCAGACAGTAGGATATTGAATATCACCTTGTAGAATAACTGCCTGAATAAAATTTTGCGTTGCCGAATAAATATAATAATAACGAGGCCATTGAGTATTACAGTAGAGATAGAGATGCCTGCTGAAAGCGAGGCAGTGGTGAAGGACAATGCTGTAGTGTTGTGCATTTCCCCGCATCCCACGTTGTTTGGAGACATCTTAAAGCCACTTCTTTGGTCTTTCTACGAACTTTATTGCCACTCTTTCTTTTCAAGAACTGTATATAAAGTTTTGCTATCTGGTGCAATAAACTACCGTTGTTGAACTGGTACTTTCAAAGCCAAAAGTCTTTCCTGGCACTCAGAAAGTGCAATAAAGAAATTCTGCTGCCATGATGGTTTATGATTGTGTTTAACTGCTTGAAAACGAATGTTGCTATTGTCAATGTAGCTTTCTCACTTGAAGGAATTTAGGAATAAGTGAGGTATCGAGACTCTTTCGTAGCTGGCAGACAATTCTTTAGAATGGCTCTTTTTAATTCTCTTGTTTGCAGTAACAGGGCGACTGCTTGCAATGAAATTTTGAAAATAATGCTGGTAACAACTGGAATTCAACTGATGAATTTCACAACAATATGCCTGTGACTCTTTATTCTAGAATAAGGTATTGCTGCTGAGGGCGTAGAGGCTTCCAACTGCTGTCAGCTTACCACCTTAGGATCAGCGAATAACAAGTACGACTTTGAGGTGTGGATTAAAATGATATCTTTCGAGGTGAACCAATACTTCTTTGTCGGGTTTAAAGTCTACCGATTTTTGCTTTGGAGAAATTCTTGTGGAGCTGCTGCAAACTTACGTTGTCAAATATCCTCTCTTTCTTGCCATATAATTGATACTTTCCTCTTCCACTTCAAGTTCGATCCAAGATTTGGCAGCGATTTCGGCAACGGTTGATAGATACTTTAAAATGTGAAAGTATGTGTTTAATTCTCTTGTCATACAATACCAGTCTCCATTCAGCAAAGATGCAGTGGAATTTCTTGTCAACTTGCGAACGATAAACCAATGACTGTATCAGCAAACAAAATCCGGAACATTTATGGCGCAACACTAAAACAGGCAGCAAATGTTTTATCGCTATGTGATAAATGCAATTTCTTGTTAACTCAGGATAAACCACAGGTTAAGATGAGACGCCAAATCTATGACATCCATGACGCTACACTGAAACTTTCCCTTATTT
The DNA here is from genome assembly GCA_964019985.1 of Aurelia sp. 4 Dawson et al 2005. NCBI lineage: Eukaryota > Metazoa > Cnidaria > Scyphozoa > Semaeostomeae > Ulmaridae > Aurelia > Aurelia sp. 4 Dawson et al 2005. Next base: position 8,779,325 of record OZ026494.1, on the reverse strand, counting down.
ATAATACATAATACATATGATACATGTCAAATCAAGCTGGTCATGTAGTATCAGTTTTTGAATATCAATTAAGGACTGTTGGGTTCGAGCATTCTTAAGCATAACGAACCAATGCATCTCACACTATCGACGTTACCTATCAAGCAACGCCAGAAGTACCAAGGCTGCCAGCCAAATCTTGGTTTTAACTTTGCGGAAAACATCAGTACATCTTTCTTCATTGTAAAACATTGATGCTTTGAAATCTGTATTGGCAGAAATCTGTTATGTTTGCCATTTCTGTATGTGGAACTAACTTTGGCAGGAAACTTATTACATTTGGCTTCGTCAAGGATTATTGAATTCCACTGACTAAGGAAATAAATCCTCCGTGGCCTAACCTTCTGCAAAGGCTATAGCCCACTCAAATTTCTCAGCGACAGTTCAAGATTACGAAGCAAATCCATTGTTCTTTCTTCAGGAATCATAACTACGTTCAAATATCAATTACACAGAATTTTTTAAAGGAGAAATTCTTGCATTTTTTCGCCTCTTGTTACGAATTTTTATTTATTAATGAGCACGAGGAATAGACAGGATCGATTACCGTTCATTAGGCAAGGTCTCGTAAGTTCGCAAAGCACTAATTTTTGTACAAATATCCTCCATTAAATGTTATACTCTTGCGATATCATTTTGACATGATGATCATAATATTTGAGTTAAAATCTGCTAAATGACCACATTCAACACAATAATCTACAACAGATTGAATCGTCAGTCGAACGAATTATGCTGAAATCAGTGTTGATGTGTGAAACGAGGGTCATTACGGTTAGGGAAGGCATGCTTTGTCAATCAGGTGAAGAATGATGTATGGTGAAACTTCTCTACAAAGCTTTAAAGTTTGCTTGATCTACTGAAGCATAAGAAGGCTTGCACGTTGTAGAAGAATTGTTTTCATATCATAGCTGATTCAAATCTAGTTCCAGAGTAGAAATAAATGTGCCTTTCACACTACCACTATATCAGCTTCAGTTAATACGTCTTCTGGTACCTGGAAAGCATTGAATGAAAACACTTTCATATGATACATTGAAATCTAGCAACTAATTCTATTATCATACAAACTTGATGTATACCATTTCTGCAGATCCCTTGAAGAAGAATGAAACTTTGGTAACATCAGTCTCTTGCCGGGGATCAATGTCCTATCACAGTTGCTTCTTCGCATAATTGATATTGTGCGAGTTGAAAAGCTCGACCATTATCCACTGTTGAAACTCTGCTCAAGGCTCTAAAAATATATAGGTATCGATTATTGCTTCCAATTACTCTGGAACTCTATTTTGTTGATTGCAACGATTTTTCTTCTCAAAACCTTACCTGAACGAACACATTTCTTGAAATGTTACCAAAAGCTGTACCAGCCAATGTATCGTCCATGTATCGAGCCTTGTCCAATAACAAAACACTAAAATCTGCATGTAACATCTATATGTCAAGCATATCAATACCGCTGTTTCTCAAGACCAGAATCTCCTTACTGGCATGACATAGCTTAAACTCTTTGAAGATCTTCTTAGAGTGGATCACAGTGTTTAGCGTGCATGCACAACTTTGACAAATCACCAAAGCAAACACACTTTGTTCAAATTATTGACAAATAGCAAACAAGACAACAGCACTTTACAATAAACATGCGCTCTTGATGCAGACTGCAATCACTGAGCAGAGCACATTCAGTAGTTATTTACTCATGTCTATTTGTGGTAAAGTTGCTATAGATTATGTTTAATCGATTTCTTACAAAGCTTGCTTTTAGTTCAATTCAAACAGCGATATGATTTAGTGCACATGAAATCTTACGTAGATGATTTTCACGGCAGGAAGACTTGCTCGTAAATACTTTAAAGCTCCAAAACGTTTCCCGCTATCGCAGTTTCAAAGTGCAGAGTACAAACAGATACCGAGGAAGCAATTTTATGAATCAATAGCCTTTTCCAATAGTATAGCTACGGCAAGGAATTCTGCAAAGCTCGATCGAGTGTGAAAAATTCCAGTTTTGTAAGCGAAGCTCTCCAAAGTTCCAACAAGAAGAACTCTCTTGTTGAAAGAGAACTAAACGTTGAAAGAATTAGTTCTTGCAGCGAGATATTTCAAAACAGCAACCAAATGTTTGATGTAAGTGAGCTGCTACATAGGTAATCCTTTTACATGAAGGAAGGGCTGCAACTCCTTCAGAGCCGCAAATCACATAGCAAATAAGATTTTCAGGTATCTGAGAAGTTAAGCTTATCTAAGGTCAAGCAGTTATTGACCAATGCAAAGACTAGGCTCAGACAACTTCCTGCTAACGTAAGCCTTTCAGCTGCATTACATACAGCTGCATGATTACATGGGATATTACATCGATCATGTCTCTGCAAGACACATGCAACGCAAAGATGATGAAGAATAAGCTAGATTTTCAGGTATTTTTTCATCCAAGTGTATTTGTAGCCAAGCTGGTAGCCAGCTAGCATAGCAGAGTTCAACTTAACAGCATAATCAAGCGAGATTCTACCTAGAAGATCCTTTCCCAAGAATGAGTTGGTTAGATTTGCCGCGGAGCAACAAATGACATGGTACCCAAAATCTTCAACTTACATTTCTTTCATGTGCAGTTTGGATAAAAGCTGAATGCAACATAAGCAGAGCCAAGTCTTCACTACTTCCCACGTAGGTGGTCTTCTCTCAAAACTGGCTTTGCTAGTATTGTCGCAATGGTGCACATTGCACAGATTATCCAAAGTTCAGATGTCTCTTCCTTTCTATGCTTTAGTATTCACAATTTGTCTTCATTTGATTCTCAATTTTGCTTCATGCTGAATCAAACGTAACGGGTGGGAAGAGTACTTAGTTGATATTTTCTACTTCTAGGCTACTTCTGCCAGAGAATGTAATTAAGTAGCAATGCACACACAAACTAAGTTATGTTTTAAGAAGGATTTAAAACCGAACAGTGATGTCGTGTACAAGATGTTGTGCGTTAATGATTTTTGCCATGACAGGCACGATAGAAATGGCCGTAAAGCTGCGAATAAAGCAGCAGCCAACATTTTCAGGTGTCTCTTTGCCAAGCATATTTGTTTCCAATGTGCTTTCAGTCAAAGGCAAAGGCTATTCCAGGATGACTTCGTTTCAAAAGCATTCTTTGTAGCAAAATGCCGAGTCTATACGACTTCCTACGTAGAAGATCTGTTTCAAACAGTTGATAACCAGGCTACATGGGACTTCGAGGAAAGCTGTTGCGACACCATTCAAAGACAATCGGGCTGTACCACAAGTAGAATTCCAGTCAGTTTTCTTTTACATCCGTTGGTTGGAAATGCAATTACGAGGTTAATCACTCTTAGAATTTTGCTGACATGATATCCCTGCTAACGCTATCCAATAAGTCACATATTTTTTGCGATCACAGGGTTGCCCTTATGAGGCTCTTTGTTTCATTGCTGATGGGCTTGATTTATGCTGTATGTGCATCTGTCTTTATATTGAGAGTCATATCATTATCCTCACTGGGTGCAATGAAATATTGTGAGTGAGCGATATGCTAGGCATGTTTGCATCTCTAACGATCACATGTCACCAAAATTCGATAAAATAAATCGATTATTTTATAAAATGCGAGAAATGATTTCTTTTCCATTAATTTCAAAACCATCATCTAGCAGCAAACAGCCAGTAGCCTTCTCACATTACTAAGAAGTGAGCCCGTTAACAAATCACGGAGTTCTCATTGAGAATGTGTCCATTTCATATCAAAATTTGATTGAACTAAAATCGTACTGCTGGCTTCCTTTAAATTGCTGAGGGAGATATAAGCTAAGCTATGGTAATCTTTGCACGTTAAGAAAGTATCGCTAAAAGTGCGCTATGAAGTAAAGTTCGTCTCTTACAAATCAAGGAGATTATATGACTTATCTAAAATCAAACCGAACGGGTCAATAATGCAACATAGGCTTAACCTCGAGCGAATATTCAAACTGAGCGAATCCATTGTTTCTTTGAAAACGTGAAGCGCTTGTTACAAGGGAGCAAAGAAAAACAAGCTTCCTCTGTCAGCAAACAGAAAGCAACTGAAACGTGTTGTTGAACTTCCGTTGCATTTTGAAAGTTCTATTTTAAGAAACATCATCAGATGCAAAAATCTCAGCACGCAAAACTTGATCTTTAGATGTCGACGAGGCTGATTGGAAAGATGAAGATGCAAATAGAAAATACTCACTACTTTAAAAGAACCTGAAGCGAAAATCTTCATAGATGCAAATGAATGCAATTGTTAAAGGATAAAAATACGTTGTTAAGATTTATTTGATTTCTTATAGAGTCTCGAGTTTTCCAAAATTTTGTAACACTGGCTGATGACGTCATTTCTCTTACAAAAGACAAGAAATTGTACAAGTTTTTGACCATATTTGCAAAGGGACATCTAATCAAGCTCTCTACACACAATATCGATTGGTTGAACAATTCCTATGCCATTTATGTAGTTGTGCAGAAAAGACTTTGCAATACACCTTTTCAACTAACGGCCTCACTTTGGAAATTTTTGAAAATTTCTCGATACTAAATTTCTGACCATAGATTTTGATTCAGAACCCCAAGTTTAGTTTAATTCCAAATTTTCATATTCCTAGAGTATGTGATTTCGATTTTATGGCGATAATAACTTTGAGAATTTATAAGGGATTTGACCGTCAAAATCGTTCAGGGTGAAACTTTACACCCTCAGTCATTATTCACGGTCAAATCCCTAATAAATTTTCAAATTTGTTATCCTCATAAAATTAAATTCGTGAGCACTAAGATCATGAAAATTTGTAATTATACCAGAATTGGGGTGCTGAATGTGAATATGGGGTCTGAAATTTCATATGGCGCAAGCTAAAGAAATTTTGAAAAATTTCAAAACGAGGTTGCTTAGTTGAAAAGGTGTATTGTAACCTTTCTAGGATAAGATAAAGCTACATTATTTCCCATATTACCCTAGCAACTTGAGAACAAAATGACATCATTTACTGATACTTAAAATCAATGGGAAGCTCGAAAACGAAATGAGATATCGAAAAATTTGAAACGGCATTTCTTATCATTCAACAGTGCAATTCATTTTCATGAATAAAACTTACACTTCAGATGATCTTCAAGCGTTCGATAGAGTTGTTTCAAATCTGGCTTTAGAAAGCTAAATTCAAGCATGCGTATCTGATTTAGCTGATCTACTATTGGGTGTCCCAAAAACGTACTCCCGTTTTAAAAAACGCCAAGTTTTGATCATGAAGGGCATCGTAAAATTTTCGTTTTGATCTCTGTTGTCAATGATTGAAATATATCTAAGTATCATAATTTGTTTGTTTTCATTACGTAAATGGTACGAAATAACGGATCGAAATACATCATTGTGAGCTATACTTACAGGAATAATTAAAGTTTGTACGCAGGCTAATACTGGCCTGACATATGGTAGTTGTCTATTTAGTTGCATCATTATTTGCATATCTTAATATTAATGGCCACGGGCGATTGCTACTTGTGGCATCGTATTTGTGCGTCTCATAGGGGTTTAGAAGTTAGAATGTATAGCAGAATGTAACATGTATTGTAATATTTCATATGAATATATGTATTTATAACAGAATCCAAACAAAGGAAGAGAGACAGCAAAAATATCGACGATTAGATGTCTGACTGTATGATTTAAATTATACATAATACTGGGACTATATAATGAGAAAAATAGACTAATTTCACGATTATGCAAAATAAAAGAATAAAAATAAGTATTGCTCTATCATAAACTTAAGAATATAGATTCACGAACCTGGAATAAGATCTATTTAATACATCCGGGTGAGTCGAAAAACGAAGCGCCCGGCGCTTTAAAAAAGCTTCTCCCTGAATATCAAAGCAATGTTATTGAAAATTATCTTTTTTATCCCCGATATGTCAAATTAGGTTCAGTAATTTACCCGGATTTTAATCGGTCATTCCTTCCGATGGAAAAAGGAGATTTTCTGCGGGAAGCCCCTTTCAAAAACCTGAAAAAACGAGTGAAAACATCAAGCAAGATTTCCTTTTGTACTCCTTCCTAGCGATGATGACTCTAGCGATGATGACTTTGGTTCATGTGTTTGTCCTCATAGGAAAATAGAATTACCATGAATAAATTATTCGCACTTAGGGACCGCGGAGCATATTTTGGATTGAGGGGGCTAGGAAGAGTAAGGAAACGGGATGGGGTATGGGGGCGAAGCCCCCAGAAAAATTTTTGGGACCACGCCTTCTACTTTGGCTATAAACGTGATCAACGCCCTTCTTGATAGCCATAAACACCCTGGAAAAGACATTCGTTAGCAACATGTCCAATCAATGAATCACGCGAAAAGCATCATAAATGGAGATGTACTCTATTGCAAGTTCATATTTCAAAGCGGAGGCTCAGGGCTCATGGAGGAAAACGCCAAGGATAAAGGTACTGCTTTGGCCCTGTATGTTGTCAAATGTCAAGTCATAACTTTCATAGTCTCGTGGCATTATCATCTTTGAAAAATAGATGATATGGAAGCAAATATTCTCTCTACTTTTCAGAAGCCAACATTTGGAACATAGCAAAACCGAATAACGCAAACACCGCTGCAAAGTCTAAGTTTGAAGCACCAATAAAAACAATTTCCCAAAATATTGTATACCGTGTTTGTGTCTAATTTTCAAAATAGTTCAAACGTCGATAGAGCTTATATCATCGGTCCTCTTTTGACAACTTCGCTGATCAGTAAACTTTCAGCAACTGAAATTCGTTTTAAAAACACCAGAATGTCATAAAAGCATTTTACTTTAGTATCGCTTGCTGGAACGCTGAATGTTTGAAGATGCCGTAACGAATTTGCAACGACGAGACTGCCATATTTTTGGTAGAATGCTCCTGCACTTATTCAGGACGTATGCCTGTTTCATAGAATTTTTTTCATAACACTGTCTTCTGATGTTAGAAAATTGTCTTCTGCACCAGAAACAGTACTTTAGGGGTATAAAAATACTCGCAAATAAGAGTGTTAATAATTTTGTTAAGATGATTGGCGGCGATATTTGATCATATAAGCATGATTTACTAAAAAGCTAAAAACTAACTCTGAATATTATTGGGGGGGGGGGGCTAAAGCCCCCCAGCCTCCGGCTCCACGGTTCCTGTTCACACTAGAGGGAAGACTTTTCAACCCCGCCAAAAGGAAAGCACGTGCTAAAGCGTACTGAAAGTCATCGCTGTTTGGTAAATCCATTAGGGATTCTTGCTTGTAATTTTAGCACGTTTTTTATGGTTCCTGAAAGGGATTCATTTTAGAAAATCGCTTACAGAATCTGAACGGAGTTACCGATTTTAGCCAGGAAAATTTCTAAAAATAATTGAACATGGTAGCTATTCAATCAGGTGTTGCAAAATATCATTGCTTACATACTCAGGGAGCATTAGCCTTTCAAACGCTGGGCGTTTTTTTCCTCATCCGGTATGACGATGCCGGGTGGCCCCCAAGGGGGTATTCATTCAATTTCACTACAGGGCGGTCTATGTCAATATTTGGGGTCCGAAATGTTACGCTAGATCAAGATTTGGGTCCTGTAAATAGCAGCTAGACAAAACTTGGATATTCGGGGTCCAAAAATCTAAAGAGAGGAAGAGTTATGCAGTTTGGTGCGATTTATTACAGTGACCCATTCAACAGACCTCGTTCCGCACAGGGGCCCTGGAAATCAACAGCAATATTTGGGGTTTCCAAAACATTATACTCAATGTTTGGGGTCCAGCAAAGAAATAATGGCATGGAAACCAACGTATTGAAAGGTAGGGAGTACTCCAGCCAGGGGGTGACCGAGAAAAAGTTCACGAGCAACATCGCATATGGCTTACTACGATCAACCATTATTAAAAACGCTTTCTCAGCTTTTGGTACCATAAACTGATGACGATGAGTCTCTTGTTGCCCTGTGCCCTTTGACTTGATGATTGCGCTTCAGGCAATAGAGACTCATAGCATTACTCTGAAAAACTTGGCCCTATCTAGGCCCAAACTTCGCAATTCCTCCAGTACCTATCAGATAGCGAGATTTGTAAGTTGTTCGATTGAAGAATTGAAAACACTCCCACAGGATGGAGATTCGAAACCGTGATTCTTTCATAATTCCATTGATGATTAAAGAAAATAGGGCCAAGTTTTTCACTGTTTCATTATGAGTCCCTCTTGAGCAAGGTTTACCGCAGGGATACAAGGGACTCATCGTCATCAGTCTATTGGTACCACAGCTGAGCTACCTTTTGAGATGTTGCTTGGTCAAGACAAAGCATGTGACGATAGCTTTGCCTTTAAGAAGGTAAGTGCTGCAATCGTGTTGGTTGTTTGGGCTATCCTCTATACATTTGCTATGACATTGTTATAAACTAGCTTATTATTACCGGGCGAGTAAAAGATGAGTTATGAAAGATCATAAAATCTCTACAACTGTAGCGATGTTGAGGTCTTAGTGTTAAGATGTATTGACTTTTTTTCGGTTATTATTGGTCATCCCAACCATTGACGGCTTTCAAGCTTACTTTGCCATTGTACGTTGTATTTTTGCGTGCTCTTCTTGACTCACCCAGCATTTCCATTTACAGGAACTTGGTCCTTCTTTGCATTGCTCATGTTTCCTAAAACATCTTCTTATCCTCCATGTATCTTTCTAGTGCATGTTTTGGCAGCGGAATAACTGGTTTATCTAAGCTTGTAGTTGTAATTTCTACATTTCTACCTTGCATAGACAGCTTGCAAGAAGCTTCTAAGAAAAGATTTACAATACCTGCGTCACATTGCTGTAAGCAGATCACTGACAAGTTCTTGCATTTATCTAGGAATTCGAAAATCCTTGGTCGGAAGCGGGAGAGATTCCCCAGCGTAGTACCAGAGCATTTGACGAGAACCAACGTCTCGATTAGCGGGCAATGCTCAGGAATGCTCGTTAAGAAGTCTTGCCAAGTTATGCTTCGATGTGGCGGCCAGAAAATTGTTCCAGCTTCAAGCACAGTCAATCGCCTAAAGTTAGACAGAACTTTACTAATTTCTTCATATCCAAAACGATGACAGCTTCTCAATGATAAGATTTTCAGACCATGACACTTGTTTAGCAATTCCAGGCCTTCCGCTGTCAACCGACAACAAAACTGCAAACTAAGTGTCTCTAAGTTAGGCCAAAGGTCGGCATTGTTGATCTCAATCATAACTTCATCTGTGATGGCTTTGCCTCTTCCGCAGTTATTCAAACAAAGATATCGGAGGCGCCGTAGGTTCGGCAGAACTGATAGGAGACCAACTGAAGTGATCCTGTCACACATGCTCAGGTCTAATTCCTCCAGTTTGCAGTCTTCCCATGTGGTGTTTGCCAGGCTAGCGTCAGTGATGCTAGTTCCACTTAAAAGAAGCGAAGTTAGATTCTTCGTCTTGGATACCAGCTGATTCAAAGTTGAGCCAGTGACCCTGGTGCATTTCTTGATGCTCAGTGAAGTTAGTAACGGTAGATTATTTGCGATTTCTTCGATGACCACATCGGTAATAATTTCAGAATCGCAGCAATCAAGAATTTGCAAATTTGTCATCTTGTTGAATAAACTTCTGAAGTCAATAAACGTTGGACAGCTAAGCACTGAGTGCTCATTTCCGAAACCAAAACATTCGAGTTTGCTTAGATCAGGCGCATTCATTATCAAATGGACGAATGTGCCACGCACACCAAAATTTCTCATATCTAGTCTGGTAAGATTAGCCGGCAAGGATAGCTGGGTGTTCTGCGTGTCAACTGATAAATCCCAAGTTGAATTTTTTAACGACAAAGTTGCCAGTTGCCTGCAGTTATCCGTCAGTTCGTTGAAAATCGTCGGTGTGATACTGCATTGCCCAAGATTTAATGTCCGCAACAGAGGTGAGAGTCTCGTTTGAATCAATCTCACCATGCACTCTTCGTCAATGTTTCGAAATTCTTGTAGATCTACGTGTCTCCATAGCTCACTGTCATACACTATCCATAGCCAATGTTTACAAACAAGTGCAATTCTGCATAATTCTTGTTGAGCTAAATTGGCAAATATTTTCAGTGAAACTGTATCAGGAAGCTCTAAAATATTAAGATCTGTCCTTGGTGGAGGTGAAGCACTGTTTCCAGGAAAGGCACGCTGAATTTGATCCATATTCAAATCAAAACTTGTGTCTTAATGTTGCAGAACCTACGAAAAGAAAATTCCTTATAATTCAGATACATTCTACCTTTGAATCTAAATAAATTACTATTCAAAGAACTACTGGGGGTGAGTCAATAAAAGGCCCAGTGTTGGAAAAAATCCTGCCCCCTAATATCAAAGCAATTATATTGAAAACTGCCTTGTTTTATTCTCGATATTTCAAATTAGGTTCAATATTTTACCCGGCTTTGATTGTTCACTCCTTCCCACCGAAATGGAAGATTTTCCACAGAAAGAACCTTTTGGAACCCTGCTAAAACGTGTGAAAACAAGAAAAAAATTTCTTCTCATTTCCCTTCCAAGTGATAATAACACTAGGATGGGTTCATGCATTTTGTGCTCATGGGAGGGTGGAATCCTCCCCTGAACAAACCATTCATACTGTACTTGGGGCAAACGTTTTCATTCTTCCTATAGGGAAGCTCGTGCTAAAGCTTGCTCAAGTCAATGCTGTGAGGTAAACATGTCAAGGAAACTTGCTTGTAATTTTAGCACGTTTCTAAGGTTTCTCGACGGGAATTTTTTTAAGAAAGTCCCGTGTAAAATCTGAACGGAGTGACCGATTTCAGCAAGGAAAAATTCGAACATAATTGAACATGTCAACTATTCAATCAGATATTGCAATACTCAGGGAGCTCAGGCAGCAACAGCCTTTCAACTGCTGTGCCTTTTTGACTAAACTGGTAAATTCACGTTTACTCAAACAACTGACAAAAGAATTACACTTTACACACAGTACCGCTGATAAAACCATAATAATTTTTACAAAACTGCTAACAGCATTTCTTGTAAAACATGATACTGTACGTTCTACTTGCATTCATTCTGTTGTCATGCTGCATGGTTAGAGATAATTGACAGGCTTAGGAGGTATGTTCATGAACAACGAATTGGGGAACGGTAAACAATTTACTGAAATTGTTGAGGGTGGCACTTGCACAAGTTACGTGGCTAAAGTGTGCATGGAAATTTTCTTGCTTTTATTCACAGAATGACATTTAACCAAGTCATCTTTTCTCTAATCTACTGTATCTACTGGATCTCATCCCATTGGCTAGACTGATTATACTGTATGGTTGCAGTCATCACAACTGAACGGCTGCAGGATGCTCCTAATTGCGACTCATTATCAAACCCCATTATATTGAAATGATTAAATCAGCCGCAATTCGATAAAGGCCTAGGGGCCTAGGCAAAACAAAACTTGTGTTTTTGAAATGAAACTTATTGATCTTCAAACTTCATTGCAAATGCTTAACAAATGCTACAAAATGGTACCTACTTATGTGGCTTGACCTTTTCACCTACTGTTTTCATGGTATTTGGTATTCTTAATAGTAAGATTTGATTCTGTCAAGCTAAGTTCCTTGAAACTCTGCTTTGATCTTTGAGTTTCAGTTGGTCAACATCAGTCAACCAAATTTGCAAACAGCCTTGTTCCAAAGGGTGTTCAAAAGTGCAAAAAAGTCAACTCATTAAAAAAAAATTGCCATAATATCATGAGTCCCAGTATTAGTAGTCTCATTTTGAATAGCAATTACCAGGACGCGTTGTAATCAATCTACCGTTTGCCTGAAATCTTTCATGAAGTACTGCAATTTCTTAGGATATACAGTACTTTGTTATACCTATCAAAACTTATGGTACCAGGTGCACCAAAATAAAATGCAGACTTTTCACAGGCTGTGATAAATCGTATACTGGGTCAATCTTGAAGATTTATGGGTTATGCAATCTTTAGCTAAGATCTTCAATTAGATGCTAGTGTCTTTAGTAAATTTTCCAGTCTTCTACTTATGGAGCCATGAGTGAGTTTCTTAAACTTATTTGCAGTCATGCATAATGTTCAAACCTGCCTAGGAGCAGTAGAAATTTTCTGAAAACCTGCCTGCATAGCAATTTGTATAGCCAGGGTAGAGAGGCCTGTTACATACTGTATTATTAACTTTTTACACATCAAAGGATGAAACAATGAATAATATATTTTAGCAACAGAACATGTTACATAGCAGATTCACAGCAACAATATCATAACAGATTCAATAAACAATTTATGTATCAAACCATATCAAAACAATACTATGGTAATGGAGTAAACAGTATATAAATAAACCGGGTGAGTTACAAAAAATGTTGGGTGTTTGACAGACTGTGATACTGCACTTAACCACCTATACAATTGTTGTGAACCAAATCTTTGCATGCAGCCAAGAATCTTACTAAGATCATAAACTTTTCCCCATCAAAATCGGTCATTTGATGCATTTGTCAAAAAGATTTTCTTTGTAAGACCTTGTATGGGAGTCTTGCCAACTTGAAATCTTTTGCCAAGCAGCTGCCAGATTTGTCAAAATTGTGTCAATGTGTCAAAATTTGTGTGCTATCATTCATCATCTTACTGCAATTACAATTAATAAAGAACTATTGAAAAGAGCTGCCTGCAAAATATTGGTTTGGAAACTAATTACAATTAAATTTCATAAAGAACTATTTAATAAGAAAAACTGCCTGCAAGATGGTGCTTTGGAAAAAGCTACCTGGGAACTTTATCCCCATGTTCTCATGTTTATGCACACCTGCTTATTCAATTTTAGAAACACTGAAACTGACAACAAGTGTTGATCCATTTTTCGAAAGACTTGACATGAATGGACAGAGTAAGAATGATATTATTTTTGTGAGACTTTCTTACAAATGCAAACTTGAAATTCATGTGCACATTTCATTTGCCATGCACATTTAGTGCAAACTTGCACACTTGGTAGTTTGTTCTTCTCGCATATCAAAGGTCTCATTAGAAATAGCCCTACTCTGCAGCCCGGTTTGAAAGTAGGAACTTTTTCTGGCTCACCTAGTGTGTAGCAGATTCATTCTGTGTTACAGTTTCTTAATCAAAGTTTTGATTGAGCAACTGGCTCAGATTTCCTAGGCACCCTCTTGGCACTATAGGAAATTTTGCTGCCTATTTGAAATGAGCTCAAAGTGAATACTTCCTGTTCTTTGGGCTCCGGCTGAAATGTGGAACACGGAACGAAACACGAAACAAAACGAGGAAGGAAACACAGAACAGAATTGACTAAAATGCGAAGCAATTTGTCTAAAATGCGAAACAGACTGAAATATGAAACAGACTGAAATGCAAAACAGTTTGCAAGAAAGAGCGACTGAAATGCGAAACAAATGTTGATCTCAAATGCAAAGCAAATGTGACTGAAATGCGAAACAACACAGGATGTGCCTTCGAGGGAGGGGGGGACAAAAAAATCCATTTTTCAACTGTGGTCGAACACTTTTGTAAGAGACTGTTAACCACATTGCTAAATGTCAATTACAGGTGGGTAAGGCCAGTGATAACACATATTTTTCATCCATTCATTCATTCATTCATTCATCCATTCATTCATTCATCCATTCATTCATCCATCCATTCATTCATTCATGGCTTACATGTATCTTTTTATGAATATTCCGAACAGAGTTTCTTGCGAGTTTCTTAGAAGTTTCATTGCAGCCTTCGCGTTGCTTCCTATGTCCCGGTTAACATTTCAAAATAAGGTCTTTTTTCTGTTGAAGCTCAAAATTGTCCTTAAGGACCTTGGGTGTATACACTTCTGACCAAACTTGCGTCGCCCTACGTAGCAGCCCCCTAGACTGTGTGGCTATGGTTAATTAAAGGTGGGCAAGTGTTCATTCATTCAGGGCTCAAGGAAAAACATCCCCACACGGAAGTAGGCTCGTAGGAAGCAGGGGGCAGGTAGGGCTCGTACGCCCCAATAATTTTGAAAACAATTGAGCTACGTCACCAAAATTAATTAGATGCTTCTCTATTGTTTTAAGAAAAATTGCCCATAATCTGCAGCACCTTCCTACGGTCTTGCTCAGAAGTTGTCGTTTAATCGAATCCCCCAGGAAAATTCGATTGGCCGAAACTTGCTTTTACTTTTTATCAGAGTGTTTTGCATTTCAGTCTACTTTGTTTCTACCCTGGGTACCAGACTCTCTCTGGTACCAAGGGTAGTTTGTTTCGCATTTCAGCCAACTTTGTTTCGCATTTGAGATCAATGTTTATTTTGCATTTCAGTCACTCTTTCTTCCAAACTGTTTTGCATTTCAGTCTGTTTCGTATTTCAGTCTGTTTCGCATTTTAGACAAATTGTTTCGCATTTTAGTCAATTCTGTTCCGTGTTTTGTTCCTCGTTTCGTTTCGTGTTTCGTTTCGTGTTCCGCATTTCAGCCGGAGCCGTTCTTTGGCTTTGCCCGTTAATTTCATGAGTCACTCATTCTATGATTGCACCGCCTTTTTTAGTCATTCATCCAAAAGATGTTTGATTTTCTGATACCTGGCTTTCTTTTAGGCCCCCAATAAATAGATGTTGTTGTTGCTCACAGGTTTCACTAGGTCTATGCCTGTATCATATAGTATGACATATATCATATAGTATGTCACTGGTATGACTGGAACGAAGTTTGATCTTGTACATGAAAATCTGTACTCACCTCAATGAATCACACGATGAAATGCATCTTCACTTAAAGGATTTCTTTCTTTTGCTGTTTAACTTTTGAATATTTTGATTCAGCCGGCCGGTACTTTTGAATGAATTATCGTACTGTTGTGTACTCTCAAGAAGCGCCAACGCAGTAGCAGCCTCGTTTTAGTGCAACTTAGCAGTAGAGCAGCTGATACAAAATGGCGACTAAGTTTAGTGAAAGTGGTGGGAGTTAAGTTCCTGGAGTTCCTATCAGAATCTGAGAATTATCTTGACTTAGCTGCGCATAAGTATGTATGATTATTTTTGTCTTTATCTGTGTATGCATGCATGAAAATCTGCAACTTTCAGCCTCCAATAATAGCTCAACTGATCATTTCATGATCTGGAGTACCTACTTTCGCCCTAAATGGGTCTAATATTGTTATTCGTCAGAATCACACGCTCCTCTTTTGACGTAAAATACGAGGCTCCTGGATTTGATATTTTTCAAAAATCCAATGAAAATGGTTCGCTGACTCTTTTCTTTATGATATTCTTTGCCTGTGTTTTGTTAAAGAGGATATTTCTAAAAGATATGAAGCTTTTCGAGCAGGCTATTTTCCGTGGACTTGTAAGATTCGTCAAATCTTCCGTTCGCGTTGATATTGGGTTTAATGGGTCAGCTTGTATTTTTTCCACTTTTGCACATTTGATGTCCTGTTAAACTGTTTCACAGTTCATGCCAACCTTTTAATATTAAATTATAACATCTATCGCAACATCTCGCAAATTTTCATTGCCGATATATGGGTATTTTTCAGGAGACGGATAGATCGGGAAAACTTTGTCCTGAATGGGTCTATTCTTTTTAAACGACTCCACGTAGCGAGTCAAGTTTATATGTGCTGGATTTGTGTCAGTTTGGAAAGGAAGGGTGCTACTTTACTTATTTTGATATATTTTTAGCTTTTCATCAACTTTGGTGTCTCGTCAACTCTGAGGAATACTGCAGCGGTTGAGTTTTACGTAAATTTTAGCTTCACCGGCTCAGGAAAGGCACAACCTCTTTGTCAAAGTCTTGTGTTGTCAATAATGTAAAAAACCGGATGCCATACACATTTTCTTACAGTCTACTCAGTATAGTAAATATAGCGAGATTCCTGGCTTCTCTGCTAGTAAAGTTTCCTTGCTGAGGCCCTGACAATATTTAGACCCATTCAGGGCGAAAATTGAGGCAAGCTGTTGTTTTGAGTGCTGCTGATGTTAGCCACAGTTTTGGAAGCAAACGCGAGTAAAAATATTTTCAGCTTAGAAATAACGGTTGGCAAGGAAATTAAGTCTACCTCCACGAAGAAGAAATTTCTGAGAGTCATAGTATTTAATAAGAATATCAATTCTATTTGTGGTTAGACCCATTTAGGGCGACAGTGCTCTAGCTGGATCCAGTGTAAACAGGCATATTTGATAGTTTATCTGTATAGGAGGACAGACTCTATTTCAACTCCTTTGAAATATGACTGCAATATGTCCCTCCTATCCTATTTCAAGGGATATTTCACTACCTCTTGTGGGGGAATATTTCACCATACTTTTACCTGTAGGATAGATTGACTTGAGACAAGGCTAAAAGATTTTAGTAGCTTTTTAAACAGAAGAGTGAGAAGAGCATCTATGAATACAAATATGGGAAAGGACATTTACCAATCGCTTGAGAGACTTTCTATTTGAAAAGTTTCAAAAGTGCACACTTGCTAGCCATTTCACACTGACACTTCAAGTTTTTTTTGCACACGACAGACAAAGTTTGTATTTTACATGGGCAATTTGAGATGGCCTAAGTATGACTGCCCTGAAAATTTGCGGTTGAGAACAACAGATTTAAACAATAGATCCTTTGTAGATTAAAACAATAGATCCTTTGTTTATTGCCAAGTGTGCTGCCAAGGCTGAAAACTTTGTACGTTCCTGCGCACGCAAGATATTGCGCACGCAGTACAAACTTTCCAATCTGGTGCCCACCCAAGATCTTGTCAAAGCGCTGTATTGGCCTTCTACATGGGGCTATAACTTAACTATCCAGCTTGATTGATTTCCCACAAAACATTTTTTCAGCCATCAAATATCCATTGTCGTAGTACCAAGCTGTATTTAACATTTCAACCTTGCTGGAAACTTTTTCGTGCCAATCACAGTAAGATTTGGACTAATCAAAGTGGTTGTGATTGTGAGAGGCTCAAACAATCTGCAGTCCTCCAAGTCATGATTAGCAGACATCCAATAAATGTAGCTTCACCTTCACTTTGTTACTTGTTTTTATTTAGTAGTATCATTATTCTTAAAGCTAATGTGCAATGGTAAATAGGCTCATCTGTAAATAGAACAGAGAAATCACTATGACACAGTATTGTTTTTTGGTAAGATAAAAATCTTATTGACACTATCCTTTGTTGAATGAGATATTTTTGGAATTTCTGCTCTCTGCAAATGCAAGCTTTCAACCTTGCACAAACCCTTGAAACTTACTAGCCACTAATGCCCCATTCACATTGCAAGTTATACCAGTTTAAACTAAACCAGGTTTTCAATAAGACCTTTTGATTGGTCCATCCAAGAAATCCAGTCATTTGATTGGTTGAACTTTAAACTGGTTTAGGTAAAGCTGGCTTAACTGTGTTAGCGTGAATGCAGTATAACCCAACCTGTGCGTAATACCTATTTGGTACAGTAGGTTTTGTACAATATACCTTATATAGATAAATGGAACTATAGATGGAGAGAACAAGAGTATTAAGAAGAAATATTTGAACATAAAGTGAAAGTTACAGCTTCCAAATTCAATCGCTGGTGATTGACTTTTATATGATGTTAATATTGCCTCTTTCCAATTCAATTTCAGGCCACAGGCTTTTGTGTCTTTTTGACCTTGCATTTTCTGTTTTCAAATCAAAAGGGAGACTTGTTTAACTAGCTGGCTGGGCCAAAATTGAAAAGCAAATCTGCAATTGCAGAGTATGGCATGGGTTTCACTGGTAATAACTTCCTTCCAAAGCTTTTGCACAGCAGGTATATTTGGGTGTGGCAATTGCCCATAACTAGATTTCATGAAGCTACTCATGATTAATATGCAATGAATTGAAGGCAACAATTAGTTTATCATAAGGCTCCCCTCAAGTGCCAAATGAATAGTGATCCCGCCATTGCTCTTTAGGAGTCACATACTGTCTTTATGATTCAAGATGAGTAAGAAGACTGTAAGTGATAAAGATATCCAGCAAGCAAGATGGGAAGAGAAATGGAATCTGTTACCAGAACTGATCGATTCCTGGACAGCAAAATCCACACAAAGTTCAGGTCAGTTGCTGGACATAGTGCTTTTTAGACTTTTTTACTTTGTGAAGCTGTAGATTAATTTAACTTTGGGCGAATTGGGAAATTTTTATTGGCTCAAATGATGTGATTGCATTGCAATGATACTCAAAATTATTAAGCACATACGGTAGCAGAATATGGATGATGCTATCCAATACCAATCCTAGCCTCATGGTAAGGTTTGCACTGAAGAGTTGCTTGTGTAAAAAATCTTACTTCCTTTAGGAGTTGATGGATTTTAAGAAGCTGATTTAAGATTCATTAGTGAAATTTGAGAGGTTAGAAGACAAAATACAGTATATATACTGTATATATTTCAATGCTGCATCTTCTGGTCGAAATCTTATGTCAGAATTTTCTGTAGTGCATTGCTTTAGTCCAAAATTTCCCTTAATTTATTCAGATTTTTTCATGTGTGGTAGTGTAGCAAGGAATGGTTTATTTTTGATGAACTGGTTGTTCCAAGGTCAAAGCCAATGGGGGGGCCAGGGGGGCGGAGTGCCCCCCAGGAGACCATTTGTTGGAAAATGTTGATCTCTTGTCAGAATTTTTGTGATTTCAATGACTAGTTTTGGAGGATTTTGAGGAGTGATATTGCATAAAAATATGAATTTATAAGCATTAAAACATCAATTCCAAGAGAAATAACTGAATTTATGGCAAATTTTTGATTGATATTCATTAGCTGTGTAGACTTCTATGTTGGATTGCGAAATGTGGCCAAATTTTAGTTACTGAGGAGTTGAATCGGTAACATAATGTATCAATTTAATGTATGTTCCTACAACTGTTGTTGCTGCTGTTGTTTTTGATGATTTTATCGTCGGAAAATTTTGGTTTTTCACCCCCTAGGCAGTCATGGCTGGTATCGCCCTGGGGTTGTTCTATTTTGGTTGCTACAGTAGGTCTATGTGCCATAATCTTATCTTTTTAGTCATTGTCAATTTTTTCTCACGCGTTTTCACTTGCCAGATGACTTGGACTTCTTCCGATGTATGGTTAATGGGGAATCTGTGCTTGAAACAGTTCAGAGCGAAAAAGATTCATTTTCTACAGATGGGCAAGATTATGTGGACAATGACAAGCTGAGTAAAGCATATGGTCATCTGTCTAAAGCCTTGAAATATTGCGATGAGCTGCCCAAGGAGAAATATGTAAGTTCAAGATGTATGCTTTGTAGGTTTGAACAGATCACATATCTATTGATGTGTCATTCTTTTAAAGATCAAAGGTGTGACCTCCTCCCTCGTGTCCTTCCCACACTATGTTCATTTGAATTAATTGCCATTCCCAATCCTACAGATCCTTTGTACAGTAAGAAAGGGTTGCCATCTGAAGTAAGCAATTTTTCTTCTTATATCTACAATCTTGTATATTTCAAGAACAGAATGATTTGTATTATAACAATGGCCCTGTTCATCAAATATCCTTAAATATTGTGGGTAATTTACTTAAATATTTCTCTTTTGCAATGTAGAAATATACCTTTACCTTCTTATGTTAAGTATCTGTGTTTGTTGTATATAATGTCAATACATGCGGTAAAGATGGCATTGACAAAGTTTTACAAAGGTGCATTGCTTTCTTTTATGAAATTCTTGTAGAATCTTTTAAGGATTCGCAACTAGAACGCAATGCATCATTGTGAAAATTCCTTGTCACCATCTTAAGTGTAATCGTCTATTATAAATATGTGTAGCATTTTGTGGTTGTCTCATTGCATGCCTTCATAAGATGGCCATGTGGTTGTCATTGTCTTTTGCTTTAACTGGCAGCGTCCTAGTATTGTTGCATAGTAAGTAGATGTATAGTGAATATAGCCTGTATAATCATATGTTATATGGATATATAGCAAAAGATCACATCCTATCTCTGAGAATTCATTTTACAAATCGCCAATCTTCTAGAACAACAGAAATTAACTGATTCTTCCTGATCATATCTTTGAGCCTTTCCCATCAGTCAATTAATTTGCTGGATGAAAAGCTGCTAGGCAGCAGGGAACTGTTTACAATGCATTGCACTCTGATTACGAATCCTTAATGAATCTATAGGAATTCGATTAAAGAATGCAATGCATCTCAGTAAAAATTTCCTTGCCGCCATCTTAGCTTAACTACAGTATTCGTGTATTCCTACAAGTTCCAGCCCTTTCTAATCCCATATTTCCCGGGAATTTTTCTCATTTTCCCAGCTTTCCCAGGAATTTCCCGGGTTTTCACAATTCCCAGTTTTCCTGGAGACCCATGCTCGAGAATTTCTGCACACATTTGCAATACAAATGAATCCCAGCTTTTCCGGGAATTTTGCTCATTTCCCCAACTTTTGAATTTCTGGGAAAGCTGGGAATATATCCTAGAAAATTCCAGGGAATGCCCCATCTTTTTCATATGGGTAATCAGTGATTTTATTGGAAGAGCAGTACAGCTTATTTAGTCATCTGCGCAAGTCGTATCAAAATTTTTTTTATGAGTCATCTGATTATTACGTGGCAGAGCAGACACCAAATCCAGAAGCTAACATTGTCATCTCATACTTAGCACTTTGCTGAATCTGCGGAGTTTGCAATAAAACAAGCAAGTGCTACTGAATGCTCCATTGTTGACCTTCGAAAATGGCTGCTTTTGCAGGAAATTAATAGTTCTAAAACCAGTTGTAATTTAATGAGGTAGAGTCTATCAACTTTCATAAGAAAATGGATAGCAGTTATGCTTCAGATACATATACCGCGTGAGTAAAACCAGGCGCTGGAAAGGCTGCTGCTCCCTGAGTATATAAGCAATGATATTTTGCAATACCTGGTTGAATAGCTAACATTATTCTTGAAAATTTTCGTGACTAAAATCGGTCACACTGTTCAGATTCTGTAAGCGATCTTCTAAAATGAATACCCTTGAGAAACCTTAAAAAATATGCTAAAATTACAAACAAGAATCCCTAATGTGTTAACCTCACAACGATGACTTTCAGCATGCTTTAGCATGTGTTTTCCTTTCGACGGGCTAAAGAGTCTTCCCCCTGTTGTGAAGAACTTATTCTGGGGGATTCCATTCTTCCATCAGGACAAAATACATGAACACATCCAAAAGTACCCCTTGTGAAAATTCCTTTAGGATCCTATAAGATCCTATAAGATCCTACAGGATCCTATAAGAATAGGATCCTAAACAGGATCCTCTTAAGATCCTGTCAGGATCCTATATCAGTAAATCCTAAATAGGATCCTATGTAAGATCTTATATAGGATCCTATCCAACCTTTTCTTGCAGGATTTTCACAGGATCCTGTGTAAGATCCTCTGCAGGATCCTGTATGAGATATTGTTTTAAGTCCCTATAAGGTTATGCAAGATCCTATGAAAGATCCTATTCAGGATCTATTGCTAGGAAGGAGAGCAAAGGGAAATCTTGCTTGGTGTTTTCAATCGTTTATGCAGGTTTTCGAAAGGCGATTTCTGTAGAAAATCTCCTTTTTCGACGGTAAGGAATGGCCGATTAAAGCCGGGTAAATTACTGAACCTAATTTGATATGCCGGGGGATAAAGTAAGGTAGTTTTCAATATCATTGCTTTGATATTCAGGGAACAGGATTTTTTCACAAGCCGAGCATTTTTATTGGCTCACCTAGTATATTAGCAAGATCAGTGTATTGTTTGCCTTTCACTCATCGAATGCGGACAAAATTATTTCTACCTGGTCCACCACGGTAGTCTAAGCGTTTGAAAATACGCAGTTCCTACAGCACAGCATGAATTTCTTCTTCCTGGATGAGTCAAGCTATGCTTAGCAGCAAAAGACCAAATATCTTTTATTTCCTCATATTATTGTGAGTGTTGAAAAATTCTCCTGTGTGAATAATCCTTGGTTGATTAATGCCTTAGAAGGGCCTAAAATACCCGATCAAGTGGCTGAGAATAGTCTAACCTTAGGACAGTCCAAAAGTATCTTGTATGTCCCACGAGAGGTAGATCATAAAGGTTTGAGGACGTTCCTTTCATGAGAGATGTTGGCTGCTTATTATGGGTGTCCCAGAATGTACTCATGTTGGAAAAATCACCAAAAGCTTATTATAAGGCCAATGTTCAAATTTCTTGTTTTTCCAAGTAGATCAAAGGCAAGATTATTTTCCCAGACACTGCTGATCTTTTGCTTTGTTTTTAAGTTGGTGAAGTTGCCTCTTCACTGCTGCCTTGTTTTGAAGCATGCAACAGAAAGCACTGATGATTTCCTAAGCTATTCCTTTTGGTATATTAAGCTTCTTGTTTGGTCAGAGGCATCAGAATGAAACGCAAAAATACTATTGCAGTCTTGAAGAATAATTACATGGCTCCTAATGGCAAGCCTGATCTTGTTGCTTAAAGAGTGAGTTGCCGAGTGGCTTTACGGGGTTAGTGGTCGAGTGGCTTAAATAGTCTTCGTCAGGTGACCAAAGTTCAGCTCGGTCGAGTCCGGGGGGCCGAGTTAGGTCAAACTCCCGATGGATGACCTCTGAGGCCTGACCTCAATACCTCGTCATCCTTCGGAAGGGCGTTAAACTTGGAGTCTCATGCTTGGATGCAGCATGCACAGTTGGCCTAAATTAGCTTTTAGTAGCTAGAAATCCTGATAAATCCACTCAAAAAGAAAACAAATTGAAAAAATTGAAACAAGAGTATAACTCAGAGTAGGATTTTTCAATGCGTTATTTCATTCCCTTTAAGAAATGAAAGCAAACATTTTATCATCTTTAAATGTATTTGGATCATTGAAAAAATAGATCAAAGAGAAGATTTTATGATAGCTTTCATATTCAAATTTTAGCGATTTTTAAACTGGCGTGCTGGTTTTGGACACCCTGTATGTGATTGATATTTAGGGTGTGTTTAATTGGTACCAATTCTGAAAACGGTAGACTTTGTAGACTCGAAACTTGTGTTTGATTGACTCCTAAGTTCCGAAAATTGCAGGTTTGGCAGGTTTGGGTGGCCCCCTGAACCTTCTGCTCCTGAAGGCAGAGGGTTTGACAGAAGGTTTGGAGAGGATCTCGTTTTTATTTGCAAAACTCTGAAAATGAGGTGAATTTGCTCGTGTTGCTACGGTGGTAGTCGGGAAACTTTATTGGTTGTTGCCAACCAGCAGACTTGTTTTTGTAATTGTCAACTGGAAACAGTTAAATTCTCACTGAATTTGGAATTTAAAAGTTTAGCATCCATCCAACGTAACACTAAACTGTTTCATCCAAAAACAGCAATTGCCCGACATCCAATGTGAACCTAACTGCAGTATTTAATGAGTAGAAATTGTTTATGCGTAGCCTTTTGTATTAGTAGTTGATTGTATATTTAGATTTAGCTTTAGTTATCTGTCTCTATGTTTGGTCATGGGGTAGTCATGGCCTCCTGCTCCTCATGGCGTCGTTCTTGTAGTGTAGTAAAGTAGTTTGGAAGTGTTGTTGTAGGTAATTACGTAATTGTAAATTTTTATCTTGGATATAAAAAAAAACTGGAAACCTCGTTTTCCCTAGGACGTATCTGAAACCTGCTGTTTGAAGAATTTTGTTTTTGATTGTCAACTGTGTTTCCACCCCTGCGAAGTCTATCGTTTTCAGAATTTGTTAAGGTTGGAATTACCAATCAAACACGCTCATACCATGTTTTTACCCTTCCGTAGAATGCCAATACGACAGAGCTGCATTTGCTGCTAGTGAAATATCATTTCTTGTCGTGTGAGTTTTCCAAATCCTTGCAATTTCTGGAGAGCAGTCAAGTTACACGTGAAAATGTGGAAGAGCTAACAAGAAGAGGACGTCTCTTGGCGTCAGAAGCATTCTGCTTGAAAGGTAAGGATAAGTAAGTGTTAAAATATCAAAATCACGTGATTCAGCAAGAGTTCCAAAACATATTTTGACATTCAATTCAACTGAACTAATACGATAAATCAGCAGCTTTTGTGCAATACTGAAATTTACTTCCATAGACTACCGGGTGAGCCAGAAAAAAGCTCCTACTTTTGAAGATTCATAACACCAAGACTACTTCACGTATTTGAATCATTCAAATTCTAGTTAAAAGCCGAAAGATCAAAGTAATTTTGTGACTTTCCTCGCTGTCCTACCAGCGCTAAAAATATATGTAAATTCAAGTTTACAAAAGTTTCATGGTTGCAAAATTGCTGAAAATGGCCCAAAAACATCGATCAATTCATAAATGACTTCTCGCACAGAATAATGAAGGAAATGCATCTTCTCATGGCTGAGAGATATCCTCTGTACATTAATTGACATGGGATTGAAAATCTTTCGTATTTGTTAGAAATCAATGTCTTATAGCTCTTGAGGGAGGTGAAACGCCCATGGCCTATTGTTCGGTGTGAATAGAATCCTTACGATTTGATCAATGTTTTAGGCCCTTTTCTGTCATTTTGCAACCATGAAATTTTTATAAAGCTGAATTTACCAATATTTCTAGTGCTGGTAAGACAGCGAGAAAAAGTACAAAAATACTTTGATCTTTCAACTTTTAACTAGGATTTGAATGATTCAAATCCGTGTAGTAGTCTTGGTGTTACGAATTTTCAAAAGTGGAAACTTTTTTCTGGCTCACCCGGTACCTTAATTCGCCAAAAATTTCAGATGTTAACAGTTTGGACATTTCATACGTCCAACGATCTTGGTATCCGAAATTTTGGTAGACCATTGTCTTAGTGTGTCAGTATCTTTTCGCAGCACTGCAAAATTACAGCAAAACGTTTGAACTGTTTAGAAAAATAATGTTTTGCTTACGGAACATTTTGCTTTGAAAGACTAAGCCGTCATTTTTCATTATCTGCAACAGCATCATTGTGGAAAAGTTTTACAAAGAACCCCTAAAATGAAGCAGGATTTATAGATCTATAGGGGAAGGGTACTTTACCTTAGTTTGTACGGGAGTTTGCCCGCTAAAAAGAATTTCTGTTCCGGCTCCAGAATTTTTTCCATCATATGACAGCCGATCCCAGAAAAAATCGGCCGAAAGTATACACTCCAAAACATTAAATTTGGACTAACAAGTTAATCTAATGAAGCTAAGGTTACGCAGTTTAATACCCTGCTCTAGAAAAAGTGGGTGAAAACGATACCCTGAAAAACGGTACACCCCCGGTGGACAAATATACTAAGTACCTTCACCTGGGTATAAGTATATATCATCTTTACTATGAATGAGCAAAAAAACCTGAAAATCCATAGCTTTTTAGACGTCCGAAATTTTTATGACGGCGTCCGAAATTCTATAAAAATCGCGCGGAAGCATTTTGTCCGAAATATATTCGTCCGATATTTTGTCATTTAGTGTATGACATGTCACTTAAAAATGCCCACGAATGACAAAAACAGAAATGTTTGCATTTGAATTTGCGTCATCGCAGTTTCACGTCATCTTATCTAAGACAGACTTTTGAGCCGATCACCATAAGTTACCAATCATTGTATAACATAAAAAGTTAGAAACGATTAGTTAACAAGGAGTGGACATGCCATTCCGGAGTCATGAGTATTTTGCTTGGGTTTCTTTTCTTGTATGCTATTCGAAGAGGGCTATTGATTTTGATTTACCTGAGGTTTATTTTCATTAAGGCCTGTTTATATGGGGAAAAACACCTCACCTGCCAGACCCGGGGCTGACAAGCGAGGTAAATTTCAGTGGCTGTTTACATGAGATTTTTCACCTCACCTGTCAGACCCGGGGCTGAGAGGTGAGGTGGAGTAAAGTCTCTCTTCCGTGAAATCAGAATGAAATGACCAATGAGAATCAACCAAAAATTTCATTTCACCTCACCATACCGGTGGTGTTTCGTTTATATGGAAAAATTTCACCTCACCCAGGTGAGATTCCACCTCTGGTGAAGTGGGATTTCACTATACCGGTGGTGTAGCGTTCGTCATGTAAACGCGAACTGAAAATACAAAGGATTCTTTTGGAAGGTGGAATCTCACCTCTCAGCCCCGGGTCTGGCAGGTGAGGTGTTTTTCCTCATATAAACAGGCCCTAATAGCGAGCGTAATAAGCTTTAAAATGGCAAAATAATGACTACGTGTCTCTGAAATGTAAACACATATGTACTGCATGATTTTTATCATTCTGAAGTAGACTTATGCCTTGTCACCCTTTGTTTCCATGCGTTCGTTGACTTGCTGATATCACGTGGTCAACAGGGATTCATAATATTGCGCTTAAAAGTGGCCCAATTTTTTCAAATTAGCCTAAACAAGTGGGGTTCTCGTACACTCAACAAAGTCACCTCAAAATCTGGTTTAAGACCTCCAATATTGAGAAGCAAACTGTTTGTACAAAGAATAATGTTGTCTTGTCTTACCAATTGCAAAATACACACCTTTCAAGCAGTAATCATCCTATGTAGAAACAAGATGGATCTATCGAAGCTGCGAGAACTCTCTTCATCAACTGCTTTTTGTATGCAACAACAACGGCTGTCTGAATAGTGCCTCCTGATTGGTTGAAAGCTAAGTTTTAGCGATGTGATTGGTGAATACAGAATCACTCCACGCGGGCCTAAATTGGGCCCACTTTTGAAGAAGGATATTATGAGTCCCAACTGACCGAGTGATATCAACGAATCAAAGAACGCAGGGAAACAGGGGACAAAAAGGCTTAAATCTAATTCTGAAGCTGGATAGAACTGGATAAAATCTGATATTAAAGTTTCAAGATCATTAGTTGATGATCCAGTTCAAATTCACTTTTTCAAAACTTTTGAACGTAGTTTCCAGGTATGGATGAGGTCGTAGAATTTTGAACTTTATGAGCAATTTGCTTTTCAGTAAATTCTTGCGTCAAAGTGAGCCTTTTTTGCAAAAATTGATCGATGATTCCATGAAATCAGTTGAGTTTAGCTTATGAGACAACAAATACGTCTGTCGTTTGAAAAATACTACTCTGTGTACATCAAATTAATGATATTGAAAATTGTCTGGTTTTATTGGTGATATGTTCAGTAAGGATCAGTAATTTACCCAGCTTTAAAGGCAGTCTGTCCCCTATTGTTCTGACCTTAGCAACGGCTTTATTTACCTTATTTGCGTTGGAGTGAAATTCATGCATCACTGAGTCTCTATGACCTTGATTTCTTTGGATAAAGCGAATTAGCACAAACTTGTGGAGTGTACAATAGAAATCCTCATCGAGTTTATTTTCATTCTGCAAAGGGGACAGACTGCCTTTAATCGGCCATTCCTTCTCGTGAAGTTTTGAAGTTTTCTACAGAAGGTTCCTTTGGAAGGATTGCAAAAATGACCAGCAAACTTTCTCTTTGTTTTCTTTCCTAGCAATAATGACACATGCATTCATGTACTTCGTCCTCTTGGGAGAATGGAATCTTCTTAAATAAGTTATTAATTCCAAGGGGAGGACGCAGTCATCCTCCCAAGAGGATAGCACGTGCTAAAGTGTCTCCAAGTAATTGCTGTAATTTTAGAATATTGGGGAAATTTGCTCGTGGTTTTAGCAGGTTTTTAAAGTTTCTCGAAGGGACTTCCTCAAGATCTCTAGTCTCAAGATCTCTTGTAAGATCTATACAGAGTGACTGATTTCAATCAGGAAAATTTTTAGAATATAATTGAACATGTTGGTTGTTCAAACAGCAGTTGCATTATCCCATTGCTTATATATTTAGGGCGCAGTAGCATTTACAACACCGGGCGTTTTTCTTACTCATCTGATGTACAGTATCGATGTATCATTTTGGGACTTTCAATCGCATACCGGGTGTGCCAAGATGAACAATGCACTCTTGACAGGCCAGAATGAATCGTGTTCTAGGCCGAATTTGAGGATTTATGAGGTCCACTGCAAAAGTCATGAAATTTCACTATGGTCATTCTGAAGCAAGATTGGAGGAAACGGACTGTTTTCCCATAATTTCCTGAGAGGGAAAAGGAAATCGCCGTTTCCTTTCAATTTCCCAGAGAAAATTTTCAATTTCTTCTAAATTTCCTTGCAGAAACTATGGCGAAATTTTGGCATTTTTCACTTGTGATCTTTATCGAAGATCCTCAATTAGATACTAATATTGTTTGTATAGGTTTTAGTCTTCTTTTCATGGAACTATAAGCTAGTTTCTTAATATTTTCATTTCGAAACACGGAAATTTCATCATTAAGCATTTATACTTTGATTGTTAATTTCTCTGTCGTTCGGTTGTTTCATAGTTTCAGTTGAACTTCTAGTAGATGCTAAAAGTAAGCAAATATTCAACCATTTTGTCTGATAGGCCAAGCACTGGATATCGTTGCAAAAGATTCGACGTGTCGAAATGACGAGGAAATAATGCAAGCATATAAAACGTCAGCCGATATCAGTTTGTGGATATTTACAGAAGAATTGAGGTCAATGAGTTTCAGAAAGACAACTGAAGTTGTTCAAGAAAAATTCTTACCAAAATCATTGTACAGAACATTCATCAAGCCTGCTGAATTTGAGCTCCGAAGAGGGTATGTATGATTCATTCTATGTAACACAATGCACCGCTTCATTTAGCAGCTTCGTTTTGGAAATTATTCAAAATTCTTTCACGTGAAATTTTAGAGGCCACATTAGGACTTAACACCCATACTTTATTCTAGCCACAAGTTTTTATGTTGCTACCGGTCGTCGTGTTAATTTTAAGGTGATTTCAGTTTGAAAATTTATAATGAATTGAACCATGCAAATGACTCGGGGTGTAGAGTACCCGGGGAGGGGTTACATGACTAGGGAAGTGACGGGGGCGTGCGGAAAATCTCTCTACACCCTGTACCCTGTCGCATCAAAAATGGCCCAAAAGTATACCCTGTAGCATAAAAATTTTGCCAAAGTCCATTGTTTCAAGAGAACTCTAAAAGGCATCCTTCCACACGATACCCTGTCGCATAATTTTCTTATCAATTGTAATACCCTGTCGCATAATTTTTATCAGAAAAGGACACCCTGTCGCATAATTTTTACCGTAAAAGGACATCCTGTTGAGTGGCACGTCCCGTGAAGTCAAGTATGGGAGTACCCCCCCCCCCGGGGGTAGAGTATCACCCTAAACAATTTTTTACCGTCAAATCCCTTATAAATCTTTGAACTTTACATTATCATAAAATCAACATCACAGTTTGCAGCAGTTTGAAAACATGTAACCAGACTAAAGTTTGCGTATCTGGGCTCGAAATGTTCATGTGAACAATAGGAAGAAATTTTGATAAATTTTCAAATCGAGGCTGCTTGACTGAAGTGGTGTATACTGACAGCATATTACAAAAATATTTGCAAAAATTTAAGCTGAAATTCGCAAATTTTATTGCCGCATTCTTTCAGTTGAATTGAACAAAGGGAGCTTAATGTAACTTGCCATTGTCCCGGATAGTGCATTTTTTATGTCATGAATGTTTCCAGAATTGCAGCGTTTTGAAATTTTATGAAAGATCACTTGAGAGGAGTTACATGAGGCTTTGACGAAGATTAAAAGTGCCATAAATTCTAAACTGATTGAGGAAAATCAATGTGATCAATACAACAATCACTAAATTGTTAAAGTTCTGCAAGATGGTAGCAAGTAAAAGTCTGTAGCTTTTATGATTTACGTTTTAGCAATCTGATGCTGTCACAACTTCAGAATTAGCAGTAATTTTGTAAGTGCTGAAAATAATGATGACATCCAGACTTATGACGATGAGTCCCTTGTATCCCTTCGGTTAACCTTGCTCAAGAGGGACTCATAATGAAACAGTGAAAAACCCGGCCCTATATCTTGCATTCGATCATCACTCGATAGATCGAATCAAGATCGAACGACTGCCGTAGCTTTGTTCAACGGTCACTCGTCGGAAAGAAAATGCGATTAAATCCGCGTTAAGCAGACATTTAATCAACGAAACTTGGTATCAATCTGAAGAAGGAAGTTAACTTTACCTGGTAAGTACAAAGTGAGTTTCTCAACGCTACATTTTCCATTTTTTTAAAACCAAAACAAACCAGAGAAATCTTCAACTACCTGCTGCAGCAACTTCGTTCAAAATCTAGTCAACTGCATCATTCGAATTGAAAATTCGACAGCATTGTTCTTTGCCACATCTTGCAATCTAATTGGTACTTTAGGAATTGCAAAGTTTGGGCCTAAACGAGGGGCAAATCACTCCAGAAAATGGCGTACGAGATTAATAATCACAAGTGATTATTTTGTGATTAATTTGATTTCTTGGTGATTTAAGTGATTAATTTGTGATTATTCCAGAATAAATCAAACATTCCAAAATGTTCTCAAATAAGCTCCTGTACTATAATAATTGTACGAATAGGGCAAGACAGAGCAAGATTGATAAACCAAATGATGAAATAAGACGGTAAGTTGTTTCGTAGATCAAGTCATAGACGATACCAAAGTTGTTTCTAACACTATATAGAATGACGCTTTACTTTTTGCTCCATCGCAGTAAACTTAGAGTGTTGCGCTGTTGTGCTGTGCATGTTTTCGAGCTTGTGTTCGCATATCTGGCAATTTGTTCACATAAATTTGGGAAATGGTGACAGGGACAATCTAATCCTTTCATTTCTTATAAAAGTAAACAAATAAACGTGCTTAGACATTCAAAGTTTGTGATTAATATGACTGGTGATTTTTCGTGATTAGTGTGATTTTTGTGTGATTAATTTGATTAATCTGTGATTAAAGTGTGATTATTTTTGAGAGCGTACGAGATTTTAAGCAGTGATTTGCCCCTTGGGCCTAAATAGGGCCAGGTTTTTAAGAGTAATACTATGAGTCGCTCTTGACAGAAGCGCCATCATCAAGTCAAAGAGCGCAGGGAAACAAGAGACTGATCGTCAAAAGTCTAGATGACATCAGTAATGCTGTCTCTTAGACTATGGTTAACTTTATGAAGTTCTGTTTGATAGATTCAGTTGATCGAGCGGAGCAATAACTTGTTACAAACATGGTTTTAAGTTGATGCAAAGATTGGGGCCTTATGCTATCGATATCTTTAAATTAAGAACTCATCTAGCCCTGCCATAGGATAATAAACCATATATAGTAATTGTTTCCCTCGGGCCATTCCGAAAATATAAACCCTTAGCAATTCCAAAATAGCCTCGTGCAAGCTTGGTTTTGTACTGACAGCTTCATGTTGCTATTTTCTAGTATTGCCCTCAGAAACACTTGTTATAGGCTTAAAGTAAATCTGTCATGAGCCTGATTGGCTCACACGTTACAATTCTCTCTATTATTCATTACAAAGCACAGGATGGACTCTGAATTTTCATTGTAATGAAAATTCGTGAAGCAGAAGTGAAAGGTCGCAAAACAATGGAATTCCAATCCACACTTCTTTGTTGTATTAATCAATAACTAACGTGACATATGTCCTTTAAAATGCCTTTGTTGATGATACCGATCAGTTACAAGTAAGTACTCTATCGAATTGACTTCTGATTAGAAATCGATAATGCCGTTTGTACTGCATAGTCCCAACGAAATTTCAATGTTCAAGTTCTTAAATCGCACTGACTTTTTATTCATGTACTGTACACAAAATTTTAATTCTACCGGGTGACCCAAATAAAGTTACCCGATGCAATCTGTTATTGAAAAATAAGTAAGAAGCCGATGGGAATGTTTCAAGCATTGTTCTGTCGCTAAAAGACCAGCTAGCATTATGAGTATTTTTTGCAACTTTTTACGACTCGGTAGATTTTGCTAATTAACGATTTTGTGGAAATGGGCATGCCAGAAATCCTCGAAAAGTCGTCAGAAACAGGGTATCGATTTACAGCCACTTCAGATCTTCAAAACAATATTTAGCGTGCTTTATTTTCAGGCTGCCCAGAAGTTTATAGTCCCCAGGTACCTAAGAATTGGGAATAAACGTTCCCTGTAAACTCATTAAATTTGAAAGAAATTCAACTCACCGTGCAATTCGAGAATTCTTTAAAGAAAAGTAGAAGTTCCCTAGTCCCTTGAGACAATAATATTTTAGGTATCTAGTGACTTTAAACTTGTTCTGAAAACTTTCGACTTAGTTGCCTATTCCCAGCCTGAAATAAAACACGCTCCTCGTTATTTCGAAGATCTGAAATGTCCGTGAATTGATCCCCTGTTTTTGAGGACCTTTTGAGGATTTCAGGCATGCTCTTTTCCTCAAAATCCTTAATTTGAAACTTTACTGTGCCGAAAAAAATTGCAAAAAATAATCCTAACATAGGGTAGTCTTTTAGCAACAGAACAACGTTTGAAGCGTTCCAATGGACGCCTTACTCATTTTGCTATAACAGATTCCGCTGGGTCACTTTTTTTGGGTCGCCCGGTAGTTGATCCATTTGTAACTTTTGTAACGGAAGTTCAGACAAAACAGCAACTGTGAATTGAACAGTTTTATCACTAACTATTGATGGCTTTGCGTATCTGCTCTTCAAATTTCTACGAGGCATTGATGTACTTTATCTCAGCTTTTATACAGAACAGAAATTTGTGAAAATAAGCATATATCTAGTACATTACTTATAAAAAATACTATTGTGTGAGCCAGCAAAAAGTTCCCACTTTTGAAATCCATGGCATCAAGATTACCTCATAGATTTCAATGATTCAAATTTTAATTAAAAGCCAAAAGATCGAAGTATTTTTGGTGGTTTTTCTCGCTGTCTCAGAAGCACTAAAAATTTAGGTAAATTCAACGTTACAAGGATTTCATGGTTGCAAAATGACTGAAAAATGGCCTAAAACTTTGATTGAATCATAATGGACTCCTTGAACGGATCAATAAGGAAAAGCAATTCTTCATGGGTGAGAGATTTCCTCTGTATATTTATTGCCATGGGACTGCAAATCTTTTAGTATCAGTTTGATAATCAATGTCGCATAACTCTTGAGAGAGGTGAAACGCTCATTGGGCGTTGTTCTGTGTAAGGAGAGTCCTTACAATTTGATTTGATCGATGTGTTAGGCCCTTTTTCAGTCATTTCGTAACCATTAGATTTTTATCAAGTTGAATTTACCGACACGTTTATTGCCGGTAAAACAGCGAGAAATGTAAAAAAAAAATACTTCGATCTTTCGGCTTTTAACTGAAATTTGAATCATTCAGATCTGTGCAGTACTCGTGGTGCTATGAATTTGTAAACGTGGAAATTTTTCTGGCTCATCCTGTATATTTCATACCTATTTTGGCATCTAACATTGCTTGAAAACTCCTTTCCTGTTTTCCTTTTTCTCTATAATAATCACTGCCCTTTGGGAGTCTTTTCGGTGGAAGTATCGAATCTTGTGGCACTTTAGCAGAATGTTTTTCTTGTAGGAATGTGCATGAAGCAATTGACCATTATCGATCAATATTACGTGTTGTTGAATCTAAAGGCACCGCCGCCCTTAGAAAGGTAGGCTTTATTCACCATTTGCAAAAGAATTAACTTTTGATACGGTTAACAGACCAAACACCAGTTGTACTACAGGAATACCAAATTTCTATGGCTCTATTTGACGGCTATCTATCTTTCCTGTGGGAATTGTGCCTTCTGCTCAAGTGAGCAGTAAGTTGCTGCTTTTCAAAACCACTTTGCTAGAGATGAGTTCATTTCTGGCCGATCGATAGAGGGGTGTCGTGCCCTGCAATTAATCAGAGAGCTAAAC
Organism: Aurelia sp. 4 Dawson et al 2005; assembly: GCA_964019985.1. NCBI lineage: Eukaryota > Metazoa > Cnidaria > Scyphozoa > Semaeostomeae > Ulmaridae > Aurelia > Aurelia sp. 4 Dawson et al 2005. Next base: position 8,745,579 of record OZ026494.1, on the reverse strand, counting down.
ATAGAATGCAAGAAGGTGAAAATACTTCAAATAGTTTTTGAGATGAATCTTATTTTTAAAACTGACAGTAAGATTCAGAAACAAAGTTATTAAAGTCATCAGTCACCGTAAATAGAAAGATTGCCATTGATATTTTTTTCGAAAGCCGAGATCATGCATTTGTTCGGGAGACGAGGTATGCTTTGTCCAAGGAAACTTATGTGTCCCCTGTGCAGTTGGTTAAGGCTCATGCGCAATAGCATTTTGGGGCTGAATATATAATAATATATAATAATAATAAATAATTTGTTTAAAGTTGGCTTGATTCAATAGCTCCGTAAAAGCTAATTAATGCCAACTATCTATAAGTAATATCTAAATTTAAATAAATGAATATACATATGTTACAAGCTAAATAAAACCTAATCCAGAAATAAAGGTTCTACACAATCTACAGTCACATCCTATGTTGTGGGTTCTTAATTCTTTTTTGAAAGCTGTCAACGACTGGGACTCTCTAATTCTGTGAGGTAATGTTTGCCACAGTTTTTGGCCTAAATATCTCACAGTTTCTATTCCATAAGAAGTTGTCCTGGCATTTGGAATGCCAAAGGAATTCTTATTTCGCAAGTCATATTGTACATCTCTTGCCTCGAAAATCTCACTCATGAAACTAGGATTTAAGTTATTTTTGGTTTTGTATATTTCTATCATCAAGTACTGTAGATTGCGTTGGTGAATGGATACTGCATTATCTAATTTCAGCAAAGTTTCGTAGTCAGCATGACTGTCTTTATACACAATTCTGAGTGCTCTTTCTTGGATTTTATTCACTTTTGAATTCAGACCCCTGTCGTGGAACATCCAAATTAAAGGGCAGTAGCTGAACTGCGACTTTATAAAGCTGTTCATTAGGAGACGCAATTTATCAGGGTCCATGAAAGGAGATACTCTAGCAAGTGCATGCATTTTTTGGCTAGCTCTTTTGCATAAATTCGAGACGTGACTCTTAAAATTCAGATTTAAGAAGCTCTGACAGGCGCATGAGCCTTAACCCACTGCATGGGAACACATTAGTTCCATAGGACAAAATGGATCTCGTCTCCCCAACAAGCATAGTCACATCCTTTGACTGTTTTTCAAAGGGATGTGACTGTTGGAGAAATGAACTAATTTCTGGGAGAAGTTGTAAAACAGCAACTTGTTGCTCACTGGATTGGAAAATAGATTTACCTTAATTCTTGAAAGTTGTGAAAGCTCAATGCCAACTTTTTTCTTCTCATGTTTTTTGGAATTTGTTAGGAAGTAAAAACTCAGTCACTTCTTCATTTCCAATTTCTCTACTACCATTCCACGTATTTCTGAAGCCATTCATGACGATGCCGAAACCAGTGTTCCCATAGCGTCAAAGCCAAGCATCAATTACAGTAAATCCTCGCGTATAAGAACCTATTTTTTGAGAGCTAGGCTGAAGTTGGTTCTTATTTCAAAGGTACTAAGACTAATACGCCACTTTAATTAAGCAGCCTCGTTTTGGAAATTTGTCAAAATCTCTTCCTATTGCTAATATGAAAATTTCGAGCCCAGATTCGGATTTGGCACGCAAACTTTAGTATGGTGACATGTTTTTAAACTGCTGACAGTTGTGATGTTGATTTTATGTAAATGTAAAGTTCAAAGATTTATAAGGGATTTGACCGTGAAAAGTCGTTCGGGGTGAAACTTTACACCCCGAGTCATTTTCACGGTCAAATCCCTTATAAGTTTTTAAACTTTACATCGCCAAAAAATTAACACTACAATCGCTAGCAACATGAAAACATGTGGTTAGACTAAAGTTTATGTGCTAAATCCGAATTTGGAGTCTAAAATTTCACATAAAAGAATTTTGATTAATTTCCAAAACGAGGCTGTTCATTAAAGTTGTGTATTTCAAGGTATAGAGGTTCTTATTTGAAGGGTGCCTCATGTAGTCCTCTTGAGAGTCTCACAAAGATGTTCAGCCCCATTATTTGTTTCGGAAGCGTTGTTATAGGCATAACAAGTAATTAGGCAGGAAAATAAAACTTTCAAAGCCAACTGGGACCGCAATGACCTTAATAGCAGCAATCAAAGATAAATTTTGCAACCCCTGCAATAAGAACCGATGTTTCATCAAACTGAAACAGGTTCTTATTTGCAAGGTACATAATTTAGGAAAAACAGCCTCCAGGTTCTTATTTTGGTAGGTTCTTATATGCAGGGATTTACTGTAGATCTCATCGAAAATCATTACAGCAAGAACAAAACCCACGAGAGCTAGTACGTCATGACTTCTGGTTGAAAATGGAGAGACAGCCTTTTCTAGAAATGGTGCATTTAAATTTCCAGGAGCTTGTGTCGTTGACAGCCAGTTATTTTGACGCACGCTGCAAAATCCCTAGAGATTGTTGCAGAATTTTTTGATTATTATTTCTTTAAATGTACGGCTCAAAATTTTCATCAAGCCTAAAGCACCAACTGATGGAGAAGAATCAAAGCAAAAGCCTGTACCTTAAGCAAAAATCTGTAGCTTTCATACTTTGACTTTCCAATCCGATGACGTCGTAGCTTCAAAATTTCAAAACCAACAGATTTACAAAAATTCTGTAATTAAAGGAATTGAGTCCATATAAATACTTGAGCTTCAACGCTGTCCTGAATTTTTGCTGACCAATCGCTGACAACCCTTTGTTATCGTAAAATTTTGCTAAAGTCATTAGCAGTACAGACCAAAGACTTCTTAATCCTTGCATCATCCTCAGGAATTTCTTTAGTTTAATTTCAATAGGGATTAAGTGGCAACTTTTGTTTTATGATTGAAAAGAAGTTGATATTGGTCATGAGAGCGCTATTTATATGGACTCAGTGACTTTAAGAAATACTAATGATATCAAAAGTGTTCTCTCTAGTGTCATGGCAAATGTCCTTAGGTTCACTTCGAGCAATTCGTTTACTAGATAGGAGCAATCATATTTGAAAGATTAATTTTAAAGTTTTGCCAAGATTTTCAAGATATCGCTTTCATTGTCAGGTCTTGGCTTTGCAATTGGCTGAAATTTTACTGTTTGGAGTATGTGAATCGAATTACAGCAGTCCTCCAATAATGGCATGGCAAAACGAAAGTCGTAAACAAAATGAGACATTACCCATTAACACTTACCAGCAAAGGGCGTCTTCTGTGTCATCAACCAGTGGCAAATCAACTCCGAAGCCTTCTCATAAAGATTATGGTCGTTCGAGATCCTCTAGCAAGGAAAGGTATGTTTTGCAGCCGTTGCTAGATGAGTGGATCGTTACATATTTCGAATAGATGATATTTGTGCAGCAGACAATAACAGATATATTCCTAAATCCCCAACTTCATCACGAAAAAGCTTTCTGTTTGTCCGTTGATGTCGAGTTTTTGGAAAGTTTGATAACCACTTTTGATCGTTTCCAGTTTTTTGAGACTGGAAAGGCGAGATGAATTTACATAATTACTTTATAGAAAAGCATACAGGTTGTCAGAAAGACTTGTGGCTCATTTTTGTGGTTGTTGCGGAGGCGCTGTAACATAAAATTTTCTTTTGTACAGGATGTCACAAGAAATTGTGCCCTGTTTGTAATGCTGCTGTGGAGGAGCCGTAGATTTGATTATCTCGATTTTTACACAGTTACATAAATCGGGCCTCAACGTAGAGTTTGAGACCTTGTATGAGTCAATTTGACATGTGGTGGCTGATTTATGGCAGAGAAAAGGCAAAATAAGTGGCTGCTTAAAAAAAACAACATTTCTGTTGTTCTCCTGCAATTTCCACAATCAAGTAAGTTTCCAAAGAAATGTTTGTGGCGTCATGTCAAAATTTTTGCTAAGTATCTTAAAGGGTTTGCAGTGTTTTCTATTCATAAAGCCTGGTTTCCATATGATCGCAAGGATCGCTGGTGACGCAAGGATCACACAAATTTGTGACCAGCAACTCTCAGCGATCCTTACGTCATGTAGTTTCCATTTATCACGAGGTTCGAAGAAATCTTAGAAGTTTGGCGCGAAAATCCAATCCTCACAATGGTGGTAAAAGACAACAAAGAAATGTCATTTGAAAGAGAGGCCTCGATCACTGGAATTCATGCTCAGTCGGCTTCCCTTTGACGCAAGGATCGCTGCGATCGCAGAGAAAGAAAATTTTCTATCTCAAACGCAAGGATCGCTGGCAACGCAACGATCGCTGGCAAACTGAACAATACAGTTTTCATTTCGACGCAACGATCGCTGGTCACAAATTTGTGCGATCCTTGCGTCGCCAGCGATCCTTGCGATCAAATGGAAACCAGGCTTAAGAGAGCACTTTCTATCTTTTAAAAACGTGGGGAAAATTTTAGTGCGATGCCAGAGTCCTTTCTTCGAAAGCTTAACTTTATTTTGACATTGCTAGAGAACAATAGAAGTGCTGGTTTTGAAATAATCACTTATTTTGCCTTTTCTCTGCCACAAATCAGCAACCACATATCAGATTGACTCAAACAAGGTCTCAAACTCTAAGTTGAAACCTAACCAATGCAACTTTGTAAAAATTAAGATAATTGAATCTACAGCTCCTCCACAGTAGTCGTACAAACGGGGCACAACTATTTTGGGACACCCTGTACACGCAAATGCATTGATTAGGATTAAGCTTAAGGTTTGCGACCTTGATTTAACCAATTTGACATGTGGTTGCTGAATTGTTTTAAGAAAGTAATAAAAGTGATCATTTCAAAAACAGCACCTTTTTTGTTCTCAAGCAATGCAAACTTTTGAAAGAACGGGCTGGTTGATTTTTCTACATGTTTAGAATTATAAACAATGTCGCTCACCCAAAAGACAACGCAATGAACCCTTTCATAAATGTAGAAAAAGAATTTTGATAAATTTTAGAATAATTTGGTTGAAACTGACATAGTTTTGACATTGTTAGAGAACAATGCAATAGATGTGTCGTTTTTTAGATAATCACTTTTTTGAATTACCTTGGTGTGCCATAGATCGGCAACCACTTGCTTGGTTGGTTAAGACAAGGACTCAAACTCTAAGTTGAAGCTGGTCCTATTCCACTGTAGCAAGAATGGGATAATAGAACATATGACTCCTCCACAGCAGCCACACAACTGGAGCACAATTTTTTGGGGATCAGTTTTGGTTCCCCGGCGCGTGCCATTTGTTGAAATGGAGTGTTTCCATGATAATGTTTTGGTGCTTCATTGACCATCTACAGTAAGTTTTGGGGATCAGTTTTGGTTCCCCGGCGCGTGCCATTTGTTGAAATGGAGTGTTTCCATGATAATGTTTTGGTGCTTCATTGACCATCTACAGTAAGTTTTGGGAGGTCTTCTTTTTGAGACGCCCTTTTGAGTTGATTTTCCTTCCTTGTTAATAACTTAGCTATATATATGTATATATATATATATATATATATATATATATATATATATATATATATATATATATATATATATATATATATATATATATATATATATATATATATATATATATATACATATATATACATATATATATATATATAGACACTCAGAAAGAACACATTCGTTTAAACGTTTCGGCCAAAGCCTTCATCAGTAATCTGCAATAGATGTGTCGTTTTTTAGATGTGTCGTTTTTATAACTGATGAAGGCTTTGGCCGAAACGTTTAAACGAATGTGTTCTTTCTGAGTGTCTATATCTATCTTTATTACATATTGAGATTGAGCTAATGAGTATATATATATATATATATATATATATATATATATATATATATATATATATATATATATATATATATATATATATATATATATATATATATATATACATATATTGAAATTGTTGTAAGTGGCTGTCGTAGATCGAACTCGCTGGCATCATGTCCTTTCCAGCCAGTTGCGTAATGCACGGTGGTTGGGGTTAGAGCAACTCCTAAGGGCCCCCGAGCTTTAGGGTCCTTACCATTTTATGATTAACGTACTAAGACAGGCCCACTTCTTAAGAGAACCTCAAAAATGCAACCTTGCCAAGAAATGCTTTATTACGTTCTAGAGAAAACAAACATTTTAGCAGATGACTTGATCACATTCCATTTCTGTACCATAATTTGGTTCTATTTTCAAATATTTCCTTGGGAACCATATCGTCGATCACAATCCTTTTTCTCCATTTGAAGGCACGGAAGGTGCGTTATATGACGATATAAAGAGCTGGGTTCAATAAATTTCCTGATTGGATATCCTTGGCTCAAAACTTGGCTCGCTTCGTTCGTGTTCCCTTTCTGCCACCCTCTCAAAAATGTTTTTTGGCCCAACGTGCCTTTATATATGAAACATTAATAGACCCCAGTTAGAAAGGCTTATTTTGCTGGACTTGCCTTGATTTGACAATAAAATCATCGGTTTGAAATTTGCAATTTGGCAAACTTTGGTTGATTTATCTGCCGCCTAAGGTGGACCCTGCATAATAGCTACGTTACTAAGGGCCCAGAGCTGCTCCGTTACGCCACTGTTTCCAGCTATGGCTGCCATATGAAATTTACATCAGTGAATCGTAGTTTTGTATTTTATGTGCTAAAAGAAAATGAATTTATCATTTTTAGCACTTCTTTCTGTCCAAAAGATGAATTTGAAGAAGCTCTTCTGTTGCTGCTGATCAGTGAGTCACTGGTGAGCTGTAGAATTTTGTTATCTTTGGTAATGCTATGTATTTGAAGGACAGAGGTAGCCTGATAACATGTTCGTAGTGATCGCTATAGATAGGCTGATGGACGCTCCAACTACGCCTCATGGACTTTGACACTGAAATTTGGGATGAAGTTTTCCCCTATCGATTTCATAACTTTATTTGGAAACCATGGCAACACTGTACAAACTCCAGGCAATGGTGGATGGGCCTAAGTTGCCGGCTCGAAACTCCAATGACTCAGCTCAGATTTCAAGTTTTCAGTGACATTAGCCATGAACAAAAGCCACAAGTATCCATACAAATGTTTCCTCAATCCAAGAATCAACAAACCTTTCACTGTTAACCAGGGGTTCCTCATTTCTAAGGCCAATTTGCTTCCACGAACTTCACCGCAGCAAGGTCGCTTGCCTCGCTTCTGATACTACACTGCAGCCTCGTTCCAGAGGGCACACGTAAACGTGTTCATCTCCGTCTCAAAATTTTATATCAAAGTCCATAAGGCCCAGATTGAGCAAAAATAAAAGATGTTGTTGTTGTTGTTATTATTGTTGCTGTTGTTGCGATATCTGGGACTATGTCGTGAGGCTAGGACAGAGGCTAGTCTTGTTGGGGATATGAACTGGCTAAGTTGTGAGCCTCAAGGAATCCCCCAAAAAAGGCTCCAGATCGCATACGCACTAACAGTTTACTGCAATGACGTAATATGCAAATCAGTTTGAGCGTTGGGAACGAAAGCACGAAACAGTAGCACCGGTGTGCATGACAATGTGAGTCCCAGGGTTGATTCGCTATCAAAAAAGCTGAAACACAATGTGTCAAAACAAAAGGGACAGTAATTCGTCTCCCCAGCAAAGTCTAGAAGAGAAAAAATTATTATTCTTTCCTTTATTTCTCGGGTTTTTCTTCTCATATGAAGCAAGGTAGGACCCTAAATACATGCTGTAAATTCTCGAATAAACCCCCAGCTTCGAGTAAGCCGCCACCCAAAAATATTTTTGGTGCAAGAATCCCCCAGCTTCCAATGAGCCCAAATGGGGGGGGGGAGGTTTAATCGATCTTTTCAAAATACTACTAGGTAAAACAGAAAAAGTCCCCACTCTCGAAAATTCATAACATCAAGGGTACTCCACAGATTTGCATGATTTAAATTGGAGTAAAAGCCGAGAGATCGAAGTATTTTTGTGATTTTTCACGTGTTATTACAAGCACTAGAAATATGGATAAAATCAAACTTTACAAAAATTTCATTGCTGCAAAATGACAGAAAAAGGGCTTGAAACATTGATCAACTCATAAAGGACTCCTCGCAAAGAGCAATAAAGAACATGCAATTTTCCATGGGTGAGAGATATCCACTGCATATTTATTGTCATGGGATTGAAAATCTTTAGCATTTGTTTGAAAATCGATGTCTTACAACTCTTGTGAGATGTGATACGCTCTTAGCGTTTTGTTCTGTGTGCGGAGAGTCCTTTCGATCTGATCGATGTTTCAGGCCTTTTTGAGTCATTCTGCAACCATATTTTTTATAAAGTTGAATTTACCTATATTTCTAGTGCTGATAAGAGAGTGAGAAAATCACAAGAATACTTTGATCTTTGGGTTTTTAACTAGTATTACAATCATTCAAATTTTTGTGGCACTGTGGGGAGTCAATCAAACACAAATTCTGAATCTTCCAAGTCTACCGTTTTCAGAATTGGTACCCATCAAATTATTATCATTATTTTAAAATTCTTTAAAATTGGTTTACAAAAATAGCTCTAATATAAGAACTAATAAAGACCAACTATTTACAAACATAAAATGAATTACAGTTCATCAAACAGCTAACGTAATACTTAAAATACCCTATTTACATATTTTACAACGACAATTCTCCCCATCCCATTTTTTATGCATGATTTGAAGGAACAGACGGAGGTGGGAGTTTTATTGTCATTAGGTAGGGAACTCCATAGTATGCTACCACGAAAAGATAAACTATCATTGCCATAAGTAGTTGTTGTAGTTTGAGGCAACATCAACAGATTTTTTGATCCTAGATTATAATTATTGTCCTTTTCGTGGAACATATCCCACAAAAATGAAGGATTTTGTTGTGTTAAACTGTTATAACCTCAAGCATTAACTTTTGCAAGTTCTTTTGATGAATTGTGCACTCATTTCCTCTGCATAACAACTCATTAAAGGTGGACGTATAATCATTGAAGAGAATTCGAGGCGCTCTCTTATGGGTGCGAATTCAGGTCATTATTTGCAACCTTTCCGCAAAACATCCATACCAACGGACAGTAATTGAACTGGGACATTATGAAAGAGTTGTACAGCAAAAAAGATTGCTTCTCACTTAAATAGCTCGAGATTCTAGAGAAGGCACTGATCTTGTTGTTTGCTTTTTGACATAATTTTGCCACATGTTGGTCAAACTTTAGTTTCGAGGCTATCTTGATCCCCAATAACTTAGAACTACTGACAGCATCTCTGGATAATCAACTTTAAAGAATAATCACAGCGAATTTGAAGAATGGAATCTTTTTATCGAGTTTGAATGTAAATGCCAGCGATTTTTGCAATTGTCTGAGCTCCCAGTGTTGATACTTGGAATCTTCCATAATTAGAATTGATAATTTATAATTTCAGCTCCTTCGAGATGGCTGTGTAAGCTTATTTGAAGAAGACAAACAAAGGCGAAAGGACACCATTGATGAAACGGGTACCATTTATGATCTTCTGTGCATCGCTCTCACAAGGAGGCAACAGCACGGATTTTTTCTGGAGGTAATTCTCAATAAAAATTTTCGGATTCCGGTCCCATTCAGGGTGTCCTAAGATGTTGTTCAATTTTCTATTAAAACTTGAAAAATAACGACAGGATGGACGGAATCTGCTGCGCATTAAATGAGGTGAATTATTTTTTACTGCTTGATAAGGTGTGAACAATGCTTCCGAGGTTCTTCTGATAACAGATGTATCCAACTTTATTATTAGTATTTTTGATTTACAGTAACAACTGTAAAGTAAAGTTGTAAAGTTGAGCTGTTTTTGTCCATATTGTCATACCAATATTCAGTACCATTTATCAGGAATGTTATAGTAGAATGCAGTTCTCGAAGAGTAGAATGATTTCGCGTCAATACTTTGTTAGATACGAGATATTTGATAAGCTGATCGTGCTATTTTTGCCAACATCCGAGAAAAAACTGAGATGACAGAGAAAAGTCTATGACTGATCATGAATTCAGGGAATAACTAGTTCTTTGACGGCGGATGGTAGCTCGTTTCCTTTGTCAGACAACATCCTCATTTGCCCTATGCGTTTTAAATCAATTATTGAACGGTTTTAGTGGATTGGGTAGTCAGCACCACAGTTGTGTTTTCGTGACACAGTGAGCTTGACGTCAATCCAGGTCTAAAGTCTGTTCCTATTTTTTAGTTAAAAATGTATAGCTTTTTCAATTTTCTCTGACAAGGGCAGATTTTGTGATACAATAGCATTAGTTGCTTTGGTTCACACTTGAATTCAAAGTGATTAGCGAATACAGACAATGGAAACCCTTTCAACCAGTAATTCAAAAACAAACGAAGGGAGGTTTTTAAGAGAATTTATGTTCTTATAATGAAGAAAGAATGATAAATGTAAAATTCTATCTCGCGAATTTTGTTTATTTGATTCAGGAGCTGAGGAGTAACTGTCTACTTTTGAGCAACGAATATTCAACTATTGCAATGCCGTCTGCTCGGCTTCTGAGTAACGTAAGCAAATTCACCTGACAGAATTATAGATCTACTCTTCTTCATTCGTCTTAAGCACATAATTTCTTTTAATAACCAACCATTGCCCGCACCAAGTGAGAGTTTGCCGCACTGGATTTAGGGCAACTTTTCGGCTATGTTAACTACTGGTTGAGAGAATTTCCTTTCTCTGTATTCGCTAATCGCTTTGAATTGAGGTGTGTAGCAAAGTAAGTGATGATTACAAAATCTGCCCCTGTTCATTTCTCTACATTAAGTAAGGCGAAATTGCTTATCTGCATCCTTGAAAGTCTAAGTATGCTACTATTTTCAAGTGACCTTATTTTTACTAATATTTTCTACGTCAATTCAGGGTTTAACTTGTTCTGTGTCGCTGGATTATAAATATGATCCTGTTTCAGTCAACATCCTCATTTTTCTTGTGTTTTTTACATAAATTATTGAACGGTCTTATTAAAGTTCATTTCTGCTATTTTATATTCAAATTTTGATCGTCTTATTTCTCTTCTTAGTGCATAGAGAGAGGCATAAAGCTTGCATATTATCAATTCGACATCTGGTTCCAGTATGGCTTGGCTTTGTTGTGTGACAGAAAGGTAGTTCATTCATTCCAATCCATAACGAGTATCCCGTGCAAAAATATTAAAGGGACTCCATCGCCAAGTCGTAGTCAAACCTGTAAGCACCATTGTTTAAAGCACATGTCCATCATTTTCTCCTGTTTGTTTGGTGGCTTCAACCAACCCATTAAAATGACCATAAAGAGTCACTTATATCCTAGACTGATAGCATATTGGTAATTATCGCTACTGATGGACTGATGGGCGCTCAAAGCACACTACCGAGAGCGCCAGAATAAACTATGCACCTTTGAGAGGCCATCACAATTGATCAACTTCAGAATCTCTAAATCAGCAGGAAAAAGTTCTCTCATTGTTGTCCATTTATGTTGAGTCTTTAGAAAATTTGATCAACGTTTTTGGGTCATTTTTCATTGTTTTCAAAATCGAAAATTTTTTTGAAAGAAATTCGCTTACAGCGCCATGAAGAAAAGACAAGAGAATATACAAAGAATACCTGCGTCTAATTGAAGATAGTAGCTAAACATTTACTCATGAATCTTCTAAATCGGTCCAGTACATCATTTATCGTGGCCTCTCAAAAGTGCATAGGTATAAGAAAGAAAATCCTCCTATGCCACGCAAAATTCATTTACCTTTCTTTTGAGCTAAAGCTTGATATATTTTTTGTTTTTTTATGAAACCTACAAAAAAGGCGCGGGCCAACTATGAATTTTGCACCCATTATTTTGGTTTGGCCAGTCTGTCTCCATCTCCACTTTTCAACGTTTTCGCAGCTGGTTTGGCATCCGATATTCCTCGATTTTATCTCACAATATTCATATTTTCATGCATAAATCACTACTCCTATGAAATTTTGGCTTTATCTTGTTTCTAGGGTTTCTTTTGACGTGCATGCCATTCATTCACTTATCGTTTCGTCAAATTTTACGGAAATTGATCTGATTCATTAAAAGTGTATTTTCTTGGAGAAATGATAAGTCATAGAATAAAGAAACCTTTGAAGCCACGTAAAAATTATCTGCCTTTCTCGTGATGTAAAATTTGACTTGCTTATTATTGGAGTTTGTGAACCTATTAACAAGGCGCTGGCCAGGTTCATCTCTTGTCCCCTTCATTTTGGTTAGGCCAGTCAGTCTCCGCTCCAACCTTTTATGCTCTCTCACAGCTCAGAGGTGTTCTCTTAGCCTTCCGTTCATGTATGTATCATTATACACCTTACAGCTGAATATAGAATTTGAAACTCCTAAATTGAGTAAGTTGTAGTGTCATATTTTAGAAAATTCAATCCTGTGACAAGAGATTTTCTCTTCCCGAAGCGGCTCGAATCTCTGATATATTTTCCACAAGTTTTGCTCAGCTTGGTTGACACAGGTCATAGTTTTCTTTCGTAAAATCAGGCCAAAAGTTCGAGAAAAAATTATGTTCCTATAGAAACACTATTGCGATCAGAACGAGGCTACGAAAGTCGAATGATATGGGTTGTCGGGCGTGAAAAAATTCATGAGATATTTTGCGTCCCTAGCAAAAGTAAAATATCAGTTGTACGTAGGAGTTTTTTGCTTAAATACTTGAAGAAACATCCATCTAAGTACTGGTAGCTTGTTTTACAGTATAGAAGTCCGGGACGCCTTTTCAGTGTTTTAGATGGGTGGTTTCTGGAAGCTCAAGGCCATGAGTCGTAGTTATAGCGACATGTCATTTCAGGCATGGAACGAACTACATGTCATCTATCTAAGTGCTCTAGGTAAAGGTGGATGGGCCTAAACGGCTCAAGCTTCCGATGCTAAAACACCTCGAAATTAAAGTTCTCATTGGTATTGGCCATGGAAAGGCTGCAAGTATCCAGATAAAAGTTTTCTGAACCAAAGAATCAATAAACCTTTCACTGTGAATCAGGGGTTCTTTATGTTTGAGGCCAGTTAGCTACCTTGAGTTTCACCGGGTGGTTTCAATGCGGCAATAAGAATTTCCAACTGTCGAAAGCTGCTTGCCTCGCTTCTGAGACTACGCTGTAGTCTCGTTTTAGAGTGAACATGAAAATCAGTGCATTTCCGTCTCAATTTTGCTGTATGGAAATCCATAAATCTCAGTTTGAGCAAATAAAAATATTGTTTTTGTTGTCGTTGTTGCTGTTGTGGCGATAATTGGTACTATGTCTTGAGTCTAATTATATCCGAGAAATCGTCGAAGATATGAACACTTAGTTTGTTCCTAAATTATGCTTTCATTTTGAAGTAGATGTTAAGTCTTTATGATATTGCCTTCAGAAAACTACAGAATCAATCTTTCAAAAAACAATTTAAAGTCCGAGCCCCTTTCACGTCTCAAATTAGATGTCACATGTAGATGTTTGCAAATTAAGACAATTGAATTTTTTTGCATACTGATTTAATCGTAACTCTCATACAACATCTAATCTGAGATAGACTTTAGATCATTTCTTACTTCGCATAACTTTATGCCGGGTGAGAAAAAACAATGAATTTAGTCATCATATTCCTTAAAAATGATTCAGATTGAATCTAATAAGAAGAAAGGTGACGAAAATCATGATTAGGTAGTCCAGTAGCCTGCATGCAGACTCGACTTGTTTACCAAAATCGAATTGAGTTGCATGGAAAATTTTATATCTTGGAGTGTTTAAATTTTCCATTCAACTCAATTCGATTTCAGAAAATCAGTCGATGCTGCACGCAGGCTAGTAGCCCAGCAGCCCAGCAGATATGTTGACCAGGGTGGCAAATTTATTTGACCATTTTCCAATTGATTTGGTTTAATCTTAGGGCTATTTAGCGCATCTTCTTCCTTTCCCTACAGTACAAAAAGGCATTGATCGTGTTGAAGAAATGTCACGAGCTGCATCCAGATGACGTTCAAGTACTGCTTCATTGCATGAAGATTTGTATCAACCATCTTCGACAGGTAATCATGCTATAGCAAATTCTTTTACGCCTTTTACAGACATCCTTTGTTAAGCCCGCCGCACACGGAGAGGAAAATGCTTAGCAAAGTAGCATGAATGTCATTTTGCTCAGCAAAATTATCGCCGTGTGCGGATGATTTTTGCTGAGGAAATACTCATTTGTGCAGCTGAGGAAAATATCTATCATGTTTAATAATCTCTGCCATTCGTGCCAAAATTCTCACCGTCTGCGGTGTCACTGAGAATTTTGCTCACTCCCTTCGGTGCACACGTGTTCACACTTTCAGCCGCCATCTTGCTTTGACCTGTGGTCGATACCATGGCAACATGAACATGTGTGCACCCAAGGCAGTGAGCAAAATTCTCGCTGACACTACAGACGGTGAGACTTTTTGCACGAATGGCAGAAATTATTAAACATGATAGATATTTTCCTCAGCTTCACAAATGAGTATTTCCTCAGCAAAAATCATCCGCACATGGCGAGAATTGTCCTGAGCAAAGTGACATTCATGCCACTTTGCTTAGCATTTTCCTCGCCGTGTGCGGCGGGCTGTATCAAGAAAAGTCCATGGCAAAGCCCTAAGAATTGTGTTGTTCTAAAAATCTCATACGCTGCTTTGGAAGAAAGATGCACCTCTTCTTGATCCTGAGTTTTGAATTGGCTAATGGCTGCTGTCGTAAGGGGGCATCTGCATTAGGATAAAGATTAAATTAAACCAAAAACTATTCTGCTAAGTGTTTCTTCTTTAAACTGGTGTACAAGCTTATATGGGATGCAGCGTGGTGTGAAGGCCGATCTCCACTTTAAGATTTTCTGGACGATCGTCGTTCAAATTCGCGACAACACATGGCATGTAGAATAATTCTAATCGCCACATCGAGCAATTCGCTGGACGAAAAGGTGTGAAGTATTTTTTTCGTCTGATAGTTTTTTGTAGAGTTTATCGGCCAATGAAATCACAGGATTTCTCCAGCTTCGCTCAGTTATCGGAATGTTTTGAAAGCAAAGTTGCATCAAATGCAACGAAAGTGGAGATCAAGACATCATATTTGCTGCTAATTTTCAGGATGATCGTCGAAAAGATCGTTTAGGGAAGGTCGGCCTTACAATAGGCATCGCTGTGTGAAGATCTTTGAACTTTGCAATGCAAACGATGTCCCGAAATTCTTTTTGTATAATACAATTTATTTACAGTTGGCTAGAAGAATAGCTAATAATGCTAATAAAGGCCAACTCTACCCTATTTACAAATTTTCTACCCTATTTAAACGATACATATGCGGCAGTTG
Source organism: Aurelia sp. 4 Dawson et al 2005 (assembly GCA_964019985.1). Taxonomy (NCBI): domain Eukaryota; kingdom Metazoa; phylum Cnidaria; class Scyphozoa; order Semaeostomeae; family Ulmaridae; genus Aurelia; species Aurelia sp. 4 Dawson et al 2005. Next base: position 8,730,331 of record OZ026494.1, on the reverse strand, counting down.
CATCCAGATCCCTTCCAACTTCTGATTTTCATTTTGAATTCCTCACAGCTTTTTGCAGCTTTATATTTGTCTGGAAGCCGATTCCAGACTATGCTACCCCAAAATGAAAGAGACTCATTTCCATATCTATTAGTCGTGGTTTTAGGAAGTTGGAGGAGATTGTTTATTCTTAAGTTATATGGAAGCATCTTTCGATTGAAGAACTCCCACAGAAAGGAGGGGTTTCCAGAGGTAATACATTTGCATACCTCTAACATAAGTTTTTGCAAATTTTTTACATGTATTGTAACTTCCTCGTTCCTGTGTAAGTGCTCTTCAAAATTAGAGTCAAAATCATTTAGCAGCACTCTCAGGGCACGCTTATGAACCCGATTGACTTCTTCATTGGCTGTCTTTCCACAGAACATCCAGATGAGTGGGTAATAGCTGTTATCATGCTGTTACCAACCAGGAAGATTCCAGAAATGTAGCATCCTTTACAATTAGAATGATTAGATAGGAGAAAAAGTTTTCACCCTTGATCTATGTATAGATTGGAAGTGGAAGTCAAAGTCAAACGAGTAGTGCCTGAAAATAAAATTGCAGGAACCCAAAGGACGTTCATTCTTTAAGTGGAAGGAACGATAGCCACTGCGTAATTTCCAGAATATTACAGTAACTAGAATGAGCTTGTGAATAATGCTGCATTCACACTGACTTAGTTAAAACTGCTTTGTCTAAACCAGTTTAAATTTCAACCAAAATCAAATGACTGGATTTGTTGGCTTGACCAATCAGAATGCCTTATTCTAAAACCTGGTTTAGTGTAGGCTGGTTTAACTTACAGTGTGAATTGGGCATAAGCTTGCTTTCTTTGGTCCCGTAGATTGCAAATTTATAAGCATATATTTTATTACTTTTTGTATTCTTCAAAGATCCCGGGTGAGGAGGGTACATGACTTGCGAATGGATGGGGGTCTGCCTCCCGTTATTCAGAAAGCTACCCTCTTCTAATTACCGACAGTTGCCGTAATACCCTCTTTTATGATGAATTTTGGCGGAAAACTACCGATTTTGGCAATTTTTTGCCAATTTCTGGAAAACCCACCCATGTTTCAGGAAAATCTGCCGAAAAAGGGACCCTTGTTTAGAGAATTTTGGACCCAAAAACCCACCCATATTGGCGGCAGATACCGGTACCCCAACATGTTATGGGCGGCAGATACCCGTTATAATCGTATGGGCGGCAGATGCCCGTACCCCCAACATGTTATGTTACCCCCCAGGTCAAAGATACTTAAATTGAATCGAATTATTCTCTGTTTCTTAGTATGAAGAAGCTGTTATGTATGCCGAAAAGGCTCTTGAAGAAACGACTGACATTCTTGCAAAGGCTAATTGTCTATTTGCGTTAGGAATTAGTTACAGTTTAATGGCAAGTAAAGGTTAGTATCTCAACATTGTTGTGAAAAGTATTTGGCTTAAAATCAGAAACTTTACTGGCACATGCATGTTGCGCTATGGTTGAATTGTTCAACTACCATCCGGTATTTTCCATTGCGCAGCTAAGGCCACGTTCACACGGGAACGCAGTCGTTCCGTTTCATCTTTGTTCCAGTTTCTGAAATGCAAAGATAGCTTTTTCCTACGGGAACAGAACGATTGCCTATCCGTTTTTGTTTCTGTTCACACAAGAACGCAATTGTTCCGTTCCATATTTGTTTCTTCAATCCTTGCCATTTTTCCAGCGACAAACTACTTCTACGCATTCGCTTAGGGCAAAAATCTTATCGTTCCGTTTTTTGGACCAGTCTTGCACCTCATTACCTGTTCAAAGGGGAACGAAACAGAACGATTGCGTATCGTTTTATTTTTCGTATCACTTTTTTGTTGTTCCACGTTTTGGATCGGAACGATGTTATCTCAACACAATCCCTGAGCGTTCCACTTTTCGGAACGTACAATATGGAACGGAACGATTGCGTTTCAGTGTGAATACGACCGGGTGGAGAAAAAAAGAAAAGTCATGAAAAATCATCGACGTTTTACTGTATCATCGATCAAAAAAATTTCTTCATGTATAGTTGTATCCAAGACCAACTTATGTTTGTTATTTAACATTGTTTTGAAAATGTCTTTGGATCCCTGTGATGTTATGCTTTCACAGACAGCCTGGTTTTCAAGCATCCATGCAAAATCATGAGAAATAAAGGTCAAACTGAATTTTTATCTATAAAGGCCTTTTAAGTTAGTTGCTCATACTCCTGACGAGGTTCATCTGTCATTGAGGACTCGAAATTTCAGATGGAATTGCAAATTGCTTCGTGGCAAAAATTCTTCATTCTATAAAATACTGTTGCTCAAAATATGGTTTTGCATAAAGCTTTATTTCATCATTGCTCTCCTGAAGAAGTTCGAAGTTCGGTCTCATCATGGTTGTATTCGAAAAAATACCAACCAAAGTTAATATTATGAATCCTACCGAATGTTATAGCTATGAATATGAATATAGAGCTAATCCAAAGCAACATCCTTTTGCTTTGAAGGTGAGAGCACTAACTACTTGGCAATATACCACCTGATGTTTGGTAGTTAAAATACCTACAAACTACGTTTGGTTTTAAGTTTCATCCTTTCCTCTCTAGCACCAGATAATCATGAAGGAACATTGCTACGAAAGAAATCAATACAGGCTCTAGAAAAGTAAGGAATGCCATCTGTGAGAGGAAAAATGTTTATCGTTTATTGTTTGCACCAATCATACTTGTGTCTTTATCGTTGTTTCCGTCTCTTTCGTCGCAGCAAATTAGCAATAGCCTACGAATAGGCCTAATTTTGTTTCTTGTAAATGTGGGACTATACTCGTTTGAAGTTTTGTAAAACGAGGAGAACCTCGCTTTTTCAGGAAACAAAATTAGACCCACTTTTAGTACATCATACTAAACCATACTGCGAGGCCATACTGGGCCATACTGCGAGGAAAAGCAGACGGAAACAACGATAAAGACGCATACACGATTTGTATATACATTTTGTTAAACAACATGATTCCTCTCACTGATCGGGATTGTTGCGTCGTTAATCATTCTTAATTTTTGTTTACTGCTTTGAATTGCCGTTACAGGAAAGCATTTATTGCAAGAATAGGAGCCTCATTTGAGTGGTTTTAATGCACAGTCCTAGATGTAAATGTGAACTACTATTCTCCAAACGCTCTTATCACCCTTAAAAAATTTTTTTCAATAATACTTTTTTTGTAAAACCCTGATTAAAGGAGTACAGTGAAGCATATGGCTTGCTGTTAAATACAATGGTATCCTATTGTTGCGGTGCGGTACAAAGAAGCACCTGTTTGTACAACAAAAAGTCTAATTATTTCAGGTGCCAATCAGTTGCCTCATTGGGATGATAGTGCTCCAGTAACACCATCAGTTGCCAGAACTCGGAGTTTCATGTCCTTAGTTTTGGTAGAGGGGAAGTATTGCTGAAATATAAGTTAAATGAGCCGAATGAGTGTAAAAACGAGGCTTTAAAGCACATTATGATCAAAATTGATCTTCTTTTCAGGGCCCATGACTTGGATCCAGACGACGCTGATATCTTATGTCAGCTTTCCTTGAATTTTTCCCTAAGCAGAGAGGTAAGGACAGTTATTTCAGGCCTATTTGTTTTGCTTTGGTACTACAAATTAAGAATTTGAAGATAACTGAACTACAATTGGTGCAACTAAGAGAAACACGGGTGCGTCAAATGCGCACCTTAGGAACAGGATAGTAGATGGAGCGATTTAGTTTCATGAGAGACTAAGTTTTCTGTTTCATTCATCATTGAAATTTACATAGGAACTTTTATATATTTAAAGACAAATATTAAAAGCAGAAAACTTTAAATTATAACGTGGATTTATATGAAATAATGATACACATTTTGGCTCAATGTCAGAATATAGCAGAAGAAGGATAAGATGCTCAGAAGTTGAGAGGGCAGAGATAACATTAAAAAGGTCATGAAAAGTCCATGTTGCCATGAAAGAACTGTGTTGGTCAAAAAGGAACGCCTTCTTTTGGCCCTATAGTTGATGAGATTAATGAGTTAACTGCCATGATGTGGTACAGTTGTGACAAGCTCGCAGATTTATTATGGCACCGCACATAAACTAGGAATCTAAAAGACGATTTCGGAAAAGATGGCAGTTAGGGGCATTTGACCAAGATGCATCGCGTTCTGTAATGGAATCAGTAAGGATTCTATAGAAATTCGATCATCAAATGCAACGCACCATGGTCAAATGCTAGACTTATGACGATGAGTCGCTTGTATCCCTGCGGTAAACCTTCTCAAGAGGGACTCATAATGAAACAGTGAAAAACTTGGCCCGATTTTCTTCAATCATCAATTGAATTATGATGGAATCACGACTTCGAATCTCAATACCGTGGGAGTGTTTTCAATTCTTCAATCGAATCGAAAATTCTATCACATTTACACCGTAACAATAGTGACTCACAAATCTCGCAATCTGATTGGCACTGTAGGAATCGCTACGGTTGGGCCTGAATATGGCTAGCTTTTTCAGAGTAAAATTATATGTCTTTGTTGACTGAAGCGCCATCATCAAGTCAAAGAGCACAGGGAATGAAGAGACTCGTCGTCATAAGTCTAGTCAAGTGCCTCCTACACCATCTTTCTTGTAATCATCTATAGTCCTCACTTTGTTTCCTTTAGCTCACTACTGCAGCATCACTAGTGAATCAAGCCCTTCAAATGGATCCATTCCACAGGGACTCTCTGCTTCTTCTGTCACTTATTTTGTCTGCGCAAAGCCGGGTAAGTTGCATTTTTTCTTTTCTAAGATTGGCATAACTTATCTGATAAAATGGCGCCATTATCTTTGCGGTAATGGTGTAAACTCATTGTTGGGTAGAATGCTACACATCGAATCCTCTCGAATTGTTGTTTTGTATAGTTCTTTCTTTTTGCGTAGAGCTTTGTATCTAAATTATTGTTGGAATGTGAGAGGTAGGCAACTCGACAGCCTCGGTCTTCCCTCGCATCTCAATGCAACAGTCGAGGTTGTATTTTATCGTATCGTATCGTATCGTATCGTATTATATTGTATTGTATTGTATTGTATTGTAATGTATTGTAATGTATTGTAATGTATTGTAATGTATTGTAATGTATTGTAATGTATTGTAATGTATTGTAATGTATTGTAATGTATTGTAATGTATTGTAATGTATTGTATTGTAATGTATTGTAATGTATTGTAAGTGTTTCTTTACATTTAATGTACATTTACACAGTAGAAGTAGAAGAATGTGAATGTTATGATAAAGTCGATCCTGGAAAATGTTTCCTGACTTATTTATTACAAAGTGTGATAATTTTTCGGTCGAATGCCATTTTCTTCCTACTTGATTGGATGCAGAGGACGATTGGGCGTTCCACCCTGCCCACTTGAACAAAACGTATTGGCTTCTCTCGAAGCAAGAGAAAGCTGAACTATGCAGTAGTAAACATTATGTGATTATTTGCTTGAAATTTTCAAATGGTTCCCAAGGATACTCGAAGAAAACGAGGTTGGATGACTTCGTGCATTAAGCACGTACCGAAAAGTGGTTTCAAGTGAATGTTGGTATCACCTTCTTCGTAATTTTATGCAGTCATTTCTTTTCTGATTCATCAGTCTGTTCATGTCTTGTATCATGTGGCTTGTTGCGGACTTTTCTTCACGTTTTGTTCCTTTTTTAGCACCAAGATGCTCTGGAGATACTCGAAGTTGCTTTGAGAGAATTCCCAGAAGATTTCAAGTAAGTCTTCGAGACTTAAAGTTAGTTAACGAAACTGATTAAAAGCAGCCTATTAATTGGAACAAGAAATTGTATCTGCACGCTATTGTTTCTCTATCCAAACATTTTTGACGGACATGTCGAAATCATCAAATGTGGTGCAATAGTCTAATTTTTAATATGCCTATGCAGCTCTTGAGTTAGCTATATATCCCCGTCAACTAACTCCAAAGTTCTAAGTCACGATCATGTTTCCAGAGACCATGAAAAATTCACATTTAAAGCTCAATTATCACTGAGAAGTTTGATTTATTGATGCCAAAATAACGTGCACAGAGGGTCCAAACGTTTCTCTTACGAATTTTACTAATTTGATAAAATAAATGGAGTTGAAAATTTGTCTTATTGTTGACAAAAAAAGGAATGCTCAATAAAGCAGTTGCTGAAGATAAGGTGTCCATAGTCTTCGTAAAGAAATCTGTTAAGATGAATACCCTCAGTTAAAAGATGAGATCACGCAGGTTTATATATTGCCTATTGTATTTGAAAATCCAGTGCCTTGCGAAAGAAGGGAAAGCCACAGAACCCAATCGAGTGTTTAAGTGTCTCTGTGCCTTGCCATAGATGGTGCCACACTGGTCATTCACTTTAATTTTACTCACTTCGCATGTGCAAGTACTAATAGGTTGAGCAAATTTGAAATATTCCAAAAAGACTATACAAGACAGTGACTTCATTGATTGCTCAAAATTGTTTCAAGAAACTCTCTTATTGAATGTTAAAATCTATTATTTAGCCTGCTACAAGCCAAAGTATCACTCACAGTCGAATGTTACAGTGGAGAGCAGGCATTGAATGTTTGCCAAGAAATGCTGAGACTTTGGAATGAAATTTATGGGGAAGAGATTGGGGAGTAAGTAAACGTAGAATTGTTAGTAGGGATGTAGGATTAGGGAGATGCGATGGTTGATTAGGGAGAGAAAGGTATTCCCAAGTCTCAATAGACATCTTTGTTGCGCTTGTGAAGGTATACTTTCTTGAATGTTTGAATGTTTCTTGAATGTATGCATTCACAGAAATAATTAATTTCTTGAAGAGTCCCAAATGAGCAAAGATTTAAGAATTTTAAAGGTTCTTTAAAGAACGTTCAACTCTTTCTGTAGGTGCTGATTTGTTAAACAAGATTTTCCTTTCGCTGTCGAAAAGTAAGCAGAAAGATATGATTCCATTGAAGGAAATCTAGCCACCTTTTTCAATAAGACTTGGTCAAATTGTAGGTCAACAACCGACCTGAAGTTAGTGTGAAAGAAATAAGGAAATTTTGAATAGTTTTGAAGATTAATCGACTTTTTTGACATTAAAGTCAGCATCAACATTTCCATTTATGTCCAACAACATTCGTTTTACCATTTTTAGATACGCTGAATGGTATTAGAGAAATTTACTATTTTCTTTGAAGATCACTTTTACAAAACGGCAGCTCTCTGCACACTGGAACGGAAAGCAGAGTTACCTTAAGTGCTTTAAAAAGGCCTAAAGCACTTGATCAAATCATAGAGAACTTCTTTTACAGAACAGTAAAGGAAGTAGAATTTGTCACAGTTAAGAGATATCATGGCTGCACTTATATTGGCATGGGATTGAAAACCATCAGTGTTTGTTTGATAATCCATTTCTTATAACTTCTAATGAGGCAACGTAGCTACCATTGATTTGTGTTCTGTATAAGGAGATACAGTAAAAACCCGCACATAAGAACCTAACATTTTGAACTCAGCCTGTTTAGGTTCTTATGCTGAGGTACATCCTGCAATCAGGGCGTAGGTTCTTAACATAAGGTCCAAAACAAATGCCACAAAGCAAAGGATAGTTGAAGGTTTGGCATTGAAACATGATGGCAATATGGCTAGCAATGCAAAGCTCTGCATTAATAGACATAGTCCTTTAGTCCTTGGGGCTGAATTTTCCCATCTCCTGACCCATCCACAGTCATCAGACAAGTTTTTTCAAAAATCTTGATGAAGAATTCCTTGTCTTCCCTTCGGTCCCGCCATGAGTCCACTTAGTCATCAACACTCTTCTCATCCTAGCTGAATTTATTTCCCAGTGAATGAAAGAATGAAATTTTAAACCCTATATTAAGAACCTGGTTAAAATATCAGGCTGAAATAGTTCTTACTTATCGGGTACAAATTATGCCATTTCAGGCTGTAGGTTCTTAATAAATGAAGGTTCTTATGTGCAGGTTTTTACTGTACCTTACGATTTGGTGAAATTTTCTAAGCTCTTCCCGAGCATTTCTTAACCAACAAATGTTGGTAAAGTCGAATTTCCAGACTTCTCAGTGCTCATGAAAACCAACCAGATTCCCAGGGTATTTTTAGGTTGTACGCTGATTACGAAGCCGAATGAACACTCTGGAACGCTTCAATCAAATCTGACCAGAAAATGGGTAGATTTGCAGCCATTATGGATTTGCAGTTTTCTTGACAGCGCTAATTATGCAACCTCAATTCCAAACATCGAAGCAACATTATAATGGTTGCTGCTTAGTGACTAGATTACATTTTTGGTATTCAAATAGTTAGGTAGCTTTCGAGAAATGATTTATGTTTGCTATCGTTCTCGAATAGCCAATCAAATTGCAGAACCGCCTTCAGTATCTGGGAATAGGGGTACAGCAACGTACTCACTCTGGGGACGACATTTTATGAAAACGCGAGAAAACTTGCGAAGGTGATTCGGTCTTTATGCATTTGATTGGAATTAGAATCACCCAGATGCATCAAGTACTGTTTGTACAATGTAGGTTTCGAAAGAGGGGACTTTCTCTGATTCGTCTGGTACACATATCTATGTGCCGTGTGCCGTGCTTGAATGAAAAGTCACGTTAATTTTTAGGCTATGTTAGGGGAGTTAGGGGAGCCACTCTTTTGATTTCATGTTTTTGGCACTGCTGATAAACGATTCTTCAATTATCTAAACTTTCAAATTCATTTTTCCTTAGAGCAAATGCTTCACAGCAAGAAGGAGATGGCAAATCAGCAAAAAGTTCAACATTGAAGAAATCTGCATTGGATGTTCGATCGATTGATGGTGGTGCTTCGAAAAGCGCTAAAAGTTTATCATTTGTTGAAGGAGTCAAACCGCCCCAAGGTATGATTTTTCCTTAAAGGGGGAGGATCACGTAACCTTAAACAAACCTGTTATCTCTATAATCTATGTTGTTGCCCACACGTAACCATTGTGCTCTGTACACATTTTGGTGGATGGGATCAATCCACAGTAAAGTTACTTCTAAAAATCCACCAATATCTCTACCATCGTAAAACACGCGCGTGTTGCGGTTGCTTCTCTTCGAAATACAAGTGCCCATCTTCGAAATAATGCTTTCATTTTGAGAAAAGTAGTAGAAAATCACTGTGATATTGCCTATCAAAGATACTGCAATACCTTTTTTTCAAAGAAATTTGTTTACATTGCGTGACCCTGCCCCTTAAGCAAGCAATTTCCAAACGTATCGGGTTTACCGAAAAAGTGTACGGATTTATTGGTTAGCTCTATGGATGCGAAGTTAACTTTGATTATTGATTAGTCACTCTCAAAATTTCCTCGATAGTTAACTTGAATTTTACAGGTAAAGATGCATGTACAATTTTCTTCCTGGGATTAGCAAGATTCTTGTCCAAACTTCCTGCGAATTGTTTCTTTTGCATTGATTTAGTGGATTGTACAGCGAAGTTCGTGTAAACTGTAGATAGGAATAGTTCAAGAACAGAAACAAAAACAGAAACGGTAGATAGTAAAGAAAAGTCACAAAAAGGAAATAGCCTATGAATTAGCACAAAAAGGTTACCAAGATAAAACTGGCTTGGGGGCTATTCTAGCCTCCCGGTCCAGATAGGGCTTAAGGCGGTTTTCCAATCCTCTTTTTGTCTGTTACAGGCTTTCGTTGAGAGCTATTTTGCGGGAATGTCATTTTTCAGTCGCATAAGATGGTCCAGTCAACGTAGTCGTCTTCTTCGGGTTGTTGTACTTCATGGCTCTGATCCTGTTTTTGTATATAATTGTAAGACAACCTTTGAAAAAGAGTGGAAAAAATTCAGTGCTTATTATGCAAGAGCCTTTGATATGCGATAATTCGAGTAATCAAGCAATTTTTGAAAATGTAGTCGAAAAGCTTTACGATTTGTTGCTTCAAAGTAAACATCAAGAACTGGACTTAAACTTATGGCCACAGCTGTGGACTGTAGGCTCTCCACTCCTTTTTTCTTGATGCAATGTTCCTCGTAGTGTACCGATTTTTTGCAACAAATCATAAAAACTGTGTATAGATGATGGAAAATCTAGCCGAGTAACACAATTTTTCTCGGCAGAACCATTATGATGATGATTTCCAAGAAGTTCTTTAGGTTTCATCTTTGCGTCATATGAAAATGGCACGGAAGTGAAAAAAAACAGCATCGAAGTTTGGAATCTACATGGAAAATTGGCTTAAAGGAACTCCAAGATAGTAAAATTGGCAGAGCAGTAGGGATCAATATCGTTACGCCAATAGCAGGGGTAAATTTTGTAATAATAGAAATTTCAGTTTGTTTACATTTTGCACCATAGCCAATCAACGAGCTCCAATTCGATCACGTGTTAAACTACTTCGCGCGTCGAGAGTCGTAGCTGTGGAGAAAACCATAGGAAAACTACCCTCTCGACGTTTGGTCGCCGCGAAAATATACTTTCGAAGAAGCTTTAGAAATCTTAAATCTGTGTTGTCAGATAAATTTCCTAACCAGGGTTGCTTGCCCACTTGTCTGCTATACCTGGTTTTTGCGAAATAATTCCTTGAAACTCCGTCATTTCACGGAACCTCTCACTTCCTTTGAAGTAGCCGAGGTTCAGCGCGAAAAGGAGCGATAATATGGCACTCTTAACATCCAAAATCAGTTCCAGATTGGAAATTAAGGTTACAAAACATTTTATTTTGATTTACCGGAAAGAAGTATTTCAGCAACCATCCTAAGTGGCCGTCAGTTGGCCCTGTGGCCCTGTCAACAAAATTTGCATAACAAGGAAAATTAGCATGTAAGGGTTTCTCTTGTAAGTGTTTTGGCGGGAGTTTTGTCAATTCATCCTCTTATTATTCAAAACTGGACTGAAACATTATTTGGTTGCTTCGATAAATGATGAAAACCTTGGGACAAAATTGAATAAGATTGTGGCACCTTTTGGCAGCAGAACTGGTAAAATAGGAGATAAGATCATGAAGAGTTTGTACAATTAATCAGTCGATGAGAAATAGAATGTTGTTTCTGACATCTTGATTTTGCAAACTCTACGGCCACGAAGGTTTCCCCAACGAGTGACATAAAAGAAGGGAGCAGAAAAGTTAAAAGAAGTCAGTCTTGAAAGGTAAGTGGATTAATTTGTAAAAGGATGAATCACATAACTCATGTCTTCTTAAACGTTGGATTTAACTTCGCCCTCAAATAAAATTGGAGAATGACGAACTTTTATAAATACTTCCGAATTTATGAATTTGAATTTACACACCTGGGTCGGAAGCATTCCAGCTACAAAGATTTATGTGACATAGAATTGAAATTCAAGATGTTCTTACCTTGGAACAGGGTCCTTATCAAATTTCCTTGTACGTTTTACACTCAAGTTTTATATGGAGAAACTCAATAGAAGACCACTAAAAGGCTAAGAAACTCGAGAACTGGCAGAAAGCATTTGGAAATTTCCAGTTTAGTCAAGGAAAGCCTCGGCATAGTTTACTTTATATATTTTACCTGTTTCCTGTCTTATATTACTCGGAGGGTATCTACTTGAGTTAATGTCTAAACATACGAGTACTGTTTTGAAATTTTCACGAGGGTACAAGTGATTTTTATGGAACGCGTAAGAAACTCGATTCTTGACCGAAAATCTGATAATTTTGATAATAAACCTTTTGATTAATAAACCTTCAATACTTGACTAAATTGTTAATCTCTTACAAATAAATGTGCATTCTTTCAACATTCATCGAAAGGAGCATTTATCGTAATCACTAAATTTGGAGCATCCAAATTCAAATAAACACAAAACTTTGTTGTACAACTCTGTTGTGCAACTATTTCTTACTCTACTCTTTCAGTTGACCGGCCAAAGTCTTGTTTAGTGTTGTCTTAGTGTTTTTTATTTTCCGAAGAAACCAGCATATGATTCTTCATGTTACACTCTGATCAGTCGACGAATTGGCAAAAGCACCTGCTAAAACACCCACAAGAGAAACCCTTCCATGCTGATTTTTGTTGTTCTGCAAATTTCGTTGCCACGGCTAACTGACGACCGTTTAGGATAAGCTGCTGCAACACATTGTTCTGGTAAATCAAAATTAAATGTAGTATTATTTTGGAACTGAATTTAGCCGTTTAAAGTGCCATTTTGTCGTTCCTAAAGACAAAGATTAGTTTTATTGCGCCGGAACTCAGCTCTATCAAAGGAAACGAGAGGTCCGTGAAACGAAGAAGTTTCAAGAAATTATTTCACAAAAACAAGATACGGCAGACAAGTGGGCAAGCAACCCTGGCAAGGATATTAATCTGACAACACAGATTTAAAATTTCTAAAGCTTCTTCGCAAGTATATTTTCGCGGCGACCAAAAGTTGAGAGGGTAGTTGTCTTATGGTTTTCTCCACAGCTACCACTCTCGACGCACGAAGTTGTTGATCATGTGATTAAAATGGAACTCGTTGATTGGCTATGGTGCAAAATGTAAACAAACTGAGATTTCTATTGTTACAAAATTTACCCCTGCTTACGCCAATAAACTTTATTGACAAAAATATGATTTGAAATCTTTCGGCCACGACTGTAGTTATAACTCGCTTTACCACACCCTCTTTCCCCGAAACACCTTTCTCTTAAAATAGGGTCAAACCAAGTGGATTTACTTCAAAACGGAGTCATATCATATTTCTTTAGTTTTCCGTTTCATTTGCCGCTGAAGTATCATTCTTTAAAAATAAGATCATTTTTGGTGGCTATACTTCCAAATAAGAGCACAGGGAAACCAGATTAAATGTTAACCGTTGCATTCATTGTTTGATAATCTATATTATTTTTCATTAGCTTTGTTATTTTGTAATTTCTTCTATTTTCTTTTTAACTCCATTTCTTATTCATTTTCCTTGACCTCTAATGTGCCGCGCAGCGAACTTCCTCTGGGGGACCATCCTCGCTTCACGTTCCCTCGCAGTAAAGTTCGCTGCGCAGAACAGTAGAAGCCACGGAAAATGAATAAGAAATGGAGTTGAATAGACCCAGGGGGGGCACTCTATGAAATTTAAGATAGGGATGCTCATTTGGACAGATTTTTTGGCTACCCAATAACTATCCTTTTTTTGTACAATAAGTTAAATTGAGAAAATCCACCGTACAATTCTGCACAAGATAGTCAAACTGATAGTGAATTTGGAGACCATAAACAGCAACTCTTATGATCTATCTAGATATTCATATGTTAATAACCAAATATTCCTTCCAAAAAATCATGTCAAGGAATTGACAAATAGAGCAGGTAAAGCTTCTGATTCAGCATAATTGGGAAGAAATAATTATTCAACAAACAGCCTATAGCACTTCCATTAATTGATTGAGATTATAATTTTCTAAATACAAAGTTCAGTAACCCAAAAAATGACGCAAATTTTCCATGGACCCAAAAAATGACGGCAAGTTTTTCCAACCCAAAAAATGACATCAATTTAGCGAAACCCACAAAAGTGACATTTTCATAAATTTGAAACCCAAAAAAATGACACGAGCATCCCTATCAAAATTTTCACAAATACCCCCCCTGGGTGAATAGAAAATAGAAGAAATTACCAAATGACAAAGTTAATGAAAAATAATATAGATTATCAAACAATAAATGCAACGTTAAACATTTAATCTGGTTTCCCTGTGATAAGAATTATCATTGATTCGTTCATATCGTTCTAACATTTTTTTTATGGATGATTACTCAATCGACTTTCACGGCAAATAAGGTCGTATTGAGCGAGCGGCCTTATTTGAAAACAGAATTATAAACGATTCCTTATCTCTCTTCTGTTTTTACAGATGAAGACGAAGTGAGCAGTATCACGGCATCTGTTACACTAGAAAGAAGTTTATCGGAGGTTGCGTCATTTTCCGTATCAGGAGCAAAGTTAAGGGCACCTGCTGCTATCGCTTTACTTGCTAAATTGTGGCTGATAACAGGTGAGGAAAATTGGTTTCTGTTTCGTAATCAAGGCGTGAAACCCACCTGACCATAACAAGGGTAGATTTTGTAATACAATATTATCAGTTGTTTTGGTTCACACCTCAATTTAAAGCGATTAGTGAACGCAGACAAAAGGAATTTCACTTCAGGAGACTTATCCTCTTTCAAAGCATTTAAAGACGCTGTAAAAAGATGATTTATTTTGCTGTTTCTTTTTGTTATTCATTTATTTACTTATTTATTTTATGTATTATTGTAATTAGGATAGGGTTTTTAGACGATAAATTTTTTTTTAGATTTTAAGCGCGGCCCCCTGAAAAGCAATCTTCGATTGACGGGGTAACCGTGGATAAATAAGTTGAAATGAAATGAAATGAAATGAATGAATTATCTCAAGCACTAATTCAAACCAAACACAGTCGCAAAGTTGTCTTGAAACCAGTACGAAAAACTTTCCCTTGGTGCGGGCGAAGGTTTTTTTAAAGAGAAGTTATGTGCCTATAACGAAATAGGAAGGGCAATTCTATAGTTCTGTCCCAGTTCTGTCTGGCGGATTTTTTATTTGATTCAAGAGCTGAGAAGTAACTGTTTACATTTGACCAATAAATATGCAAGAACTGTAATACACTCTGCTCCTCTTCTGAATGACGTCAACAAAATCCACAAAAAAAAGAACTTTATATTTACCCTTCTTCTTTCGTCTTAAGCTCATAACTTCTTAGCAACCTCCCTTTGCAGTTTGCCCGCACCAAGTGACAGTTTGCCACACTAGTTTTAGGGCAACTTTTTGCCAATGTCTGTTTTGCTTTACTGGTTGAGAGAATTTCTTTTGTCTGCATTCGCTAATCGCTTTGAATTGAGGTGTGAACCAAAGCAACTGATGCTATTTTTAACAAAATCTGCCCTTTTCCCTGACTATGCGATTTGGAAGCCGTCCTGCGGAAAATTTTTCGAGATGTGTCAAGGTCAAGCAAAAGCAATCCACTCGTCGTATCTCATGTACCGTTCATGGTCTTTTCGTATATAATGAGAAATAAATTATGAGATTATTAAAGAATTTCATCGTCCGCAATGCATTACTGCCTGACTTATAATGGTTTATTGAATTGGATTCCAACTTTATCTTCACCTAGGAGCTCGAAATTAAGAAACCATCGGAAAGTTTTTGATGTGGCTGTTTTCTGATAGACTAGTTTATTGCAGCTATTCAATGAAAATTCAAAATAGATGTTTTTCCTTAGAGATCGACCTTTGCACTTCTTTTTCTTAAACTCACATTAAATCTCCATAAGTTTTGGCTTTGCTGCGATATCAGTTTTTTCTTACAGCCGATGTTTACTTGGATATGGAGAATTTGGAAGAAGTGTCAAATTGTCTGCTAGAAGCGTCTGCCATATTCCCAGTGTCACCTGAAGTTCTTTGCATGGTAAGCTAAGTTTTCTAGTTGTTGCAGATACCTAGTGGATGTTCTGAGTGCTTATTTAGATTTTTATGCATTTGACACCAAGGGGGAGGTGTTTGTTTGACGCGTTCACTCATCAAGTCTGAGTCATTCTTGAAGGTAAAAACGTCATGCTTTTCCAAGGCTTAGAAAAGTTAGAGGGGATTGAGGCAAAACAGGTAACTGAGGGGGTATAATGGGTGACGTGATCTTTTGCATATAAGTCGAGGATAGTTGTATTTGGCTGTGAAGTCTTTGCTTTTCCAGTGAACAAAATTGTCGTAGACTTTGATCGAAACAGATTTTGTACAACTAAACGGGGTGAGTAGCCGAGTGACTTATACAGTCTTCGTCAGGTGACTGAAGTTAAGCTTGGTCGAGTGAGGTCAGATTTCGGATGGGTGACCACTGAGGCCTGACCTCGCAACTCACCTCGCCGTCGTTCGGAAGGGACGTTAAACTAGGGGTCCCGTGCCTGGATGCTGCATGCACAGTGGGCCTAAATTAGCTTTCAGTAGCTAGAAATCTTGACAAGCCCACTCAAAACAAATTGAAAACAAAACAAAAAAACAAACAAACGCGATCACAGCGAAATCGAAGAATTCGTCGATGAACCTTTTTGCCCAACTCTGATGATCTTTTTGTCCCATCTTCCCCTAGGGTATCGGCAGTATTTGCCGGATGGTCAGGGCTCACAGTCTAAAGGGGTTGAAAATTTTGTTCCAAATTGAAAAACAAAGTTATCAAATTCAACTTACATCATTTTGTTTTTATTTTCTTGACTGTTAACAATTTTGGACTTACTTCAGAATTGGACAGGCTTCAAAAACAGTGTTTGAAATTTTTTCGAGGGACCACGTAGTGAACATGAAGATTGTTACGGAACCTTTAAGAAATTCGTAAGAAACTCCGGGTACACAAATTCTGATAATTTTAAGAAAGTTTCAGGACTGGCTCAAATTCACGCCCGACAACACCAAGCCTAAAATCTGACGTCACTTCCTGCCTTTTTTGCAAGAAAGCTGTGTCGCGAAAGTAAAATTTTGTCATAAATGGCGTCAGCAGGCGTCGCAAGTGTCGCAAAGTGAAATATCAAGATATAACGCAATAGCTGCATCCTTGCTCTTTCAACTTCTTTAAGAGTTTTGGACTCAAAGTTTCTTGGTTTTGCAAACTTTTCAAAGGCCGTCAACAACTCTGTTTACAAACTTCGAATGCAGCACAGCAGGTGAGCAAACTCTTTCGCAAATTTAACGTTTGCCCTTGGTTTCATGGTAATTTCGTTCAAATTTTTGGATTCCTCGATATTTTTTTGACCTAGGTTGCCAAGCTTACGAAATGTTGACCAAATAAAGTTATATTTTTCTCCTCTTGAACTTGGCCTGGCTTTTTCAAGAAAATCAAATTTTCTTGGCCTAAATTTACCCAAATTTTTTTCAAATTGCAATATTTTCTGAACTAAGGCAGAAATCCTCAATATAGAGATATAACGCAATAGCTGTAAGCATCTAGTTTCTAAAAATGTTCACGGTTTTGCTGTAGCCTTTGCCATTTTCCCATAGTTTTCAAAGGCAGTTGTTGCTCGAGAGCCATGACCGTTTATTCTTCATTAACTTTATGGGCTTCCTTTCACAGACGTGCTTGCTTTTTAGTTGGAAAGCAAATGTTTACCCTTACAAAATTTACTACATTCAAAGTTTATTTGAAGTTCATGGAAACAGAATTATTCTGGAGTACTTTGCTAGCCGTTTCGGCACAAAGGCAAGAATGATAATAACAACACTTTGACTTCGCGTTCTGAGAACTTTCTTTGGGTTCGGCCCAAATGTAAACAATCATAAAGTTTCATCGTTGTCGAGAACTTCGCACCAGTAGGGGAGTGCTGGCTTAGAAATGGAGGTTTACATATGGAATAATGTTTATGAAGACTGTCTTGTGCGAAATACTCAATAGCTTTTATCATCTTGCGTATAAATGCGAAGTTTACTGCAACTAGACTAATGTTCTTGTTCTTGATCAGTTTCTTTTGCACATAAAATCCCATATGAGACTGGATGAGATTTGTTGTGCAGCACAGACATTTTTAGGAAATTTCCGTCTGTTCTACTTTAGGATTGTGAAAAAGGGCAAGTGTATCGTTATCAAGCACAACCCTGGTGTAGCAAAATTTGATGTAGCGTAAATGACAACGATGAAGACGGGAATGCTTGTTGTACATCAAGGTTGCAAATAAATCATTGAATGAAGAAACCATTACAACGTAAAAGAAGAAACATTTACTGTGCTGTAGTTATTGATACTGATGATTTTGTTTGTGATGTGAAGATGTTATTATAATAGCGATTGAATAATCACAAAATTGAAATTTTAATTCTTTCTAACTCTGAGGCAACCTGAAACTTCTTCTAAATTTAATCTGTAAAGGTTGGAAGTTTGGAAACGTTGATGATGCGTGAAAATGAACAAGAATAACTACACGCCTAACCACCAAAAGTTTTCTTTGACCAAAGCTGCTTGATATCTCTTTCTAGTAATTTTGAAAGTTGATATCAAAATAATGCCATTTCAAGTGACATCAAGGAATAAAGTAAAAGAAAAGATTGCAAAGACTTCTCTTTTCAAGAGCTGCATCTCACGGAGAATGCTCAAATCAATAAAGCTTCATTGTGCCTTCTAAATTAGCAGCAATGAAGATTGACAATACATCGTGTTGCACTGCAGCAGGAGTAAAATGGGCAAGCGAGGGGTGAAACAGTTAAATTTTGAAACCTGGAAAACATTGAACTTTTACCTGTTCAGAGAAAAGTATATGAATCAACATTTTTTGTCATCCGATTTTACCCCAAGTGTGCCCATTTTACCTTGTGGACCCTGTCTCTATTCTTATTGGCGAGTTTCTGAAAATAATCAAAATAGCAGTCATTGGAATTGTCCATTGGAATTGTCCATCGAAAGCAATCATTTCAATTTCAATAGACAGCATCCATCCCGTACTTTTCTGCCGTTTTAGAGCCAATATTTTCAGAACAAGAAGAATTTTCTAGAAAAGTTCCAGAAGTTTAAAACTTCTCTTCGTTGAGTTGTTAACCAATATGTCCAACGAGTGGAAGTCACTGTCCAATACAAATAAGATATTTTCTATCTTGTGTTCAGTTCTCCATCTGTCCATTAAAGACATCTGCCTTCATAAATGAAATTTAGTTCTTGATCTATAAACATGCGAAATTTCTCCCTGCGAAGCTGTGGCCTAAACAAGCGGGTGTCTTTCTTTCGGGCCGCTTTGTTGCAAAAAACATGAACGCATCTCCAACAAGAAACCCAGATACTGTCTTTCACTAGTGGTAAAATGGATCATTAGTACTCTGCGTGGTGATTTAATGCTTCGTTCAAAGTTAAAAAGTTTCTTCGAGCAAGCAGCACGAAGACCACGCCGTTTTCAAAACAATCTCTACGCTCTACTGTATTTTCTAAATGCCATGGTATTGGATGTGCTGTCTCCATGATGAAAGACAATGAGTTCGAATGATTATGCTCAAAGACAATGGAAATTCTCTCAAAATAAGACCACCACTCTTGTCCAAATTTGTGGAGCTTACCAAGGAGCTTAAATCAAAGCAAATTTGGTTTTAAATGTTTCTTAGAGAAATACACTATCTTTTAGAATTGAAATGACACGGAAAAATAACATCTCGTTCGTGCAAGAAACCTTCGAAGTCGTCAAACATATTCACTTCCGGTCATTTTCCTATACATTTGTATAGGGGCATCAAAACGAGGCAAAACTCCTCGAGAAAGGTGTTGTCGGGCGTGAAATTCTTAGGTTCTTATAAAAAAATCCGTTGATGAAATTTCATACATCTGCATAGTCATTTGATTTTCCCCCTTCTATGACGTACAACTCAGAACGAAACAAGTCTTGAATTGTAGCGCCCACGATATCGTGTGATTCAGAATGAAGGGAGTTGAAAAGTAACGAGGATTATTCCTAATGTAGCGCGTAACAAATTTTACAACAGCTGCCTTTTCTTTGGATATGCATTCGTTAGGGTGTGTTTTCCATTGACAGGTGGTCTAGAGAAGTTCTTAGCTTTGAACATGAAGTTGTACGATTCCGCAACTGATCTTTGAACGGTAAAGGCAACCTCTCTCCCAGGTTGCTCGTACGTCATACGCTTAGACGCTGATCTCGAAGCGGAATGAAAACCCTGATACACTTCGATCAAATGCGCTCAGAATCTGGGTGAATTAGCAGCCGTTATGGATTTCGTGGTTTGCTAGGCAACGCTAATCGACGGAAATGGTCGTTGCCCTAGCGCTAATTCTGCAGAAGATAAATTGAGAAACTAAAAGCAAACACCTTGAGAACCTTATTTCAACCTTTTTGAAGGTATTTGAACAATAACCTGGAGTTAGCAAGTGTGTTTGATGTGAAAACAAGCTCGATTTATTTTGAGCGAAAATGGGGCTAAGTTGCAAATTCGAGAAACTTTCCCGCAGCTTCGAAAATAATTAGGCTCGTTATTCCCTGAATTTCAGAGATTAGAGAAAGTTATGGTTGAAATGAGTAAAGAGTGTGGTTTTCCGTTAAATTTTGACATGCCGCGATCATTTACCCTGCGCAAAACAGAATAACTGCGCAAAACGAAATTACAGACAATCATATCGCCGAACGGCCTCTTGTCTCCAGAGTAGAGAGTTTACGAACGAACGCCAGCCAGAACGTTATCTGATTTTTTTTTTACATTCCAATAAAAATTTACAATACGGATTTACTAGTTACACTACTTACAGAATACTTAACTACACTACAAGGACGATGCCACTGGGTGCAAAATACTATGACTACTCCGTGGCATCACAAAAAACTAAGACGATTTACATATGAATTACAGAAGAAAAAAAAAATTCAAGACATGAAAAAGAAGCAAAGAACACTACACTCTGTCTCAAACTAGATATCAGGTGAAAAATGTCCGCGAAATAATAGCAGACAAGATGTTCGCTGCCGTCATCTGATATGTCAAGACGTCATCTGATATTCTGCAAAGAAAGTATGTTTCCGTATGCTGCCTTTAATTTATCGTCCAAAAGGCCAAATTGAGGCCTCCTATAACTCAGAGATACCTGAAAACCATATTTTATTCTTTGAAGACCAACATTCAGAAAGACAGGGTTTTACTTCGGAAGCCTAGATCTGCACTATACAACGCCAGAAATAGGATTTCCAAGTTGTGAAATTGGAAAGGACAACTTCACAGACTCTCAAGGGAAGCAAATTCGAACAGAAAACAAGAAATCTTTTGAATCTAAAGTTCTGAAACAAAAGCAACATTGCGTTGCAGTTGCCGTTGCCATCGTGGTTTCGTAAACTCCCTAGTATAGGTAGAGCAACGAACTCACTTTGTGGACGAGGTTGCGGTAAAGGAGATCATGTCATAACCAAATGAAGTTAAAGAATATATGTTGTGAATGGTGTATCGAACTATTTCCCATCATTTTCGCCTTTTTCCTTGCGAAATTTACTTATTCAAAATATGAGAACTTTGGGTAATGTCGCTATCATGCGCAAGAATTAGTCCCAGTGATTGAATGTTATAATCTGAAGCAGGCCCGATACTACTTATAAATTATCACTTATCAGTAACTTATCACGTTGTTGTTGCTAACAATGGCTAACAGTGGCTAACAATGGCTAACAATGCTAAACATTTGAAAATGATGAGCCAATCAGAAAAGTCTCCTCGAATCCGGAAAGTTGCAATCAATTTGTGAGTTTGATGCACCCCCGTATTGGGAAGGAAGCTTCATTTCACCATTCAATACAATTATTTTTTGTAAATAATTTGATTTGCATGCAGGCTACTAAAATCGTGATCTGCTATATTTTATATGTTTGGTGTAAATTAAGCAGAGAGAGGCATGATGATAATGACGGTAAAATTGTTGACCTTTATAGCATGTTTGCGATAACGCAAATTTAAGAATACAGAACACTTCAGTTGTTTTGTACCGGGTGAGCCAGAAAAAACTTCCCACTTATGAAAATTCATAGCACCAAGATTACTTCACAGATTTGAATCATTCAAATTCTAGTTAAAAGTCGAAAGATCAAAGTATTTTTGTGATTTTTCTCGCTGTCCTACCAGCACTAGAAGTATTGGTAAATTCAACTTTGTAGAAATTTTATAGTTGCAAATTGACGGAAAAAGGGCCTAAAACGTTAATCAGATAGTAAGGACTCTATTCCATTCACACCGAACAATAGGCAATGGGCATTTGACCTCCCTCGAGAGTTATAATACATCGATTTTCAAACATATTCTAAAGATTTTCTATCCCATGGTAATTAATGTACAGAGGAAATCTCTCATCCATGAGAAGTTGTATTTCCTTGATTATTTTGTGCGATGAGTCATTTATGCTTTGATCGATGTTTCAGGCGATTTTTCAATCATTTTGCAGCCATGAAATTTTTATAAAGTTAAATTTACCTATATTTGTAGTGTTCGTTAGACAACGAGAAAAAGTCACAAAAATACTTCAACCTTTTGGCTTCTAACTAGAATTTGAATCATACATATCTGTGAAATGCTCTTGCTGTTATGAATTTTCAAAGTGAGAACTTTTTTCTGGCTCACTCGGTAGTAAAAACCCGCACAAGAAGAACTTAGGTTTTTCTTTGGCAGCATGAATAGGTTCTTAATTAATTGACCTTTTAGCTATTCAGCAAAAGGGCCTGGATCGAGCGTTATTTTTATACATTTTTATACACGAGATTCGATCGAGTGGCGTTGGAGCTTCTATCACTATTGTGGACATTCGAAAATTCTACAAAATGTAGCAAAGTATCGTTCGATTGAGATTCTTTTTCAGAATAGCTGAAAGGTCTATTGACTGGTATTCTGAATATCAGTTTGCAAGGTTCTTGAGAAGGTTCTTATTTGCAGCACATGCCTTGTACACAATGATGTTGTTTGTCAGGAAAAGAATTCTGAAAGGGTTTTGAGAATTCTGAAGGATTCTTGAGAGCATTTTTAGGTTAGAATCCTTGATTGAAGATCCAAATAGTCTTTTGTTCCAGTGAAGAATTCTGATCATAATGTCGAGGAGTCTTGAAAATTCTGAGGAATTCTGCAGACATGAAACATTTTATATTAGAAACTCTCCCAGTTTCAGAGTCTAGGGGGTTCTCACTCAGGGGGTTTAAAAGATTAAGTTTCAGCCTCAATCTGCTTGTACAAACAGGTTATTTTATGTGGGTTTCTGCTGCATTCAAAGATTTACAAGTGACATCTTCTTTGAGACAGCCTAATCGTATAATATTTGTGCTAAAGCTTATCATCTCTAAAAGATTGGAATGCTCAGTGCAACAGTGCAAAAATAATTGTGTTGAATACATTTCATTTTGCAGCGTGGAAGATTGAATTACATGCAGAAGAATATCGATGAAGCAAAAGCTTGCTTTGACAGTGCATTAGCCGTTGCCCCGAAACATATTGAATCAATGGAGCAAATTGTAAGTACATACGGTTCAGTTAGACTTATGCCTTTTCTTCCCTTGTTACCCTGGGTTCTTTGATTTGCTGATAATACTTGGTCAGTAGGGACTCATAATATTGACGGGGTGAGTGGCCGGGTGGCTTATACAGTCTTCGTCAGGTGACTGAAGTTAAGCTCGGTCGAGTGAGGTAAAACTCCGGATCTCGGAAGCCTGACCTCACAACTCACCTCGTCGTCCTTCGGAAGGGGTGTTAACTAGAGGTCCCATTCCTAGATGCGGCATGTACAGTGGGCCTGAATTAGCTTTCAGTAGCTAGAAATCCTGAGAAGCCCACTCAAAACAAATTGAAAAAAATATCACGCTTTGAAAGTGGGCCCACTTAAGGCCCATGTAGAATGATTTCGTATTCACCAATCAAATTGCTAGAATTCAGTTTTCAACGAATCAGGAGGCGCTATTCAGAAAGTTGGTGTTGTTGCATTTAAGGTCTGTTGATGAAGCCTGGAGCTCTTGCAGCTCCGATGGATCTTGCTTCTACAGAGGAAGATTACTGCCTGAAAGGCATGCATTTTGCGATTCGTAGGTCAAGACAACATCATTCTTTGTACTAAGAGTTTTGTTCGAGCTTTTTAAATAAGATTTTGAAGCGACTTTGTTAATGTACAAGAACTATCACTTGTTTAGACCATTTTGAAGCAGTGGGCCCACTTTATAAGCGCAATATTATGAGTCCCTATTGACCAAGCGATGTCCGCAAATCAAAGTACGCAGGGAATAATGGAGGGAAAGGCATAAGTCAACAGTTCTGTCCCATTTCCGGAATTTTCCGCAACCTGAAGGCATAAGCGTTTCACCTTCGCAAAACTTTGAAATAGTATGTATGTATAAAATGCTGCAAAGTGTTCTTGCCTTATTCTTTTGAATGAACTGCTTCAAGCAATCTCCAGGGAATTACTATAATCCCAGATAGAACATTTTTGATATCTTCATAATCTTCAGAATTACAGCATTAGTAAGTTTCTGCTAGTTTTCAAGTTTGACGTCATTAAAATGCTAAATCGTAAACCATGAAAGCTATAGACTTTGGCTTGCTACCATATATAGGACCATCAAAACCCGATTATTTCTTGGATCGGTCACATTGTGTTTTTTTAATACGTTTAGAATTAATGGAGCCTTTAGAGTTTGTCAAAGCTTCAGGTACTTCTTCTCGAAGATCCTAACAATAGGTAAGCCCTAAGCCTACCAGCTGAAGTTGTAGTGACGCAATGGTGTAATCTTTTGACTTTGCAGTCAGAACAGTCTGGCGGAGTGGGATCGATGCCCGGTAGGGCCTCGCCACTTGAGCATCATTCAGTTCAATTCCTTAGTTCAGTTCATTCATATATTTCAAATTCCTCTCCATAAAAATACTCTTATATAACAATGAATACTTAAGACTATACACATAAAATAAAAACAAAAGTAAATCACATTACACTAGAGAACTTGTATGAAAGGGGGATTCTTAAGGAGAAACTCTCTCAGTAGCAAAGCTAGTCGAGGAGAGAGCACTCCTGATTGTTGGCAAAGAAAACGATGATGGAAAACGATGCCATAGGAGATTTTCCCACGGTTATCAAAAACGCTGTTGTTCCAAAGGTGATCATATATCGAAATCCACTGGCTGTGATTATGGCAAATTACATGAAATTTCCCTTGATCGATTCAGTTAAGAAAGTAGGGAAATAACAGTTTATTTATTTGATTTCAAACTTGTGATGACGTCATATAATCATCAGTATTGATTTGTCTAATAGCTGAAATATTGAAGTATTATTTGCAATTTTTTTTATAACTTTCAACTTAGCTGTCCTATGTTAGATTCGAAAGATTCAAAAATGTAGTTTTGTAGATCATCCGGATAACGGGCTAAAGCGCTCAATAAAAGACATCGCAAAATTAAAAAAGACGTAATTTGTCAGTTTTATTACCGTTTTCAGTTTTCAATACTTGTCTTCAAGAGCAATAAATAAGATTTTAATTTCATATTCCAGCACAGTTTTAGTTTAACACTTTATTAGCTATGGTACTTCTCAAATTATTTCAATTAGATTTCAGAGACTCTGAAAGTTTGATCGTGCGCTGGCCACTTGCTGGCCGTTCTTAAAGAAATGATCTTTCAAATCTTTCGAATTTGACTATTCACTTAGAATTGCCTTTAAGAACCTGAAAGGTACTTGAATATCTTAGCTATTGGAAAAATCCAGCTCCGTGGTTATTGCATGACTATTCCTTTTCTCCATTGATTCTTTATAAACAATCAAATTTTACATTGCAAGGTAATAATAATGATAATAATAAATAGACCCAAACCATCATCAAAATGAACAGAAAAAGTGAAATGAAAACACAACTGTTAAAATGCCAAACATTTTGATTATAAGATCTTCATCAGTCAATGATAATAATGATATGTGAATATTTATACAGGATAAAATACTTCAGCGAATCATCATTGTTATCAACGTGTGTCCTGTTAAAAATAACAAATAAACTGAAACTGATAAAATTTCCTATTTACAAATATTCAAAGAAATAAAGGGTTAAAACATTTACAATGGTTCATTGAGCTCTTTAAAGTGTTCAATTTAACTAAGATGGTCTTTGAGGCTTTTCTCATATTAGCAGCATTTGTAGTCCTCCTGATTTTTAGAGGCATTTGATTGCAGATCTTTGCTCCTGTATAAAAAACTATTTGCAAGCATAGTCAGTCCTGATTTTTGTCACCTTTAAGCTGTTATTGGCATTTCTTGTCCCCATTCCATGTTTTCGTGTTGTAAAATGATCTTTAAATACGTCACATATGTCTTTATCATTGCATTTCCGAACGAGTTTGCATGCACAAATCGTGTTTGCATTCATGACTGATGGGAGTCCATCGTTGCTTTTTTGACCATCGTAAACGATGAAGCGATGTCCCAGACGTCTGACCCCGAGGCGCTCTCCCGTCGGATTATGTGACTGAATCAGTCGAATTTTATTATATAGGTCGACCCAAATCACAGCTGCTGTACTCAATTGAGTCAAACGTCGCATTTTGGCCCCGCCGAATACAACTATTTGAATCGGCGCGGCCAAGAGGCGACGCATGACCTGGGCCTTAATACGCTAATGAAAATCGTGAGGGACCCCTAAAGCTCGGGAGCCCTTAGGAGTTGCTCTAACCCCAACCACCGTGAATTACGCCACTGCTCAGAACACCAACATCACAACACAATGGCTTTCTTAAAGATAGCTATCTAGAAACATCTTATACGTGATCAATCATTGATCACACATAAATCGGTAGCTCAAGTCAAATCCCGAGACAAAATCAATTTTTTGTACATATTCTGTGGCACCTGGTAGATCATACCATATATAATGATACCATAATGATGCTTACAATACCTTTTTACATGCAGGCAAGTTTACATTATGAAAATGGATCCAATGCCATGGCTCAGAAGTATATCAGAGATGCTATAGCAATCGAACCTGCAAAGCCATCCCTTTGGTAAGTGTCAGCAAATCATTCTTTTATCATCTGTCTAGGGATGACAAGTATCAGGTCAGCCAAGGA
Organism: Aurelia sp. 4 Dawson et al 2005; assembly: GCA_964019985.1. Classification (NCBI taxonomy): domain Eukaryota; kingdom Metazoa; phylum Cnidaria; class Scyphozoa; order Semaeostomeae; family Ulmaridae; genus Aurelia; species Aurelia sp. 4 Dawson et al 2005. The sequence goes on along the minus strand of OZ026494.1, from coordinate 8,703,761 downwards.
AAACTAACCGTACAGTAGTGTCCCGTACATGAGAAACGATGTTTTCAATTTGAGGTCGGATTTGTTTCTTATAAAATGACATATAAAGTTCAAATCAGGGTAAAGTTTCTTTATTTTCTTGTTAGAAAAATCATGTACTATCAATGAACTACTGAGACACAAGCTCCATTGTCATATAAACTGCACTATTTTGATTGGTATTTGTAAATTTTCACTACCAAGAAACGCTACAATTATTCCAGGAAAGTGCTTTTTGCTTCATTTGCATACAATATTCTTATTTTTATTTGAATATGTACCTTGAGTCTGATTCAACTGCAAAGCAGAACTTGTTATGCTTTCCAAGTTTCTAGTATATAAATAGTTTTTGAATAAGAAAGAAGCCTCGTCAAGACATGCACCAGTTTCTTATAAGAGGGGGTATTATTTTACACATCAAGGTCTGGTGTTTCTTAAATTCATGTTTCTTATACAGTAAATCCCCGCATATAAGAACCTACTTTTTTGAGAGCCAGGCTGAAATTGGTTTTTATTTCAAAGGTACTAAGACTAATTTCAAGGTATAGAGGTTCTTATTTCAAGGGTGCCTCATGTAGTCCCCTTGAGAGTCTAACAAAGATGTTCAGCCCCATCATTTGTTTTGGAAGTGTTCTTATGGACATAACAAGTGATTGGACAAGAGAATAAAACTTTCAAAGCCAACTGGGACCCCAAAGACCTTAATAGCAGCAATCAAAGATCAATTTTGCAACCCCTGCAATAAGAACCTATGTTTCATAAAGCTGAAACAGGTTCTTACTTGCAAGGTACATAATTTAGGAAAAACAGCCTCTAGGTTCTTATTTTGGTAGGTTCTTATATGTGGGGATTTACTGTATGCGGGACACTTTTGTATTTCTTCTGGCCACTTTCAGTCCTTTGAAGGTACAGGTGAATTTACGGCGAACAAATGATTTGTTGTACAACATTTTAAAATAGCCTTAAGAAGCGGACTCGTCATAATATACCCATGGACGTACAATAAACTTGTAACTTGTAGGGAAACACTATCAACTCCTGTAAGAGAACCATAGCCAAATATAAGATAAACCTGTAACTGGAGAGAGAATTGTTAAACCTGCAAGAAAATCAAGCAATCACTTACCAACAACGTTATCATATGAGCGATATGACACCCAGTGTGTAGCAGTTTAAATTCATATCAATAGCGAGCCACCGAGTCACCTTAATTTATTGTTTTTTTGTGGCTTGAACTTGTTTTACTTCGTACACAACCACCTTTCAAGGTTTCGTAATTCTGAAATTTTCAGTAGTGAGCCACCTTAAGTGAAGATCCACCTTAACAACTTTACGAGTTAAGGTGCATCTTCCCTTAAGGTGGCTCACTCCCGAAAATTTCAAGATTACGAAACATTGAAAGGTGGTTGTGTACGAAGTAAAAATAAGTTCAAGACACAAAAAAATCAAAAGTTTAGGTGGCTCGCCACTGATATAAATTTAAACTGCTACACACTGGGTGTCCTATCGCTCATGGTTATTATTGTGCTTGCGATGACCCTAAGATTTTTATGTTTTCTTCTTCAATTTTTTTGTCATATGAATGCTGATTTTGAATAATCCATCAATATAACCCATCTGAAATCATATGTGAAGTTTCTGTAGCTATTCTACACTTTTAGGAGTCATTCTGCGATTTAGGTTGCTAAGGATGGTAAAATTATCAAGTTTTGAATGGGTAGGTGTACCCGTTAATAAAGTGTAATTTGTTTCGAAACTGTTATCCAAATACGTAATTGTTATACATAATTTGAAAGCATACCAGATTATTACGTCGTGAAATAACGTCATTGGTAAAGCCCGATTTCCACTGCGAAAAATCTTTGCGAAATGCGAAATAATTCTAGCGAAAAACCCTCTGCTCATGCGCACTAAAATTTCGCCAGTTCTCTAAGAAAAAATTTCTCTGCGAAAAATGTTGAACTCAGTTCAACTTTTTTCGCATCTCGCTTGCAAAATAATGATTTTGCCAATCACGATGCAGCTGATGACGTACTACCGCATTCCAGGAATGACTGAAAGAAAAGATTTTGCAAGAATATTTCTCACAAAGTTGAAATTGAAGAGCGAAAACATTTCTCGAGAAAAAACTTCGCGCGAAATATTTCGCTGGGAATTTTCTGAGTGGAAATCAGGCTTATGCGATTACTTGACTTTCTTGCAGGTTTAACAGTTTTCTCTCCAGTTACTGATTCGTCTCATATTTTGATTATTGTTAATTCATAGGAGTTGATAATATTTTTCCTACAAGTTACGAGCTTATTGTATGTCCATGGCTTTATTACGATCAGTCCGCTATTTAAGGCTATTTTAGAATTTACGGTTTTTAGCGCCAAGTGCTACTATTGCAGAAGCAGAGAAGACCTAAACGAGTCTGTGGCATCATGTCATGACGTCAAAATGATGAGGCTCTACCTAGGATCAAGCCCTACCCGCCTGACTGTTGTGGCTGCGAAGCTAGGGCATTTCACAATTATGCCACAATACCTTGAAATTGAATTTCTCCCTTGGGAAATCTTATCATAACTTGCCTTGCTTGGAGAATGAGTTTGAAAGGCATCGATAATGCGTAATTCTTTGTCTTGGGACGAGGTTTCTTTCACGCAGATAAACGCTCTGTAAATCACAATGGGACTTCATATGGAAAACACTTTTTCCTAATGCTGATTCACAGAGTCTTGCAGAAAGACCCAAAAGACAGGGGATTCAAACTCTGAGTCTTTGTCTTTTGGTTCTTTCTGCACGATCTTAGCGACCTAAGCGACTTAGTGGAAACCAGGCTTAACTTTTTCAGTATCCCCTAACAATGCAACGTGTACCTGCAACTCTGGCAAGGCTAGAATGCTGAAGGGGCTCGGTGAAAGACTTCAGCAGTTGGCAAGACTCCCATATTGGGTCTTACGAAGAAAATATTTTCAGAAAATGCATAAAATGACCGATTTCGATGAGGGAATGGTTTATAATCTAAGTTAGACTCTTGGCTGAACGGAAAAATTTAGTTCACGATCATCGAGTGGCTCAGTGCAACTCCACAGTGCCTCAAATGCCCCACGTATTTTTTCACCCGGTATTCAAAACGCTTTCGATACATTTTCAGTCTGTCTTTGTTTAGTAGGCTTGCAAAGTCGCTACGGACGGTGCTTAGTGTTTAGTAGGCTGCCAAAGTCGCTGCGGAAAGTGCTCAACACCAAATAGTGCGCAGTCGTTGTTCGAAACATCGCAGAACCAGAAGTACTGGATTGACTTGAACGAGTGCCGTTTTCATCATGGCAAAAAGATTAAAGTTTTTGTGTGATTTTTCTTCCATTGCTATGAGCAAGTAAAGCATTGGTAAATTCAACTTGTAGTAATTTCCTTGCTTGAGGAATGGCCGAAAAGTGCCTATCACTCAAACCAAGCAGGAGCTATCTCTCATACGGAGCAATACACAAGGGCATTTATTCACCCCCGGATGCTATAGAAAATGGTTGCTGGATAAAGAATAAAGTTTTCGATTCCAAGGTAACATATGTACAAACAACACTTGATCGCCCATGAAATATACATGTTTGTGTCGCTCCATGTAACAAGTTTCTTTGCGATAAGGTCAATTTACCTTTGTTCTGAGTTTCCATGGAAACAGGAGAAAAGTCGCAACAGCACTTCAGTCTTTTTGCTATCAGCCAGAAGTTACTTCATTCCAATCTATCCAGTATCCTAGTTGCTATGAATTTTCAAACGCCCAAACATATCTTGAGACATCCGGTAGTAAGATATCAAAGCAAGTATCGGTTGAGTGAGAGAAAAGTTTTTTTTTACTTTCCAATAAAAATTTACAATACGGATTTACTAGTTACACTACTTACAGAATACTAAACTACACTACAAGGACGATGCCACTGGGTGCAAAATACTATGACTACTCCGTGGCATCACAAAAAACTAAGACGATTTACATATGAATTACAGAAGAAAAAAAAAATTCAAGACATGGAAAAGGAGCAAAGTTTAGATAAAAGTTTAGATGTTTGGTAGGCTATGGAATTAAAAATACGTGAAGACGCAAACTGTCAATGTATCAGTCAAACGCCAAGTTAGATATCAAAATTGTTTTTGTTAAATCAACTCTTCTTGAGACCCTGAAATTAGGAAAATACTGGTAAGGAACATGTATGGGAACAAGACTTCGGGGTGAGTTGCCAAGTGGCTTATACAGTCTTCTTCAGGTAACTGAAGGTGAAGGTGAAGTTGCCGTTGTTCGCGCCAAGCGTTGGGATCGCAGAAGTAGCTAAGCGCTAATGGAGTCTGCACCCCCTTGTCATGACGCTCAAGCAGTGTGGCCTTACCGGGTATCGAACCCACTCCGCCTGACTGTTCTAGCTGCAACGTCAGAGGATTACACCACTGCGCCACAACACCTTCAGGACTGATGTTAAGCTCGATCGAGTGAAATTCAAAGTCTGGATGGGTGACCTCGGAGGCCTGACCTTCCAACTCACATCGTCGTCCTTTTTTATCCATCATAAAACCGTAACACAATTTTTTTAATGCAACTAATGTGTCATCCATAGCCAAAAAAGACACAAGGTCACCGAGTTCTGGTTATGAATGTGACGTATAGTCTTCAACTAGTTACATTTCTAAGAAAAAAAGTAAGAATAATAAATAAAGAAGTATACCAAACAAAAGAGTCAACAAGTGTATCTCAAGATAAATGCGAGGAGTTTCTACGGAACTAAGGATATAGGAATTGCTTGCAAAGCTTGTAAGGATGTAGTAATCGTCGTCCTTCAGAAGGGACGTCAAACTACGAGTCCCATGCCTGGATGCGGCATGCGCAGAGGTCCTAAATTAGCTTTATAAATATATAATTGCAGTCACGCAGTTACAACATGAAAGTTTCATGTGGTTTCTGCTTCTGCAGCTCTGCACACTATTTCAGAAATTTTTCTCCAAGCTGTGCGATCTTGAGCTTTCAACCTTATCTGTTGAAAATCTTCCTTGCTCTTGATAGTTGGTATTGGAAATGACCTTTCCATTGATCTCGCTCTTGTGATATCTTTGTTTAATGTTGTTACGAGAGTTTCTCGAGGTCTGCCTCTGAACCTTTTTCCTGATCCTTCAAAGTAGAATTTCATCGCTTTTACTGCTGGTGTCTCATCAGATAAACGTAATATGTGACCAAACAATCGCCATCTACCTTTCAGGATGTCAATTGAAATTGGTCGCTCTTCACATCTTTTATACAAATTTTGATTGGAAATCTTGTTAGGATATTTTTTTCCTATTAGCTGTCTCAGTTGTTGTCTGTGAAAAGCATCAAGGCCTTTTGTCTCTTTTTGTGTCAGTCCCCAAGTTGAGCTGTTATACATCAAGACTGGTTTTACAAGTGTTCTGTAAAGGTTTAAGCGAAGTTTTTCGCTGATATGATCTTTTCTGATCCAGATGAGATTTAATCTATTCATGGATGCTATGGACAATTGTTTTCTTCTTTGTATATCTGCTGTATCTCCCAACAGAGAGCCAAGCTTTTTGACTGTCCTCCTTTGCTCTGTGTTTCTTTCTCCTCGAAAAATTTCTGTTTGCTCTGTTTTGCTGTCGTTTACTTTCAAATTATCTCTTAGTAGAATCTCTCCAATCTTTTCTGTGATGGTATTCTTCTCCTGTTCACTTGTCGTAAGGAAATCAGCATCATCAGCATATATAGCTTCCTGGGGTAAAAAGGTTGGAGACCTATTACCACTTTCTTCAACATCATCACCGTCCATTTCTTGTCTAAAATTCCTTACTTTTCGAAGTGTTTCTTCAAAATAGATGTCAAACAGTACACCACTGAGTGCATCACCTTGTGGTGAACCCATATTGCTACTGAAAGGCACCGTCTCAGCGTTGTTTATCCTTACGTCCAGAGTCGTGTTGCTTAGTAACAACTGAATCATTCTTACTTCATCTTCATCAAGGAACTTCTTTACAATGCCAATGAGCTGTTCACGTCGGATTGTATCAAAAGCGCTGCTCATGTCTATGCCAGTGATGTAAACTTTAATTTGTGATGTTTGTGTCTTTGCAATGATCCATTTGTATGCCCACACTATGTCTGATGTACTGCGGTTCGTTCGATATGCTGCTTGTGAATCTGCTAAGAATTGTTCTACCTTAGGTTGAATGCGACGTAGAACTATATTTGACAAGATCTTTCTTAGTATTGGGAGTAATATCACAGGTCGCAGGTTGGTAACAGGCCCTTTGGTTTTACCAGGCTTTTGCAAGGACACAAGTATGCCTTCACCCAATTCTAGTTCTATTTCTTTTTCAAAGGCTTCATTGAGGGTTTCTTTGATGGCTTCAAACAGAGTCAAGGGGCCATATTTTACCATTTCGGCAGATATATTATCAATCCCTGGGGTTTTATTGTTATTCAGTTTATTAATGCCGGCTATAAAATTAGCTTTCATTAGCTATAAATCCTGACAAGCGCACGAAATAAACCTTGGCTGGAAAAAACTATTCCTCTCTGGGACCATGAATGAGCCAGTGCAGATCAATGAAGTTTCTTCTTTCCAGCCAATTGACTTGTTATCACTTGCTGCTCTCCTTATTTTCTGGCATTGAATGAAACAAATCATGGGTTGTGGGAAAATTAGAGTTCGCTCCCGCTGTGGCTCCGCACTCTCATTGAAGGAGCTCACAGGCCAAACTGAGGCTGTGCTCTCGTGCTCTTGAAAACAAGACAGAAGACTATTTAGGCCATTTTACTTGTTGGACCAGCCAAGATGAGGATGATGCTGAATCAACGGGACAACGGAGAGGATGGAAAAACAGAGAACACACAAGGTAGGCCTGACAGTTCTTATTCTTTACAGGAACTTCTAATTTTCCCACAACCCATGAACAAATATTTTACAACGATTTGTAAAGTGAATGAAGAACATCAGATACTTTCACAATATTTTGACTTCGTAAAAGTGGTGAAGTTTTTGTTGCCATCTACAGTAAAAGGCTTTCCAAGCAGCCGCTTTGATATATCATAAACTGATTGCACATTTAGTAAACTGATCGAGGAAATATTAGAAACTGCTATTTTGCCAGTAATAGCTGAACAATAATAAGATTGAATCAAAGTTCACATTTTTCTCCGATTTCCTTTTAACAACATAACATCACATCCTTTCATTTTTCTTTCGGTAAATTTTGAAAATTTTCTGGGACCAATGATGCTGTGGTCCGCTATTTTTTCTATCCCTGAAATAAACCGATTGACAAATAGGGTTCAATGTTCAATTCTAGTTCATGATTTAGTTGCCATTAGAGTATAAATTCTATTCCTGAAACTTGCAATTTTTTTGAATCTAAATTTCAATGACAAGTAGGTCATGTACAAAAATGGAACATGAAATTCTTGTTCTCGTGCAAACTCGTTTCCAAAGTTGAGGGGTAAATAAGATGAGCGATTTTACCAGGCAATCTTTTCACATCTAAGTTATCTGGATTGTAGATTAAACATTCTGTTTTGAGTATCGGTAGCGTACTCTTTATTCCAATCTTTATTCAACTTTTTTTGTCTCACCCGATATAGACAATTTGTCAGAAATAGCTGCCAAATCAGTCAGAACATCTGTTAATGCTGTGCAGTGTCGAAACTTTTTTAAATGAGCGGCCAAGATAATAGCTTCACTTTCACGGTTTTCTGGCTCCTTAATGGAGCCGGCAGTTATCTTTGAGCTGTTTCTAGTGACGTGGCCTGGGGAGGGTATGAGGGAGCAGCCATCTTTCCACTTTTCAAAAAATTGCAAAAAATGTAATTGAAAAAGGCAATGGAAATGTCTGGATATGCCTTTTGTCCCCCAGTCTGAAAATGTGAAGTGTTACCCGCCCACAAATTTTTGTATGACCATATGCTGCTGGACATTTCTTGTAAATATTGATGTAGCTTCCAACTATCTTAGACTCGATTTTATATTAATGCTATGGCATCCAGGAAGTGTCTTAGTGAGACTAGACGAGAAGACCACATGCTTCATATGCTTATCTTTTAACTTCAAAGAAAATGATGCCGCCTCGCCTGCATCATATTATCTTAGCAGACACAATGTCTTGGTAAAGCCTGGTTCCATGTGGAGAACAGATGATAGCTCACATGTGATAGTTTGCCACGAAAAAGTAATTTTTTGACGTTATCATGAAGTGATGTTTACTAGGAACAGTTGCGGTTGCATTAGCAGAACTCCGCTTAGCAATCCTTCCTTCTGATATTCATATTAGATATTACAATACAAGATGAATTCTACCATACTTTCTAATTACTACATAACTACACAATAATAATATGGCAAGGTGGACCCGAACAAGGTGTTGTCCTCTGACAAGATGGGGATACGATATGAGATGGAGACAAGATGGAGAAAAGATAAAGTTCATTCGGCTTAGTGCATAAATCCTCTGATCAAATCGAATTCAATTCGGTTGGATGTGATGCAGAGGCTTGTTAGTTAAAATAGACCTTTTAGTTTATAGCTTTTAGCTTTCAGCTATTCTTAAAAAGAATCGGGATCGAACGATGTTTCATAACATTTAGTAGAATTTTCGAATGTGCACATTACTGATAGAAGCTGTTACGCCACTCAATCGAGCCTCGTGTATAAAAATATATAAAATATTGCTCGATCCAGACTCTTTGTAGAAAAGCTGAAAGGTCTGTTACCTTTCCACAGTCTTCACCGCGAACGTCCTTTGCATGAAACTTATGTTATCTTAACCTATTGTGTTTGATTTTAAAGTATTTATTTCTCGTTTTCTTTTGTGTGTTGTCTTGGCAGGCAGTGTCTTTTATTTTATTGTTAAATGTGTTGGCCATGGGGTAGCCATTCTATTTCACTCCTCATCGTCTGCAATCTCGTCCCAGAGTGAGATCGTTGCTCTACCTCTACTCTAGACTGGTTCGACAATCTCTGTATGCTCCTTAGAACAGATTTGTCGCTATTACAGATACTTGTTGCCAAAAAGCATCTGAAACCGGATTGATTTGATAGTCTCGTTTTCATAATCGTTGCATGCTTAAAATTGGGACCACCAAACCAATGTTTTTGCAGTTGTTGTTGCTCTGATCAGTAATCATTAAACAAGAATATTCTTGAAAACAATCGCAAACAGTTTGTGACTCTCACAGAACTGGAGTATGTATAGTGAACACAAAATTGAAATTTCGACCAAAGATCAAGGAACCAAAGAGTCAACAAGATGAGAAATAATATTAACATTATACATTGTCATTCATTTCAGATGCTTGCTAATAATGACATTATACATTTATCGAATTTCGTTTAATCAAAACCAAAACCAAAACCTCTGAATTCAAGAGCAAACAACTGTAAACAAAAGACCAACGGAACGGCAAGAAATTCAGTATGCACATGCCAAGTAATCTGTTTGCAGTTTAATTGTTGATATGAATTCAAATCTATGAGCTAAATGTGAACGAAAAGTCACAAACCTGGAGTGGGCCTTAAAATGATAGACTGATACAGTAGCAACCGCCACCGGCAGAGAGTTGGATGTGCTTGAAAATGCCTCTGATATATTGCTAAAGCATCACATTTTGCCATGTTCTGTTACAGCACAAGCAAACATTCCGTCCAATTGCTCACTTTGTGAAAACAGCAGGCTAACATTCCCTCAACTTCTCTGCTTCATCGAGCTCCGAACTGCGACAAGGAGATACAACGCCATTTCTGTTTCTTGAAAACCTTGGACCATACATTGGCCTCACTTTGAAAAGGAGGCTCTCGAAAAATAAAAAGTTAAGGGGGCAAAAATCGATTTGTTACAAAGGAGTTAGCTATTGTTTTTGCTAAATTGCGCCCATCAGGTAAGGAGAAGATTTTTCCGCTCCGAAATTCCGATTTGAGATACTTGTTGGCAACTAGTCCCTCACTGAGGTGGCCATCAGCAACAACAACAACAGCGAAATTGAGGGCTAGTGGATCTAGGCTACTTCTACTCAGGGATACAAGAGACCGTTCGGGAATCTGATTGGCTGTTCACATTTTGTGCCGTAACTCCGTTCTGCGCGGGATAAACGACCTCGGCATGTCAAAATTCGACGTGAAACCACATTCGTTACCTATTCTGACAATCACTTGCAACTTATTTCTGAAATTCGCAGCAAATCGAGCCATTTTATTTTTGAAGCTTCGGTGAAAGTTTCTGGAATTTGCAACTTAGGCCCATTGTCGCTCCAAACAAACCGAGCGTATTTTCACATTAAACACACTTGCCAACCCCAAATTATTGTTTAAATACCTTCAAAAAGCTTCAAATAAGGTCCTCAAAGTGTTTGTTTTCTATTTCTCCATTCATTGTCTAAAGAATTAGCCTCAGAGCAACGGCCATTTTCCGTTAGTTGGTATTGCCTAGCCAACGGTGAAATCGATAATGGCTTCCAATTCTGCCCATTTTCTGGGCAACTTTGACCGAAGTGTATCAAGGTGCTCATTCGGCTTCGTGATCAGGGTATGACGTAAGAACACCCTCGGAACGAGGTCGCATTGTCTCGTGTCCCTGTACCCGGTGAATCAAAAAAAGTTTGCGGCTATGGTGGCCTCTAGAAGAAAAAGTATGCGGTCGATATTTAAAAGTAAAATGTTAATCTATCAGTCAAAGGCTTACTTAGATGTCAAAATTTCGTTTTGTAATACCTTTCATCTTATGGACCTAGAAATTTTGAAAATGCTGGAATTGGATTTGTATCGGAACCAAGATTCCACATTCACTTTTTGTCCATGATTTACTTGCTATTGAAATAAAATTCATTTTTGAAACTGATTATGGCACTGAATTTGATTTTCAATGCCAAATAAATCATGGATATAGACCAGGATGGAACGTGGAATTATCAATTTCCTTGCAAGTCCTTCACAGGCATTTTTCTAATTTTTGGCTCTTTACCCTATTTGGACCTGGGAGCGTCCCCCACGAAACATTCACAATTATCACCGCCTCTAGTTCAGGTATGGCCCTACAAATATTGGCTTGAACTAAAATTCAGATTTCGTGTCAAAATGCCGAAATATGGTATATCTACTCTAATTTGGTTCCAGGCCTACAATTTTCACTCAAAATTGACCTTTTGAGGCCTCTACATCCATGTTGCAATACCCTTGAAGCCGTGCGAAAATAAAACTAGCTTTCTTTCCCTCTGCAAAATATCATGAAATTTCAAAAAATTGGGAATCTGGGCCTACTATGATGGTAGTGATGATGATGAATCAATCAAATGATGATATGGTAGCTATTCATGCAGTCCATTCAAAGATTTGAAGCCTGTGCCGATTTTCGCATAAATTTTGCTGCTCGAAGACATTTCTTGGACTATAATAGAAATTCCGAATTTTATCAGTCGACCCTCTCAAGTTACGTTTGGTACAGTTTGAGATCTGCAGTAGAAAAAGACTTGTTACCGAACAGTATGATATCTGTGTTAAAAATGTATACAAAAACCATATAATGTTTTACCTCCTACTCATTTTAAAAATTGAAACAGTTTAGAAATTACCCCCCCCCCCTAGTTTAGTAAGTAAGCTCTTGTCAGTTCGTCTGAGTGTGGATATCGATTCACCCATGGCCGTAGCATCTTCTTGACGTTTTCTTCGAGGTCCTTCGATTCTTTCTGTAATGTGTTGTTTTTTTTAGCCATGACGTGCTTTTCTTCCAGCAGCTGTTTCATATCGGAGTTCAGTCTGGAGATTTCTCTGTCGAATGCCTTGCGTAATTCTCTCAATATATCAATACTCAATGCATTAAGCTCTTCAGCTGCCAATAATTTTGAGTTTTTGCTGATATCACGAAGCGCTCTTCTCTTTGCTTTGCTGACTTTTGCCTTAATTCCGTGTGTGGCTAGTTTGTTCTCCAGGTCACTCTTGCCAAAAAATATCTTTATGCGTTCCAATGGACCAGATGAAGACTCTTTACGCTAAAATGAAAATAATTACATTAGAATGATTATAGTAGCAGATGGAAAAATATGAAAAGCAGCTTTTTTACAAACTTTATATTGAGGTACTAAGAAGATAAAGCAAATATAAAGAGAAAGAAAATATGAAATGTATTCTTGAATTTGTCTTCATATTGAATCACTTTCATTTCATGCAAGGAGGTGAGATTTCCTACATTACGAAGGTCCTCCATTATTGTTGTAATCAATTGATTCTTTATAGATAAGACTTTGTACATGAGAAATGGTATAACACAACGTTTTCGAGCATTACTCTTCTTCAGGTCCTGATGAAGAGTAATGCTCGAAACGTTGTTTTATACCACTTCTCATGTACAAAGTCGTATCTTATAAAGAATTAAACATACAAATGACGTACTACATGCAAAACCAACTTTGTTATTCGTTTGGTCCTCCATTACTTATGTTATATTATAGTTCGTTGCGCTAGATTATTCTAAATTACACTATTTTACGTTACATTGCGTTTTGTTTTGCTTCACTTCTTGACGTCATATTACATAGCGTTATCTTGAACTAGAAGCAAAGTTACATTGCGCTGTTGGAAATATCAAGACAAGCATTTCATGAAGGTGCTCAAATTATGCCCTGTCGATTTGAGTTCATCAAGTTCCTCGATTGAATGTTCAAAACGCAGCATTACATTGCATTGGAGTACATCGCTTTTGACTGCATTCCTTTAAACTCATGAAAGACGTCTCAATTCAGGGTAGACTGCACCGGCAGCATTTTATCTTCAATACGTCGCTATGTTTTATATCAAATCAACATAGCAAATCGATGTGCCATGACGCAAATAGCTGTATAGTATTTTGCTTACAATGGTATACCAATTTATTAAATCAACATGTGATAACACAGAGTAAATGCTATGGTTTGAAATTCTTAGTTTACTTACATTTCTCAGTTGTGATTTTCTTGTCTTTACTTCCCCATGAATTGGACAGATGATTTCAACTTCAGATTCTTCAGTTGTATCACTACCCTTTCTCATTGCTTGTGGTATGCCAGTTAGGGCAGCTATTGTGCTAAATGTAGATGGTTGTAGTTTGCTTTTTCTAAACATCTTGCCAGTGGTTTATGCGTATGCTGATCAGAAGTGTTTTCAGATTTGCGCAGCTCATGAACGAAGCAAGTCGTGACTGAGTAGTAACGAGGTAAAACCTGCTTTTTATATGCTTCTGCCGCAGAGCATGATTGTCTTTGTCTGACGACACAAAGTATTAATATGTTTATGAGGCAACTGCTGTGAAAGGAAGATGTTGTTCCTCTTCACGACTTTTGCTAAAGCTTTTTAATATTTATGAGCACGAAATCTTTTTCATTGAGCTTACCCTTATTCCTAGTTCGTCCTATGCACACCCACGTAACCTGCCATCTGCTTGAAGGCAGCTGTAGGCTATTTTCTAGACCGTAAGAACGATGGATGCACAAACATTAGGCTGCTCGTTCATAATCGAGATTCAGCACTCGAGAGAAAAGAAATATTCCTTGTATCTGTTTCAGGCATTTACCAGTGAGTTTTTTTGGCTATGTTTTAGCAGTATTTTCGTCGGAAGAATTAAACTAGCAGAGATTTTTTAGTCCTGATTTGGATTATCAACGCAAGGAACTTTACAGTAGCTCCGGTCAATAATTTGATTTATTTTAGACAAATTCTGCTGGTGGCGATGAATTTGTCAACAATAAAGATTGTTTGGTTTGGAATTGGCCGAACTTTTTTATGGGAGAAAGGGTCGGGACTGGCAGTTTTACCTACGGGAGACGGTTTCTGATCGGGGGTTGCTTTATTCACAACCATTTTACTTGCGGTCTTCTCTCTTACTCTCAAAGGACTTCAATAACGCAAAAGACTTTGCCAATGAATGGCCACGCGTCTGAAATTCATCAGACGATTCAGGTACAAAAACAGTACTAACTCATTTTGTACTTAACTTTTCCGTGCTTGCAAATTCCTTTGCGACAGATTATTGCAGAATGTAAATCAGGCTATCAGAAAACTGCTTGTATGTAGCAGCCTCTTTGAGGAATTTTTATATGTTTTTGACCGATGCACAACGATCGACTCAACGGAACGAAACGAAACGAAACGAAACCAAACCAAAGAAAAGTAAATGACGAACAAGACTACAGAGACAGACGACCGACGTCATAGGACGGGCATAGGGCAAGGAACTTCCCAACAACTACATGCCAAAACGAAAACATGGTATTGCATACAATGCCAAATGAAGTGGACAGAACTTAACAGAACAGGTACACCCGAGGTGGGTTAAGGTTCAGGGAATCAGCTACTGGCAAAGAATAACTGAAAATGAAATTGGAAAAACGAAGCTTCAAGAACGATGAAAAGCAATCTTGAAGTCACGAAGCACGAAAGTACAACACCATAGTACAAGAACTGAGCATGCATAATAAGAAATACATAATGTACGCTCACCGAATGTGTGTTGTTTGTGTCAAATCTTTTGTCAGTGCCATCTTGACTGACTGCGCATGGTGCTTCGCTTTACTTTACTGTTTCCCCTTGATCCCCTGTGATACAGCATATTACTGCGAAACACCTTGCGCCGTCAGTCAAAATGGCGCTGACAGAAGATTTGACACAATAGCAACACATATTCGGTGAGTGTACATTATGTGTTTCTTATTGCGCATGAACCGAGCCGTAACACAGCAACGATTTAACTGAAAGCGACGAGAAAGAGACCAACCGCAACAACAACAGCAACAAGAACAAAATGCCACAAGGATGTTGTTACCTCATAAGTACAAAGTGGTAAACTTAAATTAAATAACCTTATATTTATAGGCAATCAATTTTAGCATAACAAAAAGATTTGTCACCAAAATGGCTTTAACTTTGGGAACTGTCGTGGGGACATCGTGAAGATTCAAATCTTTGTTGGATTACGCGAAACTTTGGGTAAGCTGAAAGCACAAGCTAGCCATGACTGTTTAAAGTGTGGGCTTTACAGTGTTTTACAAGGTGTCTTTCATCTGAAATCTGATTAAACAACTAGGTCAAAGCTTTCATAAGACACCTGCTCGAAAAAGAGTGTTTTTCCCTAGGCTTATGCTTATTCGTCCCTTCTTTCCCATCGTTCTTTGATTTGATGGTAGTCAACAGGGACTCATAACATTACGATTCAAAAGTGGGCCAAATCTAGGGGTTAATGCTTTTAACTAATCAGTTTCTCTGGAGATATCTTAGTGGGCAAAACTAGTCAGCATAGAAGTAAAAAGGAAAAGCGCTAAGGACCAAATTGATGCCAGTTTTCTTCAAGTGGTAAGGCCTTCTTCAATGGTACACCATTCATTTTTTGGCCGATAGCCTACTGTCATGTACTTAGTGGTGATTAGAGTTTTGCTCAAGTTTGGTCCGTTACAATCCACAACTATCATACATAGGCACCCCCAAATTCAACAAGGCTACAGTTTAGTGTACAACGAAGACATAGTCATAGTGAACTAACATATCAAATTGTATATCAATAGCCAAAGAATAATAATCAATTAAAATTTGGTCGCAGATTTTAAAGTCTAATATTTGCTGAGCCTTTAATCTTACTCAAGTACGATATTTTCTCCTTTGCTCCGGTGGTCCGTTTAATACGCAATGTTTGTTTTGATCTCAGACGGCCAAGGTGTTGATGTCAAAAGCTAAATGGCTGCGTAGCTTCTGAACTTCTCGACGCGACTCGACGATGAAGAGGAGGAGATTGAAACCAGCATTGCGCAAATGTCGCTAATGAAATCATCCCAAAAATGAGGATAATTTTCCCCAAGCCTTTACTGCGTGTATATCGTTAAGGTCACTTTGATTTCCGCGGTATTGAATGGGCTTCAGAAGTCATTCTCCCCTGAAATTTATCTATTTCTCGAGAATCAATGGGTTGATCGAAATTCTGTAAAATGTTCAATTTTATTTGTAAAATACAAGTTGCTACAAAATGAAAACTTCGACCCAAGAAAAGCAAAGCTTATGTAGCTTGGGCCGCTAAAGTAAAGTTTTAAAATACAATATATGCTATACAACTACAATCAATAAACTATAAGATTAATAAGGAACAGCTACACGGAGTACATACAGATCAATTATGTTCAAACAAGGTATACTACTAACCATATCCTTCGCAATCAAAAGATGTATAAAACGCAGTATTTGTCTTTGTCACCTATGTAGAAAGCTAATTTTGAGATATTTTTATAGGTTTAAGAGGAACTTCATTATTCCCCTTGCTTATAATGCCTATTTTAACCCTGTCTGACCTGAATGATTTGGCAACCAAATTTGGCACAAAGGTTGTTCACTATATAAACAATGAGTTTTTGAAGCAATGGATTAATTAGCATTGTTGTTATTGTTGCTAGAGCATGATTAATATTATGACGTCACATGACGTCATAAAAATGAAAGTGTGTTAAATGGTCGTAAGATTTTAATTTATATAAAGAAATGAAATATGTAGATCAAAATAGATATATATTTATAGTTTAGACTTAATTGGGCCAATTAAAAAGGAGTAAGAGAGATGCAATGAATATTTTTCACAGAGTGGTGCACGACAACTTGGTTACCATGGTCAACTTGGTGCACGACAACTTGTTTACCACCAGATGCCCATATTTGGTGAATAGTCACAACGAAAATCGTTAAAATTGCTCTAGTTTCTTCATTTTGTGTCAAATCTCATCAGTATGTACATACAGTATCCTTATGACGTTATATTTCTAATGAATTAGCAATTCTTTATGAAAGACAATGTAATGACTTGAAATATTGATGAAATTATTTGACTTCACCCAAATTATGCGAAATTGATGATATTTAAGCATTATTATTGAGAAAGCAATTTCTCATTGAATCGGATTACCCTTATTTATTTAGTTAATTAATTAGGAACCACAAATATTCATATACAACTAAGTAAAATCTAAAACGAAGGCTATCAAGTAAGTATTTGGAAAGTTTTTAGCTCATTTTAGTCAGTTATTTAATGTAAACCTACTTTTTCCTACTAACTCAATTTCGTCAAAATTTGGCCAATTTTTGGTTGCCTAGCAACCAATCACGTGATTAGAAACTAATTGATGCTATTTCTAGCTTCTCGTTGTTTAATTATGACACAATGCAAGTTTCATTGTCATAGCTATTATAGTTACGAAGATGATTAGAGGGCGAAAAACTCCCCCGTAGAAAATCACTTTTTTCACCCGATAAAATAGGGTTAATAGGGTTAACGACCCGTTGCTAACCATGACCCTTGGTGTGCCGAATGAAAAGTAAGGCAAAGGGAATTTAGGCCAGAAGGACTTTCATATCATATGAAAGTCAACTTTGGCGCCACGAAGGATCATGGTTTGCAATGGGTCTTTAAGAGCTTTTGATCAAATTGTTTTGGCAGGCACTATGTACGTTTAGTGAGATACATACCTAATTTGAGCACAAAAGCTTGGCTACACAATTTACAATGGAATCCTAGAGTTCGATGGCCTACTGGAGAACAAACACTAGAAAACTTGACAGTCGATTACACCCTCAACATGTTATATACCCCCCCCCCGGGTCGCGGGTCGATGATCGTAAGCAAATCCCGAAAGCAGTGTCCATTCAGGTACTCGATACTGTAGAACCTTGCGTTACATTTGACGTGTAACGTCTTCAAGTCATGTGACGGATCATTTGACTCGAATTGAGTCCTAAAAACGTTAGGCAAGCAGGTCCATCCATTGAAAATTGCACTTATGACATTTGTTATAAGAGGCTGTTTTTAAGAAACTCAGCTCTCACCTGAAGGAACCTCAGGACAAACTTTAGGGGTAAATCACTCAACAAACCTGGTTAATTTTCTTAACATATATTTGAAGTTAAAAAATCTCGAAAAATCTCGAAAAATTGTGAAAGGCTCTCTACAACCCTTACCAAATCGTCAAAGTCCCGAAGGGGATCCTAAAAATTCTCAAAATCTAACAATTCCTGCAAGCGACCCGTAACAAATGATCAAAATATACCAATATGTTTAGCAATTCTCTGATATCTCATAGATCGTTTAAACCTTCAAAATCTTGCAACTCAGAGCTTTCAAGATCTAAAAAAATACTGAAAATGTCAAAGTTAATGTTAAAATGTCAAAACTTCTCAATTTAGACCTTGAAAATCTTCGAAATCTTAAAATCGCTGAGTCTCATACGCCATGTTTGGAGTGATTCTTTCTAGGGCAAAATAATGTAAGAGTCTTCATCGTAGTTTTACGAGAACTACATAACTGACGAAGTCTGTTTATTCCCTTTTGTTTATGTATATTTCCCTTTTGTTTAGCTAGGGTCGCTGAAAGTTTTTCGAGGCCCAGGGACAAAACTGGGAGACGAGGCCTCTCCGAGCAGAGCGAATTGAACTTACAATTTTACCATCGCTCCCTTTAGATTAGCTTAAAATACGCTGGAGAGCATCTCCGGCAGTGAAAATGTTAAAAATCTTCAATTATGAGGCCCCTTAGACCCTGAGGCCTAGAGGTAAACTGCCCCTCCTGCCCCCCTCTCGGCAGCCCTGAGTTTAGCTGGCCTCTTTGTTTGTTCTGTGTTCGAATTGCTCGAAAGGAACTTGAGTAATTCCTCTGGCAAAACCCCGCATCGTTAAGAAATGTTCACAGAGGACAGAGGATGTGAAATTCAAGTGTGTTATAAATTTTAAAGACGCCGTCAAGATTCTTTGAGTAGAAAGATCCTTAGAATATTGGGACACTTTGGCTGGGTCAAATTCTTGTTTTTTATCAAATAAGTGTATTGCGTACAGTTTGTCAATTTTTTACATGGATTTGAAAAATCAATAATTCATAAGCAGTTGTGCTGTTTCATTGATCAGGAAGAAGAAATTGTCTGCCAATGACTTTTAGCTTGCGCGCAGACTAATGATTCTATGAAGAGTTGTTATTCCATACAGATTTTGATTGTAACTCGTTGACTCAAGTTTCCGGCAGTATTTGCTACTCTTCAAGTTGCAATGAGACCCTTTAAAATTGGATCGCAGGATTTCCTACAAATTCTAACGAGTTCTGGCGCTGCAACACGCATAACTCATAACTCTTTCTTAGCCAACAGGGACTCATAATATTACGCTTAAAAAGTAGGCCCAAATTTTTTTAATGGCCTAAACAAGCAGGAGCTCTCGTACACTTAACAAAATAGCTTCAAAATATGGTTTAAAGAGCTCAAACATTGAAAAGGAAACTTAAGTACAGAGAATGATGTTGTCTTGACCTACAAATGCAAAATGCATACCTTTCAAGCAATAATCTTCCTCCGTAGAGGCAAAATGGATCCATCGGAGCTGCGAGAATCCTAGGCTTCATCAACGGTCCTTTGTATGCAACATCAGCAGCTGTCTGAATAGTGCTTCCTAATTGAATCAAAGCTAAGTCCTAGCAATTTAATTTGTGAACACGGAATCACTCTACGTAGGCCTAAATTTGGCCCACTTTTTGATCGTAGCATTATAAGTCCTTGTTGACCAAGTGACATCAACAAATCAAAGAACGCAGGGACGAACAGGCAACAGTCTATACTGATTGCAGTGAGTCCCAGATATTGCTCTCCAAAACGAGACTACTGCTTGCCAAACCGAGAACGCTCAGTCTGGGACTCATAACTAGACTGGTTCCATAATCTCTGTATGCTCCGTAGAACTGACTTGTCGCTAATACAGAGACTTGTTGCCAAACAGTGTCAGAAATCGGATTGATTTGATAGCCTCGTTTTCATAATCGTTGGCTGCCTGAAATTCGGACCACGAATCACGGAACTAATGTTTTTTGGTTGTTGTTGCTGTGATCAGTAATCATCAAACAAGAATATTCTTGGAAACAATTGCAAACAGTTTGTTACTCTCACAAAATTTGAGCATGTATAGTAAACTTAAAATTGAAAGTGCAGAGAAGTTCAGAGGGGCCAAAGATCAGCGAACCAAAGAGTCAACAAGATTAGAAATAATATTAGCATGATACATTGTCGTTATTGGCAATCATTTAAGTAGCATCTGAAAACAAGAAATTTTCACGGGACATGTTCTTTATACTTTGTTCCAGTGCTTTGTTTCATCAGAAAGACAATCGCTCCCCAAGATGAGTGCCATCAAAATGCATACTGACATGAGATCTAATAATAATGAAAGCAGCTATCTTGCTTTAGACAGATCCCTGTGGATTAAAAACATTGACATCAATGTAAAGTAAAGAGTACTGTTAAATTCACAAGCAAAAATTTAATCAAAAAATTTAATCACCTTTTGTTTTACTTCGTGTAACCCAACACCAGACGAAACATAACTTTGCACACCAAGGCAATGTGAAATAAATTGTTTGATTCAGTCACTAAAAATGTGGACCATTTTGGGCTATGTTCACAAACTACAATAAAATAAATTTTTATGCAGATCCTTTTCTAAGACTGCGAAATTTTTACCTAGGTAAATCCATTCGTTCAATCAAAACCAAAACCAAACGACTGAATTCAAGAGTAAACAACTGTAAACAAAAGCCCAACGGGAAGGCAAGAAATTCAGTATGCACGTGCCAAGTAACCTGTTTTCATTTTAATTGTTGTTATGACTTCAGCAAGTACATGTAAACGAAAAGTCACAAACCTGGAGTGGGCCTAAAATGATAGAATGATACAGTAGCAACCGCCACCGGCAGAGAGTTGGATGTACAGCACAAGCAAACATTCCGTTAAATTGCTCACTTTGTGAAAAAACAGCTGGATAAATTCCCTCAACTTCTCTGCTCGATCGAGCTGTGAACTGAGACAAGGAGATCCGACGCCATTGCTTTTTCTTGAAAACCTTGGACCATGCATTGGCCTCACTTTGAAAGGAGGCTGTCGAGAAGTAAAAAGTATAGAGAGCAAAAATCGATCGGCTACAAAGGAATTAGCCATTGTTTTCGCTAAAATGCTCCAAACAGGTAAAGAGCAGATTTTTCCGCTCCAAAATTCCGATTTGAGATACTCTCTGGCAACTAAAGTACGACCAAAGATCATGTAGAGTTAAAACGTTTTTCGATGCCATTTCGGCTCTATTTGCTTAATAGTAATAGTTAAGGTCTCTTTCGAAATAGGAAGAGAAGCGTAATACCCTTAAGCAGTATTTTCGAAATTCAAACTTACAGAAGGGGCTGAAATCAAACCCCAAAAAGGCAACTCTTGGCCCACGCAGCCGTCAAGGTTGAAAAATATGACTGAAAGGCTCTTCTTTAGTTGTATCCAAATCTGTGATCCGTTTAACTGTCAACCAAATAGGTTTTTGTCTACATACGAAGAAATGGCCAAGGGTTAGCAAATTTTGGAAAATCTGGTTTTCTCAATAACGGGAGAAGCACTAAGTCGCTACAACAACAAATAACAGGACCTTTATCACAAGACTGTATCGAGCATGAAAGATTGTCTCAATAGAGTTTAGTCGAAATTCACTCTTTCTTCCTAAGTGTTGTACCGTGAGCTATAGGACACGAACTGAGTCGATCGGGCCTACGCTGGGGTACTCTCGTAGTGATTTGGCCGACGTAGTTAATTCAATTTGCAATTAATATGTAATGATGTAATGAATACTTACTTTTGTTCTTCTCTGTCGTATCCTAACCTTGCAATTCCTGCCAAATAGGGCAAGTAACGGAGCTCAATTCATCTTCCATGACAAACCTTGGCGACTTTCCTGTCGACGGTTTGCAAAGTGTGTTTTCGTGCCTCCGCACCCACCTTTTCAAAACCATGCTCAAAACTACGCTCCTCTGCACACAGGTGGCGGAGAGTGGTTCAGTAATGTTTGCACGATTCAGTAATACATACAAATGTACTAAGATTTAATCATACCTGCTAAATAACTGTGTTAAATTTCTCTTGAATCCTCTATTGATGGCAAAGACTCCAATCGCTTAGGTCACAAATTCTGTTGTGTTGAAATTATGCTGTGTTATTGCAGTTGTATTGAATACACAAGGTGGAGCTGCATCAACACAACATAATTTCAACACAACAGAATTTGTGGCCTAATCGATTGGAGTCTTTGTCATCAATAGAGGATTCAAGAGAAATTTAACACAGTTAACTAGCAGGTATGATTAAATCTTAGTACATTTGTATGTATTACTGAATCGTGCAAACATTACTGAGCCATTCTCCACCACCTGTGCTCTGCACGCACCTTTTCCGCAAGCGCGTAGTTTTGAAAAGGTGAGTGCTTTGGCGAGAAAACACATTTTGCAAACTGTCGACAGTCGCCAAGGTTTTTCATGGAAGGGGAATTGAGCTCCGTTACTTGCTGTATTTGGCAGGAATTGCAAGGTTAGGATACGACAGAGAAGAACGAGAGTAAGAATTCATTACATCATTACATATTAATTGCAAACTGAATTAACTACGTCGGCCAAATCACTACGAGAGTACCCCAGCTTAGGCCCGATCGACTCAGTTCGTGTCCTATAGCTCATGGTCTGAGCATTAGAAAGGCTTCAAAAACTTTGATTTGAAATGTTCACGTTGGCACATGTAGTGAAGATGACGATTATTGTGAAACCTTTAAGAAACCCAGGTCTGAGAAGGGTAAGGTGAATCAATTTGGGTCTAAGGGGTAATGTGGGTTTACTCGAGGGGCAAATCACTTATTTTTTTCGTACACTTTCCTTGAAATAACAAACATATCACATATAAAAATCACAAAATCACAAATAGATCACATGCAAAAAGCCCAAGAATCACAAATTACGGAGAAGCTACTGAGATATGACACAAAAATTCACTATTGATCGCAAGTTGAAAATTTCGATTTAAGAATTAATTGAATCGATAGATATTACATGTTGAAGCCATGTTGTATGCGAAGCAAACGCAAACGCTTGCCATAAAATGGTTTCTTTCATTCATGCCACAAAAGTATAGAGTAAAGAAATAGAGCGGAAAAATCACATGACATCCACACCTCCAAAGCTTTGAAAGTTCCCTGACGGCACTGCCAATCAATGGAGCGAGGTCTCAGTCTAACGCAAAACGCAGAACACGACGGTGTATTTTCCAGAACAGAATTTCCAAAACGAGGCTCCCCTGAATAGGCCGGAAATTTCACTATTTGTTTATTAGTCGTAGTTGTAGCGGGGTATATCAGTTTGGCTGAGAAGCGAAACTACGGCTTGTAATCAGTCCTGCAACAGTCTAAGGTAAAGCCGTATATTTTTGAGCAGCTGCTATATGAGCACTTTGACCGAGTTGTTTAAGCAGCTTTTAGTGGAAAGACACCTTGTAAAACAACTTAAAGCCCTCACGTTGAACAGTCATATGCCCCATTCACACTGCAAGTTAAACCAGCTTAAACTAAACTAGGTTTTTGAATAAGGCCTTCTGATTGGTCAGTCCAACAAATCCAGTCATTTGATTGGTTGAAATTTAAACTGGTTTAGATAAAGCTGGTTTAGTTGCGTCAATGTGAATGCAGTAATAGCTAGCTTTTCCTTTCAGCTTACTCAAAGTTTCGCATAATCCAGCAAAGATTTGAATTGCACGATATCCCCACGATATTTCCTCTGCTGGCCATGCTAATCCAAGTTAAAGCCATTTTTGGTGACCAATCGAATCGTTATGTTAAAAATTTGATTCCCCAAAATGGTTGATTATGTTGTAGAGTTGTTTTGTCAGCAGTTTTTTTCACGGAGCTGTGTTTGAACGTGCAGAATGAAAGGAATGGGACTTTCGTCAAAATCTTCTCTAGCTCGATCATCTTCTTTTCATTGCAATGTAATAAGAAACACGGTAGTTGCACAGCCTTGGGGGGGGACGGTACTTGATCAGGGAAATAAATGGAATGTTTTGTAAATCTCTCCAATATCCCCGTCGCATAAATGGTGCCCCAAAAGTATATCATGCAGCATACAAATGTTGTCAAAAGTTTATATAATCAATTGGTCCATGAGAACTATAACGATTTTAGTTTCTACGTGATACCCCGCCCAATGATATTCATATCAATTATAATTCTCTGTCCCATAATGTTTGTCAGACCATGGGAGTTGTGGACACAATTTGGGTGTTGATCGTGTCCACAACACCTTGCCTAAATTATCTTTAATGATTAAATGTATTTCGTTACCTTGCTTATCTGCAATGCACTGTTTATCTTCTCGTTCTTGTCTGCGGGCACATCAGCATGCTATCAACTGTTCTGCATGGCCTAAATTTTTGAACTGCACTGCGATTTGAAACCCCGTGACCTGAGAACTAGTTCCCAGATTGACACAGCCTTCTAGCGACTCAGCCGTCAGTCGTCAGCGAAGCCCCAGTGAAAGCCGCCTAGATGGCAACAAGGAGCTTGTTACAAATATCAATTGTGTTCTTTAAAGAACCATTGCTCCTCCGGGACCTCTGTGGGTATGCCGCAATTTCCGATTTTTTAAAAATCGAGTTTTGTTAAAGGGGCAGGGTCACATAATAAAACCAAACTTTTTTCGAAACGACCATTATGCAGTATTTTTAATAGGCCATATCACAGTGATTTCCCACTCCTTTTTTCAAAATGAAAGTGTCATTTCTAAGATAGACTCTTGCTCTTCGTAGGGAAACAAACCTAACACTAATATGTTGTACGATTGTAGAGATATTGATTGATTATTGGCAGTAACTCTAGTGTAGACTCAGCCCATCAACCGAAATCTGTGCAAAACACAATGGCCACGTGTAGGCAACAATATGGATTTGACAGATAACAGGTTTGTTTACGGTTACGTGACCTTGCCCCTTTAAATGGATCCACACTGCAGTAACTGAGCAGATAGGAAAGTCAATAAAAGCTTTCTGTCTGTTCAACTGCATTGATATACATTTTATTGTATTTCATTACCTGACTGAAGTTTCAAGCACGAGGCAATACAGAATCCTGCTACTACTATTAGTTTATCGCACTTTTCCCGCGGGTTTCCCGTAGCCTTGTGTAATACAATACAAGGACGCGTTTTTGTCGCCACAGCAACTGCTTCAGGCCGATGATTTATAAGCGACTCGTACGATATGACAGTAAAAAAAATGTGTTTGACGAAATGATACAAGTCAAATTAGAAGCTATCAGGTAATAAAACTCATACTAACCGGTTTGTATGAGTTTTATTACCTGATAGCCAAAGTATGTGAATTCAGTGGAAGCATCACTTTACCAAACTTAATGGAAAAGTTAGAGTCTGTTCAGTGTTCTGCTGCTCGTGCTGTGACAGGCACATGGAAGGGAACATCGCGAGAAAAATTATATACAGAACTTGGCTGGCAGTCACTAAGTTCCCTGAGATGGAGTAGACGTCTTACTTTGTTCTACAAGATCGTCAATAATCTCACTCCCACATATATCATATATAAAGGATCCAATCCCACAACCTCCTCAGACGAGATACTCTCTTCGCAACCAGGATGTCGTTGGGCGAACCCGGGCAAGAACAGAAAAGTTGAAATCTAGCTTTTATCCTCACTGCTTATCTGAATGGAATAAAATTGATCCTGAAATTAGGCTTGCACCATCTGTTGCTGTTTTTAAGGCAAAACTTTTATCAATAATTCGCCCTCCTGCAAAATCTGTCTTTGGGATTTACGACCCAATAGGCTTATCTTTCCCAAATAAGGGTCGGTCTCAGTAAATTGAATTTTCACAAATTCAAGCATAATTTCAGGGATACCGTAAACCCTATGTGCCCACTGAACGACGGCATTGAAAATACAGAGCATTTTTTGTTGCTCTGCCCTGCCTTTGACATTCAACGTCGAAATCTTCTCGCTGGAATACGACCATTTGTCCAGATCAATAGTCTTTCGAACAACACTCTGGTTGAAATATTATTGTATGGTGATAAAGACTTTTCTGATGACATCAACAAAACTATTCTTGAGCTTACGATTAAATCTATTAACGAAACCGGTCGGTTTGATTAGGCTATGTACAAAGCAACCACCAATTCCTTTGCGTAAATGTTATTCCTTGTTCCTTTGTAAACTCTGTTTCATGTTGGAAGTCAGACTTTATCCAACTTGATCCCTTAACCAGTATGCACTCGTGACTTTTAAATTTCTTTCCAACCCCGATCTGACATCCAATGTGAAACAGAATCTAGTAGAGTATTCTATAGCCTTTAATTGTGTGTGGTGTACAGTTAGTTGTATGTAAGATATAGTTGCGTGTCTTTATGTTCAGGCACTTGGGTAGTCGTTGTCTTTCGCTCCCCTTTGCATCGTCCCTGTAGTATTGTATAGTAGCTAAATAGGTATAGTAGAATGTAAAATTTGTTGTAAATTTCTTATATGAATAGAAAAAAACCGGTTTGTCGTCGTACAGGAAAATATAAAGCCATCGGTCTTAATGTACAGACCTCGCAAGCTCGGTCTGTACTTTAAGACCGCGGGCATTATATTTTCCTGTACAATACAAAACCGGTTACTATGCGCATAGTATTGTATTCATTGAATTGCAATGCATTGTATTGTATCGGATTATATTGCGCCTATTTTGAAGTTGGTCCTGGTCAGGGAAAGTCATATTTTTGCTTATACTCATTACATAAGTCTCAATATCAGATTGACAATAATTAACTAATACAAGGAATCACGTCGTCAGTCTAATTTTTCTAATAAAAGATTTTTTGTGAGTTGCAAAACAATGTAACTGTTTTCAGTTTTTGCAGGCGGTCGATTTTTTGATCACTATAAAATTGTGAGGGGAAATCCTGCTGCGTAAAAGCTCATTTTTGATAAAAAACGTACCATTTTTGAACTTGTTTCATAGTGCTGAATGGAAATGAACTTTTTAGCAGGTGTGGAGCTTAGAACAAAATCTAACCTGGAATTATACTGAACTTGTAATTGAAGTCACGTTATATAGGCATATGGGTCTCCAGTATGAAGTAGGTGTTGCCAAAAGGAGAGGAAAATTTTATACGTCCGACAGACTGACTGTATATGCACATGCCATGCGAGTAATTATTTTAAGCAAAGATATAAATCGAAATGCAATCCTGAAGAGTTGAGCAATACACAGATACAAAAACTTCACAGGAAATACTTTTTAGCAGCAAAGACATGCAAGCGAAAAACAAGAACTAAAAGTTCACGTTCTATCTTGTCCGTCTGACAGACGAGGAAAACCTGGATTTTCACGGGATAGGGAGGTAGAATGCAGATCCAAAAGCTTTCATTTGTAGACCACCAGATGTCTTAAACAGAATTACAGCTCAGGCAGACATGCGCATCAAGGTTTGGGCAGTCGGCAGCTCTGGAGTATCAAATGTCGAGCAGACAGAATTTTAATTCAAAAAGAGGCCCCATTGCATTCTATTGTATTGCATTGCATTGTATCGTGTTGTATTGTATTGTATTGCTTTGTATTGCATGCAGCATGGCCGCCAAATACAGCATAGGTTTCAAATTTTCAAAGAAGTGGATGTAAAATTCAAATACCTATGTCCTTGAACAGAATGGCTTAAAAGAAACTTTCCTATTTGCCATCAGTCTGCCATTGGACTTTTCTGAATTTAAATTCTTTCAGACTTAGAATTTCTTTTCTTTTACGAGAATTCAAGGAAAATTTTCAGTAAAGCCTTAACTATTGTAATTTCTTAATTGTTTGACGCATCACGAAATATTTTCCGAGAAAATCATAGTTTATGGATGCCTAAAATATGGCATCAAGTAAGTCTGCCACTTTTTTTGGTTCGCGATTCAGAAATTTGACGATGTCACGTCCTCAAATGAGATGAAATATAAGATACGCAGTAATTTCGAAAGATATTCAAAATTTCTGAAAAGTCCAACGGTAGGATTAGGGATACGCCGCTAAAGTTTTGGCTCCTTGATCAAATCCTGTAAAAAGTTCGGGGGGGGGGGAGTATATGACTTGCGGATGGACAGGGTGTGCCGCTCGGTTTTCAGAAAGCTACCCTCTTCTAATTACGGACAGTTGCCGTCATAACCACTTTTATGATGAATTTTAGCGGAACCCATTTTTACAATTTTTTGCCAATTTCTGGAAAATCCCTGAAAACCCACCCAAGTTTAAGGATTCGAACCCAAAAACCCACCCATATAATTTTGGACCCAAAAACCCACCCATATGGGCGGCACATACCCGTACCCTCAACATGTTATGTTACCCCCCGGGAAAAATTTTAAGGATGCTAAAGTATGTAGAATGAATATTTGCAATGCATGTTAGTAAAAAGCTCCCCTGTCGGCTTTGTTCGTGTTATCGTATTGGTAGTTGTTGTCATCACCTTGAGCAACAGATTCTTTGATTGCAAAAGTCAGCCCTTTTTGTTCATGTGACAGACGGCGAATCATAGCACCGTCTAGCGAATCATAGCATCGTCTGGCAAATCATACCATCGTCTGGCGAATCATAGCATCGTCTGGGAATCATAGCATCGTCTGGCGTATCATAGCAACGTGTTTCTCGTTGCCTGAGTGTTCGTGCGTACCTGTCATATGTAATGCTGTCATTATTATTCTTTTAGGCATTCCCTTGGCATCGTAATGGCATCAAGAGGAGAGCATGAGGAGGCATCAGAGTGCTTTTTAACTGCATTGGATTTAGAAGCAACGACACCAATCTTGCCATTCACGCTAATACCAAGAAATTTCAAGGAAGGGGACGTATAGTATATCATTTACTTCTCGATGATTAAGCCCTGGCTTCCTGGCCAAGTCTTCTCTGCCAAACATGTAAAGTTTTTTCGCCATGCAAAATGTTTGTTTATTTGAGCTTATGTGTCGAATCTTGGCAGTGCTTCATATTAAAATGTGTAAAATTTTATTTCTTTATTCTTTCAATGGAAATATTTTGTGGCGTAGTCCGGCGGGAAAACATTGTTTGGCAGGCAAACGGTAGATGTTTGGCACACGCACGTTGCTTTTGTGAACAGGTCTTTAGAGTGGAAATATTTTCAGGTTTGAGGACTAAGCAGAAACATATTTCTTTGGGTGAAATGGCTCTGTGCGGATGCATTGTCAACGTCATGATGACTTCATCATCTGTTGGCCATAATCAAAATCCATCTTTACAAGGCCAGGTGAAAGAGGAAAACATTTTTCTCCAGGGGTGGTGCCAGTCCGTAAAAGGTTTGGTGTACATGCGTCTTCGTTGTGTAAGGAATGGAAACTGTTCAGGACCACACTTTCCAGATCGTCAGCGCGCCCTTTTGCGAGATAGGATAAGATTCTTGTTCATCATTGATTTAACATCTTTGAAATTTATTGCAAGCCCTATTAGTCACTTCAAACTTTCAACGAGAAAGCAAAATAGTTAGATTTGTCATTCATGTTAAAATTGCCTTGACACATATGTAGACAAATATTCTCAAAGAATCCCGTATTAATGCTAATTAACTGAACATTTAATTAGAGTTAATTACGAGGGACATTGCTTCCCCCCTTGAGTGTGGCAGCACCGCTGCCCATGGTGTGATCTCATGTGATTGCATACTGCGCGGGAGCTTTGTGGAATGTGCTGACTTTCCAATTTGTTGTCCTGTTGTGCTCAGTTGGGAGCGGTTTGCATGCGGTTTTGCACTCTCCTCCGCAGAGACATTATTAAAACAGGAGACTGATCTGCCGCGCCGAAGGCGCAACGAGCGCGCAGCGCGAGGAACCACAAGTTTGGTGGAACGGTGTATTGGCCCGGAAATTTGGTATTTCATGGCAATCACCAACCTTAAAGGCACCAATTTTGGGCAGGCAACACGGGCTGGTACACCAACCTCCCAGTTTCCTGCAAGTTTGATCTAGGTTTGATCAAACAATCAAATCCTAATTTATAGTTAGGTGTACCTCTATGATGACATTTGTGATTATCTCCCTTTGTTGGAGATTAGCAAGGATTGAGAGGTATTTTTTTTCTTTTATTAATTAATTAAGGGATGTCTATTTCGTTTTCAATCCGGAGTGTAATTAATGGTTGGTTAAGCTACAGAAACCAAAAAACACGTTAATCAATGAATTTTACATGAGGTGAACAAATACTGATCTCTAAGAAGGAAAAGATAAGCCCCCTTCCCAACCCTTTTTCATTGAATATAGACGAATTAGAAAATTAGAAAATTGATCCTCAAGAAAGTGGGGGGGGGAGATATCCATCCTAGACCATCCCGTGGCGCCGCCCCTGTTCTTCTCTGCTTGTTTGGAGTAGCTTTGTAAATTCAGTGGGTAGCAGTTGCAGCAAGTTTTCTGCGAGTCTAGCTTTCTTAGTTTTTTTGTCAGATTTATGAAATTTGCTGTGAATACCGTACTAGCATGGATTTTCTTTGCCGTCGTGTTTGCCTTCCGTCTTGAGACTGCGATTTCCACCTGAAGCGCTTAGTTACTTCTGCAATCTCAGCGCTAGGCGCTAAAAAGCGCAACCTCACCTTCACCCTTATTGTATATCCTTGGAATTTTCCGAGTCAAATCTAGTCTAGTCAAATCTAGTTACTTGCGCTGCCAGACAGTTTCATGTCGAGAATTAATCTGACAAAGACAACGGGTCCGGAGGCAAATTTAACAACATTGTCGTGTAATGGACTTCCGTTACACTGCTTCACATCACCAATGAAGCGTATATGTGAATCCCTGCGATGGGCCAGCAGCGATTGAGATAAGATATTAGCAAGAGAGACAAGTTGCAGCTGTTTTAAGGCTGATTTCACTTGAATGTCACGAAGCATGTGTAATAGTGTCTTAAAAAGCCGATGTAAACATGTCACAACACATGGGTTCTTGTTTCAGTGAAAGCTCATGTTGTTTGTCGGCGCATTTTTCTGAAAAGTAGAAACAAGCAGTTATTTCGGAGATGTCAGCAAAAAGTACCACGAGTTAGGAATATAATGTGTTATGAATTATATCCATAATTTTTCATTTAGAAAATTTACCGCAGACTGGTGACTAAAAACTTGCAAAACGACATCAATTTCAGGGTATTTATGAAGCGAAGACCGAAGACCGAAGGTAGAAAACGAAGACGAAGACGCATACAACCATAATTCAATACAGAGTAGATTTTTAACATGCAGTGCAAATAGACCTTTCTATGGCTAGTTGTTTGATGAAAAAACGCAAATCAAGCAAATTAAGTGCTAAGGTTTTTGATCTTCGTTTTACAGAATGACCCACTCAATCCGCAAAACGAAGACAGACTCCCAAATGCTACAAAAGTGTTTAAGCTCAACCAAGAAGGTAAACAATCGCTGTGTTTCTTCAAATAAGCACAAACAAACAATTATTGCATTGCAAGGACCATAAAATGATCATTTGGAACATGTCTTCGTTTTGCAGTATAACCCCCTCGATCTGCAAAACGAAGACAGACTTCAAAATGCTATTATGAAAAAGTTTAAACTCAATACAGATGGTAAACGGTCGTTGTGTTTCTTCAAAATGCCACCAGGAAACAATTATTGCACCGACGGGCCGCACAATGGTCATTTGGAACATGTCTTCGTTTTGCAGAATGACCCCCTCAATCTGCAGAACGAAGACATATTCCAGATGAACGTTGTGCGGTCCTTGCAGTGCAGTAAATCTTTCCTGGTGGCTATTTGAGGAAACAGAACGACCGTTTACCACCTGGGTTAAGTTTAAACACTTGCAGGATTTTGGAGTCTGTCTTCGTTTAACAGATCGAGGGGGTTATTCTGCAAAATCAAGATATGTTGCAAAAGACCATTGTACGGTCCGTGCAATGCAATAGTTGTTTCCTGGTGCCTATTTCAATAAACACATCAATGGTTTACCATCTTGGTTGAGTTTAAATACTTTTGTAGCATTTTGGAGTCTGTCTTCGTTTTGCAGATTGAGTGGGTCATTCCGTAAAACCGAATTATGATTGTATGCGTCTTCGTCTTCGTTCTCTATATTCGGTCTTCGGTCTTCGGTCTTCGGCCTTCGTCTTATAAACACCCATCAATTTCACCCCTTTTTCTTGAATAGGGTTTATTTAGTAGCTAGTAAACCAAGTATAGTGAAACATTCTGGTTGCATTCTAAGGGAGTGTTTGATTGGTACCAATTCTGAAAACGGTAAACTTGGAAGACTCGGAATTTGTGTTTGATTGACTTCCAAAGTTCGAAAACAGCAGATTTGGCAGCTTTGGCAGGCCTGCTGAGCCTTCTGGTCCAAGTGGCAAAATGTTTGGCAGACTTTGGAGAGATTCTCGATTTCATTTGCAGAACTCTGAAAACAAGACAACTTTGCTCACATTGCTACGGATAATCGGGAACTTTACTCTTCGCTGCCAAGCACCAGACTCGTCTTCGTATTTTTCAACTGGAAACCTCATCTTCGCCAGGATAAATCTGAAACCTGCTGCTTTGCAGAACTTTGGGTTTAATTGGGAACGGTGTTTCTGTCTTTGCGAAGTCTACCGTTTTCAGAATATGGTAGGTTTGGAATTACCAATCAAACAAACCTTAAGAAATATACCATTGGGTAGTTAGACACTGCAGTTATGTTTAAATGTATATGTTGCTGCGGAGGAAAGTTTATATGTTTCTGTGGAGGAGATTTGCAATTTTTGAAAAGGAAACGCTAGATCCTCCAGAGTAGCAAATGACTTCATCCTCCGCAAAAGAACGAAGCGGCAATGAAGCATGACTGTGGTGTCTAACCACCCATGATGTACCCGCCGAATCAGAAACAATGTGGATATTTTAACAAGTCAGATCGGGTTTTCTAAAGTTTATACTACAGAAAAAGATGAAATTGTTTCTAGACGGTTGATTTTTCAAATCAGTTCTTTCCGTACATAGGTATGATTTTCTAATGTAATTTTGTCATAGAATCTGTTTCATCCGGCATTCTTTGCATGTGTCGTTTCTTGGTTGGCCTTTGTTGTCAAATGGCGAAACAGTACTTGCGTAGGACAATGATACGCAGGGGAGATTGCACGTTTTATTTCAGTTAGGCCTAAAGAACAAACGCTGCGGAGCTCTGCTGTAGTTCAAGGCAAGAAATATGGTTGAGAAAGGCTGCTATTGTCAAGGAGGAGAATTCTATGGCATTGCAAGGTAGGTACAGAATCTAAACTAACCTAATCTAATCAATATATCATGATCTAACCTAATTGTGTCCTGCCCCTCATGGTTAGCTGCGCAAAAGAAGTGAAATCTATTCTTGAGGTTGCCAAATCGCTTTGCCTAATACTCCATTGACACTGACACAATCAAACCAGCTTTATTTAAACCAATTTCAACCAATCAAGTGACTGGATTTGTTGGATTTACCAATAAGAAGGTCCTAGTCGAAAACTTGGTTTAATTTAAGCTGGTTTAACATGCAGTGTGAATAGAGCATAGATCATTACCGTAGCCTTTGTCTTACAAAATTTTTGCACATGCTTTAAGTGTCACTTCAGTACCACTGTGAAATGAGCATTTTTCCTGATGATAACATTATAAATAAATGACTTAAGTACCAAAAACGGCGTTGTATTTTGTAAACGTACGCTACCTTTGGCCCTTAATCATTTATTTACGATAATATTGTTTAATTTCTATAGTACCTCATGCAACGAACATATCTTTATTTTTCCTACTGCACCGAAAAGTTTTTTTTGTAAACACGATCAATGTAAAGACATATAAATCAACTTACTGATATCAATATGTATGACAAAATTTTAAAACTATTAAGTATCAAAGGTTTACTGTAATTTGTTACAAAACTTTAAAAACGTAATGTAGGCAGTCCATGTTTAAAAATTCAATGAAAACTTACCACTTCTTACCCTGGATACCAGAGCCTGATAAAGATCAAAAAATGAAAATCAAAAAAGAAAAAGAGAGAAGAAAAGGATATTCTGTTTTTCTCTGTTTTTCCTTTTATTTCTTTTTATTTTCATTAGGCTCTGGTACCCAGGATATCCACTTTGAATATCAAAACGAATTAATTGGTAACTGTCAAATCGAAACTACCCCAAAGAAACTTGTCTAAACAACAGCTAGTTCAATGTTAAGCAAGAGGAAGTATCAACTAAGTATTAATTTTTGCGGACAAGAGCGATAAGCTTGTTCTCACAGTACCGTTAAACTTGGAGATTTTTTCAACTACAATTCCTTCTATATCGAACTTCCCAGCACCAAAGGGACTACTGACCAAGGAGTTTCAAAACGGGTATGGTAATTCTTTGTAAGAGAGAACAGTTCTCTTTAAAACAGAAATGACTTCATTGCATTCATAACTAAGAATAAGTTTGCAAAGATTGGTCACGGATTCCTCGTATTTTCCTCTACTTCTAGAGTGCTTTTCGTAACGCTTATAACTGTTGGTCTAGAAACATGATTTCTGATCGGAAAACCCGTGTAAAGTTTCATTCACTGATCAAAGGCCATATGTTTATACACAATTCTCACATAAAAATGTTGTCAACACAATTCTTCATTTCTGATCCAATTATGAAAAAGATCGGGTCAAATGCAGTTTAGCAGACGCACCTCCTTGGGAAAATAGACGTTGAATTGAATTATGTTGTTAGAACTGATTGCTAATTGGCTTACTAAACAAAAGCAATAAAAATCCTATCATCTACCGGGTGTCGTAAAAAGGATAAGCGTTTGAAAAGTTCCTGCGAAGGAGCCTTGGATTCAGAAATTCTTATTTATTGTTTATAGAAAAGATGAGATCTCGACCTACATTTTGCGACTTTGTATGTCCAAATCGGATTTCAATTCGCAGAGCAATTCAGCTAAACTGGTAAAATTTCCAAGGCAGCCTAAGACAGATGGTTATTGAATTATGCAGTTACTATCTATGGGCAATTTGGAAACAGCTTTTTGGGCAGCTTAACAAGACATTATTTTTGGAAGTTTGCTGAGCTATGAAAGAGAAATTTAATCCTCACTAATTCAAAAGCCCAATACGAGTGAACCCTCTCCCAACTGTAATGAAACTTGAATGAGAAGAGATCCTTTAGTTTTAAAAGACACTGCTTGACACCATTCTCGTTCCTTCAGTTCTATGAAGAATCATGGTGAACTGTTAAGGTGTAAATGCATCTATTCTTAACATTTTCTCTACTCGATATTGTAATGTAATTGATCAAGAAATTCTAAGAATAGAAAGTTTGATAGTTGAGAGGACTCACGTCTTACTTCAAATTACGTATATACTATAGTAGTAGGTCAATAGTAGTAGGATAATGCAATAACCATCCGTCTTGGGCTCACCAAGAATTTTCTTCTTGTTTAGGTGAATTACTCTACGAATACAAATCCGATCTGAACATGCAAAGTAACAACTTCTAGCTATTCTGAGAAAAGAGTCTCAATCCAATGATAATTGGCAATTTGTATAACGTTCGAGTGTACACAACGGTGATAGATGCTCTAACGCCACTCGATTGAATCTCGCGCGTAAAAATGTATCAAAATAACGCCCGATCCAGGCTCTTTTGCTGAAGAGCTAAAAGGTCTATTGAATAATGCAAAATTCGATCGTGATTCCTCTGATTCGCAATTGCGAGAGGACGTCGAAATGTATGAAACATGGCCTAAGTCCGGAGCAAGAATCAGTAATCATTATTTTCTTTCTGTTTATCGTTTTTTGGAACTCCTGCTGGTTTAGTAAGTATACCTCAATCTAAGTACTGCGACATATTCCATCCAAAATCGGTACAAAATTATCAAAGTCACCCCACTTGACGGAACTTTTGAGACAAGACTGATTACCTTGGTCCTTTGTTTGCCCGTCCTTACCGACATGATGATGTAGCTTCTGTCAGCAGAGACCATGGGTATTGTGGACACGATCTTAGGGTGGACCGTGTCCACAGCACTTAGCCTAAGTGTTCCTAAATGAATAAATGTATTTCGTTACATTGCTTGTTTCCCATTCATTGCTTATCTTCGCCTCCTTGCTTGGGGGTTGGGAGCCGACGACTTTGCTCTCAACATGTTGATATTGGCCTAACTTGCAAATTTTACCACGCTCTGAAAATCATGATCTAGGAACTAATTTTCAGGTCAAAATTTTCAAAGCCCGATACAGTTTTAAAATTAAGCTCATGTTAATAAATTGAGAGCAAAGGCATCGGCTCCTAAGCAAGAAAGCGAAAGTAAGCAATGAACTGAAGACAAACGAGATCATGAAATACATTAATTCATTTCGGAACATTTAGGTTGGGTATTGTAGATACGATCGACACACAAATTGTGTCTACTGTATCCATATCCATGCAGAAAACCTCACCCTATTTAGATTCTTGCATTTATACCAATCAAACAGCGAGACTTGCTAAAGAGCAATGGTTTTCAAACTTTGATTTGAACGATGCAATTTACTA
Source organism: Aurelia sp. 4 Dawson et al 2005 (assembly GCA_964019985.1). Taxonomy (NCBI): domain Eukaryota; kingdom Metazoa; phylum Cnidaria; class Scyphozoa; order Semaeostomeae; family Ulmaridae; genus Aurelia; species Aurelia sp. 4 Dawson et al 2005. The sequence continues at coordinate 8,667,402 of OZ026494.1, read as the reverse complement.
GATTTGCACGAAGTTGCTGCATCAGACTTCTCTGGTAAATTTTGCACTTATAAAAATGGTATTTGCAGCTTAGGAGACTTACCTGGGAAAAAGACCTTTCATCTTCGAGGGTTACCAGGTTTTGTTCATTAAATGTATGCTTAGCGTGGTTTTTATTGCATTTATTTCCCAGGAGAGACCCAGACCGATTACCTTCGTCTAAGTTTTGCGCCATTGAATTGAATGGCTATTTACTGTTACTGTCTTTCCGGTGAAGCAGAATGGGCGTTATGGGGGTATCGTTGGGGGAATGGAGCGAAAACAAGAATTCACTTAATAAGCCCAGGCCGTACATCGATCATGATTCGAAAAAAAAAATTCGTAAAACAGTGTTATAATTCTCATAATTTCATTGTTGAGTAAGGTTTACCACGGGGATACAAAGGACTTAGGTAGTCAGTCTACCTTCGACAGGTCTCAGGAAACAGAGGTAGCGTATCATTCATCTTTGCAGCCCATCAATAAATCCCAGGGGGAAAGAACAGACCGTGATACCTTCCTAAGCTGCGTATATGGTTAGGCATCGGCATCTGGTTCATCTTTGTGTAAGCACCTGGTCCAGGAGTTCGCTAGGAGAAATGAAAAGTGCCATCAATTTTGTGTTCTTTTAGTTATACCACGAGAAGTTTACAGCAACCGTCAACCACAGTGCTTCTTGCTTAAAGAAAGCTTAGATCTGTTTATAAACACAGCGACCAGAATGTCTTTAGTAGGATGGCAAGGACCAACAAAGGATTCCTGAATGGTATCTTCCGACTACGTTCACACAATCGACAACTTTATGGGAACACCTCACAGCTAAACAGCCGGATGGCTTTTGGTCCGTTAGGCAGTGTGTTTGTGATCTCGCTCTTCGCAGTACAACAGCATAATAACCTCTGTCAATAGCTTTGAAGGTGATTCTGTCGATCTTTTTGTCTGTTTCAACAATTTTGGAAGGCCCAGTGTTGGCTGTCAAATGATATCAATGTGGTCTCCTACAGAATTAGTCCGTGCACACTATAAAAAGAATGCTAGTGATATCTCATTGTCGCATGGCAAAGCAGTCTTCCAATGAATTTGTCACACAACTATAACCATTTGGAGTTCCATGATTTAGGGATTGGAGAAGATTCTAATGAGTAGCTATTGCCTTCACAAGTTGCAACTTACCACAATCGTAACCATTTGGTTACAACAAGTCTATGAATAAACCCAGAACACAGCACTCCCTGACCAAAGCCATTGCTGGTCGCCAAAAGTGTAGCAATGATTTTAAATTGCATACTGGATGTCTCAAAAGGAGTACCCCCTTTTGACTGGAAATAGGAACGAAACGATAAGATATTATTGCTCTCCGAGTGGACATCTAACTTTATCAATCTTCAACTAAGATTCACATACCTTTAATTTAAAAATCGTGCAACAGACACCGGAGATGCAAGCTTGCAAAGCCAAAATTTACAGTGTACCCGAAATCAGAGGTTTTGAAAAAAGGCCTAGCCTTGATTTGTATCATGAATATTTTCCACAGCACCTGTTTTAAACTTTAACTTTCAGGTTTTTGCTTTTGAAAAGAGTAAAAGACACGTGGACATCGCCCTGATTAAAAAAATATGACAATAATGTGGAAAGGCCTGATTCACACTTGGTCGTTAGGGTCGCTAAGTCGTGCAGAAAGACCTAAAAAAGACAAAGGACTCAAATCCTGTATCGTTGTCTTTTGGGTCTTTTTGCACGATCCTAACGACCCAAAACGACCTTATGTGAATCAGGTTCAGGAATGATAAAGTCGTGCCACGTCTCCGAAATGAACGTTCATGTGCTTTTTTCTTCTTCTTTGACACTTGGGATAGAATGCAATGTACGGACTGATTTCTCAAGGGAATGATTATCTGTAGGAAAATGGAAGCATTTCAAGGTATGATTCTTTTCAAAAGAAGAAGCCAAAGGTCAAAGTAAAAATTATTTTGCAATATGCTTATGATATCAAGTCAGGGCTAGGCCCTTTACAAAACCTCTGGTTTCCGGTGTACTGAAAATTTTGGCTTTGCAAGCTTGCATCTCCGTTGTTTCGTGGACGATCTTTAAATGCAAGGAATGTGAATCTAAGTTGAAGATTGATAGATTTAGCTGTCCACTCGGAAAGTAAAAATATCTTATCGCTTCGTTCTTATTTCCAGTCAAAAGGCGGTACTTTTTGAGAAACCCAGTACAATTCGTCCAATTTGAAACACCAAGTCAAGCACCCAGCAAAATTGGAATATTCCAGCTTCAAATGGAACAATATTTGGATGATTTTTTCATTAATTTCAGTCAAGGGAAAATTTAATGTAGACAATGAAATGAGGGGTCTTTGCCTTTGAGACATTTTGGAGGACAGGCTTTCTACTCTTGGCTTAGAACTCTCCTCTTGATCTCATGCTTTCCAGTGGTAGAATGGAAGTTTTGAAAAGATGGTAATAGTATTATATGAGTTGTTATCACCTTCAAGAAAATTTTTGAGTAAACACTCCTCAGTTTTGTGATGGAATTCCTGTCTCAAGCCTATGTTTGCTAATGTAAAAATGGATCCCAATACAGTTTTTTGAAAGTTCTTTTATAGATTAACGTTAGTAAGGATGTAAGAAAAATTCTGTGGAAATCAACCTTTACATTGGCTTAGAACGAATCTCCCAGCCTTGCAGATTCAATTTCCCCATTTGAGGACATAACATAACCATAAATTCTCATCTTTTCACATAACTTACCTCAATTTTTGTTCCAAAGTTCCTCAAAACCAGGTTCATAGGAATGTAATGTGTTTGCATCTCTGGTAGTAGTTTCATCACAGATAACAGTTACAGATTTGTTTACAATCTAGCGACGGGGTCCTTTTAATGTTTCCCTAATATTTAAAACCAATTGCACTTACCAAGACATGTGGTTTGGTGAATCTAGCTGTTCTTGATTTGAAAGGAGCGGTTGCCTTGAGACATTTGTTTACTTCTGAGGTCTTATGACTGTCGTATTGGCCCGGTGCAGGTCCAGCTTTCTGTGGTTAAAATGATACGATTAATACCAGGTAAGGGTCAAAATGAAATCTTTGTTTGAGAAGCTATAGCTTCTTCGATACCAAAGCAACACTAGTCGAAATACATCATTTAGCGGCGGTGAATATATTCAACTAAATTTTTGAATTTATCTGACTAAAATGGACCATTTCATTCTTAAATTATCACGGATTTTCTCAAAAAAGCCTCACGTAAGCAGACATAAAGCACGAAAATATGTTTTTAATGTCTCTACCTTGAAGCAATGACTGTAACATATTTTCGCAAGTTCAATCTTCTAGACTTATTACGGTTCGTCTCAGTTTTCGCTCGCAATTACGTAAACTGTTTATCTACTTATCTAATAGAAATGAATTCTTTACCTATTTATTTACTGGATTGAATTGCTTACTCACGGAGGTTAATAAAGATTGAGAGAAGAAGTTATTGTCAAAGTATGGAGAAAACGAGCAAAATTTATGATGAATTGTAATCAGTCTTTTCAAACTCTTGGAAGTATGAAGCCGCAGGGAGGAATGTCGTATACTCCCAGGGATGACACTGTTAACCTCCATAAGAGATGAAACATGATAAGTACATAAGAATAAGAGCCCCCTATGGAGATGTGCAAATAATTCCGGCCTATGTAAAATATTGGGGCGAGAATGAATTTCTGTGTGTTGTCCATAGGGTGGTTTCGTCAAAGAGGGATTGCTTGTTTGTTGATGTTGTATTTCGTATTCTTTTGGTAATCGATAATGAAGAGGGAGAAGTCTGGAACGTGAAAGCTATGAATCTGAGAACTGGGAGTGGATCTATTGGAATATACAGATAGAATTCTTCTACACAAAATGAACTCCTTTCTTCCAGTGATCATGTTCAGTATTAGGATGTGAGACAAATCAGTTGCTTTTTTCTGTCCCAGCTTGTTACTCATCGTTTTGCATTACATGGGGAGATAAACTTCTACCCGCAAAATATCGGGCTTAGTAAAAATACAATTTCCAGAGAATCCTTTACACTGACATGCTTCAAAGAGCGGCCTGTGCCCCTTTGATCAATTCATAAACAGTCTTCTCTTGCAGATAAATTTCCGCTCTTTTCAAGGGCTGGGAGGGGGGGGGGGGTTGCATTTTCGAACGCTTGCTTTGTAAAACCGCTTGATAAATCCGGATTGAAAACAATTGCACTTGCATATTATTTCAAGTGTGTAGAATCATTCAAATTCCTGGTGAGTGGTAGTGAGTATAGGTTGGCAGATGATTGTCTTTTCCATCTTGTTATTCAGAGCTGCTTGTGTGTGTGTGCAATTATTTTAATTCGATTACCAAAACTTTAGCTAACAATATTTATACATAATATACATAATATACTTAAGATACATATACATGTATACAAGGTTAACTAAACTAAATCGAATAACTTTGAATAAACTAAATTAAATCTTTTTTAGAAATTTTAAGAATCAAATTAAACCAAACAGGCACAAGCACTGCATTTACAAGAGGTTCCGTCCCAATTTTTTATTAGATTTTATAAATTTTTCAAATTTACTGCTGATTTCAGTTCGTTTGGTAGGCCATTCCAAATCTGTGGCCGAATAGACATCAGACTGTTGGACCCGAATGTTGTTTGATTTGGCTTTACGTGTGCTAAGTTATTTGGATTTCGCAAAGAATAACGTGAAGTCCGTAATTTAAAAATGTTCTGCATGAACGGTGGGTTTAACTGTTTCACTGTTTTGAAAATTTCAATGCAAAGGGTTCTTTGGCGAGAAATAAGCATCGTGCATTTATCTGACTTCGAAAGCAAATCATTATATGAACTGGTATGATCATTATGGAGAAGTCTTAGAGCGCGTTCTTGCAACTTTTCAATTTTCTGTAGAGATTTAGAGGATGAAAAATACCAAACCAGAGGGCAGTAATCGAAATTTGAATAAATGAAACTCTGAACAAGAATTTTTTTCTCCTTAAAGCCAATGGAAGACTTCAGTCTTTTAAGAACATTTAACTGTGTTGCAGCTTTTTTGCAAAGATTCGAAATATGAGGGTCAAAATCAAGTTTATAACCCAAGGAAACGCCCAAAAGTTTCACAGTCTCCTCAGATTTGATTATTTTACCGTTAATGTTAATTTCCTCACCACTAGTATTTGTCTGATTTTTCCTGAGCAATGTGGCGTGGAATTTCTCGGGGTTGGCAATCATTTCATTTTGCTCCAACCAGGATAAGGCAACTCCTGTTTCTCTTTCCAGAATATCCACAAGATCGGGCATACTTTAAAAGAAAGCTGCACTCCCTTAACTTTGTTAACAGCTTATTTTCATCATAAATGTCGTTGTCAAGTTGCCAGATAAAAGTTCGAAATTATCTAGCCTAATTGAGGCTCTGATGACAACTTCAATGGTCAAACAATTTCAGGTATGCCTGCCTATTGTTACACTTTTAGTACAAAAAGCGTCCGTAGATACCTATCTACCTACCTACCTACCTACCTACCTACCTACCTACCTATCTACCTACCTACCTACCTACCTACCTACCTACCTACCTACCTACCTAGCTACCTACCTACCTATCTACCTACCTACCTACCTACCTACTTACCTACCTGGCTCTCTTCCTTCCTATACAAAATCCCCCCTGCACATAATGTGCTCATTCTTCGCACATGAAAACCAATGCTGTAGCTTAGATAGATAATTGGGTCATGATTGTAGCCGTGTGAACGTTCATGTCTGAACTTGTCTACTATAGAGCTATGTCGCAAATCTTATTTCTTTTCTTGCTTTTTTACGCACCCCGAAATAAAATCAAAACATTTCATTGACAGTAATTTGGTAAGATTTGATCCAAAATTTTATCGTTATACAGCAAAAAAGTAAAATTTTTCAACATGGCACTGGGAGACCTACAAATCTTCCAATTTCAGTCTTTTCAGCCAATGAAATCGCCGTATTCCAATCACATGACGGAAAAAATAACGCTTTCTGCGATAACTTTTCCAGTACTTTCACGCAAGTAAAAAATGAATATTCAACTAATAAAAATACAGAGCTTGTTTTACCACCAGTCGATTCTACAGGCCCCACTCCACATTCTACAATTGGTTGAAATCTCATCATGGATCGGCGTTACATTGAATTTTATTCCTTCGAAAAAAAGCCCATGTTCAAGAAACTTTCAGGAACCCTACAAATAGGATATAGCTTTCAAAATTTAACAGGTTCCGTGAATTATGTGCTAGAGCAATATGAACATATCGGTCGTTGTGATCTTCGAAAATCCTTGTCGTTAGGGATTTGTCAAGTTTCGAAATTGAGAGTTGTCTCAAACCCGGGGGGGGGGGGATAACTTGGGTTTTCTATGGTACGGGATTTTGCCATTTTTCAGGGTACCTTTTTATGATAGAGGCCGGATTTATTGGTATGGTTTTCACTTATCTGTTACGTTTCCGGATTAATGGGTATTTTTTTAAACCTTCATTTACTGGTAAACGTTTTCGGCATTTCCGGATATACGAGTATACTTTTTCAGAAATTTTTTCCGGATTTATGGGTGGTACTTTAACCGATTGAATAGTACAGCCCCGTAACTTGAAAACTCAAGAGATACCCCTCCCCCTTCCCTGGGGTCTCAAAAGCTATATGGTCACTCATTTGATCGGAATACGGCGATGTCATTGGTTGATCCGTGTGAGATTGGAAGATTGGTGGGTCCCCCTGTGTCCTCCAGTGAAAGATATGATTTGTATGCTTCGTTAGACAATCTCTTGAGGCCGCTCTTCGAGTGCTTTGAGCACAAGGGCGCAGTGACCGAATAGAAGCATTCCCACTTCATAGAATCTCAGCGATCAAATTGATAGCAGCAGCTGATATTCGAGCAATTTTGAAGTAAGAATAAATTTAACGCCCATCGCGGGCACTACGCTTGCGATCGCTACCGAAAGAACCAATCACGGTCGCAGCATCCGCGCGCTCGAAACGCTGGATACGGAAAGCTTTAAGAAATGAAACTTGCCAACAACTTTATTTTGCATCGATTCTGAAGCAGCCACAGTAGCAACAGATGTTGAAGAGCATGACCCGGGTAAAGTAAAAATAAAACCTTTTGTTTCTGACAACTATGTGTGATATATGCCGCTTCATTGCGTTGCTAAAGAAACAATGGGTGTGCTATCCTTCACTTAGGGCCTGTATGCCGAAAAACACCCCACTTGCCAGACCCGAGGCCGAGATGTGAGATTCCACCTTCCAGCAGAATTATTTGTTTCTTCACTTCGCGTTTACATGAAGAACGCAACACCAACGGAATAGTGAAGTCCCACCTCAGTAGTGGTGGAATTTTCTTTCTATCAAATCTTAAAAAGCTACAACTAGTCTAATTTAATTCAACTATGCCATTCATAGCGGGAAAGGACACAAAGTCATCGATTTTCCACTATGAATGGCAAAGGCAGCAGCCTCGCGCTCAAAACGGTGGAATCTCACATTGGTGAGGTGAAATTTTCCCATATAAACGAAACACCACCGGTGAATTGAAATTATTCATTGATTTTGATTGGTCAGTTCAGTCTAATTTCACGGAAGAGAGAATTTACTTACCTCGCCTCTCAGCCCTGGGGATGACAGGTGAGGTGAAAAAAACCTTTACAAATAGTGACTGACATTTACCTCGCCTGTCAGCCATGGGTCTGGCAGGTGAGGTGTTTTTCCTCATAAAAACAGGGCCTTAGCCTATTCATAGCGGCTACCATTCCCATTCCAATCGAAGGCGTACTTATTATCATTATTATACAGGAGCATACATGTATATTGATCTTATTCCAGATATTTTAAGAATGCACACCGTAATTAGGATAGGTCTTTGCAGTCAAGGAAGGCATACTCACAGGCGTAAAATAAATAGTAGGAAATCGACGACTTTGGGATTTGAAGGCTGGATGTCTAGAAAAGAATTGATCTGAAATTTGAATATCACGTAATCGTAACTGCTTAGTGAGCAAAAGTAAGAACATGAGGATGACAGAGGGTAAAGAGCGTAAAGCGTGTTAAACAGTAAAGATGTGATGTGATTTCATCAAGACGGGACTAAAAGGAGATTGAGTATGCCAGAGAGTAAAGCCCCATTTAAATCTTGAGTATATTTTCGTAATACCATACCCACGTGGTATCTGCATAGATGTAGTATCAACTTATATAAGAAAATTAGATTTGGAAAATCGGTCTTATGATTTAATTCTCGAATGGCAAGCAATTTTCGACATACAATCCCTTACAGCAAGCAAAGACATGGAAATGAATCTTATGTTAGGACTCATTTGTTAAAACAACTTGAAGCTGTTTTCGAGCTGAAGGTTTTGCGCCATGAATGATAAGATTGTATGATACCAAAACTCATTTTAGTTCAGTTTCATATTCTAAAGTCCCAGGAGTATGGTTTCATGGCATCAAACGGACAAAGAAGCCTTAGTCGTGTTTCACTATCAAAGCACTTTGGAAACTACTCTACGAACAATAGACCTTTTTTATCCATATAAAAATTTTACAATAAATCTTACATTCTACTATGCGTTTCTACTATACGACACTACAGGGACGATGCCAAGGGGAGCGAAGGACCATGCCTACCCCTTGGCCAGTTTGAAAGGACACATAATGTTAGACTAAATACAACAACACAACGAACGATTTAGATATCTACGGAATACTAGATTCCGTATCACATCAGATGTAGGTAATGGTCGCAGATTTTTACGAGCACAACTCATTACATGTAATGGGTTGTTCATTGGAAGTAAATCAAATGGCTGACATCTGATGTGAGACAGAATTTAAAAAGCAAACAAAACATTTACGTTAATGGACATGGTGGTTGCTTTGTGACATAATTGAAGCTTGAAAGACTTAGTCAAAGCGACCAGTTTCGTGAATGAACCGTAAAGACAATTTGAGTATATTTTCGTTCAAGTCGTAAGAAAGGTCTTGATCACCATTTAATAAAAGCTTTGCCAAAGCATCATTTGAAAGATTTGTGATTTGCACAACAATAGACCTTTTAGCTATTCTACAAAAGAGCCCAGATCGAGCGATACTTTCATAAAATTTTGCACGCGAGGCTCGATAGAGTGGCGTTAGAGCTTCGGTCCCAATTGTGCACCTTCGAAAATTCTACAAATTGTAGTGAAATATCGTTCGATCCACATTCATTTCAGAATGGCTAAAAGGTCTGTTATCACACAAGCAATGTTGACTTTTCAAGTTGCAGCCTGAACGTTTATGCTAGAATTTCGTTGCTACCGCGTGAGTCAAAAAAGACCCCGGGTTCGGAAAATGCTGCTCTCTTAATAAAAAGGTAATGACACTGGAAAGGTGAAAACTGTTTTCCTTTGAAGCCTGGATTTCATTAAAATGTAATTCATCGCCGATCTTTGTCTTACAGCATCGGCGATGATCGGCATTGCTCCGAGACAATGATCGGCGATGAATTACGATTTAATGAAAACCAGACTTAAGACTGATTTCCACTCAGTAGAATTTTTCCATTGGACAGGAAATCCTTTGTTTACGTGTGAAAATGTTGCTTTGAACTTGAATAGCACGTTACGCGTAACTAACGTTTTATTGTGTCGCTCGTTTTAGAACAGGTCTTAGGTTGCGTTCCCATTGCATAATCTTATGTAAGCGCTTAAACGCTCGTGCAGAAATCCACCATACTGATCCCTTACAGTGTTCAGACTGTAAAATATAATTTGCGATCTTACTCTGTATGGGGTTAGTATGGCGGATTATGCACGAGCTTTTAAGCGCTTTCAAAAGATTGTGCACTGCGAATGCAACCTTAGAGATGATCTTTTGAGCCTTTCACAGGACCCAAACACGACCCCCAGGAAGAGAAGCAATAAATATTGAAATTATTTTCATTCTTTTTCTCATGTCAGTACGTTATTGATTTGCTGAAAGGACCTCATGTATAAATATTGATAAAATGTTCTCGAAATGTTCTCAGTCTTCTCGAAAAAGTCTACCGAGTGGAATTCAACCCTTATTCCCGATTTCTCCAATTATGATAAGTAATAGACCTTTTAGCTATTCTGAAAAGAATCAGAATAGATCGATATTTTGCAACATTTTGCAGAATTTTCGAATGTGGGCAATGGTGGTAGAAGCTCTAACGCCACTCGATAGAGCCTCGCGTATAAAAATGTATAAAAATAACGCTCGATCCAGGCTCTATAGTAGAATAGCTAAAAGGTCTATTCATCTGGCTTCGATCGGTTATTCCTTCCCGTCGAGATGTAAGATATTGTGCAGAAAGTTCCTTTCGAAAACCTAAAAGAAATGGGTGAAAACTACGAGCAAAATTTCCCTTTGTTCTGCTTCCTAATAATGACGACATTTGCATGTGTTCATGTATTTGTCATCTTGGAAAATTGGAATCCCAATGAATGATGAGCTATTCATACTAGGCGGAAGGTTTTTTCATCCCCCCCTCCCCGTGGATAACATGTGCTAATTGCGTTCTCATGTCATGGTTGAGGTAAACTTTCTAGGTAAACTTGCTCATAATCTTAGCACGTTTTTCAGGTTTCTCGACGGGAATCTTGTTAGAAAATGAAATCGCAAAGTATCATTCTGTAATGTTTAGGGAGCAGTAGTCTCTCAAGCGCCGGCCCTTTTGGACTCATCCCGTAGCATTTAACATCAAGAAGTAAGGCATATCCAGGGAGTCTTTACCTCCCTGGGCATATCCTACCGTGAGTTTTTTTGGTCGCCTGCAATGTAAGAGTAGTGCAATAAAAGAGATGTTTTACCTAACTGGAAGCTTTTCAACAGGCGTGTATCCAGGATCATATGATGTAGGACCAATCTGACTTTTTTGTATTTTCTGAAAATTGAAAAAAAATATGTAATATGGGTCCAAAGGTAACTTCAGGATACCCCATTAGACTTTTGGTTTTTGTCGTAGTCATTGGTAAAGGGAGCTTCTCTTGGCATGTGACGGAGAGTCAGACACAGTGTTTTTTTGAAAAACCCAAAAATATATTGAATTTAGGACATCTTCAGACCCCAAAAATATACTCATTGCATCATGGTGCATAAAAACCAAACTTTTCATGGCTTTTTCGGCAACTGCGCTGCAATGTTTTGGTGAAAAACTCAGCCTGGCACTCACCCAAAAATAACCTGATTTTGCTCCAAATAGCGTACCCAAAGGTACACTAGACAACGTTTGGGGAACCCATCAAGTGCCTGATCCCCTTGCCACCTACTAATAGGGTGTGCCCCTCCTGGGAATCATTGCTAATACTAGTTTAACTACTACTACTGTACCTCCTTGCTTCTCAAGTTAGGACTCACAACGGCTCAGAAATAGGACTTTGCAGGTACTTCTTTTTATCTAGGCAATGGCAGCGTGGTGGTATAGATATTTCTTTGAGGGTGGGCAAGGTCGTAAGGTCATACTTTCTGACTATGACACACTCTTTGCGACAAGTAGTGAGGATTTTGAGCGTTTGACTGATGAGCCTGCGCATCAGGACAGTATTCTGATAAGCTAAGCTGATCAGTGTTGTGAAACCACGGGAGAGGTAGTTGTTCTACGTACATACTGGGAGGTACTGCTGGAAAATCTGAAAAGGCACTATGTCCCTCAGTCAAATTCCCAAAAATTATACCCTACCTCGGAGTAAAATTTTCAAAAATGATAGCCAGTCCTTGAATTTCTTCACAGAAAATGGTGCGTTACCTTAGAAATTGGTACGACATCTATCTGAAAATGTGGAAGTATTGTGTTTTGTTCCGTTTTTAAATTTGTTTCGAGTGAGGTTGTTACAATTTCTAAGCTGAACTAGAATCCTAAATGAAAGCTAATTTAGGCCCGCTGTGCATACCGCATCCAGGCATGGGACTTATAGTTTTACGTTCCTTTCCGAAGGACGACGAGGTGAGTTGTGAGGTCAGGCGTCCGAAGTCAGCCATCCGGAGTTTGACCTCGCTCGAACGAGCTTAACTTCAGTTACCTGACGAAAACTGTTTAATCCAATCGGCCACCCACTTTGGCCATTGCCATCCAAACATCTCAAATCATACTCGTTAAGTGCAAATAACCTAGAACCAAGTTACGGAGTAAATTATGACAAGCATGGACCCTGTTATGGAGCCGACTAGGGAAATGGCACCTGTCCCGGTGTGGGAATCTTGAAAATGGTACCCTGTTCAGCAGCACGTCCCTGTATAGAATGCTGTATATGAGTGTCCCCAGGTCTAAAATCATCTTTTGAAGTTTGGAAGAAAAGAATGAGAAATTAAGCAAAGAACCACAAAAGAAAATGATTACCAGGTCTTTCATGCCTGTTACAACAGCATTTTTGTCCTCCCTTGTCACAGCTGCAAAACTGTACGTCATCTTTTTCTTTTCAAGTTCATCCACTATGCTATCTTTCCTTTGGTACAAACCTGGCATCAAATAATGGCCTTTTCTTGAAGGATCTGCATTCTTTTTTCTTCCCTCACTTTTAAATCCATAAGACTTTGATATTGGTTCAGCATTTAAATCATCCAGAAATGTCCTCACTTCATATGTTCCAGGAATAGGAGTGTTCTAATTGAAGAACAAAATGGTGACGTAACAGAAAGATATGAATGAAGCTGAGTTGAGAATGCTAACAAAAACCAACTTCATTCCCAATGGTACTCCCCTCCATGAACGGAATCACAGATTTGCATGGGTCTTGCACTCGGGGGGGGGGGTACATGACTTGCAGATGGACCGGGGTCTGCCACCCGGTTTTCAGAAAGATACCCTCTTCTAATTACCGACAGTTGTCATCATTCCCACTTTTATGATGAATTTTGGCGGAAAACTACCCATTTTTGACAATTTTTGCCCATTTCTGGAAAACCCACCCATGTTTAAGGAAAATCTACCAAAGAAGGACCCTTATTTAGAGAATTTTGGACCAAAACAACTCATCCATATGGGCAGCACATAAAAATACTCTCAACATATTATGTTACCCCCTGGGGTCTTGCAAAAATATCAGTTAGAAGAAAGGCTTGATTAAGGGCTTTATGATGGCTTGCATTGGAACTGTAGCAGCGATATTCTTTGACAAGCAATGTTGGGCTAATGCAACATCCAAGTTTGGTTTCTTGTTAACTCCTTCTTGCAAAAGCATCTGTCCCTCGTGTGTCCCCCTGCGGCGATATTTAGGTAAAAGTGGTTTTTGTGCAAATGTGTTGGATTTGGGCTTAAAAGAGAATGAAGCCCTATGTGTAAGATGACAGGAGTTTAGCTGAATGTTAACTTTTGTCCAAGATTTTTCAAAACGCTCACTAAAAGAAAATTGAACGCAATCAGATAAACAATGATTGATGTATCTACTAAGACCCTGTTTATATGAGGACAAACTCCTCACCTGCCAAACCGGGCTGACACAGTGACTGACATTTATATGAGATTTTTCACCTCACCTGTCAGCCCAGGGGGTGAGAGGCAAGGTGGAGTAAAGTGCCTCTTCCATATAATCAGAATGAACTGACCAACGAGAATCAAAAGTTTGCCTCATCATACCGGTTGTGATTCATGTACATCAAAAATTTTCACCTCTCCTAGGTGAGATTCCACCTCTAGTGAGGCGTTCATCCTGTAAAGGCAAAATGAAAACAAGAAGGATTCTATTGGAAGGTGGAATCTGACCTCTCAGCCCCGGGTCTGGCAAATGAGATGTTGTTTCTCATATGAGCAGGCCCCAAGTGAGTATAAATGTCATATCAATATCCAATTCATACTGCTATTCTTGTTATTTTTCTCCTTATAGTTAAGATGGTAACAAAGATCAAGTTACCAAAGTAGCCCAACTTGAGAAAACAGTCTCACTATTTCCAGTTGCTGCCAGCCAGCTTTGAACTCATATTGGCCTGGCCAGTGCCCAAGGCAGTAAGGCTGTAATTCACATTAACAAACCTTTATGCGTAATAGGTCATACAGGAGACACAAAAAATAGGGGCAGCAGTATGGTATGGTATATCGCATGTATTTGGCTGTAATGTAATTTTGTAGAATTGCATTTTAGGATAAATGAAACCTGATAGGATGCTAAATCTATATGCAAAATCTGGTTGGGCAAAATCCAAGATTCAACATAAGGTAATGCATATACAACAGAAAACGTAAGGTAAGGTAAGGGTCCCCATTTACCTTAATTGTTCTCCTCCACCACCATTCTCTTGCTGATACTAAATCTGCATTTTCTTCCTGGAAATAGAAGATTAAGAAAGAGTGATTTAGGGGAAATGCAACATTGACATTGTGGTAAGGTTGCATCAGATTGTCAGAATTAAATCAGCAAGGTTAGATCAATATTGAAATATAAATAGCAGCACCCCCTCCTTATTCCTTTCTGTACTTGTATTTTCATGCATGTTGGGGTGTGGAGACTTGGGGAAATTTGGAATGGGTGTGGAGGCTTTGTGCTTGGCTTTACTTTGGGATGGGTTGATTTTAGGCACCTGAGGCTGCATTGGAGTACCAGTTTGGCCTTTTGGTGCTTGGCTTGTTTTGCATGCAGTTGGGTGTGGGCATCCTGCAGTGTCATCTGGGTTCTGTTGGCTGTTTAATGCTCTGATGTGTTTTGGGTGTGGGCCTTTGGTATGCCTTGGGGCTGGTCACATAATTTAAATTGAATTACAATATTTGTCTTTCTTGGATTTATCAATCTCCACACATTGTTTGAAAATTTTCAAGGCTAATGATAGGATTTTAGTACAGGGGGTCAGAGGTGCTGGAAGGAAGATAGAGTGGATGGTGCAACCAATCAAAAAGAGCACTGCAAAGCAGGAGCTGATGAATGGCCCACTCTTCCTAGAAATGGTACTTGTCACAGGCTAGAGGCAGCAGTGAAAGGGTGGAGAAGAGTACCTTTGCCAACTTAGGACTTTGGTGTGCAAGGAAAAAATTGACAGGAAGGCAGTGGCATGGCCATGGCAATAGACTGACAGACTGTAAAAAGTGGGGGGGGGGGTCTCAGGCAAACCCTTAAGAAGACTTCTGAGGACACATCCTCTAATTTGTCTCTGCTACTGATCCAACATTCACCCTTACGCCAAAATAGGAAATGAACGGCAAATATCACAGTGGGGTCTGCATTCTATAATCAGGCAGTGAGAGGCATATCATGTGCACATCGGCCTACTAATGGCACGTGAGGCCCGATTTCGGCTGCCGCCCTTGCCTTTGCCTCTTGGGTTGTTTGGAAGCAATGAATCAATGAAGCAAGGAAGCAATGAATCACGACGAGCCTCAGTGAACAATTATGAAACCATACGGTCTACAGTTTTTGGTCATCTCTCTTTTCAAAATGTTAATATCCTGTGATCCTAGGCAAATGCGGTTCGCTCTAGAAATTAATCTATATTTACTTTTAGACCCACTTAGGCCCATTATTCTTTGTTTGTTTTTGTTATCGATGCTAATTGTGACCTGACCATTGTTGGTCCGCAGAAAGTTGGTCTCGATTAGGATCCTAAAACATCATTAAAATACCCTTTCTCTTACCTGCAGCAAATCGCGTGATGGTGAAGCAATAGCTTGGGACTTGCTTTTCATTGCTGCGGTCGGCGATGACATCTTTTTTCGTGTTTCCTTCAAAAAAAGATCAGCTTCTCTGGCCACAAGTCTCGTTTCGAGTATGAGTAAACAATGCGCAGATACCATGGTAACACTTATCCATGGCAACGATTTTTTGGTTTGTCTGTGACGCAGCTACTATTCACAGTGATCCAGACCATGGAATAAATTGAAAAAAATGAAAATTCGAAAATGAAAGTCTGGTGTCATTTTCTTAAAAAAGGATACACTGAGGGTTAACACAAAGCAAACCGTTTGAAAATCGGGCTAATATGAGCGGAGAAACATGCTTCCAAAGTTAACCGAAGTGGCAGGTGTTTGTTTACATGGAGACTTCCGGTCAGACTGCCACTACAACAACAACTTTCAAACTCCCATAGCGCAGCTTTCCGTTGTCCGATTTTCATAACTTTTTTTTCAGTTGATAGCCTATTCTGTCTACTTTAAGATCATGTAATTGCTGAATCGATACATCAAATGGTTTCCCCATTTTAAAGCATCATTTCTTTTACATATTTTCTCAAAAAAATTCCCTGTAAAAATTCAATATCTCATTTTCAAAGCTGAAACAAGAAAAGCAAGCGTTTGCAAGCGTTAAAATCCATTTTTGCATTAAACTTCAACATCTTGGCAACGTATCTTTCAAATATTTCGTTTTAATTCGTTTTAAAAACTTGCAAAAATTTTTTTCAAAATTACTACCACTTTGTCTGAAAAATATGATGATTATGATGAATATACTAATTACCCATGTCATCCGGTTAAAGATCCAAAAATCACTAACAAAGTGGAAGTAATTACTTTACACGGCTTTTTAAGGCTTGGGCCGAGTTAACACACTATGATTTTTTTATATTTCATCCAATGTGACATATCCGCTTTGCCATTACAAGCACCACAAAATTCACATAATAGCCAATGACAACTCCTACCATCAACCGTACTTTTTCCAACTATTTTTTAGATATCTGACACTAAACATTGCACTTGTCCTTCTAACGTGTAAAAGAACCCCTTGATAAGATACATCCTATTTCAAGATCTTGATCAACTACAGTTGTTCATGCTTCATATTTTTCTTGAAACTGATCTTGATTATCAACATTGACGTAGTTCTTAACCGTTGTAAATTTCCTCAAGTCTCTGGGGAAAACAAATGGAACAAACCAAAATTTTCTTTTTGAGGAGAAAGTCATAGAGATGAACCTTAGTCGGTAACTATCATCATCGCCTTTCACTCTCGAAATTCTGATGGATACTTAAATGGCTGTGGAAATAGCCAATGGCGATTTTCTTGATCAGACTGTTGAAGAGGAGAATTTCTCGGACAGAAACCTTCCAGTGGCAGCAAAATTACGAGTTGTAGCAGAGAAGCTAAAGTTTGAAAACAATCTTTCCACTCCAGTTAACAAACTACAGGATGTTTTAAAACAATTATACAGGGTTCGTCACAAAACCGATGAATGGCGACAGAATGTGCGTAGGTTTGAAACTGTTATTAACAGAGAACAATGAAAATTTTTTAAAAGTAGGTTTCTCAAAGGTGTGTGAGCTCGGCCCAGGCCTTAAAAAGCCCTGTAAAATATTTACTTGCACTTTGTTAGTGATTTTTGGATCTTTAACCGGATGACATGGGTAATTTGTATATTCATCATAATCATCATATTTTTCAGACAAAGTGGTAGTACTTTTGAAAAAAATTTTTTTTGCAACTTTTTATAACGAATTAAAACGAAATATTTGAAAGATACATTGCCAAGATGTTGAAGTTTAATGCAAAAATGGATTTTAACGCTTGCAAACGCTTGCTTTTTATGTTTCAGCTTTGAAATTGAGATATTGAATTTTTACAGGGAATTTTTTTGAGAAAATAAGTAAAAGAAATGATGCTTTAAAATGGGGAAACCATTTGCTGTAGCGCTTCAGCAATTACATGATCTTAAAGTAGATATAATAGGCTATCAACTGAAAAAATAGTTTTGAAAATCGGACAACGGAAAGCTGCGCTATGGGAGTTTGAAAATTGTTGTTGTAGTGGCAGTCTGACCGGAAGTCTCAATGTAAACAAACACCTGCCACTTCGGTTAACTTTGGAAGCATGTTTCTCCGCTCATATTAGCCCGATTTTCAAACGGTTTGCTTTGTGTTAACCCTCAGTGTATCCTTTTTTAAGAAAATGACACCAGACTTGCATTTTCGAAAGTTCATTTTTTTCAATTTATTCCCTAATAATCGAAATCTGGATCACTGTGCTATTGGCAGGGCCAGGGCTGCAAGGAAAAGTTTGGAACCAAGGAAATAGGAAATACGTTAATGAAGATACGAAGGATATGAAGGGTCCTCGACGATTTTAAGAAATCCACTTGGAACAGAGACCATCTTTGTTCTTTCAATAGCAAAATTTTTAGTTATTGCAAACAACATAAGTTTTAAAACCATAATAATCCTTATTCTGCAACTACCATATGTAAGAGAGGTGCTTTCTACCCCCCTCTACAATCAGCCGTTGACTCAGTGGAACTAAATGAGACTTCAAGGAGTTATACAGGTACATCTTTGTAGTTTTTCGCCAAAATTTGGTGCGGCTAACACGCCCTGCCACGTCACAAGTGATGTCATGAAGCTAAAAATGTGAGCAAACTAGGTTTACAATGAAAATTGGAGTTTTAAGAGATTCTTATCGTCGATTTGTGCTTCCTTAATTCCTGTTTGTTCAAAATGATACTTAGAATCCTGGCTTCGTCATAAAAATGCATTTCTATGATTGCTTTCAAAGAAAATAAACAAATTTTGATGAAGTCACTGATGGAAAATCTTTAGAATGCAAAAAGAAGCAAAAAAGTGATAGATGAAAAAACTAATTCAAATGTTTGGATAAAGTGTCTTAGGTCGAAAAGATGGCTAAATTTAAAGAATTTTAGAGCAACAACTAAAATGGCGGTAAATATGACGTCATAGTCAGAAATTGCTGATGTCATCAGATTCCAGAAATGGTTGTATCAAATTAAAACTCTTTGTTTGCTTGAGATTTTATACAAATCTTGTAATTTAAATCACCTGAAACACCTACTTGGCGAGTATCTGTTTCCAAATATGAGATGTCACATCCTTGAGATCCATTAGATTTGCTGCCAATAACTGTGTTCATAAACTTCGTGAAAATAATGTGAGCGCCGATGAAGACTGGCAGAGAGTGGAAAACATACTTTGTGCTGCAGCCAATCATCATACCCCAGTTTCCCTTGCACTGGATTCGATACAAGTCTCATCCTCTCGGATTTATAGATGAGATTTGTTGCTAGGGGGAAGCTACTCTTTGTTGATTATTTGAGTGCAGTAATCAGCCGTAAAATTATTTCAAAAAGCTGTCTGTTAGTTCTTAGTTTTACCATGCTTGTTGTTAGCCGAGAATTTAACTGATCAGCCGGGTAGAAAAAAGAATCAGTTCTGCAGTTTTCGAACTTTAGAGCATCTTCCTCAAAATTTTCGTGCTACTTGCTGTGTACGGTTTTTTGGTTGGCCTACGGAAAAAGAAACACTTATACTTGAACAGAATCCCTACATTATTTGATATGCGTTCTAAGACCACCTACTTACCTGGTTAGAATGAGTCCAAAATGGACACCGTCGGATACCTTCGTCACTGCTTGCAACGCCCAGAGCGGCCATTGAAGGATGAATAGCGACAAGTTCACCGTAACCAAATCAAACATCGCCAGATCATGCCCGCGCAGATTCTTTCTTGCCTGTTTCGTATCCTTACATCGTTGAAACATCGCTGCAAACATCGAATTTCTAACCATGTGACCCTATCGTTCTCTTGGAAATTAGCTACTCTCATCGGCCTTTACTTTTAAAGGCAAATCCAACAAAATAATGGTAACCTTGTCGATGAGCCTTTATTCTTAAGCACTATGGTATTTTATGGCTGGAGCCCAAAATGTATCTCTTTCTTGACATTCAGCTGTATATCAAGAGACAGATACGGGGCAGTGGCAGAAACCTCATGAATCCAAAACACACGAAAGAGATAAAGAAAGTCTTAGTGCCAAATAGCTCAAATTTTCAAGTGAAATTGTGAAACTTTTAGTATTGGGGGCTTGCCCAAGTTTCTTTTATCGAAAATACGACTTTCCTGCCTAAAACAACGTATGAAATGCTTAATCAATCTTCCTTTACCACCAATTTGTCACGAAAACCAAGTTTTCTGATCTCTTGTCTGATCAAAATCGTTAAATTTACCAATAAGCTGGTTCTACCGTTGCCCACCAAATTTAATCAATCAATCAATCAATCAATCAATCAATCAATCAATCAATCAAATCAATCAAAAGCTTTATTAATGTGTCTAAAATATTTAGCTTACAAGCTAATTGGGGACACAACGGAAAAGTTGATAAAGTTTAAGTACAGTTAGAATTGCTGAAAAACTTAAAAAAAACTTACTGAAAATCTACATCAAAATCTTATGTACAATTAAATTACAGTCTACGGTCCAAAAGAGTTTCTATGTCCATTCCTCTAATATTTCTTTTAAAATGGTTCATTGTTGGCGACTCCTTCAATTTTTTCTCTAGTCTACTCCACAAATACGGTCCAAAGTACCTTATTGAGTTTTTTCCATATTTAACTGTACAAAATTTTGGAATAATGAAATTATTGTTTCTTAATTCGTAATGAGTTTCTTTTATTGTGAACATATCTTTTATAGGCTGCGGAGCAGAACCGTTTTTAACTTTGTACATTAGTATGGCAATGTCCTGCCATAAGTAAGCCCAAAAGAAGTAAGTGTCAGCAGAGAAACTCTCGTGGCAATAATTTTGCAGTGGTAACGGCTGTTTAGGACATGCTTGGGTTCAACAACCAAGCATCTTTCAGTGGCAGATTGCTTAAGGAAATAATGGTTCAAAGTATCCACTCGACAAGCACTTGAGGCCGCATGACATTTCATTAGGGTTTGATTGGAAGGCGGAATATTGTTGCTCTCCACAATTAGAAATTTGACCTTTGGGCCTAAAGACACGTTGTCACAACGTTGTTACAAAGAAACAGCATTTGACTCGATTTGGTTTGGTAACTGGGAAATAAATCATCTCATTACTCGGGCAGTTCAGACATCACAAAAATTGAGTCCGAACTGCCCATGGTATCAGCCAATGTTGTGGTGCACCAATATTTGAATCTGGTAAATTGATCTTTAAAATGTAAAGCTCTCAGGTAAACTTCATCATTTGAACACATGCGCAAGCAGAAAAGAACTATGAATCAAATATAAAGTCACGAATCATTCAAGGCAACATAAGAAAAAAGAGCTCCAGTTTAAACGTAAGCAACAATTATTTGATGTATTTGATTGTGGTGGAATTCGGTTAGGCTAGATTGGCACATTTTAAATACCATGTAAGTTGCTAAAAATATTCGCATTCGGGAAAACTAACGGAAAGCATTTTGCTAGATTCATTATGATCATGGATAAGAAAGTATAACAAGAAGCATATGATTTAAGAGAACAAAGTAGCTCATTAGAGAAATAAGGTTTAAAAATGATAGGCTCTCTGCTTTACATCTTCAGTTGGACTTGGAAGTTCACCATAACAGGAAGCACAGATAAAAAGACGCAGTTACTGAAACTTGTTTATGTACAAATAGCATCTCCAGAAAACAAGAGAATATTTAGTGAAGCGTACTAAGGTTTCACCAGTTCTACAGTTGAGACATTGTTTTCTTATACGATGTCCTAAAAATGTGTCATTTAAATGGAGTATGGGTTCGGATCTCAGTTGTCTAGTGTTCGGGCTTGCAGTATAGAAAAAAGGCAATAACTTCGAGTTTGAGACCTTGCTTCAGTAAACTGGACAAATAATTGCCATTCTATATCACAATGAAGTCAAGATCACACGTTCTTCAAAACCAGAAAGTCCTACATGCGCAATCAATGTCAAATCAACTAAATAATGTAACATAATTATACTGATAATTTTCATGTTCACAAGCATCTTTGATAATAAATGCAGAGACGTCAGTGGACATAAGTTATTTCACCAATGTTGACCTGACATCCAACTGTAGCACTTATCAAGTATCCGTATTTGGTACTCTACAGTAAATCCCCGCATATAAGAACCTACCAAAATAAGAACCTAGAGGCTATTTTTCCTAAATTAT
The DNA here is from genome assembly GCA_964019985.1 of Aurelia sp. 4 Dawson et al 2005. NCBI lineage: Eukaryota > Metazoa > Cnidaria > Scyphozoa > Semaeostomeae > Ulmaridae > Aurelia > Aurelia sp. 4 Dawson et al 2005. Next base: position 8,645,556 of record OZ026494.1, on the reverse strand, counting down.
GTACCTTGCAATTAAGAACCTGTTTCAGTCTGATGAAACATAGGTTCTTATTGCAGAGGTTGCAAAGTTGATATTTGATTGCTGTTATCAAGGTCATTGTGGTCCCAGTTGCATTTGAAAGATTTATTATCCTCCCCAATTACTTATTATGTCCATAAGAACGCTTCTAAAACAAATAATAGGGCTGAATATCTTTGTGAGACTCTCAGGGGGACAACATGGGGTACCCTTCAAATAAGAACCTTTATACCTTGAAATTAATGTTAGTATCTTTGAAATAAGAACCAATTTCAGCCTGGCTCTCAAAAAAGTAGGTTCTTGTACGCGGGGATTTACTGTATTGCTTCTCTCCTTTGATTCATTTATTGGTTGCGGGGTAGTCATAGACCTCTACTCCCTGTGGCATTGTGGCATCGTCCTTGTGACTGTAGGTTGTGTAATCCCTATTATGTCTTCCTAGTCAAAGCAACAGTAGTGTGACCGCTTGAAATGGATTATGTAAATATCAGTCGGGTAATAATCGAATATTGATTTCGAAGAATCAAATGATCATGATATTTCGATTCTATCGACCACTCCTGGACTGTGACTCTTGGACAACAGATAGTTCAGCGGATGTGTGTGGGTGAGCAAAACCAGACATGCGTTCAATGCATTTGGCAAAACGTGGTATGCATTAATCAAAAGTCAATTATCATTGAAATTATGATGCGAACAATAATGCAAAATGTAATTCGAAGTATAGGATATTTTACGATTATGCAGGTCACGCTTCTCTTGCTGTGACAGAAATGCAATACAAAATTAAAGCTCTTTGCGTTGTATTGTATAAATTCTAACCTTATAATTTGCTCTAACTTAAAATTCCTAGTGTAAGGTGGTACAAAGAAGTGAGTCGTTAGATGTTTCTGGCTTTAGAGCAACTTCTGATGTCGACTTTGTCAAACAATTGTAATTGCTGGTTCGATTCACTCAAAACAATGCGTCAACCTCTAGGCAACAGCCTTTCCTATAACACAGTATCGAAAGAGGCGACAGCTAAGATCACATTATCTGGACAGCTGCTTTACAAATGTGAAAGAAGCCCTTTGGGACACCCTGGGCATAAGCTAAATTTCTGACAATCCATGAAGTGATACAAATCATCTTTCTAGTGTTTTAGCAAAATACTATCAAATCTCTGCAGCAAGGAATGCATTTGAACATTTAAAAGGCTTATCGTTGCTCTCCTGGAAGAAAGTATAGCATGCACGCAACAGCCAACCACTGAAACAAGGGGGAATATACTCCATTTTCTCAGTTCATTGCTCAGAGTTTTCAATTATCGATGTACGTGTTTGCATAGTTAAAATTTCAAGTTAAAACCTCCGCCTTTGGCTGAAATTCCTTTGGTAGTGGCTGGCATGTGGAAGCCAAGGTTTGCATCTTGATTTGCCTGTGATAAACGACAATTAAAATATGATTATTGCATGAGGAGTAATAAAAATCAAAGGACAATATGGTGAGCAATGATTTGAGTACAAAAGTAGCAGCATAGATTTTAATGTACATGACACGTCCGGCATGGAATCATTATCAAGTACATGCCTGAAACGTGGTGTTTATAATTTGGTATTCAAATCATATATCTATCAAATACACCACTTCAATCAAGAAGCCTCGTTTCGGAACTTTGTCAAAATTACTTCCTATTGTTCATATGAACACTTAAGTTTGGATTCAGCACCCAAACTTTAGTTTCGTTACATGTTTTCAAAAAACTGCTGGCAATTGCTATGTTGGTTATATGAGAAAGTAAAGTCCAAAAATTTATAAAGGATTTGACCGTGAAAAATCGTTCGGGGTGAAACTTTACAAAATTTATCCTTTTCTCATTCATCATTCTGCTGTCAAGGTATGCTCAAAACATCCACATCTTTTTGGTATCCTACGCGTTATGCTTGTTTAAAGTAAATCAATGGGGTTAAAAGCTATTTAGTTCGGGGGACTGGGTCTACCTAAACATAACCTATTGTATTTGATGTTCTTGACCGATGGAAACAACAGGAAAATAAGTGGTGCCTGCCTTTCTTTTGCCCTATATTTAGATAATGTCGATAAACCTCCGTTCACTTACTGTAAGCAAGTCAACTTTTTGGCACATCGAAGCCGGAAAGAGTAGCTGAAGAAGTTCGGAATAACAATAAAAGCTTAGAAATGTGCCTCATTCATACTGCAATTTACACCACCTGCAACCAAACAAGGTTATCGAATAAAGCCGTTCTGATTGGTCAATCCAACAAATGCAGTCATTTGATGGTTGAGATTTAAACTGGCTCAGATAAAGCTGCTTTAACTGTATCAATATGAATGCAGTAATAGAAAACATACCAATTTCAAAGCTGCTCCTCCTCCCTCTGGTGGTTTAGGGCTTGCATTCTGCTTCCGGGCAGCTCTGTGGCCAAGCTCACTCTTTGCAGGCCACGTAGGGAACATCGATGGATCTACAGGCAGTGGCGATTCCTTCAATGGAAATGGAAATCAAAATGAATGACAGTAAAAGTATATATTAATCTCCAAACAAGGAAATTCTTTTTATCATTATAAACATGACTCTAACGCAAAAAAATACATCCTGGTATGCCGTTCACAGCGAAGAAATGACATAAAGACATATGGTCACCACTCTGAGCGACACTTACGATAAACAATTCTTTTAAAAACTCAACAATGTCATTCAAGGTAGCTTACTACGAAATAACTACAAAGTTAGTAAAACAACAATAATCTATTACTGCATTCACAAGGTTCATTCATTCATTCACAATTCTGCATTCTGCATTCTGCATTCACATTCTGCATTCACAAGCTGCATTCATTCACAACAATAATCTATTACTGCATTCACGTGAAAAAACGTTCGCGACTAAAGAGAAGTGAGGGGAAAAACATGGGGAAAACACAATTTTCTATTCATTTTCAGTACTTCTCGCAGTCACGATGACAATTTAAAGGTTTTATAGCTCAAGAAACTAAAAATCAAAGTGATTAAGGAACAGTAAAGCAAAAACATAAAGAAACGAAAAAAAAATGAATACAAAAAAACTTTCGCGAGTCGAGAATTTTCTGTAGTTTCGCGAGCAAAAACTTTCGCGAATTTTGAATTTAGATCATGCCTTGGCAGAAACTCTTGCGAAAAATGCCCAAAAACGCAAAAATTGCGAAACTTTCTGCCCGCGAAAGTTTCTGCCCCTAAAGTAAGAATATTGTTACAAGGATATTCAGGCTCAAAAACATCTAAGTTTTAAGAATCTTATAAGAATGTTGCTCAGCCTCAGCTCTCATATTTATGTCTTATATTATTCAGCAGTTGCTTGCTTTACGATTTTCTAAACAGAGAATCGCATGACTGACATATTTAGTTTTTTCAAGAAGCGTGAGTTCTTTTCCAGATTTCAACTGTGCTCCCTAGAAACTATAGGAAATTCATAGTCATCTTATAAAAAGAGTGCAATATTGGCTATCACATCATCTAATAGTATATTTTGGAATAAATTTTAAAATTAAGTTGACCGAAATCGACTACTCAGTTCTGAATTAATTACGGGTTTTCTTGAAAGAGAAGTCTATGAAAAAATCGTCAAAACGACATTAAATCAAATTTATGGAATATTTCTGCATTACAGTAATGATTTTGACCAGATTTAGCATGTGTCATCTTCTTGGGAGTATGAAATCTCTCACGCAAGTGTTGTTATGCTTCTTGGAAGGATGTTTTGAATAATGTTGCAGTTTTAATATAATACGTTTGTTGAGAACTTTGAAATACATAAAAATTGACTTGAATTTGAATGATAAGTTACATAATCTAATGTTAAAGATATTAAAAAAATTTCACGGTTTTGGATCCCTCGGTACACACCCATTTAATTACGCTCTCACCTCAAAGTATTCATGATGCAAAGCTTCTTCAGCCGTTATCCTCTTTTTAGGATCATATGTTAAAAATCTAAAAAAAGCAATATGTTACATGGAGAACGAAAATATACTAAGAGTCTAAAATCCGAAAGGGTGACCATCTGTATACCTGACTAGGCAAGACAATAAGCGGTCCTTCGGAAGGGGCATAGAAAATTACGAAAAATCTGATAAAGCATCGAACGTCTTCAATCTTTCGAATGTTGAAAGAAAAATCGAGCGTCGCTTCAAACATTGATTCGAGCGTCATTTCGAAAGTCGCTTCACTTAGGGCTGATCTCCATATCCAGCGTTTTGAGCGCGCGGGCGCTGCGACCAAGATTGATTCCTTCGGTAGCCATCGCAAACGCCCGCAATGGGAGTTGAACTTGCTCCTACTTCCAAAGCGCCCAAAAATCGGTCGCTTGGGATCAGATTGATCGTTAAGTTTTATCTACTACGCATGCTCCTATTTGGTCGCAAAGCCCGCGCGCTCAAAACGCTGAATATGGAGAGCAGCCTTCATAAAATTTAAAATTTGAACTAATCAGCCAATCAAATGCTAAGAATAGGCACATGGTTGACCGTATCAAGAAAGTAGCGATCTGACTGGTTGCGCGGTCAACGTAGTGGACTTAGCCAGCATAGGCTTTAAATCTTTAAATCGATATAAAAAGGCGGCGAGAAAAATTCAGTTACCTATTTCTTTAAACCGTACGATCTGAAAGAAAATTTAGCCACTTTTCTATAATTCTACAGTTGGACTTTCCATAAATCTTGAATATTTGTCGAAAACGAAACCATAGCCTATTTTATATTTCAGCTCATTTTATGATTTGACGTCATTCAAATTCTAAATCACAAACCAGAAGAGTGAAAGAGTTTTGCTTGATAAAATATTGTGGGCATTCATAAACTATGGTTTTCTTGAAAATTATTCGGTCTTTCGTCAACAGGTTTAGAAATTACGATAGTTTCTAAGTTTTTTTTCTCGAAAATTTCCTTGAATTCTTAAAAAGAAAAAAATACTGTAATTCTGAAAATATTGAAGATTTCAAAAAAGTCGAACGGCAGATTTGCTGTAAAATAGTTCAATTTTCTTTGAGACTGTTCAGTTCACAGAAGTAGGCCAAAGAATTTTACACTCAGCTTTTTAAGGATTTGAAACCTATGCCGGCTTGGCCAAGATTAGTCTTTATCTTGAAGTTACTCCGTCATGAGTCGCAGTTCCAAGTCATAAACATCATCCAATTCAATATGAACACTGAGACTCATGCAATATGTCTGGGGCCACGTGCCTGGATGCAACATGAAAGGTAGAATGAATTAGATATCTGGTCAGCCTTCTTAGAATAGAGTAACGAATGAATAAATAAAAAAGGCAAGGCGTGTACTACTCTTCCGAAGAGGCGTACGAGATTTTTCGAAACAAAGGGATTTTTACGGATTTTTTTACAGACTTTTCTTGAAAACAAAGGTTTTCCCCCGGAGGTTTACGGGATTTTGCAGAGTGATACAGACCTTGAGAAAAAGCAGAGAGCACTGTGATCCAGAGCATCGAATTTGACCAAAATTGGACGTTTTAGATTCCTGCTTGATTTTGCGTTTGAGACATGCACCATAACCTAGGGATTTATGTGCTGCAAAAGTTCCAAGATCAGTGAAACGAAAGCGAAGATGTTGATATTTGAAGTTGGGCCGAAATCAGATCTTTGTTTACATGACCCGCAGAGGCATGGTACCGTTTTCACAGCAAATTACAATTCCTTGTATCTTGACTCAGACTTCACCGATCTTTTGCATTTTAGTCTTATTCTGATCCTCTAAATGTGTGCTATGAGGCAATGTAAAGCAGGCTAAAATATTTTTTCTTTTTATGACCGTTTTTAGACCATTTCACAATTGTAATTTAAGCCTGGTTTCCATATGGTCGCAAGGAGTCGCAGGGAATCGCAGCGAGTCGCAATAAAAGTGGTCAAGTTTGCTTGCGACTCTCTGCGATCATATGGAAACCGGCTAAAACTTTGTTTGCGACTCCTTGCGACTCCTTGCGATCGCTATCGCAGGCAGTCGCAGAGATAGAGAATTTTCTATCTCTGCGACTCACTGCGACTCGTTGCGATCCATTGCGATTAACCACTGTTCACAACTTTTGCAACTCCTTGCGATAACAACTCTATTGTTTCTGGGGATAATCTAATTTCCGTGATCACAATTTTGGTTTGAAATTTGACAAAAGTGAAGTTAGTTGGGATTCTTTGCGATCCTTTGCGATCATATGGAAACCACTTTTTCAAGTCACAATAATTGCAACTCCTTGTGACTCCTTACGACTCTCTGCGACTCATTGCGACTCTCTGCGACTCCTTGCGATTATATGGAAACCAGGCTTTACAGAAAAAATTCTTGTCTTCAACTTGTCTTCAAAACGTCTTTCTGACTCATCAGGTGGAAATGAAAAGTATGGGAAACCCAGATGACACAAAATCCGGTAATTTCCGGTATGTGTTTCTGTAAAATCCGGTTTGGCAATGCGACAACTTCGCTGAGAACTTGGTGTGATGCGTTTGTTGGTAAATAGAAGAAAACAACATACCTGTTGAGTAAATTGAATCCTTTGTCTGTGAATGTAGCACCAAATCGATTTCGTAGAACATTATATGGATGATTAGCAAAATTTGTCTGAAAAGAAATGTTTGAGAATCTTATATCTTCTGTGCTGTCCGTCACAACAGAAAGGGCTATATCAGCAACGTGCAAATAAAATGGGATCCTAGTCTTATAACTCGTAACTCATAAGCTTAAAATGATTGTAGGATGGTTTGCCAACAACTTCATGAAATTAAATGCAGATCAATGTCATCTTTTGGTCATTGGGCAAAGATGTGATGATCCAGTTGCTGTTTTTAATAGCTCTGAAGAGTAATTACTTCGAGTTCATATTGATAGTAAACTCTCCTTTGACCATCACGTCTCGAAACTTTGCCAAAAAGCTACCCGCATATCCCCCTATATGGATCAATAACAAACTAAGAATCTTGTTGACGGCATTTATTACCAGTCAATTTAAATACCGCCCTTTAGTCTGGATGTTTCACAATAGGCAGCTGAATAAAAAAATCAACAAAATACAGGAAAGGGCACTGAGAATTACATATAAGGACGCTGGATCGAATTTTAGTGACCTATTACAGAAGGACTGTGCAGTCACTATTCATACAAAGAACTTGCAAATACTGATGACTGAGATGTACAAAACTAGAAATGACTTAAAGCTTTCAATTATGCAGGAAATGTTCTGTGAAAATACGACTCACTACAATTTGTGTAACAATGACGATATTTATTCAACAGAGAGTGAGATCAGTCAACAACGGCTCAGAAAGCATCAGATTTAAAGGTCCGCAGCTTTGGCAAACTTTACCACTAACAATACGCAATTCAGAATCCCTTTATCAGTTTAAAACAAAAATAAAAAATTGGTACGGAGAAAATTGTCCATGCAGGTTATGCCGCACATTTATTCCGAATTATGATACACATTTTTAGATATCTATTTTTATGCTGTTTAATATTGATGATTTGTAAATATTTTATCCGCCATTTTTATGTAATATTTGTATTTTGTAATGTTTTTAAGTTGGAATTAATTAGCTAACTACTTTTAGCTATTTCTACGCATATCCAACTGTAAAGAAATTGATAATAACAATAATAAGTTCATCGTAAGATCCAGTCAAATTGAAACTTGTTATCGCGAAAAACAGTTATTCCAGCAACATTCAAATTCTTGCTTTAGTACTTCTAAGTTAAGTTTAAGAAGTGGAATATATAATAACTTTTGTAACGTAACTCGATGGACTAACTGGGTAGTCTACCACCTGGGTTGTCAGCCAGCAATGTACCGGGAGAGAAAAATATTACGCGTTTGGCGGACTCTGAAATGAAAAGTATAAGGCCGATTTTCAATAATGATATGTTTATGCATCAGCCAAAGGCTGACTTAGATGCGAAGACTTTGTTTCGTAAAATCACTCATCAGCTAGACACAGAATTTAGGAACATACTGGTAAAGTGCATGATTGGGAACGACGAATCCATATTCCATTCTAGTCCATGATTTATCTCTTGTTGAAATCAAGATTCTATTTCTGGAAACGATAATCAAAACTTCAATAGGCATAAATCATGGACCAGAATGGAACGAGGAATTCTCCATTCCTATACAAACCCCTTGCAGGCATTTTGCTAATCATTGTATCTACGAGATTTGTGTTTTTATCAAATAACATTTTCTGATTTAAGTTTTCTTTTGACTGATAGTTTAACATTCCATTTTTCAAAATCCACACATAGATACTTTTTATTCCATAGTCCACCAAACGCGTAAACTTTATTCACGCTCCCCGTAGACTCTCAAAATCAGCTAAAATGTGCTTAAAGTCTTACTGTCGCTATGTAAAGAAAGCACAAATTATTGGCTGCCAATAAGTCATTTGCTTGGTTTTTGTGCAGAGGAAGATCATCCGCTGAGCCTTAGCTATTCTCAAAAAGAATCCGAATCGAACGATATTTTGATACATTTTGTAGAATTTTCGAATGTACACAATAGTGATAGAATTTCAAACGTTACTCAATGGAACCTTTCGCATGAAAATGTACGAATATCGCAGCGAAAAAAAACGGGTTTCATGACTGTCTCTTGGGGGCGATCAAAAGCAACTGATAAAAGAGAGGCTATGACTATATCTATAGCGACGGTAAGACTTTAAGCGGGGTATTCAAAAAATGGAACCCACCTTATTCGAAATTCTTCTGCAATAATGAAACATGAATTAATTTCACTCATAACATTTTCATCCCTAGTGATATCTATCTTGACGATTCACTATGACCTATTTTAGATGCAGGTATGCGGTACAGACAGTTACACAGGCACAAACTCATCTCTGTCAGCATCAACTTAGTCCCTTTTAACCAATGCATTTCCTGGTAGTCAATTTTAAGTTTCCTTCTACAAAGAATCAAATCACGTGCTTCTAGATCTGAAATATCTTCACAAATCTGTTTCGTAGCTTTTTAAATGAAAAAATGTCTTGATTTGTTGTTGCATCCGAACTATGCCTTACTGAAATGTTATTAAGCGTTTAACTGCTGCATCCAAACTGAATATCACTGAAAGATAATAGATTGCACTTTCAGATGGTATGCATTGCAACTGCTAAAATGTCACTATATTTCTGTTATAGTTTAGCCTACGAGTAGACCCGTTATTCAAAAGAAGAAAGGGTCTACGAAACAACGAGTGAAAGCTTGCTACGGCCACTCGAGTAATTATCTTAAATAATCCTAATCCGCTATTCAAATAATGTGCAATACGCGTTTCAACAAAGGCTGCATAAATTAAGTTCTAGAAATCTAGAACTCGTTGTAGCAAGCCTTTGCTCATTGTTTCGTAGACCCTTTCTTCTTTTGAATAACGGGTCTACGCGTAGGCTATTATAGTTGGGCGATGTCTTCTTCCAAACACATTGCATATAAAAGTAACAAGGAATACTGCTGAATATTCAAATGTGAACTGAAAGGATGCGTGTAAATGTTGGAAGTCTGATAGAAATCAATGTTTTCAAATTTGACCATTAGCTTCGGGGCTTCCGGATAACAAACTATGACCAAAAGCAACTTTCCAAAGAACAATTCATTTTGAATTCATAACAATTGAATTCATAACAATTGAAAACAATTCATGATTTTCCAAAGAACAATTCATTTTGACTTCATAACAATTGAATTCATAACAATTGAAAACAATTCAAAATTTTCCAAAGAACAATTCATTTTGAATTCATAACAATTGAATTCATAACAACTGAAAACAATTCATAATTTTCCAAAGAACAACTCATTTTGAATTCATAACAATTGAATTCATAACAATTGAAAACAATTCAAAATTTTCCAAAGAACAATTCATTTGAATTCATAACAATTGAATTCATAACAATTGAAAACAATTCATAATTTTCCAAAGAACAATTCATTTTTGGTTGCATTGACTCATTTGATCATACCAGGTTGCCAAATAAAATACTGTACAGGGTGTCTCAAAAAATTGTTCGGCATTTGATTAGAAATTAAAAAACAACGATAACATGAGCAGACTCATAGGAAAATAACCCTGTCCCTAAGATTATGAAATAATTTTAGAGTCCAGAATCTTGCAAATCGGCTGAAAATTCACTGAGTTGTAAGCTTTCAAAGATTGAAAATATTGATGTGATAGCTGAAACAAAAGACCCCCAGATTACTTGCAATGCAAAAAACCTCGAAAACCGAGGCAAAAGAAGCTGGTCTAATGTCATACCTCTCGTTGATATCCGAGCAAACCAAAAAGGACTTCCAAAGTAATTTAATCCTTGCGATCATTCTAAAAATTTGCTTACAATCGCATACGTCCAAAAACAGTGGTTCAAAACATAATCGACGAGAGACTGAATCTATTTCCTCAAAGCATCCATATGCTTGACAGTTAGATTATCGAAAACCTGTTCAAATCCCATTTGGTTCGCCCTGAAACAATTTAGAAATAGAAGAAACGATGGTCTATGGGACTTTTACCAAAAATGCCATTTCGAGGCCTCTGGTTTCAGTTTTTGTACAAACCTGAACTTCAAAGGCTTATAACTCCATAAATTTTTGGCGGATTATCAAGATTCTTGTGTCCAAAATTAATTCAAAATCTCAGGAAAAGGGTCACTTGACGAAGCGTCCATTCAGCGTATCGTTATTTTTTAGTATTTAGTCAAACGTCGAACAATTTTTTTCTGAGACACCCTGTAACTTCGAGAACAGAAAAGTAGAGACAAGACATGCAAGATAAATTTTTCACATAAACTTGCTTGCATTGGCTCTGCTTGCCAGGTTTGGTGAACCGCTGAATATCAGAGAATGCATTAAGTGAACTCCTCAAAGTTTTGATGGAAGAAAAAATAATAAACATATGAAGAAACTCACGAATGAACGAACTAATAGATAGATAAATGAATGAATGAATGAATGAATGAATGAGTGTCGCTGATACCATGATACCCCTTCAAGACAACTTTATGAAACACAGACCTGGTTTCTGTTCAGTCTGGATTTCAAAGTTTAATAGTGCTCGTAAAGCATCTTAATGTTTCATAACAGAGCAGTCAGAGGTGTTAAGCTGATCGAAAAACTAGTTTGGTTACAGCAGCAGTGCAAATTGCCCGCAGAGAATCCCAACCTTCACAATATGCGCTTGGACCTCCTGTGGTTAGAGCTGTAAGGTACTCGAAATATTGCCGATAGCAAAGAACTGCCGTGCACTGACGAAACGAGGTTCATACTCGCCGGCATGCAGACTCTATTGATTCCCTGAAGAGATTTGAGGTTCCTCCTCCAGTACAGTCTGCGCATCAACAGCACAAGGGCTGTCCAAAGTCACGGGTGGTTCCGAGGCTCGAGGAACCAAGCCTCATTGGTGGAAAGAGATCTCTATCATTCTCTATTGATAAACATCTTCTCGGAATTCTCTCCATTATTCTTATTGAATTAGATTCAACAGTCACATGTGGTTCCCAGGCTCGAGGAACTTGACCTCATTGGTGGACAGAGATCTCCATTGTTCTCTTTCAGTTTAATTGATTGATAAAAATCTTGTAGGAATTCTCTCAATTATCCTTATTGAATTAGATTCAATGGGGTGGCCTTAGTAGGATTAAGAATAAAGTAATCAAAACACCCCAACACAATATGATTCGTTTGGCTATATTTGTTTATGCACACGCCAATTCAATCAAAATATGCCCATGCTGATATCAGCAGACTCGCTTTGTGTCGCTGATTTGCAGACTCTACTGGAGGACAAACGTCTCTGGAAAGAGAAAAGTTGAGTCTGCATGCAGGCTAGGTTCATATGTCTTCCTTCAAATTTCACTTCACTTCTATGTGGAACCGTGAAACTTTATGAAAATTTGTTTCGCACAACGATTGCAATCAAATTCCACAATGGGCAGTTCGGATACTATTGTTGTGATGTCCATACATGAAAAACGATGGTTGGCTCTTCGAAATGCGGTGTGCTTTCCATCATGAATTTGGGCCTGAAGTTCAAATTTTGGATCCCAACTACACTACAACAACATTTCACTTCCCAAACTTCAGGCCTAAGGCATATCACGGAAAAGCACACAATATTTGGGAGAGGAAATCATCTCATTTCATTCATGGGCAGTAAGGGTCTCCGCAAGGTTCAAAGCTTTCATTGCTAAGCTTGCAAACCAAAGTAGATTATCCAACTAAAATCGAATGACGCACACGCGTCGGGAACAATCGACAACCAAAAACATTGCCATGGCTACAAATCTTTCTTGCTCTGTTCATAGAGAAACCCATTTACAATTGCATTCTCACTGCAAAATAGCTTTCTCCATTCATTTATTTTCATATCTACTGAGTATAGTCATACATTTTCATCCTTGATGACCTTGACCAACCTTTCTTGCCAGGTCGTATCTATCCTGGTAGCTGCGAGCTAATAGCTTCCACACTGCTTTGTGAGCTGCCCAGATTACAACTTATTATGAAATCAAGGAAGAATTTTTTCCACAAACGATGTTTTTCTAGCTCCACCCTTTAAAAGACTCGTTATGCCAAAGAATCATGATTTTACAATACAGGAAGATGTCATTGATACAACGTACTATAGACCAACAACAGAGATACTGGATAAAAATATGCTATTTTAGAATAGCTGAAGCCTTAGATCACAATCCTTTAAGCTGTAGTTTCTAATTCTATCTCCTTTAGGATTTAAACAAGCTTCATCCAAAACATAAACGTAGTTGATTGATGTAAGTGCACTGAGAGTATTATCTGCAAATAACAAGTACGGGCTCGGAAATATTCAAGTCAAACCACAATTTTTCAAAGCTCATTATTGACCAGACTTATTCTGAATTCGCGAGGCTCTTTAAGAAGGATCTGATGCAACAATACTCAAAAAATTTCAAGCCTTGGGGTTGCTGCTGTAATTCTGAAACCCAAGTCTTTCAACTGAATTGATCGAATAGAACACTGCGTAATTTGTCATGATCCCAGGGAGAGCAGTTTGATATCAGCATCATTTTCAGAATTACAGCAGTAAAACCTCGAAATCAAATATTTAACATGTTATTGCTCAATTCTTTCAACTGAAATTGATCAACGAGAAATTTACGCTATTGGCAAAAATTTCAAAAAGACTCTTTACAAAAACATACGTCTGCTACTGAGACCCTTCCTCATCTCTCCCAACCATATTTTTGTTGTATAAACAGTGTTTTGTACTGATAACAACTACAATACTTTTCTATTTTCCTTTTTCATCTTTTCTGTTATACCAGCACCTCTAAGAGGACCATTATGGTAAACAGGTCAGCCTGACCCTTGAATGCTATCCCTGCCACTGTAATTAGGGCTGTTTTCCTTTCACGTTTTTAACCTTAAAGTTATATTGTATTGTATTGTATTGTATTGTATTGTATTGTATTGTATTGTATTGTATTGTATTGTGTCTATTTTTATATTCATTATAATAACTTGTAAATACTTTTAAGTGGCTCGAATTGATACATACATACACAAAAGAGCAGTTTTGATATCACCATTATTTTCAGAATTACATCAGTAAAACTTTGAAATCAACTATGTAAAATGTTATTGCTTAATTCCTTCAACTGAAATTGGTCAACGAGAACTGTACGCTATTGGCAATAATTTCAAAAAGAGCAATTTTGATATCAGCATCATTTTCAGAATTACATCAGTAAAACTTTGAAATCAAATATGTAAAATGTTATTACTTAATTCTTTCAACTGAAATTGATCACCGAGAACTGTACGCTATTGGCAATAATTTCAAAAAGAGCAGTTTTGATATCAGCATCATTTTCAGAATTACATCAGTAAAACTTTGAAATCAAATATGTAAAATGTTATTGCTTAATTCTTTCAACTGAAATTGATCACCGAGAACTGTACGCTATTGGCAATAATTTCAAAAAGAGCAGTTTTGATATCAGCATCATTTTCAGAATTACATCAGTAAAACTTTGAAATCAAATATGTAAAATGTTATTGCTTAATTCTTTCAACTGAAATTGATCACCGAGAACTGTACACTATTGGCAATAATTTCAAAAAGAGCAGTTTTGATATCAGCATCATTTTCAGAATTACATCAGTAAAACTTTGAAATCAAATATGTAAAATGTTATTGCTTAATTCTTTCAACTGAAATTGATCACCGAGAACTGTACGCTATTGGCAATGATTTCAAAAAGAGCAGTTTTGATATCAGCATCATTCATCATTTTCAGAATTACATCAGTAAAACTTTGAAATCAAATATGTAAAATGTTATTGCTAAATTCTTTCAACTGAAATTGATCACCGAGAACTGTACACTATTGGCAATAATTTCAAAAAGAGCAGTTTTGATATCAGCATCATTTTCAGAATTACATCAGTAAAACTTTGAAATCAAATATGTAAAATGTTATTGCTTAATTCTTTCAACTGAAATTGATCACCGAGAACTGTACGCTATTGGCAATGATTTCAAAAAGAGCAATTTTGATATCGTCAATATTTTTTCGAGTTGCGATATTTACAAAATGTCTACTAGTTTAGAAGTTGTGACGTCATCAAATTTCTAGATCGTAAACCGTAATAGCTAAAAACTTTTGCTTGCTATCATTACGTAGGTCTTCAAAAACTGAGTATTTCTTGGATTGGTCATTTTGACTTTCCTCAATCAGTTTATAATTAATGGTGCTTTAAATTAAGTGCTTAGCTATTTTGCGATCCCAGCACTTGGAGCTGAAAGCCGCAATACACAACTTTCATAAAACGTAGAAAATCTGCAGTTAAAGAAATAATTATGATATCAAAATGCTTTTTTTCTGGAATTATGGCCAAAAACCTATAGTTCCCTTTGATCTAAGGAGTTGCAAGAATTAAGCAATGGTATTTTACAACTTAAGTTTTCAAGCTTTGCAGAGATTGGAACCCTATGCTTAAGAACAATAAAAGAGAGCGCCATGTGCCACTTAAGTTCCTAATTGTTCTTGTTTTTATCTATCAATAACATCAAATACAATAAGCTGTGTTTACGTAGACCATGCTTCTTTTTTTTCCATTCAGATAAAAAATTTACGATGTTAGTTACGTTCTACTTTACTTTCTAATTATGACTCTACGACACTACAGGGACAATTCCAAGAGGAGCGAGATTACACGACTACCCCTTGGTTACATGAAACAAAACGAGGACAATGCAAGAAACTTTACGCAAAGAAACAATGAGGGAACGAAAACATAAACGGACAACATACAAGTAAATACGACATTAAGCTTTGAGTGGAGGTACCTTGTCACCAAGTAATTCCAGATATAAACAAGTCGGAGACTTTGAAACCTAAATAAAATTGTTGGTTCTTCGAGCCCAAAGATTTAGGTTGGAAAGAAAATTTCTTACTTGGTTGCAAGATACCTCAAACTATTACGTAAAAAGTAACTACGAACACTAAATACAAAAAGGGTTGGGGTATGGAGGTATTCGAAGGGAAGTGGATAGATTAATCAAAGCGTTCTGTTTCCAAAATAAAATTAATTGTTAAGTTCAGGATTAAAGCATTTGCCTCCAAATGCTTCTTTCAACGACAAAATGACATAGAAAGAACGGTTTAGCACTTATCGAATATTGTTTAACATATAAAACGTAAGAAGAGCAGTGAAAATCAGTAGCCGATTGAATGAAATACCTCAGACAAAATCATAGCCTGTATGCCAAGAATTGCGAGAAGAAAATGGAACGTACAACTTCTTGAGTATTAAACCCTGGCCCATAATGACTGAATGAAGTTAGGTGAGATTTTCAGTGAAAAGTTCTGTCATCTGGCCCTCATTTTGAGCGCTGATCAATATCGTTGAGGGCTGTTAAGTGAGGTCTGGCCTTGATAAAAGGTGCTCAATGAAAAAAATCGAAGTTCTATACCTGGTGAATGAAGAATTTGATAGGATGTGGACTAAAAAGTAGGTGGCAAATACTAAACAATAGACTGTTTATCTACCAATTTAACACTAACTTAGATGTGAAAAATTTTGTTTGGTAAAGGCATTAATCTTTTAAACCTAGAAACTAGCAAAATGTTGGTAAGAGATCTGCATGGTTTGTATGGTTCTGAAACATGCAAAATCCTTTCTGCCAGAAAACCCTAAGAACTATGTACAAAGATATTGTGGAGCCACATTTCCCTATTGTTGTTCTGTTTGGGGCTGTTGTAGTCTGACTGCGATTAACCAGCGGCAAAAATTAGAAATCCGGGCTGCACGGATTGTAACTAGCACACCGGGCAGTCGCTTTGATACACCGGGCCAAACACTTTTAAAAAGACTTGGCCGAAAGACCATAAATGAGCTAATCAGTAGTGAGTCTAATATCAACGATTTCAAATCCTTTATGAGCTGGCCCCACAATACATGTGCAATCTATTCACAAAGACATCCCAGCTAACCTCAAGGAATCTCAGGAATCCAGCAACTGATCTAAGGATACCAAAGAAAAACCCCACAGATGAACAGAAATGTTTCTCCTTTCTAGGTGCCAAGTCTTGGAATGGCCTCTCATTTGAGCATAAAAACGCATCTAAACTTTATAAATTCAAAAAATTGACGATTATGAGGTGTACATATATGTACCGGTTGAGTCAGAAAAAACGCCCGGCGTTTTAAAGGCTACTGCTCCCTGAATGTATAATCAACGATATTTTGCAATATTTGCTAACATGTTCAAAAATTTTTAGAAACTTTTCTGACTATAATCGGTCACTTCGTTCAGATTGTGTAGGCAATTGTCTGAAATGAGTCCCTTTGAGAAACCTTAAAAAATGTGCTAAAATTGCAAGCAAAGTCCCTAATGTGTTTACCTCAAAGCGATGACTTTCGGCAGGCTTTAGCACGTGCTTTCGTTTTGGCGGGTTGAAAAGTCTTCCTCCTAGTAACTTATTCAGGTAGATTCCATTCTCTCATGAAGACAAAATAAATGAAAACATCCAAGAGTCATTATTGCTAGGAAGGAGAACAAAGGGAAATTTTGTATGCTGTTTTCATTCGTTTTTGCAGGTTCTCGAAAGGGGCGTTTTGATGAAAATCTCCCGTTTCGACGGGAAGGTATGACCGATTAAAGCCAGGCAAATCTCTGAAAATAATTTGACATATCGGGGATAAAACAAGACAGTTTTCAACATCATTGCTTTGATATTGAGGGATCAGGAATTTTTCAAACGCCGGGCATTTTGATTGACTTACCCGGTATATCTTTACACACATCTATATATTTAGCATTTCATAAATCAAGAATTGTAATTAAGTTGCTTTAGTTTTTTCCAATATATATATTTATATATATCTTAATTTGTAAGTTTGATGACCTTGAAAATCATAATTGTTTACATTGTTGAAGGACTGCCGTCTTAAAAAATTTGAAAATGAAAGTAAATGAAATGAAATTTATGGGCACAAGATTTCCACGTTCGATTCTGGTCCTTTGTATTATATTTCAATGGCAAGTAAGTTGTGGGGCAGAATGAAAAGCATTTGGTTAATTTCCAGCATTTCTGTCAGCATTTTTCTAATTTCCATGTCTAAGCCCCGTCAACATGCAACCGGAACTTGTTGAAAACACATCTTTTTTATCCGTTTTGGGTTAGCATCCACACGTAGACGGCATTTTCGGTCACCTAAAACGTGGCTTTTCAAAAACGCTCTGCAGAGTGGATCTTTCTTTTACAAAATGCCATTTTTATGTTTGTGGACGGGTGAAAACGGAGCTTTTCGAAAACGCTGACGCCACAGCATCGACTTACGACATGTCAGAGTGCATGGATCTTTCGGGGTCACGCAAGGGCACTTTGATTGTCTGCTTTGTTCTGTCGAAGTTCGAAGAGCAAAGTTTGAATGTAGCAGCGTCTTCGCGTGGACGCGAATATTTTCTGATGTGGATAAAAAAGATGCAGATGCTTTTCAAAAATATCTGGATATGTGTGGACGAGGCCTAAAAGATGGGTGCTTTTACCATGCAAAATTATTCCATCCTATTTAGCCACTGACTGACAGATTAGCATTTTAGTTGGCCACCTACTTTCTATTCTAAGGTCCACCTTTTACTCAGCTTTTAATTCTAAAGTATTGCTGAGCGACCTTCGAACGACTTCGATCTTAGTAACCGTTGATATTTACATCAGCCTTTTGCCGGAACTTTCCATTACGTTGAGGGCACAACATGAATTTTACTGTTGAAGTGAATTCAGTCAAAGCAGAAGTCATGTTGTAATAAGGAAAGAGAGCAGGAACTGAATAAGATTATCCTGAAGAAGTTCCGTCGTTGGCCACCCCTATTCAATAACAATCAACAAGATCAAACATGACTCAACACTGTTGTAAAACAATCAGTCGTTTGGTCAAGTCTTCAAGGTAGAAATAGTACCGGGTGAGTCATAAGAAACGTGGGGCGTTTGGCGGACTGTGGTGTCGCATTGAGCCACTCGATCATCGTAAACTAAATTTTTCCGTCCAGCCAAGAGTCTAACTTAGATCATAAACCATTCCCCATCTAAATCGGTCGTTTGATGCATTTGTTAAAAAAGAGTTTCTTCGTAAGACTCTGTATGGGAGTCTTGCTAGCTTGTGAGATCTTCGACCAAGCCCCTTCAGCCGTTTAGCCTTGCCAGAGTTGCAGTTACATGTAGTATTGTCAAAGGAAACTGAAAAATTTGTGTCTGGTTCACACTAGTTAAGTCACTTAAGTCGCTAAGATCATGCAGAAAGAACCAAAGACAAAGACTCTGAGTTTGAATCCCTTGTCTATTGTCTATTCTGCATGACTCTGTGAATCACGCTTTAGGAAACAGTGCCGTTTACATGAAGTCCCATTGCGACATAGCGTTTATCTGCGCGAAAAAACCTCTTCGCAAGACGAAGTACGCATTATTAATGTCTTTCAAACGTATTCTCCAAGCATGGTAAGTTATGATAAGGCATCCCAAGGGAGAAAATACTACCTCCTTATCATTTCATTCTCCCTTGATGATATTACGTGTACAGTAAGGCCCCGCATTTAAGAAACTACTTTTTCACACCATAGCCTAAAATGTTTCTCATATCTCTGATACTTCTCATGTTTTAGGCTCAAGTTTCTTAAGTTTCTAATTTACTTTCTTTGAAGTCCTAGACAAATAACTTACACCAAAATGAGATTGTCTATGGGTATTTCATCCATATTCAGCCATTTATGTTTGTCAACAATGATTGTCAAGGACATGAATTGAAATCTAGGCAAAAATCTGTTAAATCCAAAATATCTCACTAGTAATCTCTTAACGAATCATGTTTAAAGTGTAATGCTCTCACTCTATCAGACCAGCAATTAATGTTACTCAAAATACAAGAAACTTTATTTTTAGGTGTGAGCCTCAAGAGTTTGTTATAGGCAGGGGGGCTGATCATTTCTCAGTAGCCTAAAAGTTTCTTTTAGGTGGTTTCTTAAATATGGGGCCTTACTGTACCTGTAACTTTTGCCAAGATAAAATGCGGAAGGGGTTCAGCGATAGATTTCATCAGTTTGCAAGATTCCCGTACAAGGTCTTACGAAGAAAATGTTTTCTGAAAAATACATTAAATGACTGATTTCGATGGGCAAAGGTTTATGATCTAAGGTAGACTCTTGGCTGCACGGAAAAACTTAATTCATGACCATTGGGTAACTGAATGCGATGTCACGGTCTACCAAACGCCCCACGTTTTTTTCTGACTTACCCGGTATATTAACTATCACTTTAACAATTTTCAAGAGTAGCTAATATTTCACCTTTTTAACCAAGGAATATTCGCTGTAAGCCGGTGGTCCTGGCCAAATCTTATCGTTCGGAGTTCCAAGTTCCTAAAGAAAATAAAATGTTGAGATATCAGTACGGATGTGTAACTTCGGTAGAAACTTTTAAAAGAAGGATGACGATATTAAACAAATTTCTGAATCTCTGCTCATACTTTTTATTTCATATGAATCATGTTATTCAAAATATATCATCAGCGCCAAAATAAATCAAGAATTACCACTAAAAATCAGTAAAAAGACACCAATAATTAGGATGGAAACAACGATTAATTCAAAAAGAAACATTTCCATCGTTCGGATCGTTCCACAGAAATTCAACAAAAGGAAGTATCACAATAAGATTTTTATCTCACCACGAAACAATGCTGTGTCGGAGTAATTTCTTTGTTCTATTTATAGAGGAGCCTATTTACCATTGCACATTAGCTTTAAGTAATGAATACAAAAACAATTATCATCTCCAAATATTTTAGGGCCATTGACAAAAGTATCAAAAAGAAAACTTTAGAAAGGTTTGATAGTCAAATTTTGGCGAATATTCAAACTGGAGTATTTCTTTGGGACAGACGGCATATTCTGATTTTCCCTGTGAATCTTCTGCTCCTTGTTTATTTCATTTTGCTATGAAGTCTCAATGTTCAAACTATACGGATCCCAGAAACTACAGGGTGTCTCAAAAAAATTGTTCGACGTTTGATTAAATACTAAAAAATAACGATACACTTAATGCACCCTTGGTCAAGTCACCCTTTTCCTGAGATTTTACATTAATTTTTGACACAAGAACCTTGCAAATCCGCTAAAGATTCATGGAGTTACAAGCATTTGAAGTTCAAATTTGTGCGAAAGCTGAAACCAGAGGCCTCAAAATTGCATTTTTGGTAAAAGCCCCACAGGCTGTCGTTTCTGTTAATTCTCAATTGTTTCAGGACAAACCAAGTGGGATTCAAACAGGTTTTCGATGACCTAACTGTCAAGCATATGGATGTTTTGAGGAAACAGATTCAGTCTCTCGCCGATTATGTTTTGAACCACTGTTTTTGGACTTACGCAATGTTAAGGAATTTAGAGAATGATTGCAAGAAATAATTTACTTTAGAAGTCCTATTTGGTTTGCTCTGATATCAACGAGAGGTATGACATTGGATAAGCTGCTCTTACCTCCGTCTTCGAGCTTTTTTCAATACCAGTAATCTGGGGGGTCTCTGGTTTCAGCTATCGCATATTTTTGACCTTCGAGAGCTCGTAACTCAGTGAATTTTCAACCGATTTGCACGATTTTAGTTTCTACAATTATTTCATAATCTTAGGAACAGGGTTATCTTTCCATGAGCCTGTTCATGTTGTCCTTATTTTTCAATATTTTATCAAACATCGAACAATTTTTTTGAGACACCCTGTATGTTTAAAATCTCCAAAATTTGATAACACGGCCGATCTTCAAATCATCTTTCGAAAGTAGACAGCAGACCAAGTGATTTTTCAGGACATAGCTGATCTTGTCAATGGTTTTAAAGGAGTAAATTAAGCTCATTTTATGGCCACCTGGTTTGAAGCATTCTTAAAAACGCGGTGATCATTACCAGATAAATTTATTTTGCCCATTCTGCTTCTACCGGGTGCGCCAAAATGAATTATCTATGCTTTTTTGACAGGCCAAGGTAAATGTATAATGGACCGATTTTGAAGACTTATCAGCTGATCTTTAGCCAAGATCCTCGATTAAACACCAGCATTCTTTGTAAATTAATTTTTCTTTTATTTATGGACATTTTAGCAAGTTTCTTATCATCTTAGGATTCGAAAACACTGAAAAAGGTCAAAACAACGTTTATCAAACTTTCTAAAGACTCCACACGAATGGACAAAGGGAGAACGCTTTCGTGGTGATTTGGGAATTTAGAAAAAGAAATGCATTTTCATTCTGAAATTTAATTGAATCTATACTTTTATGCAGGTACTGCGTTCTTGTGTTAACGGGGTTAAAAGACAAACAGTAGTAAAATGGCAAGATGAGGTCAAACAAACATAAAGTTAAGTTTTGAATAATTTCTAAATTCCCAAATCGAAAACGTTACAGCTTTTCAGTCTATTCAAAATCGAAATTTTCAGAAGCTCACTCATAGCTTCATAAATTGGAGTCTAAAAAGTGAAAAAATACTAGCATCTAATTGAGAATCTTAGCTAACAATTAATTCATAAATCTTTAGAATCGGTCCAGTATACGATTCATCGTGGCCTGTGAACAATGCATAGTTTATTTTGGCGCACCCGGCAGTTTGGTCATAAAACTTAGAAAGAAGCGCGAACTATCATTTTAGGCTTGAAATGAAATAAACAATCTCCATAGGTTAGCTCTAAGGCAACAGTTAAGGTGCTGTTAAAAAAGACGTAACTCAGACAAAGGTTTTTTACATATCATCATTAATATAGATTTGGATCATTGATAAAAGAGACAGAGGTCAATAAGAAGATTTTCTGATAGGTTTGATAATCGAAATTTGGTGAATTTTCAAACGGGAGAAGTCTTTTGGGACCTCCGGTACATCTACGTGCTATCTTGATGATAATTCCCCGTGTCATTACAATATAAACAGGATAGTTTTCTTTGGATGATCGTGGCTCTGAAAATTTTTCCATGCAGTCGAAAAAAGCAATAGAGCCTTTAGCTATTCCAACAAGAGCCTGGATCGAGCGTTATTTCAATACATTTTTATACACAAGGTTCACTTCAGTGGCGTTAGAGCTCTATCACCATTGTGCACATTCGAAAATTCTTCAAACTAGATCTAAATATCGTTCGATTCATATTCTTTTAAAACTAGCTAAAAGGTCTATTATATTGTGGCTCTGAAAAATCTTCCCTGCAGTCGATGAAGGCAATAGAGCCTTTCAGCTTTCTTCAAAAGAGCCCGGATCGAGCGAAATTTTTGTACAGTTTTGTACGAAAGGTTTCATCGAGTTGTTTGGCGCTTCTATCACCACTGTGCATATTTGAAAATTCTAAAAGATGTATATATATCACCACTGTGCATATTTAAAAATTCTAAAAGATGTATATATATCACCACTGTGCATATTTAAAAATTCTAAAAGATGTATATATAAATCGTCATTCGATTCGGATTATTGTCTAAAAGCTAAAAGGCGTATTAATATGTCGCTCACCAGTGAAGAAGGTTGGAATTTCACCGGCTGAGATACCAGTGAAAACTTCGATCAATCAGGCCCCGACACTTGTACTTTCATGTGAAATCGCGGAACATGGAATATGCATGGTCAAACAACAGACAGTATTATTTCGAAAATGGTCTATCTAAAAAATTTTCATTATGATATGCAATCAGTTGTTCAAGAAAGACGTGGAATTGGATGATACCTTGAAAATCCTGTTGATCTGATCAACTTCTGATTTGCCAGGAAACAATGGCTTCATCAATAATAATTCTGCAAACACACATCCAACTGACCAAAGATCAATGGCAGTTTTGTATTCCTGTTTAAAAAGGAAAACAAATCATGAAATTACACAATAAATCTCGAGAATAGCATATGGCAATAATTTCGTAAAATAAACATAAATGTGATAATGTAACAATGATGCCAGAAAGAAAACGCAAAAGCATCCGTAGCTTACTATGAAAAGGCAACGCCTGATGAGTATAGCGCATTTTTTCCTGGCATCATAGCTGAATTATTACAGAAATTTACAAAGTTATGTGCACACTAAAACCCAAATGCAGTATTGCTAGTTCAAACATAAATAAATTTGATTATCACACGACTACATTTTGCTACTATCGTATAGTTCATTCATTCATTCATTCATTCATTCACTCATTCACTCATTCACTCATTCACTCATTCACTCATTCACTCATTCACTCATTCACTCATTCATTCACTCATTCATTCACTATTTCATTCACTCATTCATTCACTCATTCATTCACTCATTCATTCACTCATTCATTCACTCATTCATTTACTCATTTATCCATCTATCCATCCATCCATCCATTCATTCATTCATTCATTCATTCATTTATTCATTCATTTTCCACTTAGCACCCAAAGGAAGCTTACACAGAGACGCTAGCCTGATCAACGCAATCTCCTGGTCCTTCCTCTCGATGGGACCACACTTCGTGATCCCTTTAGCATGGTATCACAAGAGAGTTGGCGCCTCTCCTCACTGTAGGTAGCGGGTTTGGCAGGATGGTGCATCAAAGAACAAGCTTTCACGTTTGCAATCAAGAGCACTTCCACTGAGCGATAGATGCTGTACCATTTTGTCAAGGAATAGATTCTAAGGGTTGCATATTGTAAAAGTCACAGATAAAAGCTCTACAGATGCTGCCAAACGGGTTACCTTGTGTTGCAAGAAGCATCCTTAATAACAGCAAACATTTCGCGACAGTACTTCTCATCACCTATCGCATAAGTCACCCAAAAAAACAAACCTTTCCTCCAAGTAATAGCTCTGGTGCTCGGTACCAAAGTGTGACGACAATGGGAGTGTAGTTCTTCAGCGGTGAACCATATTCTCGTGCTAAACCAAAGTCACCAACCTGAGAAAACAAATATATAAATGATTACCACAAGTATTTCGGGGGGGGGGCAGTCAAACCATTACTTACGTCCATTTGTGCATGTAAATGACTGCAAAAACCTTGTTTAGTATCGCTGGAAGCACCAAAATAAAGTCAAGCATATTTTCAGAGATACCATAAACCCAATGTGCCCATCCAACGATGGCACTGAGGATACGGAACACTTTTCGTTGCTCTGTCCTTCTTTCGAAGAATCACAAAGAGATCTTCTCGCTGACATTTCCCCTGTATTACAACCACTTGGATATGCCAATCTTTCAAATGATGCCCTACTTCAGATTTTATTGCATGGTGATAAAATTTTCCACACAATGTCAATAAATATATACTACTTTTCACTATGTTTTATCCACAGAACTAGCCGGTTTGATTAGGAAATCTTTAACTCAGTTATAAGTCACAAAACCACCATGATCTTATTTCTTTTCTCTTCTTTTTTTCTAGTAGTTTTGTGCAACTTTCTGTTCTTCTTTTCTTTCTTCTGTGTTATGTTAATTGCCATTTAGGTAGACATAGTTTTTCGTTCCTAATGGTATTGTCTTAGTAGTTGGGTATTTTATCATGTAAGTAGTTTAGTTAGTAATATGTTTGTAACTTTTTAATGGAATGTCAAATGAAAAAAATAAAATGAAAACTTTTGTCAGTCATCCACAAGGACACCATCATACAATTATTAACCTCCCTGTGTTTTCAACCATCACAGACCTGATACAATACTTCTTAAATCAATCTTTGAAAGTATGCTTTCAATGAAAATGTTAGAATGAAGATGTTGATTTATCAAAAGGAGCATGTATTGTTAGCACTTCGATGCCGCAATCGGGGGCAAGGATTACCTTAAGGATGCCTTTATGACTCAGTAGTAAATTTGATGCTTTGATATCACGATGTAAGATCCAGTTATCATGCATATGGTTGACTCCTCTGAGTAGCTGAATCATCAATGTTTTTACTTCACCTTGAGAAAGAATATACGGAGTTATTTAAGATTATCATGTCGGACAATTTTCTTTTTAGTAGCAAATCAATGTTAACCGTTACACTTATGACCTAGAGTCCATCGTTTCCCTGTGCTCTTTGACTTGATGATGGCGCTTCGGTCACTTCGGTCAAGGTAAAATCATGATATCACTCTAAAAACACAATCCAAGCTCTGAGCTTTCTAAAGTACCAATCAGAATGCTTGGTTTGTGAATCACTATGTTGATGCCAAATACAATGGAACTTTCGATTCGACTGAGCAACTGATGACGAGATTTGCGGCGTTATTTGAGATGTGAGGCCGTAATGCCATCATAATTCCATTTATGAACGCATCTGCAAGGCTAAATCTACCGGGTGTCTCAAACAGTACCCCCTGTTGACTGGGGGTAGGAACGAAACAATAAGATGTTATTATTCTTTGAGTAGACAGCTAAATTTATTAGTCTTCAATTTAGATTCACACACCTTCCATTCAAAAATCGTACACCAAACACTGGAGATACAAGCTTGCAATGTCAAATCCTGCGGTGCACACGAAACCAGCGGTTTTGAAAACGGGCCTTTGTATCATGAATATTTCAAAAGCACCTGATGCAAACTTTAACTTTCACTTCTCCGCTTTTGAAAAGAATAAAAGACTCGTGGACATCGCCTTGACCAAACAAATATGATAAAAATATAACAAGAATGATAAAGTTGCGCCACATCTCTAAAATGAGCGTGCCTGGTCCCCTTTTCTTCTACTTTTACACTTGGGATGGAACGCAACGCACGGATTGATGCCTCAAACGAATAATTATCTGTAGAGCAACTGAAGCATTTCAAGGTATAATTCTTTTCAAATTTAAAAGCTAAGGGTCAAAACTGGAATTCTTTTGCAATATGCCTGTGATATGAAATCATGGCTAGGTCATTTTAAAAAGCTCTGGTTTCATGCGCACTCCAAAATTTGCCTTTGTGAGCTCATATCTCTGGTGATCTGAGGACGATATCAAAACGCAAAGCATGTGCATTTAAGTTGAAGATCGACGAATATGCCTATGAATTAAGAGGGTCCAGATATTTGTCGCTTCGCTTCCTCATTTCTGGCTCAAAATGGTGATTGATATTACCAAACAAAATTTTCTCATCTAAGTCAGCCTTTGACTGATAGACAAGGAGTGCCCTCACATGAGCAAACTCAGACCTGTCCGAGTTTCAGATCGGTTTGAAACTCATATCGCTCTGCGGTCAAAGCCCTTAGCGTGCTCACATGACACAGGCGAAATGAAACTCGGGTCGACCTGAAACTCATTTCGCTTTCTCAGGTCGGTCTGAATCTTCAGATCGACCTGAAATTTTCATGCGAGCAGAAAAATTTTTCATTTCGGGGCGAAATGACTTTTCCAAAGGAGGTATGATTGCGATTCTAGGCGTTCCTTTGGCAATCAAAACAATAAAAATTTCATTCCAAGACACCCAGCTGGATCTAAATGCTATGAATCAATGCCAATATCTTTCACAAAACAATTGCAATTGTTCTGATTGCGGAAGGAACGCACGCATTGTTTTGCATTCTCAAACCGGTCTGAAACTGTTCATGTGAGGGGGAAGCAAATTAGCAGAAATAGCCAAATTTCAAACCAATCTGAAACTCAGATCGGTTTGAGTTTTCTCATGTGAGGGTAGTCTAACATTTCAATTTTGAACATCGGTGTCATACTTTTCATTTCACAGCCCACCAAACATGCAAACTTTTTTGACTCAGCCGGTATAATTATTTATCGAGTAGCAACAGAAATGAAAATAAACCTAGCTAGAAACTGGTTAAAAGATAAAGCAACTCAGCAACGAAACTATTTCCACTCTAATGAATTTAATCAGGCACGACGCTTCAAAGATATGAGAAAAGAAACATCAATAGAATCGACATAAATCAAGCTAAAACAAGGGTGGATAAGAAAGATCATGACTTTAATTGTTTTACAGATCTTACCAACTAAGAATGGTTGCGTCATAGTTTCCATTAAAGCTTTCAAGTCATGTTCAACATAATCCATCACAATGTAGATCTTGTCCATGTTACTTCCAACGACAATTTCCTAAGAACAGCCACGAAAAAAGATTTAATATCCACAAACAGACTTTTATAAACAGTTATTCTAGCTGACACTAGTCTGCTGAAAAATGCTTTAAAAATATTTTTTCTTCAGCATTCAAATAATTAAAGAACAAAGTGTTTTATAACGATCGCTATGAGAAAAGCAGATTTGAGAAAGGTCAGCAATAACTTAGTTTTTGAACAATAATCATCTTTAAAGTAGAAATTCAGTTGAGATTTGTGACGAAAACAGTCCCTCATGCAAAACCATGTTGATGACAGCAATATCTGTTGCTGCAGTTCTCATTCCCTGTATAAATTCGTATACTGTGATCACAATTTCCGAAATCGAACAATTTTCCCAGCTTGAATACACTTTCTTACTAATCGGGACACTCAAGTCAGAAAAAACTTTTCTCTGTATGAAACGATGTCACAAAATTCTACTTACCCTGACCGTAACAATATTTGGATGCTGAGCTTTCAATAAAGTATTTATTTCTCGCAAAGATGTGATTGGAAAACCTTCCTTTTCTTTCTCCATCTTTAGCCTTTTCAGTGCCACAATTTCGTCTAGAGATGAAAGAAATTAACGATAAATTGCAAATACTGCATAGCTAAACTATCAAGAAGCCAGAGTGATTTTTCACTGCCAATTTTCGTCTTCTGGCGAATATATCTAAGAAGTTTTGTGTCAAACTCTTATAGATCTTGTTGATTTCACACACAGCAATTATCCTTTTGGTGTCAGTTTTTACAGGATTTTTCAAATAAAAGACGACTAAATTAATTCGAGATTCTTCAGAAAATTGCAATATTCAAATAAATTGAACGCATACCATCTGACAGCAAAATCTATCTTCTTTCTAATGAGGTTCAGGTTTGGTGTATCAAAGCAAACGTCCGCATATTGCAGTCGCTCAAGCCACTTGCAGTCAAATTCTAGCCTATCAGATATCAGTATTTCCCGTTATTGTACATCAGTTACCCAAGTATGTTGGAGCACGTGGCTTAGCCTATTGTCTATGCAAGGCTATATTTCTCAAGGTTTTATATACGCCTAAATTCCCTTTAACTGAATTATTTATCACTTTACTGGCATTTCATACTGTTGGCCTATTTCTGCATTTCTGATGACGGGAAAGGCTTGACACATTACACAGATGAAACCCTATCTATGTGATAGCTAGCCTGCGTGCAGACTCTTGATAAAAAATTTAAAAGATAGAGAAAATTAGAGTCTGCGCAACCGAGCCACTCTTGTTGTTCGCTGACGTCGGCATTCTATTTTGAAGCTTTCATGTGATGAGAGACGGTTATCAAATCCCTTTGTTTTCCACATTAGGCAAGATTAAACTAGTGACAACGTGCTTATCCCCATGACCATCCTCTACGCAGAAATGGCTATCTAGCGATACCGAAATCAAAATAAATCACACAACTGAGATCACCCTTTGTATAGCAAAATAAAAGCTTGAACAACATATTTAACCTCCTCTATGAAATGCACTGTACTCATAATGTCAATGCCTTGTCAAGAGTTTCCTCAATTGAACAATGGCAATAAAACATTGTTTATTTAAAAGATAGTTTTTAAATTCGAGGGAGACAACACAATTTTGCTAGACCATTCAAATTTGGTATCTGGATTTCATGGAACCCTTGAACAAGAATAGTGGCTCAGTTGCGCAGACTCTACTTTTTTCCATCTTTTCAATTTCTCATTAAGAGTCTACAACGCAGGCTATGTGATAGCTTGTTGTATCATTTTCAATTGATGCATTTAACTGGAAATAGATCGTGTCTCTTCCAACATGAAGGTATCATCTCACATGCTTTTACTGTAGGTCTGAACGGTTTCAATATAATAACTTATTTGTACTTTTCATCACAAAAGGGTGCTGACTTTGTTTTTACGACATGCTGCATTTGAAATCGGCCATTCTTTCTACTTAAAGGCAGTCTGTCACGAATTTGATTGGGTGATAATGACAAGACAAAGAATAGGAAATTTGAATAGCTGATGATCCTCTGACTTTCTACGGCCGTAGAAAGTCACGAAGATTAGCCCTCCTTTGTTTCAAATACATAGATTCACAAAGAAATCTGTTGTGTTGAGCACTGTTTGTAGTGGCCAATCAGATACGTGCCAGACTGCCTTTAAGTTACGAGTTAACTGGTAAATGATTTCAAGAAAGGCAGATCATTTGGAGAACTTAGA
The DNA here is from genome assembly GCA_964019985.1 of Aurelia sp. 4 Dawson et al 2005. Classification (NCBI taxonomy): domain Eukaryota; kingdom Metazoa; phylum Cnidaria; class Scyphozoa; order Semaeostomeae; family Ulmaridae; genus Aurelia; species Aurelia sp. 4 Dawson et al 2005. The sequence continues at coordinate 8,615,764 of OZ026494.1, read as the reverse complement.
TTGTGCTTTCCGACGGTATACATCACGCAGGCTCGATTCTTATCATTAGTTTCAAATGTTTAATTCTGGTTGGGTCTCATTATTTTCTGAAACACCCCACATTCCAGTATAACAGAACAAGTCGTACAAGAATTTTCCAAAGTCCTAGTTTCCAGTTTGAGCTTGAATAGATAGAGAGCTTACTTGTTCGGATATCACGCGCACGATAAACAACCCCATATGTTCCCTCTTCAATCTTATTCAACCACTGGAATTCTTTGACATCTCTGCATCCCATAATGGCAGGATAATATGTTGGTTTCTTTAATTCCACAGGCGACGGGGGTGGTGTTAACTCTACTTCTGAGCTGACAGGAGAGATATCATCATAATCATTTTCTGCAGTTTTGGAATCACCTTTCTTCTCTTCTGGACTCTTACCAGCTTTAGGCTCTTTCGCTTTGTCTGGGTCAGCACTACGGGGGCGCTTTGACGCTGGTTTGCTGGGTTCTCTTTCAGCGGCTTCTTCCTCACTACTTTCACTCTCTGATCTATATTTATCCCGAGCAGACTTCGACTTAGTTTTCTCTCGGGGCCGCTTTTTCCCCTTATCAGTAGTCACTGTTCTTGAAGATTTATCTCTGTCTCTATCCTTCCTAGGTTCCTTATCCCTTTTGCTCTCTTTAGTCTCTTTCCCTGTCTTTGCTTTCTTCACGGCAACCTCTTCCTTTTCCCTTCCTTTCTCCTTACCCTCTTTCTTTGATCGAGCAGAGTGATCTGATTTGCTTTTCTCTAATTTTTCTTTATCCTTGTGATATTTTTCCTCCTTCTTGCTGGTCTCTCTCTCGGCACGTTCTCCTTTCAACTGTTTAATAGCAACTTCTTCACGGGTGGATCGCTTCTGGAGCAGCGTCCTTCTCAAGTCTTCTTCGACTCGTTTCTTCTCGATAATAGATCTCGACTTCTGTAGCCCCTGCTCTGACTTCGTGTCATACTTACTATGCTTAATGTCACCATGCCTTCGATGCTTCTTTTCATAACTATCGTCGCGTTTATCACGTCTATCTTTTTCTCTTTCTCGGCTATCCGATCTCACTTTATCTTCTCTATGCATTCTTTTCTCATCTCTGTGTTTTGACCTTTCACCTGTGGAGCCTGACTTTTCACTTTTGCTATGTTTCTTTACTTTGACTTTTGAACTCTTCCTTTTATTATCACGTAACAAAGCCTGTTGTGGGGCTACAATATCTAAATGATCAACAACAGCTTCTTCGCTTTCTTCATCACTACGGTTTCTTTTTCCAGACCCAGAATTATCCTTTTTATTGTCGCTTTTGCCTTTCTTCTTGAACACCAATGATTTCGGTTTTGAGTATTTCGATTCTTCTTCTGCGTCAGATTCAGAGTCAGATTCAGAACTGCTTTGGACTGTACGTTTATCCTCCTTCAGTTTCTTCTCTCTTAACGATCCTTGATCTGAATCTTTTTCACCTTTGATGCCAATTGACATTACATCTGCGCTATTTTCATCTGGAGAAATATCAATGATGTCAGTGTCTTTGGATCCATCTCTTCCTTTGGCTCCTTTCTGCTCTTCTCGGTCATCCTCATCACTTGATGTTTCGCTATCACTTGCCGACAACTCTACTGATAGCTCGTCTGTATCCCGTCTCTCCTCCACGGAGGGTTTCTCTTCTTCGTCACTGCTCATATCCTCATCAGAACTCAACATCATTTTGACTTCTCTGTAGTTTTCTTTTGTTCCTATGATGAAACACAAAGAGATAAGCTTTTGCACTGGTTACGTTTCTTTACTGCCATTTTGATCTGACTATGAGTTATGAGTGATAGGACACCCAACGTGTTGCAGTTTGAAATTTACATCAGAAGGGAGCCACCTTAAAGGTAATGTATCCATGTGAGTACAGCAGCTTTGCGGGGGGCATGGCAATTTCACGTGAAATTTCATGTGATAACTGAAGCAAAAATTTAGCGATAGCCAGTTGCTATCCAAGCAAAGTGATGACTTACTTGCGGTTGCTTTCCAGAGCTGAACCACAGCAGGCATCCTCGCTATGAAATTACACTTTGAGTTTGCATGTGATCAGTTAAATTCTACCAATCACAGTCTGCTGCTTGAGCTTTCTTCGACCGCGTCTTGTCAGCATATTTTGACAATGTGTATACGCAGCTATACTTACATGGACACATTACCTTTCACTTATTGTTTTTTGTGTTTTTACTTATTTTTACTTGGTATACAACCACCTTTCACTATTTCGCAATTTTGAATTTTTTCGGTAGCGAGCTACCTTAAGTGCAGAGCCACCTTAAAGACCCATTGCTAACCATGACGCTTTGTGCGCCGAATGAAAAGGCAGACAAAAGGAATTTAGGCCAAAAAGGACTTTCAGATAACATGGACGTCAACTTTAGCGCCCAAAAGGATCACGGTTAGCAAATGCTCTTTAATCGTAAAGCTCTTTAATCGTAAAGCTAGGAAGGAGAACAAAGGGCAATCTTGCTTGGTGTTCTCACTCGTTGGTTTTGCAGGTCTTCGAAAGGGGCTTTCTGCAGAAAATCTCCTAGTTCCATGGGAAGGAATGACCGATTAAGGCCGAGTAAATTACGGAACCTAATTTGACATATCAAGGAATGAAACAAGACAGTTTTCAATATCATTGCTTTGATATTCAGGAATCAGGATTGTTTCAAACGCAGGGCGTTCTCAATATGTATTTTTCTTCTGACTAAAACTCCACGATTTAGAATCAATAGTTGATTTTAACAATAGCAACAGCAATAACAACTAGCCTTAGCCTGAAACAATTGAAAACTTCTTATCTAAAAAGTCTCAATTCAGATTTTGTGTCAGAATATTCGCATACAACAACAACCTACGTGTTTGACATGAATCATTTTGTGTCATTACAAATCTCCACTGACACCCAATTTGAGACAGACTTCAAGTTCTCTTTTAGGGAAACTGCCACTTCTTTCTGACTTATAAAGAGAATTGTTGATGCCAATCCAAAGTGTTTTGTAGAATTTTCTTCATGGTACACGAGAAAAATGATTGGGAATGAGATTTTTCAAGAAAAAAGGGGGCTTCTAAATTGTCCTTACTGAAAAATTAGGTATTTTCTTCATAATAGATTCCAAAAAGAGATCAAACAAGTTGCAAAACCAAAAAATTGCATGAAGTTTTTCAGGTGATTCACCTAGCAATTCTTAAATTAATCAAACCAATAAAACCTAATTGATTACCAAGCATAGAATCGTCAGGTGCATCTCTGCTGACCTCTGCATCATTATCATCATCATCATAATCACTATAGGAACTACCGCTACTGTGGTCATTATCTTTTGAAACCTCTCTATTCCTTTGACTTTCAAGTGGTGTATCCCTTTGGCCTCTCAAATCATCATCTGAGTCTTCTGGATACTGCACATGGGTTTTTTCACTGAACATTCCTTCTGATGCTATTTGCACCGTTCTCTCTGGTGAAATATCAGCAGAACTGCTGATGTCACTTTCAATTTCTCCTTCCTCCTTTCCATGCCTTTTCTCAAATATATTATCAATATCACCACTCTCTGCTTCAGCTCTCTTGTCTGTAAATGTAATAAATATCATGCTGAATGAAACTGTGGTCAGAAACGTCTCAAGGAGCCTTTTATTTGCAAGAAAAAAACCACTTAAATTGAGCATCCAAGTTTGAGAAGGAAAACAAAAGCATATACCCTGATCTAAATTAATACTTTAGGGGCAGAAACTTTCGCGGGCAGAAAGTTTCGCCAGAAGAAAAAATCGCGAAATTGAGGGCATAAACTTTCGCGAATGAAGCTTTTTTCTGCAAATTTCGCGACAAAAACTTTCGCGATCGAGAAAAAAAGTGAATTTTCACGTGAAAAAACTTTCGCGACTGAAGAAAGGTGAAGGGAAAAACACAATTTTCTATTCATTTTCAGTACTATCAACATGTTGAAATACAGCGTTAATTATCACTTTTCTCTTTCAATATCCTCTTCCCACTCTGAATCACCATCGCTTTCGTTGTCATTTGCAGGGCCACTCAAAGCAATAAACTCTTCCGCTGTAACATCACAGAGGGCCAGGGGCGTTATCTTATCGGATTGGTCGTCATCATTTAACATTGGAGCAATATCACCGAAGGGCTCGATCAACGGCAACTTCTCCAGGCCAAGCTTTAATGCATCCAAAATTCCTGCGGCTCTCCATCCACTTTCAATAATCTCCTTTCCTTTATCCGTGGTCATGTGATTAAAAAATCGACAACCCATGCCGCATGAATTGGTTTCAGCTTTGTGAGTTGAAGGGTAACCTGCACATCTTCTATGTTCACACCATCTTCCAGTTGTTGCTTCACTTGAGAGGAATACCACCCATGAAATCTACTTTTCAGGTACCGCTTTGCATATCCATTCACCGTCATATCCAAGGGTTGATAGTATTTGGCCATGTTTGGCGGAACATTGACAATACAGATGTTTGCTTGTTCATATGCTTCCAGGACTGCAGACGTCATCTGTCCAGTAAAAACATCTATAATTACCAGTGCCTTCTGGTCATTTGGAAGGTTAAGAAGGTTGCGTTGATTTGTCACGTAAGGGACGATTACCTCCTTCAAATACTTCAATGATTCTGTTGTGTTGGAAAAGTGCTTCGGATTAAAGCTGAGACAGAAATCTTCAGGAAATTTGTATTTGGGAAGACATTGTGTCGTCTTGCCTCCGTAAATTAATTGCATCGGGAGGAAATCTCTGGTAAGTGATATTCCAAAGGTCCCGGTTATGCTTCTTTTATCCGAGCTCCCATCAATTGTGACTGATTGCGCACCTTTTTTGGCAAGAGTTTCGTTCCCAACGGGTACGTATTTGAGTGGTGTTTGGTCAAAATTTATTATGAGGGCGGTGGAATCTTATACTTTTCAACTTTTGATACCACATCATGAAGGAAAAGAAATTCAATTTCTTTTCGGGCTCTATCTGGAATGTCTACCTTTGATGACGTTTTTCTTCTCCTCACAAAATGCATTCTGGTGAAAAGAGATTTTGCCCAGCGGGCAGACTCGATGTCAATGTCGCCGACAACATTTGGGTATTTGCTCATCAATGCCTTGGCCGTTGCGTTTGCCACAGTAGTATTGACCACACCACCACGTTTGCTCAATGCCATTAAGTACGTTTGCACCATTTCATCAATTTCCCCCAAGAGTCGTGGTCTACCAGTCGGTTGAGAGTACCTCGTTAACTTTTGCGACGGCTGGCGTTGCTCCTTGGCAGCTGCAGTGACTTCTTGGTAATACTTTTTCTTGAAAGTGCGGACAGTGCTTTCGGTCAGTGTGGCAAACTCCCCTTTGAAATTCCTTAATGCATTGGCATTGCCATTTTCAGCTGCATACTTTCCGATGTCGAATCGTTGTTTGTCCGTCCATTTGACGTAGCTGCTTTGGCGTTTTGATTGAGAAGCTGTGCTGAGTTGTATTTCTTGCGCATCAATCACACCAACGTTGCCTGATACTACGGCTTGTACAGCTTGTACTTTTGGTGTACCTACAAATGACAATGTTCTCGTGTTTTAGACGCACTGCCAGTTGGAACTTAACACTGAAGGAACAAGGTTCGTCTCATATACTGGAGAAAATACAGTATTTGTCAGAAAATAATGTGATCGACTGTGCGAGGGGCATATCACTTGCCAAAAATCCCGTACACTTCTTAAAGTGATTCCATTGTTTTTACCAAGATCGTGTCCGAAATCTATTGTTTCATAAAAAATCTCATACATTTTTTTGGCAAGTGATTTCAAGAACACCTATGCATAACCTCGAAGTTGCAAATCCCTCGAAAATCTGAAATCAAACAAATTCACTCTCTGGCCTAATTATTTGATAAGAACTTACCACTTTGTTGTTCGGCTCCAGAACATATACTGCCTTCCAAGCCTTCTAGGTATACTTCTTTTGCTGTGACATTGGCTCTTTCTTTCTCCTTTTCTTGTAATCTCAAGAACGACATGACTGCAACTCGCACCACAGTGTAAAGCAACTTAGCAACTTGCAAAGGGGTTATTCTTAAAGTCGAAATTAACTTGTCTGGAAATTTCTGGAAATGTCTGGAAATGTCGTCTGTCTGAGAATGTCGAATGTCTGTTTTGTAAACATATATGTTTTCAAAACTAGTTTTGAATGTTTGGCATGTAATTTCGAATGTCTACAAGAACAAATAAATTGTAGGGGATGAGAAAATTTTATTGGAAGAAAACACCGCATTCGACGGCTGCTGAAATGGAAACTCAACATACTTTTACTGCTGCAGTAAGGGGATTTCATTTCTACCGAAGATATTGGCAGCCACAGGAAAAGGAAAAGCTTTTATGTTTGAATGAATCAGGAAATGCATTTGACAGATTTGCCATCAAGACCGTGAAAGAGAATGGAGAGACAGTGGGCCATCTTCCAAGGGAAATCTCTCGAGTGACGAAATACTTTCTAGACCGAGGTATCACAATGCATTGCGAGTTGTCTTCACAGCATTATCGGCGTTCCCCTTTGGTTCAAGGTGGCTTAGAAATTCAATGCCAGGTGATATTCAAATCACCGAAGACAATGCTCCATTCAAAGTTAACAGAGCGCTACTTAGGACTTGTTAACGAATTGTATTTGGAACCAGATGAGGAAGCCAGTAGTATAGTTAACTTTGTAATGACACTGCCCCCAACATTAAGTCAAGACTGCTCGAGGAAGGAAAAGAAGAAAACATCAGCCGCTCCAACTTCGTCAAGAGATATCAGGGTGATGCTGGCAGAACCACCAAGGCGAAAACGAAAAGATTCTGACTCAAGCTCAAAGGATTCACCAAAAGTTATTGTCACTGATGATTGATTTGGCAGAAAAAAACCTTCCTGTGTGCATAAAGCCTTTTTATTTCTGATCCTCCCTTTTCATTCTGATACATAGCCTAGAATCCAAGCTCGTTTTTCAAAATCTCAGTGTCTAGCTATAAATGTAATGTAAGTATGAATGTAAGAAAGCGTACGTTGGGTATCACGACTAACTATGGCCCAAGAGGCTAAAGATAGGGGTGATTAAGGAACCACAACGCAAAAATTGAAGAAACAAAAAAAAATTGGATGGAAAAAACTTTCGCGAGTCGAGAACTTTCTGTAATTTCGCGAGCAAAAACTTTCGCGAATTTTGAATTTAGAATATGCCTTGGCAGAAACTTTCGCGAAAAGTGCCAAAAAACGCGAAAATCGCGAAAGTTTCTGCCCGCGAAAGTTTCTGCCCCTAAATTGGATCTCAGAGCACTTTTAATGAAGAAATAGATTGCATCTGTGTTTTCGTTTTGAAAAGTTGCACAAAAAAGCGGAGCATGCAAAGTTTTATTTGGAAGTTTGCAAATCGAAGTTTGCTGTTTTTAAATACTGCTTTTCAATTTAAAGAAAAGTCAGCTATAGCAATGAATGAAAATGACAGGAAACAAAGTAAAAAGGACAAAAACAATTGTCTGTTAGAAAACTTCTTCATTGCTAAATCATTTTGCACAAACTAGTCAATGATAAACTCAAGAGTATCCTAAGATCCGAAGCAACTTCTTGCCACAACTCACAGTGCATCCAATGTGGACAGGGGTCACAGTTTTGTATTTATTTGCAAAAATCTACCATATTTGGATGCTTGATCAAATCCTTTATTCTAGCAAGTATAAAAAAAGTCAACTTGGTATACCATTCCCACCATCTCATTTGCAGAGAAATAGTAAGCATAGATGAATGCAATGACATGCTAAATGAAGCTTTTGCCAAATTACTTATTGCAATATCTTTAATAACTTGCTACCCAACAAATCCTTATCAAATTTTTCAAAATCAAGCAAGAGTCTAGATTTCAGACTGAACAACGAGAACAAATTTTGTAATACAAGGGCAACAGTTGCTTTAATTGACACCTCAATTCAAAACGATTAGCAATGCAAGACAAAGGAAGTTCTGTCAACCGGTAAATCAAAACAAACACAGCTGCAAAAGTTGTGTAAAAATCAGTAGGGCAAACTCTCACTTTGTGCAAGCGAAAGATAGTTTTTAAGAGAAATTCTGTGCATATAATGACAGAAGAAGGGTGAACCTACAGTCTTGTTTTGCTGATTTTGTTTCTTCAATTCAGGAGCTGTCTGGTAATTGCTCAATTTAAGCCCTAAATACCCGAGAATTGTAACACCCTCAGCTCAGTCTTTGAATCAAATGAACAAAATCCACCAGATAGAACTATAGAATTACCCTTCTTCTTTTGCTATAAGCATATACAGTAACTTCTCTTGAAAACCAATTTTTGCTTGCACAAGGCATTTTGCTTTATTGGACTGAGTCAACTTTTGCAGCTGCATTTGTTTTGATTTAGGGGTTGAGAGACTTCCCTTGTCTGCTGTCACTAATTATTTTTATCAATCCATCGTTCAATTTACATTAATTTTTAGAATGCATCCAAAAGATCAACTGTGCCTAAATCATCTGCTGCTTTTTTCTCACAACCACTGGGTATCAAGTGCCTTACAAATCAGTTTTCTAAAACTGCTGTAGCATAAAATCAGGTGTTAGGACGTTGGTAAAGGATCATTCTTGCCACAAAGCAAAAAACACCTTGCTCTAAGCCACATGCTGATCAGTAGGTGACAGGGCAACAGAATCTTGTTGCTGATTGAAACTCTTTGCCATCTTTACAGCTCTAAGGGAATAAGGCCCTCAGTGGAGCGATAACAAACAAAAGCAATTCAGCTCAATGAGAGAGCATAATTTGAGAGTCATTGTGGAGTAAGGCTAATAAGGTGGGCGTAAACCGCTATGATATATTCTTTTTTCGTTGAATGGTTTGAAAGGAACTTAACAACTTATCTATAATTCTACCATTGGACCTGTCAGAAATCTTGAAAATCTGTACCAATTGCAGCCTATTCTATATTTCAGCGAGTGGTAGGATGTGACATCATCAAATTTCTAAATCATAAACCAAAAAGTGAATGAGTTCATATTGTAGAGATCCACAAACCATATGGTTTCCTTTAAAATTATGGAAACTTTGCCAACAGGTTTAGGAATTATATATACAATACTTCTGAGTTTTTTTACAATTTCATTGAATTCTTGAAATAGGAAAAAACACTGAAATTCTGAAAATATTGAAAAATTCAGGAATGTCCAACGGCAGTTTTCATGACAAAACAGCTAAAGTTTCTTTGAAGCCGTTCATTTCAGAGAAATAGATCATAGAATTTATACTCATTACCTCAAAAATTTGAAATATATGCTGGCAATCAAGCAATTATATATCTAATCTAAGTCTTTTCTTTGAAGAACTCAGCTAGCTATTTTCTGATTTGGTTTCACTGTAAAATCAAGTCCAATGGGGTTATGAGTGAATCTATGAGAGCACCTCTTATGAAAAGCTTTGCTATCAAGGACAATGTCTCACCCTGTGAAAAATAACCAATACATGACAGCTAAGTTGCACAAAAGAGTTAGCAACACTTACCAAAAGACTGTAAAGTGGGGGAATTTTGGTTCAAGTTATCATCATCAGAAGAATCTATGTCCATATCCATTTTCAAGTAACTGAAAAATTGAAAGGTATTTACAGTATATATACATGCAAGAACCTGTTATTGCAGCTAGCAGTGTGCAGTGAGTCTGCTGACAGAGTATCATAGTTGCATGTGAATGCAAGTTTTTCAACCTGGTATACACAAACAGGTGTAACTCATCCATACCCATGAGATATATTGAAAGAGAGCTGTTTGTCCCTGGATTTTCAATATCCATCATCACCTTCTTTCACCTTCTTCCCACGTGATTTTCACAGGATCGTTGTTGTGAAAGACCAACCCAATTGTCATCTTACATTATGGAATATTAGTAATAGATGTGAAGAGATGTTCAACAAAGATCAATGTTGTGAAAAGATTACATTGATACCAAACATAGGAGACTTACGAAAAGAATCCTGTTTTAACTGGACATTTTAATAACCACAAGATAAAATTTTGTCATTTGGCTCTATGAGACGCATGTGAGAACAACTCGCACACAGCTCACAATTCTAAATTAATTTCACTTACTAGTGTTGTAGGTCAAATCTTGCACGAATCCAACTTGGTGTATGCAAGAAAAGCCATATATGTCTTGTTAATGCATAAACTTAGGATACAAAAGTATGGAAACAATGGCCTAAAATGTGGTGGCAAAATGTCCAATGGCTTATGAACCCCGTACGTAACAAAAGGGAGATTTTCTCCCTAACCCAGACCTAAATTTAAACACCTGTGGCAGGAAAATATTCGCCATTTTATCTTCTGTTTGTCAAACCAACAAAGAAAAGTTCCTAAGAAACAATTTTGGAATTGTGAGATGAAATTCTTGAAGTAGTGTTGTTGTTTTGAGCTAAACGAAATGGAGGAGGTATGAAATTGAGAAGTTGACAAAACATCAGTTTGCTTCTTTGAAAAGTTGGCTGAATGCCTTCACTTTATGCTGTTTTTTACTAGACATTTTCATTTTAAATGAAACTTTTGGGGATGAAATAGAAACTTTCAGAATTTGGCTGTAAACTAAATGCAAGCTGTGAGCAGGTCAGTGGCAATATTTTCTTTAATGTGAAGCTTTTCTTTTTGAGCAAGACAAGTCTTTGTGAAAATTTCTCAAAAGGCTGGAACTTGAAAAAATTGATATTTTGTTTACTTCTGGTTTATTCCTGTTGACTGAGCAATACATTTTGGTGTGAAACCATTGCAAGGCAATGATGGAAACAGTCACAAAAGAAATCAAAGTTGCAAGCTTACCTGCTCAAAGATTGCCTTGAATTTACAGTCAAAATTCTGAACATTCTCAATTACTCCCAACGGTTTGATTTGAAAGTCCAGTAAAAACAGCAAAAAATGGAGCCATTCAGCTAACTCTCCATTATTTTGAAGCAAACGGATGCTTCGAAAACTTCTCAATTTCATATCTCCTCCATTTCATTCAGCTCAAAACAACAACAGTACTTTGATGTTTTCATCTAAAAATTCATAAATTGTTTCTAGGAACTTATAAACAGAAAACGAAATGAATAATATTTTCCCGCAACACGGGTGTTTACATTGAGGTCTGGGTTAGGGAGATCTTCTCCCGTTTGTTATGAGGATCATAGGCCATAGGAGATCTTTGCTGCCATGTTTTAGGGCATCGTTTCCATACTTTTGTATGAGTGAGATTGCTAGGCTTGGGCTAGGGTGTTGGTGGTAAATTCTGGACAGCGGTATTTGCAAGACAATCAGTTCTAAAACCCATTTCACAAAATCCTTTAATCGCAAAGCAAACTTGCATTTTATTTTCATGTTCTCCATCTCTTACTCGATCTTTTCACATATTTTGAGTTTTTGAAATAAACTCCTGCTAACTCTAAATCCATCGTAAACAAACAGTGCCCCTGCGTGCATTCGAAAAAGACGGTGTCAGCGTTACCTAAGGCCCAAACAACCCAACGGAAGAGCCCAGACTGGAAAGTTTGTACTGCGCGTGCAAGATATTGTGCGCGCAGGAACATATGCAGTTTTCAACATTGGCCGCGCAGTTGGCAATAAACAAAGGATCTATCGTTATAATATACAAAGGATCTATTGTTTTAATCTATTGTTCTCAACCGCGAATTTCAGCGCAGTCTTACTTAGGCCATCTTAGATTGCCCGCGCAAAATACAAACTTTCCAGTCTGGGGAAGAGCTACAGAAATCAGAGGAAGATGCAAACAATCACAAACTGTTAAGAAAAGAAACACAAAATGATGTAAGTTGAACGTGATGATTTTGTTTTCCAATTTGGAAGAAAAGTTTTGCCTCCTTAGACCTTAGAACCTTAACCATCCTGCATCGGAATATACCGCCGATCCCTATAAGGCCCCGTAACTTGTTTTGACTAAACAAAAAACATAAGGGAGGCAGATCATCTCACTGAAGTTAAAGATATGAAATTGTTGATATAAGCACACTTACCGTTAAGCTTGGCTACCAGTCAAGGTAGTCCAGAATTCGCAAAAATCTCGTGAGTTGCTTCGCTAGTAAATGCCTCTTTCAACAGAAAACTCAAAATGGCTGCCTCAAGGAATGCCTCACTTCGGCTTACTGTTTAATGCCAGAAAGAGGCTCTAAGAATAAATCGATGTTAATGAAGTAAAGTAAGGGCAGCAGCAGGGGACATTTAGCTCAGATGCAGTGTTTCTACGAGATTATGGTGGTATTTTGCAAATATCTAGAATAGCACTCAATAATGACTTTGATTCAATTTTTTCTGGTCTCCATGTCGTCCCAAAAATACGTCATTTGTGGTGACCCGCATTTAAACTAATCTTTTACTTTTCTGTCTGCCCAAGCACTGTTACATTGTGACTGCAGAAGAAATGCAAAAGTCCTTCATTCCCTTTCTTGCCATTTTTTCTCTTGCAAAGACAGTGCAATATCTGTTTCATTACATTTGCTTTTGGAAAATGAAACGGGGCCACTACTTTCTTGAGACCACAATGAACGGGACAATATAATATAACGCTGTTTTATTGCAGTTCTGCAGGCAGTTAATGGAGGGATAACGTGCAATAGATTTGAGGTTATTCAGTTTTTTAGAGGAATAACATACAATGGATTAGAAGGGAACATCATGTCGTTGGAGGGATTATCCCAGTAAAATAAGGATAACATCGTGCCGTTGGAGGGCTAACATCAGTATGAGATGGGTTATTGAGTTACAGAGAGGGACCAAAAAGTGTGATAGAGGGATAACATCGTGTCGGCAGAGGAATATAACATTAGTAGAGGGGTGGTTTTCTGTATTTTTTCGTGAATAACATTGTGTCGATAAAAGCATAAAATGAGATAAAATCATAAAATGAGATAAAAACATAAAATGAGATATTTCAGGTTTATTCAGTTACATAAAGGGATAACTTGCAATAAGGAAAAGCGATGAATTTGTTAGCTTAGGGGAACGTATTTGGAAATGCTTAATCCTTCTATCGTATTCTTTGTTATTCCTCCTTTAGAGACTGAATAGCCCAGGGTTAGTGTGCACAATTCAAAAGACACGTGTCGAATTTTCAAGCACCCTGCCGTTGTCTGTTCTTGCTTCAAGTCTCTCTCGCGGAAAAACGGGAGAAGGAAAAAGCGAGAAATACTTGTAATACCTGGTAGCATGGGTCGTTGGCTGGACAGGATTCTGTCCAGTCGGCATCCTTTGACAAAAGACCAATATCTAATCATATGCTTAGAAAGTAAATTGATACAACAGAGGGAGGCTCTGCGATGTTCTTTGACAATGGCCGACTCAAGCTTCGATGAAACAGTTGACGACAACCCTGTCATTTTGAAAATGGAAGCAAGGCTCGATAGCTCATGAATATCAATGAGCATGCCAAGTATTACAAGTCTCTCGCGCTTTTTTTCTTCTCCTGTTTTTACGTGAGAGAAACTTTTAGCAAGTCCAGCCGTTGTCCTCTCTCGTTCACTATTCATCTAAGTGATTTGAAGACTGTCAACAATTTTAATCTACAAGCACGTACGCAGATGATAAACATACATCTGCTTAAGGATAAACGAGGGAGTTAACACTTTTACAAAAAACTGCGGGATGAGCTGAGATGTTTTGCGAGATTTCTCTCCACCCCCATCTACTAAAACGAATCTTTCTAATGATTTGTCTCCAGTTTACTCACACCCGCCACAAAAGCACTAGGCTCATCAGTTGATCCATTCCCAAAGAAGAAGCGAAGATAAAAAACGATATCTCCATACAGGATTCCATTACTTTTACCATTCTTGATGATACAAAGGATAATGCTTAAGTAGTATCCATTGCTGATTTTGCCAAGAGGGGACCTGGACACCTGGAGCAATTAGTACAGGGTGTCTAAAAAAATTGTTCGACGTTTGATTAAGTTCTAAAAAATAACGATATGCTGATTGGGTATTTGGTTGATTAACCCATCTCCTGAGATTTTAAATTAATTTTTGACACCAAAATCTCGCAAATCCGCAAAACTTCTTGGAGTTGTAAGCCTCTGAAGTTCATATTTGTGCGAAAACTGAAGCCAGAGGCCTCTAAATGCCATTTTTGGCAAAAGTCTCATTGTCTATCGTTTCTGTTGTTTCTCAATTATTTCAGGGCAATCCAAATGGGATTTGGACAGGTTTTCGATAACCTAACTTTCAAGCGTAAGACTGCTTTGAGGAAACAGATTTAAGGCCTTCCAGTCAGCGGAATTTTCCGAGCGGGCGGAATTTGGACAATAGAAAGTTGCTCAGCCGTAACTACTTATTCAATTTCAGAGCGACATTTTCTCCCGCAAGCAATAGAATTTCCACCCGCTCGGAAAATTCCACTGACTGGAAATCAGCCTTTAGTCGGTCACCGATTATTTTTCAAACTACTGCTTTTGGCTACATGCAGCAAATTTTGACGATGATTGTTAGGATTGAATTACTTTTAAAGTTTATTTGGTTTGCTCTGATATCAATGAGAGGTATGACATCGAATGACCTTCTTTTACCTCGATGTTCGAGCTTTTTCGCATTACAAGTAATCGTGGGGTCTCTGGTTTCAGCTGTCGCCTGATCTTTGAGAGCTCGTAAATCAATGAATTTTTATTCAATTTGGAAGATTCTGATCTCTAAATTTACTTGAAAATCTTAGAAACAGGGTTACTTTTCCATGAGCCAGTTCATCTTATCGTTATTTTTCAATATTTAATGAAACATCGAACAATTTTTTTGAGACACCCTGTGGATCAATTTCAGGTAGTGCAAACACATTATGAACGAATGAACGAATACATGTGTTTTGTACGCCCACGTACGTCAATGTTTACATGCATGCAATAGCCTGTGTTCCAGACCCCATACGAAAAATTTATTTTTCTGGAGTCTGGGACACAGGCTAGCATGCAAATGCTACGATTTTGTTGCAAAATACGTCACTGTGGGCACGAGCATAAGATCTTTCTTTGAAAATATGTCACAATCCATGCATATTCAAGATTGATTGGCTTTCCAAACAGTGAAGCTATTTTGAGGCTGTGGTGGAGCTAAAAGGATAGTCACAAATGAAAGCAAAATCAGTGTTAAGCAAATACTAAGTTAAGATGTCTATCTAAATAGTGCGCATGCTGTCGACAAATTTCCATTCCACAGGTCAAAAAATTCATTAAATGTCTAGTTTCAACCTACTCAATATGCTTCCTAGGGTTACTCATAACCGTCAATATTACAAACACTGAAACTGAGGATAAGGATATGTGCGATCCCAGCGGGGGATTACAGAATATGTTGAGGGTATGGGTAGTATTTACCGCCCATATGGGTGGGTGTTGGGTCCAAAATTCTCTAAACAGGGTCCTTTTTTGATAGATTTTCCTTAAGAATGTGTGGGTTTTCCAGATATTGGCAAAAAATCGTGAAAATGGGCAATTTTTCGCCAAAAATCATCATAAAAGTAGGTATGAAGGCAACTGTCGGTAATCAGAAGAAGGTAACTTTCTGAAAACTGGGCGGCACACCCCCTTCCATTCTCAAGTTATGAACCCCCTCCTGGGGTACTATCCCCAAGATTCGTGCAACCATCTTTCTAATTTTTCATGTTCAATAATTCAACCAATGTAGCTCTTTCCGTCGATAGGGACTGCTTCTTAGAGTCTTTGCAAGAAAGACTTATAAATCAAGACAAATCGTAATGTATCATTGTATCAAATGATACAATGATTTGATAGATCAAATGTCGATACAAATAAATCCAGGTGTACGCCGCCCAGTCAAACTAAACGTAACAAAATAAAGAAGATTGAGATCAAACAATCTTCACTTACAGGATGCGCCAAGAAAGGTTGAAAATTCTTAATATCTAAAGTACTAGACGGATTTTAATGTATAAAATTTCGCTTGCTAACAGCATGATTGAAGTAGATTTGTGAATTTTTAGCGTTTTTAAGAGCAAGAAAAGTATACCGGGTGTCCCAGAAAAATGCAGCAGATTTGATTGGAGATAGCAGCAAGAATCTAGATCCAATTAAGTCAGAATGGTTGTCAAAATAATCCGCCATAGTTAACTTGAAGATGAATACCTTATTGGTTGATGCTGGTGCATTGATAGTAGGAATATTAATCCTGAATGTAAAATTTTGCCTCCACGTCCAAACCAGACCTTGTGGGTCTTAGCGTAAACTGTAAACGAGCTGTTTAGGGAATCTCCGGAATTTCCGCGACATACGAGCATGAAGCCTCGTGCTGAGGAGAATAACTGAAATAGAAATTCAAAAACCTTAACTTCACAACAAAATACATTAGTTTTGCCTTCAAGAGAAAACTTTCTTTATTCTACAAGTCTTAAAAAATTAGAATTGCATCTGTTAAACAGGTGAACTAGTTTGCTTGAAGGAGCTTGAAAAATGAGTTAGTTCTGCAACCTTCATTGTTTGAATGAAATCCACAGTGGGTATAATCTGTCTCAGCATTATTACGAAACACAATCAAATCTACCCACGTGAAAAGTATCCATGAATAAGATCCATGAAAACGCTCACTCGTGCGTGGCTCCCACGGTCGCTCCTCGACTGAAGAGACATATCCCTTTGTGTATATATGCAACGAAATGCATGTTTGTCCATCTTCATCTTTCGACTTTCTATTGAAATGTTTGCTCAAAGAAGATATGGGTTCTTGCTCATAACTACTACGTTGCGTCATGCTGATGACTAAAGAGATTCCCCTAAACAGTGCGTTTGCAGATAGGCCAAACTCCTCAAGCTCTGGTTTGGAAGTGGAGGCAAAACTGGACGTTAAATATTAATATTTCTACCCTAAATACACTAGTATCAACATACAAGGAATTTATCTTCAAGTTGACTATCGTTGATTATTTTAAAAATCATTCTGGTTTGATTCGATCTAAATTCTTGTTGTTATCCCTGATCAAATCTGTTGCGTTTTTTCTTGGACACCCGGCAGGAAAATTAAAGTTTACCAAAATTCATTGCTTCCCAAACGGCTGAAAGGGGCCTAAATGAAACATTTACGTCTGCGTAAATGTACTTTAACGACAAGGCGATGCATGGATACTTCCTGTTAGTTCCCAGTCCTTCAGCAATTCTAAGGCGTGCTCTGCATGTTTGCTGAGGATCTAGAAATCAAGTTTTCATTGCCTTCCAAAAGGAAGGTCATATTCTGATTGATTTCAATAAACAAGCTCTTGATTCTGTCAAGGGATAAGTCTGGTTATTGCGAAAGTACCTGCAACGCAGCTATGCTGATTTTGTCTATGGTTAGAGCATCGATTATCGTTGTCGGTTGTGCTGGAATCTTTTACGGGAAAGGCCGAAGTTAGGCTGACATTTAAAATACTATTACCTACACAATATGCTAGCAGAGAAATGTAAGCAGAAATGGAGCACTTGTGACCTAAGTTTGTTCACTGCTAAAGAAGCAGCGGAAAGCTGTCCAGTTATTGATGAAATTTGCAGTAAGAAGTAGTGAAAAGTTCATTAGGGAGGGTCAAGCCCAACCCAATCAGCCAAAGTTGCAAGGGTGGTAGCATGTCCATTTTCAAATTTTTGGGTCAGTAGGCTAAAAGTTCAAGTCTTAACTCAAGCTATATTTTATATACTAAAAGCCTCTACCCACCCCCCTTCTATACACACAACTGGCTACTAAGACAGTTCCCACTTTACTGTCTTGCCTGCACAGCTAAAGCTTACTTAGGGCAGTTTATATTAACCTTTCTGTTCATCAATTCCATGCAAGTTCAGGTCAGCCATAAAGCAAATTGATGCAATGCAAATGCAGTAGATATTCTTCCGTTCAGAAAAAGAGAAGTTTTTTGCATGCACAATAAGCATTTACCCCCCCCCCCCCATATAGGCTCTTTAATCCCTGTCCCTACACCATGCAAAAAAAAAGCTCCCAGAAAAATGCCAAATTAAGATTTTTGGCCATTTTCCAAATCAGAATTATGCGAATGTAGGTTATATATATGCGATATATGGAAACATACAGTATGTCAATAATACTTGGATAAGATATTTTCAGTGACAAATCAAATACTAAAAGGCTCCAAACTCCGTAATTGGATTCAGTTTATCTCAAGCAGCACTGAGTCCATTCTCCAGTAACAATAAAATAATTTTCACTCACAGGGTACTCTTCCTTTTCAGGCATAACCACCTCCATTTCAGGGTTCACCATTTTATTGCAGGCATACAAGCAGTTTGGTTTCAAACTTCACACGAGTCTCAATGTTCAGTCACAAATATCAATTAATCCAACAACAAAAAAAAAAAATTGATCACGAATATCAGCTAGATCAAAATTTTTTCGAAATCATTTGTGAAGTTAAGAAAAATAGTTATATGTCATACATAGACTTTCTATGGCAATATTAAAAGTAAAATGGTAAAGACAAAAAAAAAAAACGAGATATGAAAGGAAGGTGGTAATCTTCTGGATTGGATTCAGTATGAATCAAATAAGCCTTAATCCATCACCTAGTAACAATCAAGTTCATTTCATCCACATGGCACTCTGTTCAGGCCTAATTACTTCTATTGAAAGGTCAAACGTATCATTTCATTACAGGCTTGGTCTCAGTTGTTCCACAATGTAGTTGTAAATTTCTTTAAAGGACCCATGTAAATTCCTGTATCAATTTAGTGTTGTCACCGATCTCCTGCAGAGAGCAAGCAAAGTCTGCTGGTGTATCCAGGTCAAACTAAAACGTATTAAGCTTTAGTGCTACCAAGAACTGAACATTGAAATATGATAAAGCAAATCACAGCTCTCAAAAAAAAAAAGTAGGGTCTTGTAGCGGGGCAGGGTTCCCTGGCTACAGTCCAAACAAGGCAGGGTGGTAGTTTTGGGCGTATCTTGGCGGTTAGGCCACCATACAAGAATGGTGGCAGATTAGTTATAACAATTCAATCTCTGAAAACAACAAAGTCCCATCTAGTCAACCATTTCACCTCAAAGTTCAGAGTCCAAACTGTGATTACCAAACATGACTCTGCAAATACCATTCATTCAAAGTCAAGCATTCTTCAGAACAATGAACTTACTTGTAGCATACAAATTTAATCAAAAGGAATTGTGATTCCTCATTTGCTTGTAATGAAATCAAATTAGCCGATACGACCCAGTTACTGCCACCCAATGCCTCATTATTCATGCCTCCTCTGTTCAAGTGAGCTAGTTCATATCACAGGAGCCACAGGCGTTAATGAAACATTTACGCCTGCGTAAATGTACTTTAACGACAAGGCGATGCATGGATACTTCCTGTTAGTTCCCAGTCCTTCAGCAATTCTAAGGCGTGCTCTGCATGTTTGCTGAGGATCTAGAAATCAAGTTTTCATTGCCTTCCAAAAGGAAGGTCATATTCTGATTGATTTCAATAAACCCCTTCCCCTCCCTCCCTCTTAGGTTTAATAAGCCATCGGGCAGCAGGTACTCTTGTCAGCAAGCCTTTAAGATTTCCTGCTGCCCCAAACATGGTCGTATCGTAGTTAGTTTGTGCAAATCGAATTTTTTCGGTTCATTCATGTAGATAATTGCCCCCTACAAAGAAAGCAAAGATAATGATAGTAATAGTTTGCACAACAAAATCCAATAATAAGCATGACCCTAGTTTAGTCAAGTGCCAAACCGCATTTAAAAAAAACAAACAAACAAAGTAAGTGCTGAAAGGCCCTCATTACCACAGTTTCTGCTGTTTGTTTGGGCCAACTTTCACCTCTCTATCAATCACAGAAACCCCAAAAGTTGGGC
This sequence comes from Aurelia sp. 4 Dawson et al 2005, assembly GCA_964019985.1. NCBI lineage: Eukaryota > Metazoa > Cnidaria > Scyphozoa > Semaeostomeae > Ulmaridae > Aurelia > Aurelia sp. 4 Dawson et al 2005. The sequence goes on along the minus strand of OZ026494.1, from coordinate 8,595,941 downwards.
GCAAAGAAAGAAACCTGTACAAGTTTGAAGAAAAAAAATTTGGTTTGGGCCACTCTAGAAGTAAACTATACAAGAGTCCGAGGGAAGCAACCTGCCATACCACTTGAAATGCTTCTCAAAGTGGAAGACCAAAAATGTGTGTTAGAAAAGGAAGACTTCGAAGATGTACATAGAGGGCGTTAGACCTTCTTCTTGAAAATTAAATGTAGAAGTTGTTAATGGTAAAGGGAAGTCCCAAAAGTGTACACAAACAAGGAAGCCCTTGAAAATGAAATGTAGAAGTTGTTAATTGTAAAGGGGAAGTCCCCAAAGTGTATGCAAAGAAGGAAGTCCTTGAATATGAAGTTTGAAATTTGAAATTGAATTGAAATTTGATAAAAAAGGGAAGTCCCAAAAGTGTACACAAACAAGGAAGTCCTTGAAAAATTAAATGTAGAAGTTGTTAATTGTAAAGGGGAAGTCCCCAAAGTGTATGCAAACAAGGAAGTCCTTGAATATGAAGTTTTTGAAATTTGATTAAAAAGGGAAGTCCCAAAAGTGTACACAAACAAGGAAGTCCTTGAAAAATGAAATGTAGAAGTTGTTCAGGCAAAACAAGGAAGTCCTTGAATATGAAGTTGTTGAAATTTGATTAAAAAGGGAAGTCCCAAAAGTGTACACAAACAAGGAAGTCCTTGAAAAATGAAATGTAGAAGTTTTTAATTGTAAAGGGGGAGTCCCCAAAGTATATGCAAAACAAGGAAGTCCTTGAATATGAAGTTGTTGAAATTTGATTAAAAAGGGAAGTCCCAAAAGTGTACACAAACAAGGAAGTCCTTGAAAAATGAAATGTAGAAGTTTTTAATTGTAAAGGGGGAGTCCCCAAAGTGTATGCAAAACAAGGAAGTCCTTGAATATGAAGTGGTTGAAATTTGATCAAAAAGGGAAGTCCCAAAAGTGTACACAAAAAAGGAAGTCCTTGAAAAATGAAATGTAGAAGTTTTTAATTGTAAAGGGGAAGTCCCCAAAGTGTATGCAAAACAAGGAAGTCCTTGAATATGAAGTTGTTGAAATTTGATCAAAAAGGGCGGTCCCAAAAGTGCACAGGTGATTGTAATAGTTAATTAAAGGGGAAGTCCCCCAAAAACATTCAATATTTAATTAAAAGGGGGCAATCCCCAAAGAGCGTATGCGTAAACAAGGAAGTCCTTGGAATACATGTAGTCATCGTTAATTGAAAGGGGAAACCCCCAAAGCGTATGCGTAATTAATTAAAAGGGGGCAATCCCCAAAGAGCGTATGCGTAAACAAGGAAGTCCTTGAAATCCATTTAGACATCGTTAATTGAAAGGGGAAGTCCCCAAAGTGCTGCCTATTTAAAGAAGGGGAAGTCCCCAAAGAGCGTACGCGTAAAAGAAGGTAGCCCTTCCCAATTCAATGAAGAAATCACTAGTGGAAGATGCAACTAATCTACAATGAATAAAAGAAAAGAGTAATCTGGCAATCATAAAGAAGTATCAATCGAGTGCAAATTCTCATCTGCAAACAATGTGGTATATGCCTAACTGAGGAACTAACTTTCACGAGAAAAGAAAGTGTCAATGCACAAATCATTCAATCAGTCCAGTCAATTACCAAGCAAGTGAAGAAGCGGTTAGGCCACCATACAAGAATGGTGGCAGATTAGTTATAACAATTCAATCTCTGAAAACAACAAAGTCCCATCTAGTCAACCATTTCACCTCAAAGTTCAGAGTCCAAACTGTGATTACCAAACATGACTCTGCAAATACCATTCATTCAAAGTCAAGCATTCTTCAGAACAATGAACTTACTTGTAGCATACAAATTTAATCAAAAGGAATTGTGATTCCTCATTTGCTTGTAATGAAATCAAATTAGCCGATACGACCCAGTTACTGCCACCCAATGCCTCATTATTCATGCCTCCTCTGTTCAAGTGAGCTAGTTCATATCACAGGAGCCACAGGCGTTAAACGCTAAATCAAATAGAAGCGTTTTTTTACACATGACAATAAAGAAGCGCATTTGATCTCTCTAGAGAGTTATGGGAAATTAATTTTCAAATCGATGTTACAGTATCTCGATATGAAACATGTAAACATGAAAAAAATTATCGCAAAAATAATTCTGATTATCAGCTATCCGACTGAATTTATTCTATTCCAATTCATCATGTTGTCAGATGCTATGAATTTTCAAATGCATTAACTTTTTTGGCGCATTCGGTACAATGCTAGTAATTGCCTTGATTGTTCATCTGTAAAATAGAGTGCAAGGAAGTATACGTGTTACATATCATTCAATTTCTTTTTCCTTAGTTTTTCAACTATCAAATTGATCTTACAAGCAATCATCCTTCCATTTACTTATCGACATGCATTTTTTGAGCGGCAGTAAACGGGGTAAACTGCCATCTTTGATTAAACTAAATCTGATACGAGAAATCGTCGTTCCTTTTCCCAGTGTCAGCAGGATTGCCGTTCAAAGGAGAAAACATAGAATTTCTAGCTCCTTTTTTCCATCATTCAATGACGCTTTGTTCTCGAGCCATAGACGGTCAAAGTTAGGAGAAATTGGTGAGCCACTAAATTCTTGGATCGAATGATGTAATTTTTCTACTTTCAAAATGGCGTATTTTCTACCAGTCAAAGAAAAACATATCCTTATAGGAAATGTAAAGGCTTCTTGGATGCAAAAAGGGGCCAGAATTTGCTTATAGTGCTGAAAGAGAAATCATTTGGAAACTCGAGATATATTTTTTGGAAACTGGCTTCAAACTGAGACTCATGGCTAAGTTCAATGCGTTTGTGTTTCTTAATACGGTCAACCCACGTGCCTATTGCTAGCTTTTAATTGGCTGATTTGTTCAATGTTCAACTCTTCGAGGCAAAGCGATACTCCAAGGATAGAAGTCGATCCGATCTTTCGAAAGATCTTTCTAAGATTTTAGTTCCTGGTTGGAAATTGCTTGGTTGTGAGTCCTTGCATGAGTGAAAATAGAAACATTAGATTAAAAAATTTGAATGGATACAAGGAATCACGTCATTAGTCTAAGAAAAGGTTAACTTAGATGTTAAAATTTACTTGGTCGAAATAAGACTTTTTTTCCAAAATTACGATCCCATGTTAGTAAAATCGAGTGTAACAAGAATCCTGAAATAGTTATTGCCGTATAAGGGCTTCATCCTCGTGCAAATGTGAACTCCCAAGCCATGATAAAACGTACTGTTTTCTTCCAAACTAATCAAGCTAGATATGAGCTTTGTAAGAGCACTAAAGGAAGGACTACTGTTTATTTGATGTCTATCATCCCCTGGGTACTTTTCATCAGTGGCATATGTAGGAGATGGCAAGTGGAGGCAACTGCACCCTTCATTGTGAAAATTTAGCTTGGCGTCTCAATTTAGTCAAGAAGTGCGTCCCTCATGGTGACTTAGTACTCCTTTTTAACTGTTTCGATTAGAGTGTATGTGAAGCATACAAATCGGGACATTATCTTTTTGGCACACATATTTTTGATTGCACTTTCGGTGCAGACTTATGATGATGAGTCTCTTGTTTCCCTGTGTCCATTGACCTGATGATGGCGCTTCATTTCATTTCATTTCATTTCATTTTAACTTATTTATACAGGGTAAAAACATTCAGTTGCTAAGAGATAACTGTTTTACAATGTGCCCTGTTAAAACACAAAAGAAAAGAAAGGCAAAAAGAAAAACTAGGTAATCAATAATCTCCTATTACTAGTTAATACGTTGAAAAGCCCTATTTTAGATAGTCCTATCTAAAAGAAAAAGAAATTACATTAAAGAGATGAAATTGCAACAGAAGGGAAAATCAATAGAATTTATCATTAGTGCATGGAAGTATGTAGAGAGGCGTCGCCCTAAATGGAGGCCCCCCATATTTGTACGTGAGGCATTATTTGGCTAATTTAGACGCGTGATTTCGTGATTTTGATATTTTCGACTCGTGAATTCGTCATTGAAGACTCTGTCGTGCAGCGTGATTTGCCAAAAATTTGGTCGTCATTTCGTGAAAAGGACTTTTAAAGCACGTGATTGCGCCTTGAAATTTCACAAAGAAATGCTGTTTTCCGTCATTCTGAAGGGTGTAGTCTCAAAAATTTTCCGGGGGCAAGCCCCCGGACCCCCATTTCTGCTCCATTCGCTCGTAATCTATCCCATATAAAGATATTTGTATCATATGAAGTATTAGATAAAAAGAGCATTGACCTTACATGAAGAATTTCTGAGTTACCTAAAAATAATACAAGGCACTACTCAAATTGCCATCGGCAAAGTAAAAGATGCAGTCTATTTGAATGAAAATCAACTTTTTCTAAGAAGCAAATGATAGGTTACCAGGCTTTAATTTCCACAATATTGCGTTTTTCGATGTTCTAGAAGGCGAATACTCTTAAAAATTTTTCCGGAGCAAGCCTCTGGACCCCTATTTATCTCATTTCACTCACAGTTTTGGCTCCGAAACTTTAAAATCCATTTTAAAATTACCCTACTTTCCCTCGTGTGTCGTCGCCAGCGATGTATTTACATAGAAATATCTTTCTGGAGCGTTCTTAAAATTTCTGCAGCGTGAACGTGAAAATGCTGCTTTATAGTCCATGATGGCGTGAAAAACGAAAAATCAACACGTGAATCCGTTATCCAGGGGTACTATGGGGGGGGGCCTCTAAATGGTCACCCTACGCTTTCACCATGTTTTGACCGCGCTGCAAAAACTTCGTGTCAGAAGGAGTTTGGGTCTAGCTATTTTTCGAAAGAGCGCAACAATTATTTGCTGACGCCATCTAAGAAATTTTCTCTTGTTTTGTTTTGGTTTTAAACTGCATAACTTCGCTGCGAAGAATGTTTTGAAAATACATACTTGAAATGGATGGAGGTGAGTGTATTTTGTTTCCTTTCTGTTTTCCAAGCTCCAGATTTATTCTCTTCATGTTGCTTCGGGATTTGAAGTAAAGCACAAGTACGGTTTATTTATGGGAAACCCCAACCCCCAAAATGTAACTTTCAAAGAAAAATAAAAAAAATTTGCAACTGGTAAAGGAGCCGGGCCGGGGGTTTTGTTTCAGTAGTAGTCTGACTGGCCTACCTTCGCCCCTATTGGTCAGCCTTGGGATCCTGAACTCTCTTACTGGCTGCACTGTCAAACAGACTTGTCAGAAGTCACGAGGTCAAAACCACAGTTTGACGAGTTAGGGGGTTCAATAAAGAAGCGTACAGACAAAGTGACTGTTTCTATTTTAAGTGAGATACATGGATTTTTGAAACAATTTCCTAAATGACTGTGAGCAAAGCTTTTAGAGAAAACTAAAGTATCGGGCTGGTAGCAAGTTTCTTAGATCATAGGAAAATTAAAGTATTTCTCCAACTTAAAGTATTTCAAAACATCCTTAAGACCTTCTTATTGCTCCCCCGGTACTCACAGATCAAAATTCTCACTCAGGATTCCTTGTGATGTGACAAGTTCGACGAGGTAACTGCGAAGGCGGTGTTATGAGTTTAGGGTACGTCCAAATTAGACGCCATGCCGAAGATAAGGCCGGTCAGACCGACTTGTGTTTGAGACGAAAATTTCCTAAGATGAAGAAGAGGACGGTCGTTGCATTCAAAGTCTGCTTTGAGAAAGAGTATGTGAACATTTTTATCGTTATTTGCTGTGTCCTAGTGCATCTCCTTCTTTTTAAATCAATTTTATCTCGCAACCCGACCATTTAGGGCGACGCTTCTCTACAGTTTACTTTATAAACCTTCCTTTAGTTTTAACTTGAAATTTGATAGCGAGGGAGATAGCTTGATTTGGTGATCTAGACCATTCCAAACGGTCGCCCCTTGATATGCAAATGACTTTTGTCCATTGTTAGTTCTAAGCAAAGGAAGTTTCAAGTCAGTTTCTGTCTTTCTTAGCGTCCTTTTTGCCTGTTCACGCTGTATTTGAAACATTTGGGCCATATAATGTGGGCAAAGTTGATTCACAGATATGAAAACAGTAGTTGCCGTTTCAAATCTGATCAGCTCTTTGACTGTTAGCCAGCCAAGCCCTTTAATCAGAGGCAAGGAGTGCGCATCATAAGCACAATTTGTCACAATACGGGCTGCACGATCTTGGAGAATCTGCAGTCTTTTTAAGTTTGTCTCGGTGCAACATCCGTGCAACAGTATCGTAATCAGGGCTTGACTATACTTCCGTACATGGTTTTTACTGTACTGAGTGGGACGTACCTCTTTGCATTTCTCAGCATCCCTATCCCTCGCTAAATCTTCGAGGCTTTAATGTTGATAGGATCCTTCCAACTTAATGTTTTGTCTATTTGTATTCCAAGGTACTTAGCTTCGTTTATCATTGGGACAACTTCGTCATCAATAATAAACTTAGGTCTAATGTCATCACCGTTAGAAATGTTCTGGAGTTTTGCCCTGCAACCGATAAGCATGGCTTGAGTTTTCGAAACACTTAGAGACAACTTATTGCCTTCTAGCCATAATTTGAGATTGGAAAAATCGTCATTGATTGCTGAATTGATTGCATCGACTGATTTAGAGGATATGCTGGTATCATCCGCATACATAGTAACCTTGGCATTATCAAGTGAAAGTGGAAGGTCATTAACGTACATCAAAAAGAGAAGTGGTCCCAAGCAAGACCCTTAGGGAACTCTATGTCGAATACTTTCAATTTTTGATATGTGCCCATTCACCTTACAGCATTGTTGTCTCCTGCAGTCAACAGAAACTCATAATATCACTCTGAAAAACATGGCCCTATTTAGGTCCAAACTTCGCGATTCCTACAGTACCAATCAGATTGCAAGATTTGTGAATCACTATTGTTACGGGGTAAATGTGATAGAATTTTCAATTCGATTTGAAGATTGAGATTCGAAACCGTGATTCTATCATAATTCCATTGTTGATTGAAGAAAATAGTGCCAGGTTTTTTTACTGTTTCACAATGAGTCTCTCTTGTACAAGGTTTGCCGCAGGGATACAAGGGACTCATCGCCATAAGTCTACTTTCGGCGCCCTCTCTACATGTTGCCTCTCCATCATTCTTGGGCTGGATCCACCCCTGCGTCTCATTTCAATGGCATTTTGTAGGAGGCCTTAAGTTCTAATGAGAGCAACCCTTTTCATAAAAATAAAGATACCATAAAATCATATGCAGAATAAGGAATGAAATTACCGATTTTTAAGAAACTATGTTTCTTTGATTAAATCAGTCTTTCATCTGCGATATGAAGCTTAAAGAAATCCAGTTTGTTTGATTTTTTTTGCCAAATCATGGTTTGCGAAACATCACGAGTTGTTTGGCCCAATGGATGATATATCGAGAACCAAGAGCAAAAGGTGGCATCCAAACATCACAAGGTTTCAGGCATTTCCACACCATCTTAAACTGCAGGAAGGAGTTGGGCCAAAATAATATACAAAATAACTACCACAGTTTCTCACTTTGATTGAAGCCGACCAGTCACAGCAAGTGCTTGACCATGCAAAGCATACAGTTCTTGTTACCTCACCCTCGGCAGTGCTTGGATGTGCCCCATTGAGCCAGCCCATTCCATGAGTACGGCATCGATAAACTGATCCACGGTCCGAAGGGCAATTTGTTAACATCTGTGTTCCCGCGGAGCCAGAAAATCGATACCATCTGGTCGCTAGGCTGTTGTCACATACTGTAGAACCATCAAAGAAAGAAACGCGTCTATCGTTGTCACTAAGCGTCGAATAACCACCACATGCGACATCTGTAAATATAGAAAAAGAATAGACCTTTTAGCTATTCTGAACCTGATCAAGTCCGAAATCCCTTTTTATGAAGCTCCAATGATGGGCCTCTACCCCACGATGGGACACCCAATGTGTAGCAGTTTGAAATTTACATCAGAAAAGAGCCACTTTAACTTAGTGTCTCTTTGTGCTTTTAAATTATTTTTACTTGGTATTGCTACCTATCACTGTTTCGTAATTCAGAAATTTTGGGTAGTGAGACACCTTAAGTGCGGATCCACTTTCATTTAGATATACAATTACCTTGCAAAGAAATCAAACGATCGCAAAGAAAATAAACTACTGTTGAGCTACCTTGTCGGACGAACATAATCTGCTGCAAAAAATTTGCAAGTGTCAATTGAATTAGATACAAAAACAATGTTTAAATCACCAGCTGTTGTAAGTTTATAGCGACAGGAGTTCATCAGGTCTGTTGTATTAAACTGATGAAGAAACACGATTTGATTTAAACATCGTACTTCTGCAGCTTTTAAGCGATCAATGCTAGGCCATGATCTGCAGCATCTACTTGTTATCTTCCACTGAGCTTGTAATTGTTGAAAAAATGGCAAAATTTTAACCATTTTATTTTCAATTCAACGCAGCAAGACTACATCAGATTTTTTAACGGACAGATTCTGCCTTTTTAATGCAGCTCGATTCAACGTGGCAGAAAATACGATGTTTAAACTAAAGGATTAAGGTATTTTTAAAGACCCTTTGCTAACCATGATCCTTTGTGCGCCGAATGAAAAGCAAGACAAAGGCAATTTAGGCCAAAAGGGACTTTCAGATAACACGAAAGTCGACTTTGGCGCCAAGAAGGACCATGGTTAGCAATGGGTCTTTAAAGGCACACTGTCGTGGCGCTGATTGGGAAAACAAGACAATCAAGAAGAAAAGAATTAGGTAAGGTTCAGTAATTTCGCTGTACAGTGAAGTACACGAAGATGATAATGATCTGATTCCCTTTATTCTCGAAACAAAGGATGATCCAAGAACAAAAGGCTTGGTAATTACTCAAAGGCCAGAGCGTTGTTATTGATTTCAAATCACAACTAGCCAATCGCAACCACGACAGTTAGCCGTTAAGGGCAAACGCTCGAGAAATGACCATGTAAGGGTTAAAAACTGTGTGGCAGTTTAGCGGAGAAACATAGAGGTTATGATTAGCAAACGTGGATCTCATAGGGCGATTCACCGATGGAGACTCATACATAGTGCTTCTAAGCTCTCGAGAGAGTGCTTCTAAGCACCTGGGAGAAATGCCCATGAAAGAAACTTTAAAAAAGAAGGAAGGCATAAGCACAGTTCCTGCGAGCAAATGATTAAGACTTTTATGTGAAATTGTTGTTATTGATGAGACGAACGTTCTTGAATTGAAAAAGGAGGGGGCTGGGGGAGGTAGTTGAATTTAGAAAGAAGATCAGAGCTCATCAAGATCTACAATTTGTATCAAATGCAAGTCTGTCGATTTTCTAGTCTGCAGTTTGGCGATTTCATTTCTTGACAGCTTCAAGCTTCTCCAAACAGCATAAGTACTACAAATTAAAATAACATATCTCACGACAGATTTGCGGAAAAGTATCAAGAATTCTTCCTACGTCTTTCACTTGAAGTAAAGATGCAAGGATAAATCTGAAATTACATTTAAGATTGTCCTTGGAGGTTCGATTCATCTAAGGATAGATTTTGCGCGATTTTCACTAAGGGAAATCGTTAGGGTAGAATGTGCCGAAAGTTAGGTAATACACAGTAAGCACAACAGAAACTCCTTCCATTGGGAAAGTAAATTTGTGATTCTCTACATGAATATGCATGGTATTCATATACTGGCTAAGTCTAGTATATACATTTATCATTTCAACTGTATACAAGCTATACGGTTCTAGCTCAAAATCTTTTGCTCAGACTTCTCTAAAATGTTCAGTGCACTTCTAAGTAAACTTCTCTTCGTGTTCTGTACCTAAGTCTCGAGCAATCCTTCGGCTATACATAGGGAAGCCCCAGGGAAGCCAAAGATACATTAGCACTCAATTGATCATTCACTATTATTATTTTACTTCTTTGGCAAATTTCCCTGCTGGTCAAATTCTTAATGTTGATATCATGATTTCCTAATTGTTGGTATCAGTTGAACATAGAAAGCATCCCAAACTTGGGAGAGGGGTGCACAACACTTCGAGGGCACTTCTTCCTTAAAGCCCTTTCTTTGTATGTTGCAAAATTTGAAAGCACGCGCCTCCAGTGCCCCCGGTTCCTACGTCTAGGACTGTTTTCAATTTCTCTGTAAACTACCTTTCAAGTTATAAGCAATTCCTGGAGAAGAAGTTCTTATTGAGTCTTCAAACTCAATTGAGTATGTAATATAAATGGTCTATTACAGTTGATTGGCTTTTTGTGCAGTTGGCAGTCTGTCTCAGAAGAAGTTTCACTGAAAAGTGTTCCCTTTCAACTTTATCACATTTGATTCTGATTCACTTTGAGCCATATCTTAAGTTGGTATTTTCTATAGTAATGAAGGACATAAGAATTCAGACCAACTATTTACAAAAAAGTATATTTTATACAACATTAGCAGCATACATTGTAAGTGCAGTTATTGACAGCCCAATCTTTGATTCTCTTTTGGAAAGCTGCAATTGTTGCCTCATTTCTAACAATATCACATATTTGGGTGACCCAGAGAAAACTTCCTCCAAAGGATATTTATTCTTGCCCATAACCCTGAGTCTTAATTCCGGCAATTTTCAAAGACCTTGTATCCTCAGATTGCAAGTTACATGCTTCTTTCCATGAAATTGCCATATTAGCGAGGGATTAGCGATGGGTTACAATGGGTCTTACAGAACATTTATGTGTTGCTGTTTGATTATGACAGTGTGCATACATGATGTATTTGCTACGATAGAAAACCTTTAAGCAGGCTAAAATGAGCTCTATTCATTAATACATTTTCTGTGCAAAATACAATGTCAAGATTGATGTATTTTGTCACAGAATTGTGACTCTAAGTCTCTTGTCTGCAAGAATTTTGCTGTTTGACCATGATAAATCACTACGAAGGAAGCCGTTGGTTAGGTTGGTCTCTACTCACTTATACACCTTCTGCATAAAATACTAAGTCAATTTTACAAATCATGTCACAGAACTGTGGCTGTAAGACTCTGGTCAACGAGAACATTTGAAGTCATCTTTGATCACCTAGGCAGACCCACAATATCTCAATGAACAACCTACTGATGGTTTACTTAAATAGTAGATGAAATAACTGCCACAATTTTTTACTTTAATTGTTTGTGACCAGTAACAACAGCTACTACTCCAAGCAAAGCACACTGTCCTTGACACTTCTCCTTCTGCAGCACTTGGATGTGCTCCGTTAAGCCAGCCTCCTGCATGCGTTTTACATCGGTATGTCGAACCATAACCCGAGACACAACTGCTTCTCATTGAGCTTCCAGCTGAACCGGAAAATCGGTACCATCCGGTTGCGAGGCCACTGTCACAAGCCACTGGACTACCAACGTAACTGTGCGCTCTGTCTGCTTCACTCAATGTTGAATAAGAGTCACAACCAACAACTGTAAATAGATTAGTATCATCATCATCATCAGCATCATCATCATCATCATTGTCATTATCACTATCATCATCATTGTCATTTTCATTATTCATTAAAATTGCCAATATCATTATCATTATCATACCATTATCATTATCATTGTCATCATCATTGTCATTATCACTATTATCATTACTATGATAATCCTTATCATCATCATTATCATTATCATTGCCAATATCATTATCATTATCATACCGTTATCATTATCATTGTCTGTCATCATCATTATCATTATCATCATTATCATTACTATCATAATCCTTATCATCATCATTATCATTGTCATTGCCAATATAATTAACATTATCATACCATTATCCAACCTGGTTCCGAGGGCCAGTTTCCTACGTGTTGGCGTAGACTTCTTTTGGGGCATGGGGACAAGGTTGACCATTATCATTATAATTGTCTGTAATCATCATTATCATTATCACTATTATCATTACTATCATAATCCTTATCATTATCATCATCATTATGATTATCATTGCCAATATCATTATCATTATCATACCATTATCATTATCATTGTCTGTCATCATCATTATTATTATCACTATTATCATCATTATCATAATTATGATCACTATTATCATCATTATCATAATCCTTATCATTATTATCATCATTATCATTATCATCATCATTGTCATTGTCTGTCATCATCATTATCATTATCACTATTATCATTACTATCATAATCCTTATCACTATCATCATCATTATCATTATCATTGCCAATATCATTATCATTATTATACCACTATCATTATCATTGTCTGTCATCATCATTATCATTATCATTATTATCATCATTATCATAATCATTATCACTATTATGATCATTATCAATATCAATATCATTATCATTATCATTATCATTATCATTATCATTATCATTATCATTATCATTATCATTATCATTATCATTATCATTATCATTATCATTATCATTGTCATTATCATTATCAATCATTATCATTATCATTTAGTGCCATCCATAGTGAAGACCCTTTGACTTTGTCTTTTTTCACTATGGATGGCACAGTGTAATATACTATAGCATTATATATTGTAGTGCTTTAATCTTGATAGAAAAAAGCTATCATTATTATCGTCATTATCATTATCAACATTATCATTATTATCACTATTATCATTATTATCATTGTCAATATCATTATCGTCTACATCATAATCACCAGTCATCATAATCGTCACAATCATCATCGTCATGACCATATTGATCATACTTATCGTTATTATATTACTACCATTATGTATTCATTATCATCATATTATCATTATTTTGTATCCTCGATGGAAATAGAATTCAGAAAATTCTTCTATTTCAATTTATCTAGTGGCTTGTGGGTTTTTGGCCTTTGAAGGCACTCTAATTTGTTTATCAAAGGCTTGTACAAGGCTTGAAGCTTTGCAGAAATTTCACATCAATCGTGTAAGATTTTATTTCCTCGTTTCAACTAAGTTGGTCAAGGGGAATTTAATTTGATTTAGCATAATCCCAGCGAGAAAATGATGATGATGATGATGCTAATGATGATGATGATGATGATGCTAATGATGATGATGATGATGATGATGATGATGATGATGATGCTTTGGGCTTAAAATATTGTCAGGAAGGTCTCCTATATCAATGCTTATCTGTCAAGGACTTACTTTGGACATACTTTTGTTGATTTCGTTGAAATTGAATAATTACGCTACTGCAGGGAGATCAAAATTCAAACGAAAATGCGCAGAGGTACTTGCAAAGAGCATAACATTCTTTCAATACAATATTTGATTCTATTTATGGCACTGTCTGCAACTAACACAGAACTATACACAATATATTATGTTCGAATTTTTCTACTCAATTGTTGTCGTTCTCAGTTAGCGAATTCATATCATTAGATAGTACTGTCAATCATTGTCAGCTCCGAGATTATTTTCTTAAAGGGGCAGGGTCACGTAATGTAAGCAAACTTCTTTCGAAATTACGATTTTGCAGTATTTTTGATAGGCCGTATCTCAAAATGACAGTGCTTCTTTGAAGTAGCCTCACTACCATTCGATGAGTTAGGCAAAGCAATAGACCATCATAGCGAAAAATATGAAAATTTTATGCTTGTTGGTGACTTTAATGCAGTTGAAACGGATCAGGAGGTAATCGACTTTATGAATCTTTTCGACCTCAAGAACCTCGTTAGAGAGCCTACGTGTTTTAAGTCCAATAACCCAAGGTGCATTGATTTGATGTTGACAAATAGAGGGAGGAACTTTCAACAAACAACAGCTATTGAAACTGGATTATCAGATTTTCACAAAATGGTCGTTACAGTTTTGAAAACTTCTTTTGACAAGCAAAAACCGAACGTAGTTAACTACAGAGACTATCGAAACTTTAGAGATGAGGTATTTCGACAGGATCTTCAGAAGGAAATTGCTGACCTTGATGTACAACGTTTGACTTACACATCTTTTCAGAGTGCCTTTGGACATGTCTTAGACAAGCATGCACCGATGAAAAAGAGATACATTCGTGCAAATGACAGCCCATTTATGAACCGAACTCTTCACAAGGCGTTCATGCTGCGCACGAGACTAAAGAATAAGTATAATAAGAATAGAACAGCTGAAAACTGGGATGCTTTCCGCAGACAGCGCAATCTTTGCGTTAAAATGACCCGTGAGGCAAAAAGAGATTTTTATAATCAAATTGATATTTCAGCAGTTACAGACAACAAAAAATTTTGGAAAACGGTCAAACCTTTTATTTCGGATAAGAGCTCATCAAAATCACGAATAACGTTGGTTGAAGAAGGGAAAGTTGTGTCGAACGAGTCTGATGTGGCTGAAACGTTCAATAACTTTTTTGTCACAATCACTGATTCTCTTGGAATTATCGAAAATGAAAATATTATTCTTGCTTCTGAAGATTTTAGTGACCCCATCGATGAAATAGTGTTTAAATTTTCGAGGCACCCAAGTATTCAAAAAATTCGCTCACTCGATGTAAACAATGGTTCTTTCTCATTTGAAAAGGTTTCAATTGAAAATATCAAAAATGGGATTAGTGAACTAAACCCCTCTAAAGCAACCAATTTCAAGAGTATCCCTCCAAAGTTGTTAAAATCTGAGTCGGAAATAGTTTCTGAACCCTTGCAAATCATATTTAATAACTCAGTAGAACATTCTTCCTTTCCCGATGAATTGAAATTAGCCGATGTATCTTCTCTTTTTAAAAAGGACGTCAAAACCTTCAAGGGTAATTACAGACCTATCAGTGTGCTCCCAACAGTGTCGAAGGTATTTGAAAGGTTCATGGGTACTCAAATATCAACTTATATGTCTCAGTATTTATCATGTCTGCTTTGTGGCTTTCGTAAGGGCTATAATGCTCAACATGCATTGATACGGACAATTGAAAAATGGAGAACGTGCCTCGACAAGGGTGGAAAAGTTGGAGCCATATTCATGGACCTTTCAAAGGCTTTCGACTGTATTCGACATGACTTACTGATCGCTAAGTTACATGCATACAGATTTAGTCGTGACGCTTTATTGCTTGTCCACAGCTATCTGGAAAATCGGCAACAAAGAGTAAAAATCAATGGATCTTTCAGTAGCTATAAGCATCTTCATCTTGGTGTTCCCCAAGGATCCGTCCTTGGACCTCTCTTTTTCAATATCTACATCAATGACCTTCTGTTGTCGATTCAGGAGACAGATATATGTAACTATGCGGACGATACAACCATTTATACGTGCGATACGCGTCTAGAAAATGTAGTCTCCAGGTTAGAAAATGACTCCAAAATCATAATTGAATGGTTTCGAAATAACTACATGAAACTTAACGAAGATAAATGCCATTTTATGACTTTTGGTGAAAGAACAAATCAAGATGTAGGCATAAATATTGGCAACTGTACTGTCAATAATTCACAAGAAGAGAAACTTTTAGGGGTTTTGATTGATTCAAATCTCAACTTCGAAAAGCATGTCAGCAATATTTGTAAAAAGGCTGGAAACAAACTATTTGCGTTGTCACGCATGTCCACATATCTAGGAACTGATAAATTAAGACTGTTAATGAGAGCATTTGTAACTAGCCAGTTCCAATACTGTCCTTTGGTATGGATGTTCCATAGCAGAAAAATGAATAACAAGATCAATAGACTGCATGAAAGAGCCTTACGAATTGCATATAAAGACTATGCTTCCAGCTTCGAATCTTTGTTGGAAAAAGATAGATCTGTAACAATACACCAGAAAAATGTGCAATTGCTAATGACCGAAATGTTCAAAACTATAAATAACTTAAAACCCCAGTTTTATGGACGAAATTTTTTTGAAAAGAAGTGTTAGATATAATCTGAGAAATACCAATACATTTTTTCTTCCTATGGTACATACAGTTAATTGTGGTACTGAAACAATTCGATACAGAGGGCAGCGTATTTGGCACTATCTTCCACAGGAAATCAAGGATTCAAATTCTGTGCAACAATTTAAGAATAAAATCAAATATTGGACCAATGAAGACTGCGACTGCAGACTTTGCAGGCAGTATATTCCTCGGCTCGGCTTTTTATAGTTTTACACCATTTTTAATGTGAACTTTGTACATTGATATGAATTTTTGTAATTTTATGACTTGTTTTCCTTGTATATGTTTATGTAACATTGTATTTAATTTGTTGGCTTGAATTAGCTTTTTAATTTCACATAGCTATGTAAGTTGCCAACTTGAAATAAATCGATAATAATAATAATAATAATAATAATACCATAAGGACCCTCAAGTTACGCTCATTCTCCATTGAGGGCCTTATGGACATAGAGCTGTAAAAACGGCAAAAAATTTCAATCGGCGACAGGATTCTGTCGTCCCGTCGTCTACCGATCAGCATGTGGCTTAGAACAAGGCAGTTTTTGCTTTTGTGGCAAGAATGATCCTTTACCGAAGTACTGATACCTAATTTGATGGTACAGCAGTTCTAGAAAACTGATTTTTAAAGCATTTTTGACCCAGTGGTTGTGAGGAAAAGTAGCCGATGATCTAGGCCCACAGATACATTCTAAAAAAGAATGCGAATCGAACGACAGATTGATAAATTTTGTAAAATGTTCGAATGTACACAATAGTGATAGAGATTCCAACACTGCTCAATCGAACTTTTTTGTGGAGCAGCGGAAAGGTTTCAAATAGAATCAGTACGGAACTTTACCGTTTCTGCAAGCGTATGGGAATAAGTCGTAGTTGTAGCGATATCAGTTCAGGTAAAAAGCGAAACTACGACATGTAATCGAGTCTAACTTTGAAGATGGACTTTTGAGCTTGGTAGAGAAACAAACGAAACACTCA
This sequence comes from Aurelia sp. 4 Dawson et al 2005, assembly GCA_964019985.1. Taxonomy (NCBI): domain Eukaryota; kingdom Metazoa; phylum Cnidaria; class Scyphozoa; order Semaeostomeae; family Ulmaridae; genus Aurelia; species Aurelia sp. 4 Dawson et al 2005. The sequence goes on along the minus strand of OZ026494.1, from coordinate 8,579,140 downwards.
TATGTTGTACGATTCCAGAGATATTGGTGTATTTTTGGAAGTATCTTTCTAGTTGACTCACCCCATTCACCAAAATCTGTGCAGAACACAATGGCCACGTGTAGACAACAATATAGATTATAGACATAACAGGTTTGTTTACGGTTACGTGACCCAGTGCCTTTAAATGGCAATTCTGGGGTTGGTACGATTGATGATAAAATACAAGATTCTATTGTTATGAATGGTGTCCGGGGTTGATACGACTGTTGATTATTCAAGAAATTACACTGTTCTGCATGGTGTGTTCTACTTTTTGCGATTTTTTCCTTTTTGATCTGCGAAAATAAATATTTCAATCTGCTAAGAAGAGCGAAATGACATCACTTTCTATGACGTCACTTCACACTGACTTGAACGGTGCTGCCAAATGTGTTGATGTATTATACCATTCACATTGGTAGCCTCCTTATCGCGCCTTCACACACTAGTACAAAATTCAAAATGGCAACGATATTTGGCCTAACTTACGAAGATTCATTAAGCAATTTATGAAAGTTGAAGGCATCAAAACTTGGAAAAAACTCAGGACTGGTGTTTGGCAGTTGGTAAGGCCGCTTTTAACAATGATTTTATCAACCCCGGACTTTTCCTTAAGGCTCATGATCCGTTGATGCTTGAGCAGCAATATTCTGTAATACCTAACGAAATAGAAAATATCATTTTCTCAATTTTTCATGGCAGAATTCGGTTGAATCCTTTCAGATTTACAAGGGATTTTCTCCAGGTAGTAGTATCAAGAAACATTCAAAGAGTTCCACAATCACAAACAAACATCCTTAATATTTCCACCTTACAACAAAGGATTGAATGAATAAGCATTTGTTGTCCTCTTCTAAAGATGACAAAGTCTTCTCCCATGTATGAGAAGCTAATTCGGGGGTAAATTATATTAGCAAATTAAGCGTAAATATTCTGTTGAAAAAGAGGTAAACAGGCGAAATTCTGATCATCGTTTCGCTTCTTTTGAATTTTCCTTCAAGACTAATTTTAAACAAGGACAGAGTTTGCAATACAATAGCAACAGTTGCCTTAATTGACACCGATCGGACATTCAAACCGATTAGTGACTGCAGACAAGAAAATGATTTCAAATAGTGAATCAAAGTAAGTACGGCTGTCGGCCGTAAAAATTGTCCCAAAAGTGCAAACTGCGCCTTGTGTAAGCAAAAGATGGCTTTTAAGAGCAGTCATATGCTTATAACAAAGGAAGCAGGGTAAATCTAAAGATCTATCTCGAGGATTTTGCTTATTTGATTCAGAAGCCGAACAGAAGCATTTAAATTCTTGGGTATTTGGGTAGAAGTGAAACAATAGACCTTTTAGCTATTCTACAAAAGAGCTGGATCGAGCGTTATTTTTATACAATTTTATACGAGAGGTTCGATCGAGTGGTGTTACAGGTTCTCTCACTATTATGCACATTCGAAAATTCTTCAAACTGCATCATAACATCGTTCGATTCAGATTCTTTCCTAGAATAGCTAAAAGTTCTATTGCTGCACAGCTCCTAAATCAAATATCCCCGAGACAGAACTTTAGATTTATCCTTCACCTTTTGCTACAAGCAAAGCTCTTAAAACCCGCCTTTTGCTTGCAAGATGTGAAAGTTTGTCCTATTGGTTTAGGGGGAACTTTTGCTGTCGTGTTTCTTTTGATTCACACGTTGAGGGAATTTTCGTTGTCTGCAGTCACTAATTGCTTCGATCTGAGATGTCAATTAAAGCAACTGACCATATTGTAGCGGGTGAGTCAAAAAAGACGCCCGGCGTTTGGAAGGCTACTGCTTCCTGAGTATATAAGCAATTATATCTTGGAATGCCTGAGTGAATAGCTAACATGCTCAATCATGTTTAGAAATTTTTCCTGGCCAAAATCGGTCACTCCGTTCAGATTCTTAAGCAATTTTCTAAAATGAATCCCTTTGAGAAACCTTAAAAAACGTGCTAAAATTACAAGCAAAAATCCCTAATGTATTAACCTAACAGTGATGACTTTCAACACGATTTAGCACGTGCTTTCCCTTTGACGGATTGAAAATTCTTCCCCCTACTGTGAATAACTTATTAAGGGGGGATTCCATTTTCCTATGAGGATAAAATACATAAACACATCCAAGAGTCATCATTTGCTAGGAAGGAGAACAAAGGGAAATCTTGCTTACTGTTTTCACTTGCTTTTGCAGGTTTTTGAAAGGGGTTTTCTGCAGAAAATCTCCTGTATCAACGGGAAGGAATGACCGATTAAGGCCGGGTAAATAACTGAACCTAATTTGACATATCGGTGATAAAATAAGACAGTCTTCAATATCATTGCTATCATATTCAGGAAGCATGATTTTTTCAAACGTCAGGCGTTTTTATTGACTCACTATGGGTCGCAGGAAACGAATAGTTAAAAATGTAAACGCAAACATACCTGTGTCTTTATCTTGACTTCTTCGGCTTTTTTGGCTTTACTTTGCTTCCCTGGCTCAGCTCAATTCATTGCTTCAAGTTCGTAGTGGCCTAATTCAATTTCTCTGCAAAAGCAAGGTTGCCCTCGTTTGCAGTTTTGTGGTTCAAAGAAACTGAATTAGGCCACTACGAACTTGAAGTAATAAAATGAGCTGAACCAGGGAAGCAAAGGAAAGCCAAGAAAGGCCAAAAGTCTTATATTTCAGTCACATTGAAATGACTGTCTGAGCATGGAATCTAAATATAATTCTAGCAATCTGATGCTCATAGTTCATAGAAATTCTGAAGTCCAAATGCCTCAAAAACTTACATTTTCAGTAAATTGCTTGGGCAATTTGTGTCATAAAGGTTCTTCTGCTACAGCAAGTTACGGATTTATCTAACATTCAAAGTTCAATGATGCACCCTCTTTGTCCATGGAATGCATATTGTACAGCTTTGTGCTCACTATGGCCATCAGGCTATTTGGAATAAGAGTCTCATCTTGAATGTAGGAAGAGCACCACATTCTTAGGAACATAGTCAGCCTGGTTTTCAGAAATGATTGCTCTTATCTGCAGGGTAGGGTGGTGGGGGGGGGTTGGTGTGACTATAATGGTGGGAAAACTATCATGTCAATTATGTGAAATGTTATATTAGAAGTCTTGTTCTAAATTCCTGTCTATAAGAAGTTAGCTATGATAATTTTAAGCAGACCCACAATATCGTAATGTACAGCCTCCAGTTGGTTTACTTAAGTAGTAAATGTAATATCCTCCACAATTTTTTACTTTAATTGATTGTGACCAGTTACAGCAACTACTACTCCAAGCAAAGCAAACTGTCCTTGACACTTCTCCTTCCGCAATGCTTGGATGTGCTCCATTAAGCCAGCCTCCTGCGTGTGTGTTGCATCGGTATGTCGAGCCATAGCCTGAGACACAACTGCTTCTCATTGTGCTTCCAGCTGAACCAGAAAATCGGTACCATCCTGTTGCGAGACCACTGTCACAAACCACCGAACTACCAACGTAACTGTGCGCTCTGTCTGCTTCGCTTAATGTAGAATAAGAACCACAACCAACAACTGTGAATGGATTAGTTATTATGTGTTAGTGTTAAAGTGCAACATGGCGTATCTCTATTTCTGTGCTCAAGAGTGTATTTTAAAGGTAGTCTGTCACGCATTTGATTGGATGATAATGACAATACAAAGAATAGGAAATTTGAATGGATAATGGTTCTCCATAGAAAGTCAAGAAGATTAGCTCTCCTTTGTTTCAAATACACAGATTCAGAAAGAAATCCGCTGTGCTGAGCTCTGATTGTAGCGGCCAATCAGATACGTGATAGACTGCCTTTAGATGTCAAATTAGAGAAGAATTCACCAATGCCTCTTTAAAAAATTCGGGAAATTTTCAGCAGATGTTTGTCCTTTTTGCGTTTTATGAAGGTAGGTAATTGAGAAAAATTTTCACATATTTCTTCCTTCTTCCTGACTCGCTTATTCGCCGTCTGAGTGATCCGTGAAAATGAGGCTTTGTTGATTGCCGGCCATGGGCCACGAGCAAAAATTGGCCAAAACATTTTATTCCTATCTTGAACTTTGCAGAAAAATGATCAAAACACTCATATGTTGTACGATTGATTCTATTTTGAGATAGTCTGGTACCCAGGGTAACGATTGAAGAGATTCCTTTATTATGTATTTACCCCATTCACCGAAATCCGTCAAAATCAATGGCAGATTTTGGTGAATGGGGTAAATACACAATGGCATCATGTGTATTTCAAAATCGAAAACAATGGTAGCATGTGAGCAACGATGTAGATTCTAGAGATAACCGGTTTGTTTACGGTTACGCGACCCAGCCCCTTTAAATTTAAGCGCATGACCTGCTATCTTTACTGTTTCCTTAAAGGCATTGAGTCCATATAAATAGCGCTCTCATGATCAATATCAACTTCTTAAACCAAAGAAATTCCTTAGGATAAAGCAAGGATTAAGAAGTCTTGGTCTCCACTACTAATGACTTTTGCTCTATTGTACGACAACAAAGGGACGTCAGCGGTTTGTCAGCAAAAACTGAGGACAGCGTTAACGCTTAACTATTTATATGGGCTCAATTCCTTTAATTAGCAGTGCTAGCAATCATACAAAAAGTATGATAGACAATGTATAATGATTTATTAAGTTTATGTTTTAGTTGTATGGTATGTCAAGCACCGGTGACCCCATGAGGAGATATGACGCAATGAAAGTTTCTTTATTATTTTTTCATCATTATTATCACTATCATCAAACAATGTCACAGCCTGAATAATGTTATGAACAGGCTTTTGCCCTTCATCCTTGGCCATATGTGGCATAGGTCGGAAAAAACCCAATAAAATACTAATTATGGAAACTTTGGTAGCATCTCCCCAAGAATTGAGGGTGTCAGGCTAACTAGTTTTGGTAGCCCTGCTTAAAACAGAACCTCACAAAAGCTAATCTACAATGCTAAACGTCTTAAATTTAGTCTTTCCTTTTATTATTATCATAATTAGTATAGGTATTGTTATAATAATTGTTATTATAGCAGAAAACGTTGTTAGAGACATGATAAGCGTTTGCATAAGGACAATGTATTGTATGTTTTGTAGGAAACACGAAGACTGGACCAATTAAAAATTCTGAACATTTCAAAGAAGCAAGATCTGTTGAAGGCAGTAAATCTTGACTTAAATGCCCTTTTATGGAGAGTGGTAGTCACGAATAAATTCTTTGTACTGTAAGTTGTATATTTTGAATGTTCATCTTGTTGTAAGTTATTTTATGATGATGAAAGTTTACATTGCTATCATTTTTTCATTATCATTGTCATTATTATGTATTATTATCATTATCATCGTTATCATTATTGTTATTATTGTTATCATTCTTATCATTCTTATCTGGAAAATAAAATAATAAAAATATGTCCATATACGTTGTACATACTACATATTTTGTAAGAGAAGAGAGAGAGAGAGAGAGAGAGAGAGAGAGAGAGAGAGAGAGAGAGAGAGAGAGAGAGAGAGAGAGAGAGAGAGAGTGAATGTACAAGTCCAGAATCGTTAACGTTCTAAATTCGTTTCCATCAAGATGTGGACAAACAAATATCATATTCGGACGTATTAGCTGTATATCTTTAAATTCATTTTAAGAAACACTTTAATTTTGAACTTGTAAATTTCCCCATCATGCCTAATTGAGAGTGATGGGTGTCATTATGTAGTGTAGTATTTGTAGGAAATTAAAAGCTTTCATTATCGTTATTACTATTAGATTAGCAGCTTATAATGTTTTTGTATTGATGTCAGATCCAAGTTAGAAGATGGTGAATTTGTCTTTTAGCGGAAAAAAAGAAATAAGTGTACATAAGATGGAATTCTGCTCACTCTTGGTAGCAGGCTGAGGTACAGAAAAAATGAATCTGAATAACCAACAAACGTTCCTTTTAATTACTAAACGAGCAATTACTAGGACTCAACGTAGTAAGTCTAGGTTGCTGCACCCTGCACTAGGGTGTGCCTGAAATAAGATGTCAGGTTAGTGTTATGATAACTCTAAGTATTGTCGCGAGTGACGGTCTTTTGTTGTTTTGTCGTGGATTCTCGTTCCGGACGTTGCTAAAGTTCTTGAAACAATATGCAGACACATATTATTTCCATAGATATGTTGCCAGCAAATGTTGAACCGCTTGTCATGGCACGAATATCAATAATGTCAATACCTGTTTGGCAGTTTGTTCCTGTATATCCTGATGCACAAGAGCAGGAGTAGCTGTTCTGCAAATTGTTGCAGCCTCCTCCATTCTGACAAGGTGAACTCCAGCATTCATTGAAGTCTGTCCAAGAAACAAATGATGTACTGTTCAGATTGGGTTCATGAAAAAGTATAAGCGCATGTGTGGTCTAGCATATATTCTAAATTCACTTCGAGCATTAAAAAGAATTTATGCATATATAAGTGGCTCATCCCATTTGCAGTCAGATTCTAACCAATCAGACGTCAGTATTTCCAACTGAAGCAGGTCAGTTACCCAAATATAGTGCGGATAGTGTCACTGCCTATTGGCATTGCATCGCTATTTTCATCAGATGTCTATGCATGTTTGGACACCCTTTAAGACTTCTAAGTGGTATACAAACTTTTTATTTCCACCCACATGTGTAAGAAGATCAATAAGTTGCTGAAGAATCTAACGCATTTTGGACTTAGTTTCAACCAAGCTGATAAGGCCATACTGAAAGAAGTGTGACAAAAATCATTGGAATTTTCAACTAATCAAGAGGCAAAGCAGCATGCACTATAGCTTACCGTATTTGAATGTATGATTCGAATGGTTGTTTATATGATATCAAACAAAATTTCACATCAAACACGTCACCTACTGCCTATGTGGCATCAACAAAGTTTCACATCTGGTAAGTTGTTATAAAATAACTAAGTTTCGAATGTCATGAAACGCCTACCACATATTGCCCTTCTGGCATCTGTAGTGAGTATTGTTATGTTGACCAATGTGGTTGTTGTTTTGTTATGTTAATGGAGGCTGAGTAAGTGAAAGTTAGGCCACGAGGTGAGGAAACAGTTGACCTATACCATGCTATTTCAGCATCAAAAACAAAGCTTCTTATCACCACTATTGTCATCGCATCGGTGACAATTCAAATGCCATCAAGCATGCCACTTACGGCTGGAGAACCATGGAACCAAGTTACATTTTACGTGCTTTGTTGTGGCGGTAGCCGCAATAATATTTGAGCTAAATAGAAAGATTGCAATATCTGTCGATGTCAGGGAGCTGTCATTTTTAATGCTGGGGACAGGGGTGGAAGAATTTTGAAGACTAATAGGAACTTTTTCTTATCCCATTTGCTAAATGTAATAACATTTGCCACCCCATTTCAAGGACGCCAAAAATTTCATACCCCATTATTGAGAGATTTATCTTCAATCTACATGGAAAACGTGAACCACTTAGTACTCTGAAAAAAAGTTGGTCCTATTTAGGCCCAAACTGCGCAGTTCCTAACGTACCAATCAGATTGCAATATTCGGCAGAGAACAATGATGTCGAATTCTCTATTCGAATGATGCAGTTGACTAGATTTTGAACAAAGTTACTACGGCAGGTGGCTGAAGCTTTCTCTGGTTTGTTTTGGTCTTAAAAGCATGGAAAATGTAACGTTGAAAGACTCATTTTGGACTTACCAATTAAAGTAAACATCCTTCTTCAAATTCATATCAAGTTTCTTTGGTTAAATGCCTACTTAACGTGGTTTTTATTGCATTTTCGTTCCGAAGAGTGACCGTTGAACAGAGCTACGGCAGTCGTTCGATCCTGATTTGATCGATCGAATCATAATCGAATGTAGGAGATAGGGACGGGTTTTTCACTCTTTCATGATGAGTCCCTCTTGAGCAAGGTTTACCGCAGGGATACAAGGAACTCATCGTCATAAGTCTACCCTGTACCCAGCTTTAAAAATGACCGCTCCCTTAGCAAGGCCTTGATTCCACATCTCAAAAAGAGTGTACTGTGAACACTGCAAGGCTATTGAGGAGTAAACGAATGCTTTTGCAAGCAACCTTTTTGTGATCACACAATCACGAAGCGTCAAAGGTAATCAGGTGATCACACAATCACGAAGTAACAAAGCCTCTTTAATCAATGTTCTGCTTTGTTAAATGTGTATTTTTCTGATTTCATTTGTGGTCACAAAACAATTGTCATAAGGACTGAAGATGTCAATTCTAGGTGAACAATGACAAAAAGGAGCTGCTGAATACTCTGAGACGGGCATTCGTCTTTTGATGTCAATAGACCTGACTGTAAGAATGAACGGTTGCGAAAACGGCCAGTAAAAACACAAACTTTGCATTCTTCATGCTTCCAAAGCTCAAAATGCTGGAATTAATGAATAATGCAATTTCTAGCTATTGAAATATTAACAACATATGATAACCCTGGGAAACAAATCTGAAAAATTTCAACCAAAGCATTCTGACTACACTTTAGAATCTTGTTTGAAAGTTTGCCACATGAGTGTCAGATGAAAACTTTGATAAAACGTTCCCTCAATAGACGCAAGAGCCTGTTATCAGCCATAGTGTGCCTCCATACAGTGATCATTCGGACTGTACCAGTTTTGATTCACCTGACTTCCGAAGTCTGGCGGTCATATCTCGAGAATAGATTTCGATAACCGGCTAAGAAAAAATCAGGTGTCAGGTAGAAATATTTTTCAAGGTTGTTATTTCTGACAAAGCTTTGAAATTAATGAGTTGCCAATGAGCTTCAAATCTAAATATTCAAAAGGCGAAAATATCTTTTAAAATTGTCGTCATGTTGGAAAAGTTTTGAAATTACTAAGCTGGTATTGAGTTTAAATTTTGAAGACTGTTTGGTCAAAAATATTGTTGGTACAATAAGAGTCACAACAAAGCATAGCATGGTAAGTTGCAATGGGAGCTGAGCAGAACCATTGACATTAGAATTTCGATCTTCAAATTAGAGGCGAATTGCGCGTCGGAGGTCAGTTTATGCAGCTGTTTCTGAAATAACGATGCAACGGTGGCAAGCTTTTTACAGCTTCTCTTGAACAGCAGCCTTTCTGCTTTGCTTACCCAGTAGCACATCTAATGAAGCATTGTTATTGTTGTTGTTAAAGTTGATTACAAAGAGAATTAAAGAACAGGGTTTTAATTTTCCTGAAAGTCAAGTTGGACATCTTATTGTTCGTTTTTTATTATTAAAGTACAGTGGAGGACAATAGAAGAAAAAGTACTACAGGGTGTCTCAAAAAATTGTTCGACGTTTGATTAAATATCAAAAATAACGATGTCATGAACAAACTCATGGGCAAATGTCCCTGGTCCTTAGATTATGGAATAATTTTAGAGACCTGAATCTTGCAAATCGGTTGAAAATTCACTGAGTTGCGAGCTTTCAAAGATCAAAGATATGCGATAGCTGAAACCAGAGACCCACAGATTACCTGCAATGCAAGAAACCTCGAAGACCGAAGTATAAAAGAAGCTTGTCTAATGTCATACCTCTCGCAGATACCAGAACAAACCAAATGGGAAGTCTAAAGTAATTTGATCCTTGCAATCATCATCAAAATTTACTTAACACTGCATATTTCCAAAAACAGTGGTTCAAAAAGACACAGTCAACGAGAGACTGAATGTGTTTCCTCAAAGCATCCATATGCTTGAAAGTTAGGTTATCGAAAACCTGTTCAAATTCCATTTGTTTCACCCTGAAACAATTGAGAAAGAGCAGAAACGATGGTCTACGGGATTTTTTTACCAAAAATACCATTTCGTTCGAAGCGTCTGGTTTCAGTTTTGGCACAAACTTGAACTTTGAAGGCTTGTAACCACATAAATTTTTAGCACATTGGCAAGATTCTTGTGTTAAACGTAATTTAAAATCTCAGGTAATCGAAAGTCGAACAATTTTTTGAGACACCCTGTAGATGGTAAGACTTCTCTCAGTACGCTCAATCTTTCCCATAAGAAGCAGCTTACAAGAATAGTGATATGCTTACGTTTTTTTAATCGAGGAAACTGTAATCTAACGATAGAAAGTTATAATGCCCACCGCCCGAGAATAAATCTAAGTGTTTTTACCCCCGGCATGGGGGTACTTCCATACTGTCCTTTCACCGTAAGAATTATGCGACAGGGTGTCCTTTTCTGATAAAAATTATGCGACAGGGTATTGCAATTGATAAGAAAATTTTTCGACAGGGTATCATGTGGAAGGATGCCTGTTAGAGAGTTCTCATGAAACAATGGATTTTGGCAAAATTTTTATGTGACGGGGTATACCTTTGGGCCATTTTTTATGCGACAGGATAGTGGGTGTAGAGAGATTTGCCGCACACCCCCGTCACTTCCCTTGTTAAATACCCTCTCCCTGGGGTTTTTACATGATTAATCTTACTTTATCGCAAATCTCACGTGACATAAAATTTGAAATAGAATTTAGTCGGTTTAACTCAACATACCTGATTCGCAGTTGGTTCCAGTGTAGCCACCAGTACACGTGCATGTATACCGGTTAAATAGATTGTTGCAGGCACCTCCATTTTGGCACGGACCACTGGCGCATTCATCGTAATCTAACGATAGAAATTCATTATGTCCATCGCATTCACACCACTGACACAGTTAAACCAGTTTGACAATAACTAGGTTAAATCTCAATAAATGGTATGAAATTAGAAATGTTGCTTTCACCTAAGGAGAAGGACTCCCTATTAGTAGGTGATGTGTGACACATTTGGGGCTTAGGAAACGCTGCCCATCATACCTTTGGGTTCAATGTTTGGGGCAAAATCAATATTTTTGTGCGTTTTTATGAGAAAATTTAACTAGGCGAATGTTAAGCAGAGTTTTTCACCAAAATATTGCAACGCACTTGGAAACAAGAGATAGAACTCTTCTAGTCTTTATCTACTATGAAGCAATGAGTATATTTTGGGGCCTAAAATCTTCAAAATTTAGTATGTTAAGTATATTTAAGTTCTTAAGTCTCCTCCTGGATGAGCTTTTTAGCTGGAAATACCATCTTAGTGAGTTCTATAAAAGATTAGTTAGAACATGTGGAATGCTTTCCAAAATTAAGAACTTACTTCCATTAGATGTTTCAATTTGCTTGCACAATGCCTTGTTTTTGTTCTTCTTACATTATGGTCTTATTGTTTGGGGTCAAACATATGCATCATATGCTGATCCAATCTTCAAATTACAGAAAAAAGCAGTCAGAGCTATCTCATTTCAGCCTCGCATGTCTCCCTCTCTTCCAATCTTCAATGATCTTAAGCTCCTGAAACTTTCTGAGATCTTTAAACTGCGACTCCTAACTATTGTTTTTGATTCTGTTAATAAAACTTCATCTAGCTGCTTTCATGACTTTTTCCTATTCTGCTCATCTGTTCATCAGTACTCCACAAGACAGACCTGTCAAGGTCATCTATTTATGTCTAAAGAAACAGCCTTCAGTATGGTCTGAAGTCTATTAGATATCTTGGTGCTAAACTTGGGAATACATTACCCAAGGAACTCCGAAATGCTCCATCAAAAATATTGTTCAAAACAAAACTGAAACTTCATATATTGAGCAAGATTGACCGTTGAATCTGAGCCATTTTGGTACAGCACAATTATTTAAAATCACAAAAATTTATCTGATTATATCTTAGGATAGCGGGGGGGGGGGCTTTCTCCTCGATTAGTTTACCTACTGAAAGAGCTTCTCCTTTAAGTAATTTCCTGCATGCAATTTATTTAGCCTCTCTTTGTATCTTTTCTTGATATTGTATTAATTTTTGTATCATTGTATTAATTTTCTGTGTAAGATTTTATACATTTAGTCTTTGTAGTTAAGTTATTTGTTAGTATTTTTGAGATTCTAAGTTGTATTTAGTGAATTTAGATATGATGAAACTGATGATGATGATGAACTGAGACCGATGAAACTGATATTTTTGGGTTTTTCAAAATATATTGTGTCTAATGCCTCGTCACCTAGCAAAACGGAGTTTCCCTTGGCATTCACCAACTAGGAGACCCTATTGGACGTTCTGGCTCAATGAAAGCTGGCTTTGCTTGCCATTGTGTGAATGGGGGTATCAAATTGAGTAGGTAAAAGAAGTGAATTGCATGTCATGTAAGAATCTATCAGAATTTGATATCAGGGGCAAATACACAACTTGTGGCTGGATGGGGGCTGGGGGCTGGGGGCTGCCGCTTAGTTTTCAGAGAGCTACCCTCCTCTAATATCCAAAATTTGCGTTCTTACCCTCTTTTATGACAGATTTTGATGGAAAACTCCCCATGTTCAGCTGTCTTTTGCTGATTTTAGCCAAATCCATCCTTGTTTAAGGAAAAATTGCTGAAAGAATTAACTGTTGTTTGGAGAATTTTTGGCCAAAAACCGATCCATACAGGTGGCACATACCCGTACCCTCAACCTATTGCTTTTTCTTGCAGCATCTAAAGATCTTCGGGAGATTTTTAGGATTTGTAAGGTCCAACAATAGAATTGGAGAAAGCTAAAGTATCTTTCATGTCATTCAATTCATACAACAGATCAACGATTTTGAGAAAGACTTTTTGTTTCCTATGTAAATGGTCGTGAAATAGCAAAAGAAGTTTGATGGGGATCGTAGGACGTCACAGAAGGCCGTGAAACCACAAAAAATTCCAGAAAAGCCGTAAGTCACCCTCAAATGTAAGCTAAATACGTCCCAAAATTCGTCCACGCTTTGCATGTACCACCTCGGCTCTGTGTTGCAGACGACTGCCTCGTTATCATTTCTATCACCCAAAAGGGGAAACCTAACTCCAGTGCCTTAAATCCGCTGGAAAAGGTGAGAATTAGAAGAACGTTCATAAAATAGATATTATTGGCAATTATTCGTAGCTGTTATTTTCAATTTTGTAGTAATTTGACATCTCGAATCATATTTTGTGAAGAAATTTGGAACCCGTTGAGAAAGAGAGGGACTGTAAAATCGTCATTTATAAGGTCAAGAACGATTAAACCGTCCCAGAAATGTAGAAACTCCAAACCATGTGCCCCTGCGACCCCGACCTTTTGCTTTCCGTGGTATCGACCTTTTAGTAAGTAGGTAAGTAAGCAGGTAAGTAAAAAATTTGCGACGAAAATAGAAAAATTTATGCTGATAAAAAGGAGAGATGTGTGTAATGGAACATTACGAGAGTCTTCTTAAAAATTCAATTTATCAAGGCCCCACACACATTCATCATTTGGGACAGCGTCTTTTTAAAGATATCGGACTTTACATTTTCTGTCAAACGCAAAAACGGTTCGTACGCGCTCGCATTGTAAGTACTGACCTGATTCACAGTTAACACCAGTGTATCCTGAGACGCAAGTGCAGGTGTACTTATTTTCCAAATTGTTGCAGGTTGCTCCATTTTGGCAGGGTGAGCTGTCACATTCATTGATATCTGTGAAGATAAATTCATTGACATCAGTTAATTTGCAACTAGTCTTGCTCTTATTTGGATTTCTTTCCATATGCAAATCTCTTCTTGAGACGAAAGAAGAACGACGGAACACCCTACCGCAAATCAGTCAGAAATAGGGAATGAGTCATCCTGCAATTGCTTATTGGACAGATGGGGGGAGCTGATTATAGAGGGTTTTGTTTGTTTGTTTGTTTGTTCTCAATTTATTTTGAATGAGCTTGCTAGAATTTCTAGCTACTAAAAGCTAATTTAGGCCCACTGTGCATGCTGCATCCAGGTATAAGACCCCTAGATTAATGTCCCTTCCGGAGGACGACGAGGTGAGTTGTGAAGTCAGGCCTTCGAGGTCATCCATTCGGAGTTTGACCTCTCTCGATCGAGCTTAACTTTAGTCACCTGGCGAAGACAGTATAAGCCATTCGGCCACTAACCCCACATGGGGCACTTCAGGGGAGGGGAACTTTAATTTAAGGTTAACATTGAATACCAGATATATGTTTTAACGATCCATGTATAGAGGCTAATATTTTAACCCCAATCATGGTTAACAGAATCATGAAATTAAATATCTATTTCAAGCAATTGAACAATTACTAAGAATAATACAGGCCATGCCAGGGCTTTGATGCAAGATGAAAATAATATGTAGGAAAAAGGGCAGGTTTTGTAATACGATAGCATCTGTTATTTTGGTTTACACCTCAATTGAAATTGATTCGCGAACTCTCAACCAGTATAATTCAAAACAAACATAGCAGCAAAGTAGTCTTGAAACTAGAAGGAAAAACTCTCTCCTTGTGCGAGCGAAGGGTGGCTTTTAAGAGAAGTTATGTGCTTAAGAAAGAGAAAGGTTAAATCTATAGTTCTGACTGGCGGATTTTGTTTTTTCTTTATTCAGGAGATGAGGAGTGACTGTTTACATTTGAGCAATAAATATGCAAGGATTGTAATGCCCTCTGTTCGGCTTCTAAATCACGAAGAGATTACTTTAGATATACCCTTCTTCTTTCGTCTTAAGCTCATAATTTCTCTTAGAAACCTACTTTCTCCCAGACCAGGCGACAGTTTGCCGCACTGGTTTCAGGGGAACTTTGCGGCTACATTTGTTTTACATTACTAGTTGAAAGAAAGTCTTTTGTCTGCATGCCCTAATCACTTTGAATTGAACTGAAAGCCAAAGCAACTGATGCCTTGTACCACAAAATCTGCCTTTGCTAATTGCTATGTAGGGAACCTTCCAGGGCCGATACCAGCCATGACTGAATAGGGGAGGGGGGCGAAAAACCAACATTTTCCGACGGAAAAACCATTCACAACAACAGCAACAACAACAGTTGCAGGAACATACGTTAAATTTATGCATTATATAACCGGTCTAGCTCCTCGGTAACTAAAATTTGGCCACATTTCATAATCCAACGTTGAAATCAACACAATTAGTCAATAACAACAAAAAATATGCCGTAAAGTCAATAATTTCTGTTGTAATTTATGTTTAAGAACTGAAAAATCCATGCTATTATGCATTATTTCTCCTCAAAACCCTACAGAATTAGTAATTTAAATCACAAAATTTCCGACAAGAGAGCAAAATTTTCCGACAAGTGGTCTCCTGGGGGGCGCTCCGCCCCCAGCCCCCCATTGGCTTCGTCCCTGGAGCCTTCTAGCCTTTGTTCCAGGCCCTATTACAGTATACGAGTGTGGATGAACCACAGCCTAGGAATTTAGAGCTGAAAAAGTAAAAACATTTCAATGTGACGTCTATTACTTCGACAATGAGCCACCTTTCCCAGTTTAGACATACTACTCTCTTCGTGACACAGTGGAAAGAAGGATGCTGACCTGAAATTTTTCTCATTTTGAAATGGAAACAGAAACAATTGAATTGAAAAATGCCGACAGCCAATGACGAAGAAAAGGTGATACGCTTGTGGTATTTAAGAAATCAGCAAATCAAATTAATCGAAGTTCAGTATGACAGAATATTCCTGTCCATAATCTTCAGTGTGATTGTTCATTGCAGAGACAATATAATGCAAAGAAAATAATGCAGAAAAAGATGCACGGGGTGGTGTCAAAGGGAAGAGATTGACCGTGCCAAAACGCGTCAGTTAAGAAGTAAGTGGAAGGAATCACACGACCTCTGACATCTATTAGGTGAGTAGGTGAGTAAGCAATTTTTTGAAAACTGTATGAATTGATCTAATGAACAGTTCTTAGATGTTTTTACTTTAAAACATCAAAATAGGAATGTTCAACTTAACGGTCTAGATATAGTAAAGGTTACGAATCTTTAAAAAGGTGGGTGCAAAATTCAATAGCCTATTTCTTTTAACTATAGGGCTTCAAAGGAACTTCAGCAATTTTGCTATAATTCAGTGGTTAAACTTTCGGACATCCTCTATATTTTCAGCATAAGAGTTATTTTTCTTCTTTTTCGAGAATTCAAGGAACTTTCATAGAAGCTTAAAGTGACGTTGATTTTTAAATTGTTTGGCACAACATGAAATAGTTTCCAAAGATGTCCGTGGCTGTGTACAATGTAGAATCAAACAAAAGTCTGTCACTTTTGTAGTATATGATATAGGAATTTGGTGACGTCATGCCATCAAATGAGCTGAAGTGCAAAATGCACCGAGATTTCAAAAGATTCAACACATTTAAGCATTGCAAAGGTAGAATTATGGATAGCAAGTCAAAGTTTCTTTCAAACCATTCATTTAGAAGGGATACAGGGTGTCCCAGCATAATTGTGCCCCGTTCTTGTGGCTACTGTAGATTCAATCATTTCAGTTTTAACGCAGTTCCATAGTTCAAGCTTCAACGTAGAGTTTGAAACCTTGTTTGAGTCAATCTGACATGCGGTTATTGACTTATGGCAGAGAAAAGACAAAATAAGTAGTTGCTTAAAACCAGCACCTCTAATGCTCTACAGCAATGTCCAAATAAAGTAAATTTTTAAAGAAAGCGTTGTGGCAGCTCAATGAGATTTTCACTACGATTTTTAAACGGTAGATCGTGTTCTCTTATGAAAAGACAATACTGTTAACCCTTTGGTAGATTTAGCAAAGATTCTAATACGACGCTAAAACCCTTTCCTTGAAAATTTACTATATTTTGACTTTGCTGGAGGGCAATAAAAGAGCTGTTGTTGAAGCAACCACTTAGTTTGACTTTTCTCTACCATAAATCGGCAACCACTGGTCAGACTGACTCAAGAAAGGTCTCAAAATTCAAGTTGAAGCCTGGCCGATGCCGCTTAGTAACAATGGGATGATTGAGTCTACAACTCCTCCACAGCAGTAACACAAACGGGGCATAATTGTTTGGGGACACCCTGTAGATCATAGAAAAATTAACAAAAATTTTTTTACAGCCAACTTATGACTTGGAGCCTATGCTTCAAAATATTCAATAGAATATGATATGTTTAGAAACAGCTAAGCCCGCAATTGTTCACGCCTATGCAACTTTAGAGTATTCTGAATCCTGATACTTGCAGACTAGTTCAAAAGATAATGTCTTACCTGCAATGCCTCTTTTATTGCTTGTTTCAGTTTTTCATTATATGCTCACGAAACGGCAGCAACAGCAACATTGGTCAAATTTGACAATAGAAAATACTCGGAACTTGGTGTGGGTATGAATAACTTGGGGCTTAACTGTAGCTTTCCAGAGCCAATTAGAAAGGACCGGTCAAGTTTTAACCTTCGAAGTGTCCACGAAAGATTGTTATTCTTTCGATGAATTCTGATAGTGACTTTCTAATTAATGCCATAAAGCCGCAATCTACTGTCTAGCTTACCTAGACAAGGTTTTAATTTCAATTCAAGCATGAGCGATGCCTTCTTGCCACGTGTCACCAGGATTGACAAAGCATAAGAAGCATTTTACTACTACTTTTGCGAAGAATGCATTAAAGGGAGTACAAAGACCAGCATACTTTGCGCGAAGTCAACTATCATTTCTGCACAGCTTCCAGAATAACTGACTGCACAAAATTCACAAAAACAAAAACAAAAGATTGCAAAGGCTGCTGGTATTTATACTCCCTTTAAAAACGAATAGTAAACAAAAACATAGCAGTGTGAACGGAGCCTTATTGGTAGCGTATAAAACATTATCTATGTGGTCTGAAAAATATTTACGGTCAGAAATGCAAGGTTGTTTTGATAAGTTGCTATTTGTTTCATTGATAAATTATTCATGAAAAGAAATCAAATAATAAATAATAGCAGATTTGTTTGTCGCTCAGTGACTAAGTTCTTACAGCACATTACTATTCATAAATGTACATCCATAGAAGTGCATAATATATAGAATAAATTGTAAATAAAGCATATCTCCCGGTGGTAAATTCATCACGTAATGAGAACATGCAAAGAAATGGAGGTTAGATTTTATTGCACTCCCCAGGGATCTGTATCAGCTTGAACATGAAGTGAAGAATGAAATGGAATCAAGAATGGTAGATTATGCGGCATGTCAATCTAAAGTCGAAGGATGCATTTTGCAATTCATGACCTGGCAATAGATTTACATTCAAACATGCATTTTTATGCCATTTCCAAGTGATTGCAAATTTTCAAATGGAACGACAATAAAAGCAGTATCATGGAAAAGCCAATCTATGGCTTTCCACGAGGTGAAGTTTATCCATGGAGAGGCTATAGCATGCTTACATAAACAACTTTCCCTAGGTAACATTGATTGGCTTCTATGAATCAATCGCCTTGTCAAAGCCAGGCTAATAGAAGCCTAGGTACAGAGGATGTTTTTGTATCTACTTCATATTTCACGTAAACGCCGGTACAAAATGCCTTACCCTTGGTACCAGAGCCTAATAAAAATAGAAATTTATTTTTTTTAAATTTTTATTAGGCTCTGGTACCCAGGGTAAAAATGTCTCTGTCTTAATTACAGACTCTTTTCAAACTCCTAAGCTTAAAGGCTTAAATTTTAGCTCGGTTTCAATTCAAATCTGCATGTTTTTTTATGGAGATATAATATGGAGGTTTTCTCTTCGGTTTTGTACTAAGACAGAGCATTGTGAATGGGGCCTAAGGTCAATCTTCAATGAAGATGAATCACTGGATTGCAGTATTTCGAGCATGCCAAGGGTAGCGTAAAAAGATTGTGTCCCTTCTGTTTGACTGTTGTAACAGCAAGAGCTCCAGAGGAGTAAGATATTCAAGTATCGATCACCTGCTTACTTCATTACCTTGTAGATTTCCAAAACAAACTCCAATAATTCATGTACATTAAGAAGAGCCACGGGCCTAAGCAGGAGCCTTGCGGAGCACCCTAGTAGATGCATCCACTTTTAGCCTATTCTCCATTAACATGAGAAGCAAGCCATCGATTCTCAATATCTTCAAGACACTGACTACCTTATTTAAATAACTTTTAAATAAGTATAGCACGACTAACAGGACATGAATCCTTTTCAATGGATAACTGCAATATAATCTCTGTGATTCTGACGATTCTGGTGGTCAAGGTGCAATTTGCGTATGCTATTCTTTCTGGATGGTTGTGATCGCTGGAAAACTTTTGTGCGATCCTGATGATCATGGTAATCATAGCAATCAGACATAATCGATCTGAACTGACATTGTCGAATAGCCTTTCAGCCCAGACCAAGCAGGCGTCCTTCACAGGCAATTTAGGCGTTGCTTTCTCATATCTACTAGATCGTTTTTAGCATTATGAATAGGTCTTTTAGCAGCACTGTTTGATTTTGAAGCTGGTACCTCTTTATAATTCAAACTATAGCGTAATGATTTTTTTAATTGACGGCCCTTCTAAAACAGTTTCGGCTGAAGAAAAACCCTCCTAAAATAGAAGAGATGGATAAATCAAGCAATAAATCAAATAACCACCAGCGTAATATAGTTGATTCATTTACTTAACACATCTACCAATTATACGGCATACACCATTTCATTATTCCTTTGATGAAAAGCACGATAATAACTATTTGCATTTATGATTTCTTTGCAAAACATTGATTAACGGAATTTAATAATAATTTGTTGTCGAAGCAAACTTTCTTAATTTTCTATGGGCATTATGAATACAAGGTCAAACATTTACTCTGCACGCAAGCTTTGTATATGCATCATCAAAGCATTTTCATAAAAGCTTACATGAAAATGTTGCCGTTGTTGATAATTTAGATCACGAAATTAGCTAAAGTGACCACTGAAATTGTTGTTTAGTGAATCTGGGATAAACTGACGTTTCTTATGCAGACACAGAGAAGTTTTGAAAATACTTTAAAAGTAAGGAAAGACGCTTGATCAACTAAGAAAGAGTTCTAACATATTACATCGAACAAAGAGCTGAGCTCTGACGTGTGTAGTGTAGGAATCCTTGAGTCTATGGACTCCTATGTAATACCACTACTTTTTTAGGCAGCTTCGTTTGCAAATTTTTTATTGCCGCATTAGCCTCCCATTGACAGTGGGACGGCATAGTTTTTACATGAATGCGGCACCGAATAAATACGGCTTTCTTACTTGCTTGGTCGCTCAACCGGCATGGTGTAAACGGCAAATATGACACACTTTCATTTCGACTCCACATCAAGGTGATAATGTGGCAGATGAGCGCATGCTTCTTAACGAATTCCCGTTCTGTGCATGGTCGAAGCCATTATGTCTAAACCTATCGTTACATTTTGTGCGCTATAGTGCAAACACCTACCCGTTTCGTACCGGCATAGTGTAGCCTATGCGCAGACTCTACTGATCCTCTTAAGAGAAGTGAGGTTCCTCCTCCAGTAGAGTCTGCGCATTAGCAAGAAAAAGCATCGACGAACCAAACCTCATTGGTGGAAAGAGACTTCTATTGTTCTCTTCTAGCTTAATTGATTGATAAGCTTCTTCAAAGATTTCTCGTAATTATTCTTATTCAATTAGATTCAATAGGGAAGCCAACAGTAGGATTAGAAAGCTTCTTCAAAGATTTCTCGTAATTATTCTTACTCAATTAGATTCAATGGGGAAGCCAACAGTAGGATTAAGATAAGATAATCAAAACACCTCTACACAATAGGATTTGTTTGGCCAGGCTTCTTTATGCGCACGCCAATTAAATCATAATTCGTCTATGCTGATATCAGCAAACTCGCTTTTTGTCGCTGATTCGCAGACTCTGGAGGAGAAGCCCTTTGAAACAAAACCAGCAGAGCCTGCATGCCGGCTGGCATAGTGTCAAGGGGGCTTTGTACTTGCTTGCAGATGATATACTTTTTGTTCCTTTGCCCTTTAATGAAATGTTAAATCATCTTATGCCAATGATCAATGAGCTTCGCAGAACTACTTATTTTTCCAAAATAGTTATTATTCGTAACCATGAATCAAAGGACCTTTTGGATGTTCTGAAAAAGGATATGAAACGAACAATATTTTGATACATATCGTAGAATTTTTGAATGTGCACAATCGACCTGTTTGAATACTAAAAAAGAAATTGGGATCGAGTGTCCAAATATGGTAAGTTTGCTAAGGAAAGCAAAAGCATGGCCATCTTTTTCGGCATAAACACTGCTAGCTGCGGCAAGAAGTTGCTTCGGATTTTAGAACGCTTTTCCGAGACTTTGACAATGATAGATTTACTCAAGGCGAGTTATGAATCGTTTCGCTCATACACCGGAAGTTCTATCGGCCTTCAGGCTTTGTTTCTCTTTCGTTTCTTGTTAGCAGATTTTGTGATATAACAGTGGCGTACAAAAGTGCGAGCATGAAAGGGCTCATTTTGCAAGTTGAAAATTGAAGTTTTACTTTTTTCGACCGTTGCTATTCAATTAAAGTCAAAATCAGCTAACCTTGAATGAAGCTATCAAGAGGCAGAGCAAGGGATGAATGACGCTTGCAAGTGTGTAAACAGAACCATTGCTAACTCACTATGCACGACAGAGCAGAAACTGCGTAAAATGACGTCGTCGAGCAATCTGAGATAAGGAAGTGTTTGGATGGATAAGCTTTTGAAACCACAAATCAAGATGTTAAGGTCCAAGGAACAATATGTTAATTGTTGCCGAATTTTGGGATCTGTTGCAGGAAGCTAGGGTAACTCAAAGTTACGAGTTTTCGCGCATGCGTGAGCAGTTTCTGCTCTGTCACTATACACCAATTATTCGATGACAAGCTCTTTGAAAAATTTTCTGAAATCCGAAGCATCTTCTTGATAAAGCGGGCAGTGTTTATACGGAGATCTGAGGTCATACTTTAGTTTTCCTTCACAGATTTACCAGAGATGGGTGCTAGACCAAAGCCTCTTGGTCTTAAGAAATTTACCAGAGATGTGTATTTTATGCTTTTTTCTGTAGCTGTTTGTCTATCTATAAGTGTATGTAGTGTAGACTGTGATATTGTATCTAGAAATGATTGATAATCATTTGAAACTGAAACTCTTTTTTATGAAGTGATAGAAGCTCTGATGTCACTAAAACGAACCTCTGGTAAAAATACGATAATGCCGCTCGATCCATACTCTTTCGTAGAGCAGCAAAAGATTCTTTTTCTTAAAATCTACCCATCTATGGCGCAAACAAACATATGAGAAATCGGAAATGCTTTTGTCAACTTGAATGTTTTTCCAAGTAAGGGGCAGCGCAAAATTTACTATAATACATGACCAGTAGAGAAGAAAAGTTTAGCAAAAGAATCTGCTCGCCCCGTATGAAATCATTGCAAAAAATACCACTACCCAGTCACTTTCCCTTAAAAAATGCATCTGCCTCATATTCATGAACAACAGATGTTGTATAGAACTATAGTACCACCAATGAATTAGCCAAAGACCAACAGAAAGGCAGTACATCTCTATAAGAGTCTTTGTCAGTGACAGATGAATCCTCGTTGTTAAGAATTAACAAGGAAATTTGGTATCATCTATAAACAACTTTGCATACTTTGCATGCATTTCTCTACTTGTATGACTCACAATTTTGTCCTCAGGGTGAGCCATTTTGTATTTAAAAGTTCATGCTATCTTGAGCTCATAAAAAGTTAC
The DNA here is from genome assembly GCA_964019985.1 of Aurelia sp. 4 Dawson et al 2005. Classification (NCBI taxonomy): domain Eukaryota; kingdom Metazoa; phylum Cnidaria; class Scyphozoa; order Semaeostomeae; family Ulmaridae; genus Aurelia; species Aurelia sp. 4 Dawson et al 2005. The sequence continues at coordinate 8,556,604 of OZ026494.1, read as the reverse complement.
TGCCCCGTTCAAGTCCGTTCATGTTTGCTTAATAAAATGTGCTGACACAGTTGTGTGCAAGATCAAAAAAAGTAGTTGCACCGTTGCGTTTTGCACCGGCCATGTTATGAAATAAACTTTGCACTGTCCCTAAGTTCATCCTATATCATTTTCTTGTTGTGGAGAATTGCACACTCATGACCAATGTGAAACTATTTCTTTGAAATCGGCGTGATTAACAAGCATAAACCTTTGAAAAATTTATGGTTATATCTTTTCAAATCCATAATTACTGAGGCCCCGTCCACACGTATCCGGATATTTATGAAAAAGCATCTTTTTTTATCCGTATGAAAAAATATCCGCGCCCACACGAAGACGCTGCTGCATTCAAACTCCTCTGTTCGAACTTTGACAAAAGAAAACAAACAATCAAAATGCCCTTGCGTGATCCCCAAAGATCCGTGCGCATGCTGTGGTACTTCGTAAATCGATGCTGTGACGTCAGCGTTTTCGAAAAGCTCCGTTTTCACCCGTCCACACGACAGCACGAAAACGGCGTTTTCAAAAAGATCCACTCTAGAGAGTGTTTTCGAAAGTCTTCATTTTTGGTGACCGAAAACGCCGTCTCCGTGTGGATGCTAACCCAAAAACGGATTAATAAAGATGCGTTTTCAAAAATATCCGGATACGTGAGGAAGGGGCCTGATTCTCGATAACACAGCAAAAATGCCATTGCCTAGAGTAATTCAGCCTATGGGACTTTTGAAGTAAGACGTTACCTACCGATGCATTGATATCCCACGCTCACATCACATGATTCCACACATCGATATCCAGCATTGCATGTGACCAATCGACACCTTGGGCCAATCTGTAATGGATAAGATCATCTAATAGTGGATCCTAATTAACCCTCTTTGAAAGGTACTAGCAATATCATATTTATAGATGTAAATAAATGTTACATATTTATACATGTAAAAACAAAATCACCATCAAAAATTAATTGAAGGAAAATGAATAAAGAACATAAACGTTAAAAGCTGGAACGATACGTTAAAAATTTTTGTCAGCAAACATTAATAGATGCTAATCTTGTTCAGCAACAATAAGCCATAACCAATAAAGGGCCTCATAAAACATACATAAATTACAGGAGGATGTAGCAATGTACATTAAGAATATAAAAAGTTAAAATTCAGAGTTAAAATCTTTATAGGAAGGTCTTGGATCGTAGAACTGAAGTTTCACTCTTCATTTCATCCGTCAGTTTATTGAAAATTTTGCTCCTTGAAAGGAAGGGACCTTCTTTCCTGCTTCAGATTTGACTTCAGGCAAAACGAAATTCTGGTGATTGGCAGGCCTCGATCAAAGCTCGGCTAAAACATTTGATTCTCATCTTTATGAAATGATGAAAGAATGAATGAACGAGGAAACGGGTTACTCTTTGCTCCATATGATTTGAAATCTTAATGCGGAATTTTAATTGCTAGCTGTGAGCATTATTCTTGAAACACAGATCTACAAAAATAGGAAATGATTGATTGATTTCCTATTTATCAAATTCATTTTCTTTCCTCCATCAGTATTATTTCATTTCCGAGGAGATGATGAGAAAAATACCAACCCCTAGTGATTTCACTTTAAACCTCCAATACATTTTCAACCATCGTACTTCTCAATGTGGATTCATATGTGCTAGAATTCCTGTGAGAAATCTTAATTGCCATCTGTGAAAGTAATCTTTGAAAGAAACGAATTTGAAAAAGAAATAAGGAAATTATCAATTAGCTGCTACTCTATTGCTTCAATTCGCGGTCAGTTCTATTTCATTGTGTATGGAATTGACGTGCATCTCCACGTCATCTAAGCTTGCCAGCAGCTGTTCTGAAGCCCAGCTTTCAAATTTTGTTTGTACTCACTCATATTCTTGAAAAGACTTCCAAATTTAAGGTCGTTATTTATGGAACTTTTTCGTCAGTCCGTAGTACCAGAAACCACAAATGAACTTCCTCATCACTGCAAATAACGCAGTTTCCAACTGAAGGGTTCCAAAATGGAAGTCAAATTACTTCGTTGGAAACAGGCCCCCGAACACATTGATAGATCACCCCAATCGCGCTTGAAATGAGGTTTTTCAAATGAGACGTGATTGGTTTTCCAATACTGCGCTTTTGAAGATGTGGTCTTTGTTTTCATTTTTAACTTGTTTTTCACATAGGCTTGTAATTCATAGTAAAGAAATCTTCTTAAAATTATCCATCTGAAAAAATCTACTTACAAAACGAATTCAATTTAATTACATTCACAGTTTTAACCTCAAAATGCCATGGTAACATGAGGCTCTCGTAAGCTTCATTCTCGATTTCAAGCACTGACTAAATCAGGGACCGCATGGCAGGGTTGGCTGGGTGGGTTGTAGCCCACCCACTTTTCGGCAGTAAATGGCTTTACTTTTGTTAGCAAAAATTTGAAAATAATTAGTACCTAGTCGGCTGAAAGAGAAGCTGAAATTGGAACCGTTAAAGTCAAATTCAGAACGATACATCTTCATAGATATACGATTCAAGCAGCCAAATTTAAAGCATACGAACAGCTTGAATTGCTGCTCTTGGAGGCATTGGTGGCAATGGCATCTAATGATTTTGCAGGTGAAATTGAATGCCTGAAACTACTCACTATGATGGTGATAGTTTTGTCATGTAATTATGAAAAGGGCGTTTTCCAGAAATCCAATGAGCTTGATCCTAAGAAGTTTTTAAATGGCAGTTGCGCCCCCGAACCCCAAAATTACACTCGCTTAGGCTGCATTCACATTGCGCAATCTGTTGAAAGCGTGTAAACGCTAGTGCAGAAATCCGCCATACTAATTCCTTACAGCGTTCAGATTGCAAAGAATATTTTGTAATCTGAACACTGCAAGGGATAAGTATGGTGGATTTCTACGCGAGCGTTAACACGCTTTCAAAAGCTTGTGCAATGTGAATGCAGCCTTGGCGCTCGCTTCCCAGCCCATTCACTTTTTGGATAGCTTCGCAGTCCTTGTAAATACATTGACAGTTTTTAATTTTCGGTAGGAATGGCAAAATAAGATGTCGGTAACTTAAAGGATGAAACTGAAAATAATTTGGATTATGAGAATAAACATTGATAAGCATGATGTCGGATTGAATTTATCTTGAACAATACCGCTATAGTTAAAATCAATTATAGTTCTCAATAAATCTTTTTGGAAATTCTATTTTGGTATAAAAGCTTGAAGACGTGCCCATGAAAATCTCTTTAAAAGCTAAAACGCTGTTTGGAACTTCTTTTTAAAGGAGAATAAAAACAGGTTTTTTTATAGGAAACTAGGATCAGGCCATAGTACTAAAATTTTCTTGATTTAACATAAGATTTTGTCCACTGTAGTACTAAAAGTTTTTTAATTGGTTTCTTATTTTTTGAATGCACTTATTGTCAATGAGGTCACTAACACTGCTGTAGAAATGTTTCTTAACATTTAAAAAATTATATAGGAATAAACAGTGTACTGTCATAGTGAAAACACAAATGGTTGCTGACATTGCAGAAGAATAAAGGTCCATGCTTTTCACTTTGAAAAGTTTCTTAATACTTCTCAGACATAGTAATTGAGTTTCTAAAACTTCGGCCATCGTAGTACTAGCTTCTTATAAACCAGTTTCTTATAGAAAAAAAAACGTGTAAATCTCACTTCCAGCTGCAGTTACGGTGTTCACATTTATCACAGGAGATTTTATGTCATCTTGTATATGTTTCTGGTTGTAAATGCACTTTTAGTTAGTTATTGAATCAAGGCTTTAAATATCCACTTAAACGATATCTAAGCACCCGAAATTCTTGAAATCGACGCAGATCTGTTATGGATACGCTTTTCCGGTGGATCTATCTTTCACGCGATTTTCTTCTACTGTGAACAATGTAAGCGCAACTGTGGAAAACGTTAGCTCAACACAGTGTGAGCCAACCTTGAAGGAGCATATAAAAGATGTAAGAACATGTAAACATGAAGGAGCATATACGAAAGGCATAAACATGTACCAGGTTAGCCAGAAAAAACATGGGGCGTGTGACAGACTGTGACATTGCATTTAGCCATCCGGTTGTCTAAATCTTGGTGTGGAGCCGAGAGTCTAACTGAAATCTTTCCCCATCGAAATCGGTAATTTGATGCAATTCTTCAAACAAGATTTCCTTTATAAGACCTTGTATGGGAGTCTTTGCAAATTTGTAAAATCTATTGCTAAGACCCTTCCGCATTTTATTTTGTCAAAAGTTACAGGTGCACGTGGAATTATCAAGGGAGAATGAAATTCATTGGAGAATGACTTTGGGATTCGAGTTTTGAGTTTTGAGAATAAGGGGAGAATGAGTTTGGAGATACTACCGGATGTCCCAAAAAAAGTTCCGGCGTTTGATTAAACGCAGAGAAAAAAGCCTTGAATCTCGCAATTTCTAATCATGATAGACATTTCAACTTAAAGTTTGGCATATCGTTAGAAAAAATTAGTAACCTGAAAATGGAATTATGAGCTCTGACATTCCATGTTTATGTTCACGGCCAAACCAGAGAGAATGCACGCCTTCCTTCATCATCGCAATGGAGTGGGAATCTCCGGATGAGCAACAGACGACGAACAAGATTTCTGTTCATTGAGCACATTTAAATCAACGTCTGAAAATCGAATCCAATGGGGAATAAGTCTCGGGAAAACATACTAAGTTTGCACTTTTTAACACTCAATTCGATCTGCGCAGAACCGGAAAATAAAATGTTGCATTATATGGCACGTCGAACAAAGAACTGAGAACTATTTTAGTTTCAGAAAAGAAACTGTGAAACTGTGAAACTGTGGTACTGTAAAAGTCCAATTTGCAATTGCCAGTTGGCATAGTGAAACAATAAGAGCAGCAAGCTGTTTGTCCGAAGACAGTCCACAAAATGGTTTCGAGCAGTTGTCATTTCACACAATTAGAAAGCATTAAAAGCTAATAGAAGAATTTCTGCACCCTCGGCAAATTCCACTAACTGGAAAATGGCCTTTACTTTGAATTTGCTCAGTGAATAGAAACATTGCCCCTCCCCTTTCTCTAGGTAATGAAGGCATCTTCAATTTAGTGTATGTATTGGTCTTTGAGGGAGTCACCTTTTACTACCTTGAGGCAGGACGACTTACAAATCTCTCTGGCTTTGTTTTGAGCATGGACATGAAACGTTAGAGCTCATGATTCCATATTTAGATGACTAATTTCTTCCCACGATATGCCAAACTTTACGTTGGAAAGTATAGCATGTAACCGGAGTGAATTGAACTCGTTAGGTTCAAGAACGTTTTCTCTGTGTTCCATCAAATGTTGGAAATTTTTTTTGGGATACCCGGTATTTTTCCCATGGGACGTCTCATCATATCTTGTCCTGCGTGGAGAATGTGTATGAATAACATTAGTAATGCGTACTTCATTGTCTTGCAAAGAAGTTTCTGAAGAAGATCAATGCTCTGTAAATCGCAATGGGACTTCTTGCAGAAACACTCCTCCTAATGCCTGGCTGACACTAGGTCTTTTGAGTCTTTAGAGTCTTGCAGAAAGACCCGAAGACACGAGATTCAAACTTTGAGTCTTACTTCTGGACGATATTAGCGACCTAAACGACCTAGTGAGGACCAGGCTCAAAGTTTTCATAGTATTCCCTGATAATGCATGTGCACCTGTAACTCTGGCAGGGCTAAAATGCTGGGGAAGTTTGGTCAAAGATTCCATCAGGTTGCAAGAATCCAATGCAAGGCTTTACGAAGAAGATCATTTTTAACAAATGCAGTAACAGAAAGACTTCGAGGGGAAAGGTTTATGATCTAAGTTGGATTGTTAGCTGTTTGGAAAGATGTTTTTCACGATGATTGAGTCACCCAACGCAACGCCACAGTTCCCCCACCTTTTTTCTGACTCAGTCGGTACTTGAAGGAGCATATACATTAAGGATTACCAAAATTTATATGCCATTTTCTGTGGAAATACAATACGCTTTCTTGTTATTGTATTATTGAAAATCACATAAGATACATGAAATTTGGATGGGACTTTAAATGAGGATGTAAATACGGTGAATTAACTTTAAAAGTACGAGACAATGCAGAGCACCAAGTGAAGCAAGAATAGATACGCAATTTACTGACAATTTAAATCAACGACCGGGGAGATTCTCTTAAACAAGCGCTACCTTTTTCCTTAGACCTAACAAATCGTCATGGTTTTGCTATTTGTTTGAACCGATAAACCTTGTGATTGCAATCTAGAAAGAAACTATGTGAGCGGTTTTCGGTTTCCCCGAGTTTTAAAACGGCTTGAAAACTTAAATGCACAGCTAGATTTTGTTGCCTTCCCCCCAGTTGCTGCCCAAAACGGCTAAGGGGTTATTTTTGTTTTCAAGCAAGTAAATACGAAATTTTTTGATGACGCCTGCCTGTTCTTTCGTGGGAAGTCGTTTATTTTTTTTGCGTCAAAGGAATACTCCATCCTTGTAGCTGTTTCGAATACATTCTCCTTATGTTGAAACTTTCAGACACTCTTTGCAAAGGCATGAATTGAATCTTGCATTAGAGTTAAATGGAAATCTAAGATTTTTTTCACTAGGATGCTGAAAAAGATCTCTTATTGATTATCAAGAAAAATTCATACCGTCTCAACTGGCTCATAGTGATTCCATCCAATAGCGTTTTCAAGAGTCACACTAGCATTGCTTTTGTCGATATCCAAAATCTGGCAATTAGTACGTGCTTCTTTCTTGTAGTTAAAAGAACGACAGTCAAATGTTGATGTGCACTTGTTGGCACAGACTGGCAACCTAACTCCAGAAATAGTCTTTAAAATATTTGCCGAGTTCAAAGCCAACTTTTTATCTCTGTCTGTAAGTTTAAAAATCGCATCTCTTCTGCAGCTAGAACGATGTATCTCAACACAAAGGGCATCTTGAAGTAACGTTACAAATATTGGTATTGTAGAGAGGAAAAGTATTTTGAAAAAATTCATTTCTGTTCCTAACATCTCCTAATAACTATCTGATACTTGAACATTTTGATTAGCAGCAGTCAGCAAGCCAACGAATGCCGCCAAATCTGAATAGAATTCGCAAACTGACTACTTTTATGGGTTGTCTAAGCAACGAAGTTTGACCACACTCAAGGTAATTGAAATTTCTTGAATCTTGATCAATTTACCACCTGCTCAGCGATATTACCAGCTTGCTTACTTTAGTATGTTCTCAACTAAATTTGATATGGTTTTCTAATTTTTAATTTTCGAAATTAAACTGAATGAGAGTTGCAGTATTTAAGTATTTTGCCAATAAAGGCTATTGAGATGCAATTGCTGATTGCATCCCTTTTCTGCAACCTATTGATATGCTAAAAAACCAATGACCTCTATCATAGGCTAACAGAAATCTTATCCTTTTGGTCCTCGTTTACATTATGCTTGTACTAATGATAAAAAGAAAACTGTAGCCAGTAAAATTTTGATTGCACGTCATCCGAACATTAAATAATTATTAAAAAGGAATGCTTCTAAAGCTTTTGAGAGGTAGCTGATCGATTCATCAGGCCCACAACCCCCCAACAAAAAACGTTGACACAAATGAGCTTCATACAAAAAATGCCTTTCCTGCCATAAAACTATTCATTACCTGCCAAAGCAAAAGGCGTCTTCTCCCTATTGCAAATGTTCGTAGATTGAAGAACACATACTTGTGAACTCATATATAAAATTTTGATCGAGCTCCGATATTGGGATGGGGGCGGGGGAAGCTCAACTCAAATATCCTCCAAAAAGCAGTGTCTCATGAGTTTTGCCCGAGAGTGTAGATTAATTTCAAAGCATTAAAGTTGAGCCTCGCTTTTGGAAGATCGCCAGGGGTTTGACTTATCATCGACTTTCCACCCGGCTTCAAATATCATTGCCAAGGGAGCAGTTGGCTAGTTGTCACAGGGGTAAATCGTCACACTCTTATCTTCAATCGAATGCTATCGAATGCTTTGATAGGTTTGGCTGTTTGGTGCATTTGAAAGAAGCATGTTATAACCTCCTAGAAAGCGAAAATTCTGATGGCATCACATTTTTTGCCGATTGCAACTTACAAGTTTTAAATGGGTCCATTGTACATAGCGCTTCTTTGAAGATTTACCTTCGAAAAATTTGATGTTACGTAATGTCGACAGTAGAATTTATCGTTGATGTGATGCTGAGAGAATGCTGAGCCTACTTGAATGGATGCATTTCAAAGTTGGCAGAAAACGTCTTTTTCAACATCTCATAAACGTTTATCAACACTTCTGCAAGTACTTGTCAACATTCATGCTGATTACAAACAAAAAATAAGAAAGGTATGTTAATTGCACATTTTAACAATTAAACCACTTCTATTGTAAACAATTTTTCAAAGCTTTTTGTCAATGTTTGTTTGCACACGAATAAAGGTAAATATTTGCATAACATGTTTGATCAACACTTCAGCCACTTCAAATACCAGACAAAATTTTATGAACGTTTTATCAAGATTGTTTGCACACCCCGGGGTGATAACTTACAGACGCAGAGCAACTGGTACGTGCCACTCATAAAGGATTAGTTTTGAACCTCAAAGCTCCCTAAATATGGGCCTCAAATTGCAGCTGTTCCACTTAAAATAGGTAGCTTTTTAAATCACAACAACTCTTCTTCAAAGTTTGTACTTTTATCGTTAGAATTTCGTGGTCTTATAGTTGCAAAAATTGTTTTCTTCCATTAATAGACCTTTACAGTGAAAGAAACATTGACTCCTTTGCATTGCCACACTAAAGTCCTTAAAAGTGGGTACGAAAATCGACCAAAAATTCTTACATTTAAGTATTCCCCTAAAAGATTTAGTGGTACGTCCCTGTCATTCCAAGGCTCGAATTACCCCCTTCAGAGTCGTCATAGTTAAACCAATAAGAGAAATCTGTGAATAACACCAGTCACGCTCCAGGTAAAAGTGAATAGTCACAGTTCTGACTTCCTATCCAGGGAATAACCCCCTATCTTTGTATATAGGAAAGCAATAAGGTAGCATCCGTTGAAGTTGTGAATAGGTATGGTGCCTAGATTGTCTGCTGAAGTCGGTATTTTGTGTAGATAACTTTCAGATTCCATAATCAGCATAATGTTTTGCAGAATTTTGAATTATAAGTGATGTCATATTAATCAGTTTGAATGACCACTGTGGGTGAAGAATTAGATTTTGTAATACACCTCAATTCAAAGTAATTAATGACTACAGACAAAGGAAATTCTCTTGATCAAAAAATCAAAGCAAACGTAACCGCAAAACTTGCCCTGAAATCAGTAGGGCAAACTCTCGCTGTGTGCAAGCGAAAGGTGGTGTTTTTAAGAGAAGTGATGAACTTAGAACGAAAGTAGAAAGGCAAATCCAAAATTTGTGACGCAGATTTTGTTCATTTGATTCAGGAATTGTGTGGTAATCGCTTCATTTCATCCCTAAATATCTGACACTAATAATGCCGTCTGCTTGGCTTCTGAATGAAATAAGCAAAATCCACATGGCAGAACTTTTACCGTTATTTTGTTACGAGCACATAACTTCTTTTAAAAACCTCCCTTCGCCAACATAAGGCGGGAGCTTGTCCTATTGGTTTTTGGGACGAGTTTTGCGGCAGTGTTTGTTTGATTTACTAGTTGAGAGAATTTCATTAGTCCGCAGTCACAAATCGCTTTGAATTGAGCTGTCAATTAAAGCAACTGGTTTCATTGTAGTTGCAAAATCTGTTCTTGTTTTACAGTAAAGTAACCATAGATCAAGGTGTCCCCATCGTTGCAATTTTTGAATAGACGAGTTTTCAAATTAAGGCTTGGCACCGTGTTTTAACAAATCTGATGAGTGGTTGCTGATTTATTGTGAAACAAAGTCAACATCACTGCTTTTTCACAGCAAGAGAATTCTATTTCCGTGCTTAACCTTATAACATGAATTTTAGCATCAGATTGACTTAAATTCTGCAGTAATGGCAAAAACACACTCATGAGTAATCAGTTAACACAAAATAACAGATGTAATTGGATAATAGATCTAATTGACTATATGGCTGTTGCATCTGAGTTCAAGGTTACGAGGTTGCTACTTTGGGCCATTGACGACGATGGGAATCGAGTCGTGTTTGGAAAAATAGGAATAAACATGATAGAGATCTCATTTTCGATAACTACATGAAAACTTTCATATTTGGAATGATGGTTCATTGTATTGTATGAAAGTTTGAATGGACCTCAAATTATTTGATTTATTGATTCTGATGAGAATTTTGTTGCAAAGACTTCTGGATGGTCATTCTCGTGAGAATGAATGATGAAGTTACATCATTGCATCTGCCTGGATCCACCCCTGGCCCACTAGATGAAAAAAAATGTGATCAAAGTGCAATGAAGTTGTTTGTGCCCTCCGAAACTTTGTGATGCCCCTGTGAAAAGTTTCAGTTCAGTTTCAGTTTCATTTATATTTCAAATTTCATTACAAACAATTTATGAAGTTACTAAACAGGCAAATAACTAAATTACGAGGATATAAGATACAGAAAATTAGTACATCAGTAAAAAGAAAAAATCAATAAAATATACATCGAACAAAAAGAAGGGAAAAGATCAATTCCAGAGAGGGAATTACTTAAATAAAGGAGGAGCTCTTTCAGTAGTCAGTCTAATTGAGGAGACCGCTGAGGATAAGCGGTGTCCCCTTCTGCCCCCCTGTCAGGCCACCACTGTTGTTTCATCCGTTCTTATTCTCTCTTATTCCATGCAGCTATACCTAGTTTTCCTTTGGGCGGAAGCGTATTTCCAGGGTTGGTAGCCAGTTTCTGGTAGCCAATTTCTAAAAGCTTTGGCCATATTTGCTGAGAACAGCTTCTCTACATTCCAACATAAATTTACAACACAAAATTGCTGGTCACACTTCTCATATGATGCTTAGATTTATTCAATATTCCCAAGATATAACAGGTACTCTAGCTGTGCTTCTTCAGGTACCTTGTTTTTCCGAAAGGTTCAGAATAAAAGAAGCTCATCTCAGTGGCATAGTCATGAGTTATCTCTTAGCAACTATAATCTTAGTAAACAGGACCAAATTGATCAACTTAATGAAGGCAAACAGTTTAGAGATGAATGATTTATAAGTTATTCATGTACACCGGATCAGTCAAAAAGCGCTACGTAAACGTTTTCAAGCCGAAAAGATCTCAAGCTACCAAACAGATTCCTTACAAATTATCCATTGCTGCTTACCAAAGATGCCAACTCAGACATGAAAACACTTAGTTGCATTAAACAGCGTCCAGAAAAAGTATAAGCGTTTCAACAGTTTCTGCAGAAAAGTCTTTAGTTAAACAATTTTTAGTTGTAGTTCATAGTATGGACGAGATCTTAACTTAGATTTTGTGGCGCTGGATGTTCAAATCGGATTTACAGTCGCAGAGTGATTTCCCTAAACTTGCAAAATGTTCGGAAGCAGCTTAAGACAGATGGTTATTGAATTATGCTAGTACCATCTGTGCAGAATTTGAAAAATATTTTGAGTCCGTTTAACCATTGAAATTTCTATTCTGAAAAAAATTCCTGATCAATCAGACTATTACATCGATTAGAGAACATGTTTAGAAAAGATATTTACAGTTAAACGCATACAGTCGTGGTCGTGATTGGCTAGTTGTGATATTGAAATCAATTATAAAGGTCTGGCCTTTGAGTATTTTCCAAGCCATTATGCTCTTGGATCATATTTTGTTTCAAGAAAAAAGGGAATCAGATCATTATCATCCTCGTTAATTTCACTGTACAGCGAGATTACTGAACCTTGCTTAATTACTTTCTTCTTGACTGTCTTGTTTATCCAATCAGCACCACGACAGTGTGCCTTTAACAGTTCACAGTTCAACTTCTACGAATGAAGAAATAGGTGCGTTGTCAAGTAGTGTAATCTAATACCAAGGGATCTTTCTCTGGTGAGTTTCGTTACTTGTGCGATTATTCAGTAATAATGAGCAAGTTGAATAAGTGAAGAGTAAACTTTATTTCATAGCTCAACAAACCTCTAAAGATAATGTATCGTTGAGCTGACCTAAAAGCATTTTCAAGTTGCACATAGATGTCAAATTTATGACTCAATGACCATTTGCCTTAGGCTGCCTCAGAAATTTTTGCTTGTATAAGTGAAACACCCTGCGAATACAGACACGATTTGGACAAGCAAGGTTGCTGGACGTGCAGCGCATATGGGTATGTTACTACCCTTAATTCTGGTAGATGGGTAGCGTTTTCAGAATCTTTATCACAACTGAAGAAATTTGAACAGAACTTGCATCCTCAAATCAACAAAATTCATAGGCATGGTTACAAAGGTTCCTGAAATTCATGCTAAAGGGCTCGGAATTCTTGAAACATTCTGTCATACAATGGGTCCAACGGTCAAGGAGCCCCCCTCTTCCCGGGTCCCTCCACCATACTGATGTAAACCCTCTACCACATTGAGCAGCTTCCTCTGATATTATCGCCCCACTGTACAAAGCAAAGCAGCCTCTTCTGTTCCAATGTACCAAACTTCCTTTCCAGCTGTCACCATGCTATCCCTCACCGTACAGAACAACCAGCGCTGCAATTATGCAGTCCACTCACAGTACTGGTTGTATACATCAATTGTCCTGAGCAGCCTCTATCGCACCGTAGACATTGAGGTGCTTCTGCATCAACATTGAAGAAATTTGGAATTCAATAGGCCTTACCAAAACTTAACTGGGAAACCTAGCACTTCTGTATGGACAGGGAAGTAATTTAAGCAATTTCGTTATATCCAAACGTGACAACAAAAATTAACACTTCTGTGTTGAACAGGAAAGAAGTCTTTCTATATGTACTTACATAATAAGTTAGGGCACAGAGAATGGTTAGGGGTGGTGTTTATGCAGATTCTTGCTATGCTCTCCTGCGAGCATCACCTCACGCCTACTGCTCACCTAGATTTATGACGATGAGTCCCTTGTATCCCTGCGGTAAACCTTGCTCAAGAGGGGCTCATAATGAAACACTGAAAAACTTGGCCCTATTTTCTTCAATCATCAATAGACCTTTTCACGGAAAGAAAAGCATGCTGGGAAAATGGGGGAGATTTGGAGATTTCGACACCACGCAGCTTCGAATTTCGTCAGGTTGTGCGATCCTTATTTTCAAAACAAACCTCTCTCCCTAAGCACAAAGAATGATATTAGATATCTTGTGTGCATATCGATAAACTCCTTACACTTCAGAGATACCGAAATAGCAATGTTTTTGTGAATCGGATTCCTCTAAATCTTTTTATGGGACGAGAAAGCAACCCGAGGAAGCTTCGAGAATCACAGAATCATGCCTAGGCCCTTGCGACCAAACGCCACATTTAGGCACGTAATTCTGCGATCAATGGATGAAATCAACTGAAATTCAAAATGAAAGCACTTCATTTGTGTCTGAAGTCGGAAACAAATTGGCAGACAGTTGCCTAAGCGCATATGAACGGAGGGAGGTCAGACAGCTCAGATCACATGTCGTCCTTCCAAATGAAAGTTTCGACTAAAAGTATCTTTGTAGAAACCGGGCTCAATTTTCTTACAAAGCAAAAGAAACCCTTTTACTGCTGATTTTTTCATTCAATGATTGTCGACTGATGTATTTTCTACAGTTTTATTGATATTTCTAGCAACCACAAATTTTGAAGTATTATCTTACCAGAAATTTATTTCAGCTTGAAAATCCAGGTCAGGCGTAGGCCTTTTGCTGTCCCAAGACTAAACAATGAAACCCGCAAGCGCCCATCTAAGATATTTATGAGATATTTTGATCATTACCTCTTCACCTGGCATTCATGGTAAGCAAATATTTTTGGTATGATATTTAGGGCTAACGTTTCCTTGAGCTGCATGCCCTTCGGGAGAGGAAGATTGATTCTTGAACTCATTTTGAAGCACTTTTTCCTCGCTATTTCTTATTGTTTCGATCTGTTTTCAAAGACGATTTCTTATTCTGATCGCCTCTTGAATCGCTTCTTTGTTTCACTGTAGCAGCCAAAACAAGACATGATTCACTTCCAACAAGTCGAGAATCGGGAATAGATGCAGATAATTAACGATCTACCAACCTGAACAAAGTTTCTTTCTTCCGGTCGTTTCTAAGTACATTTATGATTTCTTGCACTCCCAAATCAAAACACCTTTTACGGGCTCTGAAAAAACCTAACAAATCAGAAACGATGAAAGCATTATTCTGCGCGTTTTCGTGAACTCCGTGAGCCTGTATCAACATCGACTTGCAGCACAAGCTATGCATCCACACGAAGCAAATTTATAGGAAATCCAGCATTTCATTATTCGTAAAATATTGTCCTGGCTTCTAGCTACAACTGTTCAAATCAGAATCGAGTTGGAAATTATGTGTGACAGAACTTTAAAGTCATGTGACAATTGCATTCCTTCCTAAACTTTTTGTCATACACTGTCTCATTCATTGATGAAAGGAAGTATTAATTAATGTAAAAGTATTTTTATAAGAAACTGATTAGGCCAATGCTGAAATTTTTTTACGATTATCAGATCATGAATAATCATAGTTTCTTACGAGTTTCTTTTAAAGGTTCCGTAGCAATCGTCATCTTTGCTTCCTGTGCCATCCTGAATATTCTGAAACAAAGTTATTCAAGTCTTTCCAATGTTTAACTATTATTCATAAATGCCTTTCAAATAATATGATACAAGAAACAAATGAAAAAAAAGTAAACATATGCGAAAGATTCCCTGTAGTAAAATACATGGTTTCTCGCCCAGTTTTCCAGTGCTTGACTTCTTCTTAGTTTCTTTCTTAGCAAGAAAGATACAGAGCAAAATAGTAACTATGAAATGAATAGTGTGAACGGAAGATTAAAGCAACGAGAAATTCATCATAATTTTTGATTGATACTTGTGTGGTGATGATTTGATGTAAGTTATAACATGAGAAGGCTTTAAATTTGTTCAACACATCTTTTGCACGATTTTAGTACAAAAATGCAGACCTAACCTTTCTAATGAAGTCCTTGAAGTCCTTTCTAGTGAAGATTAGGAGGAGGTGTTGCGGTGCCCCACTTTGCCGTTACTGACCCAAATTTTCACTGATCCCTCAATCTTTGAAGCTGAGACAGTTTGAGCTAAAAATGGAGATCCGGTCCAATACTTGAAAAACACCTAATTTTTAAGATTTCACGAGACACATTCTTCGCGCCAACCGTGCAGCTGCAACCGATTGGAGAAGACGTATTTTAATAAAATCAAAAGACTCAAAGACCAAGATGAAGTACATTCTTCCCTCATAATTTTCATGGGGGTCAGGGGTACGATATTTTTTTATATTCTGTGAGCTTTCTTCAGGCTAGGATCATAACGACAAATTGGTTGGAGCCATATGGGGAGGGGACAGAGGTTGGCATATCTCATTGAATGATAAGAAGAAGAGTTACATCATTGTTTCGGATATAGCAACCTGAAATAGCCAGACCAGCCTTGTTTTGAGTTGTAATTGGACACTAACAGTGTAGACATCGCTAGCTACGTGAATATTGTATGGTTTCAACCCAAGTTCTCGGCCGACATTGCGTCCTTGCGTGGGTTTCAATGGATGCTTTAGACAGCTTTTCACCCCCCCCCCCTAAGAAACACCCCCATCAAGTGAAACTTCAGAAACTTTTCTTTCTACGATAAGCTACATCCAAAAAATGCACTATGCGCCCTTCTTACGGTTTTGGCGATTTCATTTTAAATTTTTTCAAAACAACTAAGACAAAAAAGGCTTCAATGCTAAAAAAAGGCAAACAAGTTCAGGAAGGAGTGCATTTGTCACATGACCTAAGTTCTGTCACACACAATTTCCAAATCGATTCTGATTTGAACAGTTGTAGCTAGAAGCCAGGACAATATTTTACGAAGAATGAAATGCTGGATTTCCTATAAATTTGCTTCGTGTGGATGCATAGCTTGTTGCTGCAAGTCGATGTTGATACAGGCTCACGGAGTTCATGAAAACGCGCAGAATAATTCTTTCATCGTTTCTGAATTGTTAGGTTTTTTCAGAGCCCGTAAAAAGTGTTTTGATTTGGGAGTGCAAGAAATCATAAATATACTTAGAAACGACCGGAAGAAAGAAACTTTGTTCAGGTTGGTAGATCGTTAATTATCTGCATCTATTCCCGATTCTCGACTTGTTGGAAGTGAATCATGTCTTGTTTTGGCTGCTACAGTGAAACAAAGAAGCGATTCAAGAGGCGATCAGAATAAGAAATCGTCTTTGAAAACAGATCGAAACAATAAGAAATAGCGAGGAAAAAGTGCTTCAAAATGAGTTCAAGAATCAATCTTCCTCTCCCGAAGGGCATGCAGCTCAAGGAAACGTTAGCCCTAAATATCATACCAAATATATTTGCTTACCATGAATGCCAGGTGAAGAGGTAATGATCAAAATATCTCATAAATATCTTAGATGGGCGCTTGCGGGTTTCATTGTTTAGTCTTGGGACAGCAAAAGGCCTACGCCTGACCTGGATTTTCAAGCTGAAATAAATTTCTGGTAAGATAATACTTCAAAATTTGTGGTTGCTAGAAATATCAATAAAACTGTAGAAAATACATCAGTCGACAATCATTGAATGAAAAAATCAGCAGTAAAAGGGTTTCTTTTGCTTTGTAAGAAAATTGAGCCCGGTTTCTACAAAGATACTTTTAGTCGAAACTTTCATTTGGAAGGACGACATGTGATCTGAGCTGTCTGACCTCCCTCCGTTCATATGCGCTTAGGCAACAGTCTGCCAATTTGTTTCCGACTTCAGACACAAATGAAGTGCTTTCATTTTGAATTTCAGTTGATTTCATCCATTGATCGCAGAATTACGTGCCTAAATGTGGCGTTTGGTCGCAAGGGCCTAGGCATGATTCTGTGATTCTCGAAGCTTCCTCGGGTTGCTTTCTCGTCCCATAAAAAGATTTAGAGGAATCCGATTCACAAAAACATTGCTATTTCGGTATCTCTGAAGTGTAAGGAGTTTATCGATATGCACACAAGATATCTAATATCATTCTTTGTGCTTAGGGAGAGAGGTTTGTTTCGAAAATAAGGATCGCACAACCTGGCGAAATTCGAAGCTGCGTGGTGTCGAAATCTCCAAATCTCCCCCATTTTCCCAGCATGCTTTTCTTTCCGTGAAAAGGTCTATGGAATTATGAAAAAATCACGGCTTCGAATCTCCATCCCGTGGGAGTATTTTCGATTCTTCAATCGAATCGAAAATTCTATCACATTCTCACCTTAACAATAGTAATTCACAAATCTCGCAATCTGATTGGTACGTTAGGAATTGCGAAGTTTGGGCCTAAATAGGGCCAAGATTTTCAGAGTAATACTTTGAGTCTCTATTGCCCGAGGCGCCATCATCAAGTCAAAGAGCACAGGGCAACAAGAGACTTATCGTCGTCAGTCTACTGCTCACCTCCAAAAATGCCAGAAAACAATGAAAGAGCGCTAGTGACGAATGTCTTGCCTCTGGCCTCATTCTTTTCTTCTGCAAGCTCTTGGGGTAATGTGAGGAGGGCTTTTCTACCCTGATGTTAGCAATCTAATAAATATTTCGTTGGCTGAGACGAATTCGATAGGCCTTAACGTTTGAACTTTCCTTGTGGACACTAATAGACATCCAATTTTGCTTGCAAACAAGTTTTACAACCTTGATTTCCTAAATACTGTGGGAATCAAAGCTTGCAAATAATTGACATTATTTAGCTGCAGCATTTCTCTCGCTTTTGGCAAAATACTTTGTTGCTCAGAATGGATATAACGACGTTATCGTCTCATTTTGCAGATGCTCTCTTCTTGATTAAGGGACAGTTTTTTAGAGATGAAACTTCCTTTAGAGATTATTCCAATCTGCTGCAAAGGAATTTGCTAATGTCTGGAGGAAATGTTGTTCTCTGATTCTTTGTGAAAATCATGGTCAAGCTTTGAGTTGATTAATTTCCGAAGTGATTTTGAGAGATTTTAAAACGTAAGTGTATCAGTATGTTCTTTGTAAAACCCAGACCTTAGAACGTTGACACTCAAAGACCGTTAAGTACCTAGATGAAGAGGACCCTTCTTAAAGACAGGTGGGACAGAAAAGAATCGTGGGCCTGACAAATTGTTTTTGTAATGATTTAGATACAGCAAAAATTTATCACTTTGATAGACTTGAAGCAAGCAACTTTCTTGAGATTTGGAAGCTATAAATTTCGTGCACGCAAGCTACGGAATCACTTGTAGCAGCATATAATTGGCCTGACCCGTATTCCTCTTGTTTGAACTGTCCAACAGGCTCTGGACCTGCAGATCCGTAGGCTTTCTTAGTTTTCTTAGTGGGTCAAATGAGTATCAATGGTTGATTAGTTGTTAACAAACTGAGCTTTTTCTGTCATCACTAGTGTGCAGCATTCAAATTTGGCTGTAAACTTTCGCTGCAACTGTTTCTGAATATTGAAGAAATCAAACCTGGACAATAATTGATATCTTTTTTGGCCTTTCCGTCGTAAAAATAGCTTCAATCAAAGTATTGCGCCAATACCTGAGAATTTCGAAAGCAATAATTCTCTTCCATGTGTAGCTCTCTTTGCTGATCAGAACTGGTATGTCTACTAACAAGACAAAACTTGCAAGGAAATTCTTCTGAAATACGATTCGTTAGGCTTCTGCGGGAAAGCGATGCGAAAAGTGAACAGCCAGTCCGAAGACCATCAGATTCAAGTGTAAAACGGAGGTGCTACAAAGTCGCGCCGTGCAGACCTAGTTTGGAAGATGGCAGGTAATTGACAACGGAACGGGAGAAACTGGCATTGCTGCATTGGCAATGAAGAAATTTGGGAGACATCGGTTGTTTGACAAAGGAGATTACTCCTGACTATGTCATTGAGATGGCTTTCTTTTATTATGAACTTTTGAAAAGCAGACATCCGAAGGAAGGAAGCTAGAGTTCCTGTTATAGCTTGGGAAATATTGATTTACTGTTTCTGTGTTAAATGGGAAGAAGCCTGGACGATGCTAGTTGTCTGACAGCCTAAACAGGGAAAACTAACACTTCATTATTAACTAACAGGGAGGAATATTAGAAGATAACTGGACAGAATTAACACTTTTGCATTGACAATGAAGAAGTTCAGATATGAAATGAAGGTGAACTTGCTTCCTCTTAGCGCTAAGGGACAGGGAAAAGTTCATTTTAAACAAGGCCAGTGCAAAACGTAACGGGGCAACTACTTTTATTGAGCTTATCAGAGGTGGTCAACTCATTTTTTGAAGCAAATATCAACAGGGCAGAAGCTTTTTATGAGCTCAAGATGAAATTTGAAATACAAAATGTCTCATTTTGGGGGAAAAGTTGTGAATCATGCAAGAAGAGAAATGCTTAGAAGCACATATTTTGGAGGAGGCAAAATTTCCTAGTCAGTTGCTTGCAAGCACGATACATCAGCCATATCTCTGAATCTTCAAAGTAAACTTTTAATAAAAAAACATTCGTAAGTACAAAAATTGATTTTGCTATGGTCTTTAGCTACTTTGATACGTACTGTAAAACATATGTTGTTCATGAATATAGGGCAGATACATTTTTAAGGACTTTTATTTTTTCTGCAATAATTTCATACGGGCCGAGCAGATTTTTTCCAAAAAGTTTTCTTCTTCACCGGCCATGTCATATAATTAATTTTGCAGTGTCCATAAGCACTGGGATCGCAGAAGGGAGAAGACCTAGTTGAGGCTGCAACCCTTTCTTGACGCTGAAGTGGAATGTGTTCCGACTTCTCCTGTTTATGATTGCCAAGAAAGCTTCGCAGGGAACAGCCTTGCTCGAAAGTGAGTGAAAGCTGAAAGTCTGATTGTAGCATGAGCAACATTCAATCAATCGAGTCTTCAAATTATTCTCTTGGGAACTTGATCCAAACTAGGCCCGAATTACTTTATTTTGAATTTACTCTAGGCAATCCCAACAAAATCATATTCTTTGGATGCTCAGTTGGGGGGGGGGGGCGCCCTTATTTTGGCTATCGGGAACAGTTGTTAATTGTTATAGTAAAGTAAATAGACGTGGCTATGTCTAAAGGCTACTACAAATAGGCTGAAGAAACTTCAACAAGATCATTGTATCCTTCACTACACAATGAAAACACCGTCGTCAAAGTTATTCAATACAATATATTGTAGTTTTAACCTGGCCGGGGTCAGCTTTTTACTAGGTCGATTCACGTTATAGTTTCCTTGTCCATTGTTGTCAAATTCATTTTTGCAAGGATTTAATTGATGTTCCTGTCATGGTATGGAATAATTTAATTCAACATAAGGGAGTCTACGAAGCCACGACGACAACGGAAGTGCATCGCAATGTTGCTTTTGTTTCGGAACCTCATATTCAAAAGATTCGTTGTTTTCTGCTCGAGAATTGATTCCCATGAGAGTCTCTGAAGTTGTCTTGTTCAAATTTCACAACCTGGAAACTCAATTTCTGGCCTTCTGTACTGCAGATCTAGGCCTCCAAAGAAGACGTCAGTAAATTTTTTTCTGGCAAGAGCAAAAATATGGTTTTCAGACATCTCTGCATTATAGGAGGCCTCGCTTTGGCCTTGTGGAAGGTGTATCGGGCTATTCAGCAAAAAAAAGACGCGAGTCAAGAAGGCGGCAGCAGAATTCTTTCGTTCGAAGATGTAAATTGCATTGTGAAAACAACTTCAAAGCTTTTGCATGTCTCGAGAGACTGACAAGAGTCTGAAACTGACAAGAACGTAGAGAAGAACGTGGAGAAGAAAGGAAGCTAAGTAGGTCGAAAAGAACGTCGAGAAGGGAAGCCAAGTACTGTGTGAGTATATTCATAAGCGATGGAAATGCGAGAATGCCAACCAGTTTGAAGAATTTTTCCTATCCATAAGTAGCTATCTAGGAAGGAACGGCTTGAAGGTCTGGAGGCTCCAAAGGATTACTAGCATCTGTGTTTTCAAAGAAGTCCGCGTCTTGCTGCTACAACGGCCCATTAAAGGTTGCGTAAGGTAACAATACTTCATTTGCCGAACCGAATTCAAGATAACGTTCTAGCTGGTGTTTCCGTTCTGTTTACGTAAACTCTCTATTGATGAGAGACAACATTCGACATTACGTTATCGTAACGGAACATTTTTGATACAAGAAGCTATTTTTTAATCTTGCGGATGATTTGATGAACTCTCTGAATATCAATAAAGATATTTAAGAGATAAACAAAACTGTCGAAGCCTGTTAATTTGCTAACACAGATGGTGAAACAAAACTACCGCTTTGACTAAGATTAATTCATCAAAGTAATATTCGTTTTTTCAGAAAGGAAAGTTTACAAAACGAGCCAGTTTGGTTAATCTTTGACGTTTTTGTAAAGATTACCGAAATGAGCAAGAGGCAGATTCGTTTTTTATGCGCGCGCAGAAGCGTCATGGATACGAGGCGAAGTGATCACGTGATAATCACGACAGTAGAAAAGATTGGATTAAATCAGCCGAAGTGATAAGCAGCGAATGATTGTAATGAATATCTGATATCAAGTGATTATTTATCCCTTATTTCACAAATTCCAGCCAGAATTGTTATCAATCAGTTTTAAGTTTCCATCCAAGGCCCCTTTCAAATCCAATCAGAAACATCTAGGCTAGTGGTGGAGGCCCCCCAATAGTACCCCTGGATAACGGATTCACGTGTTGATTTTTCCTTTTTCACGCCATCACGGACTATAAAACAGCATTTTCACGTTCACGCTGCAGAAATTTTAAGAATGCCCCAGAAAGATATTTCTATGTAAAAACATAGCTGGCGAAGACACACGAGGGAAATCAGGGTAATTCTAACATGGATTTTAAAGTTTCGGAGCCAAAACTGTGAGTGAAATGAGATAAATAGGGGCACAGGGGCTTGCCCCGGAAAATTTTTTGAGCATTCGCATTCTAGAACATCGAAAAACGCCGTAATGTGGAAGTTAAAGCCTGTTACCCTATCATTTGCTTCTTAGAAAAAGTCGATTTTCGTTCAAATAGACTGCATCTTGCCGGTGGCAATTTGAATAGTACCATATATTATTTTTAAGTAACTCAGAAATTCTTCATGTAAGATCAATGCTCTTTTTATCTAAGACCTTCTAGGAGACAAATATCTTCATATGGGGTAGATTGCAAGCGAATGGAGTAAAACTGGGGGTCCGGGGCAGCCCTGTCGGAACGAAATTCATATTGGGGGGCTGAAACGAGAAGCGAGCGAAGCGAGGAAGGATGGGGGTCCGGGGGCTTGCCCCCGGGAAAAATTTTTCATGACCACGCCCTTTAGATCGTTGGAAAACGCCCCATTTTTGGAGAATGTGCTATTGACGGAAGCAAAAGATCACGACTAATGAGAGTCTTTCGATGGAAATTTTGAATTCTTTGACTTGTATGACATCAAAGATATTGCATTTTTGATAGATTCTGGTAGCTTCCTCCAATATATACAAATTTGAATCTTCGTTCTTACGACCTTGGCTCTTACAGCCTTTTTCACTTTCAAAATCAGCAAACTTAAGCAAATTATTGGGGGGCTGAAGCCCCCCAGCCCCCCGCCCCCGACGGGCCTACGGGGGCTTGCCCCCGGAAAATTTTTTGAGACTACACCCTTCAGAATGACGGAAAACAGCATTTCTTTGTGAAATTTCAAGCCGCAATCACGTGCTTTAAAGTCCATTTCACGAAATAACGACCAAATTTTTGGCAAATCACGCTGCACGACAGAGTCTTCGATCACGAATTTACGAGTCGAAAATATCAAAATCACGAAATCACGCGCCCAAATTAGCCAAATAACGCTTCACGTACAAATATGGGGGGGCCTCGTGGTGGATGCAGGCAAGCCAAACTTCAAGAGCCGAGAATTGAATGCCAATATTTTTGATGAGAGCTAGCAAAATGAATTAGGATTTTCTGTTAAATGGTTTCATTTGATACTTGCCCTTCATTTTGGTTAAAAGAAGATTCTAAAAGTGGGTTACCATCACAATTCTGGGTGCACTTTTTGCCAAAGTTTGGGCACCAATTAGAAAGCCAAGTCCTCTTCTTGAATGGGGACGGTGGCACCCCACCTCGACAACTGATTTAGACTTAAAATATAGTGTAACTGGTTTGTATCAAAGTACTCTGTCACACAGATGATTGGCTCCAAAAAGCAATGAGATCCTGTTGGGGTAGACTCTGTACCAATTTTTTGCATAGGTACCATATGGTGGCTGTTTGCACCACAAAAAGCATCATTGTTTTTTGGGAGCCAGTAAGCTTGGAATACAATTTTTTCTTGGTAAAAAGTTCCTCCCCCAGTGGGGGGGGGGTACTTCATAACTTCCAATACGGGGAGGTCCATGCCAATGTTTGTGGTCTGAAATTTTACATAAATCAATATTTGGGGTCTGTGAATTACAACATGGACTAAAATTCAATATCTAGGGTCCAAAAATCTGAAAAAAGGTAGAATCATGGAATTTGGTGAGGGTCTCCAAACAATTGGAGTCAATATTTGGGGTCCCCAAAATGTTAAGCTCAATGTTTGGGGTCAGCAAGGAAATAGTGGCATGGACCCCCATATTGAAAGTTAGGGACAACCCCCCTTGGGTTCCTCCCCTCCATCTTGAATGTAATTGTCTATTCTGGATCTTTGCAACAAATGGTAGAATATTTCAGATGTATAGGATCTCACTATTTCATAGTAAGCTGAGGAATTCAAACAAGGAGATCAACAATAATTAGAATGTAGTCACAGAAAACATGCCTCAAGACTCTACATTGCATTCAACATCATCAAATTATTCAGAATCATTCAAAAATTTGGTGCAGGAAAATGAATCAGCGGCAGCACCAGCACTGACAAATCTGGAAGAAGTGGGGAGGGGCATTTTTTGAATTGATTGTTGAATCTAAAGGTATGCCTAATTAATTTTCTGCCTGTTGTTTTTTTAAATTTTTGCCAACTTCTGGGAGTGGGGGAGAAAAGTCCCCCAGCCCCCCCTGAGGTGCTAGCACTGAAATCGATCTGAAATTCCTTAAATTGTTTTAAATAATTGGCAATATTCATGCAAGTCTGTATCACTCCAGATTTCCTAGAATCCATCCTATTCAAACAGTGTGCATTCTTCTGTGGGAATGTGTTGGAAATCTTGTAAGGTTACATAGTAGTAGTCATCCAGCCAAAAATTTGCAACTTGCAGGTGCTCTATCACGACCAAAACAAAAATGTGATTTGATGTTACAGTATCTGAAAATAATAAAGGAGAAATTAGAAACTTAGACAAATGGCAATGGACAAACACAATTTTGTAGAAATATTATTGATAAAATGAGTGAAACAACTGAACATGCTTTCTTGGTATGCAGCCATCAAACTAGGGGCAATTCATAAATCAATCATTCAAAAATAAGTCTTGCATTTTGGCTTTGTATCCGAATATGCACTCAAAGCAATAAAACAAGTTATAAAATGCAAGTTAATATTATTTCAATACATTGAAGAGACAAATAGTCCTTCTAAAATATGATGAAACAACACAGCAGGGCAGCAAAACATCCGGAAATTTTAAGTGAATAGGAAGGACAGAAAAACAAAAGGCCATCAAGGGACAAACAACAGCAAAATGCTAAGACAATAGAATGGCCCAGGCATGAATGTTGCAGTTTCTTCAAGTGATGTTCACAAACTAAAACGCAAAAATAATCAATGTTAGCCAATTTTTCGACCAAAACCGGTTTGAGAAATTTGAAGCTGAACATCTCACCAACGCAGTGGTGATAGTTTCGTTTTGTGGCAACGACTACATTTTTTGCAATTTTCAGTTGTTTAGGGGTTCTAAATTTTTGTCCTTTTCCTCAGAAAATGACCTGTTACAAGAAAATAAAAATTTTTTCGGACATGATGTACCAGGATAGATGATCGGAAGACGATTCATGAAATTATAGGCCCTGACGAGACTGTTATAAAATTTCCGTGGAATATTCATTTTGTAGACCCCCTTATGAGCAGCCTATTTACATGTAAACAAACAAGTGATTTATTTGCCCTTCAAAACTGACCCAACTGTATGGCAAAAAAAGTAACACAAGGCCAATTTTTCAGGAATACTGACCTGTCTCAAAATGATGCTCATATTCTGCAGATTATATCCACCAACGCTCAGCTTGCGGCAGCGAGCCGTTTTTCCAAAAAAATCCTTTCTTCATTTCGAATTTTTCTTGATAAATATCGCCTCCAGCCCAAGGAAAATAAAGTTAAATAATCAATCTTTATCGAAGCTTTCCAAGGTCGGTGATTTTTTCAGCCATGCTTGTTTACCTTCTGAACACTTGCGGCATGGCGCAGAAAGCACTTTGCACAGCGGTCGAAACGAATCAGGTCTTTGCTACCGAAATGTGCAAACAGTCATGCAAGTTGTCACAAAGTTACGTCATCCTAGAAACTAGCTTTCGGGCCTAACTTTCAAAGCATTGTAACAGTTTGAAACTTAGCCATCTGACGATAGAATGAAAGGTCAAACGAAGGACAGATATGGAAAAAAACAACAATTAGCCATTCAGGCCAACACAAATAATGTTCACAATGCCCATGATTAGATGACAAGTCTTTTAAGAGAAATGTTCAAGTGCCGAGCATTCTACGGAATAAACTTTTGTCCTTGAAAATTGAGGGCTCGTGTTGTCAATTACCTTCTTCAGTTGCATCTAAAAGAGAAAATAAACATTTGAGGTCAGGCACAAGGAATGCTGACTTTGAAATTTGAAATAAACGCAAATCAAATCATAATATACTCCAACTGAAGAAAAGCCTTTGCCAGAAAAATTGATTTGCTCAAGCCTAATTCAAGCAATTGTAAGAAAATACAGTGCGATACTTCTGAAGTATCCAGCGAATAATCTTAAATTGTTTGCTTCCCTATTTTAGTTTGCATGCTATTTATTAGATTCTTTCAAACTTCTTCTTACTGTACATAGCTGCTGGGTGGGGGGAGGGGGGGGGGGTTAAGAGGGCTCATTTAAAGTTTGCCTCAGAGGGGAGGGACTTATTTTGGGTGATCGGTTTCGAGGGATTTCACGAGTGGCTGGTGGAACAGAAGCTTGCGACGTTTTAACTTTGCTTGACTCATTTCATTTTCATTTCATTTCATTTCATTTTATATAGTTCATTTCATTTTATATATTTAAGGAAGGTTGTCCTTCAACAAGTTGATTTTCAAGGGGCCCTCCAACAAAAATATTTAATCACAATTTAGAAAAGAAAGTAAAAAGCTTTTGAATAATTAAACTATGAAACCTTATTTACAATGTTCAAATCCTATTTACAATGAAGTTAAAAATTCAAACCTCAAATCAAAATGAAAGGGAACACTTTTAAAATAGTTTTCTTGAAACTATACAAGGAGGTTGCCTGCTTTGACTCGGCTGACAGGCCATTTCATAATTTTGCACTTCTATATGAGAAACATCTCTGGCCATTTGATGACCTTTTCTTCGGTAACCTTAAGGAATGTTTTGAAGGGAACTATTTCTCTTTCAGATACATATCTTAGAAACCAATGGAATAACAACGGGGACTAATACAGTCAAATCAAATTGTTAACTGGATTACTGCATGTCCAAACACTGCACCTATATGATGGCATAAGGCTTTATGCTTATGACATGCATGATAAAATTACGAATATTACATTGTCGCGCTGAACAACAAGGACCACATTTTGCCAAATTTTGGCACAGCTCAATATCCTAATTTAAAGGTTATTGGCCGATCATGGGTTTTGGGACACATGGAAGTTCTTATTAGATTAATTATCGTTGTAAAGAATCAGAACTTTCAGGCCTACCTTTTGTGTTCTTTGTTTCTCCATCCTCTCTGTTGCCCTGTCAATGTAACATTTTCAGTCTGCTGCCATTCACAGTCGTGACCGGTGATCGCCATCTTGTTTTCAACAGCCTCATTTCGGTTTGTGAGCTCCTTCAACAAGGAGAGTGCGAAGCCACAACAGAGTGAATCCACACTATCCCAATTGAAGGAGCTCACAGACCGAAATGAGGCTGTTGAAAAAAAGATGGTTATCGCTGGTGAGGAAAGCGAATGGCAGCAGACTGAAGATGCTAAATCGACATGATAAAGGAGAGGTTGGAAAAACAAAGAACACAAAAAGGTAGGCCCGAAACTTCTGTTTCATTACAGCGATAATTAATCTACTGAGAACTTCCACGTTTCCTAAAGTCCATGAGCTGATGCTGAATGCAGAGACGCAAAAACACTACACACCTACAAACCTGGTTGGGAGGAAGTTTGGAGCAAAAAATGAGCAAGGTTATGTAAAAAGATAAGAATTAATAGTTATCTTACAGTATACCCTTAAATGGGGACATTGAATCTGCAAGGCTGGGAGAGCCATTCTAAGCCAATATAAAGGTTCATTTCTTCAAAATTTTCTCACCAACGTTGATTTTTTCCAATTTTCTCACCCACCAAGGTGTTTTTAAAAGAAGTAAAGATTTGCTAGCAATTTGATAAAAGATTTAGAAATATATGTATAAAACTTTAAATAAAGTTTTTTTTGTTTCAACAGTTGGTATTTGCTTTCAAAGCATGAAAGACGCTCCCCTCTGCACTCTTCGCCCTTACCTTGTTGGAGATACATGGTACTTTACAGCCAATTAGCGCGGGGAATATGAACGCATGCGCTGTAGACATTTGTTGATCATTCAAATATCTGCAGCCTTTTCGTTGCAGTGACAAGGAGCAGTAAGGGAAGATTTGCAGCTCGATTTACGGGAAACTCTGTTTATGTTTATCAATTCTTTACAACAGTTTTGTTTGATAAGTGCCTGCAAGAAACAGTGAATAAGATTTCATGACAGATTGTTCGGGATTGTTCTGAAAGTTTGGTATAGAAGCAAATGTTGTGCGGTTGATCTCGCATGGATAAATTGGCCTAAGCAAAATATCAGCGCTGAGAGCATTACTATCGAGAGCCCGGTTAACGTATGAGATAAATAAATTCTTTGCCAAGCTTCCATGAAACGATGCCGTTAGGGATTTTGGAAACTGTCATTATTGTTCCCCATCGAAAGTTGATTGTGCTGTGACGGATGTGGTTTCCTTCGTATGTCTGACTACCGCTTGCCTTTCAAATGACTAAAAATTCGTGATGAAAATAGTGACATTTGGTAATCGAGTCGACGAAATTTTATACTGGGTATCCCAAAAAAAGCATACAGATTTGATCTACCCGAGCGACTAGAATATAGCGTGAATCAATCCAAAATGATTTTCAGAACATACCACGATAGCTAACTTGAACATGGATACCTCGTTTGTTGATATCGGTGCGTCGAGAGTGAAAATATTAGTCTTCAAAGGAGAAATTTGCCTCCACCTCCAAGCCAGAGCTTTGACGTTTTGGCCTAAGCAAAATTCTTGAAGCACAGTGAATAAAATAAACAAATTTTGAAGACGGCATAACAGATGTGTTTTAAAGAATACAGCTTATTTGAGACTTATCGTCAAGGGAGCTGCGAAATCACATTTATTCATCTCTCAATATCAACAATCTATTTTACACATACTCTTCATCGGTGAAAGTACTCCCTTGAGTATCAACACACTCCTTGAACAGTCAAATTTTTCCTTGGAAAGAATTTGTTATGAGATCTCTTGGGAGTCAAGACAGGAAGTTCTGGAGATCTTTTGGGGGCAAAAAGGTGTCTCCTCTCTTGGTGATGACCCACCCGCAGGGAATTTGAAGATACGTCATGATCAATCTGATTTCGAGAAATCTGATAAAGATTCTTTTCAAGGAACTATTCGACGATGTCAAAAGTGCGTTGTTCCTCAAGGGAGTACTTTAACCGATGAAAAGTATGTTTGAATCAAATTTTCGATATTATATTGAGATAAATGAATTTGATTGCGGAGCTCCCTTGACGATAGATCTCACCAGGGCTGTATTTTTTTAAACGCATCGGTTGTGCCGTCTTCAAATTTTGTTGATTTTATTCACTGCACGTCAAGAATTTGCTTAGGCCAAAACGTCCAAGCTCTGGTTTGGAGGTGGAGT
Source organism: Aurelia sp. 4 Dawson et al 2005 (assembly GCA_964019985.1). Lineage (NCBI taxonomy): Eukaryota > Metazoa > Cnidaria > Scyphozoa > Semaeostomeae > Ulmaridae > Aurelia > Aurelia sp. 4 Dawson et al 2005. The sequence goes on along the minus strand of OZ026494.1, from coordinate 8,527,407 downwards.
CAAATTTGCCCTTTGAAGACTAATATCTTCACTCTCAACACACTGATATCAACAGACGAGGTATCTATGTTCAAGTTAGCTATCGAGGTACGTTTTGAAATCATTTTGGGTTGATTGTGTTATATTCTTATCGCTGCGGTCGTCGAAATCCGTATACTTTTTTCGGGACACGCGGTACACCACGCATGCGTTCATAGTTCCCGAGGTGATATCCACTGCCTCGCCAACTTGAGCTTGCACGTATCCCCAACAATTACCATTTGCGAGCGACATCCAGTGGGTTTGGATCTGATCAAAACAAATAACTTTTCGATTTGACGCATTTTTCCTACGCTTGTAAGAAATAATTTCTCAGGGGACATTTTACGTTTGAAAATTGGTAAAACTCACCTTCAAGTTCCTCAAACTCTTCATTCTATATTGCTTCAGCATCGTCATGAAGATTTTCATTCAGTGAACTAACATGGCTAGTCCTTTCCCAAGGACTACGACGAGGATCTAGCCAAAGAAAATTTGGTCAAAGAATCAGTATTTTCCATGTTACTAACAATGGCAACAATAGCAGATTTTGTAATACAATATTTTCAACTGCTTTTGATTGGCAACGCAATTTAAAATCAGCTATTGCAGACAAACGAAATTCTCTCAACCATTAACTCAAAACAAACAAAGCCACAAGCTCTTACCTTGTGCACGCAAAAACTCTTATTTGTTTTATCAATTAAAGCTCACCTTCAAGCTCTTCAACCTCTTCATTTGGTATTGCTCCTGCATCTTCATGAAGATTCTCATCTGGTGAACTAACATGGTGAAATGTTTCCCAAGGAGGAACGTGATAATCTAACTAAAGAAAATTTTATTAACCCTATAGTGGTTGAGCTATCTGATACGTTCAATTTTGGTTGGGGCGGCAAGGCCCCCCCCCCTAACTAACTCTTGACTGGTTTTAAACTTGCTCCAAGTCTATTCCGAGATATATCAGCACTAAGGAACGCAATTATCCGTTTCCTTCTCCTTCGCTTTTCCATCGCAGCGTCCTCTTCAAGGTTTACGCCCCCGCAGAAGCAACTATGTTCCTTAGTGCTGATATATCTCGGAATAGACTTGGAGCAAGTTTAGACTGGTAGTAGGTAAGGCAACCAGATTTGGCGTGCTAGCAGCCATAGGGATGTACTTTATGAAAGTATAAAAATGCCCTAAGATTAGACACCATTTTTACTGACGTCAGCATTTTCCTTTGTGTGGTGAAGAAAAGCTGCGCAACATTGACCAAAATAGGGAAATCGCAATAAATTTTGATTTGGAGCACAATTTCTATCCAAATATGATAATTATGAGAGGATACATGAAATAGTAATACACTACAAAAGAAATTTGCAAAGCTTTGTAGTCTGCTCTTTTTTTCGCGATAATGGAGATTCGAGAATTTGCGATTTTTCTGTGGTCAATCCCTGACAATCGCCTCTCTCCCCCTTATAAGATATTTCATTGAAACTTCGGAGAAGTTGCGTAATAAGAAGCTGCCAAAAGTCAAGAAGTTTCATGACCATAAACCTTCTCTTGGCAGAGTCATTTAAAATAATCTACTAGGGGGAGGGGACAACTTTGCACCCGCCTCCAACCAAATAGGGTTGAGCCTTAATCTTTTCCATTTTCCTGGGATTTTCTTAATGGGTAAAACAAGGACAGATTTGTAACATAATATCTTTTCAATTGCTTTTGATTGATAATGCAATTCAAAGCGATTAGTGACTACAGAGAAAAAAGCATTTCTCTCAACAAGTAATTAAAAACAAACAAATCCAAAACTGTCGGATTGATCAGGCAAGAGGTAGCCTGGAAGCAGACTCTAAAGTCAGTGCGGAGGAGCAAAGAGGAGAATAAAGCTCCCTGTAAAGTCTGCGCAACGGTGACATATTCTGTGTCTTGTGTACTCAGATTTTGTTGAACCATCTGTGATTGACTGCAAGATCTACCTTTTCTCCTAACTTGTGTTCACAGTACTTAATGTGTAACAAATTTTGGAATAATGTTCGTTACACACAAAGTACGCTGAACACAAGTGCGAACAATTGTCCTTACTTGCTGTTTAAAGCTTAATGTTTTTCCAAAATCACTCCAGGCAACTTTTCTTTCTTGCTCTATTTTATCCTCACACTTCCGATATTTAAAGAAATATCATTAGAAATATCCCAGAAGATTATTAGATGGCATTTTTCCTTATTCAGCTTCACCTAGTTTTCCAGTATTGTCTAATTTGATACGTGAGATAACAGGGCTGAAATCCCATCCATGTGATGAAAATTCCCATGTAATTGGGTCAATGGAATTAAGTTACCTTGCACATCTTGAACGTTTTCGCCATTTGATCGAAACAATTCTGCTCCATCAGCACGGGGAATTATATTGTCCCAAGGAGGCTGGTACGGAGAAGACTGTTGAGTATCGAAGATTTCTTCTTCATCGTCTAAGGAGAATATAAATGTCTTAGTCAAATGTACAAAGCAAACAAAAATGTAGCACCAGATAGACTCTACATCTGATGAGTAGGATACAGACGGCAATTATAGCAAGATGGAAAGTGTGTACGGATGAAACAGCTACTATTTTCTGATGAGTGATTTTCTAGGAATTTTCTCATCTCTGATGAAAGATTCTGTACACTGTCATGTCAATGATCTCAAATATAACATAATGCTGCGATTGAAGGACAGTCAGAATAATGAAATCAAGTGATTATGAGATGCTGGAAAGTACTTATTCAAGCGATTATTGGTCAGCCAAGGCTGAAACTCAATCCACCGTCAGTCCGATCGACAAGGAAAAGCTCCATCACTGAGACACCCTTGTCTTGGGTATACGAACGGGCTAAGTTTTGAGCCTCCAAAAATCCCCCAAAACAGCTTTGAATGCGCAGATGTACTTCATTTAAGTAATGTGCAAATTAACTTAGCAGTTTACAACAAGCAACGGAATAAATGGAGTGATGAGCATGACAACTTGCGTCCAAAGGTTGATTCGCTCACAACAAAGCTGAAACATGGTGAGTTAAGAAACGGGTCTGCACCATTTCTCCCAAACAACCCTCCAATGTTATTCGAAATATTTCAAATGAAGAGTCATTGCTACTGCTTACTTACCATTTACAGGAAACGCAATGACACAAGCAAACATCGCAATCAAGTAGATAAATGAATTCATCTTCCAGTATTTTGACTTCTTCCTGTATACAAGACTGAACTGCTAATCTAGAAGGAGAGTGTTCAGTAATGTTGACTGACAAATTAAATGAACTGAGTCCATATAAACACTTGAGAGTTAATTCTATCCTGAAGTTTTGGTGACAATCCGCTGACAACTCGTTGTTATCACACAATGGTTCTTAAGTTTTCGCACTAAAAGCATTTACCAAAAATGCTATTTAGCAAAATTAGTAGAGGAGACCATGGACTTTTTAATGGATCCAATTGTTCTCAAGCTTCCGTACTAAAGACGTCAGTAGTGGAGACCATGGATTTCAAAATCCTAGCATTATCTAGTATCCTCACGAACTTCTTCGGTTTAATTTCATTGGAGATCAAGTAAAAAAATTTGTTTTTTTTATTGAAAGGGCGTTGATCTTGACCGGGAGCGCGCTATTCATGTGAAGTCAATTCCTTTAACGGTGCTTTTTGAAGAGTTCCATCACTCAGATTTAAAAATAACTTCTAAGACGGCAAAACCTTTCTCATTGTATCAAGCGAAACAACGGTAAAGGATATCAAGAAATATTTAACGAACACCTCTTTTGCAAAAACTCATAACTCTTTGGAGACTCGACTGGGATCTAGATGTGTGATAATACACAAATTTTGAGATTAATTGGTTGCAATTTGAAACTCACTTTCCTTTCCTTTTCAAAAAAGTGTTAAAAATTATTGATCCACTCAGGCATCAGTAATTTTAACAACAAACTGATAGCAATGGTTGTTGTTAGCTGATGCCGACAGGTAAGGTTTTAAAGGGTACTAACAGAGCTGTACTAGGTGCAAGGAACTCCAGTATCCAGTACCCTTAAAGGACCACGGGACCAAAAAAATATTACTGCAAATGAAATATTAGTTACCAGCTAGGCGATTTAGAATAATAGTCCAAATGAAATGATTGATAACTTCAATGTCATAGTTCCCCCAAAGTTTCTTCGGTATCATAGTAATTGCTACTAGCACCCAATACAAAACGCATCAGTATTAATCCCTGGTCAAACGCATGCGACATTTCATCCAACATGCAAATCATGCTAAAAAATAATATTGGATGAAATGTTGGATGCGTTTGACCACCCATGTTGGATCATCAAACATTTGCAAATTGATGTTGGATGAAGTTTGATAGAGATCAAAAACAAATTTTGTTTTCAAATGTTGGATCGAATGTTGGATGCCTTTGACCGCTTGATCCAACATTTCGTCCAACATTGCCTTTGCATGGATGCGCATTACACTCTAAACAGTTGATATTTTGTCATTAAGGCGCCATTTTCCATCTTTTTCAGTAGTTTGCATTCTAAATCAGCACTTCGTATTGGTACGTTACTCTACAAGTATTTTTAAACATCCTAAACATGTCGCTGCGCAGGTGAATGACGATGATGGATCTGATGGCAATGTTGGATGAATTGCTGGATGCGTTTGACCACCTCTTCATCAACATCAACAAACTTTAATTTTTTTGGTAAAATGTTGGATGAAATGTTGGATGGGTTTTCCCATTACCTCCCGCATTGCCCGTCACTATCCTGATACCATGATGTCACACCTTGAGAAATTGTGTGATTTTAAAGACATACAAGTCGGGATGGCACAGGAGAAATCAAGCCCCTAGCTTTTCGTCAAAGTGTTCATATTTGAATTCAAAATATTCTTTGCAAAATTTTTAAACCTTGAAATTGCCTCACCCATGTGCCTGATGGAACTTAGAAACCACAGTTCATAAATCAAATCTAGAAGAAAACTGAAGCAAGCAACGTGATATTCTCAAAGAGCTGCAGCCGTCAGCATGTAAGCTAGAGTAGAACTGAAATTGTGGAAACCTCTACTTACCTCTGCAAAGAGAACGAAATGTAACGTCTTGCTGCCTCCCAAAATCAAGAGAAATCAAAGCTTATAAATGTTCATACATTTGCATAAACAAAACACCCACACGATTGTTTCTTCAGATTTAATTTTTTCATGCACAGATCACGGGACTCAAGTGAACAGGGCAAGGACCTATTTTGATACTCCTGTTTTCCATGACATCTGACCTGTAGTTTCAATGCATTGTACTGGCATTTCTTAAGAAGAAAAATATCTTACATACTTGGCTGGACCCTGACATATTGAAACAACAGCAGACCCGAAAGGAAGAAAAGCAAGATCAATGTCCAGCTAGGAGAGCTTTTTCAGCTAATTAAGTTATTATCTTGAATTTCTCTGTTCTTGCACAGCTAAATCATGCTATTTGACTTCATAAAACATTTGTTGTGAAATCTAAAGAAGTAAGCATAAACGACATCGATCAACATTGCCTTGGCTGAGGTGCCCTATCAAAAGTAAATATTGTTTCCTGTTCATTCTGTCTTTGCTTCAGGAGATAGATTTCCTACAATTTTGACAGTCATGGAAAAATGTTTCCCATTAGATTTCCTATTTATGCCATGGCATGCTGACTACTTCCATTGGCCGAGAGTGCCAGTTATGGCATTTTGCAAAACAATATGTTTAGCAAGATAAATACATCTAAGCATTACAGTTAACTAACAGTGAGTGGCCGCGTGGCTTACACAGTCTTCGTCAGGTGACTGAAGTCAAGTTTGGTCGTGTGAGGTCAAACTCCGGATGGGTGACCTCGGAGGCCTGACCTCACACGTCACCTCGTTGTCCTTCGCAAGGGACGTTAAACTAGGCGTCCCGTGCCTGGATGCTGCATGACAGTGGGCCTAAATTAGCTTTCTGTAGCTAGAAATCCTGACAAGCCCACTCAAATAAATTGAAGAGAAAGAAAGAAAAGTTAAACCCACGTGAAGAAATTACAATTTTGCAAGTTAGCATGACTAGGTTCTTGTGTAATGAGCATTTAATGGAAAATGAGGCTGTTCAGGTTCTTAAAATGGTTGTTACTTCATTCAGGGCTTTCAGGTATTTCTCTTGTTTAGATTCAGACTTCAAGCCTATCCATGGGTCACAGGAAACGAAGTGATAGTTAAAAATGTAAACGCAGACATACCTGTGTCTTTATCGTGGGTTCTTCTGCCTTTCTTGGCCTCACTTTGCTTCGCTGCCACAGCTCAAGTCACTGATTCAAGTTTGTACTGCAAGACCGCACACGAGGGCAGCTTCGCTTTTGCAGAGAAACTGAATTAGGCCATGAGGCCAGTACAAACTTGAATCAGTGAATTGAGCTGTGGCAGCGAAGCAAAGTAAGGCCAAGAAAGGCAAAAGAAGCCACGATAAAGACACAGGTATGTTTGCGTTTACATTTTTAACTATCACTTCGTTTCTTGCGACCCATGGCCTATCATGTACTGTTTAATTCACTGCACTTGAAGTCATCAGGTCATATGAAAAGCGCTCCAAGCATTTTAGAGCTTCTTGCAATGTGCACATATGGTATTGTCAGTTTGTATAGGTGCGATGACTAAGGCCTCGTTCACACGTATCCGGATATTTTTGAAAACGCATCTTTTTTATCCGTATAAGAGATATCCGCGTCCACGCTGGGAGCGTTTTCGAAAATATCCACGTGCACACGAAGACGCTACTGCATTCAAAATCCGCTGCTCGAACTTTGAGAAAAGAAAACAAACAATCAAAATGACCTTACGTGCTCTCCAAAGCTCCAAGCACATGCTCCGAGGCGTCGTAAATCGATGCTATGACGTCAGCGTTTTCGAAAAGCTCCATTTTCACCCGTCCACATGACAACATGAAAACGGCGTTTTCAAGAAGATCCACCCTGGAGAGCGTTTTTGAAAAGCTTTGTTGTTGGTGACCGAAAATGCCGTGTCCGTGTAGACGCTAACCCAAAACGGATAAAAAAGATGCGTTTTCAAATATATCCGGATACGTGTGGGCGCGGCCTAAGCAATGAAGTGTTACTTCAGTTTAATGATACCTACAAATAAGAACCTAATTCAAATTTAAGACGGAATGGGTTCTCACATAAGGGAGATGCTCCCATGTTATTTTCAGAGCTGGATACAAGGGTGGAAGAATTTTTGGAGGGCTACCAAATTTTGTGGCCTCGTTTTATTGGGGCATCAAATATTCCGGATGAAATTGTAAAGTATCTGATGGGCTGTGAAATTTTTGGAATATATTTCAGACTGCAGTAAAAATTATGTCTACTTTCACAACGAAAGTTTCAACTCTTTCTACTATCTTCATTTGGCAAGGAAGAAGTTATTTGAAATAGTATTGGTGATTATATGTTTTGATGACTCTTCCATTTGTTCCAATTGATTTATTTTATGTCTAGATTGTGTTTCATAGTGTGCAAATTTTTGTAATATATCCAAGCTAAATAACTCAATGGTGAGATGAAAGATAATAGATTTTTTGCTTTGTTGGAGTAGGGTGTCAAATTTCATTCAACTTCGTGAATGGTGTAAGAAAATTTTGCTATTTGTATAGAACTTTCTTCCACCCCTGTACCCAGCATTTAAAATGACCGTTCCTTAATGGGAGTTTCAGTTTGGTCTTAAAAGTTCAGCCGTTTTAGTTCTTAATAACCTATTTGCAAGATACTATTTCACACTTAGAAATCTTGAAAATGTATAGCAACGAATACATCAGTTGTTTCTTTCCTGACAGCAAGAAACATTTGCAGTCCCAAGTAAACACATAAAAGTGAAAGTCGCTGATTCTAAGTGGATTTAACAAACAAGACAAACTTGTTTTTCAGAAAAGCGGTCAATAACAAACTGCTTCTCAAATTTGAGGAAGGAAACAAAAAATTCTCACTGCTTTTAAAGCTGCATATAGTATTTTCTCTCAATTATTTTAATATTTCAAATACAATAACGTCAATACAGTTAACAGCAGTCTCCTTACTCAGAGCTAGGGAACAGCAATTAAGAATTTAGACTTATTTGATATGTAGAGTTCTGTCGATTCTACGACAGAATACTTAAGAATTCCGAACACTTTTGCATAAATAATAGGATGTTTCCGACATATATGTATTTAAATTTCGCCTATTCGAGAATGAAAGGCCTATTCATATTTTTCAGTTATGATATAAATACCGGGGGGGGGGCACAAAGTGCCCGCGGCGCAGATTATTTGATGCAGTGCTGTCAGTTTGACAGATATAGAGCTGAAACTTGGTGACTTTTCCTCAAATTTAATATGCTAATCAAAAATCAAAAAAATTTTTCAAAATGGTAGACACTGATCACGTGACCAACATCTTTTCAACACGTGGTCAGCAGTAAAAGAAAAAAAGAAGGGACTCTTATTTTTTCCAGAATGATCACAAATCATTGACAACACTACCATTCAATAAATCTTGATGAGAGCTTTCAGATGAAACAAAGTTTTATTCATTTTCGATGATGTCAGCAATTTTAAACTTAATGACGTCATAAATGTTTATGACGTCATATAAATAATAACAAATGTATTAAAAAATTTTCATGACCTAAAATGATTCCCTTTATTGTTATACATCATTTTGAGGCATTTAAAAGTACTTACATTGACAATTAGGGGTTTAAATTAAACAATGAAAAACTGGTGTATATAAATAATTAACATATAATATATATAATGAACTTAAGTAGATATTATACTATGGATTTTTACTTAATAATACTTTGTGATACATTTAAGTCCATTTAAAAAAGGAATAGTTAAATAAAAACTTAAATATTGTCAATTTTGCCAACAGCAAGCAAATACTGGAATTTTCCTTAATTATGACATCATTGTGACGTCATGGAAGTAATGAAATATAAAAAAGTAGCCTTTTGTGTAGAATTTGTTACTGTACACCACTGTACTAAGTTTCACTCTCATATCTGTAATGTTGGCAACTTTACGGAGGGGGGCACTTTGTGCCCCCCCGGTACTATGAGGGTCCAAAAAGCCCGGTATTAATAGGGTTAAGGTTAAAAACAGATCAATATGTAAGAAATTTCAGATGGGAAAACCTAACCATGTGATTGGCATGTCCAATATCAGCTAACCATCAAGCAACCCTTATCTGCTGCCATTGGGGGTGCTAGTTGCTTTACAGATGTTTAGGTGAGAACGGCTTGCAGGTCACAGACCATGTTTTTCAGAATAAAGAAACTGTATTATTCAAACTAAACTGCAGAAAATTGACCGAGCAATAACATTTTAGAAAAAGGATAGAGGCCGTGCGTGACTTGCAGTAAATTTTTGATGTGTAACAGTAGACTTATGACAACGAGTCTCTTGTTTCCCAGTGCTCTTTGACTTGATGATGGCGCTTCAGTCAAGAGATACTCATAACCATTACTCTTAAAAACCTGGTCATATTTTGGCCCAAACTTTGCAATCCTTAAAGTACCAATCAGATTGCAAAATTTGGCAAAGAACAATGCTGCCGAATTTTTAATTCGAATGATGCAGTTGACTAGATTTTGAACGAAGTTGCTGCAGCAGGTAGTTGAAGATTTCTCTGGTTTGTTTTGGTCTTGAAAACATGAAAAATGTAGCGTTGAGAGACTCATTTCGCACGTAAGTCCCTCTTGAGCAAGGTTTACCGCATGGATACAAGGAACTCATCGTCATGAATCTAGTGTAACAGATCTACCAAATGAGCTCTTTGTGCTTACGTTACATTCTGTATACATAGACTAAAGCACAACTACGACAGGTAACCACATTTTTGGTCATAGAGCTACCATTACATTGCAAATTAAGATAAGCTAGTTGTTATTCAAAGGGATCTATTGAGCCGGAATTTAATCTTGCAATAGTTATGGAACCTGCTTGACTCCATAGGGTCTAGTCCTTCTGTTATCGTCTGAGGTTTTTGTTGATCGATGCTGCAAAGCAAACTTGGTATCTTAAAATGCTGTCATCTGAAATAGAAAGCTAAATGCATGAGAGCATGTTTATTGCTCCTTTTTAAATTCAGAGCTCTGAAAAGGACCGCTATTGAGGCTTTCTCTATCAAATTTTATCAACACCAGGAAGTATAAGTACTCTCTTTGCTCTCATTGGAACATTCCCAACCCCGGGGGAGCTTCGCCAATGTGGCCAATTTTTATAATTTTAACTCATGGAAGATGTAGCTATACAAGCAATTTTTGTACCGTGGCGCGCTTGTGAAAGCACATCAACTAGAACTGTGATCAAAGATTGTTGCTTGAACTTAACTTCGAGCTAGGGAGTGAGTTTGCGTATGTTAGTCAATAGGGACCTTTAGCAACTAGGACGGCGACCTGAAAAGTGCCCTGAAATTTTTTTCTGCGTTTTCTGTACGAATAATTTAGCAAAGATCTTCCCAACACATCAAATTTAATTCTTGCATTTTTGCTAAGAGTTCGATTTAGCTACGTTTTTGTTTTCACTATAAAAGACGAAATTCTGATGTTTTCCAGTGTTTTTGAGCCTAAGAATGCCGTACTCAATTTTGAAAAAAAACCTCTTTTAGCTTGAGATTCTAAAGATCTTTTTAAAGATCTAACTTTTATTTTCGAAAAAGAGTAGATATGTCTCTATAAAATAGAAATTAGTTTTGAAAATCGGCCTTCTCGTTGAGAATATATAGTAGTTTCAATTTTTATGTTTTCATCGATGCCACGAACATGGTAATGTAAACAAAACTTGATAAAATATATGTGTTGCTGGGAGATCCATCTCGAAAAAAGATCCATCTCGAAGTAAGCCACGAAAACGATCCTGACAGCAACATATCCAAACATTTCAATTCAACCAATCATTCAACTGACGATATGTCCATTCTTGGCTTGTTATATGGACCTCATGATACCATCAGGCGCAAAACCTTAGAGAAACGCTTAATCTTTAACTTAAAAACTCTTTATCCTAGTGGACTTAATAAGCAACTTACTTATCTGCAATAGACCACTTCCCCACTCTCTGTTCTCAATCCCTCCGTTTTCCTTATTTATGCTACGTCACGTCGCATCTCGCATTCTTTCCTATCCGTCGAATCTTGTCTTCTCTTTGCTCGGCTCGACTTCGACTGATTTCGAGTCACTTGATAACGAGTATACGCTCGAAACGTCGTGTTTTTAACATCTATGCTACATTGGTACTTAAATCTTTCATTTACAGTATTATCGTTTAATAAACAAAACTTGGCATGATATGCCAACTTAAAAAATCATAGCTCTGGACTCACAAGTCCGGTTTGAAAAATTCTTCTTTTTTCAATGGTATCATGTCTCTTCCATATGATGAAATTATCAAATAGCTTAAACTCGGATTTTTATTTTTTGGTATTAATTCCATGATTTCTAAAGAGCTGGATCACAATGCGATATGAGGTAAATGCATTAGGGAATCTTGCTTGTAATTTTAGCACGCTTTTTATGGTTTCTCAAAGGGATTCAATTTAAAAAAGTCGCTTACAGAATCTGAACGGAGTGACCAATTTTAGCAAGAAAAGTTTCTAAAAAGAATTGAACATGTTAGCTATTCAATCAAGTATTGCAAAAGATGTGCATACACTCAGGGAGCAGTAGCCTTTCAAACGCCGAGCGTCTTTTTTTACTCTCCCGGTAGCAAATGGTCTCTTGTGTTATTGTGTTGGTCCATCTACTGGACGGGTTTTTCTTAGTTGATTACAAACTAGAAGATGGCAGTCCTCTGCGTGGATGCAAAAGCTGCAGAATAGCATCCCTGATTTCCTTGCTCCTTGCGTAATAAACCACAGGATTCAGGAAGCTGTTCAGCAAAACTAGGAATAAAGCCCAGTGATTTAAAATGTATACAAATGCTGAGTCCCAGCAAAAACAACCCCTTGCAAAATGGTACACATACAATCCGATGTAAGGCAAATGACATAGAAAGAAAACTCCAATTATCACTGCCATTGTAAATGTCACGTGCCGCTCATGCCTTCTTCGCTGAACATCTGATGCGTTCGTGTCAAACTGGCTTGAGATAGCTCGTCGGTGCTTCAAGATAACCTTGAAAATCAAAACGTTGCTGGAGATTATGACAAAAATGAAACATGTCGCAATGGACAACCGTATGATTTCGAAGGTGCTGTTGGTTGCTAGATAAATGCGCGATGTTGCAAAGGATGTCCAAATAATAGCTGCTACTATGACGAGACATAAATGTGTTTTGCAAGTAGCAGTGGAGTGGTACTTGTATGGATAGTAAACAGCTGCATATCGATCCAAGCTAATCAAGACTACGTAGAGAGATGATAATTCAGTGCATAGATAGCGAGTTCCTGAATAGGCAGTCGACAATGGCCCATGCACTATCTGCTCAAACTTCATGAATGCAAAGTATGAAATAGTGATCGGTTGTGCAATGAAACCAACCAGAAGATCACTGAAGCATAAAGCTCCTAGCAAAATATTCGATGGTCGATGTAATGATCTTGTTCTGATCAATGTAACCATGAAGATAGTGTTTCCAATAATTGTTAATAAGGCTACAATTATATCAATTATGAGGAAAATAAGGACACTTTTCATGGATATATCTTGATAAATGACAGAAAACCATTGGCCACAGACTGTTATGAAGTGATTTGACATGGTGAAGATTTGATGCAGTGTTTAACCCAAAGTTTTGCATGCGTGTCTCACCTCAAAATTCAGCTTTTGTGATTTTAACTTTTATGAGTCTTCCTATCTAAGTATGCATCATCAGGAAAAACGTCACCAATATGTTTTCTCCTTTCGATGAAATTCGGGTTTTGAAGTGTGTTTATCAACTTATTCTTCGACGTGTGATTGATGCAATTAAGAAGAAAAACCCAGCATCGAAAGGTGGCTTGTCTTTATGTTGCCAAGGTCAAATCTTAAGTGCATTGTCGTTCTGTATTCGTGAAATCTAACTCTCTTATTCTCTGAGACTTCATCTGCTGTTGCTGTTACATACTGTGCTTTATTTACTCCTTCCTTCTATTCTTCATGAAGCTTTTACTGCATTTATTGTCTGCTTAAATGATTTGCAATATGCTATCTCGTCTTATCTTCGATGTATCACCTTGCCCTGAAACTGAACCATGCATCATTCCTTGGTTTCAATTTCAGTTCAAGAATATGTTTATCATGCTTTGCAGTCATATATTTGCCATGCTCCAGCAATTTTAGGTTGAACTAGATATGCTTTCAAATAACTAAAAACGTCTTCTTTTATTATGCGCGACATCCGTGAGAAGGAAGTCGTGCAAAAGGAGCCTAGCTAATATTTTTGGATACAGTTTGCCTGAGGATATAAATTCATCTGGAAAACACTGATTTTCTTGCGCAAATGAGTTAAAAGAGATGCTAGTTTTATTGAACGGTAATTAGCAGATTTCGTTATGGTCTATGAAAATTGAAGTTGCCATGGGACTTAGTCAATAGCAAAGGAAGAAACTTTATTCTGGATCAGATACGATAATCGAAGATCTTGAAATTCGTTGCAAAGTAAAATCGTCAGATCAATGCATTCCCAATTGCTCATCATAACTTGCACTAACACTTTCGTATTAACGATTATTACCTGACTGAAATTTCAAAAACGAAGCAATACAGAATCCCACCATTCCTATTGGCTAATCGAACCTTTCCGAGGGTTTCCCGTAGCCTTGTATAATACGATACAAGGACGCGTTTTTGTCGCCACAACAACAGCTTTAGGCCTAGGCCTTTGAGATGTACAGTAAACTTAAAGCTAACAAAATGTGTTTGATTAATGGCGAGTCAAGAATAGAAGATGACAAGTAATAGAACTCATACTAACCGGCTTTGTTGTTGTACAGGAAAATGTAAAGCCCTCGGTCTTAATGCACAGACCTCGCAAGCTCGGTCTGTACTTTAAAGACCTCGGGCTTCATGTTTTCCTGCACAACACAAAACCGGTTAGTATGCACATAATATAGCACTCAATGTCAGGAAGGCTACGAGATTTTGCCACAAAGGTGGTTTAACAAACTTGAATCCCTTAAAATCTATCGTAAAGCTACAATACGTTCTCATTGGGAACTAATCTGCGTGGTGTCTCGAAAAAATTGTGCCCCGTTTGTGTGGTTGCTGTGGAGGAGCTGTACATTCGATTATCTCGGTTTTTAAAATGTTACATAGGTCAAGTTTTGCGTAGAGTTCGAGACCTTGATTGAGTCAATCTTACCAGTGATTGCAGGTTTATGGCAGAAAAAAGGCACAAACAAAGCTTCTATTGTTCTCCAGTGATTTCAAAACGAAAGAAGTTTTCAAAGAAAGGGTTCTGGCATTGTATCAAAATATTCACTAGATTGTTTAAAAGGTAGAAATTGCTCTCTTATCAACAGAAAACGTTGCTTACCCTTTGAAATAATTAGCAAATATTATATTTCGATACCCGAACCATTTCTTTGGAAATTTTCTTGATTTTCACATCCCCAGAGAACAACAGAAGTGGTGTTTTTAAAGTAAACACTTATTTTGTTGCCTTTTCTCTGCCATAAATCAGCAACCATTTGTCAGATTGACCTATACAAGGAATCAAGCTCGTAAAAGGAAAACACCCCTAATTACAGTGGCAGGGATAGCATTAAAGGGTCAAGCTAACCTTCATTCCATAATGGTCCCCTTAGAGGTGCTGGTTTAACAAAAGAAAAATAAAAGAAAAAAAAGAAAAAACAAGAAAGTGCTGTGGTTGTTATCAGTACGAAAACGGTTTGTGCGGCGGAAACATGGTTGGGAGAGATGTCTTAGTAGAAGACGTATATGTCATCTTCCTCTTTTTGCATTTTTGGAAAAAGTCTTTACTCCTCCACAGCAGCGACACAAAAGGGGCACAATTTTTTAGGGCAGCCTCTATAGAACTGAAGGTTCGGAAAAAAGTGGCGTGCTATCACTCAATTTTTGCCTTTCAGAACCCAGGGGGCCAGAAACATGGTTGTCAGTTTGCTCTGGCCCCAGCGAGAAGAGGTTCTTTGTTCACCTTGGTAAAAAATCAACCTGCCTTGAAATTCAGCTTGTTGTGTGAAACAAAGAAAACAGCCTATTCATCATTGTTTTAGATCCAAAGCAAATAGTTGACCCTTCGGTCGTGCCGTTCCAGAAAATGCCTGCATGGGGTGACTTTCT
Organism: Aurelia sp. 4 Dawson et al 2005; assembly: GCA_964019985.1. Classification (NCBI taxonomy): domain Eukaryota; kingdom Metazoa; phylum Cnidaria; class Scyphozoa; order Semaeostomeae; family Ulmaridae; genus Aurelia; species Aurelia sp. 4 Dawson et al 2005. Next base: position 8,512,148 of record OZ026494.1, on the reverse strand, counting down.
CCTAATATTATTCTCCTGGAAGCAAGTATCTACGAAGAATTTTTTCGGTAAACTAATATCATGCACGTTTTTGCAGCAGAATAAGTTGCTTTAGTCTCCTGAAGAATCAAAACATCTAAGTTGTTCACACATCAATAAACCACAAATAACGTTTTGCACTTGCGTCCAATCTTGAAACCTTGAAATTTGTCCAGAATTTCAAAAAATTGAAAATCAGCAAACACAGGATCATTTCCCAAGATGTGTGAAGGCCCAAAGAACCCCTACCTTTGATCAGCATAATGTCGATTGTCATGAGAATATGAGAATAAGGCTGGGGATTATTCTACGTCATAACTGAGATAGTAGCGAAAAATTATTCTGACTCATTTCAACTTGAAATGAAGCTAGCTTTACCGTCTCGCACAACGGAAAAACAATGCAGCACGTAAGTATTGAAGTATTTCTTGTTGTTCAAGTTTGGCGAGAAGGGATGAGGAGGAAAGAAGGTTTCTGTGGCATGAAGCGAAACTGAAGAATCTTGTAATAGTTCTGACGCTCGTCGCTATGTAAATTCTTTTTATCAACAAGTGAAATTAAAACGAAGCGCCTAAAGAAACTAATCAAATCTTCTCTCGTAACTGCATCTGGCCTCATGGAAAATGTTGCTTATTTGCTGACTAATTTCTAAGAAAAGTGCAATTGCCGTTCAGTTAAATGGGCATACACTAATTATATGGTTGTATACAAATTAGCACCTGTAAGTAAGTTGCAGACATAGATCAAGGCTGCAACCTGCCTTGATTACGTTATGCTAATATGTTGACAAATGTTAAGCTTTTAGATGTTCACACTTATCGCAGTATGCGATTAATTCAAGGTTGATTTTTGGGATTACATATCACACATTTGTAAAAAGATGAATCAGAAAATAGGGGCTTTTCTCGGATTGAGCAACATCTCGATGTAGACAAGACCAAAATACTCTACTAGGTATTTATTCTCTTAAACGTCAACTGCTCCAAGTTAATTTGGATGTTCTGCAGGAAGACTGCAAGCAACACAATCAACCTCTTGCACAAACGTGTACTGAATGTTCTCTGAGGGACTATTACCCTATTCACACTGGCAAGCTAAACCAGCTTAAACAAAACCAGGTTATCGAATGGAGCTTTCTAATTGGTCAGTCCAGCAAATTGAATGCATTTGATTGGTTGAAATTTAACCTCGGTTAGATAAAGCTGGTTTAGCTTGCCAGTGTGAATGGGGTATATGATGCATCGGTTAAAGATCTCTTGAGGAGGTTGGGTTAGCTAACAATTCCCTGCAAAAATATGCAAAAAGTAATGCTTGAAATATATAAATGCACAAATGCCGCTTGCCCCCGAAGTTCTTCACACAGAAGGGCATTATGACTTACGAAAAAATAACCTCCTGCAGCTCCCTGAAACCAAAACGCTATTTTATTGGAACAATTCTGTAAATCATTTAGGGGAAGCATTTTGTGGAACACGTTATCTGATACGACAAAAGCTGCTCAAAACACAAAGCAATTCAAAAATATGATTTAGGAGCTGGAAAGGAGACACTTGCAGTTGCAACATCTGCAGATTAAGTGTACATAAATTCGTTTATATATTTAAATTTACATTATTTGTTTGAATTTTGTATTGTAAATATTTGTTATTCATTAGTTATCTTTAACTCTTGCCTCCATCAACTGTAAGCATGCGCAATAAGAAACACATAATGTACACTCACCGAATGTGTGTTGTTTTATTTCTTTTATGTCATATCTTCTGTCATCGCCATCTTGACTGCTGCGCATGGTGCTTCGCAGTGCTTCAAAGCACAGCAGTCAAGATGGCGCTGACAGAAGATATGACACAAAAGAAATAAAACAACACACATTCGGTGAGTGTACATTATGTGTTTCTTATTGCGCATGCTGTAAGTAAAAGAATTGTTATGTATTTTTGTTGTTATTATTAATGTTTTCATCTTTATTACTATCATTATTAAATTTGCGGCATTGGCCGCATAGTAGAGGAGTTGAATAAAGAATGAGCGATGTTGAAATAAACGTGGGGTCTATCATACTTTAAAAAAGGCGTGCAAGATCTTTTAAGGCCAGAGGATTTTTAGGGATTTTGAGCGAATTTTTCTTAAAGAGAGAAAAATTTTTGCCAAAGTTGTGCATGCTTTTACAAAGTGATAGTGATACACCCCTCTGAAATAAATCTAAAAGCTTCATGTGGACCTTTACACAAAATCGCAACATCCTATTGAAATACTGACTTGCGGGTTTTGCATCGCTCCCTGCTTTGGAGTCACCCAACGGCGTGCTTCTCTAACGGCAACCCACGAAATTTGTCAGCAAATTTGGAAACAGAATGCCTTATTTGCATCAATGACATTTACTTCCTTCAGAGAATGCAGGCTCCACCTCGATCGGAACTTTACTTTGTGTGAAGGGTCTATTACATGCCTCGAAAGGAGTCTTTCCGCTGGAAGGTTATTAGGCATAGGTAAAGAACCAGTTGTGATCATATAATCATGAAAGGTCAAATTTAGTGGTAACAAAGCCTTTTGATTTGTCTCTTATTGTGTGGAGTATCTATTTGTTTGATTTTAAAGGCAGTCTGTCATGTCTCTGATTGGCCGAAACAAAGTTAGCGCTCAACACAACAGATTTCTTTGTGAATCTGTGTATTTGAAACAAAGGAGGGACAACCATCTTGACTTTCTATGGCCGTAGAAAGTCAGAGGATTAGCAGCCATTGAAATTTCCTATTCTTTGTATTGTCCAAATCACCCAATCAAATACGTGACAGACTGCCTTTGATGGGCGACGTTGTAAATTCAAGATGAACAATCATGAAGGTAGACAGGTTGACAGGATGAGCATTGATATTGTGAAGCAACAAAAGTGACTGCCAGAATTGGCGGCTGTAAGACAGGCAATGATACCAATTTTGTAATACCAAAGATCGAAAAGGCCAAATATACCTTTTTTGTATCTAAGGCTTTGTCTGACTTTTCTATTTCTGAAACAAGTAAACCATGGACTAGAATGAGACGTGGAATTCTCATTTCCATACAAATAAACCTCCTACAGACATTTTCTGATTTGCTCGGTCTTAAAGATTAGCCATTTTACAAGAAAAATGTCTTCTTTATGTTAGCCCTTCACTGACGAATTATAATTCTATCTTTAAAAAAAGAGCTCTATGATTTTGTTCCAAAACTATGGAGATTTGAAGTATTTTTTGTTGAATGCTCTCAAAATATCGTATTACTGTGGTCACATGATCAGAGCCAGAACAATGGAATTTAAAAATATAATTGTTCATTATATACCGGGTGAGCCAGGAAAAAGTTCCTACATTTGAAAATTCATAACACCAAGACTACTACACAGATTCGAATCACTCAACTTTTAGTTAAAAGTCGAAAGATGATTTTTTTTTAATTTTCTCGCTGTCATTCCAACACAGGAAGTATTGGTAAATTCAGCTTTATAAAAATTTCATGGTTGCAAAATGACGGAAAAGGGGCTAAAGTATTGATTAACTTTTAAGGACACTGTTCAAACCGAAGAATAGGCCATGGGCGTTTCACCTCCCTCAAGACTTATACGAAAGATTTTCAATCCCATGGCAATTAATGTACAGAGGATAGCTCTCACCCATGAGATGCTGCGGTTCCTTCATTATTCTGTGTAAGAAGTAATTTTTGTATTCATCGATGTCTTGGGCCATTTTTCAGTCATCTTGATCTTTCTCCTTTTAACTAGAATTTGAATGATTCAAATCCGTGAAGAAGTCTTAGTGTTATGAATTTTCAGAAGTGGGAACTTTTTCCTAGCTCACCCGGCAAACAACGGGGTTTTGAAACAATGGTCTAATTAGCAATATTGTTGTTGTTGCTAGAGCATAATTACATTGTTTGCCTCTGTACATTAATTGCCTACAAATCTACCAATGCAATTACTTTATTTGGTTGCAGGCTAGTTTTGCTTGTATCCGTAGTTTCAGTTTGTATTCTATAATTCCTTTTTCTGTATTGGTTATATGTAGTTTATGTATTTTTCAATTACTTTTAGAACGGCCGCAGGGTAGACATAGTATTTCGCTCCCTGTGGCATCGTCTTTGTAGTATCGTAACGTAGTTTGTAGCTATTGTAATTAGTAATAGGTTTGTAAAATTTTTAATTGAATGTAGAAAAAATAGAGCATAATTGACATTATGATGTCATATGACAAAGCTGGCCTTATCTAGCTTGCGCCGTTAACAAAACAATGGAAAGGATAAATAAAGGAAAATGCATATTTTGTTAGAAGAATGCAATATATATGAGGCAATGAGAAATTTACTGGTCAAATTTTTTGGGTTGTAATTTGTATTACACTTGTTATTTGATAAGAAGTAAGTAGTATTTCTTCAAGTTTGATACAAGAGGACTTTGAGCTTGGAATTGATTTCGAACCAGAGCAGAGATTGTTCCAGAGACGAGCTGCAACGTTTCTCAGCATGCTGTCTCGGCCATTTATCATTTGACTTGAATACTTTAAAGTCAGATTTCTGCCTGGTTTTGTTTTGTTTTGAAATAATCTTTGAAAATTTTTGGTACACTCTCATGTTGAAAATGCATGCCTTGCATGATCTTAAGAATCTCTAATTTATAAAGATCTGTCAGTTTAAGAATTCTTGATTCTTTATGCAGTAGGCTTGTAGGACTAATTCGATCTTTGTATTGGACGATTTTAAGAATTCTGTTCGTAGCACTTGAATTTAATTTATCAGCCTGCTTGCAACAAATCCATATGCATCAAGGGCATACCCAATTTTTGAGGATAGAAGTGAGTCATATAGGGTTAGCAAGCATTCTTGGAGTATTGGATCTCTTAATTTACAAAATATTAATTGAATTGAATATCCTTTTTGACCATGTTTATGTGAGATTCCCAGGAAAGCTTTTAATCTATCTTTACACAAAAATACTTTTATGTCTTGTGCCTGCTTTAGTTCATCTCCCTTGACGAATTTAGATAAGAGGGATCGAGTAGGAGAGAAAACACAGCGATTTGTTTTACTGGTATCGACAAGGAGTTTGTTGGCTTTGAGCCATTCCAGGAGTTTGTCAAGTTCAAGGTTTGTCGTTTATGGACGGCATCAGATGAGCTGGCAATAGATGGAATCAACTTAATGGCAAAAGATGGGATATGAAGCTTACTTGGAATCTTTTTAATAACACCCAAAATTTAAGCATCTTATTTACAATGGGGTGGTATTAACATGATCTAGGGAAATCAGGTCAAAACACTGCATATGTGAATTTCATTTGAAATTCCATCGACTAAATTTTATTAGATGGGATTCGAAGCTTACTTGAAATATTCGAGCCCTTCTCGGACCGACAAGACTTCTAAGTCCCACCGATAAAGTTTCGAGCCAGAATGTTCAGGTTACATTAAGTAGCTATGTCTAGTGCATTTTTACATATAGTAGTGTCCATCATTTCGTTTGAAAAGTTCCTTTGCCTTCCTCGAAGCGACATGGCGAGAGTTGTTGAGTCTTTAAAATGGCAAATTGGCCATTTTCGATTGGGACTAAAATCTTGGGGTGAGTGAAAAGCTGAAAAAGCTTATTTCTCCACAAGTACATATTTTACAGTCTGGAAGTAGGTGATTTTCTTACAGCTCGTTTTGGGAAATCGGGTCAGGAATAATTGCAAAGCCCCCGAAGATAATTTCATAATCCGAGTAACTTTTAATGAGTATTTAGAGGCAAGGTTCTTAAAAAAGGGTTAAATAGCACTCGAAATGTCAGCATATTAATGACAGCAGGTGATATTAAACCTGGTCTAGCGAAATAACGTCAAATCAATTTATATTCCTATTCCTATTTAAGACTTTCTTAAAAAAATGGGAATAGACTGGATTTGAAGCTTACTTGGCAAATGTTTGACAGCACAGGAAATCTCTGCATATTAATATAAAACAACTTCATATGCCGATCTCGATTTGAAATTTCATCAAATAAATGATAATGGATTCGTTAGAATATTTTTGATAGTACTTGAAATGTCTGTATATTAATGAAAATCTGGGTGATACTAAAGTTTGTCTTGACAAATTACGTCGAACCACTGTATATATGTACAAATTTCTATTTGAAATTAAATCAACTAAATGGCAATAGATTAGATTTCAAGCTCAGTTGGAATATTTTTTATCGCACTCGAAACGTCGGTATATTAATGACCAATCTGGGTGATATTCTAAAGTTGATCTTGAGAAATCGCGTCAAAGCACAGTATCTGCCTATTTCTATTTGAAGTTACATCAACTAAATGGTGGTGGATTAGATTTCAAGCTTAGTTAGAATATTGTTAATGGCACTTGAAATATCCGCATATTAATGCTAGTCTAGGTGCTATTAACCCTATTACTTAAGGGGGGGGGCACAAAGTGCCCGCAGCGCAGATTATTTGATGCAGTGCTGTCAGTTCGAAAGATAAAGAGCTGAACCTTGGTGACTTTTCCTCGAATTTAACCCTAATCCATATGGGCTTTTTCGAGCTACCATTTATGGGGGGGGGGTTCTTTCCACCCCCCCTCTGTAAACTGCCTTAGCCTGGTCAGAATTCAATGCAACTTGGCACCGTTATAGATCAGGTAATTTCTAGCATGTAGCGTAATTTGGGTGTGGCTGCCACGCCTAATGACGTCATAGTGACGTCATGAAGTTTAAAATCAGTGCAAATCAGGTTTCCAAGTTACATTTGAATTCAAAGAAGGTTTTCTATGAAGATTTGGTAGTTTTTGGTTCAACTTAGCCACAAATTTGATATGAAGGTATCATTTCATTGAAATCAATGAATTTGGAGTGATATTTTGGCAGAAATTAGCCAATCTGAATGACGTCATTAAAGCATTGAATTTGTTCTCAGTAGAAATAGACAAAAAGAAGCTGCAAAGTGGTAATACTCCATCACAAACGTATCATTGAAGTGTTTTCAATCAAAAAATTTCGAAAATATTCAAAAAGCTTGCTAATTAGCCCAAAATGGCGGCCAAAATGACGTCATCATCAAAAAATGCTGACATCATCAAATTCCAGAAATTCCTGTATCAAATTAAAGCTCTTCGTTTACTGATTCATTTGGTGTATAATACTTCATAATTTGATCAAATCTTTCCATTCAAATCATCAAAAACAATGATTTTTCTGCTACCTGCTTCCAAATATGGGCATGTCACGTGACCTGTGAGCTCTATTGTTTAAAAATTTTTTGATCAAAATGCGGCGAACAGATAATTAGTAAAAGTCAGAGGGGTTTGGGGGACATAGGTGATGTCTCTTAAACACACGGCAAGAAAAATCTTGAGGGGAGGTGGAAAATACCCCCCATGCGGATTAGGGTTAATATACTAATCAAAAATCTGAAAAATTTTTCAAAATGGTAGACACTGATGACGTGACCAACATCTTTTTAACACGTGGTCAGCAGTAATAGAAAAGAAGGAACTCTTATTTTTCCAGAATGATCACAGATCATTGAAAATACTACCATTCGATAGAACTTGACGAGAGCTTTTAGATGATCTATAGTTTTATTCACTTTCGATGACGTCAGCAATTTTAACCCTATCTGGACCGGGGCGGGGGGCTAAAATAGCCCCCCTCCCAGTTTTGTCTGCGTAACTCTTTTTTGATACTTCGTAGGCTATTTATTTTTCGTGACTTTTCCTAACTATCTTCTTCACATCTTCTCTTCAAATTTCGTCATGATATCTCATTCATTTCTGGAAATACAATAACTTTTTGAGAAAGTAGTTTTATTTTTGTTTGTTTTACGGTCAAACCCATTATAACTTTAAACTAGGATAATTCTCGACAGAATGAAGATAACTTAATGAAATTTTCTGTGCAACCCTTAATTAATACGAGAATATGGAAAATCCTCAATTTTTTTATCTTCTTATTGATGACGTAATTCATGACGTCATATATCTAATGAATTTAGGTAATGAATATAAGATAACAAATTTCATTAATTTTTCAAAAAGCTATGTTTTTATAACAACTTGATGCTTTATCTGATAATTAAACTTAAAACAAGAGTAATAGTTTCTCTGAATAAGTTTCTACAGTCAAATTAATAGGACTACTGTTTTTGACCAGAAACAAAGAAAATTGATGACGTCATCGAAAGTACAACAATTACAGTAAAATAAATTAGATATTCGGACTTTTCACATCAAATTACACTAGACAGCCAAGTTTCATCTTTCTAGCATTTATCATATCGGAGTTCTGAGGCTGAGGATGCTCAGAAAAGCCCGGTCCAGTTAGGGTTAAACTTAATGACATCATCAATGTTTATGATGTGATATGAATAATAACAAATGTATTATAAAATGTTTGTGGCCTAAAAGGATTCTCTTAATCATTATACATCGTCTTGAGGCATTTGAGAGTATTTAGATTGACAATTAGGGGTTTAATTTAAACAATGAAAAACTGGTGTATATAAATAATGAATATATAATATATATAATGAACTTGAATAGATGTTATACTATAGATTTCTACTTATTAATGCTTTGTGATACCTTTCAGTCCATTTAAAAAAGGAATGGTCAAATAAAAACTTAAATATTGTCAATTTTGCCAACAGCAAGCAAATATTGCAATTTTCCTTAATTATGACATCATTGTGACGTCATAGATGTAATGAAAAAGAAAAAAGGTAGCCTATTGTGTAGATTTTGTTACTGTACACTATTGTACCAAGTTTCCTTCTCATATCTGCAGTATTGGCGACTTTACGGAGGGGGCACCTGGGGGGCACTTTGTGCCCCCCGGTACTACAAGGGTCCAAAAAGCCCGGTATTAATACGGTTAAAGTTGGTATTGAGAAATCACGTCAAAGCACTGTATCTGCCTATTTCTATTTTAAATCACATCAACTAAGTGGTAATAGATTAAATTTCAATGTTTGCTGGAATTTTTTTAATAGCACTCAAATGTCGGCATATTAAACGTCAAAGCACTGTATCTACCTATCTTTATTTGACATTACTTCATCCAAATGGCAATGGATTATATTTCATGCTTTGTTGGAATAATTTGATAGCACCCGAAATGTCGGCATATTAAGGAAAATCTAGGTGATATAAAAATTGGTCTAGAGAAATCACGTCAAGCACTGTATCTGCCTATTTCTATTTGAAATTACTTCAACCAAATGGTAATAGGTTAGATTTCAAGCTTTGTTGGAATATATTCAGTACCACCCGAAATGTCGGCATATTAAGGAAAATCTGGGTGATACAAAAATTGGTCTTGAGAAATGACGTCAAAGCACTGTATATGCCTATCTCTATTTGAAATTAGATCAACAAAATGGTAACAGATTTGATTTGCAGCTTATAGTTAGAATATTTTTAATAGCAATCGAAATGTTGGCATATTAAGGAAAATCTTGGTGATGTAAAAATTGGCCTTGAGAAATGACGTCAAAGCACTGTATATGCCTATCTCTATTTGAAATTAGATCAACAAAATGGTAACAGATTTGATTTGCAGCTGATGGTTGCAATATTTTTAATAGCGATCGAAATGTCCGCATATAATAGTGACAATCTGGGTGCTATTAAAGTTGATATTGAGAAATGACGTCAAAGCACTGTATCTGCATAGTTCTATTTGAAATTATATCAACTAAATGTTAATGGATTTTATTTCAATCTTTGTTGGAATATTTTTAATAGCTCTCGAAATGTCCGCATATTAATGACAATCTGAGTGATATCAAAGATGGTCTTGATAAATCACGTCAAAGCACTGAATCTGTCTATTTCTATTTGAAATTACATCAACAAAATGGCAACAGATTAGATTTCAAGCTTATAGTTGGAATATTTTTAAAAGCACTCAAAATTTCGGCATATAAATGACAATCCGGGTGATATTAAAGTTGGTATTGAGAAATCAAGTAAAAGCACTGTATCTGCATATTTCTATTTAGATTACATCAACTAAGTGGTAATAGATTATTATTTGAAGCTTATAGTTGGAATATCTTTAGTAGCACTCGAAAATTCGGCATATTAATGATAATCTGGGTGATATTAAAGTTATCATTGAGAAATCACGTCAAACCACTGTATCTATTTAATTCTATTTGAGATTACGTCAACAGAATGGTAACAGATTAGATTGCAAGCCTATAGTTGGAAATTTTTTAATAGCTCTCGAAATTTCGGCATATTAAGAACAATCTGTTGTTGCATTCACACTGACACAGTTAAACCAGCTTTATCTAAACCAGTTTAAATTTCAAACAATCAAATGGCTTGATTTGTTGGATTGACCACTTATTCGAAAACCTGGTTTAGTTTAACTTGCAATGTGAATGGGGCATGTGTGATATTAAAGTAGGTCTTGAGAAATCACGTCAAACCATTGTATCTGCATATATATATATATTTGAAATTACATCAACTACACATTAATGGATTAGATTGCCAGCTTTGTTGGAATATTTTTAGTAGCACTCGCAATGTCGGCATATTATTGGCGATCTGAGTGATATTATAGTAGGTTTATTCAGAAATCACGTCAAACCACTGTATCTGCATATTTCTATTTGAAAATTATTCCAACCAAAAGTGCTCTTTGCCCCCCCCCCCCCCGACCAACCATTCACTTGTTGTATACCATCAGATATTTTACAATGTACATGAAGGATTACAACTCAAAGACTCTTTGTTACAAACTAGGTGGACGATACCACTTAAAGATGACAAGTGTTCCTACCGCATGGCCATTACATGATAAAAAGAAATTAATTCATCTTGGTAAGCTGTCGTCTTCCCTAAATTCATGTTAAAGAATACATGTCCTTCAAATTATCCATCACACCAAATCTCTTAAGCCCTTGAAAAGCGACTGGACATTTGCACCAAACATTGACTAAACATTGCTCACCGTATCCAGTGTGTGAACACATGAAAAATTTTTGTGGGTGGCAAAACGACTAAACATTGTCCAGTGAACATTTTCTCTGCGATAAAGTGCGCGCGAATTGGGGGTCTGGAACTTAGTTTTAGGGGCCAAAATCCTGACATCAACAATCATGGATTTTAAGAGAAAAGTTTAAGATCGATTAGGCCTGCTGGTAGTCCCAGGGGCGGATGCAGGTGTAAATCTGACGGGTGCCAAGGGCATGTGGCGGCAAAGCCGCCACAGGACGGGCGGGGCGGGGGCGAAGCCCCCGAAAGGCACGGGGGTCCGGGGGCGGAGCCCTTGGAAAATTTTTTGGGGTCCACGCCCTTTAAATTTGCTGAACACATAACGATGCCCTTTATTTTTCTTCAAATTTTTAGACAATTAATAGCAATTCTTCTCGGACTTTTCAGAATTTGGACAGCACAGGAATGGGAGGACAGGGTAAACCATCTATTTGAATGAAATTTTAGGACAAACTGCAAATAAGCACCAAACTCAAAAACTTCCAAATTGAAGAAAGGTGGTTTGGGATTTCGTTTCGATTGCTATGCTAATTGTGCATCCTTCACAGTACAAGGAGGGCTAAGAAATTCATAGAAACCAAAATAGTGATTCAAGCCATAATATTTTGTAAGACAATCAACAGCTACAAAGCCCCTTTTGTCCTACCTGATATTCTATACAATAGTGATCAACCACCCTGCCAAACCAACTCGCAGCAACTGCCAAATTGCAAACAACTAAACTTCTAACGTTTCCAATACAAAAGTAAATAAAAAATCTTGTCCTAGTCACATGCTCGTTAAATCAAATGATTTAGATTTAATTCATGGTAATTTAGCTTCGCCAAGGGGCGCTACATAAAATATATAGGGCCTACCACAGACGTTGCCTCACAGTCCCTGACTGAGCCTTTGCTTGATAACTTCTGGTGTCTGATGAAGGTTCAAAAGTGGTTCAAAACATCCTCGGATTCGTTGGCATATCTTGATACTTCCAACTCGAATCTTCCTTTCCTCTCGTAAAAAGGATAATCTCATATCTTGCGTTAAGCCTGTTGACAGGCTGAGCATGATTTGGTCGCTATGTTTTTCCGCGCTTCTCTGGTTTGAAAGAAGTTTCTTCCTCATCTGGTGATTGGCTAATGGTCTTGTCATTTCTATCAAACGTTCTCCTATTGGCTTGCACCCCTCAAGGTTCTTTCCTATTGGTTTGCACTCCTCAGTTTCAAACTACGGGTGCTCCCGCCAATTTCCAGCACCCTCCATGCACCTCTCTGATTGGTTTGCACCAAGGCGCCTTCATTGCGTGACTTGCACTGTACTTGCCTCCGCATAAGGATTTCGGAAAGGAAATGAGGAGATTCCCCTCCTGAATAAAGACTGTTTGTTTGTGTTCGTCAAGCTGCGGGAGGATGCCCAGGGTCTAGAAGATTTTACCGTCGACGGAAGGTGGGGCTGAAGGAGGGGGCACTGGGGCAGTTAAAATATGGCGGTTTCATGAAATTTGTCATTCATTTATTTGAACAAATGAGATCAAATTGAAATATTTTACAACAGAAGATTATAGGAAGCTTGCCTTCAGTGATTTCCTTGCAACTTTGACGGGTGCTTGCGCACCCGTTGCACCCCCTGGATCCGCCCCTGAGTCCCATCAACATCATCGTATTCTTGTTCCCTGCGATCGCTTTGGTCATGAGAACTGTAATTGATCTCGTCAGAGGAATGCTCGTTACAGCCTGAATTCCTTTCCCTGCTGTTCATTCAGCTAATTGATGCTGATGACTCCATCTCTTCACTGTAATCACGATACTCTCCTAGGAGAATCTAAGTCTGCAGAAATAAAATGGCGACGGCGCCAAAAACATCCAGTGTTGCATTTGCAATGCGCTTGAACAAGGGCAAATAATCTTTCAATAGAGCCGAACCGGATGTTTACACTTGCACGTTAGCCAATCAGATGTGACCATGACGTCACGCAAACAAGAGAATCGACAGGAGAAAGTACCCCTCACATATAGCGAGTTGTGCGCGCGACTATTAGGTAAATTCAGAAAAAAATTGTATTTTTCAACTCTGTACTAATATGGTTAAATTTTCCTCGCGGGTTCTTCTAAAAGAACGCATAAATCCAGAGAAAACGGCTTTGAGTAAGGCCTATCATTAGGGGGTCTTGATTCCTAACAAAAAAACCCTCTAAAAACGATGTAAATTCATATCAATATCTTCCTATTCTCTAAATATCATCGAAAATACATTAACAAGGCAATTATTCGGTTTTAAGAGATACAGAACTTTCATTACCGAGGCAGTGGCGACGGAGAAGGTAGCATATGATACCAACCGCAGCTCCTCCCTCATAGTTGCGTTCCTAGGGAATCAATTCAAAGCAACACCACAGCTGAACTTTCTTTGCTGAACTTTAATGATTCACTTTGTTGATTTCATTCTATTTAAAAATAAACTTTGATTTATAAATATGATCGTCAATTTCCAATTTCTTTCAACAATTATTGAGCCTGACCTTAGCCCTCTTCTGTCATTTGTCAAATCTGGAGTGGCGGGAAATCTCTTGACCTGACGTGAGCTGAGGCCGTTGAGTACATTAGGATTGCTCTTCAGTTGTTCATTCATAAAACGTCTACAAAAGCGTCTAAGGTTCAGAAGAAATGCTGAAAATAGCCACTGAAGGGACTCACCTTACCAAAGATAGAGCCACAAGTGTACCAGACCCGTACGGACTCAGTGAAGTATTCTGTTGCTTCCCGAGGGGAGATTTGCTTGATCTGCATTGCTTTGCATACTTGGCAGAAAGGCCTACCCATATCAAATATTTGGCTAGCAAATTGCTTGATTGAGAAATCATACTGGACCAACAACTGCCAATCTGTCAGTGAGGTTGCAAGGTGCATTAGTAAAACACGAGTTGCGAGTTGCACATTACGAGTTGCGAGTTCCATTAAAAGCACGAGTTGTACCTCAAAATACGAGTTGCGAGTTACCATATTCAGCTTCAAATCACGAGTTGAAATCTTGAAAGTGCGAGTTGGAGGAAACCTTGCGAGTTGCCTTATTATGGGAACCAAGGCGCAGTTTCTTATAATAAACAATAACAAATATTAATATTTCATGCAATGTTTTAGTGCTGAGCTTGCTACGTTTACTGTAGCTCTAATTTGCCAACCTCGTTCCCAGGGCCTTTTGTCATATGACAAAAGCCCCTGAGGACGAGGTTGCAACTTTGCACATTGTAAGAGATCAGGGGGTCCTTTAGGCTATGAAAGGTGCCCCTGGTACTTTCTCCACAAAGTATTGTTGTTTGAGTTCTGCCAACTTTATACATTACATAGATAGAGCCTTAGCCTAATTTCAAAATTGCAGATTATATTCCGTTGTGAGATTTTGTTTCCAGATTATATTCCAGATTCTGCTAGATTATATTCCAGTAGGCAGCAATCATGAGGGACAATATGTAAGGGATGGATGTGACATCATACATTAAAATCGAAAACTTTCGGACGATCAAACTTTCAGACAAATTTTTGTCCGAAGTTTGATCGTCCGAAAGTTTTAAATCCCTTGGAAATAGGAGGAAACAGATTTTTCTCGGCAATCCACTTTCATCGGCGATCCGGCTTCAAAAGTGCGTTTCCACATTGTTGTCGTCAATAAACAATGTTCTTGAGTCGATGGGGGTACGTCTTCTTTTTGACTGCTGTCTTGAAACTGCTTTCCGAACTATCCACTTTGTAGAATAATACTCTGCTTACCTAAAAGTACAAAAAAATTCTGAAAAGCAAGTTCACCCCTTCCAGTCTGGGTCTGGCTGCCATGGCGAGAACTTATCGATGCATGCACCATGTGAATTGTTAAAGTGTCTATGACATCAAAAAATTTTTTTTCAGCTCATCCTACTAAAACGATATGCCTGAACTGATTGGCAAAGTTTGTTTTGGAATTTGGGGCATTTTTCCCCATGTTTTTGCGTTTCAAAAGGTCCGATTTTGGGTTCAGCTGTAAAAAGTCGCGTTCGCCTAAGAGGAATGGGACTAGCGGGCCGTGACGTAAAATCCGGGAGGACATGCGAGGCTGAGTTGCAGCTCACGGTGAGTTTGTCGTTTTGTTGTGCTTCGTCTGCTTCGATATTCTCCGCTTTTGCTGGGTTTTCACCGAACGATCGCAATCTGTTTCTGGCTTTGGAAATAAAAGTCACAATGCTAGTTGATGTGAAGGAATATCACTTAACCAACTGCCATATTGGGGAGATGGAAGAGCTGTTTGATGAAGAAGAAAGCTGTAGTTTGCAGATTGAACACAACGCAACGGGCCTACTTTACTGAATCGATTCGTCAAACTACTCCTCCAGTTTTTCGGACTCCTTGGAGCATTTTCTACAGGGGAAGATTTTCGGAGGAGGGGTGAAAACTCCAGCTGCCCAGAAGCATGATAACTGCTATAATGTTGCCCGTTCGTCGGTTTATGGAGCGGCCATCACTATCACTATCAGAAACTATCATCCCTAATTCATTTCCAATTTTTTCTCAGTTTAACACTTTCTACTAGTATTTTCATCATGTGTAATTCGTCATGATCTAATACTTCTTTTAATATCTTGAATAGTTCATGTCTTCTGACCGTATCAAAGGCTTTTGACATGTCAAAAAGTATTAACATAATTTCGTAATTTTCTGATATGATTGCTTTCTCTGCTAGGATCTTCATGCTAAATACCAGCTCCGTCGTACTTCGTCCCTGTTGGTAAGCAGCTTGTGTGTTTGGAATTCTCACTAGTATCTTATCAAGGCATCTTCCTAACATGCAGATTGCCATCACTTTCCTTAGCATTGATAATAGGATGATTGGCCTTAGATTTTGTGGTGGCCCTGCCTTTTTACCTGGCTTTTGAAGTGGTATCAGTATTCCTTCTTTTATTTCACTTGGATATTGACCACTCTCTGATATTTCATTGAAATTTTCAGCGATTTCACTTGACATTGCATCTGGGCCATACTTCAACAGTTCTCCATACACATTATCTATTGCTGCACTTTTCCCATTTTTTAGGGATTTTATGGCATCTTTTATTTCTTTTGTTATGAAGGGTTTTGCCATCTTTTTTGGCAGTATACTTTCTATTTCTTGCTCTGATTTCTTGGTGAACATCTCTTCAAAGAACTTTGTTACTCTTTCTACTTGTCTATTTTCATTGGTTGTTTTTCCATGAACGCTATCTACAACTACCTTTTTCTTTTCTTTCCTTCTTTGAAGCTGCTTTATTGCTTGGAACATTTTTCTACTGTCATCTTTGTATTTTTCAATCTCCTCAACCATTTCTCTGATCTTCTTTTCCTCCTCTTCTTTAAGTTTACTGTGTATTTCTTTTAGAGCCTTGTTTCTTTGCTTGTGGAGCTTTTCTTTTCCTTTCTTAGTATTTGTAGCATTCATATCATTCCTAATTGATTTTTGTTTTTGTGAGAGCTCTTCTATTTCTTTATTTCCACTTTTCTTTTCACTCTGTTTCCTTCCTACTACTTCTTCAGCTGCCTTGACACATGTTTCTGCTATATTTGTCCATCTCTCTTGCACATTTCTTGTTTTCCCTTTTCCTAATCTTACTTCTACAATTTTTTGATATTTTTGCCTGTATTCTGTATCTCTCAATTTATCTAGATTGAGCTTTGGGGTTTTCTTTGCATTTTGCACTTGATACCATTTTATATTTATTTTGGCCTTTACTAATCTGTGATCTGTAAAAGTTTCAATACCGCTGAAAGATCTTGCATCTTCCACAAATTTTCTGTGTTTTCTTTTAGTCATCACATAGTCAATTTGATTTCTGTATGGATTTTTCCTTGCAGCATTATTTCTTAGTTCTGTTTTCTTGATTGATGTTTCCCATGTTGTGCGATGGGCCATTTTATGTGGAAACATTGTGTTACATAATATCATTTCATTTCTGAGAAGCATTTCACAAAGCTCTCTACCATTTTCATTCATTTCCCCTTTACCATATCTTCCTACAACATCTGGAAATTCTTTTCTACCCAGCCCTGTTTTTGCATTTTGATCCCCTCCTATCATGCATATGTCTCTTTTATTTACGGTTTTGATGACATTTTCCAAATCTTCATAACATTCTTCTTTTATCTTAGGATTTCTTTTGCTTACTTCAAGTGTTGGAGCATAAGAGGAGATAAATGTTATCTTTCTTTGGTTTTCCTTTGTTCCAATTTTTGCAGTTATTTTAGAAATCCTGTTTGAGATGACATTAAACTCAGCATCAATACCTTTTTCAATGACGATTCCCACTCCATAGTATTTATTTTCTTCATTTACTGTATGGTATACTTCATAGCTATTTTTTCTGTCACTTGATGTTATTTCAAATATTCCTTCATTTTTCAATTTTGTTTCTTGGATGGCTAAGATTGATAGGTCGTATTTTTGCATATCATTTGCCAGTTGAATCTTTTTGAGGTCGGTATTGAGTCCTCTTACGTTTAGTGTTCCAACGTTCAGTTTTGATCTTAACATTTCTTGACGCATTGTGACTCTTCTGACATACTTTTGATAGACTTTTGAGTGGACCTTGACTTCTTACTTGGCAAACAAATTGCGAGGAGTCACTCATCGCAGCCGGCTGATGAAACTGCGATTTCTCGTAAAAACTCAAAGTAAATCAGTACGCATGCGCACGTTGTTGCTTTCCGACTTCCAACTTTGCTAGATATATTCATTAAACAAAACAATTTCGCTACTAAACATAAATGCCCGACAATTGCAACATATTCTTGATAAGAAACAGTGATCTGCATCCTTCTATCTGCTACTGTTTTCCCGTAAAAACTCAAAGTAAATCAGTACACATGCGCACGTTGTTAGTTTCCAACTTCCAGCTTTGCTAGATATATTCATTAAACGACATAATTTCGCTACTAAACATAAATGCCCGACAATTGCAACGTATTCTGGATAAGAAACAGTTATTTGCATCCTTCTATCTGCTATTTCTATCCGGCTGATGGAGCTGCGATTTCCCGTAAAAAACTCAAAGTAAATCAGTACGCATGCGCACGTTGTTGCTTTCCGACTTCCAACTTTGCTAGATATATTCATTAAACGACATAATTTCGCTACTAAACATAAATGCCCGACAATTGCAACGTATTCTTGATAAGAAATAGTGTTCTGCATCCTTCTATCTGCTACTGTTTTCCCGTAAAAACTCAAAATAAGTCAGTACGCATGCATATCTTGTTACTTTGTGACTTCGAACTTTGCTAGATATATCGCTTTTTAACATAAATTCCAGACAACTGCAGCATATCTAATTTTTCAATATAAAGGTATACCCAACAGGTTTAGAGATTTTGTCACCAGTCCCCCCCTCGTCGAGACGCCGCAGCGCGATGCGGAATCAATGAGGTTGTGTTGGGGGAATTTCGTTTAGTCCAACTTAGCAATGCCCTCCACCAACCAAAATGCTTTGCACAGCGACAGCATTCGAAATTAGCCAAACATTTTGGTGAAATCTATATCAAATGATCATGAATCTGCTTGCGTTCTTTGTCCAGATCCTTTGTCTGGTGTCTATTGTCAAAAGAGAGTAATTGCATTATAGCCAATAAGAACTCCAATTATTGTTGATCTAAAAGTCAATATACTAATTTGTCAAGCACTGCAATCCACCTTTTCAAGATAAGAGGTGCGAAAACGGAAGTCTTTTGTTGTTTGATACTTCGCATTTTTGAGGCTAAAATCTTGTTCCGCGTACAAATTTTAGCATAGAAGCAAACTTTTACTTTCATATCTGTCTTCGTTTGGAAATTACGATGATATAAAGAATTAGAAATCATAAGGGCTTTAACAGTAAAATCAAAGTTTGGACAAAAAGTTGTCCTAACATCTGATTTCACGGTCAAAGCCCTTATAGCTTTAAATTCTTGAAATCACCGTAATTTCTAAACGAAGACAGATATGAGAGCAAAAATTTGTTTCAACACTAAACTTTGTACGCAGGACAAGATTTTTGCCTCAACAATGCAACAACTCAAACAACAATTGACTTCCGCTTTCGCACCTCTTATCTTGAAAAGGTGGATTCTTTGGTCAGAAACACGGAGGAAAGTGACGGTAAAACTTTGCAACCCTTGCGAGTAAAACAATATTCTTTGAACAAAGCTATTACTCCTTACTCACCATGAGCCACTGTAGCTAGATAAATTGTTTCTTCGCGAATCATTGGTAAGTGTACATATTTTCCTATCTTCTATCGTCTAGCATAAACTCAATATATGTAAGTACACATGGGCACATTGTTACCGAGTACCCCATATGTTATTAAGTATATTTTTTGTAATTTCGCTATCGAACATAAATGAATAAGCGGAAACATCTTTTTAAACAGCGAAGACATTTTGCAGATAGTCATAGAGACAAATTTCTAACTCAAGAGTTACATATGCAAGCCAAAAATTAGCGTCTTGTATTTGATGCTATCGACAGGTGCATGTACATTGATTAGGAAAAACGAAAGCGGTATTTGTGAATTTTTGTCTGCTTGCCGCACATGATGATGCTAGCAGGACGTTTCAAAGAATTGTCACGATACCTTGTTGTTGGTAGCCTTCGCGAAGAAATTTGCTTTGTCGACTTGTGTTATGGTTTGTATCTTTCATTGTTCACACATTCGAATGGAGTAAAGATCATTCCACACTTCTACGGACATATTTTGAGCTTTTGCAGAAAAGTGGAGCAACAGCTGTTTCTTTTTAAGAACAGATTGTAATTGCCGGGCATCTATGTTTAATAGCATAATTATAACCTTCATTAGATACACTTAACAAAGCAGGAGGCTGCTCAGTGAATACCTGCGCATCGTATTTCCAATATGCGTACTATCATGTCTTGAACTTATGATGAAAAAAGATAGAAGATAGAGGGGAAACAACTGCGTTCTTACGCATTTTGAGTTTTTACGGAAAGATAGTAACAGACAGAAGGATGCAAATAACTGTTTCTTATCAAGAATACGCCGCAATTGTGGGGCATTTATGTTTAGTAGCGAAATTATATTGTTTAATGAATTTATCTCGCAAAGTTGCAAGTCACAAAGTAGCAAGATGCGCATGCGTACTGATTTACTTTGAGTTTTTACGGGAAAACAGTAAAAGATAGAAGGATGAAGATCACTGTTTCTTATCAAGAATATGTTGCAATTGTCGGGCATTTATGTTTAGTAGCGAAATTATGTCGTTTAATGAATATATCTAGCAAAGTTGGAAGTCGGAAAGCAACAACGTGCGCATTTGTACTGATTTACTTGGAGTTTTTACGGAAAAATAGTAACAGATAGAAGGATGCAAATTACTGTTTCTTATCAAGAATACGTTGCAATTGTCGAGCATTTATGTATAGAAGCAAAACTATATCGTTTAATGAATATATCTAGCAAAGTTGCAAGTCGCAAAGCAACAAGATTCGCATGCGTACTAACAAATTTTGAGTTTTTACGGGAAAACAGTAACAGGTAGAAGGATGCAAATAACTGTTTCTTATCAAGAATACGTTGCAATTGTCGGGCATTTATCTTTAGTGGCGAAATTATATCGTTTAATGAATATATCCAGCAAAGTTGGAAGTCGGAAAGCAACAACGTGCGCATGCATACTGATTTACTTTGAGTTTTTGCAGAAAGACAGTAACAGATAGAAGGATGCAAATAACTGTTTCTTATCAAGGAAACGTTGCAATTGTCGGGCATTTATGTTTAGTAGCGAAATTATATCGTTTAATGAATATATCCAGCAAAGTTGGAAGTCACAAAGTAACAATGCCTAGCAATGTCTGCATACTTGCTGATAATCTCGTGTTTTTACGGGAAAACAGTAACAGATAGAAGGATGCAAATAACTGTTTCTTATCAAGAATACGTTGCAATTGTTTTATGTTTAGTAGCGAAATTATGTCGTTTAATGAATATATCTAGCAAAGTTGGAAGTCGGAAAGCAACAACGTGATCATGCATACTGATTTACTTTGAGTTTTCGCGGAAAGACAGTAACAGACAGAAGGATGCAAATAACTGTTTCTTATCAAGAATACGTTGCAATTGTCGGGCATTTATGTCTAGTAGCGAAATTATGTCGTTTAATTAATATATCTAGCAAAGCTGGAAGTCGGAAACTAGCAATGCGCGCATGCGTACTGATTTACTTTGAGTTTTTACGGGAAAACAGTAGCAGATAGAAGGATGCAGATCACTGTTCCTTATCAAGAATATGTTGCAATTGTCGGCTATTTATGTTTAGTAGCGAAGTTGTATCGTTTAATGAATGTATCTAGCAAAGTTGGAAGTCGGAAAGCAACAACGTGCGCATGCGTACTGATTTACTTTGAGTTTTTACGGGAAAACAGTAGCAGATAGAAGGATGCAGATCACTGTTTCTTATCAAGAATATGTTGCAATATTCGTGCATTTATGTTTAGTAGCGAAATTGTATCGTTTAATGAATATATCTAGGAAAGTTGGAAGTCGGAAAGCAACAACGTGCGCATTTGTACTGATTTACTTTGAGTTTTTACGGGTAAACAGTTGCAGATAGAAGGATGCAAATAACTGTTTCTTATCAAGAATACGTTGCAATTGTCGGGCATTTATGTTTAGTAGCGAAATTATGTCGTTTAATGAATATATCTAGCAAAGTTGGATGTCACAAAGTAACAATGCGTAGCGATGTTTGCATACTTGCTGATATATCTCGAGTTTTTTCGGAAAGACGGCAGAAGCTTGAAGAGGGGAAATAACTGTTTCTTATGGGGAATATGTTGCAATTGTTGGGCATTTACTTCAATATTCAAACATGTATCTAATTTTACTACAAAATTCGTTTTTTCTGAATCTTCGTCTGGAATATCGAACCCATGTCTGAATATCGATCCCATGTCTGGACGAATATTCGTCTAGATTTTTTTCGGTTTGCATTCTTCGATTTTGGCGCGGGGAAGCTCATTCTGAAGTACATTTTGGGGCTAGAGTGCAGTTTAGCGGGCGGCCCCTGCGCAGTAACGTCGTATTTGACAGGATTCGAATTCAAATCAAAAGTCAGTTTGAAACAAGCGTGGTTTCTTTTCATGCAAACATATCAACTGATAAACAACGGGGGTTTGGGGGCGGTAGCCCCCAATTATCACGGAAACAAACAACGAGTTATATAACAAGAATCATCGTAACAAAGAAGCTATAATTGAAATTCATCTAAACTGTTCGTGCTGCAGTCCAAGCTGGGTTTAATCACCAATTAGATTCAATTCCATTAACCATTTTCTCAGTTCTTCTTCATTTTTGCAAATTTCGTACACTTCGTCGTATCTCAACGCCATGTTTACTTATCAGCAAACGTTTTCTCCCATGGTTAACGGTTACTCTCATTGGTCGCTCGAAAGAATCGCCATTGATTCGATGCTAATAAGCTATTGTATTATTGTTTACGATAATCTTGTTTCCCTGTGATCGCCGCCCGCTAAACTGCACTCGTCCCGGTTATGGCGCGGCTGCGGTTGGAAGCAGTCGAAGTGGCGCGGGGAAGATCTTCCCCGCGCACTACAAAGAATGCAGACTGGTACACCTGCTGTTTTCTTGGATTAGATTAAATTGATGGCAATTTTCAGGAGTAGCAGCACTCACTTTTACGAAAAACTTTGGATTAGCCTAATGGTTATTGAATTGTAGGAAATTTTTACCACTGAAGGTTCCTTGTGACTTTTTAGAGGCACAGTAGTTAAATCTACAAGTTAAAAAGTTTCGTAGCTGTTTCAATCCATGCCACAAGTTCTTGATTTGGAGAAATTGAGCCTAAAGATTCTTAAAAGTAGCTATTTATGAAAACAAGTTTCTCATATTGTGCTATAAATGCCACCTCCCTCAATTGCCATTAATGACAAGGGTTTGCTGAGACAGTCCACACCCCCTGCTATGGCATTGCTTTGATCCCATTTGTTTAGTGGATGGGGATATAAATATCAAACATACACCTAGACTGGTGGATTGACCACTCCATATTTCCATAATTCTGATATTAAACATCGTAAAAGCCAAATAAATTCAATTTGTAAGTAATGATTCAATGTGGTAAGTTACTAACAATCCTGTGTTGTACAGAAGCCATTTTCTTGTTCCATTTGCACCTTAACCCTGTCACGCCCGGCTAAAATTAAGCTTAACAGAAAACCTAATGTAGATTGTCGTTGTCCAGGGGGTATCATAATCAGTGATTCAGTAAGCAATAGATAAATGCAATGTGCATAACTTTTCAAATCAATCAAAATTCCAAATGCTTTACCCCCTGAAAAATTTGCAGTTCTCGATGAACACTGTTGGGCCATATGGCCCTTCCAGGGGTGAAAGGGTTAAGGAAAGCTTATCATATATAAGCAGTTGGTCAAAATAGTTGTGCAAAAAGAAAATGCCATGACATGTGCCACACCATACTGTATTTGGGTAACTGATCTATATAAACAAGAAATACTGATATCTGCTTGGCAAGAATTTGACTGCAAGTGGCTTGAGCCACTATGCTTACGTTCCCTTGGTGTAAATGGCATCAGATTTTCATTGTCTTTGATTCAGAATCTTATGCCAGAAGAGCTTTCTTGCCCTCAGCCAAATGTTGGAAACAAAATAAAATGAATAAAATAAATGTATTCACTAGCATTGTCAAGGTTTTTATACGTTCATACTTTTAGTGGGAGTTCAGCAGCAACCAAGATTTCCTGTATGCAAGAACAAGAAAAAATGCCAAACATTTGTGGATGATCTAACAAACAGTTGCTAAAGTTCATTCATTGGTCTGTGCAATCCACCAAATTATCTTCTGATGGTTTTTTGTGAACTGTATGATTTTCAAATGGAGAGAATGCGAGGTTCTTCTTGTAGAAGAAGTCGTGTATGCACCAGCCTTTTTTTTAATTCAAGACATGCTGCAGCTTGTAAGCACCTGCAAAGGAGGTAGAGAGAAAATTGATCCTTGTTCAGATATCATTGGAGATCAGTGGCAGATGAGGGATGGGATTTCCCTTGAAATGTTGGAAATAAAGACACATTTTTGTTTCATATGAACCTGGTTTATGAGAAACTACAGTAGAACTTGGATGGCAGACAATTTAAGAAAATATAGTACTATGTTGAGAAATGTAAAGAAACTTTTGAGAGTCAAATAAAGAAAATTATGTGAAATTATCATTAAGCCTTTGCTTTTGAGTAATATTTGTAATGATTTTATGGTAAGCCCAACAGAACTTGCTTTCTTGCTAAAAATTAAAATTACCATTTTCATGTGAAGTTTGGACACTTTTAGTACTAAGATCTGATCCAAATTTCTTATGAGGGGAGGCACGATGTAAATTCTGTTTTAATTCACACATGACAAAAAGGTTTACTGACTGTGAAATAAAATTTCTAATGATCTAACAAGTCTGTTTATGCTGATTCCACATTTTTATTAAAGATATTTGTTGGTTATCTATTATATTTGTTTGGAAGGTTGATCCTGGTGTGTTCCCATATTTTTTATAAGAAACTAAGAATTTGGGCCAATACTGAAAGTTTCTTGAACTAATCATATTTTGAGTACTCAGAGTTCTTATGAGTTTCTTAAAGGTTTCGTGTGAATCTTTATGGTCACTACCTGCTTCCTCCTAGACATTTCAAAACAACGTTTGGAGAAACCTTTCTAATTTCTAGGCCTCACTCAAGAAATGTGTGATGACATTGTCAAGGATTTCCTTTATAAAAACAAATAGTTTCTGAAGTTATATTTTCCTAGTACAACTGGGTTTCATTCTTATCGTGCATGGCCTCATATGTTTTCAACTTGCATATTTCCCAGGAACATCTCCACTACCCAACAACACATTTAGAATTGTGGCAATCTGTAAAAAGGCTTCTAGCCTACATCACAGTATTTGTTATGTTATGTCATTTTAGTACTGGAGTTTCTTAATATTTTGTTGATCTAAGAGCTGCATTTCTTATGAAATTTGTGTATATACCAGAAAATTTGCCTTTGATTTGAGTAATGTACACTTTGGCTGGATCAGAATGTCTGTAAATAATAAAGTCTGCAATTTGTGCAGTTAAATACTTCCTCCTGACTCAACCTGCCCCTCCTGGTAAATCCAGTGGGGGACTCAAGCATCCCTTCATTTGCACCACTCACATCACAATACTGTATGAAATATTCATGGAAATTTTGATCTGGCCTAGCTCAGAATCACACTTTGATAATACGTAAAGAATTCTTGGAAGATGCCTCACTGCCAACGTGGATTTCGTTTGAAAAAACGCAAATGACGTGATTGGTCAGTCACTCATAGTAGTAAAGAAATGAGCTTTGGCCTATTTAGTGAAAGTCAGGGTCATGCGGTTCGATAACCAAAAGCATATGCGATTATGACATGAAACAGACTTACCTGGAGAAGACTGCTACAATTCAGTCCAACTGGCTGTCAGTTGAAGAATACTTCTTTTGCCTTGGCTCTCGTGGCTGTCGTCTTTTTGCAATTTTCGAGACATTCGTGATGATCAGAAGCGAGAGGTTCAGCCGAACAGGCCTACATCAGTTCAGCATGAGAGAGCGCCCAATCGCTCCAAGAAAGCTACCCTATAACCCGTTCAACTTGGTTTCCCTCAAGCAATCATCGTATTCCACATCAAAGTCAGTTTCCTCGTCGTATGTCTTGTTTTCAGAGGAGCTATGAACCGAACTTGGGCTCACTTCGAAGCTTTTCGCGTTCTCTCTCTCTGCGATTCAAATTGATTGTTTACAATATTCAACACGAGTCTCGAAGGCCCTCCCGGATTGTACGTCACGACAGCTCTCGATACCAGACCCCAAACTCCGCGTCTTTTTTGCATTTTGAGCCCCCACCATTCAAAATGCAAGGCAGATATTCAAATTTGGACTTGAAATATGAATTCAGCGCATCAAACTCTCCTTAGAACTTTCAAAATCGAATTTGATGTCATAGACACTTTAACTTGGGAACTCGCAACTTTTGTCAGCAACTCGCACGTTTCAAACAACTCGCATTTTCCGATTTCCAACTCGCAACTTTCATTCGAAAAGTAACTCGCAACTCGCACATTATATGCAACTCGCAACTCGCAACTGACGTTTTAAATGTAACTCGCAACTCGCAACTCGCACAATATATACAACTCGCAACTCGCAGTTGCAACTCGCAACTCGTGCTTTACCAAATCACGTTGCAAGGAACTAACCAGGTATTTGTTGACAGTCATATTTCCGTCTATCTTCTGCTTTTTGTATAAACTAGGCTAGGTAGACTACATTCATTCGTTTTTCAGTGAGCCCAAAGTTTCTTACAAGCAGTTTCCAAGACAAACGATAAGAGTAGAGTCTAAAATATCGCAGGAAGCCAAATTCAGAGATTGCAGACACTTTTAATTAACAGGAGACAACGTTTGCGAAAAGTTACAGTTTTTAACGGGGGAATGGATGGGTTTCCTCGGCTTTATTAAACCCCTAGATAGATCTGTTAGAGGACTGTACTCTCGAAGTTGACAATCTTGCTCCTTTACTTTTCATTTTGGTGTTATAAACTGAAATGTGATATCTTGTGTTTGCTCTTAAATGCTGAAAAATCAACTCTCTGTGGAAAGGAAATGACGGGAAATGAGCAAAGCTTTTCTCATACATTTTGCAACATATATTCTTACTTTCAATATACAGCGTTTCAGAGATCTATTGCAGGTTTGCAATGGGCAGTGGACGGTATGGAGCTTGTACATAACGTTTGGCTTAACCGACCGCATAATTTTGAAAACTTGCAGCTGATAGGATATTTTTGAGGACTGGTAACAGCAAGAAGTAAAGATCAAAATTTTAAAGATACTGCAGATACAAGGTTTTTAAGAGTGAAACGAAAATCTATCGCGTTTCACACTATTTCACACAGATTTAGGATATGCAATGTTGTTCGTGTGCTGCCACTGCCTCCGTGGTTAAAGTTCGGTACCTTTTAAAACCAACTGCTGTCGATTTTTAATGTATTTTCAATGATATTTAGAAAATAGGAAGACATTGATATGAATTTATGTCATTTTTGAAGGGCATATTTGTTAAAGATCAAGAGCCCAAATGATAGGTCTTACTCAAAAGCCGTTTTCTCTGGATTTATGCGTTTTTTTTTAGAAAAACCCGCGAGGAAAGTTTAACCATATTAGTACCGAGTTGAAAAATAAAATTTTTTTCTGAATTTACCTAATTGTCGCGCGCACGACTCGCTATGTGTGAAGGGTACTTTCGCCCGTCGATTCTTTTGTTTGCGTGACGTCATGGTCACATCTGATTGGCTAACGTGCAAATGTAAACATCCGGTACGGCGCTATTGAAAGATTATTTGCCCTTGTTATGCGCTTGCACAAACTGGAAAATGTTTAGTGGGGTGGCAAAATGACTGAACATTTTCTCCAAACAAAAGAAATTTAATCTTGTCCACTGAAATTTTTTGACTGCCTTTAAAATTGACTGATCAGCCTCAACATCGTTGAACACGACTGAACAAGATTGGACAAGGTGGCAAAACTACGCAACTTTTTGCATTGGACATTTGTCCAGTTCATGTTCAGTGCAAACTTCCAGTAGTTTTGCCAGGGCTTTACACTACATACGTTTCTATTATATCTAGAACTCTCTGCATAGAAACTTCGCAAGTTATAGTATTGGCTTGGCATACTAACCGGTTTTGAGCTGTACAGAAAAATATAAAGCCCGAGGTCTTAAAGTTAGAGACGGAGCTTGCGAGGTCTGTGCATTAAGACCGACGGTGTAGTATTTTCCTGTACAACAACAAAACCGTTTAGCATGAGTTTTATTACCTGATAGCGTCTTATCTTAACTCGTATCATTTAGTCAACGCATTTTGTTACTGTCATGTCCTTTGAATTCATTGTAAATCTCACAGGCCTAAAGGAGTTGCTGTGGCGACAAAACGCGTCCTTGTATCGTATTATACAAGGCTACGGGAAGCCCTCGGGAAAGGTTCGATTAACCAATAGGAGTTGCAGGATTCTGTATCGCCTCGTTTTTGAAACTTCAGTCAGGTAATAATAACCTTATATTACCTCGTAGAACTAAACTACGGGTCGAGTCAATAAAAACAATCCAATTTTGAAAGGCTACAACTCCTTGGTATAAAGTCTCAGGACATAACAAAGAATCAAAATATCATATGATATCTACTTTTCATGATATCAAGATACAAACCCAACAAGAATAATGTTTGATAGAGCAGTTTTGCAGTCCTCTTCATCTAGGCTTTCCTCTCTCCTTCCCCCACAACAACAACAATAACAACAATAACAAAAACTACAACAACAACAAAAGCCACAAAACTAACATGGCGGACATAACACTTGGATATCAAGACGATGATATCAGTTAAGTAGAATTTGATGATAGGAATGATCAGGCTACTCGAAAATTTATCCGAATGAAATCGGACGTTCCATTCTAAATTCATGAAGGATTATCCTGAGAAAACTTCTTCAGGAATTCTTCAAAACGTGTCACTAGTTATGACCAAAACTCCCCAGTGTTTCTATCTTACACCGGCTTTACATCGATGACTTCTGGACGCTTTGAAATGTGCTGTACTTTTGGGAATATTAGCAAGTCATCCCCCTGGTATTGATAACTTAAGGTGTCATCATTGTTAGGAAGGAGAGCCAACAAAATGTAGCTTGTCTTGTTCCTTCATTTATGCAAGTGTTTGGAAGGGGCTTCCTGCAGAAAGTCTCCCATTTCCATAGGAAGAAATGGCCCATTAAAGCCGGACAAGTTACTGAACCTAATTGAACATATTGAAAATAAAACAAGCCAATTTTCAATATCAATGCTTGATATTCAGAGCGCCATGGCCTTTAAGATAGGGATTATTTTTGACTCACTTGGAAGGACCACTTTGATTTTCTTTGTTTGCTTCTATCACAGAATGTGAGCTGAATGAAAGCCAGAAAAAAAGAAACGACTTTCTTATCATACCAAAGAGGATTTTGGTGTCACAAAGGATCACGGCCAGCAGTTGTTCCTTAAGATACTAGGAATCCAGAAAGATATACAGAGTTTGCTTGAACCGATGTGAATTTAGCCTTAATCAATGGCAAATGACTCTCAAACTGTTCCTCTGTTGTTAACTTGAACGAACATACCTAATTTGCTCGTATTTGTACTCAGGGAGCAGAAAAGATAATCGCAAAAGCTCAAATTTGCGTCTACCTGCAAACCAGAGCTTTGGAATTTTGGCCTACACAAGTTCTTGAAGAACAGTGGACAAATCAACAATGGTCTTTATGACATTTGAACGACATGAGATCATCTCATTCTGTTTGTTAGAAGTCACCAATTGTGCAGGTTCTTAATTTTTACTCAGTCTCAGATTCTAACTTCCATGTGCTTCATCCATTTTCTTAGAAGAAAACGCCAAAGGTCTGGTTGGAGGCAGACGCAAAATTGAGCTCTCAAGAATAGTATTTCTTCTCTCAAGGTACCAGTAGTAACAAACAAGGTGTCTATTTTCAAGTTTCTAACTTCACTGCAAGATTTAGCTCAAGATATCATGCAGAAGGTCGGCCCACACAGAAGAAAATAATCACTGAATTAGGGAAAGCAGACTCTCTCTGACTTGCTTTGAAAATTCTTAACTTATTTCAGTTTAACTTGTTCCTCTATGAAATGTTGTCTAAAGATCACATCTTACGCATCTCTAGCTGTGATGAGTTGGTATATGCCTCATTTTCGAAGGCATTTCTCGTTGATCGCATATGGACTCTTCCTTTGTTTAGCTTGTATTTTCTCATTAATTTCACTTTGAATGCAACAATAGTTATCAAAACTATGGTGATGAATATCCCTCCAGCAACTGAACAAGTGATCAGGACGATATTTGAATCACTGCTTGCAACACAATCTGAAGAGAAAAAATCAGAATTACTTAGTTGCAACTCTTGGAGACTGAGAGGGAGTATAGTTTTAGTTTTAAGTCCAATCCACAACCTTGGATAAAAGGGAGCTTTCCATTAGTTTCCCCCTTTCGCCAAGGATTCGCTCTTTTCTTAATAATAGTAGAAAGTTGTACGAATAAACTGTGTAAGGGGACTCTGGATGCAAAGAGAAACAAGATATTTAGCACAGTGAGGCCTTTCTGACTTGTGTCTTCACCAGAGTGTGACTCACAAACTCATCTGAATCTAAATTTACGTTATGGGTATATGGACTTCAATCTGATTGACGGATGGATTAACACTTTCCGAAAAAAATCTATTGAGTGCGTGTGGTAACTAGTTAAATATTGCATTCCCGGCTTTGTCAACTATTCTTTGTGAGAAAAGATCAGTCTAGGGTACTTTAATTGTACCGGGTGACCCAGAAAAAGTGACCTGACGCGATCCGTTATAGAAAAACAATTAAGAGGCTAATTGAGAAGATTCAAACTTAGTTTTGCCACCGAAAGACTACGCCACATTATGAGTATTTTTCGCAATTTTTTTAAGCACGGTAAATTTCCAGAATTAAGGATTTCGAAGAAAATGGCAAGCTTGAAATCCTGGAAAAGTCGTCAAAAAACAGGGGATTGATTTACAGCCATTTCAGATCTTAAAAACAATGAGGATCGTGCTTTATTTCAGGCTGGGAATAGGCAACTCATTCGAAAATGTTCAAAGCAATTTTATTGTCCCTAGGTACCTAAAACATTCTTGTCTCAAGAGACAAGGATACTCCTACTTTTTCTGAAAAAATTTTTGAAGATTTCGATTTGCGTGGAAAATTTAACATCTTTGAAAATCCATGAGCTACAAGACAAATTAATACCAAATGCTTAGGTACCTAGGGACCAGCAACGTTTGCTAGAAACTTTCGACCGAGATGCCTATTCCCAGCCTGAAGTTGAGCACGCTCCTCATTGTTTTCATGATGTGAAGTGGCTTGAAATCGATCCCCTGTTTTTGGCGACTTTTCACGATTTCAAGCTGGCCCTTTTGCTCGAAATCCTTAATTCTGCAACTTTACCGTGCTTCAAAAAATTGCGAAAAATACTCATAATGTAGCGTAGTCTTTCAGCGACAGAACTGTGTTTGCATCATCTCAATCGGCCTCTTAATCGTGTTTCTATAGCGGATCGCGTCGGGTCACTTTTTGGGTCACCTAGTATAAAAGCGAACATTTTGAAGAACGGTTCTTTTAAGTTCTAATTCACTACAGTTAAAGGCGTGTTTTGGAAAAGTAGATGATGAAATATTCCTGTGAAATATTCCTGAAAAGTACGACAGTTCATACGTTTTTTTTTCGAAAATTGCTTATCTATGAGTAAATCAGGTCCAAGTCCATATACCCATAACGCAGTTTTAGATCAGTTTAGTTTTGCCAGTCACAGTGGGCTACGTATCTTGTATATTTGCATCCCAATACCCGTTATTCCTTTTTATGCCCCATTCACATTGCGAGTAAAACCAGCTTAAATTAAACCATGTTTTTGAATAGGGCCTTCTGATTGGTCAGTCCAGTAAGTCCAGTCGTTTGACTGGTTGAAATTTAAGCTGCTTTAGATAAAGCTGGTTTAACAGTGTCAATGTGAATGCAGTATTAATTGGCTTTGCTAACAGATTCTTCTTTCTACCAAAAATGTCATTGCAAGAAATCGCTGGGAAATCAAAGATTGGCACTGTTGACTGTTCAAGAAAACTTTAGAAAATGGAATCTGATGGGCGAAAAAGTCACATAAGTATAAAAAACATTCCCATTATCTTCACATAGGTTTCATAGATATCAAAAACAACTTTCACTGAAAGTATGCTATATATATATATATATATATATATATATATATATATATATATATATATATATATATATATATATATATATATATATATATATATATATATATATATATATATATATATATATATATATATATATATATATATATATATATATATTTATAGAAATGATCCTCTGTCTTCGTTGAATCTTAGGCTCAGATATTTACGATAATCATTTGAAATTTGTAAAGATACTTATGACAGCAACATTTGAGGACTGTAAATTTAGGAATGGGAATTTATTACTTAGATTTGTTAACCCTAATCCTTATGGCCTTTTTTCGAGCTACCATTTACGGGGAGGGGGGGGGTTCTTTCCACCCATCCCTCTGAAAACTGCCTTTGCCTCCTCAGAAATCAATGCAACTTGGCAACGTTATAGATCAGGTAGTTTCTAGGATGTAGCGTAATTTGGGTGTGGCTACCACACCTTATGACATCACAGTGACGTCATGAAGTTGAAAATCAGTGAGAATCAGGTTTCCAAGTTAAATTTGAATTTAAAGAAGGTTCTGCATGAGCATTTAGCAGTTTTTGGTTCCATGTAGCCACAAATTTGATATGAAAATATCATTTCTTTGACATTAATGATTTTGACGTGATATTTTTGCAGAAATCCCCCAATTTGAATGACGTCACTTATTCAATTTATTTGTTCTCTGTAAAAATAGACAAAAAGAAGCTACAAAGTGGTAATACTCCATTACAAACGTATCTTTGGAGTGTTTTCAATCGAAAATTTTCGAAAATATTCAAAAATTTTGCTAATTAGCCCAAAATGGCGGCTTAAATGACGTCATCATCGAGAAATGCTGACATCATCAAATTCCAGAAATTCCGGTATCAAATTAAAGCTCTTTGTTTACTGATTCATTTGGTGTATAGTGGTTCATAATTTGATCAAATCTTTCCATTGAAATCATCAAAAACAATGATTTTTCTGCTACCTGCTTCCAAATATGGACATGTCACGTGACCTGTGAGCTCTATTGTTTGAAAATTCATTGATCAAAATTTGGCGAATAGATAGTTAGTAAAAGTCAGAAGGGTTTGGGGGACATAGTTGATGGCAAGAAAAACCTCTTGGGGGTGGAAAACACCCCCCCCCCATGCGGATTAGGGTTAAGAAACTTTCAGAACTGGCCAAAAGTCTTAGTTTCTTATAAAAAACACGTGTAGAGGTAGTTTCGATAAGAAACTAAAAATTTGAGCCAGAAACTACTGAAGTATCTGAATAAAGACTATCAGATTTTTAGTTCCTTGGGAGGTTCATAACAATCTCCGACTCGAAGGGCATTTCGATTCTTCAAAATGAGTGCAAGATTCTTTCAGAACAAAGTATGTTTAAGGATTTTTGATAAGTTTTTACTTGAGTATATCCAGCATCGCAGCACTTCTTGCACAATCTTATCAGATCTTTAAGCAGTGCCTAGCGTATGATAGGAAAATTTCTCGAGGAGATTGATCGAGAACTTGTCTTTCGTAAACCATTACATGTGCAGCACATCAGAGCTGTGTCTACTACTTTTAAAACGAACTACTTTATAAACTCAAAACTTTTCCAATTTCTGATCTCTTAACGGAATTATTAAAGAGCTAATGAGGTGCAAAAGATGTGCCTGTCCACTGCACTTGATCTTTTTGTTTTGTAAATTTTTTGAAGTCACACCCTTAAAAAAATTTGGAAGGGATTCCGGCTCAGGGCACTATTTCCAAAACTGAACAATGACCTAGTTGATGCATACACGATTCAAACACGATGCATGCACTATTCATACACGATGCATACACGATGCATACACGATTCATAAACGATGGATGATGACGAGTCGATGGTGATGATTTGATGTATTGATGTGAAGGATGGTAACATGATGAATTGATGGATGATATGAAACGACTTGAAGAGTGAAGAATCGATGTATTACTAGATGATGAGTTAACGTTAGTACACGATGCATACACGATTCATACACGATGCATACACGATTCAAACACGATGCATACACGATGCATACACGATTCATAAACGATGGATGATGACGAGTCGATGGTGATGATTTGATGTATTGATGTGAAGGATGGCAACATGATGAATTGATGGATATTATGAAACGACTTGAAGAGTGAAGAATCGATGTATTACTAGATGATGAGTTAACGTTAGTACACGATGCATACACGATTCATACACGATGCATACACGATGGATGATGACGAGTCGATGGTGATGATTTGATGTATTGATGTGAAGGATGGTAACATGATGAATTGATGGATATTATGAAACGACTTAATTGATGGATATTATGAAACGACTTGAAGAGTGAAGAATCGATGTATTACTAGATGATGAGTTAACGTTTGTACACGATGCATACACGATTCAAACACGATGCATACACGATTCAAACACGATGCATACACGATTCATACACTATGCATACACGATGGATGATGACGAGTTGATGGTGATGATTTGATGTATTGATGTGAAGGATGGCAACATGATGAATTGATGGATATTATGAAACGACTTGAAGAGTGAAGAATCGATGTATTACTAGATGATGAGTTAACGTTAGTACACGATTCATACACGATTCAAACACGATGCATACACGATGGATGATGACGAGTCGATGGTGATGATTTGATGTATTGATGTGAAGGATGGTAACATGATGAATTGATGGATATTATGAAACGACTTGAAGAGTGAAGAATCAATGTATTACTAGATGATGAGTTAACGTTTGTACACGATGCATACACGATTCATACACGATGCATACACGATGGATGATGACGAGTCGATGGTGATGATTTGATGTATTGATGTGAAGGATGGCAACATGATGAATTGATGGATATTATGAAACGACTTGAAGAGTGAAGAATCGATGTATTACTAGATGATGAATTAACGTTAGTACACGATGCATACACGATTCATACACGATGCATACACGATTCATACACGATGCATACACGATGGATGATGACGAGTCGATGGTGATGATTTGATGTATTGATGTGAAGGATGGTAACATGATGAATTGATGGATATTATGAAACGACTTGAAGAGTGAAGAATCGATGTATTACTAGATGATGAGTTAACGTTTGTACACGATGCATACACGATTCAAACACGATGCATACACGATTCATACACGATGCATACACGATTCATACACGATGCATACACGATGGATGATGACGAGTTGATGGTGATGATTTGATGTATTGATGTGAAGGATGGCAACATGATGAATTGATGGATATTATGAAACGACTTGAAGAGTGAAGAATCGATGTATTACTAGATGATGAGTTAACGTTTGTACACGATGCATACACGATTCAAACACGATGCATACACGATGGATGATGACGAGTCGATGGTGATGATTTGATGTATTGATGTGAAGGATGGTAACATGATGAATTGATGGATATTATGAAACGACTTGAAGAGTGAAGAATCGATGTATTACTAGATGATGAGTTAACGTTTGTACACGATGCATACACGATTCAAACACGATGCATACACGATTCATACACGATGCATACACGATTCATACACGATGCATACACGATTCATACACGATGCATACACGATTCAAACACGATGCATACACGATGGATGATGACGAGTCGATGGTGATGATTTGATGTATTGATGTGAAGGATGGCAACATGATGAATTGATGGATATTATGAAACGACTTGAAGAGTGAAGAATCGATGTATTACTAGATGATGAGTTAACGATTAATACACGATGCATACACGATTCATACACGATGCATACACGAAAGATGATGACGAGTTAATGATGATGAATTGATGAATGATATGAAATGACTTGAAGTGTCATGACTTCAACATCACAAATCGATGTATTACTGGACGAAGAGTCAAAGATTTCAAGCAACAACAATGTGAATTGAAAAGACGGAATGGTATTTTAGATTGATGGATCAATGAATTTGCAAGCTATGAATTTTGTCATACATATACCCCCATGGGAAACCCCCCCCCCCAATGAATATAGTCATGCTATTAAGACTCGTCTCCCTATGGTTGGTCATGCTACACAAAACAACTCACTTTTGAGACAAAAAGGCGAAGATTAGAGCATAACCGTGCTCTAAAAATAGAGCAGGAGTAGGTCATAATGGTAATCATAACTTAATCCTGCTTTTTGCTCAATGTCATATTTTGATTGGCAAAATAGCTTATTCCACAAAAATCATTGCAAAGAGTTTATATCTTATGGTTGAATATTCGGATCAAAATTTTTCATGCAAAAATCGGACCGTTTTTTGCATAATAGGGCTCTATTTCTGCTGTCGGACTTGATTTGCTAATTCCGATGTAAAACACGTCATCGTCATTGTACTTTTCATATTGAAATACGACAGTGTGCTAATGGCATATGACTCGGAAGACATATGACAGACGTCGGCGTCTTTTTCATGAAGCTTGCCAGCCTCTACATTGGAAAAGACGTCGGCGTCCTTTTCTTAAACACGCCGGCGTGTATTTTTTTATCAAAACACGTCGGCATGTATTTTTGATCAAAACATGTTGGCGTTTATTTTTCATCAGGACATGTCGGCGTTTATTTTTTATCAGAACATGTCGGCGTGTATTTTTGATCAAAACATGTCCACGTGTATTTTGCGTCAAAACACGTGGGCGTCCTTATTTTTCGTCAAAACATGTCAGCCTCCTTTTTTTCAAAAAAGGCGTCGAAAATACGTCCGCGTCTATCTTTATAATAATGTTCCCCGGCGTTTATTTTTATGAGAAAGATCTCGACATCTCAAAAGATCTGACAATTTCTAAAGGCACGAATGAACGCAGATACCCTGTGTGTCAGCCTCAGTTCGTGATTGAGTTGCCAGATAGAAAGGTTTTGGCCAGCAAAGCAGAGAGATCAGGAAAGAGAAGAGAAGGGCCTAAGCATGTCCCGTTTCGCTTTGCAATGTTCGAGCAAGCTTTGTTCCTAAGTAAAGAAGGTTGACTGTGTGGAAATCCAAGTGAACATTGACATTTCTTACCAATATCAGTCTTGTTTATTTCAGGCTGTTTGGTCATTCTCGGCCTGACGTTGTGCATTTTCACTCCAAAACAATCTCGTACACTTTTGGCAAAATCATTTTGTCTCAAGAAAAAGCCCGAAAGGATCTGTAATAATCTCATAGCTCCAAATACTCTAAAAAATGTCATATGCTTTATCATTACAAAAAGCAAAATGAGTTTTTAGATGATGGAATTCGTCTGTGAATTTTACGAGGTAAGCCTATATGAAGTAAGGACAACTAGCAATGATTGGTTATCAAAACGGGACTGGGAGGGTGTACTTTTTTATTTCAAGAGTGAAGATAGTACGACAGGTGAAATAAAAATATCACGCTATCTAGAAAGTGTTAATTGAGGAAACAACTTCAGCTAGCTTTGTTTATAGCCACTTCAGATCATCTGATTGTCTGCTTAAGGAACTTTCTCGTTATATACACTTTAACCCTATCCGACCAGCGGGGGGGGGGGAGGTGAGGATTTCGCTCCCTCTTATATGTATGTTTATACGTTTTCCGTGTATGAAGAAGCCCTCTGAGACTTGGTAAATTTGACTTTGTATCATACAGCAATGAATCTGCAGTACGAAATTCTATTTTAGCCTTGTTTCCATAGCAGCCAAGTTATCATGTTAACCTTTGAAATTATAGGCAAAAAAGACAATCATTTCGACCTTCTTATTCACGAGAGTCTTGTAATAAAAGGAGACACGCACTCTTTGAACTCCCAAACGTCATCTATTCCCATTGTCTCATTCTACGTTTCTATTTCTGTTCTGTTTACCGTTCCTGTTTCTGCCATATTAGGTCTTGTTTTGAAGGCGAAGTTGTGGTTTTCAGCGCCAAGCGCTGGGATTGCAGAAATAGTGCAGTTTTTATCGAGTCCACGACCCCTTGTCATGACGCTCAAAGGTGCTGGCGGGATTTGAACCCCGTCCGCCTGACTGTTCTGGCTGCAACGCCAGCGAATTATAACACGGCGCCACAACACCTTCAATTCAGGATAGGAGAATTTTGTTTTTATCCAATCAGCGGATTTGTTATGGTGCGCTTCGGCCAATCAGATCGCTACAAATGACAATGGAATCTGCGGGCGTCAGCGTTATTTTACAAAAGTAAACAAACAAAGCTGTGGGAAGATGCCAAAAACCACGACCCTTTCAACGTGTGCGATGCAGTCGTTTTTTGGAGAATTTCATCAGCTTAAAAACTTTTCTGTAGAGAACAGGAGTTTCTCTCAAAATGTTACCGCGTAGATTTTCAATATCTGCATTGGTTCGTCCTAAATCAAAGCTTCGAGGCGGGGCTTTCCCTGGATATCGGCGTACGTATTATGACACTCAAGTTGCGTGAACAGACGAGGAGACAGCACGAAAAAGAAGACTGAAAATATATTGGAACACTTTGGGTGCAATACAAATTTGGTTAAAAGCCATCTGAATGCATGGTTTGCTTTAACCGTCCAAAATGAAAATCGCCATTTTATTATCGTCGATGGCTATGCCGTGCCTTCCTTGGTTTGCGTGGTGTTCGTCTTCCTTGATAGAAATTTGTTTCTACACAACAGTTTTCAACGCAACGGAAACTAATATTTGGAAATGCTTTTCAACAACGTTTTTCTTGATTTAACAACACTGCACTGCACAATTGTACTGGAAAGCTCAAGGCTACCTCAACTGTTAGATTTTAGATCATAGATCGTTATTGAATTAAGTGAGATTGCTTGTGATCCCTCTGCATTTTGAGTTTTAATGTTACAGTTTGCTACATCAGAAATAATGCGATGGAAAAGGAATGAAGGGAATAAAGCAACTTCAAGGCAGAAAAGATTACAGCGAAGTGTAGATCTATTCTCTACTCGCAAGTATCTCTAGTAAATTAAATGTATCCAGGAATTACTTTACTAGGCGTTGAGAATTCTGCCTGACCTCTGGTTGACCTCATAGTCTCATCAGATTGGCTTTAGTCAGAAAACCGAAAGTTAAGGTAATTCTGAAATAAGTAATAACTTACCCAGCTTTCATTCACTGAGACCAAGCAATACTGAATAAACAAAAGTCCACTTGCGTAATCCTGAGCAGAGCCAATTCTCAGCGATAAAATGCAACTGTTTTCACAAGCCACGTTTGATCAACACAGCCTTGACCGTGCTCTCACAATAAGTCGACGAATGTGAAATGTACATCGATCCCGAATCAAAGAAGAAATGGCGCAAAAACGATTTCGCCCTCGACCCTCGACCCTCAGCCCCCATATTTATAAGTGTTTTTAAATCTATAACAATATCGATATTCAAGGTTAGTCACAGGAGCCAATTGCACGTCCATCCATCCTTTACATTGGAACTTTATTGGAGATGCAGCAAGTGATTTAATTTGGTATCAGACAACTTGCCTCATAGTTCATTACCGTATCGCAGGTGGCTTTCAATCAGGGTTCTGTAGACTTGCTCTAACTTAGTTTGGGGTAAAACATCTTTAGGTTTGCGAATCGAGGACAGTCCACATTTTACTTTGCATCTAAGGATTTTATGTTGCTCGTTCCAGCTTAAATTTTCATCGACACTTATTCCAACATATTTCACTTCACCTGTTTGCTTTATCTATTACCAATCAAGAGCTAGATAGGGGGCTTCTTTCTTCAAACCAAAATTGGACGTGTAATATAGCCCAACCACTATAGGGCTAAGGATAGCCCACCAGAAATTCAATGAAATTTGAACCATGAACATGAGATTGCTTACCTGGAGTGAACTGAAAATTACTGACTGATGGCTTGCATGTGTAGCATGGATCAGAAGGATATCTCTCACCATTTGAAAAGCAATAACCATTTATTATACATGAATTCACCTAGAAAAAAATATTAAAATTTAAACGTAAAGTCAAACGATTTTCAAGAAGCATGAAACTAATGTCTGCATTACCAGGATATGAATTTTCGTATTTTATCAATTACCATATCCATCTTTATTCAAAGGTTAAGTTGTTCGCATTGCAAACTTTTGCTTTTCGTCCTGTAAAACTGCATTTTTCGTATTATAAAACTTGTGTTTTTCGCATTATAAACTAGCGTTTTTCTCATAATAAACAGCATGACTACCCCAATTGCCATTACATGTTACAAAAACAATAAACATCACCTGGACAACATGAAAATACGTGCGAAATACGTGTATTTACCTTGACGGAGCAAGTTGCAGTAGAACCGTTGCAATCCATGCATTTTGAATCATAAATCACATATGGAATTTTCTTCGAACTAAATTTCTTGCCATCATTAGAAACCTCTATCAGATAGCCATCGTAAGGGACTGTCTTTCTCTTTCTTGCATCTCCAGTCGTAACTACTGAGTGGGTTTTCAAATCGCAAATGATTTCTCCATAGCTTAGCAAGTTAGCATCTTTTGCGGTGGCCTTGTCAGTAATGTTGTATGGTTTTGAGGAAATCTGGGAAATTTAAAAGGACGGTTTCATTTGATTTAGAGTTCTTTTATTGCATGGGTGGCTAGACAAAGTAGCTGTGCTACAGGGCGTCTCAAAAACTGTTCAACGTTTGATTAAATACTAAAATTAACGATAGGGTTCATGGACAATTAGTCAAGTAACGCCTTTCCTGAGATTTTAAATAAATTTTTGACACTATTATCTTGCAAATCCGCTTAAATTTAATGGAGTTACAAGCCTTTGAAGTTGAAGTTTGTGCGAAAGCTGAAACCAGAGGCCTCTGGGATGGCATTTTCGGAAAAAATTTCATGGCCGAAGGCAATCGTTTCTGTTATTTCTCAGTTGTTTCAAGGCGAGCAGATGGGATTGGAACAGGTTTTCGATATCCTAACTGTCAAGCATATGGATGCTTTGAGGGAACAGATTCAGTCTCTCGTCGATTATGTTTTGAACCATTCAGCAAATTTTGACAATGATCGCAAGGATTAAAGTACTTTGGAAGTCCAATTTGGTTTGCTCTGACATCAACAAGAGGTATGACATTGGATAAGCTTCTTTTACCTCGGTCTACGAGCTTTCTGCATTACATGTAATGTGGAGGTCCCTGGTTTCAGCTATAGCATATTTTTGATCTTTGAAAGCTCTTAACTATGTGAATTTTCAATCTATTTGCAAGATTTTCATCTCCAAGATTATTTCATAATCTTCGGGAAAGGGTTATCTTCCCATGGACTGGTTAGTTTATCATTATTTTTCAATATTCAATCAAAGGTCGAACAAGTTTTTGAGACACGATGTAGGTTTTTGAATCCATAAGATTGCACAGGGAAGATAGAAACCAATGGCTGCGGAGGAGGCTTTGCCACAGGTTGATATCATTGGACGATTACACTAAAGATGGCGGCCAGGAAATCTTACCAAGATACCTTGCATTCCAATTACGAATCATTAACGATTCTATATCGATTCGATTTAAGAGCGCAATGCATTTTGGTAAAGATTCCTTGCTGTCATCGTTAGCGCAATTGTCATCCACAGAAGCATACAAACTGAAGCATCGTTGTGGTATCTAATAACCCATGGCTTATTGTAGAAAGGCTCTATGCTAGTAAGGGTGAATTTTGCAAAACAAATCATTGATTTCATTGACCCAAGGAATTTTGTATATGTTTTGCCCCGATTGACCATTGTGTTACAGGTGACAGGGAGGAACTTTCTACGCACATGCATTATGTTCCAATTACAGTCTCTTCTGGTTCTACAGGGATTGGATCTGGAAGTTCCGATTTTGGGTTCAATGAGTTTTTGAAGAGTTCTTTGCCTTAATGTTTTCGTGTATGAAGTAGTTTTCCACCCAGTTTGAGCGACACTATTCAGGGAGATTGCTATTATAAATTCGTGTCTCATGGAAGCATGGAATAAAATGCTTTACATCAATCCAGATGCGTTGAAATGTCTTCAAATACACCAAAAAACCCAAATTGAGGTAAAAGTGATTTTGAACTTTGTTGTCGTATTTCTAATGAATTTCTAATGTATTTCTACTCTAGTGTAAGACACGCCTAAAGCTGGTTTTCCATGGGGCGATAAATGTAGCGCGACGTGACTAATTTCGAATATTAGCTCCTCAGGGAAAGTTATTTGTTCGTAGAGCGAACCTTTTCTGGCGAAATTTGGTTGGAGCAATCCTACTTTCTTGCGACAAACTTTTGTCGACATTTTTATTTGTCGCGTCACGTTACATTGTTGCCAAGTAGAAAGCTAGCTTTGGTTGGAAGTAAGACTACGAGGGCTTTCTCAGCTGCGGTGTAGCTATTTCCCAATTTAGATTACGTAAAAATTTTTATTGACAACGGCAATGACGACGACGACAACAACATCAACGACGACGACTACGACGACAATGATGATGACGATGATGATGGAGAATAAATATTAGTTTGAATGCTATATTTGCTTGAATAAAGAAGGTCAATGCTATATATACAGCATCAGCATCGAAATAGCTGCAATTATGCAACCACAGCTTTTCAGCTGTAGCCGTGCAGACAGCAGACCACTTTTTGGGGAAATTTGTAGAATTTACCTACAATCAGTTTAGTAGCTTGACATGACAAGGTTCTGCTATTCATGAAGTTGCGACCTGTAACTTTCACAAGATGGCAATCTTTCCTTTTCCTTACATCACAAAGGCCATTTGAGGAAATTTTTTTCACAGAGGGTCCTTTATTTTTGTCTATTGAGCAGTCAGCGGCTGTATAATTTGCATTGCACTGGCAAGTACCATTGATGCACTGTCCATTTCCTCTGCACAAACCAGGGCACATTGTGTTTGCCATTTTCATTGGTGGCCTTGTTGTACCATTGGATGATGGATCTGGCTCCCAATATGATATATTCTTTATCAAAACTTCTCCACAAGCATCCTGCATCGCCTCAACTGATGCAGGAGCAAAGGTATAGTCATCAGCGGTCTGTTAAAACAAAGAGTGAGCACCTCATGATACCCAATTCAAACTGGCTAGCCAAACCAGCATTATCTAAACGAGGTTAAATTTCAACCAATCAAATGGATTCGATTCGCTAGAATGACCAATTAGAAAGCTTTATTTGATAACATGGTTTTTTAAGCTGGTTTAGCTTGCCAGTGTG
Source organism: Aurelia sp. 4 Dawson et al 2005 (assembly GCA_964019985.1). NCBI lineage: Eukaryota > Metazoa > Cnidaria > Scyphozoa > Semaeostomeae > Ulmaridae > Aurelia > Aurelia sp. 4 Dawson et al 2005. The sequence continues at coordinate 8,469,055 of OZ026494.1, read as the reverse complement.
AATGGGGTATAAGGCTAAAATATTTCAATGCTTTAAGGCCCTGTTTATATGGGGGAAAACACATCACCTGCCAGACCCGGGGCTGACAAGCGAGGTAAATTTCAGTGACTGTTTACATGAGATTTTTCACTTCACCTGTCAGCCCTCGAGTAGACCCATTATCGAAAGAAGAAAAGGTCTGCGAAACAAAGAGGATGAATTGGATACATTCGCACAAGTCATTAATTCTAATAACAAAAACACTCTCTTCAAATAATGTGCGAAACTCATCTCAACAAAGGATGCATATACTAAGTTTCAAAAGTTTGGAACCAGTAGTAGCAAGGTTTTGCTCTTTATTTCGTAGACTCTTCTTCTTCTGAATAATGGGTCTACTCGTAGGCTGCCATTTTACAAGTATTAAAGTTATTAAAAAATTCTCAGAACCTTCATTTACTAACCAAAGTAGGTTGCTCGATATTGTCATTTTACGCAGTTTCTGCTCTGTCGCTTCAGAAGGGATAAGGCCGGAGACTTGATCTTTCGAGATGCAAAGACAAACAATGACAGACTTTATTTGTAACAATTCAGTTTCCTTTGGTATTCATTCACGCCCAAGTACAAACCTTTTAGGCCAGAGGCTGAAGGGGAAGCATCATCACTCGAGCCGAAAATTTACCAGACCAGCATTTTCTAACTCAACTTTTTGCGTAGAATATTCGTCAATCAAAACAACTTATGACAAATGACAAAATAGACTTGAGGCAAGTCTACCTAGAATACGAATCCGGATGCTGCTTGGGCGATTAGGGATATGTTTACAAAATATAGGGGATCGAAGGTCAAAATACATGACATTAGCCTGATTCTTCAAATATCCAAACACCCAAAGTTTTTCTGACTCATCCGGTACAGCAAATGGTAATATCATTAAATCGCATATGAACATAGGAAGCTATGACCAATTTCAACAAACTTATTTTCCATAACTAACTCAACTTTTTCCTACCATGTGAACCTTCAAGAAACCCTATCATGCTTGCATGTCACGAAAATATGACTTGTCAAACATCACACAATCTTCTACCTCATTCAGTCTATATAGTTTAGTCCGATATTATTAATATCTGTACCATATTCTGATTATCTTTCATCTTTGTTTTTGAGGACCAGTTTTGTTTTGGCTGAAGTTTCGTAAGAATTATCATAGAAGTTTGAAAGAAGCACAACAAGTGATATTTGAGGGAAGAAAGGGTTACAATATCTTGTGTGCTTGGTCAGCAAATGACACAATGAATTATTCTCCGAATTGTACTGCATTCACACTGACACAATTAAACCAGCTTTATCTAAACCAGTTTAAATTTCAACCAATCAAATGACTGGATTTGTTGGATTGACCAATTAGAAGGCCTTATTCGAAAACCTGGTTTAGTTTAAGCTGGTTTAACTTGCAGTATGAATGGGGCATTGGTAAGGGTATGAATTTTTTTTAGCAAAACCTGTGTACTGTCATAGTTTTACCCATGTAGCCCCTGTTTCTCAATGCAAAATAGGTAAGTTAGCCGTCAAAGTATGCTTTGAATATGTTTGCTGCTTGATAAATTTGCCGTGATCAGCCTTTTGTTTTCTTAAGATAGCTTATCGATAAAATTTGTATAACAGCAGATCTTAGCAACTGCTGCATGTTTACCTGGACGTCATCAATACATTGCTGCACATAAGTGTTGAATGTAAAGTCTGGAAGCAATTCGCAAATTTTACCAGGTGCGGAGTTCCTCAGTAGATTGTTGCAATACGTTCGCACATCTGCTAAAGTCTTGTTCGTTGGTGTTGGCCAGGTAATCTCAACAGCAGGAAGTGGTTTTGGATTATAGACGTAATAGACCGAATCGTCGGCTTCTGGGAGAACGACCCCTTTACTTATAGATCTCCGTTTTCTTTTGTTGCATTCATTGGTCATTGGGGATAATAAGTTGGTCATTGTACTTCTTTGGTACACTGTATGCTCAGCAGCCGTACCACTACCGCAACTTTGCAAAGCAGAGGACGAGCAGTCACAGTATTTCTTGCTATTCCTCTTCGTACAGCTTGTGGCTTCGCCTTTGTAGTCAAACAAGCTTTTACCAATTTCGAACCTTAAAAAAGTATTGATATTACTTTTACCTACAGGGTGTCCCAAAAGGTAACAGTTTCGATCAAGACAAGCGCGAAGAAATTAGCTCGTATCTATCAGAGAGAACCTTGAAACTAATCCTTGATAGTTAACTTGAAGAGCGATACCTCGTTTGCTGATATTAGGGGATTAAGAGAAAACACTTTGATGTCAAAATTCTAGATTAGTTTCTACGTCCAAACCAGAGCTCTAAATTTCGCACAAAACTGCAAACTTTTGGGGAATCTGTTCGAGGATAGACATAGCATAGAAATTCTGAACAAGAACCCTTGTTTGAATAGGTAGGTAGAAACTGAAAATGACAAATACGTCCATGAATATAGTCGTCAAGGAATAGCCCTCTTCATTATGAATGAAATTTACAAGTAAAAAAACCACTTAAGTACAAGTGGCCCTCCCAAGGATATTAGCCTTGTGGATATTTCATCCTGTGGGAATATGCGATTATTTGTTGCATAATAGTTCCAATGATAAAGATGCATTTTATTCAAGTAAAGAAGATTTTGTCACACGCCCATGGGAATTATTGCACTGATGATTAATCTTTATTCGGCAGATGTAATTCAAAGACTTTGTAGAATAAACAGAAATGTCTCTTGGGGAAAAAATCGTGGATTCGATTGTCAAGTTCTCTTAAGAATTTTTCCGATTCACTAGTCTTCTTGCGTGTACTTCACTGTGATTCCGGAGATACAAAGCAAGCGCATTGCCAACTTAGGCCAAAACCTAAAAGCTCTAGTTTGGACGGGGAGGCAAATCTAGACTTTTTCGATAAAAATTTCTACGTTCAATGTTCCAATATCAACAAACATGGTATTTATCTTCAAGTTAACTGTCAAAGATTAGCTTAGAGACTCTTTCCAGTTGATTCAAGCTGAATTCTTAGTGCTAGCTCTGATCAAATCTGTTACCTTTTCCTGGGACCTGGTACAATCAGCTGACAACTGGGTTAGAAAAATTTTCTCCCTGTGATTGATTCTTAAAGCTATGTATACATATCCTTAACAATTTTTAACAAAAAATTAAGAACACAGGCCAGTGGACACAGGAAGTTTCCTGAGATCATCAGATCTGCTCCTTCCTGAGCATTTCAAAACAAGGAGCTTTGAAGCCTCTCCAATGCTTATAAGTTGTTCAAGTACAGGGTGAGTCAAAAAAGGTCCGGAGTTTGAAACGCTACTGCTCCCTGAGCAACGATAGCTTGCAATACCTGACTGAAGATGTAACATGTTCCTTTATCTTTAGAACTTTTTCTGGTTGAAATCTTTTACTCTGTTCTGATTCTGTAGATGATTTTGCAAGACAATTCCCTTTAGAAGCCTTAAAAAATTTCTAAAATTATCAGCAAGCTTCCCTGATATGTTCCCATCACAACAATAACTTGAGTACGCTTCGGCAGGGCCACCGAGAGCTTTTGGAGGCCCAGGGACAAAACTGTGAAATGAGGCCCCTCTGCAAGCGAAGCGACAAGGAAATTTCTCGATCAGGCCCTTAAGATTGGCTGAAAATCCATTTAGAGCATTCCCTGCAGTCAAAATGTTAAAATCTTCAATTGTAAGGCCCCTTAAGCCCTGAGGCCCAGGGGCAAATTGTCCCTTCTGCCCCATTCTCGGCGGCCCTATGCTTCAGCACGTGCTATTCTCATGGAGGGATCTCGAAGGTCTTCTCCCTAGAATGAATGTTTATTCAGGAAGATTCCATTCCTCCAAGGGGACCAAATTCATGGACACATCCAAGTGTCATCAAAGTTAGGAAGGAGAACAAAAAGAAATCTTGTTAGTTGTTTGCAATGGTTTTGAAAGTTTTCGAAAGGGGCTTTCTGCATAAAATCTCCCATTTCGACGGAAGGGAAGGGCCTATTATAGTCAGGTAAATTGCTGAACCTAATTTGACAGTTTTCAGTATCATTGCTTTGGTAGTCAAGCAGCAGCATTTTTCGAACACCGGGCCATTTTATTGACTCACCCTGTACTTTTCGAGCAACATGATGCAGGAAACAAGTGAGAACAAAGAAAAACCTGCTGGAGTGGCATTATTTTTTGGGAATCTGAGAATCTGAGCTTGTTAAAAGTGGTTTCTGATGAAAATACACATATTAGTGTATTCTTGTTAACTTCAAAATATGAAGGGGGGGGAGGGATAAGAAAAACATTTCTCAAATGGAATCGTTGAATCAAAATAGCAAACAACTGTTGATTTCAGGAATGTGGAATGGCCATTTTGAGAAAACAGCTTCCCTTTCTTGGTAGGTGTGAGACCATATTTCCAAATAAGGCTATATTTTAACCCTATCTGACCTGGGGGGAGGAATCCGCCCCTCGTACATTTTCATTTTAAGTTATTCCCTGGTTGCTGGATGCCTCTGAGATCTAGCAAGTTTAACTTTCTATCATATAGCAATGAAACTGAAACAATGTTGGTGCTCTATTTATAGCCGTGTCTCCATGGTAACCAGGTTTTCGTGCACCACTCTTTGAAAAATATACCTTGTATCTCTTTTAATCCTTTATAATTGGTCCAATTAAGACAAAAATATGAATTTACATCAATTTTCATCCATATTCTTCACTTCTACGCAAAAATTAAAGTTTTACGACTTTTTAACACTCTTTCATCTTTATAACGTCGTATGACATCATAATATTAATTATGCTCTAGCAACAACAACAACAGTGCTAATTAAACCATTGTTTCAAAAATTCAGTATTTATATAATGAACAACCCATTTTGTTCCAAAATTGTGCCAAATTTGGTTGCGATATCTCAAGCAACAACAGAGATAAACAGGGGGAGGGTGGAATCCGTGCCCCCCAAGCATTGAGTGTTTCAAATCACCCAGGTCAATTGGAGTTAACAGCATCGTGCAGAATGTAAAAGCATAGATTTATGAAATTTTCCCCAAAGGATAAGGCAATTGGAGCACCATTTTACAAAGGATGTGCATTTGCAAAAACCTAGTTTAATCATGGGCAGTTCGGACACTATTGTTGTGCTGTCTGAGCTAACCATGAAACAATAATGATTCAGCATCAAGCCAAGCAATGTTTGTACTCCGTTACGACATCGTGTTTTTTTTAGGCCCGAGCTTCAAATTCTGAATCTAAACTAAACTGCAACGACATCCCGCCTCCCACATTTACCATAACGAATTGCCCTTGCAGCGACGAGGCCTTGAGATACTCGTCGCTGCGAGAGCACAAACATTGCTTGAATTGATGCGTAATGAATCATCATTGTTACACGGTTAGATCACAACAATAGTGTCCGAACTGCTCATGGTTTAATGTTTCATTACTTACTTCCAACTTTCAGTGAATGCCAAAGGGGCTGTTCCATGCGTAAATCCTTGATCGTGATTTTTCCCATCCTTGCTGCGCATGTCATTCTGAAAGTTCTTATCAAATGTGCCACAAAGACCAATTGTGCTGTTGAAGTCTTCACTTGGGATGGTAACTCTTACGTTAGAAAAGTCAAACGATGATGTGTCGAAGTATCCAGTTTGCACTGTCGAGCCAGATGGAAATTTGACCTAAAAGTTTACAGGAGATACATTACAAATGGGGTACATCAGTCTCTGTTAGGCCCTTTGGAAGCGGGGAGAGGGGATGGAAGGCTTCACACCCCCCAGATTCACAGTGATCCAGATAGTAAGAATTAAGGAAAAAATGCGAAAGCACATAACATTTCAAATGCCAAAAATTTAAGTCTGTCATAAAGAGGAAACTTAAAGCTACTTAGAACAAATTTTAGTATGGAAATCCAACCAGCGAGTGGCGGGAAATTGTAGTTTGAATTTGACCAAAATTGTTAGGCATTGTTTTGTAGAAATTTTTTTGGGAAGCATTTCTTTTCAAAGGGCCTAAACCAAGTATTTAAAAAATTAAGTTCTCCAGTTGTATCCATCCGATTTTAAGAAGCTTTTTCGAATTAACCCTCAATGTCTGCGCAATCAAACAACGTATCAGCTCCATGACTTTGCATCATTTCATGTGCTTATTTGGCATATATTTGTCAAGGAGTACTTTAAGCAATGAAACAACACGAGACGCATAAACTTCTACTTTCGTAGTGCAAACAAAAAAGCTAAGAAAATGGTGTCATAAAAACTCACTTCCCTCTAAGCTTTCTGTGTAGATGAACATTTCTGCCAAAGGGTTCGTTCGGGTTCTTACAGGTAAAAACTGTGTAGCTGACTTAAAAGATCATGCCATTAAAGGCAAATGACGGATATATAGGGTCTAACTTAAAAATATAGCAACAGATGGGCGCATGTGCATGCCATCATTTTTCCAATTGTTTTGATAATCTCTTGAGATCATCCAAGTCTATGGAATGCAACAGACTATATCAAATTGCACAGACTCCTGATTTAAGTTGCTTTGTATCTCTGTAAGGGCCAATCCTCATTTCAAAATCCAGAATCCACATTTCAAACTTAGAATCCTCATTTCAAAATTCAGAACCCTCATTTCAAATTCAGAATCATCATTTCAATTTAAGAATCCTCATTTCAAGTTCAGAATCCTCAATTCAATTTTAGAATCCTCATTTCAAATTTCAGAATCCTCATTTCAAACTTAGAATCCTCATTTCAAAATTCAGAACCCTCATTTCAAATTCAGAATCATCATTTCAATTTAAGAATCCTCATTTCAAGTTCAGAATCCTCAATTCAATTTTAGAATCCTCATTTCAAATTTCAGAATCCTCATTTCAAACTTAGAATCCTCATTTCAAAATTCAGAACCCTCATTTCAAAATTCAGAACCCTCATTTCAATTTAAGAATCCTCACTTCAAGTTCAGAATCCTCATTTCAAACTTAGAATCCTCATTTCAAATTTCAGAATCCTCATTTCAAATTCAGAATCATCATTTCAATTTAAGAATCCTCATTTCAAATTTAGAATCCTCATTTCAAATTTAGAATCCTCATTTCAAATTCAGAATCATCATTTCAAATTCAGAATCATCATTTCAATTTAAGAATCCTCATTTCAAGTTCAGAATCCTCATTTCAATTTTAGAATCCTCATTTCAAATTTCAGAATCCTCATTTCAATTTTAGAATCCTCTTTTCAATTTATGTATCCTCATTTCAAAATCAGAATCCTGATTTCAAACTTAGAATAAGGACCTGTTCATATGGAGACGAGCCAGCTCGCTTACCGGGCTGGAGCTTTTTGCCGAGATCTCACCTCATCCCTAATTCCAATACAAAACTTGATTTCTGTTCATATGAGCTGGCGGGCTGACCCGCTAAGCGAGATCTCACTAGTGTACTGGCCAGATCTCGGTAGGCGGGATGAAAATTTTCCCATATGAACACTCCATCCCGGCTACCGAGATGAAAATGTCGCTATTGCTCATGCACTGCTTATCTAAACAATGGGCACGTGTCTCATTTTTGACACGTGTCCAATTTCTGTCTCGGCAAGCGGGCTGAAATTTCTCCATTTTCTCAAATATGAACACAGGATGAAAGCTGTCTCGCCTACCGCGCCAGCCCGGTAAGCGAGCTGGCTCGCCTCCATATGAACAGGCCCTTACTCTGAAACCTTTTTTTTTTTTTTTTTTTTTTTTTCTACATCAGTCTAAAATTTTACAATGACAGAACATAGTTACAAGACGATGCCACAAGGAGAATGAGAATACATTGCAACCCTGTGGCATTAACAATTAACATAAAACATTTACAAGAATAATGAACGGACAGTACATTACAGCATAAACTACAAACTACGAAAAGAAATAAAATGATACAAAGGTGGGAGGAGGAGAGGAAATTTCATTGAAATGATTTACGAGAATCTTTTTGATGATTCGATGAACTCTAGTGTTGCTTTAATGATCGCTTTATTTGATTCAATAGGTAACCTTTCATCACCATACAAGATTATCGAAACCAATTCCTCATTGGAAAGGTTCAACAAACCGTATGACAGCAAAATTGCTTGTACGCGGCTGAGGAGACTATTTCTCTGCAGATGGTGAGAGTGGCAATGCAGCAAGAAATGTTCCGTGTCCTCAACGCCATCGTTTATAGGACACATCGGGTTTAATGTGTCATTGAAATTGTGCCTGAACTTGTGAAAATTAAGTGCACTTAACCCAACTCGAAGCTGTGTGAGAGCGGCTAGTCCTTTAGGGTCATGAATACCAAAGACTTGTTTTGGAGTGGGACGGATAATCTTATTTAATTTTTCCTTGAAGATACCTAATGAGGGTGCGTTTCGTGTTTCTGGATCAATATTCTCCCATTCTGCCAGACAATTAGGATAGAACGTTGACTCATATTTGTCAGTTCTTGCATATATTTGCCCAGTCGCTGGTCTCGTTCGAAAAGAATAAGGAAGTTCATGAAGAAGAGGAATAGGGTCTCTAGTATAGGCAGGTGTAATATTATTGACAATTTTATAGAAAAGGACAAGACGTCTGCTCCATCGCCGAAGATCTAAGGTCTCCCAACCAAGCTCTTCGAGAAGTTTCTTTCGAGAAGTACCTTTCCATGCACCTGTTATTGCTCGAGCAGCAGAGTATTGCACAGACTCTAGTTTTTCCATGAAGTTATTCAGTGTATGGCTGTTAGTGAGGTCACACTTTTTAGATGGAATATGGTATATAACATCACCATAATCAAGATGTGGGCGAACATATAACTTATACAGTTCATTAAGTGTTTTCCGAGGCAGGTATCTGGACATAAAGCGTAACATCCCAACACCTTGTCTGGTTTTAGAAATAATTGATTGAATATGACTAGAGAATGTCAGTTTAGAGTCCAATATGATGCCAAGATGTTTATGCTCGTTAACTCGTACAACTTGCGTGTCATTGAAAGAGACAGGGGGATGATTTACTGTGGTGCGTTTCCTGGAGAATATGACCTCAACAGCTTGCTTCTTGGGGTCAGGATTAAAAGACATTCTCCACTTGTACGCCCACTCTTGTATGATCCTTAAATCGTGATTCATATCCAAAGCAGCTTGCTCAGTATCACAAACAACGGTGAAGAGTGATGTATCGTCAGCAAATAGCTTCACTTTACACTTGATGTTATCTGCCAGATCATTTATATAAACCAGAAAGAATATAGGTCCTAAGATAGATCCTTGAGGGACGCCGGCTGTTATATTTCCCCATTCTGATGTTTTGCCATTGAGGAGTGTCCGCTGTTTTCTATTTGCTAGGAAACTTTGAATAAGGGATAGCAGGTTGCCAGAGACTCCACACCGACGTAGCTTGTATATTAAGCCTTTGTGCCACACACGATCAAAAGCTTTTGAAATATCAAGGAAGACAGAGCGAACATCGAGTGTAGGGTTACAGTCGAAAGCAGCAGAGATTGTATGAACTATGGAGAGTAGCTGGTTAATGGTTGAGTCACCGGGCCGAAAGCCTGACTGGTTAGGATTGAGTAAGCCGTTGACATTCAGGTGTTGGTAGAGACTGTCAAAAATGAGTTTTTCAAAGATCTTTCCAAATATTGGAAGCAGTGAAATAGGTCTGTAATTTTGTTTAAGGTTTTTGCTGTTTTTCTTATGAATTGGAACAACGTTAGCTCTTTTCCAAGCCTCAGGAAAGGAACCATGTATCATACAAGAATGGAATATCATTTTCAAAGGTACTAAAAGAGAACTGTCACATATTTTTATCATTCGTACCGAGATGCCATCCCACCCGTGCGCTTTTTTTGGATTTAGTGATCGAATAATTTTGAGCAACTTTTCATCTGAAATGGCAATGTTAACAAGTGGTGGTACATCCGAGATAACTTCATCAGGAATTTCACTTCCTGTATCTAAAGTACTACATTGAAGGATGAAATAATCATTGAATATTTTGGCCTTGGCTTCAAAGTCTAAAACGAAGACATCATTTTCTAACAAGGGGGGAATTTGTGGCACTTTCGTTTTGTTTAATATCTTGTTAATTAAGGACCAATATCTCTTATTACCAGTGTCAGAATTTGAGAGAGTTTCTCCTATTTTCATAAAATATTTATGCTTAGCATCCTCGATAGTTTTTGATGTACGGTTTATCAAATCCTGGATACCTTCCACTTTGTCATCTGGCTGGCCGTTTTTCATAAAAGTCTTGTAAGCACGATTCTTTTTCTGGATCTGAAACCTTGGGGGATAACATAACATGGCAAGGACATGTGCCGTCCATATGGGTAGGTTTTTCAGTCCAAAATTATCTAAACAAAGTTTCCGGTAGATTTTCATTAAACATGGGTGGGTTTTCCTGAAATTGAAGAAAAATTTCGAAAATGAGTAGTATTCAGCCAAAATTAATCATAACAGTGGGTATTACGGCCTGTCGGTAAAAAGAAGAGGGTAGCTTTCCCAGGGGGGGGGTACATAATTTGCAGATGGACAGGGGTCTACCGCCCGCTTCTCAGAAAAGTAACCTCTTCTAATTACTGAAACTTGCTGTTATACTCACTTTTATGATGAGTTTTGATGGAAAACTACCCATTTTTTTACTATTTTTCGCCAATTTCCGGATAGCCCACCCATTTTTATGGAAAATTTGCCAAAAACGAGACCCTCGCTTAGAGAATTTTGAGCCCAAAAACCCATCCATATGTGCGGGACATACCAGTACCCCAACATGTTTTGTTATCCCCCTGGGTAGCTTTCTGGAAACCGGACGGCAGGTCATGTACCACCCTCCACCCGGGCTAGAAATGAGGAATCGACAATTTGAATGAGGATTATGAATTTGAAATGAGGATTCTAAAATTGAAATGAGGATTCTAAGTTTGAAATGAGGATTCTGAAGTTTGATGAGAATTCTAAAATTGAAATGAGAATTTTAAGTTTGAAATTGCTTCTGTTCGGAGACTCAAAGAAAAGTGTCATCATTAATTGAATAATCCTTGAAGCAACAATTTCTTTCATCAAAAATACGAAAAGGTTTTCAGATTGACCTTAAGCACAAAACAGCAGCAACACTTTCGTTTGTTTGTAATAATAGTAACGGGTGTCTTGTAAAGAGGTACTCCCATTTCCACCGTGGATAGCAGAAATGCATACTACAGTGTGCCCTTTCGGCGTGTTGCGTTCGGCGTGTGCGGGGGATCGGCCGTGGTTGCCTGGCTCGCGCTGTTTTGCCGAAAGGGCGTGTTTCCATGTTATGTTGGAGTGCTTCATTGACAATCTGCAGTAAGGTGGAGGAGGTCCTCTTTCCGAGACGCCCGTTCGAGTTGCTTTTCTTTCTTTTGCTAAATTATTTGTACATATATTTTGAAATTATTGTAAGTGGCTGTCGTAGTTGGAACTGGTTGAGGTCATGTCCTTTCCAGCTATGGCAGCCATAGAATATTTGCGTTGTTTAGCTGCAGTTTTAATGTTTTATGTAATAAAAAAAGTTTCAAATGAGAATTCTAAAATTGAAAAGAGGATTCTAAGATTGAAATGAGGATTCTAAGTTTGAAATGAGGATTCTAAGTTTGAAGTGAGGATTCTGAATTTGAAATGAGGATTCTAAGTTTGAAGTGAGGATTCTAAGTTTGAAGTGAGGATTCTGAATTTGAAATGAGGATTCTAAGTTTGAAGTGAGAATTCTGAATTTGAAATGAGGATTCTAAGTTTGAAGTGAGGATTCTAAGTTTGAAGTGAGGATTCTGAATTTGAAATGAGGATTCTAAGTTTGAAGTGAGGATTCTGAATTTGAAATGAGGATTCTAAGTTTGAAGTGAGAATTCTGAATTTGAAATGAGGATTCTAAGTTTGAAGTGAGGATTCTAAGTTTGAAGTGAGGATTCTGAATTTGAAATGAGGATTCTAAGTTTGAAGTGAGGATTCTAAGTTTGAAGTGAGGATTCTGAATTTGAAATGAGGATTCTAAGTTTGAAGTGAGAATTCTGAATTTGAAATGAGGATTCTAAGTTTGAAGTGAGGATTCTAAGTTTGAAGTGAGGATTCTGAATTTGAAATGAGGATTCTAAGTTTGAAGTGAGGATTCTAAGTTTGAAGTGAGGATTCTGAATTTGAAATGAGGATTCTAAGTTTGAAGTGAGGATTCTAAGTTTGAAGTGAGGATTCTGAATTTGAAATGAGGATTCTAAGTTTGAAGTGAGGATTCTAAGTTTGAAGTGAGAATTCTGAATTTGAAGTGAGGATTTTAAGTTTGAAATGAGGATTCTAAGTTTGAAGTGAGAATTCTGAATTTGAAATGAGGATTCTAAGTTTGAAGTGAGGATTCTAAGTTTGAAGTGAGAATTCTGAATTTGAAATGAGGATTCTAAGTTTGAAGTGAGGATTCTAAGTTTGAAGTGAGAATTCTGAATTTGAAATGAGGATTCTAAGTTTGAAGTGAGGATTCTAAGTTTGAAGTGAGGATTCTGAATTTGAAATGAGGATTCTAAGTTTGAAGTGAGGATTCTAAGTTTGAAGTGAGGATTTTAAGTTTGAAGTGAGGATTCTAAGTTTGAAGTGAGGATTCTGAATTTGAAATGAGGATTCTAAGTTTGAAGTGAGGATTCTAAGTTTGAAGTGAGGATTCTAAGTTTGAAATGAGGATTCTAAGTTTGAAGTGAGGATTCTAAGTTTGAAGTGAGAATTCTGAATTTGAAATGAGGATTCTAAGTTTGAAGTGAGGATTCTAAGTTTGAAGTGAGGATTCTAAGTTTGAAGTGAGGATTCTAAGTTTGAAGTGAGGATTCTAACTTTGAAGTGAGGATTCTGAATTTGAAATGAGGATTCTAAGTTTGAAGTGAGGATTCTAAGTTTGAAGTGAGGATTCTAAGTTTGAAGTGAGGATTCTGAATTTGAAATGAGGATTCTAAGTTTGAAGTGAGGATTCTAAGTTTGAAGTGAGAATTCTGAATTTGAAATGAGGATTCTAAGTTTGAAGTGAGGATTCTAAGTTTGAAGTGAGGATTCTGAATTTGAAATGAGGATTCTAAGTTTGAAGTGAGGATTCTGAATTTGAAATGAGGATTCTAAGTTTGAAGTGAGGATTCTGAATTTGAAATGAGGATTCTAAGTTTGAAGTGAGAATTCTGAATTTGAAATGAGGATTCTAAAATTGAAATGAGAATTCTAAGTTTGCAACATGTTTTAACAAAAGAACCAACTGATTGTTTGGCGTGATTGTTTTTACTAAGGGTGAAATTTATTCGATTCTCTTATTTGATTAGCTCTTTTGAGTAATTGATGGAAAAATATATTGGTGACTGGTAGAAGTAGATCTGAATTGCTTAGTTTATTCAGCTGTCTCTTGTGTTTTTCACGGTAAGGTTAGTTTCAGCATAAATAAGCATTCCAAAGTTGAAGAAAACGTGTCGGAACCCCTTTCACAAAGATTGGCCAAGAGATACCGAAGAAGACATTCTGGCAAATTTGAAAGCTGAGTGAGGCCATGATCAAGTTGTAAAATGGACTGAAAAGTAAACTGAAAAGAGGGGTGGACTTGCAGCGTTGAATTTTACCATTAAGAAACGTTCAAGCCCATCTTGCCGATTTATTAAACCAGGTAGTTACATTTTAAGAAACCTCTTATGGAGTACACGTCTTTCTAAAAAGAAACTAACATTTTCAGCCTATTTCTTAGCTTCTTGCGATAACCAGATTTTGAGTAATAAAGAGTTTCTTGCGATTTTCCCAGAATTCCTTAACGATCTTCTTGTTCACGATCTATTTTCTTCCTTGAGCATATCAAAACAAGGGTTTTGAAGCTTTTTCAATGTTTAGACTTAACTGAAGTTCCTTCCGAAAAACATGGCCTAAGAAACAGCTGAAATGAATGTAAGCATGCTAAGGGTTTTTCATTATCAAAATAGATAGTTTCTCGTTGGTTGTATTTTCCCAGTACTGCAGTTTTAAACCCAGTTTTTCGATGTACCCCCGGTTTCTCGATATGGCTTTAATCTCGAGGCTTTCGATTTGAAAAGGATTTAGAGCGAGGAAATCGATTATAAAGCTATTTAGTCCCTGTTTAGGATCTAGTTGGCAATGAGTCCGTGTATGAGAGAAAATATATATCAGACTGAAAATAGTGAACGAATACAAAGAACCGCGCCGTCAGTCTACAAGTATCTAGGCATCTTTATGATGCTTGGAGTTGATGGTCGGTTCAATATGGATACTGTGCAGTCCTTCCTTTTACGAAACTTCGGCTCCCCAAAGCCTCTGAAGTCAGCCCGTGGTGGATTTAAGGGGGAAGGTAAGTTGGGGCAGCTATCCCCTTAACGATGAAGACATCGTTTGGCATCCCTTATTTGACGAGAGAGTGCCTCTTATCCAGACCCTAACGCACTCCTCTTAACTGTTTCGATCTGAATTTTTGAGAAAATTATTAATCAAGGTGCTATTGACTTAAAAACCAAATATTTTTCTCAAATAAGGGTCCAAACCGTTCCAAATCGTTCCAAGTTGTGTGCAATAACTGCACCAGCCTCACTTTTACAGAAAACAGCAGTTAGGCCGCGGTCAGACAAAGGAACGACAAAGAGACAGCTATAATTTGCATTTACAATTAATAAAAGAGTAACACCTTTTTTTCCTGTCACCCATGGTATATCAACGTTCATTGCAGATCTATTCAAGCTAAACCCTTATCGTTACGCCTGATCAGATCTGTTACTTTTTTGGCCCAGGGGTCACGTCAAAAGGCAGATGACGGGAGTGTGCCATTTTGACGTCTGTTATTACAATCAAAGATTGATAGATTTTCGATGTCCATTCAAAATCAATACCATAAAGAGTTATTTTGCTAAAATGATACCCTAAAATTTATGTATATTAGTGATCTTACCAAAAATAACACCATAAAGTTTATTTCCTGCCAAAAAAGGCACCCCAAAAATGCCACATCCCGTACCAGCAAATATCGAAGTCACCCTTCCCTCCGCGTTTCTGGGACACTGAGTATATCATGCCCGTGATGATCTTTTATGTTGTCTGGCGTTGCCAATCAATTGTAAGAAAAGGAGTATTTCAACTTACAACAAAAAATTTCCCAATTTCATCTCTCTGTAACACTGTGCCATGTGCAGGCTCGGTTTTACTTGCAAATCGCGGCTTAGGAATGCCATTCTCAAGATCTTCACAGCCATCAACAACGATTACATCATTATCTTCTCTCGTTGCAAATCCACAGTTGCATGTGCCTCTACTGCATGGCTTTGTTCGAACATGAACCTGTAGCAAGTCAATAAAAAAGACACTGTGGTCCCTCAATTTATCCTTTGCAACACAGCATTGAACTCAGGTGTGAGAAGTTGTGAGATATCTTTTAGGCAGACACTTAAGCAGAGTAAGGGTCTTTGTCAGCTTGACTGCATAGTTGGAGGTTGGGAATTCGAGTTCCTACCATGTTAGCTGTGCTAAGCAAAAAGGGCACAGAGTCGTGCCAAATAGCGATTCCAGGCAAATGGATCACGAGGTGTGGTCACATTGATAGGAGGAACCAAGACACTGCTCAACGTCGTTTTTATGACCCTGAACGTAAAATTTCGGACCCCAAACATTGGCACAGCCCTTTCTGGCAAATTGATGAATTCACTCCCTGGGCTCATTACACCTCATCCCCTGAGGAGTGACCTTTGAACAGAGCTAAGGAAGTACTTGGTTTGGCCTTCATTTGCATAAAGAATACGTAAAGTATGATCAGCCTTTTCACTATTTCATTATGAGTCCTCAAATCCCTGTCGAGCGACATTAATTGCATGGATAGAAAGGATTCTAGCAATCAGTCAAGTGACCTACTTCGAAATTCCTTGCAGTGCTCTTCACAAAGAGATGATCGCCAGGTTGCAGATGGGAAAAATATCTGCAAGAAAAAATTAGAAAACTTGACTCAAAATCTTCTTCATGATCTTCGTCATGTCTAGCAACTAAAATTACTACTGTATTCTAAGTTTTCTTCTAAAGAAACTCCAGCGTGATATAGACTTAGTTGAAAGCCGCAAGTTAACCAAAGAAAACCGTGCACCCCGTTTACACGAAGAACACAAAAGCAACAAAATAACATTAAAATTTGATACTATTTCGAATAGAGAAATCTGTACACTGGATCGGTTCAGTTGACAATTGTATCTCCAAAACGCACCAAAATGCAAAAAACACGCTTGCCACAGTTCGCGCGCAATGCAAATGTAATATCACAAGGGCTTGCTTGGACTGCCATGGAGCGGTGCGAGGATGGCGAATAACTCACACCCTATCTTTTATTTCCCTTTTCATTCGTTCATCGGTTTGGGTACCGCAATTTTACATACTATTGTTTCAACCAATCAACGGGGTCGCAGTAGCCGAAAAATATAGCCAAGTTTTCACCGAGGAACTCGAATTATGTAGCATGGACAACATAATTATTAGCGGGAACTGTTTCCTATGGAAATGTTCTCAAATTTGTCTCTGGTGTTCGCCTGTTTGCAGCCGACGTTTCACTTGTGAGGTATTTTGAACCGGGGAGATTCACAACTTGTCCTGGGACCGATTTTGCTCTAATTTTTTCGCGAGGGGGGGGGGGGGGGGTTACCGTGGTGGAATGTACCGGGGCATTTAGACAGGGGTGTGTAATGAGCCATTGATAGAAAAAATAAGAAAAAGACATTTGCATTCTTAGGATAGCTATGCAGTGAGAAAAGTTTGGAAAATCAGTTGTGAAGAGGGGAAAAAAATTAAACACAAAAGGTACAGATGAAAGAAAAGCACAGCATAGATTGATAAGAGGACACAGCCTAAAGAGAGGGGGGCTGGGGGATGCTGCATTCGTCGACACTTAGTTTTCTTGAAAATTCATTGTATTTTTACTGCGGCTCTATACACAGGGCGGTCCACGTTGCATTACTGACTACTGCTAACGGTGATAACAGAGGATAGCCTTATTTTGTCTGCAAGTACTCTCCAAGTATTTTCCTCAGCTTCTACCTTGCATTTATAGCTTGTAACTGTTGACCAATGGCAAGAAAGCTGGAACTTCCAGTCAAAAACCTGATAAGAGGGAAATTTGGAAGGCATTAATCGTCAACTTCTGTAATCAGATAGACTAAGTAACAAGAACAGCTGATGGATGGATGGATGGATGGATGGATGGATGGATGGATGGATGGATGGATGGATGGATGGATGGATGGATGGATGGATGGATGGATGGATGGATGGATGGATGGATGGATGGATGGATGGATGGATGGATGGATGGGTGGGTGGGTGGATGGATGGATGGATGGATCGATTGATTTGATTGATTGTTTGATTGACTGATTGATAGCTAAATATGTAAGCTGTCGTGCAACCTCAACTGCTCTTCACAGGAGTGAGGAGGAGTTGAGCCTGCGCACAGGCTAGAAATATGTTGGCTGAAATCGCTTTCTGTAATCTCATAGATCAAATTGAACATATATCATGAGAAACAAGGAGAGGAAGCTGCTGTGCTCAGATGTAAGTTTTGAGCCTCATCCATTGTAGTGTCTAATCAGGGTCTACTGTCCCGATTTCAATTCATACAAGTAAATCTATGCATCCTGCCAGCAGGCTAATAAAGATGAGAATCTTACTGATTGTCGAATGTAAAGATGCGGGGATCATTCGTTGTTGTGCAGCTTGCTGTTGGTGCATCGATTACATCAACCTGCAATTAAAATCAAAAGCTACCAGTCATAATTATTTGGGTCGCAGTATAAACGGATTTCTCGTTGTTTCACTTATGTAAAGCTTGTCGAAAGGGACATGCAGAAGATGCGACTATGGAACGAAAATATTTCCTATGTGCAAAGTCTCCGTTTTGTGTTGGGTCTTAAATGTCTCCATTGCTGAAACTAACATAGGTTCCAAATCTTGACATCGACATATAAAGATGGTTGTAAAATTCTATGACCTATTTCTTCTAATTGAATGGCTTGAAACAAACGTTAGCTACCTATCCATAATTCTACCGTTGGACTTTTAAAAAACTTTCAATACTTCGCGAAATTACTGCATATTTCTTATTTCAGCTGATTTGAGGATGTGACGTCATCATATTTCTAAATCATAGACTACAAAAGTAACAGACTTTTGCTTGATACCATATAGTAGACACTTATAAACTATGGTTTCGTTGTAAATCATTTCACGTTGCGTCAAACGGTTTAGACATTAGGATGGTTTAAAGTTTGTCTCAATTTTTTTCTTTAATTCCCGAAAAAGAAGAGAAACACTCTAATCCTGACAATGTTGAAGATTTCAGAAAAGTCCAAAGCCAGTGAAGCCATTCAGTTCTAAGAAACAGGTCATTGAACTTTTCACCTACCTTGTCAAAGATTTTGAACATATCCTGCTGAAACGATCATCAACCTTCCCTTGAGATTGTAACTCTTCTTGCATTTTCTCTGTCATTAGTTTATTGCATCATCAAATCCTTAATACATCAATCTAACCAAGCCTCCTCATTTTTCAACTTTTTAAATGCCTTCAATTTTCTTTATATGACATTTCTTATCCCAAATTCAGATTCTGCTTCCCAAATTTTTGTGTCCCAGATAAGGGGGCATTTAGGAACGTCTTGGATTGGGATGCTGTAGCAGGTTGTTTCGTTGGATCTAAAATTTGGGCTGGGCTTACTTTTTGTATCAATCATTTTTTAGGTATTTTTTCGGACTCTTGAAGTTCTGCATCACTTTTTTGAGTGTCAAATATGAGTTAACGTAAGAAAATGAGGAAAACATACCTGTCAAACAAACAAACATCAAAATACTTTAATGAGAAATACTAGATTATATCTATTATTATATCTAATATTATATCTGTTATCATATCTAGATAATATCTACTAAAATGCTAGATTATGAGAAATCTGATCAATTTTGGCACTTTTACATAAACTTAAGATGCCAACCTCATGACCTTTGGGGTATATTGGATCAGAAACATGATCGCTTTTGGTCTATTTTTATGCCAGATATCATTTTCTGGGTTGATGCATTGCACCTCAGCCCGAGTACACCTACCCTTAAAATACCTGATAACCCCGTTATGGGATTTGGTGTGGTCACAAGATTCATAATTCGAGAGCTTGTGGTATTGATTTGACGAAAATGATGAAATTGAAATCAGGCATTGAGCCATGCTGCAGATAATCCTTGGGCGCAATCTAAATTAAATGTTGAGTGAAAACTTGAACGAACTTCGCGCTGAGTCAAATCCATGGTCACACTTTCGTATTAATCTTTGTCTTATGTTTCCTAAGCGAGGTCGTTTATTGTCAAGGAGTATTGGAGACCACGTTACATTAGTAAGATTATCGAAATATTTACCTTCAAAGTAGACAACTCCTTGTGATTTCTCCAATGTTGCGGATTCTGGATGTTCAGCAGCTGAAGCTGGACCATTGTGATTTGATTCCCGTCGTCTCTGAAATCCTTTTTTGCACTAATTTCTATGGTTTTAGAAACGTTTGCCTCACTCGTGCGAAATTCTACGGCACAGCCGCCGATAAGTGCTTCAGAGTTACTTGCTTTGAAATCAATTCTTAAACAAGGTCGAAGGCCAACACACTTGACTGGAATTGTCACCATTAAAGTCAGCGTCGCAGTCTTTCCATTTTCATTTACTGAAATCGGAGACTTTGATGGAATCACCTAATGCAAAGTTAACAGCATGTAAACTAAATTTCAAAGGGTATGTTAGATAGGAATGGAATCATAGGAATAAAATGTTTTAGCCAATTCTTCCTTGTAGCCTATGGCTGGAAATCTTCAAAGCCTCATTTTCAAGGACCAATCAGACGGGACGGCGAATAACAAAAAACACATAAGAAAAGTATGAAGATTTTTCTAAATTTTACCAGTGGCGTAGCCAGGTCCCTGCTTTTAGGGGGGCAAAGTGCGAGCGTAGGGAGGAGGCATGGGGGTCCGGGGGCTTGCCCCTGGAAAAATTTTTTGGGGCCTCAGTTATATTTTGCATCATAAACATGACTACATTGCACACAAAATAGGCAGGTTTTTTGGTTCAATTTGGATAAAGCATTTATGCTCATTATAGCAAGTTACTAAGAAAGCCAAAGAATTCTTATGCAATTACAAGTGGTCCAACATATAAGGTACGAAATACGAAATGGATCTTCTCAGCTCTACAGCAAAATGATTTAGTGCTGATCGTTCGATCTTGAAATTCGAGGAACTGTCTCTTTTCACTTATCTTTGTCTTGTCAGTCTACAGCATCTTTTGCAAGAATCTTTCGCAAAAGAAATTGTTCTTCAGCGTAGAGATTCTTCAAATCATCATTTGATGAGATTTTTCCAGAGTGGTAGCAAATAAGGATCCCTACAGCCAACGGCAGGCTAGTACAGGCTAAGAGTCACAGTGGATATTGAAATGGATGTGTCCAGGGTCAAGTCACCAGGAAAGTTTTTGATGACTTGCATTCTACTTTGGCTTAGAACGCCTCTGCCAACATTGTTCAAGAATTTTCTTAGGACGCCGCATTCCTTCTTAGTTATGCCATTGGAAAAACAAGAATGCACTCGAACTACAATGGTAGAGAAAATTTTCTGTGCCGTTCTGAAAGTGAAAGCGACGAAAACTTCTTTTTCTTACAGTCATGTTTCAATTTTCGCCAAAATTTCGCAATTTAGTACCATGGGTACCTGGGACAAAAAGAAGTGAAAATATAGCAATTTAGAAAGTCCCTTGTAACAGGAAACAGGAGAATATTCATATCACGCTGGGCAGATCGATTAGAAACATTTTATGAGGAAGAGATGAGCCATCAAGGACCATTGCAGAATGGTGGGATTTATGGTACCGTTCACAAATTTCAACTTTGAATTGTTTTGAAACACTGATAATAACTCTAAAAGGAGCAACGGCGATTATGGGGTATATGGAACATGAAGGGACTTCAAGTGAGGCGAGCCGAACATTTTTGAGAACACACACTGAATTTCACTGGATGATTGAAATGTCACATCACTGTAGAGGAGATGCCTGTCGATTAAAGTTAAGGTTCAAGTTGGATTCATAAATTCGTGTAATTCTTGATACATAGGAAAATGCAGAAATCTTTCAAGGATACAAGTGGCTGCATAAGTACACATGGAAGGAAGTCTTGATAAGTCTAGATTGAAGCGCGAGCGAAACGAGAAATGTTCGTGAGATGTGATTAACTTGATTTTGTGTTCTGTGCCAAATAGACTTATCAAATTAAAGGGGTGCCAAGTCGGATTCAAAGGAACTAATGAAGCTGTTTGCTTGCGGAGACATGACGGCAGCCCAGGCAGTACAAAGGTGCTATAGTGACGCACGCACGGAAGTGCGAGCGAAGCGAGCAGAAAATTGTTGATGCTTTTGTTGGCTAAATCGTGCCAAGATGTCATTTATTAACTCAAGGATTTCATTTCTGTTTCTTATATAACATTGACAAACCACGCTGCCACAAGTGTTGGAAAGAAATGCAGCTTACCCCCCTCAGTTTCTCAAAGGATTTGGAAGAATCACAGAACTCATCTTGGCGATGATTGGGGGCGGCCGCCCCCTCTTGTTCCCCCCTGGCTACGCTACTGAATTTTACCTACCTTCATAAACGCAACCAGGAGAAAAACTGCTGGAAGTTTTCCGAAGTTTTTTGAAGATACAGTATCTACTTGCCAGGTGTTTGGGTATCCAGATTTGGACACCGGTTTAAATACCTCATTGTTTGGTTGAGATAGAGCGTCTTCGATCGGCCAAAGCTTGCCACGCCTTGTTTATGCCACTTAGAGTCAGGTGATAAAACCTTTTGATAAAACCTCCTTTCAATTTTATTGCTTATTTCACACCATGAAAAGTTGTGCCATGAATGCAAAGAGTAGTATAATATAGAAATTTCTTGCCATATGACTTGAAATGTGTGAACTAAACTTGGCAATTTTTTTCAGTTTACATAGAAATCGATGGGGAATTGAATCTTGAACCAAAGAAACTGTTGCGAAGGACAATGGCAAGAATAATTGCAAACATAAATATCTGGCGTTCCGGGAACGTTCTTACAATTATCGCCATTGTTATTATTATTTTCCATTGCCTTTAATTTCTATTTTTTAAGGTTTAGTGCCTAACCGTTTTTGGAAAGGCCATAACTCTGAAAAACCATGAGATATTTAAATCGGCATCCAAATCTGGATACCCAAAACATTCATAAAGTACATTTCTTCAAACAAATTCTGGAAATTTCCAGGAGTTTTTTCCCTGGTTGCGTTTTATGAAGGTAGGTAATATTCAGAAAAATTATCACAATTTCTTCACAATTGTGTCTCTATGTCAATAATTTGTATTTCTTTCAATCTTGTTTAATGGTTCCAATTAAGCCTACTATGAATTTACATATATTTTGATCAATATATTTCATTTCGTTTCGAAAAGTAAAGTTTCACGACCTTTTAAAAGACACTTTCATTTCTATGTCCGCATGTGACATCATAATGATAATCACGCTCTAGCAACAACAACATCACAATTTCAACTATTGTTTGAAAAATTCATTGTTTTTATAATGAAAAACATTCGTGCCGAATTAGGTCGCCATATCTCAAACAACAACTGAGATAAACTGGGGGCGGAATCCGTCCCCATGCACTGAGTGTTTCAAAACTGCCAGGTCAGATAGGGTTAAATAAACATTTTACTGCAAATTTTAGTTATTGATACTTTGTGATACATTCCAGTCAATTTACGAAGGAAACTGTAAAATACAAAAACTTAAACTTTGTCAATATTGCCAACAGCAAGCAAATACTGCAATTTTCCTCGATGATGAAGTCATTGTGACGTCATGGTTGTAATGAAAAAAGAAAAAGTATCTTTTAGTGTAGATTTTGTTAGTGGGCACCATTGTATCAAGTCTTTTCTCACATCTGCAATATCAGCGATTTTACGGAGGGAGAGGGGGCACTTTTTCCTCCCTCGCTACTACAACACAAGTATCCAAAAAGCCTGATATTAATAGGGTTGATAGTCGTAATAGTGCCATAAATGTTTGAGCATTTCTTTTTATTAAATTAGAGTGAATTTTAAAATTTATTGTAAATAAGTTTTTAGTTGCGTGGTTTTTGACAAATGTATATTTGATTTATTGTATATGCGATTAAAAGGTTCAGTTTCTACTGGAGGGCCCCTTGAAATCATCCTTTACTGAAGGGCTGCCCTCCAAAAATGAATTAGATACTACCAATGGTAAACGCTAAACGCCCCGTCCTGGACCCCACCCCCACCTGTAGGTGGTTCTATAAGGCTTCACGGATTGGCCTAAAGACAGACCCATCATCATCTTACTAAGACTGCATGTGTTGTGGTGTTGGCCAGTGTGTGTGTCATCTTATTTTATTTCGAAAAACTAGTTTACATAGCTTCTAAATACAAGAAATAATAGAAGCTAATCAATTTCGAAAATATTTGCAATGGAAAACAATAGTTGACTAAAAAGTAACAAATTCAATAATGATTAAGATGACACTATTCTAATAGTACTAATTCATGGATTTTTTTTATTTATTTTGATTGATGTAATGTTTTTCAAATTGACATGCATTGCAGTTGCATTCATCTCCATCCCATTGTTTTATCAATCTCTTAAAAACGTTTATATTTTGAGCAGACTTCATTTCGTTCGGGAGTCCATTCCATATCTTAGACCCAAGGCTCTTAGACTATTAGTACTAAAAGTTGTTTGATTAGGTCTGTGATGTAGCAAATCATGTGGATTTCTATGAGAGCGACGCAGATTAGTAGATGATTTTAAAGAAAATATATTTTGCATAAAAACAGGATTTAGTTGCTTCATAGTTTTGTAGATTTCGATACATAGAGCTCGTAAACGAGAAAGGTGCACATAATTTTTGCCTGACTTTGTCAGTAACTCTTCATAAGGAGAAGTGTTATCAGTGAACAGAAATCTTAGTGCTCTCTCTCGTATGCGTTCGACTTTTTGCAGTGACTTTGCAGATGAAAAGTGCCACACTAAAGGACAGTAATTAAAGTTAGAATAAACAAAACTTTGAACGAGTGTTTTCCTTTCTTCAAAACCAATAAATTGTTTTTCAAGCCTTTTCAGTACATTCAACTGTGTAACAGCTTTCTTACAAATCTGAAATATGGGCATCAAAATTAAGTTTGTTGTCGAGTTTAACCCCCTGAAGCTTTTCAATTTTTTCTGATTTAGTGTTCTTATCACTAAGGCTAATGTCAATACCACTTGCATCTGAACGGTCTTTCTTGATCATGATAGCCTGAAATTTCCCCGGATTTGCAATCATCTCATCTTCTTTCAACCACTTTAGAGCAACATTGGCTTCCCCCTCTAAAACCTTGAGTAAGTCTGACATGCTTCTAGAGCAGGAAACCAAAGAATTGTCATCTGCGTAATTATATACTTCAGCTTCCTTAATGAAAAGCAGGAGATCGTTTATGTAAGAATTAAAAAGGATCGGTCCAAGTACCAATCCCTTTGGAACACCGGAAAGTATGCCCTGAAACGAGCCATGAACATTATTAATCCTAACGCATTGATCTAGCCGCTTTAAATATGAATATATAAAAACTAAGGAATTTTCATCAAATCCGTAAGCGGATTTCAATCTCCAATCTTCAATTAGTCTTATCAATACACGGTGAGTACCATAACGCTCCCTAGAAGCGCCAATGGAGATAGAAAGGGTTTTGTCGAGGTATGGCATCAGCTGTTTTTGATTACTTTCTCAAACACTTTTGAGAAAACATTGAAAACACTTATCGGGCGGAAATTCTTTTCAATAGTTTTATTTTGTTCTCCCTTATCGTTTTCCATTACCTAGGAATTTACAATTCCGGATGCTGCTATTGATGGCATCTGTACCTTGCCTAAATGATGGCACTGATGGCACCTAGCCTAAATGTCGAAGCTATTTGGCATCAAGTGAAATAAAATCAAACTCGCATCTATTTCTTCTTATCTTTTCTGATCTCAAGATCAACCCAGGCACAGCACATATGCGAACAAATAGCAAATTCCGGTTGCTTAATGCTATCCGTCATTTTGTCTAGCTCGTGGTCACAGCTTTACCGATCACATCAAAAACAGGTTTGACTTTGACCAGAAGAGCAAAAAATGAAACAGGAAAAGCTAACAAATTGAGATACCCTCTCCACGTATATTTTATGCACAGAGTACTACTAAGCCCCCGCTTCGATGAGGGGCTATAATAATGTGTAAGAAAAAATTCGGTAAGACAGTCAGAATATTTTTTATCCGAAAATATTTGTCCAAAATGTATTTGTCTTTCAGTTTTTTTAGTGTTCAATTTATCAAAATAGGGATCAAAATCAACTCACCATTACTCCTGCAAAATATTTGTTGCTTTCATAGTAGGCACTTTTAATCTTTGGAGAGACTGGACGCCAACTTCGAACACGGCATGCAATCTGTAGGTTATAACAAATGCGAAATGTTACACTTTCCATTTCCATACCAATTATATCTGGAAAAGTTATGACCGGAAGGATATATCTCTTAAGAGTCAGACGAAGGGACACTGAGCGCAAAATCAGTTCCTGTGTTGTAGCGAGTGATAACAGAGACAGCGTCCTTCTGTTACGCTGAGTCAAGTAAAAACTCATCAAATTCCTGATTTAATTCTTCGTGCAGAATGTTTCAGATATTGCTTGAGCAGGAACTTATAAAGAATTATAGAGTTAAATAGAATCTAATTGACGGATTTTCATGAGGAGGGTAATCGAAAGTTTAGCTAAACCATATCTGACCTGGGCCGTATATCGTTTATATTGGGTGTCCCAAGAAAATACGACAGATTTGAAAAAGTGGAAACTGTTTTATGCTCACTATGGACTTAAGTCCATGTACACTATCAAACGATTATTTTTATTGAAATCTGCAATTATCAGAATAATTTTTTAAATACCTTCTAGCATTTTTGGTGACTTGGTTGTAAAGTTGAAAATCAGCAAACATCAAAATTGCCTCTCGGTGAAAACAAGAGGTGCTGCATTGGTAATGGTGGATTATATTTTCAAATTATACAACATGACAGTCCCATCAATTACTGAAAATGCAGACAAGCACACAAACACACATCAAGTTAATTGAACATGAACAAACACTTTTATGTAGATTTCGGTCAAGACACAGTTGCTTTTCTAAAATGGCTAGACCATTATTAGAGTTATACATTCAACAGAAAATGAACACTGAGAGCTCCTTCGAAACTCAAACAAATCTAGAGTTTGTTGATTTATAACTCTGCACCCTGGTCACCAAAAAGTCTGAAAAATATATCGAAATTCAATCTAATTATTGTAGATTTAGAAAAAATTACTTATTTGATTTTAATTTGAAACAAGTTGTGTTAAAGCTCTTTAAATCTGCTGCGTTATTTTGGGACATTCGGTACGTTTTCGCATGTTTTCCCATGAATGCCTTTAAGATATAGTAAGTTTAACTTTTTATCATACGACCATAAAACAGTAACAATCAATTTCTAGCCTTGTCTCCCTAGCAATCAAGTTTTCATGTCGCACTCTGTGAAATATATTCTTTTTGATCTCTCTTCATCATTTTTAATTTGTCCGGTTGATTCTTAACTATGAATTTATAAATATTTTGATCTATGACATTTCATTTGAAGGTGTTGTAGCACCGTGTTGTAATCCACTGACTTTGCAATGAGAACATTCACTTGGCCGGGACTCAAATACCACCAGCGAGCGTCATGACAAGGGGTCGCGGACTTGAATAGCGCTTAGCTATTTCTGCGATCCCAGCGCTTGCCACTGAAAACGACAACTTCACCTTCACCTTCATTTCTTTCGGAAAGGTAAAGTTTCATGACCTTTTAACATCCTTTCAATTTTATGACGTCATACTGACACCATTACTATAATCGTGCTCCAACAACAATAACAACAACAACGTCGTTGATGAAGTCATTGCTTCAAAAATTACTTGTTTATAAAATGAACAACCTTTGTGCAAAATTAGGTTTGCATATCTCAAACAGTAAAAGAGATAAACAAGGGCACATTGAGTGTTTCAAAACGCCCTGGTCAGATAAGGTTAAGGCTCTTGTATTGAAAAAATCTGCTATGAAAAGTCGTAGACTTGAGAAACAATTGCTGAGACATCTTGGATGGCATAAGCAATTCTATGGAGGCAAAATTTTCGACGTTCCTTGTGCATGCCAGTACATTGCCAAAAAGACAATTTGAATCCTTATTCTCTTTAGCATGGCCGCATGATTCATTGATGAACGGATGGTCTAAAAAGTGTCGTCCAAAAATATATGTATACACAGATATTTGTTCTTAGTGATCAACAACAATAACATTCAAATTTCGAAATAACTTACAGTAGTGCCAAGAGTAAACAGGTGCAAATGGCTGTCTTCTAAATAAGCCTCTCTTTCATTTCTACTCAAGATGACAACGTGGTTTATTTTTCTCATGGTTGGTCCTTCATACCAGGTAACTTCGAATATAGATTCCTTGTCTTGTCCATCACTCTCAAACTTGCACACCAAAACAGATTTTGAAGATACTTTTCCGGGCACAACAACTGGCGAAGACAAGATCTTTGGAAATTTGTCTGGGGGAGGAAATGCATTTAGTTATCATACAGCATGTTAAAAACTGTGAGGAGAATGTGCCGGAATCAAGGCCATTTGCATAACCGGGCTGAAGGAATCTCAAGGTTTGCTTTTCACTGAATATTTCTTCTATTTTCTTCACAAGGGCCAAGTCAGGGAAAATAATCACTAAACCTAGCACCAAACTAATGTACCTACCCCCTAAACATACAAAGCTAGTGCATGATGCTACTTGCACTGCTACCTGGGATAGTTTAAC
Source organism: Aurelia sp. 4 Dawson et al 2005 (assembly GCA_964019985.1). Lineage (NCBI taxonomy): Eukaryota > Metazoa > Cnidaria > Scyphozoa > Semaeostomeae > Ulmaridae > Aurelia > Aurelia sp. 4 Dawson et al 2005. The sequence goes on along the minus strand of OZ026494.1, from coordinate 8,441,095 downwards.
TACTTGCGTGGGTCAAATCTATGAAGATACTGTAGATGGAAAGCACTCTGACCTCTTCATCAAGACACTAAGAGCCCCCTGCCTAGAGTGAATGAACTTACAAACGTCGAACATAGATAACGGAAGTCCACTAATGTTGATTGCTTATTTTTCAGCATCAGATTAAAAGTTTCAAGATAACTTAAGAGAACAACTTACGCTGTCCTATTGTGGTCTATTATACCTGTGCAGTGAGGTGTGAAGCCTGTTTCTGAATTCCATCCTGGCTTGCACGGTATCTCAGTTCCTAGAATATACACAATGATTATTTTTCAAGCTGATAGATAATCACAATATCTTGCAAAGTGTATTCTTTCTGTCGCTTTATACAGGGTTTTTCAGAAAAAGCGCAACCAAACTATAATTTAAAATCTCAATAACACTTTGAAAAAATTTGAGTAATGTGTACCATTTGAAAGTACAAACATTCTTCTTTCTAATGATATGCAGTTTTGATACATTAATGGACAATTTTATCGTTAATTAATATTCTCTTGAAGTATGGCCAATGTCAAATCCAGCATGCTGCAAGAGCAAAAACCAACCAATTAAGGCATTATGGCGAAGTATTTCAGGTCTAAAAGCACTTGAGGTGATGCCTTGAGGAGGTTAAAATGCAATTTCATCCTCATGAGATGCATTTGAAGATAAAGATAAAATATGCTCTCAGAAAAGTGGATTATAATCTAAGTAAATCCACTATCAGTTTGCAACATCTAAGATACGCCATACTTGCAAAAACGTCAATCAAGCTATGAAAAATGGAATTGATGCACGCAACTTGGATGCTATTGGAAAGAAGACAGATAGCATTTTCATATGGTATGTGTCAAATTGATTCAAATCTCATTATTTCATGAAGAATCTCGAATGGAAGTGGGTTGCGTTTTTTCTGAAACACTCTTTATAATTTTATACATTCATTGAATTCATCTTTCAATCTCCCCGTTTGATCTAACCTTGAGCGAAATTAAAAGAAAATCTACTGACGCTTTATGATATCTCTGCATAAAGTAGAACTTGCACAACAGATCGAACTTCTCGGCAATTTTGAGCTCAGAAACGGCAGATTTTAGAATAGCTTAAATGCTTGGCACTCGGCCTTAATCCTCTTCATGAGTAAGCAAACGTTTCCAAATTTCGTGTAAAGGGATATTTGGAACCAATTCGTTGCTATGCATTTATTTCGTCCTCTTAAATATATACGTCAGCTTGTATCTGGCCGTTTTTACGGTTCCATGAATTATTCTTTGAAAAGTTTAGTTCTGACGTAATTGTCAAGGTGTACAGTTAAGATGGTTAAAGTGCGAAAAATACGATCCAATTTCTCATCTGACTACTCCACTAATCTGAATGCAAGTTAGATTTTGATTTTCTGTTGTTTAATCTGTTGATTTGCAGGTCCACATCAGTTTTTAAGCTGTCCAAATTTTGACCACTAGCCAGAGGAGATAATATGCCTGCAATGCATCATTCCAGAAAGTGAAATTCACGGTCTAATGACACACAATATAAATAGGGAAACCCGCAAACCACTATTTGAGCGAATCAAGCATCTGCATTCCTTGAAACAAGCTACGTCCACTAATCTAAAGTTTTGTTTTGAATTATTAAACTTTCATACAACCTAAAACGGTCGCTGAGCCCAGCTCCAAATGAATAACCTTAAAGACCAGCATGATTTGCATACAGTTAGCAATTTGTTCTGAATAGTTTCCAGAATGACTGACTGTACGATATTCACAGTGCCAAAAAACATAGGATGACAAAGGCTTATGATCTTTTTTCCTTCCATATTTATTTTACCTTGCCTTTGGTGTGTAGTCAAGTTCTTTGGATCACTCTTATCGTTTACTCGAACTGTATTCATTTTGTTGTAATTAGTTCTTCAGTGGCTGTTTTAAAGTAATAAAGTACTTTTGTACTAGGCAGTTGATGGAAAAGTGAAATCTGAATCTAACATCAGCAATTCAAAATCCAATGTCTGCACAGATGTATGCAATCTTACTGGAAACAGCACCAGATAAAGCGAAACGATAAAAAATACTTTGATACATCATTTAGTAGGCTAGTGCGAGGGGCAAATCACTAATTTTTTTTTCGTACACCTTCCTTGAAATCACTAAAAAATCACATACAAAAATCACAAAATCACAAAAAAATCACATACAAAAAGCACCAAAAATCACAAATCACTGAAAACTTACTGAAAAATCACATGGAAAAATCACTAAAAATCACTAAAATCACAAAAGATCACAGAAAAAAATCATGTGATTTCAAAATCACAAAAATCACGTACGCTATTTTGAAAAGTGATTTGCTCCTCGGGCTAGTGGATGCTCTTAACTCTTGAAAGCTTTCTGCAAGTAGTCACACAGCCTTATCAGCTAATGAGCTTTAATTACTTTCAGAAATAATAGCCTGTAAATTGTTCATCTAGAAACTGCAAATGCAAGTTTAGCAGCACTATCAAAGACCATGATTGATGTAGGTCAAAGCCAGCTTCATCACGTCCACATCCAACTTAACTCAAAGTTAGGGGCCTTATGGTGACCTTGCTTTTCGCTCTGATAGGCACAGAAAGCCAGTTTTCAGAAATCTTCTCCTCTAGAAACTTATCAATTGCTCTGGAACCAATAGTTCTTGCAAAAATCTGTAAAAAGTATGGTATCAGTTTGGCAATCGAAAGATATATTAAGCAAAATTTTTCTTTTCGTGACTTTGGAGGAGGCTCATTTCAAAATATGTTACTCGTTCAGACGAATTTCATGTTCCACTTCGCTAATGTAAAAATAGCAGTAAAACATCTAAACCACGCACATTATGTGCTCACGGAAACAAATGCCTAATTTGAGGTCAAAACATGATCATTTTTCCGCAATGAAATGTTAGAGTCTGGTAGTCTAAATAATCGATAACAAATACAAGAATCACTGGTCAGTTGATTATGGATTGGTACATTCGAAAGAATCAGTGAAGCACCTGCAAGCATGTGCGATACTAGTCAGTTATTTTCTCGAGACTATCGGTGCAGATATCTCTTTTCCTTGCAAACCTGTTTCAATTGCACGAACCATGGAATTCTTGAATTTGAATCCCAAGGCGAAGAAAAAGAACGAGCTCTTCATCAAAACAGTGTGTTTGCAAAAAGTCATTGAAGTAGAACGGGATCGATCGCTTCTTGTTGCATTTGAGTACAATCAAGATGCTACCTTGATACAATTTTTGGAACTTGTTGCTCATTTTCAGTCACGTGCAGTTTGCAAGCCTTTTACTTTTCCTTCACCTTGGGACTCCAACATGATATTCCATAGTTCGTGTAAGTTCAAAAAATTTGTGAGAAATAGATAGATTTGCACTATCAGTCTCGAGGAAAGCTGACTTGTTTCAAGCATGCTTGCAAGTGCTTCAATGATTCTTTCAAATGTAGCGATCCATAATCGACTGACCAGTTTTTGTAGTGTTTATTGTCGGGTAGGCTACTAAACTTTAACTCTTTATTGCGAGAAGACTGGCCAAGCATCTGACTTCAAATTTGGCATATGTATCCGTGAACACATACTTTGCTTGGTAAAAAGTTTGATTAAAATCCTTAGATTAGCAGAGTGGAAACTGAAGTTCTTCTGAAGCCTGTAAAACGTTTTGAAACGAGTCTTCTCCAAAGCCGTGAAAACAAACTATTTTGTTTCATATACCTTTCTATTTCCTTGGATGTGGGTAATACCAAACTTTTTACAGAATTTTGATAGACCTATTTGCTCCAGAGCAACTAACAAGTTTTTGGAGGGGAAGATTTCTGCAAACCATCTTTCGATGCTCATCAGAGAGAAAAGCAGAGTCACCTAAAGTCAATTTATTATGGCCTGTGGATTGGTGACGTACCATTAATTCTAAAGTTTTTCACCCAACTAAAGACAAAATTTGTCAGCTGATTCTTTTTATGATATTTACCTGCACAGTATGCCATTGGGCAGCTTCTGGTTGGCAGCAAACGATATAGATGAAACCTTGTGTTATGCTTAAGGCATGATTTAACTCTGATCTGCCAGGATCTATAACAGCAAATGCTTCCATTTTTAACGCACGCAGTCATGTTTGAATATGTTCCTTCCAAAACAGGTAATGATCCAATTGCCCATATCGATGAAGTACTTCCTAGAACGCAAAGGTTGTTCCATTATTTGTTTTTTATGGGATTATCATAAACAAATGACAGAGCTTCTCACATAGATGAAACTGCAAAATGTTGCTAAATTTTTTGAAGTACCTTGATATTTTTGCAACGGTAATTTTATTTTACAACTTACATTCGGATCAACATTTGCTTTCAAACATAACAAATAATACATTCCAAGCATTTATGCGATGTCTCTCCTGCATGAAACAATTGAAAAATTGTAGCTAATTGAAGTCTAAGCGTAAGAAACAGTGGCGTAAGTCTCTTGCAGTCAGATTCTATCCTATCAGACATCGGTTTCCCTGTTAGCATTGATTAGTTCATAGACATGGCTTGATACAAGCTAAGGCCTGCTTTCTCTGCATCGAATATTATGTAAAGCTTGTATTTACCTATTTCAACCCGGCAATTTCTTCGATTTTCTAAATTTTTATCCCATAATTAACTCCATAAGTATAAAAGCTGTCAAGATGAAACTTGTGTTGTATCATAATCGAACGAAGGAAAATTCAAGGAAGGTATCCATTATTTTTTGATCACTTGATTGGTAGGTAGTTAGGCAACCAATAATGGTTAAATTTCTAATAAGCCAAACTCTTTGCAAAATTGTCTATTGTTCCTAAATATTTGGATTAGATTGCCAAAAAACTACCCAAACACATGCTTTATAGCCTTAATTTACAAGTTTGCATGTTCACATAGTATCATATTAATGAATTTGGTTTCTTATCAATAAAATGATGTTTTAAGGACAGTCAAACCCAATGAACATTTCTTTTTTCCATTTATATTGTTATATTGTAATCCTTTCGAGGAGGAAAAATCATAATCTTTTTATCACCAAACGCATGGCTGGTTTTGCATATTAGCATAATTAACGTCAAAGATAAACTTTTAAGCAAAATTTTCTTTAAAGCCATTGAGATAATAATTCGCTGAAAATTTCAGAAAAGCTGGTTTGCATAGACTGAACCTTAAAATTTTTCTTACAGTTCGCTATCTTGAAAAAAATGTGCAAATCAAGTTTGAGCAAAACCTTTGCTCAAACTTGATATGCACATTTTTGTCGTAAAATTATAGGTTATAGCAGAATAAAGCCTAAATTTCAAAAGCCATAATCAAATTTTGAAAAAAAATTGGTTCCAGTTCTTTAACATAATTTGACAAAGGTCTTGTGTGAATTCGTTGGTATAGCTTCTCTGAGCAAGGAGAAAATTTCGTTCAAATTCTATGCACACAAAAGATTTAAACTGAGAAAACGCAACTTAGATTAAACTGCATGATTGTATGAACCTTAAAACATATTTCAGCCAGCCAAAAGACATTACTTAGTTTCCAATTCATTTCATGACAATGAGAATGAAATTCTATTCGGAGTTAAAGTAACGAACATGCTGTGTATTGTTTATTGTGGATTTACAAATCTGGCAATTTGACGTACCATTTTTTTGAATCTCTAGAGGTGTGGTGTTTTTTCATCATCTGCGTGTTCGTTGATAGTCGTGCATCCGGCATGGTTTCTTCCATGCAGTATAAAACAGAGTTTGGTTTGAGAATTTGGTTGGTTTTGCACACTCCTGCTGGGTGGTTCCAAATCAAAGTGGTCCAACTCGCCTCTTTCACATTTTCATGTTGGATCTTCTTTCTTATGCAGATGCATCTTGAAAGTTTTGTCCAACATGGACGAGAGGACTAGTTTTGCGGGAGGGGTGCGAGTTTTCTTTCCGCCCCCGCCCCCGCTTTCGGGAGGGTTGTATGCTTTTTTCGGGAGATAGGCTAGTTCCCTCAAAGCCAAAATTGTCCTAATGATGAGAAAATGCAACCTTATGTTTGTCTGATGCTTATGAGAAAAGATTTACGACGAGGTTGAAAATATTTGAAGGGCAGCCAAGCCCCAGCAGCCTTGGACCTATCTGTGGGAGTGTAGCTTTAAGGTTGTCAAATATCAACATTATTAATGCCCTGGGGGCCCTTTGCTATCCATTTTACCTACTTCTGAAGGCTCCGCTTTGAGAGTCTTTACTTTACATCTTTCATCTTTCTCTGACACATATAGTAATGTGTCCAAAGCCATGGTCTATTTCGAAATCGGTCACATTCAGGGAAAATCGTATTTTTGCTAATAACAGAATTTCTATAGGCTGCGAAGTGATTTAACTGTTTTCAGTGATTGCAGGCGGTGGAATCTCACTCATCTTGCCATTATTTTTATGAAAAAATCGTACAGTGCAAATTCTGCTGAGAAGATGCTAAATTTTGATCAAAAACATGCCATCTTTGATCTTGCATTCATAATGCTGAATGGAAACGAGATTTTCAGCTGTTGTGCAGCTGAGAAAATATCGAACATGAATTATTCTGAAGATTGCTTGAAGTAGGATTAAAAAGGCATATGCGTCTCCGTATGAAGTAAGCGTTGCCAAAAGGACAGGATAATTGCGTCCGTCAGTTTGTGTCCGTCCGAAGGACTAACTGCACGCACTTAATGCCATGTTAATAATCATTTTGAGGAAAGAGATGGTTCAAAATGCAATCGAGAAGAGGTGAACGATGCATATATGGCAAGTTTCAAAGGAAAATGCTTTTAGCAGCAAAAATGCAATTGAAAAACAAGCACCAAAAATTTGCTTCCTATCTCGTCCGTCCGACAGACGAGGAAAACCTTGATTTCCATGGGATAGGGAGGGTAAAATGCAGATCCATTGGATTTATTTTGTAGACCACCAGATGTCTTTAACAGGATGACAGATCAGGCAGCCATGCCCATTGAGATTTTGGTAGTTGGCAGCTGCAAAGCATCAAATGTCCATCCAACAGTTCTTTTAATTAAGAAATCGGCCCACCAGTGTTTTCTATATCCAATATAAAGTTTTACTAGAAGGAAATTATATAGGAAAACACTTCCAAACTACTTTATTACACTGCGCGGACGATGCCATGAACAGCAGAATACAATAACTACCTCATGGCTATAACATAGAGACAGATAACTAAAACTAAAAATCTAATCAAAAAATACAGTCAAATACTAATACAGAAGGCTAAGCATAAATAATTTCTGCTGACAACTACTAGAGTCGGGTTCACATGGCATGTCGGCCAATTGCTGAGTTCGGGTGTATCAGTTTAGTGTTGCGTCAGATGGACGCGGCATTTTACTGAATTTGACCCAATTTTCCTCCTCCTTTTCATTATAGGAGGACATTTAATTGGTACTACTTGCACGGCTATTACCTTCTTTAGAGAAGCAATATTTTCAACCATACTTCATGAAAGTCTTATTTCCCTATGCATGTCTAATCATATGTGAACTGACAGTCCAAGTGGATCCAATTCATCTGCCTCTATTTGCCTGCTGCCATCATTTCCCATCTATTGGGAATGCAGAACCAGCAGAAGCTGCATCTTAATGGGCAATTCTTTTTTAACATTGACTAACAGTATCTTTATTCATAAGCTGAAGGTTTTCATAGATCAAGTCCCTTTCAATTCCTTTCCAAAATAGAATTGTGATTGCGCATTGAGCATGCGGCTGCGCTCTGAGACGTTCAAATGAAAAGACATCAGAACTGCCCTCATAGCCTTTTTACTGTGAAAACTTGCGTTTCAGTAATGTTCCTGACATTCCTATTGTCAATTTCGATTTTCTGACAAAACCATCAAAACTGAATGTTTAAAAATTTCACAGTGTGACAATGATTGATGGCATTTTTACAAAAACTCCATATCAAGTTGATGTCCTTCTTGAAAACATTCACGGACATAAAAAAGAAGAAGTCTTTTGAATGCTTTCCAAGTTTGACAGATTGCATTGAATCCTTTCCTTGCAAACCTTTTCTCCATATTTCCATTTTCAAACACTTATTCTCGTTTTACGCGCATCCATCAATATGTCCTGTTTTGCTTGGGCAAAACTTATCAAGATCTTTTAGTGCAACATTTACCAACAACTTCTTGCTTCATGGCATTTTGTATGGTATTCCATCATTTTACGCTTGGTAATTCTGCGAACAATGTATTGGTGGTTAAAAACGAACTTTACTAATACCAAAGAATATTTGTCCAGATACTGCCACCAACACGGTTCCAACGATACCTCCACTTCATTAAGTTTGATGACTGAAGCCTCGCAAGCCAAATTTTTATCATTGCGGGGAAAGCAAGGTAAGTTTTCAACCAACAAGACAACTTAGGTTACTATGCTGTTGCTAAGCATAAAATTGTTGACACTAGGTAATTAAAAGGCCTTTCTTGAAATAGCGCTTAAAGTTATGAAAAAAACCAAATATATTTTCAGAAGGGCAAAGAATACACTTTCAGAATGGAAATAAAACAATGCCACAAACTTCGAAAATGAACCTACCTTTCAGTATCACATATAGTTGCCTAGATCAAGCACCACCGTCAACATTTGTCATTCTATGAATTTTTCCAGGAGAAATCAAAAAGTGGCAAGAAAATTGACGTAAGAAACACAAGTGACATGACATCATGGAAGCCATAGGTTGCTGATTTCAGTAAGTATAAACAGGTAAACAAATGGTTTGTGGTACACAATCTTAAATAACCTTAAATTGGGGACTTATCATAACAACCCATGGACACATAATGAAATGGTAACCTGTAAAGAGAACACTATTGATTCCTGTAACGGAATAACTATCAAAATGTACTCAATAAACATACATACACTGCATGAACAAAGTAGCTTAGTGGTGTCATTTATCTGTTCTTCGCATGAACCAAACTGAGGAGATTCCTACGAAACGCTTATCTGGTGAAATAATTTGCTGAAATAACGCTGTTGATAAGTCATTACTTGAATGTTCTAGAAGGTTCAACAGTTTTCTCTCTAGTTGCAGGTACATTTTATATTTTCATTGTTGTTCCTTTACAGGAATTTATAGCATTCTCTCTACAGGTTACCATTTTAATGTGTTTCCATTGGTTTATCATGGTAAGTCAACTATCTAAGACTATTTCAAAACAGATTACACATCAAATGAAAGCACTTATCGAGAAAAATCGAAAGGGTATATAAATTGCAGAGATCTAAGAGCAAATGGATAAGCTTGAGCCATTTGCAAAATGTTCTTTTTGGCCGCCCCTCTACAACTTTATGGACATCTGGTGGTCATGTGGATAAGCGGTTGGAATTGGAATCTTAATTTTCTGATTCCCAACTGCCGATTAGATTGCCAAAAAAGGCAGGAACTTTTGCCACCATAGCAATTATCCACTTAGGAACTATCAAAGGGAATTTGGTATGGAAACGCCCCCCTTCGATTAAAATAGAGCTAATTTCTGTGCCCAAAATCTATTGCAAACGGATCTAAAGTCTCAGCAGGATGCTTTCTGGATTCAATCAAATAGCGTGAGACAATTTGGTCGTAAGGTCGTAAGTCGTAAGATATACCTGTAACTCAGGAACGAGGCAAAACAACAAAAGCAAAAGCAAAAGCAAAGCGAACATGATGCAAATGATAATAATAACAGGCTCTATATTGGCAATCTGTATGCCCATCATTATTAATCGCATAGACCAATAGACTAACAGGGCACTGGAGTCACGTCTCCCTTAATTTTAGATTATAACGAGAAGTACCCTATTTTCTGAAGATTCTATTTGACTTATGAAAAAATTCACCTTGTTATTGCGTCATCACTTTACGTTACATTGGCATCATCATAAATGCTTTAATGTAGTGACATGTTATTTTGTGTTAAGTTCTATAAATTAAACATAGGTTTCATTCTCACCACAAGAATTCGAAGGCGGGCACTTTCTTGGCATCTCACTTCCTGCTTTGCTAGTGAATCGGTACCATCCTTTTTTGATAGAAGCATCACAAAGTGACAACGAAGATCCTTTTAACTTGTTATTGATGCTTCTCTGCCACTTCGTATCATTGATGTAACTATTGCACTCATCTAGAACAAAAAATACTTTTGAGATACATAAGCATAAATGCGTTACTGCAAGTTATATTATTGGTTTATTTCTTTGCAAGAAATGGATGTGCTATGATCAATGAACGAACAAAAGGCCAACTTATGTCCAAAGTTAATGAATCTATATTATTACTTTCCTATGAGAGGGAGAAATTACTCAAACATTCCATGGTACGAGGCTGTACCATTTTTCATGGTACTTTATTTACGATAGAATCCAGGTATAAGGGTATGAATTCAACGAGTAAGGCGATGCAAATCTTGATTAGAACCAGCCTAGCAGATGTGTTGAAAAGATAACAAATTTCACTTAGCCATTTCCTGTTGCTGAGTAATAATGATTGAAAATTTCGGTTTGATTAGAAAGGCTCGATTGAATTGATTTGATTACTAAAACATATCCAATTGAAAACCAAAAATTCTCGAATAAGCGCCTGGGTGCTTGTTTAATTATTGAACCTCAAGGGGGGGCGCTTATTCAAGCGGGGCTCTTATTTGATTTTTCTGGATGTCAAAGCAATTCAAGTAAGGACAAAAAAGTAAAAGAGGGACCTCGAAAGACACACTTTTTATGTTCTCCTAATGAATATTTTTGAGAACGTGTTTAAAAATTTGCCTTGCTATAACTAAAGACTAACAAGAATAAAAACTACAAGTACAAACTTTGTTGCTTATTTCTGCTCTTTTTGGCTAACTGCCTTCCCCAATCAACCAAGATTAAAACTCACATCTCAGAAACTCATTTTGGCTGAAATTTCGAATAAGCGACCGTTTCTTAAAGGGTTTGTGCAAGGTTAAAAGCTAGCATTTGCACAGAGCAGAAATTCTAAAAATATCTCATTCAAATCGAACTTGCACACAGAGTCAACAAAAGATAGTGTCACAATAAAATTTTTATCTCGCCACGAAACAATACTATGTCGGAGTAATTTCTTTGGTTCTATTTATAGAGGAGCCTATTTACCATTGCACATTAGCTTTAAGGTGGAGGTGAGATCTTATTTGAGAGTAGGCGCTTATTCGAAGGGGCCAATTATTTGATAATTTTCCTGATAGTGTAGGTGCTTATTCAAGCGGGGCAGTTATTCAAGGAAGCTGTGGCGCTTGTTCGAGGATTTACGGTATTGAGACTAAGCCACGTTGATAGCAACATAAGTTAGCAGATCGAACCCACCCTCAGCTAATAAAATAAAGCGCGTGTGAGAATTTTTCGCAAAGCTATTTTGCATATTAAACGTTGCAATCAAATCTTGACTAAATAAAGTAACACAATAGAAATAAAATAAACCAGATTATGGGTATGATTTCGAACGGTATGGTTTCCTGATATATTGGTATGATCTAAAGGTCATTAAAGGGTTATACCTTTTCTACGATCTCCGGATTAATGGGAAACGTTATTGACTTTCCTGGATTTATAAGTATGCTTTTCAAAATTTTTACCAGATTTATGGGTGATACTTTTGACCTCTGAAAGGTACAATCCCGTACCATGGGAATTTAAGTAGCTTCCCTCCCCAAGGGTACCTTTGCTTGCTTTTTATTGTTCAACCTTAATCAAATACGTTCCTAATATGTGCAAGTAAAAATCTGATAAAATTGGCAGTGTCATAAAATGTCTTTACAGGCACCATATTTCACAGAGCTACGATGGTATTATTATTATTATTATTATTATTATTATTATTATTATTATTATTATTATTATTATTATTATTATTATTATTATCATTATTATTATTATTATTATTATTATTATTATTATTATTATTATTATTATTATTATTATTATTATTATTATTATTATTATTATTATTATTATTATTATTATTATTATTATTATTATTATTATTATTATTATTATCGATTTATTTAAAGTAGGCGTATAAACATAGCTACAGAATAAAAGCTAATTCAAGCCTACTACAAAGTAAAATTGTTTAAAATTAAAAAAAAAAATGCATATATACCTAACATAAGGAATAATTAAGAATAAATACATATCTACAGATTATTACAATGTTTTTTACAGTATTTTTTTGGTATGTACAGTGCAACGCATTTATCCTTTCAAGAACCCAACCTGCGCCACGAAAGGTCTACCCTGTCTACAGTTGCATTCCTCTCCCTTCCAGGATTTTATTCTCCTTTTAAAGCTGGAGAGGGTATCTGATTGTTTCATGTCATTGGGAAGTGCCTGCCACAATCTACTCCCTAGAAACGATATCGTCTCTAAGCCATAGCACGTAGTGCGCGCTTGTGGCAGTAGTAGATTATGGCAGCTTCTTAACCCATAAGTACTGTGTTTTTCAACAAAGATCTCCCTCATGAAAGTAGGATTGAACTCCCATTTGTCTTATAAATTTCAGTCATCAACAACTGTAAATTCTTGATGTGGATTGGGCTGCATTGTCTCTGAGTAACATTGTGTCAAAATCTGATCTCATATCTTTGTAAGTTATTCGCAATGCCCGTTCGTGAATACGATTAACTTTGTTATTAAGTGTTCTATCGCAGAACATCCAAACAAGAGGACAGTAGTTGAACTGGGACAAGATAAATGCCTTCATTATTCTCTTTAGTTTTTCAGTATCAAGAAAGTGAGAGATTCTCGAGAGAGCACGTAGCTTTTGCCCAGCCTTTTTGCAAATGCACCTTACTTGCTGTTTAAAGCATAATGTTTTGTCCAGAATCACTCCAAGCAACTTTTCTTCCGTGCTCTCTTTTATCCTCACACTTCCGATATTTAAAGAAATATCATTACTTTTATCCCCAAAGACCAATAGATGGCATTTGTCCTTATTCAACTTCATACAGTTGTTCGGAAACCATTCTGCAATTTTAAGGGCATCACTCTCTAATGTTTCAATGATACTTTCAACATTGTTGTCACAAGCATAGATAGTTGTATCATCTGCATAGTTACATATCTGAGCATCCTTCACAAACATGAAGAGATCATTGAGGTATATGTTAAACAGAAGAGGTCCCAAGACCGAACCCTGTGGTACACCAATCGTTGTTTCTCTCCATGTGCTGAAGGACCCATTCATCTTTACCCTCTGCTTCCTCTCGTTGAGATAGCTATGGATCAACCGCAATGCACTCGTACTGAAACCATAAGCACTTAACTTTGCAATCAAAAGCTCATGATTTAGTCAATCAAAAGCCTTTGAGAGATCCATGAGCAGTGCTCCAGCAACACCCCCTTTATCTAAGGTCTTTTTGCTGGTTTCTATGAGTCGTAAGAGTGCATGTTGGGCTCCATAGCCCTCTCGAAATCCACACAGAAGGGGAGGGAGGAAGCTAAGGGAATAAGATTTTATCTGACCCTCCAGAACTCTCTCGTAAATTTTGGACACAGACGATAAGACCGTTATCGGTCTATAATTTTTCTTGATAAAAGCATCAAGGCTTTTGAAAAGAGAAGAGATCTCACCAGCTTTCAATTCCTTTGGAAAATAGCACGCTGATAAATTAGAATTGAAGATTTTCTGGATGAGCACAGCAAAAATGTCTGCATTTTGTTTGAGGATCTTAGCTGGAATGCTGTTTTGGGGGAGATGCCTTTTTTGAGTTCAGTTTTTGAATCTGTAAAAGTATCTCATTAATAGTCACAGGCTTAAATTCAAATTGGCGCAGTTCGCAACGTTCTTCATCATCTTGATGCTAGGATGATTTTCATATTTCTTGATAGCTTTTTCTACTGGGTCATTTATCCCATTTGTTTGCGATAGCAGTGACTGGTCTTCGGAGATTCCCAGACTCTCTGTTATGTTTGCGGAATAATGATTAAAAATCTCCGCAATTTGTACGTCCTCAGTTATCATTTTTCCATCATCAATCAGAGTCACAGCTGAAGATGTTTGTACCTCATTTGAAAATACCGGTTTGACAGTCTTCCAAAATTTATGATTGTCTGAAAGGTCTCCAAGGTCAAGGTTCCTATAGTAATCAGATTTCGCCCTGCGCAGAAGCTTAACGCAAAAAATTTCTTTGCGTTTTAAAGGCTTTGAGGTTCTCGTCAGTTCTACTCTTGATGTATCTATTGCGTAGTTTTTTGCGATGCATCATCGCTTTTCGTAAGGCCTTTGTCATAAAGGGGCCATCATTTGCAGGCAAATATTTTTTCTTAATAGGAGCATGTTTATTAAGTGTGTTTGTAACTACAGCATCGAAAGCACCATAATCCTCGTCATCCTGCAGTTCAGACGAAATCTGATCACAAAGATCCTTCCTGAAGTCCTCCGCACAGAACTTGGCGTAGTTTCTGTATGTAATGATCTTAGGCCCTTTTTTCCTATATCCACTTTTAAGAACTGTAACTATCATGGCGTGGAAGTCCGACAGCCCATAATGTATCGTCACAGTGTTCTGAAAACTTCTTTTTCTGTTCGTCAGAATCAGATCAATGCATCTAGGGCTGTCTGACTTAAAGCAGGTTGGGCTCTTGACCAGATTTGACAAATTATAGCAATCCATGAAGTCACTGATAATATTATCTTTAGGCTCACTATTGAAATCACCTTTTAAACAGATACTTTCATATTTGCTGCTGTAAAAATCCAGCCCCTTTCCTATCTCATCTGAGAAATATTCCTCGAATTGAGAGGGAGGACGGTAAATGCTGAAAAGTAGCCATTTTTGCTTCTTAAGACTTATTTCAATTATCCCACATTCGATGTCCTTTGGTGGCTTGTAGACCGATAATTCTTTAAAGGGAACACCTTCTCTGACATAAATCAGTAAGCCACCTCCATGTTTATTTCTATCAAATCTGATGGGCTTCGAAAAGCCATCCAGCAGAAACTGACTAGTTTTGAATGTTTCATCGATGTTTGTCTCTGCAATAGCTAATACGTCAACATTATCTGCTATAAGTGGTTTCAAAAATTCAAATTTGTTTCGGATCGAGTTGATATTTAGGTATGCAATAATCAAACCGCTGTGATTTTTCGTTCTGATTGAGTCGAGTGAAGTAGCCTCGTTTTCAAGTGAAAGATCATCAGTGGCTTCATGATGCCCTACAACATTATTAATACTGTGCATACTGGGGGAGGGCGGGGGAGCGACACTACCACATCAACCCACAGCTTTGCCATCCTCTATCTCATCCTCCACCCCAACACATGAGCCAGACCTGGAGGACGAGAGAGGGGTACCCCAAAGACTGCAGCTGTACCGACCTCTATCTCACCCTCCGCTCCGACACATGGGCTAGGTCTGGAAGACGAGAGAGGGGCACCGCCACAAGGAGCTGCAACTGTCCCGACCTCAATCCCACCCGCCTGGTAACTGTTTGTGTTTGTGTAAGTATTTTCAAACAGTCATAGCCTAGATGCTTTCAGAATATTGGCAGCAAGAATACTGTCTCCGTACCGATTTAGATGAAGTTTGCTTCGATTTAAATAATTGTTAGCCTCAATGTTCGGATGGTCAGTATATGTTATACTCTCCTCGAAACACATATCTCTCAGGATGTAGTTGGTTTTCTTTCGTTTGTCCTCCAGTTCATCTCCACGGGCTATAAGGCCAGATACGATAACATCAATTTCATTTGATTGGATTAATTTTGCTACTTCGATCATTTCTCCAGATATCTGAACTTCTGTTTTATCCTTAAATCTTAGATCATTTGTTCCACAGTGTAAAATGATGGTATCTGGTTTTCTATCCACTGATGGTTCTATGTAGCTCCGCATGTCCTTGATTGTCTCTCCTGGAAAGGATTTTATAACAATTTCTTCATTTTTGTGGCATTTTGGCTTCAGTTTCCAACTGTCAACGTTTTTTACCATGGAGTCACCGCATACGATAGTTCTATGTTTCGTTTTTGCTGTCTTGTTTGACTTTTGCTCTGAGGCTTTGTCGTTGCTGCTTGAATTTTTAGCTGGCGTATTCTCACTCTTTGTTTCATCCAAAGATAACGTAGTATCATGGTTTTTCTTCGCAGGAACGTTGTTTTCATTCGATGATGCAGGTTGCTTTTGCTCCACTTGGCTAGGTATGGATTCATTCGATTGTCCAGGAACGGATTCGTTTGCTTTTTCAGGCATGGTGTTTACAACACTCGCTTGTTTACGCTTTTTCTTTCTCTTGTTTTTCCTCTTTGTTCTTTGATCTGAAACACTTGCGCTCTCCTTTGAATTAATGTCTTCATAGACAATAGGGTCTTTTGTGTGGCTTCGATGCTTTTGTTCGGAGACGAAGACGGATTTGAATGGCTTTCAGGCTTCCTTCCATGGGCAAGAGCTTCTCAATAATATTTTGCATATAGGCAACTTGCCTTTCCAGTGATATTATTCTATCCTCAAGACTTCTAATAAGGAGCCTTTCATAGTCAAGGGATTTTGCGGGTGGCGATTTATTTGACTCCGATATCGATCCGTTTAAAACGAGGGCTTTCAGCTCAAGGAGCTCACCGTGCATATATTTCTTGAAGTCAAGTAAATCCTCATAGAAATGGTCTTGTGGTCGAGGGGCATATTCTACAGGAGGGCTCGAATCTGAGGGATCAGATTGTGAGTTTTCCTGGATGAAGGATGGTTCTGTTTGTGGGCTATCTTGATGGCTAGAAACTGGAGCTGCACTTGAGATAAAGTACGATGTCCTCCCATCCTCGTAGGTCTCGAGGCGAATAGAACCATCCGATTCTAGGCCATCTATTATTTTCAAAGCGTCCTCTTCTGAGATGTCAAATTTCGACCAAAGATGTGATGTTAAACGATCTTTATCGGGTCTTCCCCTTGACTTCTTGCGAATTTGGTTAATAGCACTAAATACCAAATCCTTTTCGGTAGATGTGATATCCATAATTGAAATAGTACCAGGAGCAAACAAAAACACGTCCGTTCAGCTCAGAAACAACAAGTTAACTTATTAACTTCATGTTACCGAGTTCTGCCAGAATACTTCGACAGGATGCGTCAGAATGTTTTTTCTTTGATTTATAAGCAAATAACAGGTATAAGAAATGCCAAAAGGTAAGCACGAGCAAAGAGCTTGTGAAGGCTTGCTTTCTACAAGCTGTAATAAACGTATCCATCAACAGTATCAAAAATGCTGCATTACTGTCAACTTTAAAGGAATGAATATAGTTTTTCCTTTCTTTTGTGAAATATTTTATTTCATAGACACCTCTGGGGGACCATTATGGAAACAACCTCGCGTTGACCTTTTTGATGCCATCCTTGCCATCTTAAACAGGGGGTATTTCTAAACTACATTTTAACTTTCAGATTTTTATTATAGTGTAGATTTGTGATTAGATCTCTTTTCTTCCTCAATTTTTTTGGTCTTTTAATACTTTTCATGGCAAATTTGTACTTACTCACTTATTACTTACTCACTCACTCACTCACTCACTCACTCACTCACTTACTTCATTTGAAATATATCAGAGAAAGCGTTCAAGTACTATGTTTATCATTCTGATTAATCCCGGGTTGAAGAGAAAGGTCAACTTTTGAGAATGTTCTCGAAACATTTTAGTTATGTTCCTTTAAAAACCATTGCTTAACGTATTTGCTATTTTAAGAAGCTTCAACAACTGTTCCTTTCTTGCTAAAATATCCCATTTTCAAAGAGAGTATAAAGAACCAGCATCCTTTGCAGGAAGTCAGCCACAGCATAGGTTTCAAATCTTTTAAAAAGCTGGGTGTAAAATTCTATGGCCTATTCTTTCAACTGAATGGCTTCAAAGGAACTTTAACTATTTTACAGTAAATCTGCCGTTGGACTTTTCTGAAATCTTAATATTTTCAGTATTACAGTGTTTTTGTTCTTTTTTAAGAATTCAAGAAAATTTCGAATAAAGGTTAAAACTACCGTAATCTCTAAACCTGTTGACGAAAGATCAAATAGTTTTCAAGAAAACCATAGTTTATGGATGCCTACAATAAGGTATCAAGAAAACTCTTTCACTCTTCTGGTTTGTGATTTAGAAATTTGATGACGTCATATCATAAAATGAGCTGAAATATGAAATAGGCAGTGATTTCGACAAATAATCAAGATTTCTGAAAAGTCCAACGGTAGAATCATAAGAAAGTGGCTGAACTTTCTACAAGTCATTCAGTTTAAAGAAATAGAGCAATGAACTTTACACCTGCCTTTTCTCGTAGATTTAAAGATTTGGAACCTATGATTTCAGCGACTTTCTCTGCACAGCTTTCAGAGTAACTTACTGAATGAAATTCACTACAACAAAGACATAGATGGCAAAGGCTGCTGATCTTTGTACTCTCTTTAGATGTTGATCTTAAGTCAATATCCATTAAGCATGAGAAAGCTGCTCCTTCTGATTCTACTATGACATTAAGGAAAGCATATCAAAAGAGTTAACTTTGTTAAGTTGTTAGAACTTCTCTAGATGGGCATCTAAGCTGGAAATGCATCTCAGTGAACTTTCAAAAACATTAGCCAGAACCTGTGTAGTCATTTTCAATATAAGAAACTTACTTCCATTAGATGTTTTACTTTGCTTGCACAATGCTTTGTTTTTGTCCTTCCTACAATATGGTCTTATAGATAGGGGCCAAAAATTTGCATCATACATCGATACAATTCTAAAATTACGGAAAACTGTCAGAGCTATTTCATTTCAGCCTCTCTTTTCACTTTCTCTTCCAATCTTTAAAGATCTTAAACTTTTTAAGCTTTCTGAGATTTGTTTACTCCACCTTTTACCCTTTGTTTATGAACCTGTTAATAAAATTTCACCTTGCTACTTTCATAACTTCTTCCTATTCAGCTCATCTGCTGGTCAGTATTCCACAAGACAGGCCAGTCAAGGTGATCTTTACTTATCCCGTATAAAAAGTCTTCAATACGGTCTGAAGTCAATTCGATATCTTGGCCCTAAAACTGAGGAATGATTTACCAGTGGAACACCGGAATGCTCCATCGAAAATATCTTTCAATTTAACATTGTCAATCAACAGTTCTAAGATATTTTTCTCATATTTGCACAATTTCTATTTATTGTACGAATAATCAATTGCGTAAATTGTTTGGAATCATTTAGATATTTAAAACCGACCAAAACATTTCAGATCATCACAGAATTGGAGGGGTGGGGGCTCTCTCCTCGATTTGTCGACCTATTGAGGGAGCTCCTCCTTTAAGTAATTCCCTCCATACAATTTATCCTGTTTCTCTGCATTTGTATCTTGTATCAATTGCCCGTATTAATGTATTAATTTATGTAGCACTGTCCTGTTTCCTTGCAGTTTAGTTATTTGTTAGTATAGCAAATTATATATAAATTGTATGTAGTGGAAATTAAGATACATGAAACTGAAACTGTGAGAAAAATCAAAAGAGATCCTTAACAGCTCTTTTGTTCAATCTTTTGGGCCAGTAAACAAAGAAACAGCTTCTTGAAGCCCAGTTCATTAAGATAATTGATATCAGGAAACCGATTCGTGGAAGGTAACTCTTACCATAAGCTTCTTCACAATATGCTCCTCTGAATCCGTTCGGACAATCACAAGCAAAGGTGGTATGGCTGTTACCAAAAATATTGCTGCATACACCACCATTAAGGCAAGGCAAGGAGTTGCAAGGAACATAACGTATCGTACAATTTCTGCCTGTAAACTTGTGAGGGCAGTTGCATCGATAGCCACTTGCAGATTCTATGCAAATCCCATTGTTTTGACAAGGATTAAGGTTGTCGCATTCACCTTGAAGAAGATTTCAATAGAATGTAGTTCATAGGTAAAATTTGGTAGAAAATTAGAGAAAACAGCATTCATAGTTACGAGACTATACGTTCAACGTCAATTTCTGACGGCAAACAATAGGCTTCCAATTTGAGTGACACTGCTCTGGCACGGACTCACATTCACCTTGAAGAGTCATTTAAAGGGCATATGTCATGAATTTGATTGGTTCATACAGTGAAATTCCACTACAAGCATGCTTTTTTTACCAACTAATTGCTAACCAATCACTTGAATCTGCAGAATTTCAATTCTATACAACATAATCTCTAAATTCAAAATGGTTTGTGTAAAGTTCTACTTGAAGTGTTTCTTTGAGCCACAAGGAAATTTCAAACGTTAGGCTTAAGCTCATAAGGCTCATGCAAACTTTCTTAAAACTCAAATTATATTTGAAAGCCAGATTTTCACAGATTGACACATTAAAGCTAAATTCAAATCGTTATATCAAAAAATGAATTTGTATACATGCTTTGAGTCGACGATTGATAGATTACATCCGGTAGTCAACTATTGATTCAAAAATTCAAAAATTTACCTGGCACCATATTCGAGTATGAGGCATCAAATCTTATACTTGAGACGCAGCCTCTGCATTCAAATTCGAAGTAAAGTTTGTTGGTATTTGACTGAACATTTGTCAGATTTATGCCAGTCATATGTGTTATCAATGGTGAAGTGGAGTCAACACCATCGAAGAATGTCAAGTAGTCACAGCAAGTCATTAAGTGGTAAGAGGTAAAGTTAACAGCAATTATTCCATCAATTGGTAATTCAATCAGAAATGTGCAGAATTCATTGCCAAGTGGCCAGCGAAATGTTGGTGATGAAATCAGCCCGGAGTTATTTTTGAAGTGGTAGCTGCAACCTGTAAAGAGACATGGTGAGTTTGAAATTTGAAATTTGCAACTATTCAGTTCATCTATACCATATGAAAAGGTGAATAAAAGCAAGTCTTCCATTTTTGTCTTGTTCAATAATTAAGTATTTAAGTAATTAAGTAAATTAAGTATTCCTAACCTTATTCCACCAGGGGGGGGGCAAAAGATACCCAAACTATTGATAATAAAACCGAGATGAAAGAAGAAGGAGAGCTGAAACACTAGTGATTTTTCCCATCTTTTAATTGGAATTGATAAGTCTACTTGTACTGGACGATTTTTTACTTAATTAATATTGGGAGGCCCTTTTGGCCCTCCTCTTTTTCTCCAACACTAAAGGAGATATAGCAATTAGATTCGTCCCTATTTTTCTTTGGACGATTGGCTTACAAAAATGAAACAATAGCAAATAATCAGCAAAGTGATTAATTGCTAGACAACTAAAAAACAAAGAAAAATTGACAAATTTATACCTTCCTAACAAGAAAATTTTTATTCAACTAACTGCTCAGCCGATTCTCTCTAAATTTGTTTTCTTCAGGTAGTAGGAAACAGGATATAGAATAGAAATAGATACTTTTGAACATTTCTCGGTTTCAACCTTTCGCACAATTAGCTTTCAATTAGCTCTTTGTTTAAATCTGCTGATGTTCATTGCAGTTTTGTCTAAGTATTGTACCTCTATCTAGTAAATATATGGACTCAGAATGAATCAAATTGATAAGGTGAAACCCTGATAAAGCAAAATAAGACAAAACTTTCTATATTCTAAAATGATGTCATAGATATTAAATTTTGCCGATGTCAGCAAATATGAAAATATGTAATGGAGAGTAGGGCTACTTCTCACAAGTGCAAACTTCTCAGTGTAATTTGAAAAAATTGATAGTAATTGAGTTTCCAGATAAATTTGAAGGAAACACATCAAAGCGTTTTCAAAAACATCGTCAGCAACGTTGCCCTTGGTTTGTGTTGGCACTCAGTTGATTGACTGCCACAACTTACTCGTGTGACAAGTACCCCCAGTCCCCCTATATCAAATGAAAGCTTGTGACGAAAGCAATCGGAGCATACAGTGGCGAAAATTCAGCTTTTTGAGTTGGGGGGGGGGGCAATAGCCGTCAATATTCCGAGTCGGGAGAAATGCTTTTGTTTGACGTATTTTGTTGGAAGACCTGACGTAAATAGGGCCCTTAGATGTGCTAAAAGAATAGGTGTATCAGATTCCACAACTACCTTTACGGTCTTTACGCAAAGTCGCAGCAGTCTATTGATATACTGACTTGCCAATTTCGCCTCGCTTTAGAGGCACCCAACAGCGTGCGTCTCTAACGGCAACCCACGAAATTTGTTAGCTATGTTTAGATTTGGAACAGAGTGCCTTGTTTGCAGCAATGAAAGGTGCTTCATTTTGGGACAGCAGGTTCCGCCTCGAATTGAACTTTACTTTGTGTAAAGGTCTTGATAGTCTATCTGTTAGCCAAAGTCTATGGAAAGTTGAATTTAATCTAAAATATAAGTATTCGGACATTGCAATATGGAAATCTGATATCCAAGCAAGAAAATTCAGCTGTTCAACAAAGAACAACCAAACACCCACTAAAATCGTCCATTTTTGGAAACTTAATCGAAAAATACTCTACGTTTAAGTTTGCGACATGAAATTGCAAAATGTTTTATCAACATCTCTCACTGCTGATAAAGCAGTGAGATGTCAAAATTGTCAAAAATTAGATTTGAAATCAGGGCCCCAGATTTGACATTTATGAAAATTTCATCCATTTTTAACAATGTTGATATTTTCACTAAAAGTGGGACGCACAAATTCAAAAGTGGGACACAGAGCCTGAGAGGGCTAGGCGATTCTTTCAACTGTAATTCCACAAGTCTCGAATTCTCGAGAAATCTCATTATGCCTAAATGTATGGGGTCGATTGAATAGGCCTTACTTATCAATGTACAAGGCATTAGTAGGGTTAAAGTTTTATTCCTCTTTTCTAGCTAAATTAGATCGAGAGATGTCGTAGATATGGCTGTAAGATTCAAACCTTGATATCGAATGCTGAATCCACTGTCAACAATTGAGGAATCTGTGGTAAATACAAGGAAGATCCTATCCGTTGTTGAGGTAAAAGATGAGTCATTGCTGCCACATCTAGTTTCCACTAATGTGCCATCAGAGACATAACCTTCATAGATTTTCAAGCTGTCAGAAGCGCAATCATTGCTGTGTTCCAAAGTGAAATTCAAGAAAGTCAAAGTTATTGTATGTCCGGGAACGGCAAGCACCTCATACGTACAACTAACATCATTTGGATAGTTATGGGGACTGTTTGGTGATTTAATGATCCCGTTGCTTTTGGTATACCTGCCACCACACCCTGGAAAAGAAGAGCAAATTTTTCAAGACAAGATTACAAAAGATGTAGCAGAGGCTGTTTAGGAACTGGTAGATCCATAGTCTGATTGTTTTCATGACGAAACGACAGGGAATTGTTTATTTCAATTGGCAAAAATTCTGTTCGGTAGATAGACTTGCAAAATAGTTTCATCGCACGAGACTATGTTTCTTTGCATTTGCAATATTCTTAGTACCTAAAATGCTTTTTCCCTATAATTCAAAAAACCAATCCACTTCTGATAAACAACTGGACAAGGAATTCGCCAAGAGCCGGTCTGCGTACGGACACTTGGATTGGATCGGGAAGAGAGAGAAAAGTAGAGTCTGCGCAACTGATCCACTTCTCTTATTCGCTGAAATCAGCACTTTATTTGATATACTTAATCTCATCTAAAGAATGCATTGTGCACATAGTTTCAACGCAGCGTAAAACATTTCCTAGTTCCACATATACCGGGTGAGCCAGAAGAAAGTTCCCACTTTTGAAAATTCATAAAATCGAGAGTACCTGAAGGTTCCTTAGGACCTCTCCTATTTATCATGTACCTGAACGACTTAGAGAATTGTCTGAAATTTTCGCAAGCTAGTATCTATGCCGACGATGACACCAATGTAACGATCGCATCAGACGATGTCGAAAAACTGATCTTTAAGGCGCAACAGGAATTGCTCAACATTTTCTGAGTGGATGAGAATAAATAAACTAAGTCATATGCCCGCAAAGACAGAATGCATAATTATAGGCCATTCTCGCAAAGTAAACACGTTGAATATTTCGAAAGCACTCATGTTAAATGACTCAATTATCAAACTTGTCGACAAGAACCTACAGTGGGATGAGCATTACAATACGGTGAAGGCAAAATCTGTGGTGGACTTACATCATTAACAGTTGCTATTAGAAAACTCACGCCTATAAGTCGCTTTAAAAAAAAGAACTAAAGGAGTACTTGAAGAGCTAACTGAAAACACCAATTTAATTCAGAAACACGACCCTCTGGGAGAACAGCATCTTAGGTTAGTTTTAGTGTAGATTCTTTTATCATATAGGGTAAGGTGGGGTAATTTGGGTCTACGGGGTAACTTGGGTCTATTTGCTTTTTCGCTTTAAACTGATCACAAGTTACAATTTTGATTCATGATTCCATGAGTGTTAAAAGCTATACTTTTAGGAGTAGATTAAGTGGTGTCGAAGAATTATTTGATAATTTCTAGTGTTTCAATTTCCAGATTTTCCCTGGCCTAAACTTTTATCATGATCTGACACCGTAGGAAACTTTCGATTTATGCTAACTTGCTACTTCTTTTCGTCAACAATTCATTATCAGTCTCATGTTCAATCATTTGGAGAGGTGTTTAAAGTTTTTTGGAATTTGTTTGCGATAAGGTAGATTTTGCTTCGATTATTTTGCAAGGTGGGGTAATTTGGGTCTACTGGGATTTTGTTATGAAGGTCATTGTGCAAGAAACGGCAATGCCTCCCAAATCAAAACAAAAATGGATATAATATTGCAAGAAAATGGAGGTATACATCGAAAACAGCATTAGGTACACTTTTCCGTTCATGTCTTCTTGGTTTCAGCGCAAGACGCAAGGATTCACTTCTTTTTGACTTCATTGTGAAGGAGACTTTGTTTACATTTCCGTTTTCAAGAATGGGCCTAGGCTTTGCAATGTGTGCTGATGGTGGTACGATATATTTCTATTTTTCTATGTGCAAGTTGTCAACTCTTTGGCAGAGAAACTCTGAAAATTCAATCACAATTATCCATAAAAGCATTCTAAAATTTTATCTTATTGAATTTGCCATACTCCTGATGAAATAGATACTGCTTTTCTCGAATAGACCCAAATTTCCCGTCGACAGGTTGAAATTTCACGCGAAAGTGAGGATGGTAAAAAATTTAAAATAAATATTCAGACTTCAACTCAAAGGGCGGGAATAAGTTTCCAGGAACGACAAAAGATTCAATGTAGATACAACGAAATAAGATCTTCAATATGTCCAAGAAGTTTGTGAGGGTGTCCTATTTATTTTGAAAAATGCCCATTTTAGACCCAAATTACCCCCCACCTTACCCTACTTAAGGTGAAGGGATTCTTTCTCGTGTATAAATAATTATATTATATTATTATATTATTATATTATATTATATTATATTATATTATATTATATTATATTATATTATATTATATTATATTATATTATATTATATTATATTATATTATATTATATTATATTATATTATATTATATCATATTATATTATATTTTATTATATTATATTATATTATACTATATTATATTATGTTATATTATATTATATTATATCATATCATATTATATTATATTATATCATATCATGTATCATGTATCATGTATCATATGATATCATAATTCGCAGATTTGAATGATTCGAATTTTAGTTACAAGCCAAAAGATCAAGGTATTTTTGTGATTTTTCTCGTAGTCTCATGAACACTAGAAGTATATATACACTGAAGCGTACAAAAATTTCATGATTGCAAAATGACTGAAAAAGGGCCTGAAACGTTGATAAATAATTAAGGACACCTCCCACAGATCAATAAAGAAAATGCAATTGTTTATTGATAAAAGATATCCATTGTAATTTTATTACCATGGGACTGAAAATCTTTTGTACTTATTTGAAAATTGAACGCCCATTGCGTACTCGGTGCAAGTAGAGTCTTTACAATTTGATAAATGTTTTAGGCCATTTTTCAGTCATTTTTGCGACCATGAAACTTTTATCAGGTAAAATTTACCGATACTTCTAGTGCCGGTCGGTAAGAAAGTGAAAATAATCACAAAAATGCTTCAATCTTTTGGCCACTCATTCAGATTTGTGAAGTATTCTTGTTCCTATGAATTTTTAAAGGTGGGAACTTTTTTGTGGCTTACCAGGTATACTAGTTTTCTTTGCGTCAACTATGCTAAAAGACTACACTTTCTGCAAATGAAAAGACGATAGAACTTTGCCACAGAGAACCTGGGAACAAGAAAATTGATCAGCTGCGCAGAGTCTCCATTTCTCCCTCACTCAATTCCAATCATAGAATCTGCATGCAGGTAAAACAACAGCTGCAACAATTTTTTACTTCAATCATATTACAACTTTATTGTGTCACTTAAGGACTGTTCATATGAATGAAACACCTCACCAGCAAGTACCAGGGCTGACGGGCGAGAGTCACCACCCCATGAGACACCCCCTAATAACATCCGGACCGGACATTAAAGATACGGCGGGGGAAGCGATGAAATTATATATTTTCAGTAGGGATTAAAATTATATTGACAGGGAAAGGAAATTTTCGAATACAACCATGATAGCAATTGTATATTTTTTGAGTGGGAAGCCAACAATTCAACGGTGAAACAACAGAAATATGGCGGGGAAAGTTTTTTATTTCAAACTTGGCGGGGAAACAAATCAAATCTTCTCGGCGGGTCACTTTGGCGGGGCAATGTTTCAGCGGGGTCGTTATTGGGGGGTTTCATGGAATCCTTTGCATTTTGTATGTTTACATGTTGAAAGCAAAACCAACAGTAGGTCGATATTCCAACCACCAACCAAAGGCGGAATCTCACCTTGGCGAATTGAATTAATTCCGCACGTCAGCATGTCAAGTAATCATCAGGTTAAACACGGGGGCAAACAACTGGTCACCACTAAAGTACGACCAAAAACTATGTAGAGTTAAAGCGTTTTCCGATGCCATTTCGGCTCTATTTGCTTGATAGTAAAAGTTAAGGTCTCTTTCGAAAGAAGAAGAGAAACGTAATATCCTTAAGCAGCATTTTTGAAGTTTAAGCTTACAGAAGCGGGTTGAACTCAAGCCTTAAAAAAGGCAACTATTAGCCCACGCAGCCGTCGAGGTTGAAAATATATGGTTGAAAAGCTCTATCTTAGCTGTATCCAAATCTGTGCTACGCTTATTTGTTAACTAAGTAGAATTTTGTCCATATGCAAAAGAAATGGCTAAAAGTTAGCAGATTTTGGAAAAGCTGGTTTCCTTAAAATCGGGGGAACCAACAAGTCGCTACGGCAACGAACAACACGGACTCTATCACAGTCAAATTGTATCGAGCATGGAAGGTTATCTTAACCCTGATAGTACTGGCAGATTTTTTGCTTACTTTGTACTGCGGGGTTTTTTTCGCCACCTCTCTTTTTCTCCGAAACGAAAAGAAATATAACAATAAGTCTTACTCCTATTGCTTTTTAGATAATTGGCTATTAAATATAACAATGACAATTTATTAGTCACGTATTTCGTTGCTAGGCAACCAAAAACAAAGGAAATCGGCAATTTTCTACCTCATTAACGAGGAAAATTCTATTTAATTTACATCTCACCCAATTTTCTCCAAATCTGTCTCAAATTGCAGGAAACATGTTGCAGATTTGAAAAACCTACTTTTGAGATATTTCAAGTTTCTATTTTTAGCGCAACTAGCTTTTAATTAGCTTCTTGTTCCATGTACAATTTTCTTTGCTCTTGATTTTAAGTTTTGTCCTCTTATCTAGTAAATTTGGACTCAAAAGAATCAAATGAATAAGTTGAAGCAAAAAAGCAACAATTTTTCATCTCTTACATTTATTCTTTAGAGCAATGACGTCATAAATGTCAATGACGTCATTGATATTAAGTTTTGCTAATGTCAGCAAATATGAAACAGATATATATCAAATGAAACTACTCACCAAATGCAATCGAATGGTGCATGTTTGAGATAAATCGAACAAACGAGACAAAATCTATGAAGGTTTAAGAACTTTTTTGTTGACCACTCTCCAAATATGGTATTGCTGTGGTCACGTGATCAGAGTTAGAACAATGTAATGTTAAAAATCTAATTGCTAATTACATTTGACTAAAAGTCACAAAGTGTGGTGGTTAAATTACAGGCCGTTTCAGTGCAATGAAGAAAAGTGTTGTGGGGGGGGCCAAAAAGACCCCACCCTGTACTAGGGTTAAGGGAGTTTAACCGAAAGTCACTTTCTCATGATCATTGATAATTTCCTTGAAAAACTATTCCGTTTGAATTTTGAGTTGTTCGGTCAAGCATCTTGACAACAATCATTTCTTGTAAATGTGTCCATTGTAATCTCTCGAGGGGCCAGATTCGCAAACGAGAAACATTGCGTTACTGCAAAGGTTCTTTCAAAAACTGCAAGCGTACCAAATTTAATTGTTTAGAATCTAAAAAATATATTCTTTGAAAGAAATCAACAACATTTAGGAAGAAAAAGTGAATTTCGACTAAACTCTCTTGAGGCAATTCTTTCATGCTCGATACAGTTTTGCTGTGATAAAATCCCTGTTATTTGTTGTTCTAGCGACTTAGCGCTTCCCCCGTTATTGAGAAAACCAGATTTTCCAAAATCTGCTACCCCTTGGCTATTTCTTCGTATGTCGACAAAAACCTATTGGGTTGAAAAATAAACAGAGCACAGATTTGGATACAGCTAAAGAAGAGATTTTCAGTCATATATTTTTTCAACCTCGAAGGCTGGGTGGCCCAAGCGTTGCCTTTTTTGAGGCTTGATTTCAACCCCCTTCTGTAACTTTGATTTTCGAAAATGCTGCTTAAGAATATTAAGCTTCTCTACCTCTTTCGAAAAAGACCTTAACTGTTACTATTAAGCACATAGAGCCGAAATAGCATCGAAATATGTTTTCACTCTACATAGTTTTTGGTCGTGCTTTAGAGCCAAATATAAAATTGACATGTTATGTTTGGTCAGCGAATGGCCAAAGGCAGTTGTATCAGATTGCTTTCATGGAAGCCATGCTTTGACGATTTTTACTAACAGCAATCTTGGGTGCTTGATTTTTACTGTTTCAGCCGTTCTCTCAATACATTTACCCCTATTTCAGCGAGGTGAAAAAATTGATTCTTGCGGCCCTTAGCTATCTTCGCAATCATAATGTTTAGCCGATTTCTGTTCGTTGCCCATGGCCGGAAGCCAATCAGACGGGCACCAAGCGAAGAGGACAGAAGAAATGGATAAAGATTTTTCAAAATTTTACCTACCTTCATGAAACGCAATCAGGAAAAAAATAAAAGCCATTTCTTTTAAAGAACTATACTCGTCAGATGTTTGGGTATCCAGCTTTGGATGCCGGTTTAAATATCCAATAATTTCTCGGAGTTATGGCCTTCCCACAGTGATCGACGAAATTATGGAATAAACAGGAACAAATAAACTTTCGAAAACATCCCAATTTTTCCATCACCCTTAAAGAGGTAGGCCGTTGCCCCCTCTGTGTCCTTACGACGCCTAGAAAATAAGTCCAATGTAGTAATCTATAAATGTAAATATGTCTTTAGCATTATGACTTTTATATTCTCATGTAATGCTATTTTAACTGTATATTGTAAAAGTCTTTATTGGAGGGTCTTGAATAACTGCTGCTACCAAAAGGCAACCCTAATTAAGGTAATTGAATATGAAAATATGAAATATATAGCAGTTTTCTTTCTCAAATAAAGCCATGAATACAGGAAATATATTCGGCCTTGCTGAGAGCATTTCATCTCATACTGATCAGGAAGGAATTCATGTCAATTTGAATAAAGATAGTTCTGTTTTATCACACTTACCATTTACCATGTTGAAGAGCTCTAAGCTTAGTGAGGTGACAAGGAGGAGGTCGAGAGACAGCTTAAATCTCATCATTCGTTGGTGACGACAAACTACAAGAAAAGAGACCCTCGACTGATTTCCAACCGAGAAATTTCAATTCGAACAATTTGATCAGAACTACTAACGCTTCATTCGCAGATCCATTTGCATGTTCTTTAAGGTTGGCTGATCTTGACTCGGGATTATTTGTTGAGAGTCTCCTCAAATACAATGGAGCAACGCAAGGACACAACTTCATCAGGGCAACTTTTTTTCTATATATCAATATAAAAATTTTACAATACATGCTACATTCTACTATACTCTAACTACTATGCAACACTACGATGACGATACCATGAGGAGCAAGAGACAATGTCTACCCCATGGCCAACACATAAGGATATATAATTAAGTAGACAACTAAATAAACACGTACAAAAAAAGGTGCACATACGATACGATACTATAAATGGTGGAAACTGTTTCACATTGGCTGCTAGGTCAGTGGAGGCGAAAATTTCACTGCTCAAGACATCACCTCTAAGTTTTTGGGTTTATAGATCACAAAAAAACGCAGGTAAAAATGTTTGCAAAATGTTCGCAGGTAAAAAAAACGCAGGTAAAAATGTAATCAGGGCAACTGCTATACTAAATACGTCAGTCCCAGTTCCACTTCTTTCACTGAATTGGATGCACGAACTACAAAGGACAAAATGACGGCAAGTGTAAAACGCAGGTTTGCAGGTTGGTAAAATGCAGGCTTGCAGGTTGGTGAAACGCAGGTTCCAGGCCAAAGGGCTACGGCTAGAGGTTAGGGGCCTGCTATTCAAAAACCACTAGCGCCATGACTTCCTCATCATGAAGATGGTGTATTACAATGGTGGGAACAAAGGATCAGCCATTGGAGGATCGATCATCTCCTATTGTTCAATATGAATAAAAAGCATTTACAACGACATTTATGTTGTTTCTTTTCTTATGCTGTATTCCTTGGAAAGTACTTGGGTTTTTCGAAAGTAGCACTGCCTCAAGAAACTTCGCTGTAAACGATTGAGAATTTTATAAAAACCCTATGAAACTCTTTCGAAAGTTTGAGAACTGAAAAAATGAGACTTGACAAACTTCAGTAATGAGTCAAGGGAGGGGTATTTCATTCATTCAGTAACGTGTGCAAGACCTTTTAGGACAAAAAGATTTTTACCGAGTTTTGATGGATTTCTTCTGAAAAAACAAAAGTATTTTTGTAGATTTTTGGCAAAGGTTGCGCGAGATTTTTGGAAGTGAATTGCCCCTCGGAGTCAAGTTTCCAGCTTCTTACAAACAGAAAAATAGAATGCGAATATCTATTCAAATAACTGATCGGCTCTCAACTCTGAGGGGAATGTCACTCATTTGCAGAAATGTACGACATTTTTAGAAGAACAGGATTTTTATAGATCTTAGATGGATTTTTCTTGAAAACAAAGACTTTTGTTGAAAGCGTACGAGATCCTTTCGGGTGAAATGCCCCTTGCTTGAAGCTCTATTTGTTAGTTTGCACATTGATTTATCACTGAAGTAAAACTGCAATGTTGATGCCTTATGTCTCCTTCATTATGATGAGTGAAAACAGACTGATAAAGGAATGTAGCTACGCACTTAACTCATTTTGCCACGCCATAGTTGCGAATGGGAAGAACTGGTATTTTCTTTTCACCTAGAGGGCAGTGCATTAGTCGCAAACAGATATTTGCATACAAATTTTGACAATGGTTGGCATAACATTTTTCCAAACTGAGTCACATACTCGTGAAAAAGTTATTTCTGTCAAAGAGTTGTTGTTACTAACATTCCTCAATGTGTCACATAGAAGCCGTCAGAATTTTGCTAGACTAGGACCTAATTAGATTTCTCTTAAAACACGTCTTCTTCGATACACACAATTAGCAAGGCACCACTGCAGTTCGGCAAGCTTGGAAAAACTAAAGGCGAAGAAATGTAATGAGCCATCGCATAATATGCCATGAACTGATACATCGCAGGGGCTGCTGTAAGCACGTGCTCCTTCAAGCCAAGACACTTTATTTTTGATGAGAAACTAAGAATTAAGGCCAGTACCCAGGGGGGGGGGTACTTGACCTAAATTTGTACGGGGATGTGCTCACGAAGAAAAATTTTTTCACCCTGCTCCAGAATTTTGCCTTCAAATGATACCCTGTTCTAGAAAAAGTCTGTGAAAAGTATACTTAAAAACACAAAAATTGGCTAATTGATGTAACAAAATTTCCCCCTTTTGACATGTTTTGGACAACCTGCTCCAGAAAATTTGCCTTCTTTCGATACCTTGTTCTAGAAAAAATGGGCGAAAACGATACCCTGAAAAACGGCACATCCCCGTCGGACAAATATACTAAGTACCCCCCTCCCCGGGGCCAGTACTGATAGTTTCTAAGAATTTCTTACGAGTCTCTTAACGGTCCTATAAAAAATTTGATGTTCACTACCTTTCCCTTCCTAACATTTCGAAACACTGTTTTTATAAGATTTTCCGAAGTTCAGACATCAGTTACTCAAGCACTTTCCGAATAATATGATACAAGAAACGAACGAAAAGGAAGTAAAAACCTGTTAAGAATTTTCTAACTGTTGTCAAAATAAATAGCTTCTTAAGTAATATTTTCCCAGTAATGGAATTTCTTAATTTTTTGGCGATCTGAGAGTTGAGTTTCTTATAAACAGTTTCTCAAAAAGTACATGAAAATCGTGCTCGACAGCCAGGACATTGTACCATGTTATCTTTATGCAGCGAATGACTTTGAAAATAGCACCTACAACCCAAATTCGGGAATTCATTAGCGACTCCATAAACATTGCGGCGTTTCTTCGTTGCGGGGGTAAATATGTTCTGGACTCCAGATCAGTGTTCTGGACTCAGAAAAGATATTTGTTTCTCGGCCTGAATTTTTTCCTCCTGATTTATCTGATAACATTTAATATACACGGTCCAGTTTCGTCCAGTTTCGGGCAAGCGATCACTAATTTCTATCCAACCTTAACTTTACAACGAACGCTCTGCACTACGTCTTGAAGCATGGAGTGGTTCACTCTTCCGAAATGTTTCAAAACAATGGGAACTCTAGGAACTTTGTACAGATATTGTTAGAAAACAAAATAATATTCACCAAAGATGGACAAGATTTTCACAGAGTGATACGGTCCTCCTTTTGAAGTTAAACTTTTAAATTGGCTGTCACATTGCATTTACTGAAAAACTCGCCAGATTTCCCTTGTTTGCAAGAAAAAACACAACGCCCACCTCAGGCTCCATCCGAATATACATCAGCTTTCAGTTCCTCAATCTCATCTATTGTTCTAAAAACTCATGTAGACGGGGGGGCTGCAAAACTAGGCCCCTCGCCTCTAGCCACAGCCCTTTGGCCTGAAACCTGCGTTTCACCAACCTGCAAGCCTGCGTTTTACCAACCTGCAAACCTGCGTTTTACACTTGCCGACAAAATGACACCTAAATGGAGAACACAGGACAGGACACAAGAAACCATGACAAGGAAACTTTGTGCGTAATACATCAAGCATATATCATGTACATATAGATGCAAAAAATTCATTTCCCTGTGACAAAACACTGGCAATAATCAACACATTTCCAATAATTGGCCTAGCTAGCCTCTTTTGACACTACTGAAACAACAAACAGCAATGGGAAACCCAAGATAACAATACAAATACAAATGTAACCAGCCTTGGAAAAAGAAACATCATATTACGTGCAGCCAAATAGGTTAGCAAATATCATCATAAAAAATTTGGGCCTATAGCCTCATTAGAAGCATAAACACAAAGGTGAAAACATTGCAAAAGTGAAATATCACGATGGGCCTAATCAGCCCCATTTTGAATGAACACAGAACACAAAAAGTGAAAAGCCAAGAACGGCTACAAAAACACTGCCCATAAGCTTCGAAAACACAAGCCATCATAACAAAACAAACTTGGGCAGCCAGGGATGATTTGCACTTGGCCTAGCATTACTTGTCGAATAAAGAAACAAATGTAAATACAAGAAATATATTATACTAGGAAGTTAAGTGCTCGCTTCGCTCGCGCTTCAACATTCTTAGCTCCTGCGAGAGCTTTCAAAGAACATCTCATAATCCATGCTGAATGTACAATGATTAGTTGTAATTGTGTATTCAAACTTCACGTTATGCATCCATCAAAGTGGAAAATTTTGTGTAGTCTGTTGTTTAGAAGGTTGATTGTGACATCCCCTTCTGTTTCTAAAATTAATTTCATGTTTTTAAGTTCATTCACAAAGCAATAATATTTTCTTGCCACAATTCACACCTTCACACCCAAAAATGGCTGTGATTCACCTCAACTACCTATAAGCATATGAACATCAGCAAATGCCCAGTGCGCTAGCCTACATGCAGTGTTTCTGTGGTGTAAGTTGAAAGAGTAAGAAAATAGGAAGACTGCACATTTGGCCAAGTGAACGATTGATTGCATTTTGACAAAATAATCCATTGCAGTATGAACCAATAGACCATTTCGACAATTAAAATCGGAGACTGGGGAGAGCAGTTTGTTCTGGTAAATGGCGGATATAGTTCTTGTAAATGGCTGTCGCGTAGTAGGCCGTTGAAGTGAATACAATGTGAACATTGGGTTTTGCAAGTTGTGGCGAGGATCGCTACCGCATCGGCACTGTTTTAGACTTTCAGTTTTGAAATATCAGTTTTGACGTATGTTCAACCGGCAGATTAAGAAAATTCGAATTATGCTTGAAGTTTTTCCTCGCGTCAATTCTAATCGAATTCAAAAAGGACATTCAAAGTTAAAAACTTCAGTTGAATTCCATTCTCTTGAAAATCGCAGTCAGGGTAAGCTTTCTTATTTTAAAGACTTCAAATACATCATGTATTTCGTCAAGTTATGCGGAAAGGGCGTAAACTCAAAGCAAGCATTACTGTTTGCAGCACTGAAATAAAGGTTGAAAAGGAAATCAGTTGCCAATAGAGATAAATTGCACGTTTGTATGCATTTCGCATGGACAGGTATTTGACTAAATCCTTTGACAGCTCTATTGCTGCATTCTTATGCAGTAGCGATTGCCATGTTTACATTGTTCACTTCAACGGGCTCACTCCGTAGGAGCCATTTACCAGAACTGCATCCGCCATTTACCAGAACAAACCGCTCTCCCCAGTCTCCGATTTTTATTGTCGAAATGGTCTCTTACCGCCCTTTTCTGAACCACAACAAAATCAGCTCACATAGCATCTTTAATTTGTTTTTGTTTGGATTTGAACAATTTGATACAAGAGATTATTGTCATTAATTTCATTTTGCTGCACCAGGTATAAGACAAACCTCTTTTTGTGATGCACAGAAGTGTCCAGTTCTTTAAATTTTACAAAAGAAAGAAGAATTCCTTCAGAAAATGAAGGATTCTTGAAAAATGTTAAGAATGAAAAGAATTTTTGACAATAAAGTTGATCAATGTGCTGTGGCTGGTACCATGAGCTCTCATATCATATGCTTGACCTGCATATATTTGTTTCATAATATTGTAACAATATAAGAAATGCAGTGAGTTCTTGACTTTGCATCATGTTTCAGTTTATCAGTGGAACTTCTTCACAGCATATTTTTATCAGGCTGATCCTGAAATAATTGTTACATAAATTCTAACACTGGATCAAAGGAAAATACAGTCAATTGTTTTCAACTTATGGCTGGAATCCATATGCGGGGCAGTTGTGCACTTCATTCAGATTGCCAAGATCTGCATCCTAGTATGATCATTCCAAGAAGTACCCCCTTTCCAGTGATAACAGCTTGTTTATTGTCTCAACCTTAATTGTAACATCAAAATCTTGCTAATTCAATAGAAATAAGCCCCAGATAATGCTTTTGTCACCAAAATACTTCATTTTGCATCAAATGATCCCATGTCATCAGTTGAAAAATACAGCCCACTTTTCCTTAAAGTTTCTTATACCAAAGAGTCTAGAAATTGGGTGCCCTGAAACCTTAGCAAGGTAGCAGTCTGATCTGCTGGCCAGCTTAGAAAACTTGCATTCATAAGGTGTACAATTTTTGCAGCTTGCAGCTACAATAAAGGTTCTTTGCATCTGAAAAGGATCTATTTTTACCACCACAGCCTTTAAACTTTACTTGTGCTTGCACCTTTCATTATCTTTCACTCATCAGTATGCAGAGGCCAAATCATGCAATGCATTCCAATCTGGTCTCCAGGAACCTAAAGGAAATGAAAAAAGTAAAATCCTAAATACAGGTATAAAGCATATAAACCTTTGCAACATGTTTTTGTTGGACTGATCTTGAAATCTTTGTTCCATGAATTTCAACAATCAATAAAAGGGAGCACTGTGTGGAACATTAATTTGGACACCAATGTTCATGTTCATCATCAAGAAGGACAACACATTGCTACTGTACATTGCATATGGCGCAAACTGCAAATGGTGCATTCACATTAGACCACCAAGATCGCATATAGAAATCGATGATGAAAATGGACTTATGATCTCCTGATCACCACTACAGATCCCACCTCAATAATAACTGTTTGTTTATGAGCTGTTCACATAATTCTTTTGCCATCAAAATACTATTTTGCATTAAAAAATCTCATCTTAATCTTTAAAATATGAAACTCTGTTTGTTATAAGTGGCAGTTATACCAAAGAGGGTAGAAATTAGATACTCTTAAAATTGGCTATTTGTAATATACAGTATACTACTTGAAAGGTTACTCCAGGCCAGCTTGGACAACTTCCATTAATAGACCTAATCGGCTAAGGTTTGTTTTACCCATTTCAAGTCATATGACCATGCCCATGGGAAGTTTTGGTACTATGCTACTTTTTGCGTTCATGGCACAATTTTGCATTGCATGAAATTTGTTGGAGAAATCAAAAGATGTTTTATCAAGAGATTGATCACATGATTTGAAATGGGTATAAACAATTAGCCAATTTTGTCTATGAGCTGTACAAATTTTTGCAGCTTGCCGCCTGCAGCTACAACAACATTAGCCTGTGTGCAGACTATACCCAAGGAAAAGGTATAGTCTGCACAACACCGCTCAATATCAAGTATTGTATGAGTCAGCGTTTCATTTCAATTGCATTTTGAATGGCCCTTTCTACTCAGTGTTTGTGTATTGTCTGTCATAGGGTACTTAAAATTCCAGAGTATTGTGTTGTTAACGTAATTTGCTTAGAGCACAAAGCAAAGCCTGAGATTTAATCACATGATAGCCGTTCTCAAATCTGATTGCTTCCTTGTTTCGCAGGAAAGCGATATTATTGGCTGTTGCAACAATGCATTTTCTTTGTTATCACATAAATGCTGAAGCACGTACTACAAAACAGCGAGCGGTGTTGCGCAGTCTATACCTTTTCCCTGGGTATAGTCTGCACGCAGGCTACAACAACATGTTCTTGCATCTCATAACAGAGTATCTATGTTTACTCTTACCGCCTTTAACAGTTTACTTGCAGCTTACACCTTCAATTTATTTTACTACCACTGCGTTATGCATATTTTTGGGAAAAATTTCAGAAAAATGTTAAGATACGATACAATCTACACCTTTATTTGAAATTTCCATAACCTGTGCTGTAAATACTTCTTGAAAGGTTTGGGATAAATCTACTTTGAGGCAGGGGTGGCCCAGAAATCTTCTGACAGAGGGGTAAGAGCTTCCACAGCTTCCCACAGTCTTCCTACCAGGGGCTGAAATGGCTAGAAAATGCAGTTTGCGTACATCATTTTGCCAAAATTCCTCCAACAGAAACTGAAATTTCCTACGACATGGGGGACTACATGCTTCCAACAGCCAAGGGGGCTGTAGGTCCCTCTAGCCCTCCCCCTTGGCGCCCATAGTCTGCATACTGTAAATTTTGTCTGCCACAAATTTCCACCATCAATTAGAGAAGGGGGCTGTAGGTCCCTAGCCCTTCCCCTGGCGCATAGGCTGCATACGGCAAATTTTGTCTGCCACAAATTTCCACCATCAATTGGATAACATGAAAATCTACTCCAAAATTCTAATTAAATAATTAACCAAAGTTCCCAGCAGTTGAAACAGTATAAATTTCACACCAAAACCACTGGCGGATAATGTTCCTTCATGCCGCTCTGCCACAGTGGCGGGAGGGCATTCTGGTATTGGAATGCACACTGGCCTTTGGCCTGGCGCCACCACTGCTTTTGAGGTCTCACCATGTCATAAGGACAATCAACTGATGCTTCAAGCAATAAGATAGCATGGCCATGATGGGGCCTAAAAGCTAGCAAATGAGGAAATCTATCAAATGTATCAGGATTGAGAGGCGTCTACAGCAATGAAAATGTTGTCTAACATTACCTTACCTTTCATCTGCAATGTTTACGAATTTCTTCTGATCTGATAATGCTCTCTTCTGAGTTAGCCCTGCTAAAAAGGCGGACCATAGCTGTGATCGTCTCTGCAGTAATTGGAAGCCATTCTTGCACATCCAGCTCGTCATTTGCAAGGGACACGACATGGAAAGTTGTGAAGGTCAAGGAATCCCCAAAAGGCTCCACGTCGCATGCGTATTTACGATCTATTTCAGTGACGTAATATGCAAATCAGCGGTGGCTTTCGAGAACAGTGCAGGAAACAATAGGGCCGAAGCGCATGACATCGTGAGCCCTGGTGAGCCCCGGATTTTACAGCCAATCAAAAAGTGAATAAACAAGGATATACATCGAATGGTCCCCTTGTCTTTTCATCGAATGCCACCTTTGTCTTCCCATTGTGTTGATTGTTAAATTTACAATGGAGAACAAAAAGAACAAAGCTAATTGGATAATCGTTTACCTGCCTTAAATAAATAGATAGATAAGTACAATGACAAGCATACAACCCAAAACAATCAGAGAACACGAGAAATTTACAGAAAATGACAACAAAAGCAGTGGCTTATTTATAGATAAACACTATCTTATGAAAACAAACTCAAAATAAAAAATGCATCATAGCCACCTGTGACAATAGAAACAGACCTAACAAGCTTGAACAGCATAACATTACTATTCTTGAAAACCAGATATGGTTATACAACAGGGGGCAAGGTCTCCCTTAGCTACTAAAACAAAAAAATTACAAACACAGCTACAGACACCATAAAGCAAATGCATTTGGATACTTTCTCTAAGCAAAACAGATATGCAAACAAAAATAGAATAAGAAGTGGAAAACATTTCAAAAGACATTTTCACACACAAGAGGTACAGGGTAACCTTTGGTCAAGGTTGCTAGGGGATAAGCCATGAGCAATAGAGCTTGCTGGCCTGAATTCCCGAAACGCATCTCATGGAAGGAGTAGATGACAACTGTACCTCCAAAGCGCTTAACATTGGACAAAACGCTAGCCGCAGCTCGCTATGCAGCGTTAAGCATACGGCTCAAATCTTTCAAATCTTTAAAAAGGTGGGTGTAAAATTGTATCACATTTTTCTTTGAATTCATGTGCTTGAAAGGAACTTTGGGTAATTTGCTGTAAATCTACCGTGGCAATTTTTTGATATATTGATTAATATCAGAATGGCAGCATTTTTACTAGTTTCATAAAAATTCATCGAAAATTTTGAAGAAATTAAAATCATCGTAAATCTTAAATTAATCGAGAGACATTGATACAATCATCAAGATAACCATAGTTTATGAAGGTCTACAACATGGTTCCAAGCAGAAATCTGGTGCTGTTCTGGTTAAGGATTTAGAAATTTGATGACTTCTAGGCCTCAAAATTGATAAGTGCCACCATTTTGAAAGTAGTCAAGGTATCAAGAAAATGCTACGGCAAATTCATTGCGAATTACAAGAAGTTCCTTTCAAGAACTTTAATTCAAAGAAAAATGTAATAGAATTTTACACCCACCTTTTGAAAAGATTTGAGCTCTATGCTGCAGCGTTGAATTTCTAGGGCTTGCTCAGGCTGCCTTGGAGCTGCGCGAAGATGGTGAATAACTTATACTTATCTTTGATTTACCTTGTCATTATGTTGTTATATGGGTGGCGCAGTTTCATTTAGAATCCTTTCAATAAATCAATATGGCACCAAGTGAATGACACACGATAGTGCACCTGATCGATGACGCAGCAGTTAAAGTGCATAAGGAGTGGAATTTTCTATTTCTTATTTTGATAGAACTTTTCATCTTGATTTCAATGGTTTGATTGGTATTTTAAATATATGATTTTGAAGACATGAAGCTCCAAAAGTGTGAAATTTTTTGTCAAAAGCAGTTCAACCATGGTTATAGACCAGAATGGGTGACTGTTCACGATTGGTCTGAGAAAATTGAAGCAAACCTAGAAAGGTTGTTTGCGGAAAATAAAGAAGTTATTATCATGGGTGACTTGAATATTAATTGGAAGGACATTTATAAAAGCAAATACCAGCCTTGGAAAGAGCTACTGTTTCATTTAGAATAGATGATTGCAGAACCAACAAGAGTCAACTCTCATATCTACGTATCACAAAAAGAGTGTATCAGGGCGACAAAGGTACCAAAAATGGCTATAAGTGATCATCATCCTATACATGCGCTCTCTGGAAGCTGAAGTTTTCCCAACCTATCAAGCCTTGGGGGCTGAATCAGCCCCCCTAGTTGTTTTTGTCGGTAGATTTTTACCAAGTGCACTTACAAAGCCGAAACTTTCTGACTTTTAGTTTTTATCTTTGTCACGATCAAAAATTAATTTTTTGAAAAAATCAGTTTCATTCCAGGGGGTAAACGCGACCAGTTCGAATAATTCCTAATAAAATCTACAGTTAATGTGATAAAATGATGAAAAGAAGGGAATACATACTACTTTTGATGTTGCATCCAACAAATTAACTATTTTTAATTTGAGCGTATGGTTTTGCGGATTTTAGCACTACGCATGTGCACATTCTTTGCATTCCTGTGTGATGATGTCACTACTTTTATGTGGTGGAATGAATGAAAGGACTAAAAGACTTTCTGTCTGCAAACTCACTCACTCCGTTCGCCTACCCAACCCACTTTTTGGTGGCTGGCGTCGACCCTGCTCTTGATTCCTTTTAGCCTTGGAATTAAAGAGAGCTTGCAACCCTCTTCATTCTATGTAGCAGGTTCGGCAGGGCGGGGACTTGAATCACCACCTTTTAGGTTGTTATTCAAACCCGTTACCACTGAATCATCCCTACTATTTGCTAATTGCTGGTCAAAACACTTTTTTTGTGCCGCAAAATTTTCAAGAATAGGTTATGTCTGATTCTACCAAATTCAGACATAAAACTAGCCTGTGTTCCAGACCACTTGGAAAGAAAAGTAAGTGGTCTGTGTAACTGAGCGCAGATTCGTGTACGGAAATTTTCCCAGAATCTGAGGAAAAATTAGTATATGTGACGAATAATTCGCATAATGATCATTTGTTTTGTTATGGGATAGAAAAGCCTGTCTCTTGCGAATAGCTACAGGAAACTCATATCAAAATGCAAAGAATAGGATATTTCAATGCCTACTAATCCTATTGATCTTTCCGTCTGTAGTGAGTTATAACGACCGGCTCGTATTGTTTCAAACACATAGATTCATGAAGACATTGCCTTTAATTATTTCGCAATTCTATTCATCGTCTGAACACAGATTTGCGCTCAGTTGCACAGACCACTTACTTTTCAATCAAGTGGTCTGGAACACAGGCTAACATAAAACTTCAGTCTGCTTTTGCTGCCAACAACTGCGTTGTGTCTGGCTAAGAAGTAAGGGACATAAAAAGGATTCTTATATGGATGTATGCCACAGGATAATTCAAAGACAGAATTCAGCTTAAGATTTGAAATTGATATAGATTTCGTTATCACTCACCTTTTACTAAGCATGTAACATATGATATCCACTTTCCTTCTACTGTAACAGTAATCTACATCTGCATAATTGTTACGGCGCAACCAGAATAAAGGTATTCAGGAACAAAAACCTATAGGAAATGTCAGTCATTGTCGTACCAATGGATATCCAGCACCATAAAAGGAAGTTAAGTGTTAGCATGTAAGACCCCTTTGTCAACAAAATCCTGCTTCATTGTTCTTTTTAAACCAGAGAAAATATTTGCTAATCTGGTGTGGGTTGCTGATATTTCGTTACTTTGAATTAAAAGACACGGAAGAAATTTGGCAAAAAATCGGTTGGCATTAGATCATGGTGGAGATAAGTACATGACGTAATGACAAATGTTGCAGAACGAGGTAACACCCACCAGACTGAGGTTGTTTCTTTGGTAAATTGCAGCAAATGTGTTTCAAGGCAGAATTATGTTACCTACGTGTTTTGAGACCATACTAAGTAATTTGGGAGCCCTTTTAACAAAACTAAATGAGCCGAACCAAATTAAGAAATTTACAGTAACAATTATCTGATCCAAATGTCTTATAAAAAAGTGTAACTTTACAACAAAACATCAGATCATGCAGGGGCGGATTCAGCATTTGTTTCTTAGTTTCCGTGAACCGGTACGCAATGTTTAAAGTCAGTGAACCTGTATCGATTAGGAAATAAACCGTTTCTGAAGGAAGTGAACCATGCCTGTAGAGGAAGCGAGGAAGTTGACAGCAATGATTCAGAAGAGAAAGATCTCTGCTGCCTTCACACGCTGCAGCCATTGAAGAGAATGTTGATGGAGAGGCAAAGGAGATGAAAGAGAAGTACGAGTGAAATTGAAATACAATACGATAAAGGGGGAGAAAATTTTTAGGGAGCCCTGAAGGGAGAGTTCTGTGGATTTCAAACGCCTTAGAAGTGGACTTGCAAAAGTATCTAATGAATTTTGCAATTTTTGTATTTTGCAAGCAACTTTTGTTGATTTCACCTTGAAAAAGTTGTTGTGTGTGAATACGCAACTGGAACAAACTTCATTTATTGAAAAGGGCGTTGCCCGTGTTTTCCGAGAGTCAGAAGGGCGTGGTCGCAGAAAATTTTTTCTGGAGGCTTCGCCCCTCAGACCCCCTTATTTTCCGTAAACTGGTCAAAAAACCCGGCTGGATCCGCCCCCGCCATGGAGAAATAGATATACTACCGCAAAAAGTTGAGCGAACAGGCGACATTTACCTTTCTTTTAAACATTGATTAACTGCAAAGAATGAGATTTGTGACTGTCGGGCAATAGTAACTCCGATCAGCTCTTTGTTATTCATGTCTTTGAGATGTAAAATTGGAAGTAAAAATGGTACGGAACTTGTTGGTAAAAATGCATTGTCTGATATTTATGGGTCCTATCTCCCTTGTCTGGATAGCATTTATGTTTATGTCTGGTCATCAAAATACTTGAGCTCCAAACTTGAAATGTCAGCCAATGACGACCCACAGTGTTCATTCTGAGCGGTGTGATTGAATAGGGAAATTGCAGCCTCGTTTATGTTCATTACGTCATGTCCTTATCTCCACCATGATCTAGTGCCAACCCAAAAAATCCAATACTCAATAATTGAGGAACAAGAACATGTCATATGTCATGTATCAAAAGCTGTGGGACTTCCCAAATGTAACCACAATCAATACGGTTGAAAGAGCATAAGGCTCGAATCCTTACTGGTTGTTGAAGCACGCGGAAATCATCCAATTTCATGGTATTCAGCCAATCAAATAGCCCCTGATAGAAAATCAAAAGACTTGGACACGGGAATGATACGCGGGATAAAATTCTGTCCAGTCTTATGATGACGAAAAAGGAAAGGAAACCACTTCCTTGATGGAAGGACAAGAGATAAATGTAAATCTCGCATGGAAGTATTTCAAAAGAATTGACGTCATTCTGAAAGTGGTCTATTAGAAGAGGGCAGGTCTCTGAAAATCTGGCGGCAGACCGACGTCCATCCACAAGTCATGTACCCCCCCCCCCCCGAGGTCCCAGCCACTTAATAGAACAATGAACAACAAGGTGTCTCGTATTCACCCTATATTCACGAATAGGCATTGCGCATAACTTCAAGATACGAGATCAGAATCTGACACAATGCTTCTCAGAGA
Organism: Aurelia sp. 4 Dawson et al 2005; assembly: GCA_964019985.1. NCBI lineage: Eukaryota > Metazoa > Cnidaria > Scyphozoa > Semaeostomeae > Ulmaridae > Aurelia > Aurelia sp. 4 Dawson et al 2005. Next base: position 8,397,198 of record OZ026494.1, on the reverse strand, counting down.
CGATGCGGTCCCAATCCACATCACGAATTTACAGCTGTTTATGACCGAAGTTGACAAAATAAAAAGGGAGCTTGTTCGTAGTTTCATGAAGGAGATCTTTCATGAAAAACACAGCCATTAAGAAGCTGGAACTTTCTAACTCAATTTGAGCCAAGTTATAATTTATTATCTCATTACAAGTGCTCGGAGATCTCAAGGAACTCCTACATCTAGCAGTGTATCTAAAATCTACTGAGAACGGGAGTCATACTTTTGTTTTTATTCTCAAATTTACCAGACTCGGAAGCTAGATGCACGCCTCTTTCCGCCATTGTTCGGGATACGATCAGTGAATGTCTTTTGGATTTCCTCCTGAAGAGTCTGACACCCGTCCTAGCGCTTTTGGGTTTGCGCAGTATCGATCTCAATGTCATCGCCCTTCATCCTTCCTTTGTGAATTTGCGCATGCCCCAAAACGCTTCGCTCTTCCCATTGATCAGCGAGTCAATCAGAGTTAATGTCATTTCCTTTGTGATTTACAAAAGGGGGATTTACAGTATCCCAAACAAGGCAAGTCAAAAGATCTGGTATGAATCAGGGCGATGACGTATTAGAAGACTGATTTGATCCTATTAATGTGCCGCCATTGGCGCATGCCAAGAAGCATATCCATGCAAGTTCTCATACGACACCGGCTTCGGTCCAATTTTTTGAAGAATAGCTTTTAGAGAACAGATTACGATCATCATCGAAACTCTATTCAAAACAGATGATCTGAGATCAGCATCAATTGGATTGTCAGGGCTATTATTTTCTTTCCAACACTACTCCCAAATGCAGTAGCTGTGCTTCTCATCAAATAAAAACAATGTAAAGCAGATATCAAACAGTTATCAATGGAATAGCACCAGAGAGCAGTACTTGAATATTGAAGGGATTGCTCTTTGGGAGTTTTAACTACTTCATCTTCTCACTTCTTAGTGAAATGCGACTAGGAGGAAATTGGCTTTTAATTGATGCAAGGCTGTGGGGTTGTTGTCGGCACTTTTTAAGGCGAAGAATACTTGATGAGATTTATAAAATCTATAGCTAAGCAACTTCATAAGCTGTAGTTGCAGAGAAATCTGTTTCATAAAAACATTTGTCGAAAAATTGTGGAGTTATGGAGTTGTTGTCGGCACCATTTAACGCGAAGAGACTTGATGAGATTTATAAAATCTATAGCTAAGCAACTTCATAAGCTGTAGTTGCAGAGAAATCTGTTTCATAAAAACATTTGTCGGAAAATTACCATAATCAAAAAAACAAATGCAACCGATAACAAAATCGCTAATCCAGACATGCAAAAACACTCTACACACCTACAAACCTGGTTTGGAGGAAGTTTCAACAAAACATCAAGAAAGGCTATTGGAAAAGATGAAAAGTTACAATTATCTTATGTCGTCATATGGGGAAATTGATCTGCAAAGCTGAGAATCTTTCTATGCCAATGTGAAGGCTGATTTCCTCAGAAATGTTCTTCCTTGTTTCTTCCTAGTCCTATTTTCTTCCTAATTTTCTTCCCAAACATTAGTCTGTTACAAAATTGTAATAGTTTCCATGTTTGCATTAGCAAAAATCCGATTGAGGGATGCACCCCGAAGCAAACGAAGGAGTAGTACTTGAAAAATGTTTCTGAAGATGGTGGCAATTCATATTAAAGTATTACAAATTTTTCAAAGTTTCTGCTCTAATACTAGAAAACGAAGATTTAGAGGGGGAATTCTTAGCCAAAGTAAAAGGCGTATCTAAATAGCTTGCCGGCGGCAAAGACCCTTCAAGTCAATGTCACCAGTAAAATTACCCCCTGCTATGCCACCGTACGATTGACTGACATCATAAAGAGATATTTAAAAATCGTTCGAATCAAAGCTTCAACTGGGTATTCGAGCAACCTCTTTAATTTCATCCCAAACTGCAGGCAATAGTTTCTCAAGGATGTAATGATCTTGATATATCATGGAAACATCAGTTAATACCTTTCTTGATAAATAGAGGCTCGTTTGTATACTCAAGAAAGTTTGAAGTGAAGATTGTTCCAATCAAGGTCTGGAGGAAGGTCAAGGACTTTTTGCAACCCTGCTCTGATCATAAGCTAAATAATCTGCAAGCACATTGCTTGACTTATTGACAAATTCGAGGAGAGGTGGTAAAAATTCAATACAAGTTTCACGACAAAAACCTTTTACTTTAGGTACTTTTCTGTCAAGGTCTCCTTGGCGATCAGTGACTCTATTGCAGTTGGCTTTGAAAGCATTGTTTTTCTAAACCTCAATCCTTGGTAACTTTAACTGACAAGAACTGACATTTAACAAGTAAGTAGATTTTAGGCTGTTGTGCTGTATTAATGTTATTTAACAATTGGATTCAGAATACTTTTCATAAACTTTTTACAGGCAATCTGCCCCCTCAATGATCTGTTTCATCTACACAGAGAAACGTCATTCATGCATAATTTTCAAGGCCATTTTGATGAATATTCATGACAATTTTCATGAAAATTACGCATGAATGACCTTGCCTTAGATGAATAAAGGAGATTGGCATAAATTTTTTGGAACATTTTGTTGAGATCTTTGCACTGTTTTCCATTCCACAAGAGGACAGACTTCCTTCAATCATTATGGTTAACGTTTTGTCTCAACATTATAAAAAATTGGCATTCACAACATAGCAAATCATTTTCCACTTCCTACAAATTCGAATAGTCTTTGAAATGCATGAAAAAATCTGAAAAAACTGCATCAGCAGTTCTTCTCGTGATTCATTAGAAAGTTCTGCATGTTCTTTCAGGTATTATGAAACTTGTTCTGCACCCCTTCTAGCAGCTGAAAGAAGATTGGCACAAATGTATTTTCCACACACAAAATCCATGAAAGAAGTTTGGAATTGGCAATCATATCATTGTGATCCCCAACGACCCAGAATTGAATTAAAAGACCAACTTTTATGGACGAAGAATTAAAAATATGAACAGTCAACACTCAAGTAAGTGGTTTTCTTTTCAGACAAACGTCTCGAAGTAAGAATGAACACATCTGTTTCCGGATCATGAACAGAACCACAGTCTCCAAGATAAATCAGGTTAAAACGTAGACAACAACAGGACAATGGGAACCAGAGTAGTAGCCTTTAAAAGGCGAGCATTCTCCTCTGCCTCCAGTTGTTCACTGGAGCAAGCACAGGAAGCACTTCGCCATTCAGTTCAGGTAAGCATTCATGTACTCCTTTGGCAGCTCATCAGCATGTTACGACTGCTTTTCAAGCGACTGTGGCCGAATTCCATGGCCAGATTCAAAAAGTGCCCCTAATTACAACACTTCAAAGCTACTAACCGTCAGCTGAGGAACTCTAAAACTGACCTCTGATCATCATTACATAGAGCATCAACTGCATAGACGTGCCTCCCCAAGATTTTGTAATAAACAAAGAAGTGCCCTTCCTATTTTTAGAAAATGCCACTTTTTTCTTCAGGAAAAAGTGCCTTCGAAGCGTTGTGCTCCCCCCAAGCTTGAGATGCTTCCTACGTCCCTGATCAACTGGCCAAAAATCGTTTACGTACAGAAGGGCTAAGGTCTAGAGTGACCTACGTAGTGTTACCAAAGCTTCTTCGTCGCTCTGCTCTTTTCGAAGACAATATAAAGTCAAACTATGACTCCTCTCATGTCTCTTTTCCTTTTTTTGTCAAAGATTATTGTAACAGGGTTACATCCATCAGATTTTGGTTATTATTAGATTCTGTTTTAGCATGGCTCCCTGCAAAATAGTATTCATAGTATCGAGTGAATTATCATGGATAAGAAAGTTAAAATGAAAATGCAGAATGAAACTTCTATTCACTTCTTGTCCATGTCCGTCACTGCCTTAGCCTTGCAATGGAAAGGCTCGTTTTGAGAGAAAGTCGAAATTGGAAAACTCTAGGATATTGCAAGTTCACTTATCAATTCAATCCGATGTAAGAAGCTTCTTTGCAACAGCAAATCAACTAAGCAAAATCGAATACATTTACGAGACCACAAGTATAGAAATGTATTCTCCTTTGAAAGTAGCCATGGAAAACGGTCACATGGTATTAAATCCATAAAATTTAAAGTCCCACAGCAAAAATACCAAAATTTCCCCATAGTTCTTGGATGGAAATTTAAGGGAAACTAACAGTTTCATTCCCCTTTGTGAATTATGGGTAAAGTGTCCGTTTCTCCAAAATTTCCCCAGCAAGAAATGTGATGAAATTTCATCATTTTTTGCATGTTTAGTTGTTACTCCTTACCAGAATTATTAAAAGCTTTTCTTTCAACAGATTCAGCAGACTAGCGTGCATATTTTAGTGCTTTTGTTCCTTGGTTAGGGTTTTGTAGGATGCAAGGGGGATCCAGCCAAAAATTGAAGGAGGGGCAATCTGCAGAGAAGGTGCCGACAATGGCATGAATTTAGAAAAGTATTTGTTGCACTATCAAATAAACGTCTTGGTTTGCATGTTTCTTCCACATTCTGATCTGATCTAAATAGTTAAAAGAGTGAAGGGCGCACTTCTCGTTTAAAAGGTGGGGGGCACCTAGGTACAGCTTTCATCACGAAGGGGGGCAGCTGCTCCCACTTGCCCTCTACTAAATCCGCCACTTTTACGATGAGTCTGAGTGGTTAAGGAGCAGCCTTCCGAATTTGTGAGGTCTACCCACATGGGCTCGAATCCCTTCATCGGAGCTACGGACCTCAAGCCAACAGCTAACTCAGCTGTCCGTCCTTACGAGGTCGGTAAATGAGAGTACTCGGAGGGACAGAGCAGAAACTGCGCACACATGCACGAATACTCGTAACTTTGAGCCCCCTTAGCTCCCTGCAACAGATCCCGATATTAGGCAACACTTGATATTTTCTTCCTAGGGCCTAAAACTCTTGATTTATCAATTCAAAACGCTTATCTATTCAAACACTTCCTTATCTCAGATTGGTTGATGACGTCATTTTACGCAGCTCCTGCTCTGTCACGCGGAGGCAAAGGCACAAGCCATAGCCTACATCAGCTGCATAGCTACCACATATCTAGCCTGCGTTAACAAATAAATATTGCTGTCTTGCTTGCTTATTCAATGCTTTTTCAATCTCTGCACCACAAATGATTTGCTTATATGCTCTTTCTCAACAGTGTAACAACTGATATTCACGATGCATACCTCAATAATTTTGATTTTGCTGATGCTTGTTTGTGTTACAGCATTTCCTGCAAAAGGTAAATGAATCACAAGCAGACTTAGCTGCAAGGAAAACTAGCTTTTTTACTATAAAATAGGTGCTCAACTGGACTGTCTGCAGGACCTCTTTTAAGGAAGTTTGGGAGTGAGGGCAATCAATAGATTTTGATTATAAGGGCCAAAATGGACCACAATGGCAAGCGAAATGATCGATTCCTATACAAACCTAGCCTGTGTTCTGGGACATAGGCTAATACAAACCTCGCACAAGAATGTTTATAATCTTTTTTTAATCTAAAAGATTAACGATTTTTCCAGATGAAATTTGCTACAGTAAACTAGCCTTTTTCAGATAAAGTAAATTCTTAGTTTTCAAATTCGCTGGCATACGTTTTATTCCACATCCCACCAAATGTTTTTTTATCTATTCAATATAAAAATCTACAAAACGAGATACTTAAGACTACTGGACTACAAACTACTAATCTAAATAACAAGAACGATAACCCGGGAAGCAAGAACCCATGACTATCCCAAGGGTCATTATGGTAGAAACCCTATAACTTTTTATCAAATTCCAACTGTTCTGGATTGTTTACACTTTGTATATTTACCCAGTATGCTGCAGTGGCTTGTGAGATTTACTGTTCCTCTTAGAAGGCGACTCTGATCAAGAAGATGCCTTTTTTTGGTCCAGGTGGGACAAGTACACGAAGCGACGATGGACTATCGACGGAGGTAGGTAAAGCATTCAAGTGATTGAAACAGAAATATTTCGCTTTGACTACAAAGACACAACGTTTCATAAAGTCAGACTAACCTTTTGAATATCTTTATTTCACATGAAATGATCACTCAAAAGTCTGCCAAACTTTGATTGCTAGCGATATCAGTTTTATAGATGTGTAAGTGGCCATTATTATCAATTAGTAACCAACTAAGACGACAAGAGCCAAAATATAAATAAATTCGCTTCAAAGTCAAGTTAAACTTACGGGGGTAATTGGGGGCACCAGCTATAAATAATGCGAAAAAAATTGGGACATTCTTAGGAAAATTTTTCAGCCTGAAAGATTACTGAATTAATCTTATGCCAGTTTTCTTTGGCAAATTTTACCAACTTCGGGAATCTTGTGAGAAACTTCATCAGTCCTTCGCTGTGGTGCAGCCATTGAACGTAGCAGTCAAAGTAAAGTTAAATCTCTGTTAAATCTCTCGCTTTTATTTTTTGCTTATGATATGTACTGTTCTTCTTAGAAGGCGAATCTGACCAAGAAGATGCAGGTCTTTTGTTGAGGCCTCAAGAAGATGACGGCGTTTTGTTTAGACCTGTAGAAAGTTACACCGAAGACAGTCGTATGCCAGACTTGAATAAATTGGCTAATGAAGAAGGTATGTAAAGACTCTGACAGAATGTAGCTAAGGGTCGGTACATATCTTGACTAGACATAGGCAGTATCTGGGCTTTTTATCTTGAAGATAATAATTACATACTGAAAACGGTAACAGTATCTTGTAAGGAGATACCTCCCATATTCAGTAGCTGCATCTTGTAATAAGATAATAATTTTGCTGAATAAGAGTATCTCGTAATGATGGTTCTTCGCAAAAATACTTCAAAGCTACAGGACACTTGATACTTGAAGCAATTATGTTGTGTCGCAACAATGAGGCATGAAGAAATTTTCATTCGTATGATTTAGAAATGCGACTGATAAAACGACTTAGTTAGGCATCTTTGCAATGCTTAAGCACAAAGAATTGAAAATTGTGCCACCTATAAACCAATAAAAGCATAATGTTAGGTGACATTGGTCATGTACCATTTGGCAAGTATCTTATAACTAGTATCTTGAATCGTAATCTTAGATAGATTTCTGTAAGTATCAAGTATCTTGTGATAAGATACTCTTATTTTGTGAATAACAGTAGCTACCTTATAATAAAATACGTAATTTCCCCAATAACAGTATGTTATAATGAGGTATTCTTGGAGTATTTTGCGCATTTCTATTCTTAACTGCATTACCAGTTAGACAATGCTTCGAGGCTTAGCTTTGCTTTTGAAACATTGTCATTGCCATCATTGCTACTATGGACACATTTTTTTCGGATTTCCAAGATTAGAACTCTGTAATGACTATCATACTTTCTATTTTCAAATGTCCACGCAGAAGTTTTAATCTCTGACTAACAACAAATGCATAGATATAGCTTTTGATTTGTTGGAGTTTGAGTTTCTACGAGCTACTTTGCTTCATAGCATAGTTTCACTCTATTATGAACGAGTCTGAAATTGTTTTTTCTCTTCGTACCAGCCATTGGGTTTTATAACCTTGGCAAAGCTCTTGATATTGATTTCAGTTTGAATGAGAATTTTGCAATTTGTGATTTATTGCCCCTGGAGAAATTGGTAAAATGTTGGGTATCCGGTTAAAAAGAGTAGTAAGACTTCGGACATTTTTAAGGCAACTTGGTGTAGGAGATATTTGTCTGTCTTAGAAGCTTGAATGATTTGAGTTGAATCCAAAATATTGCGAAACTCTCACCTCTTTGTGCAAAAAATTTGTACACTTTGAACCCTGAACTTCGAATTTTCCGCTGATTGGAATAATTTTGGTATCTTCTATTGCAGGTACTGAAGAGGACGATTAATGAAGATTAGGCATCTGCTTTAATTCTTTGGTAAATGAAGATTGGATCTATAATATATCTTGTCAAATGTTGTCACAGTGCCTCCAAGTTTTAAAAAACATATTCATGATCAACCTAAGAAAGGATGGTACAAAATCAAAAAAATCCTTGTAAAATTCTGCTGCTTGCTTACACATCTTACGTTTACATACATTTGCATTCGATTTCAACGACATAAAAACATAAACATTGTTATTAGACATTCGACCTATACTGCTTCAGTCTCTAAGATTTCGATCTAGGGAGGATGCTGCTAAAGTGAGGCCCTTCATCGTTAAAAGACAAGTCTGGGGTTGGCTTGATTAATGGTTGCTGTCAAAATCAGGTAGCCTACCCTCCCCCCTCCCCCCCGAAGGTGACAGCCATTTATCAGAATTATGTTCGTCACTTAGCAGCACATGAAATAGAGGCTAGCAACGATCAAGAGGGGAAAATACAATACATCATTCATAGCAGTATTATCTCGTGTTCTATCATAAAGCATACCAACAAAGAACTCGTCCTTTAAGACTTGTCTACCACGGTCATTCGTTTAAATCGTCTGAAATAATGTGCAAAAAGTACTACATACCATTTGACCCAGATTAAACAAGTAACATCATGAAGATATACTCAGTTGATTTAATAGATGCACAAATAGTTCACTCCAGATTTTAAGCGAAATCGATCATGCTTGCAAGAAGACCTCTGTGTACCACATCGTGCCTCTTTAAACTACAACTATCTTTTTACTAAAGATTTAAGCTTCTGAGCAGTCATGAACTTTCGATGAAACCCAATGTCTTGAAATAGTGCCATTTCAAATCAAAGTCACACTTTAGCTTTTAAGATCTTTATACAAGTTCTGATCTGTCAAAAATTGCTTACATAGGTCAGTAGTTATTCGCTTCGTGAGCATGAGTGCCAAGTTCCAAGCGATTTGATTTGCCTGATTGGTTTACCACATATTTCTTGGTACCCACCAATATTTCAAAATCATGTTTTGAGAAATGAGGCATTTATTAGAACTTAGCAGTATGTCAAGGAGAAAAGATTATGCATGAAGGTCAATCAATAAAGCTTAAGCACTATGCCAATTAAGTAGCAGCACTGAATGATAAGAATTTAGCTGCAAGGAGTTTTGCATTAATCTTTCATCCCGATAGGCCTTAACAGAAATTCTGTTTTAAAATGCTCAAATTTCCAAGTAGTTGCGACCATCTCTCAAGGAGAGTTGGCTTAAACGGTCATGAAATGCTTAATCCATCAGATTTCGACAAAGATTAAAAGCCAAGAGTCTTTTCTAAAGGGCCACAGTAACCTTAAACTACATAGCGTAGTCCATGACTCTCTTCACTTTGAAATCTAGCATAAGGTGAATGATCTGAGTTACAAGATGAGATCCAACAGGTTTTAAAGATAGTCAACTGTATTCGGCCCCAAAGGTAGCAGAGTCACATGAAACATTGAAATGTTTTGGTTATGTGTCCTATCTATTGATACATTGTGTTTCAGAAAAAACGCAACCCACTTTCATTCGAGATTCTTCAGGAAGAAATAAGATTTGAAACAATTTGACGCATACCATCTGACAGTACGATCAATTTTCTTCCCCACAACATCCAAGTTGGAGTGAATTGATTGAATTCGTTATACCTTAATTGACGCTTACGCAAGAATGGCCTATTTTGGATGCCCGAAGGTGATAGGTACCTGATATACTTTGACTAAGTTTTTCATATTTGCTTACTGGAGGAAAATTGGCGAATTACGCTTTGGCAACATGCCTCATTTGAAATTAGCAATCCTCAAGGAAGTATCCATTTAATGATGGAAATGTCCATTATTGTATCTAAACTGCATATCATTAGAAAGAAGAAAGGCTTTACTTTCAGATGGTATACATTATATCTACTCAAATTCTGTCAATTTTTGGAGATTTGACATCATAGTTGGATTGCATTTTTTTCTGAAACACTCTGTATAGATCAGATCATTCGACGGATATTCCGATCGCAACTTGTTGACTATTTTATGGACGATCTTCTGGAAAATTCTCGACGACACATACGTAGTAACATATTTTTGATCACTGTTTCAAGATCTGACGAAGTTTAAGGAATTAACCTAGAAACTGCCTCGTGACGATCGGCCAAGGAAGCATTCATACAATCAAGACTGGCGTAAGCCCGCCCCAGAGAACCATTCTTGAAACTGAAACTGAAGAGAGAATCATCCTTTTTCGGCCAAAAACGTTAACACGTTTACATGAAAACTCTAGCCAGCTCGAGTCTCATCTTGGTAGATCAACATCGTTTGTCTGTTTGTTTTCTATTAATTTTGAGTGGGCTTGTCAGGATTTCTAGCTACTGAAAGCTAATTTAGACCAACCGTGAATGCCGCATCCAGGCATGGGACCCCTAGCTTAACGTCCCTTCCGAAGGACGACGAGGTGAGTTGTGAAGTCAGGCCTCCGAGGTCACTCATCCGTAGTCTGATTTCACTCGACCGAGCTTAACTTCAGTTACCTGACGAAGAATGAATAAGCCACTCAGCCACTCACCTTCTGCGGGGGGAGGGGGCTGGCCCCTTGAAGAGGACTGGCTTTTGTAAAATTTTTCATGGGAAGGTGGGTCAGCTCAACCTTTGGTCGTTTGAACGTTTCAATGTAGACAACCTGGAATGGTCTGAGAAAATGGTTATGATTAAGAAAATAATGGTTGGGCTATTTGATAGCTCTAGTTTTGTTGAGGGGAGGGGGCAAAAATGTCCTCCCCTACCTAACTCTTGACTGGTAATAGGTAGAGCAACCAAATTTGGTGTGCTAATAGCCTCAGGCATTTACTTTCTTTAGACATAAAAATTACCTTAAGATTAACCATCATTTTGCTGACGCCAGCATCTTCTTTTGTGTGATCAAGAAATGCTGCAAAATAGGCCAAACTCAAGAAAATCGCGAAAAAATTAAATTCAGACCACATTTTCCTTCCAAAAATGATAATTGTAATAGAATGCATCAAATAACACTGCATTACAGAAGAAATTTGCAAAATATTCTACTTCTGCTCCTTTTTTCGCGATTATTGAGATTCGAGAATTTGCGATTTTTCCAGGGTCAGTCCCAGAAAATTGTATCCCACCCCCTCATTTTTCATAATAGTTTGATGAAACTTTATGAGAAGCTGCAAAATAAGTATTTGCAAAAATTGAAGAAGTTTCATGGCCATAAAATTCTTCCTGACAGAGTTATTAAAGATCTTCTAGGAGTGGGAGCAAATTTGCCACCCCCCCAACCAAAATAGGGTAAAGAGACAATGCAAACAATAGCAGCCCTTGGTTGGCTATTTACCAACAGAGTTTACTCAAGCTCAAATGAACAGCAAATTGTCTTCAGTGAGGCGGGTGAAGCCGAACTACCAAACCTTTGTGCAAACGGACTCTAAGACTACTGCAGAATTACCTGAGCTACCAACGACAGCAGAGGCTTAACTGAAATTTTCCAGAGAAACCGTTTTGTGCTTGGATGATATTACATTGTGTGCATAACATGTCTTTACGTTCATAATGAATTGTTTTTTGGGAATTCTTCTCACTTTCACTTTCTGTTCTTGTTATTAATCACCCAATATGTAACATTTGACACAATGAAAACAAGAGGAAATAGAATCCTGCAAACTCTATCAATGGTCATCTTCTCCCTTAATCTCTTCAGAATGGGCACTTTATTTGGTTTGGATGTTGCAGAAACTTCTGCTGGCACGCAGTCTGGTAAAAAGTCTTCCTCTAGGTGTTTGTCAACATCATTGTTTTTTACAACAACGCTTGCATCACCACGTTTACCACTTGGCTTAGACGCATCCGACATTGACTTTGCGTTTCTTTCAAGTGGGTCATTGGCAAAGTCTTTCATACCATAAGATGCAACAACTGTTTCTATAATGCCAGCAAAAACCATCAAAAAGCAACCAATTAGATAGCCATCAATGACTTTAAAGTAGCTAACCCTTGGCAGATCTGCATTGATTGATCCCATTAGAAATACAACCGTTAGTATGGCTGAAATTCCAACTGCAAGACGGTCACCTGAAAGAATGAAAGGATGAACCAATACATTTTTTTAGTGATTACTTGAGAATTACTTGAGTTCCGTTTACTTTGACGCTCAAAGCTGAATTCGACACAAGTCAACTGGAGCTCCAATAGTAATACTACGAAAACCATCGCTCATACCATAGAGTTGCAATATGCTGCGAAGACCATCTTGAGTTTTTCGATCGGCAATGAAAACGATAGTATAGATTAGACTAACAACATTGATCCAAGCTTTGCCCCATTGAATTGAATTGCTATTTGCTGTCCTCGTCTCTTCTGTTTTAAAATTTGTTGAAACGCAAGGGGTATAGTAGGGGTGCCATTAGGGAAAAATAGAGAGAATACAAAGACTCCTGTAGTAAGTCGGGGGAAATGCTTGAGATCCTAGAGGCAAAATGCCATCTATGTTTTTCTATTCACCTAAAATTTTACAATGTAAGTCACTTCTACATCCTACTATACTGTCTAATTACTGTACAAACTATACAAACACTACAGGGACAGAACCACAAGAAGCAAAGGACAATGACTACTCTGTGGCCATTAACATAAAGACATGAAAATATTAACAGCTAAATGAATAACTCCAAAATGCAAAACTACTATTTTGCATCATACACAAATATTCTCGAATCATTTTCAGATTGGATGTCAGGCCAGCATAGGAGAAAGATGCTTAATAACAGGAACCCCGGAAGGGAGAACAACAACGACAGAAATTGCTACCGTCACTGATCCTCCCCCTACAGTAATAATCTACAATCTACAGTAATAATCCCTCAACACACTGCGCCTATGCTGTCAGGACAGGGTTTCTGATTGTAATATCGATGATCTGAAATACATTGGCTTAGCATCGAGATTTTTCCATTCCCAATTCGTTGCCTTACATCAAATGTGAAACAGACTTACAAACAAAAGAAACAAGGAAAAAAATGATTAAACATGCATAGAAAGTTTCCCCAGAATCTGAGCAGTGGCGCTCCGATTATCTGAGGAAAGCTTTTTATTAAGGAATCTGCGACATAGAAAAGATCCTGTCCTTTTCGGGTATGGGTTCTGTGACACAGGCTAACGGAATTTCTCATCAAAGGATCTCTATTGTTGCCATAGATGGCTATAATGGGTAACTGAATTTGTCACTGAATGACTTTCGAGACGGGGAGACGGGCATTTATCTCATAATTTAGATACATCTGGCTGCAAGAACCAGCAGTTGCAAAGGAAAGCTTCGATCTTCAGATTTTGTAATGCAAACAGGTCGAGAATCATCAATGATAAGCAACCCGTTTAAATCAAGCCCGTGTCATGCCAAGAAATTTTCAGTGCAATGGGATTTCAGAAGAGGCCAGGGTATTTCAATTCAGAGAGATTCAGGGATGCGGATAATGAAGTTTAATACTTAGTAGGTTACACTTACCAATATTTGCTGGATCTATCCAAAATGGCACAAATGATAAACACACGACGATCATACAGGGAATAAAAACTTGGAATATGTAATAGCCAATCCTCCTCTGCAATTTGAATTTCACTGTCAAGAACGCAAATTCACCTGGAAAATAAATATAAATGACGATGAAATCCTTTCTTTCTGGTCGAGGAAGGATGTTGTAGCGAATATTTTACTTGCAGCAATAATTCTTATGAAATTTAGCTCTATCCAGATTTGGCTTTTCTTGAAACTTTGTGGAGGGGGGAGATTAGGGGCATTGAGAACCATGAGGGCTAGATACATGAACCTTGGCACAAGTAACAAACCAAATAAAGTCACAAAATGACATCATTTGCCTTTGCCTATGTCACATGATTAAGTACTTACTGCAGCAAATGTTGCTAATTTTATTTAAAAAAATACGCAACGACTTTGTCACATTGAATTAAGGTGGCATCTCTAGTTGATGCAACATGTTGGTATAAGATTAGAAACATATAGAGGTTGCATGATTTAAATTTGCAAATTCTAATTTTGGCTTCGTACGCTAAATTTTTGTTAAAGGGAGTAAAAAGACCAGCATGCTTTGCGCAAAGTCAACAACCTGCTCTGCAATGCTTCCAGAATAACTGACTGTACGAAATTCACAAAAACAAAAACAAACGATCGCAAAGGCTGCTGGTCTTTGTTCTCCCTTTAAGGTCAGCATCTATTCATTTTTTCCGCGAAAGAAGCTAATTTTACCTAAACTTAGTTACAAATTAGTTTTAAGAGGAACAGAAAGTTCTACGCATAGATCAAAATGCCTGGTTCATCGCATGATGCTGATCATTTTAAAAGTGAATCCTAACATGGTTTTGGCAAGTACGCATATGCAACACCCACTCCTTGATGGCATCATCAAAACAAATTAGCTAAACATTGAAAATTGTCCCTTTTTGAGCCAATGTCAGCAATGCCTGCTTCATTTTTATGTAGCCAAGGTATTCGATTTTATAGAGAACTCAATTCAAGATTGTGCATTTGAACCCCTGAATCAATTTATAGATTTTGAATTAACATACAATCATGTCTCTTCAAGGAAAATACAAGTTATATGTAAGTTAAGGTTATCTATCAGATTTATTTTCTCCTTGTTCTATGCATATGAAATTGGACAATTACTCTAAGTATCTAAGTACACCTTTTGTGTTGCAAAATTTCCCATCGTTAATTTACCGTCGTTAATTTATCACTGCATGTCTGTATTTCATTCAAATGCATGTACATCTGTTGTTTACTTTAAGCTGGGTTTGTACCGGGTGAGTCAGAAAAATGTTGGGCGTTTGATGGACTGTGACATCTCATTTCACAACATGAATGTCGTGAACAATGTCTTTGTGAGCAGCCAAGAGCCTAACTTGGATCATGAACCTTTTCCCGAGGGGCATTTCACTCATTAGAAACAGCGTACGAGATTTTTTCAAAACAATAGGATTTTTACGGATTTTTTTCAGAAAACAAAGGATTTTTGCCAAAGATGTATGAGATTTTTTGGAGTGAAATGCCCCTCGCCTTTTCCCATCGAAATCAGTCATTTGATGCACCTCTCACAAAATTTTCTTCGTACTACCTTCTATGGGAGTCTTGCAAAATAGATCCCTTTCACAATGACGTCAGTTCTTTTGAATTTCTTCAAGGAACATCACTTACCTCGATTTGATGTGGATCAAAATCTCAAGGGAGTGCGTGGCTGAGGGGTTAAGGCAACTGACTCGTAAACTAAAGACGCCAGAACGGCCGAGGTTCGAATCCTGCGCTGGACAGTTTGGTCGCTGTCCGTAACTCTAGCCCGGGTCGACCAGAGCAAAGCGAGGGAAATCTGGTAGCTTCGGCGGGTTGATGGTAAAACATTCTTGGCCCCATTCTGAAAATAAGTCCCTCAAAGACTCTCTCAGGTTATCCACGTTGAATATGATTACCTTCCTGCCTAGCCTCAAAAGCGTGCATTGCTCTAGGCAGCAACGCATGAAAGTGTTTTGTACGTGCAGTTGCAACATAATGACATGATGTGGCTTTCTCGCTGCACTGGGAATCACATATTTTGCCTCGAATTGAATGTAATTGTGAAATGGGTCTTTTGGTGAGACTGTTTTCAAGCCCTTTCCGCATTTAATTTTGGCAGAAGTTAAAGCCTGGCTTTCATTAAATCGTAATTCATCGCCGAACATTGTATTACAGCATCGGCGATCATCGGCGATCATCGGCGACCATTGGCGACCATATGCAATGCTGTAAGGCAATGGTCAACGATGAATTGCGATTTAATGAAAACCAGGCTTAAAGGTACACGCTGTGGTATCAGGAAATAATGAAATAGTTCAAAGATAGTATTTTATCCCTTGGGATGTTTTATCATATCTCATCCTGCGTGAAAAATATGTTTGAAAGACATTAATGATGCATACTCCTTTGTCTCGCGAAGAGTTGTCTTTCAAGCAGATTAACATTCTGTAGGCGATGAAGATACGGAACACATTTTGTTGCTTTGACCTTCATTTGACATTCAACAACGGAATCTTCATTACTATTAGTTTACCTTTGAACATATGGACATTAATTAGATTTTATAAACTGATTCTAAATTAACCTTTTATATTTTGAAGCATTACAGACAATTAAGTTTTAGTTTTATTCGCAGGTCCACATCTGCACTTAGTGTAGTCTAAATAAGATGACCTAAGTAATGAAATAAATAATGTATATTTGTATGTATGTATGAATGTAGATCTTCTCGTTGAAGCTTTGGAACTATTACCATCCTTTGCTCAAATCAATAGTCTCTGGAGAAACGGTATGCTATAACTTTTACTGTATGGTGATAAAGATATCCCTGATGACGTTAACAAAATCATACTCCAGCTGACTGCAGATTTTATTCACAAAACTGTTCGGTTAGAGTGAGAAAACTTTGATTTTGGTTGTTCCACGAAGTAACTAAGTCCTTTTGTTTTTTTCACTTTCTGTACTACGTTTGTTTGACGTTTGGTGCAAGGCATATATAGTGTGAATTTGAATATGTGTGTAAGGTATATATACATAGATATTCAAACACCTTAATCCCACATTATGAACCTATAAAGGGTCTTTTTTCTAACGTGAAATAGGCGTCAGTATCCACCTGTAGCCGGTGGTGGTCGTTTATGTGTAGCTATGTGAAATTGTATATTTAGTTTGTAATTAGGTTGGATATCTCTTTGTGTTAAGACCACAGGGTAGTTATTGTCTGTTGCTCCTTGTGGTATCACCCCTGTAGTGTGGCAAAGTCGTATAGCAATTAGGGAAATAGTAGCGTGTAGTCTTGCATTGTAACATTTTAGATTGATTAAAAAATCGCTCTGTAAATGGCAATGGGATTTCTTGCTGACAGCACTTGTTCTAAAGCCTGGCTCACACTAGGTCTTTTAAGTGGTTAGAGTCGTTAGAGATCCAAACGATAAGGGATTCAAACTCCGAGTCTTTGTCGTTTGGCTCTTTCTACCCAAATCTTAGTGACCTAAGCAACCTAGTGTGAACCAGGCTTAAATTTCAGTACCCCATGATAAAACCAATTGCAACTGCAACTCTTGCAAGGCTAAAATGCTGAAGAGGCTTTGTCAAAGATTCCATGAGGTTGCAAGAATCTGATACAATGTCTTACGAGTATATCTTTTTTAACAAATGCATTAAGAGAGCGATTTCAATGGACAAAGGTTTATGATCTAAGTTAGACTGTGGGCTCCTTGGAAAGATTCAGTGCACTATGATCGAATGACACAATGCGAAGCCACGGTCCGAAAAACGCCTTACGTTTCTTCTGAATCACCCGGCACATTCTATTCTTAGACGCATTGAAACAGATTTGTCAATAGAATCTAAACTGAACTAAACTGAACCTATTTTGTGTGCTTGTGGTGGGGATGCATTGCATACGTAGATAGGAATCTGTATTCAAGGTTATGTCGAAAATCCTATGAGGTCAACGTGCTCTAAAATACTTACCAGTAGAAAATGTCTCTTTCCCATGCTCATGGGAAACTTCTTTGATTTCGAATTGGTTCGTCTCTTTGTTACTCAACTTCACTGGGTTACCTTCCTGCCATTTTAGAATCATTCGATCTACGCCATAGGAATCTGTCAGGAAATAGATTGACAAACTCATGTAAGAGTCAAGTCAAGGGCGTCGGAGGCAAGCGGGCAAATAAAATAAAAGAAACTTTATCAACATATAGATCGCACGGCTTTCAATGTCTACAAACAATGTTTAGCCAATTTGGCAACTAGAGTCTGCAAAAAACGACTAAAAAATTTGGCGGGATGTGGGACAAATAGCAAGCGGCTGCTATTCAAAGATAGAGATTTAATCCATCATTTATTGATTAACTTAAATCTGAATATTTTGTTTTGTAATATCACTCATCTTCTAGAATCAGAAATTAGAAAAAGGATGTTGCAGTAAAAGCAGAAGAAGCATACCACCCATGTTGCTAATAGTCTAAACAGAATCGAATGTTTATTTGGTTTTGTGTTCTCTTAATACCTCCTGCTTGGCTTCTGAATCACGCAAACAAATTCCTCCAGTCAGAACTTTAGATTTCCCCATCCTATTTCGTGTAATAAGCACGCAACTTCTCTTAAAAACCACCCTTCGCCCACACCAAGTGAGAGTTTGCCGTCCTGTTTTCAGGGCAACTTTGTGGCTATATCTTTGAATTACCGGTTGAGAGGATCTCTTTTGTCTGCATTCGCTAATCGCTTTGAAATGAGGCGTGAACCAAAGCAACTGATGCAATTCTATTACAAAATCTCCCATTGTTGCACAACAGACTTTTTGGCAATTCTACAAAAGAGCCTATTTAGAGCGGCATTTTCTCACGCCATTTCCTGTTTAATCGGAAAATTGACTGAGTGGAAATCCGCCTTACCAGGTGAGTCAGAGATATATTTCTTTGACGCACCTGGTACACCCAAATTTTTGTAGAGTATCTTTTTTTTCGTTATTCTAGATTTATTGTTGTATTAAATTTTTGTAAATGTCGTTCGTAGTGAGAACTCGATGACCTCGTGTCCATTCTCGCTACGAAACGACATATTTTTTCTTTGTTTATTCTAGTTTAACTGTTGTTGTTGTTTGTGTATGTTTTGATATTTTAGGATGGTATAAAAAAGGGCCTGGATCGAGCGTCATTTTTATACATTTTTATACACGAGATTCGATCGAGTGTCGTTAGAGCTTCTATCACAATTGTGCACATTCGAAAATTCTACAAAATGTAGCAACAATTTCATTCGATTCTGATTCTCTTCAGAATAGCTAAAAAGTCTATTGTGATCGAAGTTCTATGCCATTCAATCGAACTTCGCGTATAAAACTGCATAAAAATATCGCTCGATCCAGGCTCTTTCGAAGAATAGCTAAGACATCTATCCAATACAATATGTTCGTTGCGTGTGTGCTTGTGGTAGTAATTAAACGAAACGTGATAAATAAATGATTTTAGTACCAAAGACTTGTGATCACTTCCTAATGCGTATACGCTCGATTCGTCATGTTTTTAAAACATGCGCTATGATTTGCACTAACATCATTTATTTATCACATTTTCATCATTTATAAGTGCTGTCATAAGGCGTTTGAACTCCATGACAACATCTATTTTTTCTCAACAATTTTGCCCAGGACTGTAATAAAAAACATGTAAGGCTAATTACAGCTAGCAATCTGCAGTTTGCAGACTTGCACATCGAACGGAAATCGAGTCAAGTCTTGTGGGCAATCAGCTTTGACAGTGACCCTAAAAAGCGAGAAAAAAGCAAGGGAGTAATTCAAATATTCGGTGAATTTCATCAAGAAAATAACTTTCCCTCCATGGTTAATTTCACGTGAGTAACACTAAAGCAAAGCATTACGTGAAAAACTTAAGAAGCAAATTTCGCTCTGTTTACAGCTGTAGGATCGTTAGCATTGCATCTTTCAACAGAAATAAGGAAAGGATGCAAGGCATCTTTCGAGACCTGGGACCTTTCTGCCATTGGAGACTTAGTGACAAGGCACGTTAAGGTAGCCCTAAAGGACAATGTACAAAGTCAATAGACACAGCTCACAATTTTTATAACATAAAATGCAAGCGAATCAGTCTCCGTTACGTTACTTACCCTTCAAGTAAACGCCATCCGTTTGTTTATATCTCTGACCCAATGATAAATTTTTTCCTATAAGATAGTTATCTAAGGTTTTCTTTCCACACAGCGGCATTTGTGAGCTTAACTTCTTTTCAATCCAAACAATATGCTTACGAGCGTTTTCAGCTGGAGCGAAAAATGCAGCTCCTTGGAAATAAGGCCCCATTCACACTGCTCCGTTTTTGTACAAAAACTGATAGAAGAACCTTTGCTTTTGTGAAAGTGTTCACACTGATGTGCACAAAAAGGCCATAAGAACGGAGGTTTTCGAAAACGCTATATCAGAAGTAGATATCCACAAAAACGGAGGCTTTCCAAAACGCAATTGATCAATGTGAACGCTCGTTTTCGTTTTCGAAAACTCTGTAATATCCAACAAGGAGCTTCACAAAACCGGAGCAATATGAACGCGCAAAAGCACGGATGTTTTTCTCCTCTATTTTGTACAAAAACGGAGTAATGTGAACGAGTAACTTTGATGCAGCAAAAACGCATCATAACAACAAAGCAGCAGTGTGAACGGGGCCTAAGGCTTAGTGCGAAGTTAGCATCATTAGACCTTTTCGCAATTTGGAGAAAGAGAATAGGGAGAGCGTGGCACATTCTGACAACCTTGGCAACGGCAGGAAATTAGCAGAGTCGCATCCTTGCGGCTTAGATGCATTTCTTTCCCTTGTTTTCGATTTAATGCACCTTTTAAGAGTTGCATGATAGTTGTGAGGACCGGTAAGTGTGTTCTCTGGAGTTTTCTGCTATCTGATCATCTTTTCACCCATTGATGAGCGCATTTTGAGTCACTTTATTGCAGGAATGTGTCCTCGGCTTTAAAAGGGCTCAGCTCAGGCCCAACCGATCATCAAATTTGAGTGAACAGAAGCAATAAAGTGCTCAAAGTCAACTCTCATATGGATGGAAGGATGGCAATACGCCTAAATAAACTACAGAAAAGACTTACTAGCGTTTATCACAGAGACGGAAGGGATTCCCCGATTACTACTGTTGCCAAGGTTGTCAGGGTGGACCGCGCTCTTCTTAGTTCCTTTCCAAAAAAATGTAAAAAGGTCTATGAAGACTGTGAAATGAGAAGTAATCTACGAAAAGATTAACAGACTTGCAGATTGTTACTTTGATTGC
Source organism: Aurelia sp. 4 Dawson et al 2005 (assembly GCA_964019985.1). Lineage (NCBI taxonomy): Eukaryota > Metazoa > Cnidaria > Scyphozoa > Semaeostomeae > Ulmaridae > Aurelia > Aurelia sp. 4 Dawson et al 2005. The sequence goes on along the minus strand of OZ026494.1, from coordinate 8,376,450 downwards.
TTATCAAGACTGTGCAATTGATGCAAAGGAGTGCTTTCTAAAGGCTGGCTTTGTTATGTCTTTCATCAACTTACCTTCAATCTATCGCATGTCATATTCTGAAACGATTTCTTGACAAAATAACTACACCTTTTTGATGGGGAAAATCGGCATGACTGCGGGGTATATTGAAAGGGCTGGTGGGGGATTTCCAAATTCATGCAAAATCGTCGTATCCCACCCAGCTAGTTGGAAAAAGCATTACGAACGAAAATGAGCTTGGCTACAAATGAAGTGCTCTGTACTTTCTTGCAGAGACAGTTTTACGATGTTTGAACCTTGTACAAATGACCCCCTATCTTACAGTTGCAACTTTACTTTGAACTAAGTATCTAGGTATGAAGGGAATTCTGCAGAGTGTTTCAGAAAAAAACAACGCAACCCAACTTTATCTAGACCTTTCAGGAAATAACAATGTATGATTGAATTTAAAGCATATCTACTAGGTGAAGACATATTATCTATTTTCTTTCAATGATACTCCATTTGGACGTATCAATTGAATTATTTATCACTTACTTGATGTTTTCGTACCCATAGACTGCTTCAGCTGGTGGAGAGTGATAAGTATATTTGTACGGAATAAAACCCATCCTTGTGGACATGATGTAAAAGCCGGATCCTATAACCCCTGAGACCACTAGGATTGGAGATTCAAAGGACCCTAATACCAGAGGGCAATCATTCCGCATAAACGCATCTCGTTGGAATGATTTAGTCTTTTCTTCCCTAAAACACGGTTTGTAGGAGACCCCGAATTTGAATAAGACTTGTGTATGATACATTGAGTTATTTCTACCTAAGTTATCATTTCCACTCGTAATATATTGACTTTTTTCCCTCCTGTGTGTACTTCTTCAGCGAAGGTCCCATCCATTTGAGTAGCATAATGTCTCCATTGTCCTTGACACCACTTCAATCTGCCGTCATGCACAGGGATCAAAATGGCACATTCGCAGTAAAAGTACCCGCAAAAGGAAAACAAGTCGATCTATCCGAAGGAAATGATAATTCAAGATAGAAAGGATTCGATGTATCATGAATAAATCTTCCTCCCAATTCAATGTTTCCTACAGCCCGTGCCTAAGGGAATCACCTCAAGTGAATGTAGGTCAGATATTCTTTGGACGAAATCTATTTCATAGCTTTTAATGCTAGAAATGATTACAAATTTCCTCTTACAACATACTGCATTTGAAATGGGCCATAGGTTTTGCAGTATCACTTAAATGACAAATGATTTCATTAATGTATGCATACGGCATACCTAAACTCACGAAATTGTCCCAGCTATCGCAAAAATAACAAGGACAACAACAGTGAGGGCAACCACCACACTTTTCTTATTTGCTCCACCTGAGACTTATGGCCTTTCACATGAAATTTTGAGACGGAAATGAAAATGTTTAGATTTGCCCTTTGAAACGAGGCTAAAGTGTAATCAAAGAAGTGAGGCTAGCTACCTTCGACAGTTGAAAATTCTTATTGCTGCGGTGAAGTTCTTGAAAGTTGCTTGACCTTAGAAATGAGGAACCCCTGGTTCACAGTGAAAGGTTTGCTAAATCTTGGGTGGAGAGAACAATTATCTGGATTTTTTTCATGTCTAATATCACTGTAAACTTTAAACTTGTGTTGTTTTAGCATTGGAGGTTCGAGCCGGCAACATAGGCCCATTCGCCATTGTCTGGAGCTCGTACAGCATTGCTATGGTTTCCATTTTTAGTTATGAAATCGATAGAGGAAAGCTTCGTCCCAGTTTCAATATGAAAGTTGATAAGTCGTAGTTTGAGCGTCAATCTGTCTTTCAATAGTGATAACTACGAATATGCTATCAGCCTAGGGCATACCATCGGAAATGGAATTAATTGTACTTCAATGCCATATACCTTACGTTTACTAAAAGTTTATCATTTTTTCTAAATTGAGTTGCGTTTTCTGAAACACTAAGTAGTGCAAAATCACACAAACCTCAAGCTCCTAAAAAGCAAGCCGTCTGGGTGTAGATCCAAGTTACTATTTTTCTCTGTGACTGAATGGGTCGATGCTTTCAAGGAATTAGCAAAATAGACATCAGGGCGCCAAAAGCCATCCCCTTCCTTTCCTTGAAGAGTTATTACATGTGACTCATTATGGCACATCCGCCGATCCAGCCATTCCATACGAAAGTAGAACTCTGCATCAAAGTGCTGTAGGACATAAATGTGGTAAGCTAACGTTTAACATTAAAGACCTTTGAATCAGTCCTGTACCCATGAGAGGAAGAATGGGAAATAGCTTGACGAGGCAGGGAATACCATAGTTTAAAGGCAAAAATCCTAAGAGCATGAGTAATGATGTGAAGCAAACATATTCCATTTCTGCAACTTGAATAATATTTAATTTGAAGACATTGTGTCAAGCACTTCCAAATACGTGTGTGCAGTACGGAGGCTTTTCAATTCAGTCATAGGATATTCTCAGCATAGAGTTGGTCGACAGTATGTGCTTTAACCAAAACAGGGAGGGCCGTGTGAAAACAAAAACCAAGAAACAAAAGTGAAGGAAGTGAGGGATATGAGATGGGAGCAACGAGATTTGTAGAAGGAGATTTTCTGCCATGCAGAATCCCTTCAACATAAAAAAAACTTACCCCATCAGGATTAATATCCCCTATCTTCACAAAATGAATATTGACGGTGACAACAGTTGGGCTACCTAAAAAAACTGCAATCTTTAATATATGTCTAACATGGATATTGTAGACATGATTTGGGTGTTTATTGCGTCCACAATACCTGGCCTAAAATGTTCCTAAATGAATGTTCCTTCACTTCATTGTTTATCTTCTCTTTCTTGGGAGCCGGCAGCTTGCTCTTGACAATTTGAAATAGGCGTTAAGTCTGCGCATTGAGAATTACGACCTGAGAACTAGTTCCCAGATCAACACGGCCTCCCAACGACCACGATTATCATTTATGTATACTTGGAAGTACTACCTCTGAACGATAGAAAACTTTGTCCATATGAAGATGTCTTCACCTTTAGCGCATCTGGATTAGATTCTCTATTCCCAGGTCATACGTGCATTACATTTGTTGTATTTCAGCGAAAAACCAGAGAAATTCGACATTATCCAGTTTCAGGGCGTTAAGCCAATTTGTGTTTTCGTTCTTTCCATATTTCATGTTGTCATTTTGAATTAATTTAAAATTGGTTGCTCATCAGCATAAATGTGTTGCTTTCAAGGGTGCTCCGATTAAAACATAATAATAATAATAATAATAACAATAATAATAATAATAATAATAATAATAATGATAATAATAATAATAATAATAATAATAATAATAATAATAATAATAATAATAATAATAATAATAATAATAATAATAATAATAATAATAATAATAATAATAATAATAATAATAATATCGGATATGATTTGACAAATTAAGAACAAACTGTAATAAACGTCTTATAGCCAAATATGTTCCTTGCACATCACCAGAAATCAGCAGTCCTACTGTCCATGCACTTTTTTGCACCTATTTCGCCATATGATGCTACCACAAATCATGTTTGATACACTGCACCACTTCATTGTCTCTTTTGCCTCTTCCCCTGACAGTCCTAGCCTTTTCAAGTTTCCTCTTACATTCTTATGTACGGTCCCAAGTGATCCAAAGCACATAACACTGATACTTGTCGCAATTCCATGTCGATTCAGTAAATTTATCACTGGTTGATACTTATTTCTTTTCTCTTGATAAGATGTATCCATATACAAATCAAAGCAGACAGTGACTTCAACAATTTCACATTCTCTCCCGTTCACTTTTATCTCTAATATATCAGGCTTCCTTTGGTTTAGCTGTTGCAATGCGTTTTTGATATGTGGGAAAGCTGTTTCTACCATTTTGTTGACAAATAACGTTGATGTTGAATTCTTTTTTCGGATTTTTTGCTCTAGGAATTCTACGACCCGATCGTGCCTACGCGAATATAAATCTTTGTAGTTTCTGCAGGAATTCATTAAGTGTGCCATTGATTCAGTCCTTTCATTGCACATTGAGCATCTTTTATCGTGATCCTTATTCCACATATGAATTAGCTGGTTACAAGGGATTTGATTCATACGTGCACGTAGAATAAACTTGACTAAGCTGTCAGACAGCTTCCATCCGTAATAAACTTGATGCGAAATCTTTTTGTCTATATTCTCCATTCCTATAAAGTTTCCCTGCATTTGGAGCTCACAGCTCTTAATGATATCCTGTTGCTCTAATTCTCCCTCGATTTCTCTTTTTAAATCTTTCCTATTCAGCTCCTTGCCATTAACGACAACCACAGCAAAGCCATCCTTGTATATAATTGATCCATTAAACTTATTAGCATGAAAAAGTAGATCCGGCCAATCAGAGTTGCCTCCATATGTTTTTGTCTTGGCTAGTCTCCGGTTAGCATCTAATGCATAACCTAGAAAATTGATTTCGCTATCTGTCTGTCTAACCCCTCGCGATTTCATGTCTAATTCCAAAGATTCTCTTGCCAGATACCGTATGCTCTCCTCATCGTGATTCAGCATTTTTATCAAATTAGATAAACGTGTTGCCCTATATACATTTGATGGTCTTTTTATCCCAAGCCCCCCAAGTAGTCTGTTGACGAAAAATATCTTGTCACTGCTCTTGGGATATAAATCAAACATTTCTTTAACAGTTTTCGTAATCTTTGTATCCAGTTCCTCAAGCTGTTTTTCTTCTATCTTTGTGTTTTCAAAGTGGTGTGAAATCTTTGCTAAAGCCATGTTATTGAAAGCACTGAGTTTTAAAGGAATAGGGAGCGTACATTCCTTGATTTTATCAATTATACCTTTAAATTCTTTAATAAAGTCCTTGACTTGTTTTTCGTCTTCCCCTGCTATGGTAAACGACTTGCCTAGATATTTATACGATTTGGATCTCTTGTACGTTTCTATTGATTCTCCTTGAACTTTAATGGCTGGCTTTTTGTCACCTTTTCCCTTATACCAATTGTTACCAGACCTTCGTTCATAAAATAACGCACACTTAGATGCCTTTACTTTCAAACCAGCTTGATCAAAGAGTGGCTCACATTTCATTATCATCTCTTTAAGCAGTTTTAAGTCATATGTTTCCATTGCAATGTCGTCTGCATATGCTTGAATTGGAATTGGCCTAATTTTCCTTTCATTTTCTATATTCATACTAACCAGGGCATGACTGTACGCTGGTTTTAGTACTTTATCCACTATAACTAGAAAAATCATAACGCTTAAAGGGTCACCTGTTTTTGTGCCCCTTGTGATGTAAATTTTCTGAGTCAAATTGTTTCCACAAATAACTTGAAAGCTGGAGCGATCATATATGTGCTCAATAATCTTACAGTACACAGTCGGAATGTTGTATTCAGACAATGTGGTTGTGATCTCTTTATGCTTGATACTGCCAAACGCATCTGCAAAGTCGATGAATAGAATGTGGAGCTTCGTGCTTATGTGTCTAAAGTCATCCAACACTGTTTTCAGGCTAAAAATTAAATCTTGCCTATTTCTTCCTTTAAGAAAAGCCCTTTGCCAAAATTCGATTTGCGGCTCGATGAAGGGCAAAATTCTGTTTATGATGCAACGCGAAAATAATTTGTAAATGACAGACGATAAAGATATATCACGAAGTGTCGTTAGGTCTTCGGGGTTATAATTCTTTTTCGGAATTCTTTGCACAATATCATGCTTCCATTCGGAGGGTACTTTCCTATTCTTTAAACTTGTATTAAATATGCCCACAATATCAGTTTTAATTGAACTAAACTCTCTCTTTATGTCTTCATACACAACTCCATCCAGCCCCGCTGATTTTCCATTGGGCAATATTTTCACAACATCCTCAATTTCTTTTTCATTAAATGGCCTAACTTCTTCGATATCATTTTCGTTGTCGTCAGCAAGGGATATTTCTTCCTCGTTTGTTGTATCACTTTCTAAAAGAAACAATTTTTCATTTCGATAGAACGCTTCTGTTCGCGCTTGATCAATTTCTACTTGTGTTTTGTTTGGCCATCTGCAATCGTTCTTTATAATCTGAATTGCCTTCTTTCTTTTATGCAGCCAAAGATCTGTTAATTTACTTCGGGAAACTGTATCATCCGTGAACACGCCTTGTCTGAGTGAAAAGAATGGCTGTATTGTTTTATTAACATAAGACAACTGCTTTTCTAACTGCAACAATATTGACTCATCTCTGTAATCACCAAGGGACGGTTCCCTTGGTAACGATTTCAAAATACGTAAACAATATTTGCAAAGATTCAAGTTCCATGGCTTGCCATTGAAATTTTGTTGTTGAAATTCCCCACCTTTTACGAATATTCCAGTGATGACTTCCAAGACCCTTTTCCATTTGCTAAAATCTCCCTTGCAGATAAATTTATCATAAAATACTCCCCTACTGCTCAAAGTCTGACGAAAGGCCCTTTCTTGTTTTTCAAATTCCATCCACTCATGTTCATTTAGGCTGGAGGCAAATTCATCAAGTGGCCTAATCCATGCAGCGTTTTCACACTCACGACGAATGACTTTCCCTGCTTTGATGGCATCTTTTGCGTAATTCTTCAGTTTCTGTATCAATTGCATTTGATGCTAAGATTCTGGTGATATACAAGGCAGCATTTTCGGCGGCAGCTACGACGGATTACCATTAAATGAATCACAAGAAGAAGGAGCGTCTCACGACACGTCCATCCTGTTGGCCATCACCAATAATAATAATAATAATAATAATAATAATAATAATAATAATAATAATAATAATAATAATAATAATAATAATAATAATAATAATAATAATAATAATAATAATAATAATAATAATAATAATAATAATAATAATAATAATAATAATAATAATAATAATAATAATAATAATAATAATAATAATAATAATAATGATAATAATAATAAATAATAATATACCATATTTATACAGGATAACCTTTTCAGTAAAGATGTTACTACTATCAACAAGGGTCCTGTTGCAATCAACATTAATTACAATATAATAGAATAGAAGCAATATGAGTCCGATTAAAATGTAAAACCCCGTTTAACGCCCAAAGAGTTATTGTTTATGAGTCAATCTTCATAAGAGCTGAAAAACTTTCCTGCCTCAGGTTGGCAACTCGAGTCTTGGGATGACGAGGACGTGGCGTCCGTCCAACACCTTGGGGTAAGACCCAAATTTAGGGATTTTCGGTCGATTTTAATGCCTTTTTTTGCGGATTTTTGGATGAAAAGCTTGTTTCAGTTCTCAGAAATCAACATTCATTCCACTTTAAATGTAAAAAATAGAGCTAATGTTGCCACCTACCAACTTTCAAAGTTGAAACTTTAAAGATTTTAATCATAAAAGGTTTAAAGCTTTAAACGATAAAGGTCCACCGCTGAAAATACAAAACTTGATAAATTTTTCTCTGCAAGTGTAAAGATTTAAAGGGTCTCTTTCATCCAGGATGCCTTGCACGTGTCTTCTCTTTGTTTGCCTCTGTTGCCGCCATTTTCATGGTCCACAAAATGGCGACGAACAAAGGCAAGCCAAGAGATGACACGTGCAAGGAATGCTGGATGAAAGAGACCCTTTAAATTTCTGGCAGAAAATTCAGCTTCTGAGACCCATATTTAAAGATTCTTGATGTTCTAAACCCATCCTTATGGATTGCTCGTAACCTTCCCTTCATATATGGAGGCTATCACCCTGGGTTTAAGCAAAGGAACTTACCATGTGAATTTGGTCGTACTCTCTTGTCATGATTTTTCAGTAGTCGATCAATTACTTCTCCATCAATGTTATTTTCCCTAGAAGCAATTTCACTTTCAATATATCAAGAAAATATCAATCCATTCCGACGATATGTCATGTGATTTTGTCTACGCTAGCTCGAACATCATCAGAAGCCCTTCAAAATATGGCTTTTGGCAAAATGAATGCTGCGACTGCAGACTTTGCAGGCAGTACATTCATCGGCGCGGATTTTTATAGTTGCTACATTATTTTTAATATGAACTTTGTAAATTGGTATGAACTTTGCAATTTTATTGACTTGTTTTTCTTGTATGTAATTATGTAACATTATATTTAATAATAATTAATGGCTATGTACATGTCAATTCTAAGGCTTTAGAAACTGTTCAATCATTCTAGATCTTTAGTGGATAGATATGTGAATGTTGAAATCGGTCGTCACTTAAGGTAACTCTGCTTTCCGCTCCAGTGAGCAGCGAGTTGCCGTTTTGCAAAACCAATCTCCTCATAAAACAGTTAATTTCTCCAATACTATTCGGTCGATTGAAAATCGGTAAAAAGGACGTTGTTCTACATGGTCTTGGCAATCGAGAGAAATGCAAATCACAATTTTACCATTAAGGCTGTCTTTGTAAATTATTGTTCAAAACTTTTTGTTGATTTCAGAAAAGTGGATTTATCTCCAAAACTACTCGAAAAATTGTTGGTTTTCTTTCGCTATATCGTTAGCTGGATTGTTGATCTACAACTTTGCCAAGTCTGATTGAAAAAGCTAGGCTAGATTTGTCGCAATCGAATTTTATATTTCTGTTTACCTTTCGACACTGAAGGTTAAAAACCTTGGTCAACAGATTACCATGTTACGAATCACGCTTTCAAACATTCAGCCTTTGGCTGCCTTCACATTGCACAATCTTTTGTAAGCGCATAGACGCTCGTGCAGTGATCCCCATACTAATATTTTGCAATCCGAACGCTGCAAAGGATTAGTATAGCGGATTTCTGCACGAGCGTTTATGCGCTTTCAAAAGATTGTGCAAGGTGAATGCAGCCCTTTAATAACTCTCTGAAATGTTTCCATTGGCAAAAGAATGAACGTGATCTGTTGGGAATGCTGTATTCAAGTTTCAATAGACATCATTGGAGCGCTTGTGAAAGTATCATTTCTTGAATGGTACCATTTTTTACAGCTTTCCGTTTCATGTCCTTTGAGACTTTCATGATCATTCACAAAATATTGACGGGGGAAATAGGCTAACCATCTAACCAGTGCCTAACTACAGTTTCTAAGGTTTCGATTGTCAGAATAGACCATTGTCATTAATTTAAGACAATGCGCCACTTTAAAAAAATTTTCGAATGTCACATGATCGATGACGTCAGGGAAGGGCCAAAAATGCTCCTAAATACTTCAATAACTTTAGACAGGTGAGCTATATTGACATGCAATTTGCGTAGCGTTTGAAGAGCTTTTGAATGATGTATAACTGTTTGCTTGATGAAATTCAAGAAAAATGTATGACGTCATCGATGCTATGACGTCATAATTGACAAATTTCAAAAACCATTTTAGGAGAAACTTTTCATTGAATCTTACTAAATCGACCATGCAGACTTCCATTCTGCAGTCAGAAAACACCTCTCATTCATAAGAATGTCAATTTTGGCCTCGTAATTTTCCGTATCGTGCTAGTACTGACACAATATGTAGGAAAAGTGACCATGCCCAATTTCTTTAAGAGTCCACAATCAACAGAGATCTGAGACTAAGCTTTTTACAAAAGGGTTCAACTCATTCTCATGTCGCCTAATCAGTTGACCAAGGTTTCTACCCTTTGTAGTCACAAAGTAAACAGAAGTATAAATTCGATTGCGAGAAATCTAGCCTAGCTTTTTCAATCAGACTTGGTAAAATTGTTGATGAACAATCTAGCTAACGATATAGCGAAAGAAAACCGAAAACTTTTCGAGTAGTTTATGAGATAAATACAATTTTCTGAAATCAACAAAAAGTCTTGAAAAATAATTTACAAAGCCAGCCTTAACGGAACCATTGCGATTTGCATATCTTTCGATTGCCAAGACTATGTAGAACGATGTCCTTTTTACCGATTTTCGATCGACCGAATAGTATCGGAGAAATTAACTGTTTTCTGAGGAGAATGGTTTTGCAAAACGGCAACTCGCTGCTCACTGGAGCGGAAAGCAGAGTTACCTTAAGCGACGATCAACTTGAATCTGATTTCGGTGTTGTTTACAAAACAAGAGAAATGTCGTCATCCGTGCTCATTACGGAGTTTACGAATCCACGACGGCAACGGCAACTGCACCGCAATGTTGCTTTTGTCTCAGAGCTTTAGATTCAAAAGATTCCTTGATTTTCGTTCGAATTTGTGTCCCTTGAGACACTCTGAAGTTGTCCTTGTCAATTTCACGACTTGGATACTCCATTTCTGGCGTTCTGTACTGCAGATCTAGGCCTACGAAATAAGACTCAGTCTTTTTAAATGTTTTTGTCGTCAAAGAAAAAGTATGGTCTTAGGTATCTCCGAGTTATAGGAGGCATCATTTTGGCCTTAGATGATATTTAACGGTGCGTATGGAAACAATACTTGCTTTGCGGAATAATTGATGACGTTCTGGCTGGCGTTGCCGTCCTGATTTCATGAACTCTCTATTATACGAGGCGGGCCAGCCCTCCTGCTGGCTCGCCTAGGTGGGATAATTTTGATTCATGTTTATATTAGAGAAAACTATCGCTGCCAGGCGGGCTGGCTTCGTAGCAATTTATGTTAGCATGCATTATGGGATTTTGAAATAAACTCACTTGATTTGTCATGTAAGCAAATAACATAAGCCTACGCAAATCAATTACCTTCACCACGGTCAACCGGTCAGTCTGCCTGATGCTGTTTATATGATCCCGCCTCACCGGGATCCCGCCTGCGCCTACACATTTCACTGATCTCGGCTAACCGGGCTGGCCCGCTGCTCATATAAACTCAGCTTGATTCAACAATGGATGTCTCTGCTCACTCAGATCTCGCCTAGGCGAGCCAGCCCAGTCAGGCGGGACAGCCCGCCTCATATGGTTTCATTTCAAGAAAAACTTATCCATGCAATCATTTGATTGGTTTATGTGTGACTAGTAGCTGCTACCGAACCGATCTGTCTCCTAAAGGCGAATGAGAATGGAAAAGCAGTTCAATGCGATTCTTTCAAATTCCCTGCAGAATCATGTACGAATCTCGTCAAGATGCGCTTGTAAAATGATATGGGCGATTTGTTTTCAACGTGGCGGTGACATCATTCATCACATCACGGCACACAAGTAGATGATGGACCTTATAATGGAACGAGGAATTCTCCTTCACATATATGCCTCTTACACACATTTATCTATTTTTCGGGTCGTAGAGATGCCTGTTATTACCAGACAAAATTTTCACATCTAAGTTGGCCTTTGACTGATAGATTAACATTCTATTTTTTGATGTCGGTCGCATATGTAATTTTTATTCAACAGTTCGCCAAATGGATAAGAGCTTTCACTCACGCGGTAGAAACTTGGATGAATTACTGCTTTGCATATCTTAGCACTGGCAAAGAAGATCGGGTTGGTCAAGTAGCAATTAAAGGCAGTCTGTCACGCATTTGATTAGGCGATAATGACACTACAAAGAATGGCGAAATTTGAATATCTGATGATCCTCTGACATTCTACGGCCGTAGAAAGTCAAGTAGATAAGCCCTCTTTTGCTTCAAATACACAGATTCACAAAGAAATCAGCTTTGATTGTAGCGGCCAATCAAATACGTGACAGACTGCCTTTAATATAATTCTCATTCTTACCAATTACAGGTTGTCAAATGCAATGTAGGAATTGTAACATACAAACTATTGCTAAATATTTGCAAGGTATTCCATGGTGTTCTTATTCAAACCGGAATAAACAGTAAGCCCATCGCAAAGCTTTTGTAAACGGATTCAGCTGAAACTGTTTAAACAAAACCACTAAGAATCTAGAATTAGAAATACAATGTTCCAAGGACATACTCAAATCTTTTGTAATGAACAATTAATTTGAGCCAATGATATAATGTCATGATAATCATCAGATTTTGAGCACTCCAAATTTCTTTGGAGCTCCATAAAAATCTTCATGTTTTTCCTTCAAATGCTCTTGTGAAACTTTCGAAGAAAGTCCATTGAGGATTCTCCATTGTTTAGACATTACTCAAGCACTTTGCAAGTAATATGGTACAAGCTACAAGTCTGAATGTAGTAAGAACTAAGATTTTTGGTTTCCGTCTCCAAAACAGATGATTTCTAAGATTATAATTTTACATTATTGTAGTTACTTGACATTTTGGAATACGAGAGTTGAGTTTTGTATTCCCACGTATCTAACTGGCAAACAAAGAAGTCAGAGCTAAGCTTAAAAGCACTTCAGTCCGTATAAAAAGCACTCGCATGACCAATATCAAGTTCTTTTCAATCATGAGAGAAAAGTTGTCATTTAATCACTGTTGAAAATAAACCAAAGAAATTCCTTTGGATAATGCAAGGATTAAGAAGTCTTTGGTCTCCATTGCTAATGTCTTTAGCACTATTGTGCGATAACAGAGGGCCGTCAGCGGTTTGTCAGCAAAAATTTAGGACAGCGTTAACGCTCAACTATTTATATGGACTCAATGCCTTTAACGCAACGGATTTATTTGTGAACCTGTCCATTTGAACCAAAGGAGGCTAATTGCATCGAGTCTCTAAGGTCGTAGAAAGTCAGGATCAACCATTCAAATTTACTATTGTTTGCATTTTCATTTAATAATGCTGGAAATCAGTGGATATACCACTTATTAATTCACAAAGGCTATCGTTTGGAAAATCATTTAGAGCTTTCTTGCGTGGCTAATAATAGTGAGTTCAACTCAGACTGCGTGTGTATGACATACAATAAAGTGTCTCAATTCATTTCTCCGCAATATCATTTCAAACTTTCCTCCAAATCTCTATTTTGCTAAACTTTCCCTTAGATTTTCATTATCTTACAAACCTTCCTCCAATGAACGACTGCTTGAACATAGTGTTTTCTAGACTCTTTGAGATTAATCAAGAACTTTTATGAAAAAATTGACCAACTGAGCTAAAGCCCAGAAAACTAAGACATTTTTCAAAAATAAAAAAATTGTGGATGTTTACTTTCAGAACCCAGCAAATATTCCTCAAAAAATTCTGACCCCAATGAATTTCCCCCCAAAAAATTTTCAGACCCCTCCTCATATGCATCCACCCTGGTCCCTGCCATAATTTATGACCACTCCCTTATCATCCAGTGAGATGCATGACAGACTGAATTTAAAGAATGTTTAATCTTTCTGATATATTCTTTCTGAAAGTTATAATTTGAAATTTGTAAACCATACCTAACAGAACACGTAGTATTCTTAATCAGCAAGTTCGATGATACTGGAAACAGACAAAGAACGAAGATGAATATGTTTCTCAAATACAGCATCTTTCATGTACAGTCTGCGACAAAGTCTTGCATTGCAGAAAGAATTACATTAATATTTTATTCGATGCTACTGGCAAGAGACAAGGAATGAAGATGAATATGTTTCTCAAATACAGCCTCTTTCATGTACAGTCTGCGACAAAGTCATGCATTGTAGAAAGAATTACATTAATATTTTATTCGATTACGTGGAATGCTATACAGCGTCGTAGCAGCTTTCTTGTGATTCTGTCAAGACGATTGACTAAAGTGGCTGACAAATCATGAATTTCAATTCCAATTACACAGATTCGCAAAACATCCATTGTGTTGAGCTCCCCCTTTTCTGTGGCTAAATAGATACGTGGCAAACTTGCTTTAAGAAAATAAGCTTCTTATTTTAATAAAATAGATGACGGGTTCCGTGTAAACAAGTTTCAAATGAGTCTCACACATGCAGTATAAAAAAGGATTATCTTTCTCACAGCTCCACAATCGAAGAGCCCACTTGCTACTCATAAAGTTGTTTTATCTTTCTGTGACCATACCTTTGGGGGTCTATTATAGTTTGGCGGTTTGGCTGATTCGGCCATTGTGGATGTGGAATACGATTTCAGCAAGAAAATCAGTCCGGTGTTTCTTTTGTTTTATTATTATTATCATTATCATCATTATTATTATTATTATTATTATTATTATTATTATCATTATTATTATTATCATCATTATCAATTTCTTTACAGTTGGATAAAGTAAATTAGCTAAAAACAGTTAACTAATTAATTCCAACTTAAAAACATTACAGAATACAAATACTACATAAAAATGGCGGATGAAATATTTAAAAATCATCAAAATTAAGCAGTATAAAAACAGACATCTAAAATTGTGTATCATAAAAAGCCAAATTCGGAACAAATGTGCGGCATAAGCTGCATGGACAATTTTCTCCGTACCAATTTTTTATCTTTGTTTTAAACTGACAAAGGGATTCTGAATTGCGTATTGTTACTGGTAAAGTTTGCCAAAGCTGTGGAACTTTAAATCTGATGCTCTCTGAGCCGTTGTTGACTGATCTCATTCTTGGTTGAATAAATTCGTTATTGTTACGCAAATTGTAGTGAGTCGTATTTGCACAGAAATTACCTGCAAAATGAGGGATTTAGGTCATTTCTAGTTTTGTACATCTCATTTATAAGTATTTGCAAGTTCTTTGTATGAATGGTGACTGTACAGTGCAGGGTGTCTCAAAAAAATTGTTCGACGTTTGATTAAATACTAAAAAATAACGATACGTCGAATGCACCCTTGGTTAAATCACCCTTTTTCCTGAGATTTTAGATTAGTTTTTGACACAAGAATCTTGCAAATCCGCTAAAAATTCATGGAGTTACAAGTATTTGAAGCTCAAATTTGTGCGAATGCTGAAACCAGAGGCCCAGAAAAGGCATTTTTGGTAAAAGATCCATAGGCCGTCGTTTCTGTTATTTCTCAATTGTTTCAGGGCGAACCAAGTGGGAATGAAATAGGTTTTCGATAACCTAGCTGTCAAGTTTATAGATGCTTTGAGGAAACGGATTCAGTCTCTCGCCGATTATGTTTCGAACCACTGTTTTTGGACTTATGCAATGTAAGGAAATTTTGAGAGTGATCGCGAGAAATAATTTACTTTAGAACAGTAGCGTAGCCAGGGGGGGGCAAAGGAGGCGGCTGCCCCCCAAATCATCACCAAAGATGAGTTTTGTGATTCTTCCAAATCCGTGGAGAAATTGATAGGGGGGGGGGTAAGCTGCATTTTCTCCAACACTTGTGGAAGCGTGGTTTGTCAATGCTATTAAAGAGACAGGAATGAAATTCTTGAGCTAATAAATGACATCTTGGCACGATTTAGCCAACAAAAGCATCAAAAATTTTCTGCTCGCTTCGCTCGCACTATACGTGGGTCACTGTATAATCTTTGTACCGCCTTGCTTGCCATCATGTCCCCGCAAGGCAACCAGCTTCATTAGTTTCTTTGAATCCATCTTTAGCATCCCTTCAATTTGATGTATGGATGAGTCTATTTGACACAGAACATAATTTCAAGACTTCCTTTCATGTGCTCTTATGCAGCCACTTGCATCCTTGAACGATTTCTGCATTTATGAATCCAACTTATACCTTAACTTTAATCGATTGATCGACAGTGCATCTCTTCTACAGTGATCTCACTTTTCAACCATCCAGTGAAATTCAGTGTGGGGTCAGTGTGCTTCTCAAAAATTTTCGGCTCTCGTCCCTCGAATTCTCTTCATGCTCCGTAAACCCCATAATCAAGACAATGATTAATGAAAAGAGACAGATCCTTGAATATCAAGATCGAATGACCAGCACCACACCATTTTGCAGTAGAGCTGAGACGATCCATTTCGTTTTGCGTACTTGATATTTTGTACCGCTTGTAATTGCATAAGAATTCTTTTGCTTTCTTAGTAACTTGCTATAATGAGCATAAATTCTAGATCTAAATTGAACAAAGCATCCTGCTTATTTTGTGTTCAATGTAAGCAGTCATGTTTATGATGCAAAATATAACTGAAAAGGGCGTTTCCCTAATTTTCCAAGCATCTCAAGGGCGTGGCCCCGGACCCCCTTTTAGGCTCGCTGCGCTCGCACTTTGCCCCCCCCCAAAGCAAGGACCTGGCTACGCCACTGCTTTAGAAGTCCTATTTGGTTTGCTCTGATGCTCTGATATCAACGGGAGGTATGACATTGGATAAGCCTCTCTAACTTCCGTCTTCGAGCTTTTTGAAATACCAGTTTTCTGGGGGGTCTCTGGTTTCAGCTATCGCATATTTTTGATCTTCGAGAGCTCGTAACTCAGTGAATTTTCAACCGATTTGCACGATCTTAGTCTCTAAAATTATTTCATAATCTTAGGAACATGGTTGTCTTTCCATGAGCTTGTTCACATTGTCCTTATTTTTCAATCTTTTATCAAACGTCGAACAATTTTTTTGAGACATCCTTTAGGTCACTAAAAGTCGATTCAGTGTCCTTATATGTAATTCTCAGTGCCCTTTCCTGTATTTTGTTGATTTTTTTATTTACCTGCTTGTTGTGAAGCATCCAGACTAAAGGGCAGTATTGAAATTGACTGGTAATAAATGTCCTCATCAAGATTCTTAGTTTATTACGATCCATAGAAATGCAACGCGGTTGCAGAAAAATATTATTTAAACGAACTGTTCTGGTGGTTTCTCGCTTACTTTGTGGCGGAAAGTGGCTTGTTTCGTTCCGAGACATTGCCCTTGACGTTGCTTTTACTGGATAAACGTCATAATCTATGGAGATTTCGCGTGGCTGTAAAAGTTCGATGATCAAAATAAGTAGATTCAGATAAATTGCCATCGGATTCCTGCTTAATTTACATATTATAGCAATCCCAACAAGAACATTTACCTTACTGAAGAAGTCTGACGGTGGGGGTTTATGTGAGAAAATGGCGCGTGGTTGTCGGGTAAGAGGGCAAATTTTGGCGGCTTTACGGTATTGAGGCGCCCTATGATAGACCCCCACCTTTGTATTCCTGTAATGTTTTCCAACCAATTATAAAGCTAAAAGGCAGATTTTGGATCATTTGTGAAAAAGTCCGCGAAGTCCGCTGTTTTCACCGGTTTTCACTTTCACTATATGCAAAAGTGGAAAACGCCGGCTTTCTTTTGCGGACTTTTCCACAGCAATATGTTTGGGTTTTTCCGTTCACACCCTCGACTGACGTACAGGAACAAATAAAATTCCACGGAACAGGTCGCACACGTCAATATGCTCATGCCCTAATATTGCAGATTCTAGAACATGTGGCCTAAATGAAAAGAACATCTTCTAAATTATGATTGAAAATCTGACAGAAAATAGACTTCACCCTGTGCCAAAATGAAAAACGCGGATTCAAAAGGTCGCGGACACACGGACATGAAAAGTCCGCGAAGTCCGTGAGGTCCAAAGTTTTCACCTGGCCATAACAAATGTGAATAATTGATAGGTACGTGAAAACCTTACTTCAGTTTCAATTTCATATAATTTAAATTCTCTACATACAATTTATGATTCTACAGTACATACAAATAACTAAACTACATAGACTGAATATGTAATTCTACAAAAAAAATACAATGTTACAATAAACTAAATACTATATACAAGTTCAAAGAGGAGCTAAATGAAAAATTGCATGTAGGGAATTGCTTAAAGGAGGAGCTCTCTCAATAGGTAAACTAATCGAGGAGAGAGTCCCCCCATGTTTTATGGTCTTTCCATTTTTTTAAGGTCTTTTATGGCGATTTTTAGGTCATTTTTTACTATCTACTTGGTAAGTCTAGAGCACAATGGAAACAGCCTGAAACCTGCTGACAGGGAAAAATAGATACAAATACGACATATCATCATCTCTTGTATTTGACTCACTGAATGAGGTCAATGGCATTGGCATGGGTCGTAAGAAACAAAGTAATAGTTAAATCAATGGAATGAGCTGTGGCAGGGAAGCAAAGGAAGGCCAAGAAAGGCAGGAGAAACCACGATAAACATACAGGTGTGTTTGCATTTACATTTTTAACAATTACTTCGTTTCCTGCGACCCATGGTATAGGTAGTAAATCCAGTCCAGAGTTCAGTTTGCAAATTTTCTTTTGTATCAATTTCCTTGTTCATTGTCATGGTGCAAGGGGTTGTTTAGATAGCGATAGAGTATGGAGTCGACACGGCGGTTGATTTAAGGAGCCCCCCCCATATTTGTACGTAAAGCATTATTTGGCTAATTTAAGCTCGTGATTTCGTGATTTTGATATTTTCAACTCGTGAATTCGTGATCGAAGACTCTGTCGTGCAGCCAAAAATTTGGTCGTTATTTCGTGAAAAGGACTTTTAAAGTACGTGATTGCGCTTTGAAATTCCACAAAGAAATGCTGTTTTCCGTCACTCTGAAGGATGTAGTCTGAAAAATTTCCTGGGGGCAAGCCCCCGGACCCCCAATTCTACTCCATTCGCTCGCTATCAACCCTATACAAAGATATTTGTCTCCTAGAGGTATTAGATAAAAAGAGCATTGATCTTACATGAAGAATTTCTGAGTTACCTAAAAATAATGCATGGTGCTACTCAAATTGCCACCGGCAAAGTAAAAGATGCAGTCTATTTGAATGAAAATCAACTTTTTCTAAAAAGCAAATGATTGTTACCAGGCTTTAATTTCCACAATACGGCGAATTTCGACGTTCTAGAAGGCGAATACTCTATAAAAAATTTTCCGGGGTAAGCACCTGGACCCCTATTTATCTCATTTCACTCACAGCTTTGGCTCCGAATTTTTAAAATCCATGTTAAAATTACCCTACTTTCCCTCGTGTGTCGTCGCAAGCTATGTATTTACATAGAAATATCTTTCTGCAGCATTCTCAAAATTTCTGCAGCGTGGACGTGTAGATGCTGTTTTATGGTCCGTGATGGCATGAAAAACGAAAAATCAGCTCGTGAATCCGTTATCCAGGGGTACTATGGGGGGGGGCACTTTAAGTCGATATGAAGATCAGATCATGACATCTAAAGAGGAAACACTTTGATCGAGAATTTCTCAAGATATGGCATGTCTTAGGACAATTCTTTACTCGGTGCCTCATTTTGTTCTCGATATCAACAACCACTTACAAAAATTTGTTGAGCCACCCAGCATACAGCTCAAATCCATAATGGTTGCTGAAGAAAGCAGAAATCATCCAATTTCACGGTTGTCAGCCAATCAAAATAGCCCCTTTCCAACCACGTGATACCAAATTGGCCGTTCGAAGTGAATTCTTGAGCACCCTCACGAAAGTTGTAATGGCTAATAAGTTACAATAATTACATAGAATTTTCTTTGATAAATCGGTAGAAGGGATGCCCCTCTACAGTTTCTAGCGTGCTTGGAAAGATGTCTCATTTGGAGCCGAAATCAAAGTCATTTCCGGTCGAAGAATTTTGACATTCGTTCCAACATCGATAAAAGTCGCTGCAAATGAGGTATCAGGATAAAAATCTCAGCGATTATGGATATTGCCCTAAGCAATGACCCAAGCACTGTCCCATTAATTACATCGCAAGATCGCAGGTGATTTTCAGCAAGTTCTGCCAGAAATGTGAGCTGGGCCTAAGTTTCTTAGCGACTAAAACTCATTCGTTGACCCCAAAAGGGCTTAGTTTGTATCCTTCAGCGAAATGATTCACTTACCAACGACTAAATGATCTATTTGACTTCATTTTCCATTTAAATGTCTCCGAGTTTCATTTAAAACATCCAGTCTTGAGCAAATTCTTGCAAAATTGTCTCGTTCCATATTTCTCTGCAAGCGCCAGTAATCTCTCTCCTCAAAACGTTGCAACGATGGGCTTTGTGCTACAGATAATGCGATTCGATACAGTTCATACACTCGTAAATAGATATGGCATGCCTGATTTTGCTCAATACCTTATGCTACAGAGACAACTTCTGTCTCCCTCCGGGAGACAACCTCTGTCTCCCTCTGGGAGACAACCTGTCTCCCTCCGGAAGACAAACTGTGTCTCCCTCTGGGAATCACCCTCTGTCTCCCTCTGGGACACACCCTTTGTCTCCCTCTGTGAGACAACCTTTATCTCCCTCCGGGAGAAAACCTCTGTCTCCCTCCGGAAGACAACCTCTGTCTCCCTCTGGGAGACATCCTGTCTCCTTCCGGGAGACAACCTCTGTCTCCCTACAGGAGACAAACTCTGTTTTCCTCTGGGAGACAACTTCTGTCTCCCTCTGGGAGACAACCTCTGTCTCCCTCTGGTAGACACCGATTGTCTCCCTCCGGGAGACAACCTCTGTCTCACTCTGGGAGACAACCTCTGTCTCCCTCTGGGAGACAACTTGTCTCCCTCCGGAAACCAAACTCTGTCTCCCAATGGAAGACAACTTCTGTCTACCTCTGGGAGACAACCTGTCTCCTTCCGGGAGACAACATCTGTCTCCCTTCTTAGACACCCTTTGTCTCCCTCCGGGAGACAACCTCTGTCTCGCTCTGGGAGGCACCCTTTGTCTCCCTCCGGGAGACAACTTCTGTCTCCCTCCGGGAGACAACCTCTATCTCCCTTCGGGAGACACCCTTTGTTTCCCTCTGGGAGACAACCTGTCTCCCTCTGGGAGACAATATCTGTCTCCCTCTGGGAGACACCCTTTGTCTCCCTCCGGGAGACAACCTCTGTCTACTTCAGGGAGACACCCTCTTTCTCCCCCTAAGAGACACCCTTTGCCTCCCTCTGGTACACACCGTTATCTCCCTCCTTAAGACAACCTCTGTCTCCATCCGGGACACAATCTCTGTCTCCCTCTGGGAGACAACCTGTCTCCCTCCGGGAACAAAATCTGTCTCCCACCGGAAGACAACTTCTGTCTCCCTTTGGGAGACAACATCTCACTTCCTCTGGTAGACACCCTTTGTCTCCCTCCAGGAGACAACCTCTGTCTCCCTCTGGGAGACACACTTTGTCTCTCTCTAGGAGACAACCTCTGTCTCCCTCTCTTAGACACCCTTTGCCTCCCTCTGGGAAACAACCTCTGTCTCACTCTGGGAGGCATCCTTTGTCTCGCTCTGGGAGACAACTTCTGTCTCCCGCCGGGAGACAACCTCTGTCTTCCTCTGAGAGATACCATTTGTCTCCTTCTGGGAGACAAATTCTTTTTCCCTTGGGAAACAACCTGTTTCCCTCCGTGAGACAACCTCTGCCTCCCCCTGGGAGACACCCTTTGTCTCCCTCCGGGAGACATCCTCTGTCTCCCACCAGGAGACAACCTCTTTCTCACTCTATGAGACACCCTTTGTCTAGCTCTTGTAGACACCCTTATCTCCCTCCGGAAGATAACCTCTGTCTCCATCTGGGAGACACCCTTTGTCTCCCTCCGAGAAACAACTTCTGTCTCCCTCTGTGAGACACCCTGTGTCTCCCTCTGGTAGAGACCCTTTGTCTCCCTCAGGGAGACAACCCCTGTCTCCCTCTGGGAGACAACCTGTCTCCCTTCAGAAACCAAACTCTGTCTCCCACTGGAAGACAAATGCTGTCTCCCACTGGAAGACACCCTTTGTCTCCCTCTTGTAGACACCCTTATCTCCCTCCGGAAGACAACCTCTGTCTCCATCTGGGAGACACCCTTTGTCTCCCTCCGAGAAACAACTTCTGTTTCCCTCTGTGAGACACCCTGTGTCTCCCTCTGGTAGACACTATATGTCTCCTTCATGGAGACAATCTCTGTCTCCCTCTGGGAGACAACCTGTCTCCTTCCGGGAGACAACCTCTGTGTCCCTCCTTAAACACCCTTACACCCTTAAACACCATCTGTCTCACTCTGAGAGGCACCCTTTGTCTCCCTCCGGGAGACAACTTCTGTCTCCCTCCGGGAGACAACCTCTGTCTCACTCTGAGAAGCACCCTTTGTCTCCCTCCGTGAGACAACTTCTGTCCCCCTCCGGGAGACAACCTCTGTCTCCCTTTGGGAGACACCCTGTGTTTCCCTCTGGGAGACAACCTCTGTCTCTCCCTGGGAGACAACCTGTCTCCCTCTGGGAGACAATATCTGTTTCCCTCTGCGAGACACCCTTTGTCTCCCTCCGGGAGACAACTTCTGTCTCTACAAGGAGACACCCTCTTTCTCCCTCCAAGAGACACCCTTCGCCTCCCTCTGGTAGACACCGTCATCTCATTCCTTAAGACAACCTCTGTCTCACTCTGGTAGACGCCCTTTGTCTCCCTCTGGTAAAGACCCTTTGTGTCCCTCCGGGACACAACCTCTGTCTCCCTCTGGGAGACAACCTGTCTCCCTCTGGGAACAAAATCTTTCTCCCACTGGAAGACAACTTCTGTCAACCTCTGGGAGACAACTTCTGACACCCTCTGGTAGACACCCTTTGTCTTCCACCGGGAGACAACCTATGTCTCCCTCTGGGAGCTACCCTTTGTTTCCCTCTAAGAGACAACGTCTGTCTCCCTCCGGGAGACAACCTCTGTCTTCCTCTGGGAGACACCCTTTGTCTCCCTCTGAGAGTAAACCTGTGTCTCTATCTGGAAGACAAACTGTCTCCCTCCGGGAACCAAACCCTGTCTCCCTCCGGGAACCAAACTCTGTCTCCCAGGGGAAGACAACTCCCTTCTCTCTCTGGGAGACAACATCTGTCTTCCTCTGGTAGACAACTTTTGTCTTCCTCCGGGAGACAACCTTTGTCTCCCTCCTGGAGACAACTTTTGTCTCCCTCCGGAAGACAACTCTTGTCTCCCTCCGGAAGACAAACATTGTCTTCATCCTGGAGACAACCTTTGTCTCCCTCTGGGAGACAACCTGTCTCGCTCCGTGAGACAACCTTTTTCTCCCACTGGGAGACAACATCTGTCTCTTTCTGGAAGGGAACTTTTGTCTCCCTCTAAGAGAAAACCTTTGTCTCCCTCCTGGAGGCAACATTTGTCTCCCTCCGGGAGACAACCTTTGTCTCCTCCTGATAGACAACTTTGTCTCCCTCTGGCAGAAAGCATTTGTTTCTCTCTGGGAGACAACCTTTGTCTCCCTCCGGAAGACGACCTTTGTCTCTCTCCGGGAGAAATCCTTTGTGTCCCTATGGGAGACAACCTCTGTCTCTTTCTGGAAGACAGCCTTTGTCTCCCTCTTGGAGACAACCTTTGTCTTACTCCACGAGACAACCTTTGCCTCCCTTCGGGAGACGACATTATTTTCCCTCCCGGAGACAACCTTTCTCTCTCCTTGGAGACAACCTTTGTCTCCTTCTGGGAGACAACCTGTCTCCCTCCCGGAGACAACCTTTGTCTCCCTCCGGGAGACAACTTTGTCTCCCGCTTGGAGACAACCTCCGTCTCTTTCTGAAAGACAACCTATATTTCCCCCTGTAGAAAACTTATGTCTCTTTCTGGAAGACAACCTTTGTCTCCCTCTGGGAGACAACCCTTGTCAACCTCCAGGAGACTAACTTTGTCTCCCTCCTGGAGACAACCTTTTTCTCCCCCTGGGAGACAACCTCTGTCTCTTTCTGGAAGACAACCTTTGTCTCCCTCTGGGAGACAACCTTTGTCTCCCTTTGGGAAACGACCTTTGTCTCTCTCCGGGAGAGAATCTTTGTGTCCCTATGGGAGACAACCTCTGTTTATTTCTGGAAGACAACCTTTATCTCCCTCTGGGAGACAACCTTTGTCTCCCGCTGGGAGACAACTTCTGTCTCTTTCTGAAAGACAACCTTTATCTCCCCCTGGGAGAAGACTTATGTCTTTTTCCGGAGACAACCTTTGTCTCGCTTTGGGAGACAACCTTTGTCTCCCTCCAGGAGACAACCTTTGTCTCCCTGCGGGAGACAACCTTTATCTCCCTCCGCGAGACAACCTCTCTCTCCAATCCGGGAGACGACATTTGTTTCTCTCTGGGAAACAACCTTTGTCTCCCTCCGGAAGACGACCATTGTCTCCCTCCGGGAGAAAACCTTTGTGTCCCTATGGGAGACAACCTCTGTCTCTTTCTGGAAGACAGCCTTTGTTTCCCTCTTGGAGACAACCTTTGTCTATCTCCGCGAGACAACCTTTGCCTCCCTTCGGGAGACGACATTTTTTTCCCACCGGGAGACAACCTTTTTTCTCCCCTGGGAGACAACCTTTGTCTCCCTCTGGGAGACAACCTGTCTCCCTCCGGGAGACATTCTTTTTCTCCCTCCGGGAGACAACTTTGTCTCCCGCTTGGAGACAACCTCTGTCTATTTCTGAAAGACAACCTTTATGTCCCCCTGGGAGACAACCTTTGTCTCCCTCTGGGAGACAACCTGTCTCCCTCCGGGAGATATCCTTTGTCTCCCTCCGGGAGACAACCTTTGTCTCCCGCTTGGAGACAACCTCTGTCTCTTTCTATAAGACAACCTTTATCTCCCCATGGGAGAAAACTTATGTCTCTTTCTGGAAGATAACCTTTGTCTCCCTCTGGGAGACATCCTTTGTCTCCCTCCGGGAGACAACCTCTGTCTCTTTCTATGAGACAAGCTTTATCTCCCCCTGGGAGAAAACTTATGTCTCTTTCTGGAAGACAACCTTTATCTCCCCCTGGGAGAAAACTTATGTCTCTTTCTGGAAGACAACCTTTGTCTCCCTCCGGGAGACAAACATTGTTTCCCCCTGGGAGACAACTTCTGTCTCTTTCCGGAGACAACCTTTGTCTCGCTTTGGGAGACAACCTTGGTCTCCCTCCAGGAGAAAACCTTTGTCTCCCTTCGAGAGACAACCTTTGTCTCCCTTCGAGAGACAACCTTTGTCTCCCCCTGGGAGACAAACTTTGTCTCCCTCCGGGAGACAACCTTTGTCTCCCTCCGGGAGACAACCTCTCTCAACCGTCCGGGAGACGACATTTGTTTCTCTCTGGGAGACAACCTTTGTCTCCCTCCGGAAGACGACCTTTGTCTCTCTCCGGGAGAAATCCTTTGTGTCCCTATGGGAGACAACCTCTGTCTCTTTCTGGAAGACAGCCTTTGGCTCCCTCTTGGAGACAACCTTTGTCTATCTCCACGAGACAACCTTTGCCTCCCTTCGGGAGACGACATTATTTTCCCTCCCGGAGACAACCTTTCTCTCTCCTTGGAGACAACCTTTGTCTCCTTCTGGGAGACAACCTGTCTCCCTCCCGGAGACAACCTTTGTCTCCCTCCGGGAGACAACTTTTGTCTCCCGCTTGGAGACAACCTCTGTCTCTTTCTATAAGACAACCTTTATCTCCCCATGGGAGAAAACTTATGTCTCTTTCTGGAAGATAACCTTTGTCTCCCTCTGGGAGACAACCCTTGTCTACCTCCAGGAGACAAACTTTGTCTCCCTCCGGGAGACAACCTTTTTCTCCCCCTGGGAGCCAACCTCTGTCTCTTTCTGAAAGACAATCTTTATCTCCCCCTGGGAGAAAACTTTTGTCTCTTTCTGGAAGACAACCTTTGTCTCCATCCGAGAGACAACCTTTGTTTCCCCCTGGGAGACAACTTCTGTCTCTTTCTTGAGACAACCTTTGTCTCGCTTTGAGAGACAACCTTTGTCTCCCTGCAGGAGAGAACCTTTGTGTCCCTCCGGGAGACAACCTTTGTCTCCCTCCGGGAGACAAACTTTGTCTCCCTCCGGGAGACAACCTTTGTCTCTATCCTAGATACAACCTTTGTCTCCCTCTGGGAGACAACCTCTGTCTCTCTCTGGGAGACAACCTTTGTCTCCCTCTAGGAGACAACCTTTATCTCCCTCCGAAAGACGACCTTTGTCTCCTTCCCGGAGAAAACCTTTGTATCCCTCAGGCAAACGACCTTTGTCTCACTCCGGGAGACAACCTTTGTCTCCCCCTGGGAGACAACCTTTGT
Organism: Aurelia sp. 4 Dawson et al 2005; assembly: GCA_964019985.1. NCBI lineage: Eukaryota > Metazoa > Cnidaria > Scyphozoa > Semaeostomeae > Ulmaridae > Aurelia > Aurelia sp. 4 Dawson et al 2005. Next base: position 8,350,716 of record OZ026494.1, on the reverse strand, counting down.
CTCCCTCCGGGAGACCACCTTTGTCTCCCCCCGGGAGAAAACGTCTGTCTCTTTCTGGAAGATAACCTTTGTCTCCCTCCGGAAGACGACCTTTGTCTCCCTCCGGGAGACAACCATTGTCTACCTCTGGGAGACTACCTTTGTCTTCCCTTTGGAGAAAACCTCTGTCTTTTTCTTGAAGACAACTTTTGTCTCCCTCTCGGAGACAACCTTTGTCTCCCTCTTGGAGGCAACCTTTGTCTTCCTCTTGGAAACAACCTGTGTCTCCCTCCGGAAGGTAACCTTTTTCTCCCCCTGGGAGACAACCTCTGTCTCTTTCTGGAAGACAAACTTTGTCTCCCTCTGGGAGACAACCATTGTCTCCCTTTGGGAAACGACCTTTGTCTCCCTCTGGTAAACGACCTCTGTCTCTCTCTGGGAAAGAACCTTTGTCTCCCTCTAGGAGACAACCTTTGTCTCCCTCCGAAAGACGACCTTTGTCTCCTTCCCGGAGAAAACCTTTGTATCCCTCAGGCAGACGACCTTTGTCTCCCTCCGGGAGACAACCTTTGTCTCCCCCTGGGAGACAACCTTTGTCTCTCTCCGGGAGACCACCTTTGCCTCCCCCTGGGAGAAAACGTCTGTCTTTTCTGGAAGATAACCTTTGTCTCCCTCCGGAAGATGACCTTTGTCTCCCTCCGGGAGACAACCATTGTCTACCTCTGGGAGACTACCTTTGTCTTCCCTTTGGAGAAAACCTCTGTCTCTTTCTGGAAGACAACTTTTGTCTCCCTCTCGGAGACAACCTTTGTCTCCCTCTTGGAGGCAACCTTTGTCTTCCTCTTGGAAACAACCTGTGTCTCCCTCCGGAAGGTAACCTTTTTCTCCCCCTGGGAGACAACCTCTGTCTCTTTCTGGAAGACAAATTTTGTCTCCCTCTGGGAGACAACCTTTGTCTCCCTCTGGGAAACGACCTTTGTCTCCCTCTGGGAAACGACCTCTGTCTCTCTCCGGGAGAGATCCTTTGTGTCCTTTTGGGAGACAACCTATTTCTTTTTCTGGAAGACAACCTTGATCTCCCTCTGGGAGACAACCTTTGTCTCCCTCCGGGAGACATCCTTTGTCTCCCTCCGGGAGACAACCTTTGTCTCCCGCTTGGAGACAACCTCTGTCTCTTTCTGAAAGACAACCTTTATCTCCCCCTGGGAGAAAACTTATGTCACTTTCTGGAAGACAACCTTTGTCTCCCTCTGAAAGACAACCCTTGTCTACCTCCAGGAGACAAACTTTGTCTCCTTCCGGGAGACAACCTTTTTGTCCCCCTGGGAGACAACCTCTGTCTCTTTCTGGAAGACAACCTTTGTCTCCCTCTGGGAAACGACCTTTGTCTCCCTCTGGGAGACAAACTTTGTCTCCCGCATGGAGACAACCTCTGTCTTTTTCTGAAAGACAACCTTTATCTCTCCCTGGGAGAAAACTTATGTCTCTTTCTGGAAGACAACCTTTGTCTCCCTCCGAGAGAAAAACTTTGTTTCCCACTGGGAGACAACTTCTGTCTCTATCTTGAGACAACCTTTGTCTCGCTTTGGGAGACAACCTTTGTCTCCCTCCAGGAGACAGCCTTTGTCTCCCTCCGGGAGACAACCTTTGTCTCTATCCTAGATACAACCTTTGTCTCCCTCCGAAAGACGACCTTTGTCTTCCTCCGGGAGAAAACCTTTTTCTCTATCCTAAATACAACCTTTGTCTCCCTCTGGGAGACAACCTCTGTCTCTCTCTGGGAGACAACCTTTGTCTCCCTCTAGGAGACAACCTTTGTCTCCCTCCGGGAGACAACCTTTGTCTCTATCCTAGATACAACCTTTGTCTCCCTCTGGGAGACAACCTCTGTCTCTCTCTGGGAGACAACCTTTGTCTCCCTCTAGGAGACATCCTTTGTCTCCCTCCGAAAGACGACCTTTGTCTCCCTCCGCGAGAAAACCATTGTCCCCCCCAGGAGACAACCTTTGTCTCCCTCCGGGAGACAACCTTCGTCTCCCTCCGGGAGACAACATTTGTCTCCCCCTGGGAGACAACCTTTGTCTCTATCCTAGATACAACCTTTATCTTCCTCTGGGAGACAACCTCTGTCTCTCTTTGGGAGACAACTTTTGTCTCCCTCTAGGAGACAACCTTTGTCTCCCTCCGAAAGACGACCTTTGTCTCCCTCCGGGAGAAAACCTTTGTATCCCTCAGGCAAACGACCTTTGTCTCCCTCCGGGAGACAACCTTTGTCTCCCCCTGGGAGACAACCTTTGTCTCCCTCTGGGAGACAACCTTTATCTCCCCCTGGGAGAAAACGTCTGTCTCTTTCTGGAAGACAACCTTTGTCTCCCTCCGGAAGACGACCTTTGGTCTCCCTCCGGGAGACAACCATTGTCTACCTCCGGGAGACTACCTTTGTCTCTCCTTTTGAGAAAACCTCTGTCTCTTTCTTGAAGACAACTTTTGTCTCCCTCTCGGAGACAACCTTTGTCTCCCTCTTGGAGGCAACCTTTGTCTCCCTCTTGGAAACAACCTGTGTCTCCCTCCGGGAGATAACCTTTTTCTCCCCCTGGGAGACAACCTCTGTCTCTTTCTGGAAGACAACCATTGTCTAACTCCGGGAGACTACCTTTGTCTCTCCTTTTGAGAAAACCTCTGTCTCTTTCTGGAAGACAACTTTTGTCTCCCTCTGGGAGACAACCTTTGTCTCCCTCTTGGAGGCAACCTTTGTCTCCCTCTTGGAAACAACCTGTGTCTCCCTCCGGGAGATAACCTTTTTCTCCCCCTGGGAGACAACCTCTGCCTTTTTCTGGAAGACAACCTTTATCTCCCTCTTGGAGACAACATTTGTCTCCCTCCGGGAGACAACCTTTGTCTCAACTTGGAGACAACCTTTGTCTCCCTCCGGGAGACATTCTTCATCTCTCCCTGGGAGAAAATTTCCGTCTCTTTCTGGAAGACAACGTTTGTCTCCCTCTTGGAGACATCCTTTGTCTCCCTCCGTGGACAACCTTTATCTTTCCCTGGGAGAAAACCTCTGTCTCTTTCTGGAAGAGAACTTTTGTCTCCCTCTGAGAGACAACTTTTGTCTCCCTCCGGGAGACAACTTTTGTCTCCCTCCGGGAGACAACCTTTGTCTCCCTCTTGGAGACCTCTTGGAGACAACCTTTGTCTCCCTCTTGGAGACAACGTTTGTCTCCCTCTGGGAAACAACCTGTGTCTTCCTCCGGGAGGCAACCTTTCTCTCCCTCAGGAAGACGACCTTTGTGTCTATCCGAGAGAAAGCCTTTGTGTCCTTATTGGAGACAACCTCTGTCTCTTTCTGGAAGACAACCTTTGTCTCCCTCTAGGAGACAACCATTGTCTCCCTCTGGGAAATGACCTTTGTCTCTCTTCGTGAGAGAAACTTTGAGTCGTAACATTAGGACCACGACGAACATCATTTTGAGAGTCATTTCAGAAAAGACAAACGTAGTTAAATCGACATTTCCAGTTGGTTAAGACGACATTTTCATTAGCAAAAAATTGATTAATTAAGACATGTTCAGGACGTTTCGAGACGAGCTTGTCTCATCTTCAGCTAAATCAAAGTTACACGTGTGAGGTTTTTATAGTGAAAACTATTCTAGAGAAAATGCATAATAAATTATCATTCATACGATATCTAAATAAGGAAAGTCCATTGAAGTTAAACCAAATAAGAAAGTCCAGTGAGATTAAAAAAGATACAACGGTATAGAGGAGTTCTGTTGATTGAGTGTCGGGCGGTCCCTCAAGATTAGAAGGCTCTCGTGTATCAACAAATCAAAATTGTTGTTGGCTTTGTCCAAAATACAAAAATCATCAAAAGACGCGGCATGCCCAGTTTCATTAATATGGTCCCTAATGGATGAAGAAGCACTTTTTATACTTATTCCTTTCTTGTTTATTCCTAAATGTTCCCTACAACGAACAACAAAGTGGCGTGATGTTTTGCCATAATAAGCAGCCTGGCAGCTACTACACGTAAACTTGTAAACAACAGAAGAACAAATGTTCGTAGGGATGTGATCTTTGAAAGGGAAAAGGTTTTCAATGCGTTTAGCTGATTGAAAAACAACGCGAAAATCGACATGGGGGTACGCGTTACCTAAAAACGTCCTGAACATGTCTTAATTAATTAATTTTTTGCTAATGGAAATGTCGTCTTAACCAACTGGAAATGTCGATTTAACTACGTTTGTCTTTTCTGAAATGACTCTCAAAATGATGTTCGTCGTGGTCCTAATGTTACGATTTATAATAAAGCTGCGCTTTCCAACCAATGTTTTAAACTTTGAGTCCCTTTGGGAGATAACCTCTGTATTTTTCTTGAAGACTACCTTTATCTCCCTCTGGGCGACAACCTTTGTCTTCCTCTGGGAGACAACCTTTGTCTCTAAACGGGAGACAATTTTTCTGTCCCTCTGGGACACAACCTCTGTCTCTTTCTGGAAGACAGCCTTTGTCTCAATCTGGGAGACAACCTTTGTCTCCCTCCGGGAGACGACCTTTGTCTCCCTCCGGGAGACAACCTTTGTCTCCCCGTGGGAGACAACCTTTGTCCCTCTCCGGGAGACATTCTTCATCTCCCCCAGGGAGAAATCTTCTGTCTCTACCTGGAAGACAACCTTTGTCTCCCTCTAGGAGACAACCTTTCTCTCCCTCCGGGAGAAAACCTTTGTCTCCCCCTGGGAGACAACCTTTGTCTCTTTCTGGAAGACAACCTTTGTCTCCCTCTGGGAGACAACCTTTGTCTCCCTCTGGGGGACAACCTTTGTCTCCCTCTGTGAGACAACCTTTGTCTCTCTCTGGAAGACAACCTTTGTCTCCCTCCGAGAGACCATCTTTGTCTCCCTCCGGGAGGCAACCTTTGTCTCCCTCAGGAAGACGATATTTGTCTCTCTCCGAGAGAAAACCTTTGTGTCCCTATGCGAGACAACCTCTGTCTCTTTCTGGAAGACAGCCTTAGTCTCGCTCTGGGAGACAACCTTTGTCTTCCTCCGGGAGACAACCTTTGTCTCCCTCCGGGAGGCAACCTTTGTCTCCCTCAGGAAGACGACCTTTGTGTCTCTCCGAGAGAAAACCTTTGTGTCCCTATGGGAGACAACCTCTGTCTCTTTCTGGAAGACAACCTTTTTTTTCCCTCTAGGAGACAACCATTGTCTCCCTCTGGGAAATGACCTTTGTCTCTCTTCGGGAGAGAACCTTTGTGTCCCTTTCGGAGATAACCTCTGTATTTTTCTGGAAGACTACCTTTATCTCCCTCTGGGAGACAACCTTTTTCTCCCTCCGGGAGACAACCTTTGTCTCCCTCCGGGACACAACCTTTGTCTTCCTCTGGGAGACAACGTTTGTCTCCAAACGGGAGACAATTTTTCTGTTCCTCTGGGACACAACCTCTGTCTCTTTCTGGAAGACAGCCTTTGTCTCAATCTGGAAGACAACGTATGTCTCCCTCCTGGAGACGACCTTTGTCTCCCTCCGGGAGACAACCTTTGTCCCCCCGTGGGAGATAACCTTTGTCTCCCCGTGGGAGACAACCTTTATCTCCCTCCGGGAGACATTTTTCATCTCCCCCTTGGAGAAAACTTCTGTCTCTACCTGGAAGACAACATTTGTCTCCCTCTAGGAGACAACCTTTCTCTCCCTCCGGGAAACAACCTTTGTCTCCCCCTGGGAGACCACCTTTGTCTCTTTCTGGAAGACAACCTTTGTCTCCCTCTGGGAGACAACCTTTGTCTCCCTCTGTGAGACAACATATGTCTCTCCCTGGGAGACAACCTTTGTCTCCCTCCGAGAAACAATCTTTGTCTCCCTCCGGGAGACTACCTTTGTCTCCCTAAGGGAGACAACCTTTGTCTCCCTCAGGGGAACAACCTTTGTCTCTCGCCTGGAGACAACCATTGCCTCCCTTCGGGAGACAACCCTTGTCTCCCCAAGGGAGACAACTTCTTTATCTTTCTGGAAAAGAACCTTTGTCTCATTCTGGGAGATAACAGTTTTCTCCCTCCGGGAGACAGCCTTTGCCTCCCTCCGGGAGACAACCTTTGTCTCCCCTTGGGAGACAACCTCTGTCTCTTTTTGAAAGACAACCTTTGTTTCCCTCTGGCAGACAACCTTTGTTTCCCTCCGGGAGACAACATTTGTCTCCCTCTATGAGACAACCTTTGTCTCCCTCTGGGAAACAACCTGTGTCTCCCTCCGGGAGACAACATTTGTCTCCCCCTAGGAGACAACTTCTGTCTCTTTCTTGGAGACAACCTTTGTCTCCCTCCGGGAGACATTCTTCATCTCCCCCTGGGAGAAAACTTCCGTCTCTTTCTGGAAGATAACCTTTGTCTCCCTCTTGGAGACATCCTTTGTCTCCCTCCGGGGGACAACCTTTATCTTCCCAAGGGAGAAAACCTCTGTCTCTTTCTGGAAGACAACTTTTGTCTCCCACTGGGAGACAACCTTTGTCTCCCTCTTGGAGGCAACCTTTGTCTCCCTCTGGGAAACAACCTGGTCTCCCTCCGTGAGACAATTTTTGTGTCCCTCTGGGAGACAACCTCTGACTCTTTCTGGAAGACAGCCTTTGTCTCCCTCTGGGAGACAAACTTTGTCTCCCTCCGCGAGACGACATTTGTCTCCCCCTAGGAGACAACTTCTGTCTCTTTCTTGGAGACAACCTTAGTCTCCCTCCGGGAGACATTCTTCATCTCCCCCTGGGAGAAAACTTCCGTCTCTTTCTGGAAGACAACCTTTGTCTCCCTCTTGGAGACATCCTTTGTCTCCCTCCGGGGGACAACCTTTGTCTTCCCCAGGGAGAAAACCTCTGTCTCTTTCTGGAAGACAACTTTTGTCTCCCACTGGGAGACAACCTTTGTCTCCCTCTTGGAGGCAACCTTTGTCTCCCTCTGGGAAACAACCTGTGTCTCCCTCCGTGAGACAATTTTTGTGTCCCTCTTGGAGACAACCTCTGACTCTTTCTGGAAGACAGCCTTTGTCTCCCTCTGGGAGACAAACTTTGTCTCCCTCCGCGAGACGACATTTGTCTCCCTCCGGGAGACAACCTTTGCCTCCCCCTGGGAGACAACTTTTGTCTCCCTCCGGGAGACAGCCTTTATCTCCCCCTGGGAGACAGAATCTTGGTTGTTAGAAAACATGTACTATTATGAACTGTATAAATGATGGAAAAATCTATAAATAAAAAAATATTGGCTGAATAGGTGTAGGAAGGGACCAGAATGTTAGAGATTTTAAAAAGAAGTCAATTGAAAAGATGTGACAATTAATCACAGAATTTGGGTTGTTAGAAAACATGTTGTAGTATGAAAGTTCAAAATGATGGAGAAATCTATAAATCAAAAAATATTGACAGAATAGGTGTACGAGAGCATCAGAATGCAAGAGATTTTATAAAGAAGTCAATTGAAAAGATGTGAGAATTCATCACAGAATCTGGGTTGTTAGAAAACATGTACGATTATATATACATAAACGATATAACGTGGCAATGCCACACAACGTTTATCCAGATTTACATCTCGTAGGGTAGCAAGGGTGATGCCACCATGAGATCCCACCACCAGAGTTCTCAGGAGCCCAAACCATGCATTTTAAAAGAAAACTTAAAAAGTCAAGCGAGACTGAGCAAAAAGAAAAGAGAAGTTTAAAAAAAGGCAAAAACAGTTTTAGAAAAACTCTTTCGGACAAACAAGGCTAAGAAACCAGAAAAACCCGGCAGCAGACCCCACAATGCCATCACCCCTGCCCCCTATCGTTTCAAAATATCCTTCCATTTTTCTCGATTCTTTGCCAGGTGACTTGCCTCCTCCCATGTCAAATTTATTGTTTGTAGTTGCTTCCTCATCATTTCAATCCATGTAAGCTTGGGTCTCCCTCGCGGTCTTTTGGACTGCATCAGTGCTACTCTTAATGCTTTTTGTGCGGGCGTGTTCTCGTCTAACCTCATCAGGTGACCAAACCATTTTATTCGCTTTTTCTCGATTGTTTTGCTCCATGGTTCTATTTTCGTTTTTTCATATACGTCTTCATTTTTTACAATCTTTTGCCATCTAATATTTAGAACGTGTGAGCGCAGTATTCGCCTGTGAAAGCTATCGATTTGATTTTCTAGAGTTTTCGTTAGTGTCCATAGTTCACTATTGTACAAAAATATAGGTGTGATATATGCTTCAAATGCTCGTACCTTTGTTCTTGTAGACAAACGTTTGTTTTGAAAAATTTCTTTTAAGTTTGTCAGCGCATTGAGCGATAGACTTTTCCTGTTTGCGATGTCTGCTTCTGTGTTCAGTTTGGATCCTAGAATCTTAGCATTCTTCCATTCATCTTCGTTCTTATATTTGACCGTATACTCTTCAGTTTTCGACATGTTGATCATCAGACCTCTTTTCTGTAAACTTGGAGGAATTTTTTCTTTTATGCGCTCAATTACTTTCTTGTCTGTCGTAGCTATAGTTATATCATCGGCATATTCCATATTGATTTCGACATTATCTATTTCCTTCTCTTGTGATGGCTTTTCACAATCTTTTCTTTTTTGTGCTTCATTGCAGTGACTCTGTTCTTCTCTTGTTTGCATGATATGTTCTTCGTCAGGCTTTTCTTCAAGTGATTTTGCTAGGTAGTATGTGAATTCTTGTCCGCTACAACAGTCACCTTGAGGTGCACCAGTGTCTGTCTTAAAAATTGAACTTCTAGATTTTCCAACTTGTACAATTAGCTCAGTTCCTAGCAGAATTTTAATCATGTTTAATTCATCTTTGTTTAAAATCTTTTGCAGATCTTTTACTAGTTCACTTCTTATGATACTGTACGATTATGAAAGGTCAAAATGATTAAGAAATCTATAAATAAAAAAATATTGACTCAATAGGTGTAGGAAGTAACCAGAATGTTAGAGTTTTAAAAAAGAAGTCAATTGAAAAGATGTGAGAATTCATCACAGAATCTGGGTTAATAGAAAACATGTACTATTATGAAAGGTCAAAATGATGGAGAAACCTATAAATCAAAAAATATTGACAGAATATGTGAAGGAAGGCACTAGAATGTTACAGTTTTAAAAAAGAAGTCAATTGAAAAGATGTGAGAATTAATCACAGAATCTCGATTGTTAGAAAACATGTACTATTATGAAAGGTCAAAGTGATGGAGATATCTATAAATCAAAAAATATTGACTGAATAGGTGTAGGAAGGCTTCAGAATGTTAGAGATTTTATAAAAAAGTCAATTGAAAAGATGTGAGAATTCATCACAGAATCTGGGTTGTTAGAAAACATGTACTATAATCAACTGTCAAAATGATGCAAGAATCAATAATTCAAAAAATATTCACTGAATAGGGGTAGGAAGGCACCAGAATTGTAGAGTTTTAAAAAAGAAGTCAATTGAAAAGATGTGAGAATTCATCACAGAATCTAGGTTAATATAAAACATGTACTATTATGAACTGTCAAAATCATGGAATAATCTGTAAATATAAAAATATTGACTGAATAGGTGTAAAAAGGAACCAGAATGTTAGAGATTTTAAAAAGAAGTCAATTGAAAAGATGTGACAATTAATCACAGAATCTGGGTTGTTAGAAAACATGTTGTATTATGAAAGTTCAAAATGATGGAGAAATCTATAAATCAAAAAATATTGACAGAATAGGTGTAGGAAAGCATCAGAATGTTAGAGATTTTATAAAGAAGTCAATTGAAAAGATGTGAGAATTCATCACAGAATCTGGGTTGTTAGAAAACATGTACTATTATGAATGTTCAAAATGATTGATAAATCTATCAATCAAAAAATATTCACTGAATAGGTGTAGGAAGGAATTAGAATGTTAGAGATTTAAAAAAGAAATCAATAGAAAAGATGTGAGAATTCATCACAGAATCTGGGTTAATAGATAAAATGTACTATATTGGGCTGTTAAAATGATGGAAGAATTTATAAATAAAAAAATATGAACTGAATAGGTGTAGAAAGGCATCAGAATGTTAGAGATTTAAAAAAGAAGTGAACTGAAAAGTTGTGAGAATTCATCACAGAATCTGGGTTGTTAGAAAACATGTAGTATTTTGAACTGTGAAAATGATTGAAAAATTTATAAATAGAAAAATATTGACTGAATAGGTGCAGGAAGGCGTCAGAATGTTAGAGATTTAAAAAAGATTTCAATTGAAAAGATGTGAGAATTCATCACAGAATCTTGGTTGTTAGAAAACATATACTATTATGAACGGTCAAAATGATGGAGAAATTTATAAATCAAAAAATATTGACTGAATAGGTGTAGAAAGGCAACAGAATGTTAGAGTTTTAAAATAGAATTTAATTGAAAAGATGTGAGAATTCATCAGAGAATCGGGGTTGTTAGAAAACATGTACTATTATGAAAGGTCAAAATGATGGAGATATCTATAAATAAAAAAATACTGACTGAATAGGTGTAGGAAATCATCAGAATGTTGGAGATTTAAAAATGAAGTCAATTGAGAAGATGTGAGAATTCATCACAGAATCTGGGTTGTTAGAAAACATGTACTATTATGAGCTGTCAAAATGATGGAAAAATTTATAAATAGAAAAATATTGACTGAATAGGTGTAGGAAGGCGTCAGAATGTTAGAGATTTAAATAAGAGGTCAATTAAAAAGATGTGAGAATTCATCACAGAATCTGGGTTGTTAGAAAACATATACTATAATGAGCTGTCAAATGATGGAAGAATCTATAAATAAAAAAATATTGACTGAATAGGTGTATGAAGGCACCAGAATGTTAGAGTTTTAAAAAATGTGGTCAATTGAAAAGATGTGAGAATTCATCACAGAATCTTGGTTGTTAGAAAACATGTACTATTATGAAAGGTCAAAATGATGGAAAAATCTATAAATAAAAAAATATTGACTGAATAGGTGTAGGAAGGCACCAGAATTTTAGAGTTTTAAAATAAAATTTAATTGAAAAGATGTGACAATTCATCACAGAATCTGGGTTTTTAGAAAACATGTACTATTATGAAAGGTCAAAATGATGGAGAAATCTATAAATACAAAAATACTGGCTGAATAGGTGTAGGAAATCATCAGAATGTTGGAGATTTAAAAATGAAGTCAATTGAGAAGATGTGAGAATTCATCACAGAATTTGGGTTGTTAGAAAACATGTACTATTATGAGGGATCAAAATGATTTAGATATCTATAAATCAAAAAATATTGACTGAATAGGTGTAGGAAGGCATCAAAATGTTAGAGATTTTAAAAAGAAGTCAATTGAAAAGATGTGAGAATTCATCACAGAATCTGGGTTGTTAGAAAACATGTACTATAATCAACTGTCAAAATGATGGAAGAATCTATAAGGCAAAAAATATTCACTGAATAAGGGTAGGAAGGCACAAGAATGGTAGAGTTTTAAAAAAGAAGTCAATTGAAAGGATGTGAGAATTCATCAGAGAATCCGGGTTAATAGGAAACAAGTACTATTGAAAGATTAACGCCCAAGGCCCCACTGCAGCAAGTGTACCAGGCCCAGTCCCCCTCCCTTATGTCTGAATAAAGCAGCCATAAGTAGGTCCAGGGATCTCGCTCATGCGTCACGCTATTCACTTGTTCACATTCCTGCTCGGAGTCAGCCGTACAAGTTCTTACTCGTATTTGTCTTCCTCATCGGAAATTTACTTTACTAGCTATATAATGATGGCTTCGCACGACAAGAGTTCGTCTGCCACCCGTCCAAGAGATCGCAGAGATGCTCGTCGCACGCTAGCAGGCTGGAAGAACCTATCGAAGACGGAGCTAAGAGCCAAGGCCCAAATGTATGGCGTCGAACAGACAGGAAAGAAAGAAACGATCGCCTTGCGACTTTACAGCCTTTTTGACGTTGTAGCAACTGATAATGAATCGAATGAACCTGAAGCAAATCCCGTGGCGGGACCTTCATCATCTGGTGAACGCGAGGGTTTACAACCGAATCAGCCCCAAACTCCGAACCAAGGAAGTTCAATGGTTACATTTAGTCTCGACGATTTGAAGAAGTTGATGCAGGAAGTAGCCGAAAAAGCTAACCAGCCACGTGGAGGGAATGATCCTTACCCTGGTGTTCTCCAGCTCTCGCCGACATCCACAATCTCCCACCACAAGGCCCAGAAACCCCCCAGCCAACCGTCCAGCCAGCCACCCAGCCGACTGCCCAGCCACGTCCTGCCACTACAGCCGTCCTTGAGCCTCCAACAGCCACTGCCGCCACAACAGCCGCCGCAGTCCCACATAATACATTACATCAAGGTAACATTGAGTCTCTTTTTCATTCACCACTTAGCTCTCTGCCCCCACTCTCCCCAAAGTTGATCAAAGCAATGAAAGCGAAAGAGTACATTGATTTAAACACTTTACTACCTAACTCTTTATATGACACAACGGCCAACCAATCTTACAGCCTTTAAGTCCAACCAGGGGCAACTGGGGATGAAACTGTGTCATTGACGCAAAATCGCCGCACCGCCCAAAAAATCACCAACTTCATATCCTGGCTGGAAGCCTGGAACGTTTTCATAAGAGGCATGGTGCACTTTCATCCTCACCTCGCCCCTGATTTATTAGCATACCAAGAATCCTTCTCCGCCCTAAGCCGCAATTACCAGTTCCAATCTTGCTACAAATATGACAGCATTTCGAATGAATGTCGCAAGGAACCAGTATCTGCCCTGGTCGCGGCTCGACGAATATGCTTTTAACCGTTTCTTGCGTTGTGCACCACCCTCCCAGCCCCTAGCATGTTTCAGATGTCACATGTCTGGCCAGTTTGCTACAGATTGCCCATCCCTCAAGTCACGGGATAATGTTTCGCACCCCGGTCAAAGCATGTCCACCCAAGCCTATTCCTTCAACGGCCAGCCGCCCTTTCGTGCAAACAGCCCTTTTATCAAGCCCCTTGCCGGCATTTCAACGCCAACAATTGCCGTGACCAAAACTGCCGCTGGCCACACATTTGCAATCGATGCCGCGGCCCTCACCCAGCAACAAATTGCCCAAGGCTTAAACAATAACTTCAACCCATTACCCGCCTTTTCAAAGACTCCTGTTAATGCAAACCTTTTACGTAAGGAATTAACTGCTTATCCTGACCAATTCTTTGTTGACAATTTGATTATCAGTTTCGAGCACGGTTTTTCAATTGGCTATTCAGGCCCGGAATTTTGTAATATTGCACCTAATTTGCAGTCTGCCTCTTCAAATCCAACAGCGATCTTCAATTGCATATCTGAGGAGTTAAAGCAGAAACGGATGTCGGGCCCTTTTACTGGCCCACCATTGCCAAACTTTCGTACGTCACCCATCGGTGTGGTTCCCAAGAAAGACAGCAATAAATTTCGTATGATTACTGACCTGTCCTCGCCAAAGGGCATTTCGATCAATGAATTTATAAATGATTCCGAAGCTTCCGTAGCTTTCAACAATTTTGATTCAGCTGTTTCCATTGTGTCCAGCCTGGGAAGGGGGGCACTCATGACCAAATTGGACATAAAGAATGCATTTCTTATCTGTCCGGTAAGACAAGAGGACTGGCATTATTTAGGTTTCTCGTTTATGGGTCTCTATTTCGTCGACTTATGCCTCCCGTTTGGCCTTCGCTCCTCTGTGGAGCGCTTTACACAGTTATCGGACTCTCTTCTTTGGATCATGAAAAACAACCACAAAATAGTAAACTGCACTCATTATTTGGACGACTTTTTCTTGGCTGGACCCCCGTCTTCACCCCAGTGTCATGAAGAAATGCAAAAGACAATATCACTGTTTAACAACTTGGGCGTTCCCTTGGCTCCTGAAAAAATCGTAGGCCCACTAACTAAGCTCACATTCCTGGGGATAGAAATAGACTCACAAACAATGTCACTGAGGTTACCAGAAGACAAGCTATCCACCCTCGTGGCAATGCTACAGAAATGGTCGAATTTGAAAAAATGTACGAAAAGAGATCTGCTTTCATTGATTGGAAAACTTTCGTTCGCCTCTAAAGTGATCCCATCCGGTCGAATGTTTATCAGACGCCTCATAGACTTATCAACGACTGTCGATAGATTATCCCATCGAATCTCCTTAAATTCTGAAGCAAAGATGACATCTCTTGGTGGGCGAAATTCCTACCCACCTGGAATGGAAAGTATAAAATTCTTGATTCATCAACCACCCCCTGCCACCAGTTACATATTTATACTGACGCTTCAGGGGAAATAGGGTTTGGGATCTATAACAATGGTCGATTGATATCTAAAACATGGCCGAATGAACACAAACAAAAATCTATCCAATGGAAAGAGATCTTTCCCGTCTACGTTTGTTGTTACTTGTGGGGCAAAGAATTCCACAGAAAACGCTTACTTTTTCATTGTGATAACCTGGCTGTCGTGAAAATTTGGTCCGCCCAGTCATGCAAATCTCCAGAAATTATGGCTGTTTTGAGAAAACTTTTCTACATAGCAGCACAACACGAATTCACTGTTAACATAAAACACATACCAGGAGTAAACAATGTCTTAGCAGACTGCCTTTCTCGTTCCCAGATAAGAAAATTTTTCACACTGGCGCCCTCGGCGAAATCCCACCCAGCAGAAGTCCCAGACGAACTCTGGAAAGTTTAGAACAAGACAGTCGCTTCCTTCAATTTATGTCTATTGCCAATTCGTCGAGAAGAGAATATGCCCAAGGTCAGTCTAGCTTCAGTTCATTCTGTTCTGGTTTGCGAATTCGACCTTATACTCTGTCACAACACAATTTGTGCCTGTTTACCACCTACCTGGCCCGGACTTTGAGTTACTCGACAATCCGGACATCCTTAGCTGCTGTCCGCTTTCGAAACATAGAGCTAGGTTTCTACTCAAACTTCGAACCCATGCAAAATTTGCAGATGCTACTGCGTGGGATTAAACGCGTCAAAGGCATATCACTAAGGCCCAGCCGCCTGCCAATAACGTTAAACATCATGAAAAAATTGAAGTTGAATTTGAGAAAGACACCTCTTTGCGTGCAAGACAAACTCATGCTCTGGGCTGCGTTCACAACAGCCTTTTTCGGCCTATTGCGTTCCTCTGAATTTTGTTGTGAAAGCAAATCCACTTATAACCCGAATTCAACACTACTCCTAAGGGATGTTATCCTAAGTGAAAACGTGGCAAAGATACAAATTAAGGTTTCAAAAGCCGCTCCTTTCCGGAATGGTCACGAAGTTCGCCTCGCAGCATCCCCGTCATCTGTCTGTGCATTCCGAGCACTCAATAAATACATGACGTTTTGCTCTTGCCCAACTGCCCCGTTGTTTGCCTTCAGTGACTCAACGTATCTCACTCGTCAAAGAGTGACGAAGTCATTACGGAGCCTATTAGGCCCAAGTTTTCCTGATGTCGATCGATATTCGTCCCACAGCTTCAGGATTGGTGGTGCAACATCCGCAGCAGCAGCAGACTTACCAGACTGGCTGATTAAAACTCTTGGCCGTTGGTCAAGCAACTGCTACGAACGTTATATCCGTAACCCTACAAACATCATAGATAATGTTCCTTATATTCTAGCTCATCGTTAGGTTCGTAAGTCACATAGGGCCCATCCCCCCTTTTAACACAGGGTTAGCCAGCTCCGGGGCGTATCTTGGCGTATCTTGGCGGTTAGGCCACCAAATCTGGTGGCGAAAGGTAGTTTAGAAATATGTAGGCCTGAGAATCTCATCACCTAATTTAAGCCAGTTTCTGTATTTTCCGTAGTTTTTCGTGGCTCTCGAGGAGTCGCCACCGTTAAAGCAGTTTTTTATATAGGGCGATGTCTTAGAGCCTTCTGTGTAGGACTACAGAGGACCTGAGGGCAGGCAGCCCCTGCAGCTGGCCTCTCAAGTACCTGCAATGGGAGACCAAAACTGAATTTAGCATTAAAAGTTGGGGTCATCGATACCTCGGGTACTTCATGGCAGGACAAAACGTACCTCTCATGCTGACCCAGGGGATCACAGTTACAAACGATAGCTTAGTACATTTTATGCCTGATACGACCCCAAGAGCTGCCAAAAAAGTATATCTGGTGTTTCTGAGTCTATCTGCGGTTTGGACTTTAGGGGTTTGGTGGGCCGCAGGGGAGTTAATCCACGATTTACGGAGTAAATGAAAGATTAACGCCCCAGGCCCCACTGCAGCAAGTGTACCAGGCCCAGTCCCCCTCCCTTATGTCTGAATAAAGCAGCCATAAGTAGGTCCAGGGATCTCGCTCATGCGTCACGCTATTCACTTGTTCACATTCCTGCTCGGAGTCAGCCGTACAAGTTCTTCCCTCCCGCCCACCCCTTTTATTAGGGTTGGTTTCTCGCCACAGCGGGTCCCTATCTACCCTCTAAGACCGCACGGGTCGTATTGGCTATTGCTCCAAACATTAAGCCCCGACTCCCTACCCCGTTACTCTTCATGGCCCCACAATCAGCTTCACCAATTTCAG
Source organism: Aurelia sp. 4 Dawson et al 2005 (assembly GCA_964019985.1). Lineage (NCBI taxonomy): Eukaryota > Metazoa > Cnidaria > Scyphozoa > Semaeostomeae > Ulmaridae > Aurelia > Aurelia sp. 4 Dawson et al 2005. The sequence goes on along the minus strand of OZ026494.1, from coordinate 8,334,212 downwards.
GTAACAGTTCTGTCTCTATCCTAGCCTATCCGGACGGTTAGGCCACCAAATCTGGTGGCGAAAGGTAGTTTAGAAATATGTAGGCCTGAGAATCTCATCACCTAATTTAAACCAGTTTCTGTATTTTCCGTAGTTTTTCGTGGCTCTCGAGGAGTCGCCACCGTTAAAGCAGTTTTTTATATAGGGCCTTGTCTTAGAGCCTTCTGTGCAGGACTACAGAGGACCTGAGGGTAGGCAACCCCTGCAGCTGGCCTCTCAAATACCTGCAATGGGAGACCAAAACTGAATTTAGCATTAAAAGTTGGGGTCATCGATACCTCGGGTACTTCATGGCAGGACAAAACGTACCTCTCATGCTGACCCAGGGGATCACAGTTACAAACGATAGCTTAGTACATTTTATGCCTGATACGACCCCAAGAGCTGCCAAAAAAGTATATCTGGTGTTTCTGAGTCTATCTGCGGTTTGGACTTTAGGGGTTTGGTGGGCCGCAGGGGAGTTAATCCACGATTTACGGAGTAAATATGAACTTTATTAATGATCGAAAAATCTATAATCCAAACAATATTGACTGAATATGGGTAGGAGGGCAACAGAATGTTAGAGTTTTACATAAGAAGTCAATTGAAAAGGTGTGAGAATTCATCACAGAATCCGGGTTAATAGGAAACATGTACTATTATGGACTGTATAAATGATGGAAAAATCTATAAATAAAAAAATATTGACTGAATAGGTGTAGGAAGGCATCAGAATGTAAGAGATTTAAAAAAGGAGTCAATTGAAAAGATGTGAGAACTCATCACAGAATATTGGTTAATAGAAAACATGTACTATATTGAGCTGTCAAAATGATGGAAGAATTTATAAAAAAAAATATTGACTGAATAGGTGTAGGAAGGCATCAAAATGTTAGAGAATTAAAAAAGAAGTGAATTGAAAAGATGTGAGAATTCATCACAGAATCTGGGTTGATAGAAAGCATGTACTATTATGAGCTGTCAAAATGATGGAAAAATTTATAAATGGAAAAATATTGACTGAATAGGTGTAAGAAGGCGTCAGAATGTTAGAGATTTAAAAAAGATGTCATTTGAAAAGATATGAGAATTCATCACAGAATCTGGGTTGTTAGAAAACATGTACTATAATCAACTGTCAAAATGATGGAAGAATCTATAAGTCAAAAAATATTCACTGAATAAGGGTAGGAAGGCACAAGAATGGTAGAGTTTTAAAAAAGAAGTCAATTGAAAAGATGTGAGAATTCATCAGAGAATCCGGGTTAATAGGAAACAAGTACTATTATGAACGTTATTAATGATTGAAAAATCTATAAATCAAAAAAAATTGACTGAATATGGGTAGGAAGGCAACAGAATGTTATAGTTTTATATAAGAAGTCAATTGAAAAGGTGTGAGAATTCATCACAGAATCCGGGTTAATAGGAAACATGTACTATTATGGACTGTATAAATGATGGAAAAATTTATAAATAAAAAAATATTGACTGAATAGGTGTAGGAAGGCATCAGAATGTTAGAGATTCAAAAAAGAAGTTAATTGAAAAGTTGTGAGAATTCATCACAGAATCTGGGTTGTTAGAAAACATGTACTATTATGAGCTGTCAAAATGATGGAAAAATTTATAAATAGAAAAATATTGACTGAATAGGTGTAGGAAGGCGTCAGAATGTTAGAGATTTAAAAAAGAGGTCAATTGAAAAGATGTGAGAATTCATCACAGAATCTGGGTTGTTAGAAAACATGTACTATTATGAAAGGTCAAAATGATGGAGAAATCTATAAATCAAAAAGTATTGACTGAATAGGTGTAGGAAGGCACCAGAATGTTAGAGTTTTAAAATTGAATTTAATTGAAAAGATGTGACAATTCATCACAGAATCTGGGTTGTTAGAAAACATGTACTATTATGAAAGGTCAAAATGATGGAGAAATCTATAAATAAAAAAATACTGACTGAATAGGTGTAGGAAATCATCATAATGTTGGAGATTTAAAAATGAAGTCAATTGAGAAGATGTGAGAATTCAAAACAGAATTTGGGTTGTTAGAAAACATGTACTATTATGAGAGGTCAAAATGATTAAGATATCTATAAATCAAAAAATAGTGACTGAATAGGTGTAGGAAGGCGTCAGAATGTTAGAGATTTAAAAAAGAAGTCAATTGAAAAGATGTGAGAATTCATCACAGAATCTGGGTTGTTAGAAAACATGTACTATAATCAACTGTCAAAATGATGGAAGAATCTACAAGTCAAAAAATATTCACTGAATAAGGGTAGGAAGGCACAAGAATGGTAGAGTTTTAAAAAGGAAGTCAATTGAAAAGATCTGAGAATTCATCACAGAATTTGGGTTAATAGGAAACAAGTACTATTATGAACTTTATAAATGATTGAAAAATCTATAAATAAAAAAATATTGACTGAATATGGGTAGGAAGGCAACAGAATGTTGGAGTTTTAAATAAGAAGTCAATTGAAAAGGTGTGAGAATTCATCACAGAATCCTTGTTAATAGGAAACATGTACTATTATGGACTGTATAAATGATGGAAGAATCAATAGATAAAAAAATATTGACTGAATAGGTGTAGGAAGGCATCAGAATGTTAGAGATTTAAAAAAGGAGTCAATTGAAAAGATGTGAGAACTCATCACTGAATCTTGGTTAATAGAAAACATGTACTATATTGAGCTGTCAAAATGATGGAAGAATTTATAAAAAAAAATATTGACTGAATATGTGTAGGAAGGCATCAGAATGTTAGAGAATTAAAAAAGAAGTGAATTGAAAAGATGTGAGAATTCATCACAGAATCTGGGTTGTTAGAAAACATGTACTATTATGAGCTGTCAAAATGATGGAAAAATTTATAAATAGAAAAATATTGACTGAATAGGTGTAGGAAAGCGTCAGAATGTTAGAGATTTAAGAAAGAAGTCGATTAAAAAGATGTGAGAATTCATCACAGAATCTTGGTTGTTAGAAAACATGTACTATTATAAAAGGTCAAAATGATGGAGAAATCTATAAATCAAAAAATATTGACTCAATAGGTGTAGGAAGGAACCAGAATGTTAAAGTTTTAAAAAAGAAGTCAATTGAAAAGATGTGAGAATTCATCACAGAATCTGGGTTAATAGAAAACATTAACTATATTGGGCTGTTAAAATGATGGAAGAATTTATAAATAAAAAAAATATTGACTGAATAGGTGTAGGAAGGCATCAGAATGTTAGAGATTTAAAAAAGAGGTCAATTGAAAAGATGTGAGAATTCATCACAGAATCTGGGTTGTTAAAAAACATGTAATATTATGAAAGGTCAAAATGATGGAGAAATCTATAAATCAAAAAATATTGACTGAATAGGTGTAGGAAGGCACCAGAATGTTAGAGTTTTAAAATAGAATTTAATTGAAAAGATGTGAGAATTCATCACAGAATCTGGGTTGTTAGAAAACATGTACTATTATGAAAGGTCAAAATGATGGAGAAATCTATAAATAAAAAAATACTGACTGAATAGGTGTAGGAAATCATCAGATTGTTGGAGATTTAAAAATGAAGTCAATTGAGAAGATGTGAGAATTCATCACTGAATTTGGGTTGTTAGAAAACATGTACTATAATCAACTGTCAAAATGATGGAAGAATCTACAAGTCAAAAAATATTCACTGAATAAGGGTAGGAAGGCACAAGAATGGTAGAGTTTTAAAAAGGAAGTCAATTGAAAAGATGTGAGAATTCATCACAGAATTTGGGTTAATAGGAAACAAGTACTATTATGAACTTTATAATTGATTGAAAAATCTATAAATAAAAAAATATTGACTGAATATGGGTAGGAAGGCAACAGAATGTTTGAGTTTTAAATAAGAAGTCAATTGAAAAGGTGTGAGAATTCATCACAGAATCCTTGTTAATAGGAAACATGTACTATTATGGACTGTATAAATGATGGAAGAATCAATAAATAAAAAAATATTGACTGAATAGGTGTAGGAAGGCATCAGAATGTTAGAGATTTAAAAAAGGAGTCAATTGAACAGATGTGAGAACTCATCACTGAATCTTGGTTAATAGAAAACATGTACTATATTGAGCTGTCAAAATGATGGAAGAATTTATAAAAAAAAATATTGACTGAATATGTGTAGGAAGGCATCAGAATGTTAGAGAATTAAAAAAGAAGTGAATTGAAAAGATGTGAGAATTCATCACAGAATCTGGGTTGTTAGAAAACATGTACTATTATGAGCTGTCAAAATGATGGAAAAACTTATAAATAGAAAAATATTGACTGAATAGGTGTAGGAAAGCGTCAGAATGTTAGAGATTTAAGAAAGAAGTCGATTAAAAAGATGTGAGAATTCATCACAGAATCTTGGTTGTTAGAAAACATGTACTATTATAAAAGGTCAAAATGATGGAGAAATCTATAAATCAAAAAATATTGACTGAATAGGTGTAAGAAGGCGTCAGAATGTTAGAGATTTAAAAAAGATGTCATTTGAAAAGATATGAGAATTCATCACAGAATCTGGGTTGTTAGAAAACATGTACTATAATCAACTGTCAAAATGATGGAAGAATCTATAAGTCAAAAAATATTCACTGAATAAGGGTAGGAAGGCACAAGAATGGTAGAGTTTTAAAAAAGAAGTCAATTGAAAAGATGTGAGAATTCATCAGAGAATCCGGGTTAATAGGAAACAAGTACTATTATGAACGTTATTAATGATTGAAAAATCTATAAATCAAAAAAAATTGACTGAATATGGGTAGGAAGGCAACAGAATGTTATAGTTTTATATAAGAAGTCAATTGAAAAGGTGTGAGAATTCAGCACAGAATCCGGGTTAATAGGAAACATGTACTATTATGGACTGTATAAATGATGGAAAAATTTATAAATAAAAAAATATTGACTGAATAGGTGTAGGAAGGCATCAGAATGTTAGAGATTCAAAAAAGAAGTTAATTGAAAAGTTGTGAGAATTCATCACAGAATCTGGGTTGTTAGAAAACATGTACTATTATGAGCTGTCAAAATGATGGAAAAATTTATAAATAGAAAAATATTGACTGAATAGGTGTAGGAAGGCGTCAGAATGTTAGAGATTTAAAAAAGAGGTCAATTGAAAAGATGTGAGAATTCATCACAGAATCTGGGTTGTTAGAAAACATGTACTATTATGAAAGGTCAAAATGATGGAGAAATCTATAAATCAAAAAGTATTGACTGAATAGGTGTAGGAAGGCACCAGAATGTTAGAGTTTTAAAATTGAATTTAATTGAAAAGATGTGACAATTCATCACAGAATCTGGGTTGTTAGAAAACATGTACTATTATGAAAGGTCAAAATGATGGAGAAATCTATAAATAAAAAAATACTGACTGAATAGGTGTAGGAAATCATCATAATGTTGGAGATTTAAAAATGAAGTCAATTGAGAAGATGTGAGAATTCAAAACAGAATTTGGGTTGTTAGAAAACATGTACTATTATGAGAGGTCAAAATGATTAAGATATCTATAAATCAAAAAATATTGACTGAATAGGTGTAGGAAGGCGTCAGAATGTTAGAGATTTAAAAAAGAAGTCAATTGAAAAGATATGAGAATTCATCACAGAATCTGGGTTGTTAGAAAACATGTACTATAATCAACTGTCAAAATGATGGAAGAATCTACAAGTCAAAAAATATTCACTGAATAAGGGTAGGAAGGCACAAGAATGGTAGAGTTTTAAAAAGGAAGTCAATTGAAAAGATCTGAGAATTCATCACAGAATTTGGGTTAATAGGAAACAAGTACTATTATGAACTTTATAAATGATTGAAAAATCTATAAATAAAAAAATATTGACTGAATATGGGTAGGAAGGCAACAGAATGTTGGAGTTTTAAATAAGAAGTCAATTGAAAAGGTGTGAGAATTCATCACAGAATCCTTGTTAATAGGAAACATGTACTATTATGGACTGTATAAATGATGGAAGAATCAATAGATAAAAAAATATTGACTGAATAGGTGTAGGAAGGCATCAGAATGTTAGAGATTTAAAAAAGGAGTCAATTGAAAAGATGTGAGAACTCATCACTGAATCTTGGTTAATAGAAAACATGTACTATATTGAGCTGTCAAAATGATGGAAGAATTTATAAAAAAAAATATTGACTGAATATGTGTAGGAAGGCATCAGAATGTTAGAGAATTAAAAAAGAAGTGAATTGAAAAGATGTGAGAATTCATCACAGAATCTGGGTTGTTAGAAAACATGTACTATTATGAGCTGTCAAAATGATGGAAAAATTTATAAATAGAAAAATATTGACTGAATAGGTGTAGGAAAGCGTCAGAATGTTAGAGATTTAAGAAAGAAGTCGATTAAAAAGATGTGAGAATTCATCACAGAATCTTGGTTGTTAGAAAACATGTACTATTATAAAAGGTCAAAATGATGGAGAAATCTATAAATCAAAAAATATTGACTCAATAGGTGTAGGAAGGAACCAGAATGTTAAAGTTTTAAAAAAGAAGTCAATTGAAAAGATGTGAGAATTCATCACAGAATCTGGGTTAATAGAAAACATTAACTATATTGGGCTGTTAAAATGATGGAAGAATTTATAAATAAAAAAAATATTGACTGAATAGGTGTAGGAAGGCATCAGAATGTTAGAGATTTAAAAAAGAGGTCAATTGAAAAGATGTGAGAATTCATCACAGAATCTGGGTTGTTAAAAAACATGTAATATTATGAAAGGTCAAAATGATGGAGAAATCTATAAATCAAAAAATATTGACTGAATAGGTGTAGGAAGGCACCAGAATGTTAGAGTTTTAAAATAGAATTTAATTGAAAAGATGTGAGAATTCATCACAGAATCTGGGTTGTTAGAAAACATGTACTATTATGAAAGGTCAAAATGATGGAGAAATCTATAAATAAAAAAATACTGACTGAATAGGTGTAGGAAATCATCAGATTGTTGGAGATTTAAAAATGAAGTCAATTGAGAAGATGTGAGAATTCATCACTGAATTTGGGTTGTTAGAAAACATGTACTATAATCAACTGTCAAAATGATGGAAGAATCTACAAGTCAAAAAATATTCACTGAATAAGGGTAGTAAGGCACAAGAATGGTAGAGTTTTAAAAAGGAAGTCAATTGAAAAGATGTGAGAATTCATCACAGAATTTGGGTTAATAGGAAACAAGTACTATTATGAACTTTATAATTGATTGAAAAATCTATAAATAAAAAAATATTGACTGAATATGGGTAGGAAGGCAACAGAATGTTTGAGTTTTAAATAAGAAGTCAATTGAAAAGGTGTGAGAATTCATCACAGAATCCTTGTTAATAGGAAACATGTACTATTATGGACTGTATAAATGATGGAAGAATCAATAAATAAAAAAATATTGACTGAATAGGTGTAGGAAGGCATCAGAATGTTAGAGATTTAAAAAAGGAGTCAATTGAACAGATGTGAGAACTCATCACTGAATCTTGGTTAATAGAAAACATGTACTATATTGAGCTGTCAAAATGATGGAAGAATTTATAAAAAAAAATATTGACTGAATATGTGTAGGAAGGCATCAGAATGTTAGAGAATTAAAAAAGAAGTGAATTGAAAAGATGTGAGAATTCATCACAGAATCTGGGTTGTTAGAAAACATGTACTATTATGAGCTGTCAAAATGATGGAAAAACTTATAAATAGAAAAATATTGACTGAATAGGTGTAGGAAAGCGTCAGAATGTTAGAGATTTAAGAAAGAAGTCGATTAAAAAGATGTGAGAATTCATCACAGAATCTTGGTTGTTAGAAAACATGTACTATTATAAAAGGTCAAAATGATGGAGAAATCTATAAATCAAAAAATATTGACTGAATAGGTGTAAGAAGGCGTCAGAATGTTAGAGATTTAAAAAAGATGTCATTTGAAAAGATATGAGAATTCATCACAGAATCTGGGTTGTTAGAAAACATGTACTATAATCAACTGTCAAAATGATGGAAGAATCTATAAGTCAAAAAATATTCACTGAATAAGGGTAGGAAGGCACAAGAATGGTAGAGTTTTAAAAAAGAAGTCAATTGAAAAGATGTGAGAATTCATCAGAGAATCCGGGTTAATAGGAAACAAGTACTATTATGAACGTTATTAATGATTGAAAAATCTATAAATCAAAAAAAATTGACTGAATATGGGTAGGAAGGCAACAGAATGTTATAGTTTTATATAAGAAGTCAATTGAAAAGGTGTGAGAATTCATCACAGAATCCGGGTTAATAGGAAACATGTACTATTATGGACTGTATAAATGATGGAAAAATTTATAAATAAAAAAATATTGACTGAATAGGTGTAGGAAGGCATCAGAATGTTAGAGATTCAAAAAAGAAGTTAATTGAAAAGTTGTGAGAATTCATCACAGAATCTGGGTTGTTAGAAAACATGTACTATTATGAGCTGTCAAAATGATGGAAAAATTTATAAATAGAAAAATATTGACTGAATAGGTGTAGGAAGGCGTCAGAATGTTAGAGATTTAAAAAAGAGGTCAATTGAAAAGATGTGAGAATTCATCACAGAATCTGGGTTAATAGAAAACATTAACTATATTGGGCTGTTAAAATGATGGAAGAATTTATAAATAAAAAAATATTGACTGAATAGGTGTAGGAAGGCATCAGAATGTTAGAGATTTAAAAAAGAGGTCAATTGAAAAGATGTGAGAATTCATCACAGAATCTGGGTTGTTAAAAAACATGTACTATTATGAAAGGTCAAAATGATGGAGAAATCTATAAATAAAAAAATACTGACTGAATAGGTGTAGGAAATCATCAGATTGTTGGAGATTTAAAAATGAAGTCAATTAAGAAGATGTGAGAATTCATCACAGAATCTGGGTTGTTAGAAAACATGTACTATAATCAACTGTCAAAATGATGGAAGAATCTACAAGTCAAAAAATATTCACTGAATAAGGGTAGGAAGGCACAAGAATGGTAGAGTTTTAAAAAGGAAGTCAATTGAAAAGATGTGAGAATTCATCACAGAATTTGGGTTAATAGGAAACAAGTACTATTATGAACTTTATAAATGATTGAAAAATCTATAAATAAAAAAATATTGACTGAATATGGGTAGGAAGGCAACAGAATGTTGGAGTTTTAAATAAGAAGTCAATTGAAAAGGTGTGAGAATTCATCACAGAATCCTTGTTAATAGGAAACATGTACTATTATGGACTGTATAAATGATGGAAGAATCAATAAATAAAAAAATATTGACTGAATAGGTGTAGGAAGGCATCAGAATGTTAGAGATTTAAAAAAGGAGTCAATTGAAAAGATGTGAGAACTCATCACTGAAACTTGGTTAATAGAAAACATGTACTATATTGAGCTGTCAAAATGATGGAAGAATTAATAAAAAAAAATATTGACTGAATATGTGTAGGAAGGCATCAGAATGTTAGAGAATTAAAAAAGAAGTGAATTGAAAAGATGTGAGAATTCATCACAGAATCTGGGTTGTTAGAAAACATGTACTATTATGAGCTGTCAAAATGATGGAAAAATTTATAAATAGAAAAATATTGACTGAATAGGTGTAGGAAAGCGTCAGAATGTTAGAGATTTAAGAAAGAAGTCGATTAAAAAGATGTGAGAATTCATCACAGAATCTTGGTTGTTAGAAAACATGTACTATTATAAAAGGTCAAAATGATGGAGAAATCTATAAATCAAAAAATATTGACTCAATAGGTGTAGGAAGGAACCAGAATGTTAAAGTTTTAAAAAAGAAGTCAATTGAAAAGATGTGAGAATTCATCACAGAATCTGGGTTAATAGAAAACATTAACTATATTGGGCTGTTAAAATGATGGAAGAATTTATAAATAAAAAAAATATTGACTGAATAGGTGTAGGAAGGCATCAGAATGTTAGAGATTTAAAAAAGAGGTCAATTGAAAAGATGTGAGAATTCATCACAGAATCTGGGTTGTTAAAAAACATGTAATATTATGAAAGGTCAAAATGATGGAGAAATCTATAAATCAAAAAATATTGACTGAATAGGTGTAGGAAGGCACCAGAATGTTAGAGTTTTAAAATAGAATTTAATTGAAAAGATGTGAGAATTCATCACAGAATCTGGGTTGTTAGAAAACATGTACTATTATGAAAGGTCAAAATGATGGAGAAATCTATAAATAAAAAAATACTGACTGAATAGGTGTAGGAAATCATCAGATTGTTGGAGATTTAAAAATGAAGTCAATTGAGAAGATGTGAGAATTCATCACTGAATTTGGGTTGTTAGAAAACATGTACTATAATCAACTGTCAAAATGATGGAAGAATCTACAAGTCAAAAAATATTCACTGAATAAGGGTAGGAAGGCACAAGAATGGTAGAGTTTTAAAAAGGAAGTCAATTGAAAAGATGTGAGAATTCATCACAGAATTTGGGTTAATAGGAAACAAGTACTATTATGAACTTTATAATTGATTGAAAAATCTATAAATAAAAAAATATTGACTGAATATGGGTAGGAAGGCAACAGAATGTTTGAGTTTTAAATAAGAAGTCAATTGAAAAGGTGTGAGAATTCATCACAGAATCCTTGTTAATAGGAAACATGTACTATTATGGACTGTATAAATGATGGAAGAATCAATAAATAAAAAAATATTGACTGAATAGGTGTAGGAAGGCATCAGAATGTTAGAGATTTAAAAAAGGAGTCAATTGAACAGATGTGAGAACTCATCACTGAATCTTGGTTAATAGAAAACATGTACTATATTGAGCTGTCAAAATGATGGAAGAATTTATAAAAAAAATATTGACTGAATATGTGTAGGAAGGCATCAGAATGTTAGAGAATTAAAAAAGAAGTGAATTGAAAAGATGTGAGAATTCATCACAGAATCTGGGTTGTTAGAAAATATGTACTATTATGAGCTGTCAAAATGATGGAAAAATTTATAAATAGAAAAATATTGACTGAATAGGTGTAGGAAAGCGTCAGAATGTTAGAGATTTAAGAAAGAAGTCGATTAAAAAGATGTGAGAATTCATCACAGAATCTTGGTTGTTAGAAAACATGTACTATTATAAAAGGTCAAAATGATGGAGAAATCTATAAATCAAAAAATATTGACTTAATAGGTGTAGGAAGGAACCAGAATGTTAAAGTTTTAAAAAAGAAGTCAATTGAAAAGATGTGAGAATTCATCACAGAATCTGGGTTAATAGAAAACATTAACTATATTGGGCTGTTAAAATGATGGAAGAATTTATAAATAAAAAAATATTGACTGAATAGGTGTAGGAAGGCATCAGAATGTTAGAGATTTATAAAAGAGGTCAATTGAAAAGATGTGAGAATTCATCACAGAATCTGGGTTGTTAAAAAACATGTACTATTATGAACGTTATTAATGATTGAAAAATCTATAAATCAAAAAAAATTGACTGAATATGGGTAGGAAGGCAACAGAATGTTATAGTTTTATATAAGAAGTCAATTGAAAAGGTGTGAGAATTCATCACAGAATCCGGGTTAATAGGAAACATGTACTATTATGGACTGTATAAATGATGGAAAAATTTATAAATAAAAAAATATTGACTGAATAGGTGTAGGAAGGCATCAGAATGTTAGAGATTCAAAAAAGAAGTTAATTGAAAAGTTGTGAGAATTCATCACAGAATCTGGGTTGTTAGAAAACATGTACTATTATGAGCTGTCAAAATGATGGAAAAATTTATAAATAGAAAAATATTGACTGAATAGGTGTAGGAAGGCGTCAGAATGTTAGAGATTTAAAAAAGAGGTCAATTGAAAAGATGTGAGAATTCATCACAGAATCTGGGTTAATAGAAAACATTAACTATATTGGGCTGTTAAAATGATGGAAGAATTTATAAATAAAAAAATATTGACTGAATAGGTGTAGGAAGGCATCAGAATGTTAGAGATTTAAAAAAGAGGTCAATTGAAAAGATGTGAGAATTCATCACAGAATCTGGGTTGTTAAAAAACATGTACTATTATGAAAGGTCAAAATGATGGAGAAATCTATAAATAAAAAAATACTGACTGAATAGGTGTAGGAAATCATCAGATTGTTGGAGATTTAAAAATGAAGTCAATTAAGAAGATGTGAGAATTCATCACAGAATCTGGGTTGTTAGAAAACATGTACTATAATCAACTGTCAAAATGATGGAAGAATCTACAAGTCAAAAAATATTCACTGAATAAGGGTAGGAAGGCACAAGAATGGTAGAGTTTTAAAAAGGAAGTCAATTGAAAAGATGTGAGAATTCATCACAGAATTTGGGTTAATAGGAAACAAGTACTATTATGAACTTTATAAATGATTGAAAAATCTATAAATAAAAAAATATTGACTGAATATGGGTAGGAAGGCAACAGAATGTTGGAGTTTTAAATAAGAAGTCAATTGAAAAGGTGTGAGAATTCATCACAGAATCCTTGTTAATAGGAAACATGTACTATTATGGACTGTATAAATGATGGAAGAATCAATAAATAAAAAAATATTGACTGAATAGGTGTAGGAAGGCATCAGAATGTTAGAGATTTAAAAAAGGAGTCAATTGAAAAGATGTGAGAACTCATCACTGAAACTTGGTTAATAGAAAACATGTACTATATTGAGCTGTCAAAATGATGGAAGAATTAATAAAAAAAAATATTGACTGAATATGTGTAGGAAGGCATCAGAATGTTAGAGAATTAAAAAAGAAGTGAATTGAAAAGATGTGAGAATTCATCACAGAATCTGGGTTGTTAGAAAACATGTACTATTATGAGCTGTCAAAATGATGGAAAAATTTATAAATAGAAAAATATTGACTGAATAGGTGTAGGAAAGCGTCAGAATGTTAGAGATTTAAGAAAGAAGTCGATTAAAAAGATGTGAGAATTCATCACAGAATCTTGGTTGTTAGAAAACATGTACTATTATAAAAGGTCAAAATGATGGAGAAATCTATAAATCAAAAAATATTGACTCAATAGGTGTAGGAAGGAACCAGAATGTTAAAGTTTTAAAAAAGAAGTCAATTGAAAAGATGTGAGAATTCATCACAGAATCTGGGTTAATAGAAAACATTAACTATATTGGGCTGTTAAAATGATGGAAGAATTTATAAATAAAAAAAATATTGACTGAATAGGTGTAGGAAGGCATCAGAATGTTAGAGATTTAAAAAAGAGGTCAATTGAAAAGATGTGAGAATTCATCACAGAATCTGGGTTGTTAAAAAACATGTAATATTATGAAAGGTCAAAATGATGGAGAAATCTATAAATCAAAAAATATTGACTGAATAGGTGTAGGAAGGCACCAGAATGTTAGAGTTTTAAAATAGAATTTAATTGAAAAGATGTGAGAATTCATCACAGAATCTGGGTTGTTAGAAAACATGTACTATTATGAAAGGTCAAAATGATGGAGAAATCTATAAATAAAAAAATACTGACTGAATAGGTGTAGGAAATCATCAGATTGTTGGAGATTTAAAAATGAAGTCAATTGAGAAGATGTGAGAATTCATCACTGAATTTGGGTTGTTAGAAAACATGTACTATAATCAACTGTCAAAATGATGGAAGAATCTACAAGTCAAAAAATATTCACTGAATAAGGGTAGGAAGGCACAAGAATGGTAGAGTTTTAAAAAGGAAGTCAATTGAAAAGATGTGAGAATTCATCACAGAATTTGGGTTAATAGGAAACAAGTACTATTATGAACTTTATAATTGATTGAAAAATCTATAAATAAAAAAATATTGACTGAATATGGGTAGGAAGGCAACAGAATGTTTGAGTTTTAAATAAGAAGTCAATTGAAAAGGTGTGAGAATTCATCACAGAATCCTTGTTAATAGGAAACATGTACTATTATGGACTGTATAAATGATGGAAGAATCAATAAATAAAAAAATATTGACTGAATAGGTGTAGGAAGGCATCAGAATGTTAGAGATTTAAAAAAGGAGTCAATTGAACAGATGTGAGAACTCATCACTGAATCTTGGTTAATAGAAAACATGTACTATATTGAGCTGTCAAAATGATGGAAGAATTTATAAAAAAAATATTGACTGAATATGTGTAGGAAGGCATCAGAATGTTAGAGAATTAAAAAAAAAGTGAATTGAAAAGATGTGAGAATTCATCACAGAATCTGGGTTGTTAGAAAATATGTACTATTATGAGCTGTCAAAATGATGGAAAAATTTATAAATAGAAAAATATTGACTGAATAGGTGTAGGAAAGCGTCAGAATGTTAGAGATTTAAGAAAGAAGTCGATTAAAAAGATGTGAGAATTCATCACAGAATCTTGGTTGTTAGAAAACATGTACTATTATAAAAGGTCAAAATGATGGAGAAATCTATAAATCAAAAAATATTGACTTAATAGGTGTAGGAAGGAACCAGAATGTTAAAGTTTTAAAAAAGAAGTCAATTGAAAAGATGTGAGAATTCATCACAGAATCTTGGTTAATAGAAAACATTAACTATATTGGGCTGTTAAAATGATGGAAGAATTTATAAATAAAAAAATATTGACTGAATAGGTGTAGGAAGGCATCAGAATGTTAGAGATTTATAAAAGAGGTCAATTGAAAAGATGTGAGAATTCATCACAGAATCTGGGTTGTTAAAAAACATGTACTATTATGAAATGTCAAAATGATGGAGAAATCTATAAATCAAAAAATATTGACTGAATAGGTGTAGGAAGGCACCAGAATGTTAGAGTTTTAAAATAGAATTTAATTGAAAAGATGTGAGAATTCATCACAGAATCTGGGTTGTTAGAAAACATGTACTATTATGAAAGGTCAAAATGATGGAGAAATCTATAAATAAAAAAATACTGACTGAATAGGTGTAGGAAATCATCAGAATGTTGAAGATTTAAAAATGAAGTCAATTGAGAAGATGTGAGAATTCATCACAGAATCTGGGTTGTTAGAAAACATGTACTATAATCAACTGTCAAAATGATGGAAGAATCTACAAGGCAAAAAATATTCACTGAATAAGGGTAGGAAGGCACAAGAATGGTAGAGTTTTAAAAAGGAAGTCAATTGAAAAGATGTGAGAATTCATCACAGAATTGGGGTTAATAGGAAACAAGTACTATTATGAACTTTATAAATGATTGAAAAATCTATAAATAAAAAAATATTGACTGAATATGGGTAGGAAGGCAACAGAATGTTGGAGTTTTAAATAAGAAGTCAATTGAAAAGATGTGAGATTTCATCACAGAATTTGGGTTGATAGGAAACAAGTACTATTATGAATTTTATAAATGATTGAAAAATCTATAAATAAAAAAATATTGACTGAATATGGGTAGGAAGGCAACAGAATGTTGGAGTTTTAAATAAGAAGTCAATTGAAAAGGTGTGAGAATTTATCACAGAATCCTTGTTAATAGGAAACATGTACTATTATGGACTGTATAAATGATGGAAGAATCAATAAATAAAAAAATATTGACAGAATAGGTGTAGGAAGGCATCAGAATGTTAGAGATTTAAAAAAGGAGTCAATTGAACAGATGTGAGAACTCATCACTGAATCTTGGTTAATAGAAAACATGTACTATATTGAGCTGTCAAAATGATGGAAGAATTTATAAAAAAAAATATTGACTGAATATGTGTAGGAAGGCATCAGAATGTTAGAGATTTTAAAAAGAAGTCAATTGAAAACATGTGAGATTTCATGACAGAATCTGGGTTGTTAGAAAACATGTACTATTATGAAAGGTCAAAATGATGGAGAAATCTATAAATCAAAAATTATTGACTGAATAGGCGTAGGAAGGCACCACAATGTTAGAGTTTTAAAAAAAAGTCAATTGAAAAGATGTGACAATTCATCACAGAATCTAGGTTAATAGAAAACATGTACTATTATAAACTGTATAAATGATGGAAAAATCTATAAACAAAAGCATATTGACTGAATAGGTGTAGGAAGGCATCAGAATGCTAGAGATATAAAAGGAAGTCAATTGAAACGATGTCAGAATTCATCACAGAATCTGGGTTGTTAGAAACATGTACTATAATCAACTGTCAAAATAATGGAAGAATCTATAAATCAAAAGATATTCAATGAATAGGGGTAGGAAGGCACCAGAATGCTAGAGATATAAAAAAGAAGTCAATTGAAACGATGTAAGAATTCATCACAGAATCTTGGTTGTTAAAAAACATGTACTATAATCAACTGTCAAAATAATGGAAGAATCTATAAATCAAAAGATATTCACTGAATAGGGGTAGGATGCACCAGAATGTTCGAGTTTTAAAAAAGAAGTCAATTGAAAAGATGTGAGAATTCATTACAGAATCTGGGTTAATAGGAAACATGTACTATTATGAACTTTATAAATGATGGAAAAATCTATAAATAAGAAAATATTGACTGAATAGTTGTAGGAAGGCACCACAATGTTAGAGATTTTAAAAAGAAGTCAATTGAAAAGATGTGAGAATTCATCACAGAATCTTGGTTGTTAGAAAACATGTACTATTTTGAACAGTCAAAATGATAGAAGAATCTATAAATCAGAAAATATTGACTGAATAGGTGTAGGAAGGCTTCGGAATGTTAGAGATTTTTTGTGTTAGAGAATATGTTTAAACAAAAACATATTGACTGAATAGGAACATAGTACATGTTAGAAACATGTACTATAATCAACTGTCAAAATAATGGAAGAATCTATAAATCAAAAGATATTCAATGAATAGGGGTAGGAAGGCACCAGAATGCTAGAGATATAAAAAAGAAGTCAATTGAAACGATGTAAGAATTCATCACAGAATCTTGGTTGTTAAAAAACATGTACTATAATCAACTGTCAAAATAATGGAAGAATCTATAAATCAAAAGATATTCACTGAATAGGGGTAGGATGCACCAGAATGTTCGAGTTTTAAAAAAGAAGTCAATTGAAAAGATGTGAGAATTCATTACAGAATCTGGGTTAATAGGAAACATGTACTATTATGAACTTTATAAATGATGGAAAAATCTATAAATAAGAAAATATTGACTGAATAGTTGTAGGAAGGCACCACAATGTTAGAGATTTTAAAAAGAAGTCAATTGAAAAGATGTGAGAATTCATCACAGAATCTTGGTTGTTAGAAAACATGTACTATTTTGAACAGTCAAAATGATAGAAGAATCTATAAATCAGAAAATATTGACTGAATAGGTGTAGGAAGGCTTCGGAATGTTAGAGATTTTTTGTGTTAGAGAATATGTTTAAACAAAAACATATTGACTGAATAGGTGTAGGAAGGCATCAGAATGCTAGAGATATAAAAAAGAAGTCAATCGAAACGATGTCAGAATTCATCACAGAATCTGGGTTGTTAGAAAACATGTACTATAATCAACTGTCAAAATAATGGAAGAATCTATAAATCAAAAGATATTCACTGAATAGGGGTAGGAAGGCACCAGAATGTTAGAGTTTTAAAAAAGAAGTCAATTAAAAAGATGTGAGAATTCATTAGAGAATCATGGTTAATAGGAAACATGTACTATTATGAACTTTATAAATGGTGGAAAAATCTATAAATAAGAAAATATTGACTGAATAGGTGTAGGAGGGCACCAGAATGTTAGAGATTTTAAAAAGAAGTCAATTGAAAAGATGTGAGAATTCATCACAGAATCTTGGTTGTTAGAAAACATGTACTATTTTGAACAGTCAAAATGATGGAAGAATCTATAAATCAGAAAATATTGACTGAATAGGTGTAGGAAGGCTTCGGAATGTTAGAGATTTTTTGTGTTAGAGAATATGTTTAAACAAAAACATATTGACTGAATAGGTGTAGGAAGGCATCAGAATGCTAGAGATATAAAAAAGAAGTCAATTGAAAACATGTGAGATTTCATGACAGAATCTGGGTTGTTAGAAAACATGTACTATTATGAAAGGTCAAAATGATGGAGAAATCTATAAATCAAAAATTATTGACTGAATAGGCGTAGGAAGGCACCACAATGTTAGAGTTTTAAAAAAAAGTCAATTGAAAAGATGTGACAATTCATCACAGAATCTAGGTTAATAGAAAACATGTCCTATTATCAAAGGTTAAAATGATGGAATAATTTATAAATCAAAAAATGTTGACTGAATTAGCGTAGTAAGTCATCAAAATATTGGAGATTTAAAAAAGAAGTCAATTGAAATGATGTGAGTATTCATCACAGAATCTGGGTTGTTAGAAAACTTGTACTATTATGAACTGTATAAATGATGGAAAAATCTATAAATAAAAAAATATTGACTGAATAGGTGTAGGAAGGCACCAGATTGTTAGAGTTTTAAAAAAGGAGTCAATTGAAAAGATGTGAAAATTCATCACAGAATCTGGGTTAATAGTAAAACTTGTACTATTATGAACTGTATAAATGATGGAAAAATCTATAAACAAAAACATATTGACTGAATAGGTGTAGGAAGGCATCAGAATGCTAGAGATATAAAAAAGAAGTCAATTGAAACGATGTAAGAATTCATCACAGAATCTTGGTTGTTAGAAAACATGTACTATAATCAACTGTCAAAATAATGGAAGAATCTATAAATCAAAAGATATTCACTGAATAGGGGTAGGATGCACCAGAATGTTCGAGTTTTAAAAAAGAAGTCAATTGAAAAGATGTGAGAATTCATTACAGAATCTGGGTTAATAGGAAACATGTACTATTATGAACTTTTTAAATGATGGAAAAATCTATAAATAAGAAAATATTGACTGAATAGTTGTAGGAAGGCAGCAGAATGTTAGAGATTTTAAAAAGAAGTCAATTGAAAAGATGTGAGAATTAATCACAGAACCTGGGTTGTTAGAAAACATGTTGTATTATGAAAGTTCAAAATGATGGAGAAATCTATAAATCATAAAATATTGACTGAATAGGTGTAGGAAGGCTTCGGAATGTTAGAGATTTTATAAAGAAGTCAATTGAAAAGATGTGAGAACTCATCACAGAATCTGGGTTGTTAGAAAACATGTACTATAATTAACTGTCAAAATGATCCAAGAATCAATAATTCAAAAAATATTCACTGAATAGGGTAGGAAGGCACCAGAATGGTAGAGTTTTAAAAAAGAAGTCAATGGAAAAGATGTGAGAATTCATCACAGAATCCGGGTTGATAGGAAACATGTACTATTATGAACTGTATAAATGATGGATAAATCTATAAATAAAAAAATGTTGACTGAATAGGTGTAGGAAGGCACCAGGATGATAGATATTTTAAAAAGAAGTCAATTGAAAAGATGTGAGAATTAATCACAGAACCTGGGTTGTTAGAAAACATGTTGTATTATGAAAGTTCAAAATGATGGAGAAATCTATAAATCATAAAATATTGACAGAATAGGTGTAGGAAAGCATCAGAATGTTAGAGATTTAATAAAGAAGTCAATTGAAAAGATGTGAGAATTCATCACAGAATCTTGGTTGTTAGAAAACATGTACTATTATAAAAGGTCAAAATGATGGAGAAATCTATAAATCATAAAATATTGACTGAATAGGTGTAGGAAGGCTTCGGAATGTTAGAGATTTTATAAAGAAGTCAATTGAAAAGATGTGAGAACTCATCACAGAATCTGGGTTGTTAGAAAACATGTACTATAATTAACTGTCAAAATGATCCAAGAATCAATAATTCAAAAAATATTCACTGAATAGGGTAGGAAGGCACCAGAATGGTAGAGTTTTAAAAAAGAAGTCAATGGAAAAGATGTGAGAATTCATCACAGAATCCGGGTTGATAGGAAACATGTACTATTATGAACTGTATAAATGATGGATAAATCTATAAATAAAAAAATGTTGACTGAATAGGTGTAGGAAGGCACCAGGATGATAGATATTTTAAAAAGAAGTCAATTGAAAAGATGTGAGAATTAATCACAGAACCTGGGTTGTTAGAAAACATGTTGTATTATGAAAGTTCAAAATGATGGAGAAATCTATAAATCATAAAATATTGACAGAATAGGTGTAGGAAAGCATCAGAATGTTAGAGATTTAATAAAGAAGTCAATTGAAAAGATGTGAGAATTCATCACAGAATCTGGGTTAATAGGAAACATGTACTATTATAAACTGTATAAATGATGGAAAAATCTATAAACAAAAACATATTGACTGAATAGGTGTAGGAAGGCATCAGAATGCTAGAGATATAAAAGGAAGTCAATTGAAACGATGTCAGAATTCATCACAGAATCTGGGTTGTTAGAAACATGTACTATAATCAATTGTCAAAATAATGGAAGAATCTATAAATCAAAAGATATTCACTGAATAGGGGTAGGAAAGCACCAGAATGTTAGAGTTTTAAAAAAGAAGTCAAATGAAAAGATGTGAGAATTCATTACAGAATCTGGGTTAATTGGAAACATGTACTATTATGAACTTTATAAATGATGGAAAAATCTATAAATAAGAAAATATTGACTGAATAGGTGTAGGAAGGCACCAGAATGTTAGACATTTAAAAAACAAGTCAATTGAAAAGATGTGAGAATTCATCACAGAATCTGGGTTAATAGTAAACATGTACTTTATTGAGGTGTCAAGATAATGGAAGAATATATAAATAAAAAAATATTGACTGAATAGGTGTAGGAAGGCATCAGAATGTTAGAGATTTAAAAAAGAAGTCAATTGAAAAGATGTGAGAAATCATCACAGAATCCGGGTTAATAGGAAACATGTACAAATATAAACTGTATAAATGATGGAAAAATCTATAAATAGAAAAATAATGACTGAATAGGTATAGGAAGACACCAGAATGTTAGAGATTTTAAAAAGAAGTCAATTTAAAAGATGTGAGAGTTAATAACAGAATCTGGGTTGTTAGAAAACATGTTGTATTATGAAAGTTCAAAATGATGAAGAAATCTATAAATCAAAAAATATTGACAGAATAGGTGTAGGAAAGCATCAGAATGTTAGAGATTTTATAAAGAAGTCAATTGAAAAGATGTGAGAATTCATCACAGAATCCGGGTTGTTAGAAAACACGTACTATTATGAAAGTTCAAAATGATGGAGAAATCTATCAATCAATAAATATTCACTGAATAATTGTAGGAAGGCATTAGAATGCTAGAGATTTAAAAGAGAAGTCAATTGAGAAGTTGTGAGAATTCATCACAGAATCTTGGTTGTTAGAAAACATGTACTATTTTGAAATGTCAAATTGATGGAAGAATCTGTAAATAAAAAAATATTGACTGAATAGGTGTAACAAGGAACCAGAATGTTAGATTTTTAAAAAAGAAGTCAATTGAAATAATGTGAGAATTCATCACAGAATCTGGGTTAATAGGAAATATGTACTATTATGAACTGTATAAATGATGGAGAAATCTATAAATCAAAAAATATTGACTGAATAGGCGTAGGAAGGCATCACAATGTTAGAGTTTCAAAAAAGAAGTCAATTGAAAAGATGTGAGAATACATCACAGAATCTGGGTTAATAGAAAACATGTACTATTATGAACTGTCAATATCATGGAATAATCTATATATAAAAAATATTGACTGATTAGGTGTTGGAAGGCGCCAGAATGTTAGAGATTTAAAAAAGAGGTCAATAGAAAAGATGTGAGATTTCATCACAGAATCTGGGTTAATGGAAAACATGTATTATATTGAGCGGTCAAAATGATGGAGAAATCTATAAATAAAAACATATTGACAGAATAGGTGTAGGAAGGCATCAGAATATTACAGATTTAAAAAAGAAGTGAATTGAAAAGATGTGAGAATTCATCACAGAATCTGGGTTGTTAGAAAACATGTACTATTATGAGCTGTCAAAATGATTGAATAATTTATGAATAAAAAAATATTGACTGAGTAGGTGTAGGAAATCATCAGAGCGTTGGAGGTTTAAAAAAGAAGGTAATTGAAAAGATGTGAGATTTCATTACAGAATCTGGGTTGTTAGAAAACATGTACTATTATGATCTGTCAAAATGATTGAATAATTTATAAATAAAAAAATATTGACTGAATTGGTGTAGGAAATCATCAGAATGTTGGAGGTTTAAAAAAGAAGGTAATTGAAAAGATGTGAGAATTCATCACAGAATCTGGGTTTTTACAAAACATGTACTATTATGAGTTGTCAAAATGATGGAAGAATTTATAAATACAAAAATATTGACTGAATAGGTGTAGTAAGGCGTTAGAATGTTAGAGATTTAAAAAAGAAATCAATTGAAAAGATGTGAGAATTCATCACAGAATCTGGGTTGTTAGAAAACATGTACTAATATGAAAGGTCAAAATGATGGAGAAATCTATAAATTAAAAAATATTGACTAAATAGGTGTAAAAAATCATCAGAAAGTTGGAGATTTAAAAATGGAGTCAATTGAAAAGATGTGAGAATTCATCACAGAATCTGGGTTTTTAGAAAACATGTACTATCATGAAAGGTTAAAATGATGGAGAAATCTATAAGTCAAAAAATATTGACTGAATAGGTGTAGGAAGGCACCAGAATGTTAGAGTTTTAAAAACGAAGTTAATTGAAAAGATGTGAAAATTCATCACAGAATCTGGGTTGTTAGAAAACATGTACTATTATGAAAGGTCAAAATGATGGAGATATCTATAAATCAAAAAATATTGACTGAATAGGTGTAGGAAGGCTTCAGAATGTTAGAGATTTAAATAAGAAGTCAACTAAAAAGACGTGAGAATTCATCACAGAATCTGGGTTTCTAGAAAACATGTACTATTATGAACTGTGAAAATGATGGAATATTCTAAAAATAGAAAAATATTGACTGGATAGGTGTAGGAAGGCGTCAGAATGTTAGATATTTAAAAAAGAAGTCAATTGAAAAGATGTGAGAATTCATCACATAATCTGGGTTGTTAGAAAACATGTACTATATTGAGCTGTCGAAGTGATGGAAGAATTTATAAATAAAAAAATTTTGACTGAAT
Organism: Aurelia sp. 4 Dawson et al 2005; assembly: GCA_964019985.1. Classification (NCBI taxonomy): domain Eukaryota; kingdom Metazoa; phylum Cnidaria; class Scyphozoa; order Semaeostomeae; family Ulmaridae; genus Aurelia; species Aurelia sp. 4 Dawson et al 2005. Next base: position 8,311,051 of record OZ026494.1, on the reverse strand, counting down.
AGGTGTAGGAAGGCACCAGAATGTTAGAGTTTTAACAAAGGAGTTCTCTTTAAAAGATGTGAGAATTCATCACAGCATCTGGGTTGTTAGAAAACATGTACTATCATGAAAGATCTAAATGATGGAGAAACTATAAATAAAAAAATATTGACTAAATAGGTGTAGGAAGGAATCAGAATGTTAGATATTTTGAAAAGAGGTCAATTGAAAAGATGTGAGAATTCATCACAGAATCTGGGTTAATGGAAAACATGTACTATTAAGATAGGTCAAAATGATGGAGAAATCTATAAATTGAAAAAAATTTACTGAATAGGTGTAGGAAGGCGTTAGAATGTTAGAGATTTAAAAAACAAGTCAATTGAAAAGATGTGAGAATTCATCACAGAATCTGGGTTAATAGAAAACATGTACTATATTGAGCTGTCAAGATGATGGAAGAATTTAAAAATAAAGAAATATTGACTGAATAGGTGTAGGAAGGCACCAGAATGCTAGAGTTTTAAAAAAGAAGTGAATTGAAAAGATGTGAGAATTCATCACAGAATCTGGAATGTTAGAAAACATGTACTATTATGACCTGTCAAAATGATGGAAGAATTTATAAATAAAAAAATATTGACTGAATAAGTGTAGGAAGGCACCAGAATGTTAGAGTTTTAAAAAAGAAGTGAATTGAAAAGGTGTGATAATTCATCACAGAATCTGGGTTGTTAGAAAACATGTACTATATTGAGCTGTCGAAGTGATGGAAGAATTTATAAATAAAAAAATATTGACTGAATAGGTGTAGAAAGGCACCAGAATGTTAGAGATTTAAAAAAAAAGTCAATTGAAAAGATGTGAGAATTCATCACAGAATCTGGGTTGTTAGAAAACATGTACTATCATGAAAGGTCTAAATGATGGAAAAATCTATAAATCAAAAAATATTGACTAAATAGGTGTAGGAAGGCACAAGAATGCTAGAGTTTTAAAAAAGAAGTCCTTTGAATATATTTGAGAATTCATCACAGAATCTGGGTTGTTAGAAAACATGTACTATTATGATAGGTCAAAATGATGGAGAAATCTATAAATCAAAAAAAAATTTCTGAATAGGTGTAGGAAGGCACCAGAATATTAGAGTTTTAAAAAAGAAGTGAATTGAAAAGGTGTGAGAATTCATCACAGAATCTGGGTTGTTAGAAAACATGTACTATATTGAGCTGTCGAAGTGATGGAAGAATTTATAAATAAAAAAATATTGACTAAATAGGTGTAGGAAGGCACAAGAATGTTAGAGTTTTAAAAAAGAAGTTCTCTTTAACAGATGTGAGAATTCATCACAGCATCTGGGTTGTTAGAAAATATGTACTATCATGAAAGGTCTAAATGATGGAGAAAACTATAAATCAAAAAATATTGACTAAATAGGTGTAGGAAGGAATCAGAATGTTAGATATTTTGAAAAGAGGTCAATTGAAAAGATGTGAGAATTCATCACAGAATCTGGGTTAATGGAAAACATGTACTATTAAGATAGGTCAAAATGATGGAGAAATCTATAAATTGAAAAAAATTTACTGAATAGGTGTAGGAAGGCGTTAGAATGTTAGAGATTTAAAAAACAAGTCAATTGAAAAGATGTGAGAATTCATCACAGAATCTGGGTTAATAGAAAACATGTACTATATTGAGCTGTCAAGATGATGGAAGAATTTAAAAATAAAGAAATATTGACTGAATAGGTGTAGGAAGGCACCAGAATGCTAGAGTTTTAAAAAAGAAGTGAATTGAAAAGATGTGAGAATTCATCACAGAATCTGGAATGTTAGAAAACATGTACTATTATGACCTGTCAAAATGATGGAAGAATTTATAAATAAAAAAATATTGACTGAATAAGTGTAGGAAGGCGTCAGAATGTTAGATATCTAAGAAAGAAGTCAATTGAAAAGATGTGAGAATTCATCACAGAATCTGGGTTGTTAGAAAGCATGTACTATATTGAGCTGTCGAAGTGATGGAAGAATATATAAATAAAAAAATATTGACTGAATAGGTGTAGAAAGGCACCAGAATGTTAGAGATTTAAAAAAAAAGTCAATTGAAAAGATGTGAGAATTCATCACAGAATCTGGGTTGTTAGAAAACATGTACTATCATGATAAGTCTATATGATGGAGAAATCTATAAATCAAAAAATATTGACTAAATAGGTGTAGGAAGGCACAAAAATGTTAGAGTTTTAAATAAGAAGTCTTTTGAATATATTTTAGAATTCATCACGGAATCTGGGTTGCTAGAAAACATGTACTATTATGATAGGTCAAAATGATGGAGAAATCTATAAATCAAAAAAAATTTTCTGAATAGGTGTAGGAAGGCGTTAGAATGTTAGAGATTTAAAAAAAAGTCCTTTGAAAAGGTGTAAGAATTCATCACAGAATCTAGGTTAATAGAAAACATGTCCTATTATCAAAGGTTAAAATGATGGAATAATTTATAAATCAAAAAATGTTGACTGAATTAGCGTAGTAAGTCATCAAAATATTGGAGATTTAAAAAAGAAGTCAATTGAAATGATGTGAGTATTCATCACAGAATCTGGGTTGTTAGAAAACTTGTACTATTATGAACTGTATAAATGATGGAAAAATCTATAAATAAAAAAATATTGACTGAATAGGTGTAGGAAGGCACCAGATTGTTAGAGTTTTAAAAAAGGAGTCAATTGAAAAGATGTGAAAATTCATCACAGAATCTGGGTTAATAGTAAAACTTGTACTATTATGAACTGTATAAATGATGGAAAAATCTATAAACAAAAACATATTGACTGAATAGGTGTAGGAAGGCATCAGAATGCTAGAGATATAAAAAAGAAGTCAATTGAAACGATGTAAGAATTCATCACAGAATCTTGGTTGTTAGAAAACATGTACTATAATCAACTGTCAAAATAATGGAAGAATCTATAAATCAAAAGATATTCACTGAATAGGGGTAGGATGCACCAGAATGTTCGAGTTTTAAAAAAGAAGTCAATTGAAAAGATGTGAGAATTCATTACAGAATCTGGGTTAATAGGAAACATGTACTATTATGAACTTTTTAAATGATGGAAAAATCTATAAATAAGAAAATATTGACTGAATAGTTGTAGGAAGGCACCAGAATGTTAGAGATTTTAAAAAGAAGTCAATTGAAAAGATGTGAGAATTAATCACAGAACCTGGGTTGTTAGAAAACATGTTGTATTATGAAAGTTCAAAATGATGGAGAAATCTATAAATCATAAAATATTGACTGAATAGGTGTAGGAAGGCTTCGGAATGTTAGAGATTTTATAAAGAAGTCAATTGAAAAGATGTGAGAACTCATCACTGAATCTGGGTTGTTAGAAAACATGTACTATAATTAACTGTCAAAATGATCCAAGAATCAATAATTCAAAAAATATTCACTGAATAGGGTAGGAAGGCACCAGAATGGTAGAGTTTTAAAAAAGAAGTCAATGGAAAAGATGTGAGAATTCATCACAGAATCCGGGTTGATAGGAAACATGTACTATTATGAACTGTATAAATGATGGATAAATCTATAAATAAAAAAATGTTGACTGAATAGGTGTAGGAAGGCACCAGGATGATAGATATTTTAAAAAGAAGTCAATTGAAAAGATGTGAGAATTAATCACAGAACCTGGGTTGTTAGAAAACATGTTGTATTATGAAAGTTCAAAATGATGGAGAAATCTATAAATCATAAAATATTGACAGAATAGGTGTAGGAAAGCATCAGAATGTTAGAGATTTAATAAAGAAGTCAATTGAAAAGATGTGAGAATTCATCACAGAATCTTGGTTGTTAGAAAACATGTACTATTATAAAAGGTCAAAATGATGGAGAAATCTATAAATCATAAAATATTGACTGAATAGGTGTAGGAAGGCTTCGGAATGTTAGAGATTTTATAAAGAAGTCAATTGAAAAGATGTGAGAACTCATCACAGAATCTGGGTTGTTAGAAAACATGTACTATAATTAACTGTCAAAATGATCCAAGAATCAATAATTCAAAAAATATTCACTGAATAGGGTAGGAAGGCACCAGAATGGTAGAGTTTTAAAAAAGAAGTCAATGGAAAAGATGTGAGAATTCATCACAGAATCCGGGTTGATAGGAAACATGTACTATTATGAACTGTATAAATGATGGATAAATCTATAAATAAAAAAATGTTGACTGAATAGGTGTAGGAAGGCACCAGGATGATAGATATTTTAAAAAGAAGTCAATTGAAAAGATGTGAGAATTAATCACAGAACCTGGGTTGTTAGAAAACATGTTGTATTATGAAAGTTCAAAATGATGGAGAAATCTATAAATCATAAAATATTGACAGAATAGGTGTAGGAAAGCATCAGAATGTTAGAGATTTAATAAAGAAGTCAATTGAAAAGATGTGAGAATTCATCACAGAATCTGGGTTAATAGGAAACATGTACTATTATAAACTGTATAAATGATGGAAAAATCTATAAACAAAAACATATTGACTGAATAGGTGTAGGAAGGCATCAGAATGCTAGAGATATAAAAGGAAGTCAATTGAAACGATGTCAGAATTCATCACAGAATCTGGGTTGTTAGAAACATGTACTATAAACAATTGTCAAAATAATGGAAGAATCTATAAATCAAAAGATATTCACTGAATAGGGGTAGGAAAGCACCAGAATGTTAGAGTTTTAAAAAAGAAGTCAATTGAAAAGATGTGAGAATTCATTACAGAATCTGGGTTAATTGGAAACATGTACTATTATGAACTTTATAAATGATGGAAAAATCTATAAATAAGAAAATATTGACTGAATAGGTGTAGGAAGGCACCAGAATGTTAGACATTTAAAAAACAAGTCAATTGAAAAGATGTGAGAATTCATCACAGAATCTGGGTTAATAGTAAACATGTACTTTATTGAGGTGTCAAGATAATGGAAGAATATATAAATAAAAAAATATTGACTGAATAGGTGTAGGAAGGCATCAGAATGTTAGAGATTTAAAAAAGAAGTCAATTGAAAAGATGTGAGAAATCATCACAGAATCCGGGTTAATAGGAAACATGTACAAATATAAACTGTATAAATGATGGAAAAATCTATAAATAGAAAAATAATGACTGAATAGGTATAGGAAGACACCAGAATGTTAGAGATTTTAAAAAGAAGTCAATTTAAAAGATGTGAGAGTTAATAACAGAATCTGGGTTGTTAGAAAACATGTTGTATTATGAAAGTTCAAAATGATGAAGAAATCTATAAATCAAAAAATATTGACAGAATAGGTGTAGGAAAGCATCAGAATGTTAGAGATTTTATAAAGAAGTCAATTGAAAAGATGTGAGAATTCATCACAGAATCCGGGTTGTTAGAAAACACGTACTATTATGAAAGTTCAAAATGATGGAGAAATCTATCAATCAATAAATATTCACTGAATAATTGTAGGAAGGCATTAGAATGCTAGAGATTTAAAAGAGAAGTCAATTGAAAAGTTGTGAGAATTCATCACAGAATCTTGGTTGTTAGAAAACATGTACTATTTTGAAATGTCAAATTGATGGAAGAATCTGTAAATAAAAAAATATTGACTGAATAGGTGTAACAAGGAACCAGAATGTTAGATTTTTAAAAAAGAAGTCAATTGAAATAATGTGAGAATTCATCACAGAATCTGGGTTAATAGGAAACATGTACTATTATGAACTGTATAAATGATGGAGAAATCTATAAATCAAAAAATATTGACTGAATAGGCGTAGGAAGGCATCACAATGTTAGAGTTTCAAAAAAGAAGTCAATTGAAAAGATGTGAGAATACATCACAGAATCTGGGTTAATAGAAAACATGTACTATTATGAACTGTCAATATCATGGAATAATCTATATATAAAAAATATTGACTGATTAAGTGTTGGAAGGCGCCAGAATGTTAGAGATTTAAAAAAGAGGTCAATAGAAAAGATGTGAGATTTCATCACAGAATCTGGGTTAATGGAAAACATGTATTATATTGAGCGGTCAAAATGATGGAGAAATCTATAAATAAAAAAATATTGACAGAATAGGTGTAGGAAGGCATCAGAATATTACAGATTTAAAAAAGAAGTGAATTGAAAAGATGTGAGAATTCATCACAGAATCTGGGTTGTTAGAAAACATGTACTATTATGAGCTGTCAAAATGATTGAATAATTTATGAATAAAAAAATATTGACTGAGTAGGTGTAGGAAATCATCAGAGCGTTGGAGGTTTAAAAAAGAAGGTAATTGAAAAGATGTGAGATTTCATTACAGAATCTGGGTTGTTAGAAAACATGTACTATTATGATCTGTCAAAATGATTGAATAATTTATAAATAAAAAAATATTGACTGAATTGGTGTAGGAAATCATCAGAATGTTGGAGGTTTAAAAAAGAAGGTAATTGAAAAGATGTGAGAATTCATCACAGAATCTGGGTTTTTACAAAACATGTACTATTATGAGTTGTCAAAATGATGGAAGAATTTATAAATACAAAAATATTGACTGAATAGGTGTAGTAAGGCGTTAGAATGTTAGAGATTTAAAAAAGAAATCAATTGAAAAGATGTGAGAATTCATCACAGAATCTGGGTTGTTAGAAAACATGTACTAATATGAAAGGTCAAAATGATGGAGAAATCTATAAATTAAAAAATATTGACTAAATAGGTGTAAAAAATCATCAGAAAGTTGGAGATTTAAAAATGGAGTCAATTGAAAAGATGTGAGAATTCATCACAGAATCTGGGTTTTTAGAAAACATGTACTATCATGAAAGGTTAAAATGATGGAGAAATCTATAAGTCAAAAAATATTGACTGAATAGGTGTAGGAAGGCACCAGAATGTTAGAGTTTTAAAAACGAAGTTAATTGAAAAGATGTGAAAATTCATCACAGAATCTGGGTTGTTAGAAAACATGTACTATTATGAAAGGTCAAAATGATGGAGATATCTATAAATCAAAAAATATTGACTAAATAGGTGTAGGAAGGCTTCAGAATGTTAGAGATTTAAATAAGAAGTCAACTAAAAAGACGTGAGAATTCATCACAGAATCTGGGTTTCTAGAAAACATGTACTATTATGAACTGTGAAAATGATGGAATATTCTAAAAATAGAAAAATATTGACTGGATAGGTGTAGGAAGGCGTCAGAATGTTAGATATTTAAAAAAGAAGTCAATTGAAAAGATGTGAGAATTCATCACATAATCTGGGTTGTTAGAAAACATGTACTATATTGAGCTGTCGAAGTGATGGAAGAATTTATAAATAAAAAAATTTTGACTGAATAGGTGTAGGAAGGCACCAGAATGTTAGAGTTTTAACAAAGGAGTTCTCTTTAAAAGATGTGAGAATTCATCACAGCATCTGGGTTGTTAGAAAACATGTACTATCATGAAAGATCTAAATGATGGAGAAACTATAAATAAAAAAATATTGACTAAATAGGTGTAGGAAGGAATCAGAATGTTAGATATTTTGAAAAGAGGTCAATTGAAAAGATGTGAGAATTCATCACAGAATCTGGGTTAATGGAAAACATGTACTATTAAGATAGGTCAAAATGATGGAGAAATCTATAAATTGAAAAAAATTTACTGAATAGGTGTAGGAAGGCGTTAGAATGTTAGAGATTTAAAAAAGAAGTGAATTGAAAAGGTGTGAGAATTCATCACAGAATCTGGGTTGTTAGAAAACATGTACTATATTGAGCTGTCGAAGTGATGGAAGAATTTATAAATAAAAAAATTTTGACTGAATAGGTGTAGAAAGGCACCAGAATGTTAGAGATTTAAAAAAAAAGTCAATTGAAAAGATGTGAGAATTCATCACAGAATCTGGGTTGTTAGAAAACATGTACTATCATGAAAGGTCTAAATGATGGAAAAATCTATAAATCAAAAAATATTGACTAAATAGGTGTAGGAAGGGACAAGAATGCTAGAGTTTTAAAAAAGAAGTCCTTTGAATATATTTGAGAATTCATCACAGAATCTGGGTTGCTAGAAAACATGTACTATTATGATAGGTCAAAATGATGGAGAAATCTATAAATCAAAAAAAAATTTCTGAATAGGTGTAGGAAGGCACCAGAATATTAGAGTTTTAAAAAAGAAGTGAATTGAAAAGGTGTGAGAATTCATCACAGAATCTGGGTTGTTAGAAAACATGTACTATATTGAGCTGTCGAAGTGATGGAAGAATTTATAAATAAAAAAATATTGACTAAATAGGTGTAGGAAGGCACAAGAATGTTAGAGTTTTAAAAAAGAAGTTCTCTTTAACAGATGTGAGAATTCATCACAGCATCTGGGTTGTTAGAAAATATGTACTATCATGAAAGGTCTAAATGATGGAGAAAACTATAAATCAAAAAATATTGACTAAATAGGTGTAGGAAGGAATCAGAATGTTAGATATTTTGAAAAGAGGTCAATTGAAAAGATGTGAGAATTCATCACAGAATCTGGGTTAATGGAAAACATGTACTATTAAGATAGGTCAAAATGATGGAGAAATCTATAAATTGAAAAAAATTTACTGAATAGGTGTAGGAAGGCGTTAGAATGTTAGAGATTTAAAAAACAAGTCAATTGAAAAGATGTGAGAATTCATCACAGAATCTGGGTTAATAGAAAACATGTACTATATTGAGCTGTCAAGATGATGGAAGAATTTAAAAATAAAGAAATATTGACTGAATAGGTGTAGGAAGGCACCAGAATGCTAGAGTTTTAAAAAAGAAGTGAATTGAAAAGATGTGAGAATTCATCACAGAATCTGGAATGTTAGAAAACATGTACTATTATGACCTGTCAAAATGATGGAAGAATTTATAAATAAAAAAATATTGACTGAATAAGTGTAGGAAGGCACAAGAATGTTAGAGTTTTAAAAAAGAAGTGAATTGAAAAGGTGTGAGAATTCATCACAGAATCTGGGTTGTTAGAAAACATGTACTATATTGAGCTGTCGAAGTGATGGAAGAATTTATAAATAAAAAAATATTGACTGAATAGGTGTAGAAAGGCACCAGAATGTTAGAGATTTAAAAAAAAGTCAATTGAATATATTTGAGAATTCATCACAGAATCTGGGTTGCTAGAAAACATGTACTATTATGATAGGTCAAAATGATGGAGAAATCTATAAATCAAAAAAAATTTTCTGAATAGGTGTAGGAAGGCACCAGAATATTAGAGTTTTAAAAAAGAAGTGAATTGATAAGGTGTGAGAATTCATCACAGAATCTGGGTTGTTAGAAAACATGTACTATATTGAGCTGTCGAAGTGATGGAAGAATTTATAAATAAAAAAATATTGACTAAATAGGTGTAGGAAGGCACAAGAATGTTAGAGTTTTAAAAAAGAAGTTCTCTTTAACAGATGTGAGAATTCATCACAGCATCTGGGTTGTTAGAAAATATGTACTATCATGAAAGGTCTAAATGATGGAGAAAACTATAAATCAAAAAATATTGACTAAATTGGTGTAGGAAGGAATCAGAATGTTAGATATTTTGAAAAAAGGTCAATTGAAAAGATGTGAGAATTCATCACAGAATCTGGGTTAATGGAAAACATGTACTATTAAGATAGGTCAAAATGATGGAGAAATCTATAAATCAAAAAAAATTTACTGAATAGGTGTAGGAAGGCACCAGAATGTTAGAGATTTAAAAAACAAGTCAATTGAAAAGATGTGAGAATTCATCACAGAATCTGTGTTATTAGAAAACATGTACTATATTGAGCTTTCAAGATGATGGAAAAATTTATAAATAAAAAAATATTGACTGAATAGGTGTAGGAAGGCATCAGAATGTTAGAGATTTATAAAAGAAGTGAATTGAAAACATGTGAGAATTCATCACAGAATCTGGGTTGTTAGAAAACATGAACTATTATGAGTTGTCAAAATGATGGAAGAATTTATAAATAAAAAAATATTGACTGAATAGGTGTAGGAAGGCGTCAGAATGTTAGATATCTAAGAAAGAAGTCAATTGAAAAGATGTGAGAATTCATCACAGAATCTGGGTTGTTAGAAAGCATGTACTATATTGAGCTGTCGAAGTGATGGAAGAATATATAAATAAAAAAATATTGACTGAATAGGTGTAGAAAGGCACCAGAATGTTAGAGATTTAAAAAAAAAGTCAATTGAAAAGATGTGAGAATTCATCACAGAATCGGGGTTGTTAGAAAACATGTACTATCATGATAAGTCTATATGATGGAGAAATCTATAAATCAAAAAATATTGACTAAATAGGTGTAGGAAGGCACAAAAATGTTAGAGTTTTAAATAAGAAGTCCTTTGAATATATTTTAGAATTCATCACGGAATCTGGGTTGCTAGAAAACATGTACTATTATGATAGGTCAAAATGATGGAGAAATCTATAAATCAAAAAAAATTTTCTGAATAGGTGTAGGAAGGCGTTAGAATGTTAGAGATTTAAAAAAAAGTCCTTTGAAAAGGTGTAAGAATTCATCACAGAATCTGGGTTGTTAGAAAACATGTACTATCATGAAAGGTCTAAATGATGTAGAAATCTATAAATTAAAAAATATTGACTAATTAGGTGTAGGAAGGCATCAGAATGTTAGAGATTTTAAAAAGAGGTCAATTGAAAAGATGTGAGAATTCATCACAGAATCTGGGTTAATGGAAAACATGTACTATATTAAGCTGTCAAAATGATGGAATAATTTATAAATAAAAAATATTGACTGAATAGGTGTAGGAAGGCGTTAGAATGTTAGAGATTTAAAAAAAAAGATAATTGAAAAGATGTGAGAATTAATCATAAAATCTGGGTTGTTAGAAAACATGTACTAATTTTAACTTTTAAATTGATGGAAGAATCTAAAAACGAAAAAATAGTGACTGAACAAGTGTAGGAAAACATTAGAATGTTGGAGATTTAAAAATGAAGTCAATTGAAAAGATGTGAGAATTCATCACAGAATCTGAATTGTTAGAAAACATGTACTATTATGAAAGGTCAAAATGATGGAGAAATTTATCAATAAAAAAATATTGGCAGAATAGGTGTAGGAAGGCACAAGAATGTTAGAGTTTTAAAAAAGAAGTCCTTTGAAAATATGTGAGAATTCATCACAGAATCTGGGTTGTTACAAAACATGTACTATCATGAAAGGTCTAAATGATGGAGAAAACTATAAATCAAAAAATATTGACTAAATAGGTGTAAGAAGGCATCAGAAAGTTAGATATTTTGAAAACAGGTCAATTGAAAAGATGTGAGTATTCATCACAGAGTCTGGGTTAATGGAAAACATGAACTAAATTTTGCCGTCAAAATGATGGAAGAATCTATAAATAAAAAAATATTGACTCAATAGGTGTAGGAAGGCGTTAGAATGTTAGAGATTTTTAAAAAAAAGATAATTTAAAAGATGTGAGAATTAATCATAAAATCTAGGTTGTTAGAAAACATGTACTAATTTCAACTTTTAAATTGATCGAAGAATCTAAAACGAAAAAATAGTGACTGAATCAGTGTAGGAAAACATTAGAATGTTGCAGATTTAAAAAAGAAGTCAATTGAAATGATCTGAGAATTCATCACAGAATCTGGGTTGTTAGAAAACATGTACTATTATGAAAGGTCAAAATGATGGAGAAATTTATAAATCAAAAAATATTTTCAGAATAGGTGTAGGAAGGCACAAAAATGTTAGAGTTTTAAAAAAGAAGTCCTTTGAAAATATGTGAGAATTCATCACAGAATCTGGGTTGTTAGAAAACATGTACTATTATGATAGGTCAAAATAATGGAGAAATCTATAAATCAAGAAATCTTGACTGAATAGGTAAAGGAATGCATCAGATTGTTAGAGTTTTTAAAAAGAAGTCCTTTGAAAAGGTGTTTGAATTCATCACAGAATCTGGGTTGTTGGAAAACATGTACTATCATGAAAGGTCTAAATGATGGAGAAATCTATGAATTAAAAAATATTGACTAAATAGGTGTAGGAAGGCATCAGAATGTTAGATGTTTTGAAAAGAGGTCAATTGAAAAGATGTGAGAATTCATCACAGAATCTGGGTTAATGGAAAACATGTACTATATTGAGCTGTCAAAATGATGGAAGAATTTATAAATAAAAAAATATTGACTGAATAGGTGTAGGAAGGCGTCAGAATGTTAGAGATTTAAAAAAGAAGTCAATTGAAATGATGTGAGAATTCATCACAGAATCTGGGTTGTTAGAAAACATGTACTATCATGAAAGGTCTAAATGACGGAGAAATCTATAAATCAAAAAATATTGACTAAATAGGTGTAAGAAGGCACAAGAATGTTAGAGTTTTAAAAAAGAAGTCCTTTGAAAATATGTGAGAATTCATCACAGAATCTGGGTTGTTAGAAAACATGTACTATTATGATAGGTCAAAATGATGGAAAAATCTATAAATCAAGAAATATTGACTGAATAGGTAAAGGAATGCATCAGAATGTTAGTGATTATAAAAAGAGGTCAATTGAAAAGATGTGAGAATTCATCACAGAATCTGGGTTGTTAGAAAACATGTACTATATTGAGCTTTCGAAGTGATGGAAGAATTTATAAATAAAAAAATATTGACTAAATAGGTGTAGGAAGGGACCAGAATGTTAGAGATTTAAAAAAGATGTCAATTGAAAAGATGTGAGAATTCATCACAGAATCTGGGTTGTTAGAAAACATGTACTATCATGAATGGTCTAAATGATGGAGAAATCTATAAATCAAAAAATATTGACTAAATAGGTGTAAGAAGGCCTCAGAAAGTTAGATATCTTGAAAAGAGGTCAATTGAAAAGATGTGTGTATTCATCACAGAGTCTGGCTTAAAGGAAAACATGTACTAAATTGAGCTGTCAAAATGATGGAAGAATCTATAAATAAAAATATATTGACTCAATAGGTGTAGGAAGGCGTTAGAATGTTAGAGATTAAAAAAAAAGATAATTTAAAAGATCTGAGAATTAATCATAAAATCTGGGTTGTTAGAAAAGATGTACTAATTTGAACTTTTAAATTGATGGAAGAATCTAAGAACGAAAAAATAGTGACTGAATAAGTGTAGGGAAGCATTAGAATGTTGGAGATTTAAAATAGAAGTCAATTGAAAAGGTGTGAGAATTCATCACAGAATCTGGGTTGTTAGAAAACATGTACTATTATGAAAGGTCAAAATGATGGAGAAATTTATAAATCAAAAAATTTTGGCTGAATAGGTGTAGGAAGGCACAAGAATGTCAGAGTTTTAAAAAAGAAGTCCTTTGAAAATATGTGAGAATTCATCACAGAATCTGGGTTGTCAGAAAACATGTACTATTATGATAGGTCAAAATGATTGAGAAATCTGTAAATCAAGAAATATTGACTGAATAGATAAAGGAATGCATCAGAATGTTAGTGATTTTAAAAAGAGGTCAATTGAAATGATGTGAGAATTCATCACAGAATCTGGGTTGTTAGAAAACAATGACTATAATCAACTGTCAAAATGATTGAAGAATCTATAAATAAAAAAATTTTGACTGAATAGGTGTAGGAAGGCATCAGAATGTTAGATGTTTTGAAAAGAGGTCAATTGAAAAGATGTGAGAATTCATCACAGAATCTGGGTTAATGAAAAACATGTACTATAATGAGCTGTCAAAATGATGGAAGAATTTATGAATAAAAAAATATTGACTGAATAGGTGTTGGAAGGCGTCAGAATGTTAGAGATTTAAAAAAGATGTCAATTGAAAAGATGTGAGAATTCATCACAGAATCTGTGTTGTTAGAAAACATGTACTATCATGAATGGTCTAAATGATGGAGAAATCTATAAATCAAAAAATATTGACTAAATAGGTGTAAGAAGGCCTCAGAAAGTTAGATATCTTGAAAAGAGGTCAATTGAAAAGATGTGAGTATTCATCACAGAGTCTGGGTTAATGGAAAACATGTACTAAATTGAGCTGTCAAAATGATGGAAGAATCTATAAATAAAAATATATTGACTCAAGAGGTGTAGGAAGGCGTTAGAATGTTAGAGATTAAAAATAAAGATAATTGAAAAGATCTGAGAATTAATCATAAAATCTGGGTTGTTAGAAAACATGTACTAATTTTAACTTTTAAATTGATGGAAGAATCTAAGAACGAAAAAATAGTGACTGAATAAGTGTAGGGAAGCATTAGAATGTTGGAGATTTAAAATAGAAGTCAATTGAAAAGGTGTGAGAATTCATCACAGAATCTGGGTTGTTAGAAAACATGTACTATTATGAAAGGTCAAAATGATGGAGAAATTTATAAATCAAAAAATTTTGGCTGAATAGGTGTAGGAAGGCACAAGAATGTCAGAGTTTTAAAAAAGAAGTCCTTTGAAAATATGTGAGAATTCATCACAGAATCTGGGTTGTCAGAAAACATGTACTATTATGATAGGTCAAAATGATTGAGAAATCTGTAAATCAAGAAATATTGACTGAATAGATAAAGGAATGCATCAGAATGTTAGTGATTTTAAAAAGAGGTCAATTGAAATGATGTGAGAATTCATCACAGAATCTGGGTTGTTAGAAAACAATGACTATAATCAACTGTCAAAATGATTGAAGAATCTATAAATAAAAAAATTTTGACTGAATAGGTGTAGGAAGGCATCAGAATGTTAGATGTTTTGAAAAGAGGTCAATTGAAAAGATGTGAGAATTCATCACAGAATCTGGGTTAATGAAAAACATGTACTATAATGAGCTGTCAAAATGATGGAAGAATTTATGAATAAAAAAATATTGACTGAATAGGTGTTGGAAGGCGTCAGAATGTTAGAGATTTAAAAAAGATGTCAATTGAAAAGATGTGAGAATTCATCACAGAATCTGTGTTGTTAGAAAACATGTACTATCATGAATGGTCTAAATGATGGAGAAATCTATAAATCAAAAAATATTGACTAAATAGGTGTAAGAAGGCCTCAGAAAGTTAGATATCTTGAAAAGAGGTCAATTGAAAAGATGTGAGTATTCATCACAGAGTCTGGGTTAATGGAAAACATGTACTAAATTGAGCTGTCAAAATGATGGAAGAATCTATAAATAAAAATATATTGACTCAAGAGGTGTAGGAAGGCGTTAGAATGTTAGAGATTAAAAATAAAGATAATTGAAAAGATCTGAGAATTAATCATAAAATCTGGGTTGTTAGAAAACATGTACTAATTTTAACTTTTAAATTGATGGAAGAATCTTAGAACGAAAAAATAGTGACTGAATAAGTGTAGGGAAACATTAGAATGTTGGAGATTTAAAAAAGAAGTCAATTGAAAAGGTGTGAGAATTCATCACAGAATCTGGGTTGTTAGAAAACATGTACTATTATGAAAGGTCAAAATGATGGAGAAATTTATAAATCAAAAAATTTTGACTGAATAGGTGTAGGAAGGCACCAGAATGTTAGAGTTTTAAAATAGAAGTCCTTTGAAAAGATGTGAGAATTCATCACAGAATCTGGGTTGTTAGAAAACATGTATTATCATGAAATGTCAAAATGATGGAGAAATCTATAAATCAAAAATATTGACTAAATAGGTGAAGGAAGGCATAAGAATGTTAGAGATTTAGAAAAGAATTGAATTAAAAAGATGTGAGAATTCATCACAGAATCTTGGTTATTATAAAACATCTACTATTATTAAAGGTCAAAATGATGGAGAAATCTATAAATCAAAAAATATTGACTGAATAGGTGTAGGAAGGCACCAGAAAGTTAGAGTTTTAAAAAAGAAGTCCTTTGAATGATTTGAGAATTCATCACAGAATCTGTGTTGTTAGAAAACAATGACTATAATCAACTGTCAAAATGATTGAAGAATCTATAAATAAAAAAATTTTGACTGAATAGATGTAGGAAGGCACAAGAATGTTAGAGTTTTAAAAAAGAAGTTCTCTTTAAAAGATGTGAGAATTCATCACAGCATCTGGGTTGTTAGAAAATATGTACTATCATGAAAGGTCTAAATGATGGAGAAAACTATAAATCAAAAAATATTGACTAAATTGGTGTAGGAAGGAATCAGAATGTTAGATATTTTGAAAAGAGGTCAATTGAAAAGATGTGAGAATTCATCACAGAATCTGGGTTAATGGAAAACATGTACTATTAAGATAGGTCAAAATGATGGAGAAATCTATAAATAAAAAAAATTTACTGAATAGGTGTAGGAAGGCACCAGAATGTTAGAGATTTAAAAAACAAGTCAATTGAAAAGATGTGAGAATTCATCACAGAATCTGTGTTATTAGAAAACATGTACTATATTGAGCTGTCAAGATGATGGAAAAATTTATAAATAGAAAAATATTGACTGAATAGGTGTAGGAAGGCATCAGAATGTTAGAGATTTATAAAAGAAGTGAATTGAAAACATGTGAGAATTCATCACAGAATCTGGGTTGTTAGAAAACATGAACTATTATGAGCTGTCAAAATGATGGAAGAATTTATAAATGAAAAAATATTGACTGAATAGGTGTAGAGAGGCACCAGAATGTTAGAGATTTAAAAAAAAGTCAATTGAAAAGATGTGAGAATTCATCACAGAATCTGGGTTGTTAGAAAACATGTACTATCATGATAAGTCTAAATGATGGAGAAATCTATAAATCAAAAAATATTGACTAAATAGGTGTAGGAAGGCACAAGAATGTTAGAGTTTTAAATAAGAGGTCCTTTGAATATATTTGAGAATTCATCACGGAATCTGGGTTGCTAGAAAACATGTACTATTATGATAGGTCAAAATGATGGAGAAATCTATAGATCAAAAAAAATTTTCTGAATAGGTGTAGGAAGGCGTTAGAATGTTAGAGATTTTAAAAAGAGGTCAATTGAAAAGATGTGAGAATTCATCACAGAATCTGGGTTAATGGAAAACATGTACTATATTGAGCTGTCAAAATGATGGAAGAATTTATAAATAAAAAAATATTGACTGAATAGGTGTAGGAAGGCGTTAGAATGTTAGAGATTTAAAAAAAAAGATAATTGAAAAGATGTGAGAATTAATCATAAAATCTGGGTTGTTTGAAAACATGTACTAATTTTAACTTTTAAATTGATGGAAGAATCTAAAAACGAAAAAATAGTGACTGAACAAGTGTAGGAAAACATTAGAATGTTGGAGATTTAAAAAAGAAGTCAATTGAAAAGATGTGAGAATTCATCACAGAATCTGAATTGTTAGAAAACATGTACTATTATGAACGGTCAAAATGATGGAGAAATTTATAAATAAAAAAATATTGGCAGAATAGGTGTAGGAAGGCACAAGAATGTTAGAGTTTTAAAAAAGAAGTCCTTTGAAAATATTTGAGAATTCATCACAGAATCTGGGTTGTTAGAAAACATGTACTATCATGAAAGGTCTAAATGATGGAGAAAACTATAAATCAAAAAATATTGACTAAATAGGTGTAAGAAGGCATCAGAAAGTTAGATATTTTGAAAAGAGGTCAATTGAAAAGATGTGAGCATTCATCACAGAGTCTGAGTTAATGGAAAACATGAACTAAATTTAGCCGTCAAAATGATGGAAGAATCTATAAATAAAAAAATATTGACTGAATAGGTGTAGGAAGGCGTTAGAATGTTAGAGATTTAAAAAAAAAGATAATTTAAAAGATGTGAGAATTAATCATAAAATCTAGGTTGTTAGAAAACATGTACTAATTTCAACTTTTAAATTGATGGAAGAATCTAAAACGAAAAAATAGTGACTGAATAAGTGTAGGAAAACATTAGAATGTTGGAGATTTAAAAAAGAAGTCAATTGAAATGATCTGAGAATTCATCACAGAATCTGGGTTGTTAGAAAACATGTACTATTATGAAAGGTCAAAATGATGGAGAAATTTATAAATCAAAAAATATTGGCAGAAAAGGTGTAGGAAGGCACAAAAATGTTAGAGTTTTAAAAAAGAAGTCCTTTGAAAATATTTGAGAATTCATCACAGAATCTGGGTTGTTAGAAAACATGTACTATTATGATAGGTCAAAATAATGGAGAAATCTATAAATCAAGAAATCTTGACTGAATAGGTAAAGGAATGCATCAGAATGTTAGAGTTTTTAAAAAGAAGTCCTTTGAAAAGGTGTTTGAATTCATCACAGAATCTCGGTTGTTAGAAAACATGTACTATCATGAAAGGTCTAAATGATGGAGAAATCTATGAATTAAAAAATATTGACTAAATAGGTGTAGGAAGGCATCAGAATGTTAGATGTTTTGAAAAGAGGTCAATTGAAAAGATGTGAGAATTCATCACAGAATCTGGGTTAATGGAAAACATGTACTATATTGAGCTGTCAAAATGATGGAGAAATCTATAAATCAAAAAATATTGACTGAATAGGTGTAGGAAGGCACCAGAAAGTTAGAGTTTTAAAAAAGAAGTCCTTTGAATGATTTGAGAATTCATCACAGAATCTGTGTTGTTAGAAAACAATGACTATAATCAACTGTCAAAATGATTGAAGAATCTATAAATAAAAAAATTTTGACTGAATAGATGTAGGAAGGCACAAGAATGTTAGAGTTTTAAAAAAGAAGTTCTCTTTAAAAGATGTGAGAATTCATCACAGCATCTGGGTTGTTAGAAAATATGTACTATCATGAAAGGTCTAAATGATGGAGAAAACTATAAATCAAAAAATATTGACTAAATTGGTGTAGGAAGGAATCAGAATGTTAGATATTTTGAAAAGAGGTCAATTGAAAAGATGTGAGAATTCATCACAGAATCTGGGTTAATGGAAAACATGTACTATTAAGATAGGTCAAAATGATGGAGAAATCTATAAATAAAAAAAATTTACTGAATAGGTGTAGGAAGGCACCAGAATGTTAGAGATTTAAAAAACAAGTCAATTGAAAAGATGTGAGAATTCATCACAGAATCTGTGTTATTAGAAAACATGTACTATATTGAGCTGTCAAGATGATGGAAAAATTTATAAATAGAAAAATATTGACTGAATAGGTGTAGGAAGGCATCAGAATGTTAGAGATTTATAAAAGAAGTGAATTGAAAACATGTGAGAATTCATCACAGAATCTGGGTTGTTAGAAAACATGAACTATTATGAGCTGTCAAAATGATGGAAGAATTTATAAATGAAAAAATATTGACTGAATAGGTGTAGAGAGGCACCAGAATGTTAGAGATTTAAAAAAAAGTCAATTGAAAAGATGTGAGAATTCATCACAGAATCTGGGTTGTTAGAAAACATGTACTATCATGATAAGTCTAAATGATGGAGAAATCTATAAATCAAAAAATATTGACTAAATAGGTGTAGGAAGGCACAAGAATGTTAGAGTTTTAAATAAGAGGTCCTTTGAATATATTTGAGAATTCATCACGGAATCTGGGTTGCTAGAAAACATGTACTATTATGATAGGTCAAAATGATGGAGAAATCTATAGATCAAAAAAAATTTTCTGAATAGGTGTAGGAAGGCGTTAGAATGTTAGAGATTTTAAAAAGAGGTCAATTGAAAAGATGTGAGAATTCATCACAGAATCTGGGTTAATGGAAAACATGTACTATATTGAGCTGTCAAAATGATGGAAGAATTTATAAATAAAAAAATATTGACTGAATAGGTGTAGGAAGGCGTTAGAATGTTAGAGATTTAAAAAAAAAGATAATTGAAAAGATGTGAGAATTAATCATAAAATCTGGGTTGTTAGAAAACATGTACTAATTTTAACTTTTAAATTGATGGAAGAATCTAAAAACGAAAAAATAGTGACTGAACAAGTGTAGGAAAACATTAGAATGTTGGAGATTTAAAAAAGAAGTCAATTGAAAAGATGTGAGAATTCATCACAGAATCTGAATTGTTAGAAAACATGTACTATTATGAAAGGTCAAAATGATGGAGAAATTTATAAATAAAAAAATATTGGCAGAATAGGTGTAGGAAGGCACAAGAATGTTAGAGTTTTAAAAAAGAAGTCCTTTGAAAATATTTGAGAATTCATCACAGAATCTGGGTTGTTAGAAAACATGTACTATCATGAAAGGTCTAAATGATGGAGAAAACTATAAATCAAAAAATATTGACTAAATAGGTGTAAGAAGGCATCAGAAAGTTAGATATTTTGAAAAGAGGTCAATTGAAAAGATGTGAGCATTCATCACAGAGTCTGAGTTAATGGAAAACATGAACTAAATTTAGCCGTCAAAATGATGGAAGAATCTATAAATAAAAAAATATTGACTGAATAGGTGTAGGAAGGCGTTAGAATGTTAGAGATTTAAAAAAAAAAGATAATTTAAAAGATGTGAGAATTAATCATAAAATCTAGGTTGTTAGAAAACATGTACTAATTTCAACTTTTAAATTGATGGAAGAATCTAAAACGAAAAAATAGTGACTGAATAAGTGTAGGAAAACATTAGAATGTTGGAGATTTAAAAAAGAAGTCAATTGAAATGATCTGAGAATTCATCACAGAATCTGGGTTGTTAGAAAACATGTACTATTATGAAAGGTCAAAATGATGGAGAAATTTATAAATCAAAAAATATTGGCAGAAAAGGTGTAGGAAGGCACAAAAATGTTAGAGTTTTAAAAAAGAAGTCCTTTGAAAATATTTGAGAATTCATCACAGAATCTGGGTTGTTAGAAAACATGTACTATTATGATAGGTCAAAATAATGGAGAAATCTATAAATCAAGAAATCTTGACTGAATAGGTAAAGGAATGCATCAGAATGTTAGAGTTTTTAAAAAGAAGTCCTTTGAAAAGGTGTTTGAATTCATCACAGAATCTCGGTTGTTAGAAAACATGTACTATCATGAAAGGTCTAAATGATGGAGAAATCTATGAATTAAAAAATATTGACTAAATAGGTGTAGGAAGGCATCAGAATGTTAGATGTTTTGAAAAGAGGTCAATTGAAAAGATGTGAGAATTCATCACAGAATCTGGGTTAATGGAAAACATGTACTATATTGAGCTGTCAAAATGATGGAAGAATTTATAGATAAAAAAATATTGACTGAATAGGTGTAGGAAGGCGTCAGAATGTTAGAGATTTAAAAAAGAAGTCAATTGAAATGATGTGAGAATTCATCACAGAATCTAGGTTGTTAGAAAACATGTACTATCATGAAAGGTCTAAATGACGGAGAAATCTATAAATCAAAAAATATTGACTAAATAGGTGTAAGAAGGAACAAGAATGTTAGAGTTTTAAAAAAGAAGTCCTTTGAAAATATGTGAGAATTCATCACAGAATCTGGGTTGTTAGAAAACATGTACTATTATGATAGATCAAAATGATGGAAAAATCTATAAATCAAGAAATATTGACTGAATAGGTAAAGGAATGCATCAGAATGTTAGTGATTATAAAAAGAGGTCAATTGAAAAGATGTGAGAATTCATCACAGAATCTGGGTTGTTATAAAACATGTACTATTTTTAACTGTCAAAATGATGGAAGAATCTATAAATAAAAAAATAGTGACTGAATAGGTGTAGGAAATCATCATAATGTTGAAGATTTAAAAAAGAATTGAATTAAAAAGATGTGAGAATTCATCACAGAATCTTGGTTATTATAAAACATCTACTATTATTAAAGGTCAAAATGATGGAGAAATCTATAAATCAAAAAATATTGACTGAATAGGTGTAGGAAGGCACCAGAAAGTTAGAGTTTTAAAAAAGGAGTCCTTTGAATGATTTGAGAATTCATCACAGAATCTGTGTTGTTAGAAAACAATGACTATAATCAACTGTCAAAATGATTGAAGAATCTATAAATAAAAAAATTTTGACTGAATAGGTGTAGGAAGGCACAAGAATGTTAGAGTTTTAAAAAAGAAGTTCTCTTTAAAAGATGTGAGAATTCATCACAGCATCTGGGTTGTTAGAAAATATGTACTATCATGAAAGGTCTAAATGATGGAGAAAACTATAAATCAAAAAATATTGACTAAATTGGTGTAGGAAGGAATCAGAATGTTAGAGATTTAAAAAACAAGTCAATTGAAAAGATGTGAGAATTCATCACAGAATCTGTGTTATTAGAAAACATGTACTATATTGATCTGTCAAGATGATGGAAAAATTTATAAATAAAAAAATATTGACTGAATAGGTGTAGGAAGGCATCAGAATGTTAGAGATTTATAAAAGAAGTGAATTGAAAACATGTGAGAATTCATCACAGAATCTGGGTTGTTAGAAAACATGAACTATTATGAGCTGTCAAAATGATGGAAGAATTCATAAATGAAAAAATATTGACTGAATAGGTGTAGAAAGGCACCAGAATGTTAGAGATTTAAAAAAAAGTCAATTGAAAAGATGTGAGAATTCATCACAGAATCTGGGTTGTTAGAAAACATGTACTATCATGATAAGTCTAAATGATGGAGAAATCTATAAATCAAAAAATATTGACTAAATAGGTGTAGGAAGGCACAAGAATGTTAGAGTTTTAGATAAGAAGTCCTTTGAATATATTTGAGAATTCATCACGGAATCTGGGTTGCTAGAAAACATGTACTATTATGATAGGTCAAAATGATGGAGAAATCTATAGATCAAAAAAAATTTTCTGAATAGGTGTAGGAAGGCGTTAGAATGTTAGAGATTTTAAAAAGAGGTCAATTGAAAAGATGTGAGAATTCATCACAGAATCTGGGTTAATGGAAAACATGTACTATATTGAGCTGTCAAAATGATGGAAGAATTTATAAATAAAAAAATATTGACAGAATAGGTGTAGGAAGGCGTTAGAATGTTAGAGATTTAAAAAAAAAGATAATTGAAAAGATGTGAGAATTAATCATAAAATCTGGGTTGTTAGAAAACATGTACTAATTTTAACTTTTAAATTGATGGAAGAATCTAAAAACGAAAAAATAGTGACTGAACAAGTGTAGGAAAACATTAGAATGTTGGAGATTTAAAAAAGAAGTCAATTGAAAAGATGTGAGAATTCATCACAGAATCTGAATTGTTAGAAAACATGTACTATAATGAAAGGTCAAAATGATGGAGAAATTTATAAATAAAAAAATATTGGCAGAATAGGTGTAGGAAGGCACAAGAATGTTAGAGTTTTAAAAAAGAAGTCCTTTGAAAATATGTGAGAATTCATCACAGAATCTGGGTTGTTAGAAAACATGTACTATCATGAAAGATCTAAATGATTGAGAAAACTATAAATCAAAAAATATTGACTAAATAGGTGTAAGAAGGCATCAGAAAGTTAGATATTTTGAAAAGAGGTCAATTGAAAAGATGTGAGCATTCATCACAGAGTCTGAGTTAATGGAAAACATGAACTAAATTTAGCCGTCAAAATGATGGAAGAATCTATAAATAAAAAAATATTGACTGAATAGGTGTAGGAAGGCGTTAGAATGTTAGAGATTTAAAAAAAAAAGATAATTTAAAAGATGTGAGAATTAATCATAAAATCTAGGTTGTTAGAAAACATGTACTAATTTCAACTTTTAAATTGATGGAAGAATCTAAAACGAAAAAATAGTGACTGAATAAGTGTAGGAAAACATTAGAATGTTGGAGATTTAAAAAAGAAGTCAATTGAAATGATCTGAGAATTCATCACAGAATCTGGGTTGTTAGAAAACATGTACTATTATGAAAGGTCAAAATGATGGAGAAATTTATAAATCAAAAAATATTGGCAGAATAGGTGTAGGAAGGCACAAAAATGTTAGAGTTTTAAAAAAGAAGTCCTTTGAAAATATGTGAGAATTCATCACAGAATCTGGGTTGTTAGAAAACATGTACTATTATGATAGGTCAAAATAATGGAGAAATCTATAAATCAAGAAATCTTGACTGAATAGGTAAAGGAATGCATCAGAATGTTAGAGTTTTTAAAAAGAAGTCCTTTGAAAAGGTGTTTGAATTCATCACAGAATCTGGGTTGTTAGAAAACATGTACTATCATGAAAGGTCTAAATGATGGAGAAATCTATGAATTAAAAAATATTGACTAAATAGGTGTAGGAAGGCATCAGAATGTTAGAGTTTTAAAAAAGAAGTCCTTTGAAAATATGTGAGAATTCATCACAGAATCTGGGTTGTTAGAAAACATGTACTATTATGATAGATCAAAATGATGGAAAAATCTATAAATCAAGAAATATTGACTGAATAGGTAAAGGAATGCATCAGAATGTTAGTGATTATAAAAAGAGGTCAATTGAAAAGATGTGAGAATTCATCACAGAATCTGGGTTGTTAGAAAACATGTACTATATTGAGCTGTCGAAGTGATGGAAGAATTTATAAATAAAAAAAATATTGACTAAATAGGTGTAGGAAGGGACCAGAATGTTAGAGATTTAAAAAAAAGTCAATTGAAAAGATGTGAGAATTCATCACAGAATCTGGGTTGTTAGAAAACATGTACTATTATGCAATGTCAAAATGATGGAGAAATCTATAGATTAAAAAATATTGACTAAATAGGTGTAGAAAAGCATCAGAATGTTAGATGTTTTGAAAAGAGGTCAATTGAAAAGATGTGAGAATTGATCACAGAATCTGGGTTAATGGAAAACATGTACTATATTGAGCTGTCAAAATGATGGAAGAATTTTTAAATAAAAAAAAATTGACTGAATAGGTGTAGGAAGGCGTCAGAATGTTAGAGATTTAAAAAAGATGTCAATTGAAAAGATGTGAGAATTCTTCACAGAATCTGGGTTGTTAGAAAACATGTACTATCATGAATGGTCTAAATGATGGAGAAATCTATAAATCAAAAAATATTGACTAAATAGGTGTAAGAAGGTATCAGAAAGTTAGTTATCTTGAAAAGAGGTCAATTGAAAAGATGTGAGTATTCATCACAGAGTCTGGGTTAATAGAAAACATGTACTATATTGAGCTGTCAAAGTGATGGAAGAATTTATAAATAAAAAAAATATTGACTAAATAGGTGTAGGAAGGGACCAGAATGTTAGAGATTTAAAAAAAAGTCAATTGAAAAGATGTGAGAATTCATCACAGAATCTGGGTTGTTAGAAAACATGTACTATTATGCAATGTCAAAATGATGGAGAAATCTATAAATAAAAATATATTGACAGAATAGGTGTAGGAAGGCGTTAGAATGTTAGAGATTTAAAAAAAAAGATAATTGAAAAGATTTGAGAATTAATCATAAAATCTGGGTTGTTAGAAAACATGTACTAATTTTAACTTTTAAATTGATGGAAGAATCTAAGAACGAAAAAATAGTGACTGAATAAGTGTAGGGAAACATTAGAATGTTGGAGATTTAAAAAAGAAGTCAATTGAAAAGGTGTGAGAATTCATCACAGAATCTGGGTTGTTAGAAAACATGTACTATTATGAAAGGTCAAAATGATGGAGAAATTTATAAATCAAAAATTATTGGCTGAACAGGTGTAGGAAGGCACAAGAATGTTAGAGTTTTAAAAAAGAAGTCCTTTGAAAATATGTGAGAATTCATCACAGAATCTGGGTTGTTAGAAAACATGTACTATTATGATAGGTCAAAATGATTGAGAAATCTATAAATCAAGAAATATTGACTGAATAGATAAAGGAATGCATCAGAATGTTAGTGATTTTAAAAAGAGGTCAATTGAAATGATGTGAGAATTCATCACAGAATCTGGGTTGTTACAAAACACTGACTATAATCAACTGTCAAAATGATTGAAGAATCTATAAATAAAAAAATTTTGACTGAATAGGGGTAGGAAGGCACCAGAAGGTTAGAGATTTAAAAAAGAAAAGAATTGAAAAGATGTGAGAATTCATCACAGAATCTGGGTTGTTAGAAAACATGTGCTATTATGAGCTGTCAAAATGATGCAAGAATTTATAAATAAAAAACTATTGACTGAATAGGTGTAGGAAGGCGTCAGAATGTTAAAGATTTAAAAAAGAAGTCAATTGAAAAGATGTGAGATTTCATCACAGAATCTTGGTTGTTAGAAAACATGTGCTATTATGAGCTGTCAAAATGATGCAAGAATTTATAAATAAAAAAATATTGACTGAATAGGTGTAGGAAGGCGTCAGAATGTTGAAGATTTAAAAAAGAAGTGAATTGAAAAGATGTGAGAATTCATCACAGAATCTGGGTTAATAGAAAACATGTACTATAATGAAAGGTCAAAATGATTGAGAAATCTATAAATCAAAAAATATTGACTGAATAGTTGTAGGAAGGCACCAGAATGTAAGAGATTTAAAAAAGAAGTGAATTGAAAAGTTGTGAGAATTCATCACAGAATCTGGGTTAATAGAAAACATGTACTATATTGAGCTGTCAAAGTGATGGAAGAATTTATAAGTAAAAAAATATTGACTGAATAGGTGTAGGAAGGCAGCAAAATGTTAGAGAATTAAAAAAGAAGTGAATTGAAAAGTTGTGAGAAATCATCACAGAATCAGGGTTAATAGAAAACATGTACTATATTGAGCTGTCAAAGTGATGGAAGAATTTATAAATAAAAAAATATTGACTGAATAGGTGTAGGAAGGCAGCAAAATGTTAGAGTTTTAAAATAGAAGTCCTTTGAAAAGATGTGAGAATTCATCACAGAGTCTGGGTTGTTAGAAAACATGTACTATAATCAACTGTCAAAGTGATGGAAGAATCTATAAATCAAAAAATATTGACTGGATAGGTGTAAGAGGGCACCAGAATTTTAGAGATTTAAAAAAGAAGTCCTTTGAAAAGATGTGAGAATTCATCACAGAATCTTGGTTATTATAAAACATCTACTATTATTAAAGGTCAAAATGATGGAGAAATCTATAAATCAAAAAATATTGACTGAATAGGTGTAGGAAGGCACCAGAATGTTAGAGTTTTAAAAAAGAAGTCCTTTGAATGATTTGAGAATTCATCACAGAATCTGTGTTGTTAGAAAACAATGACTATAATCAACTGTCAAAATGATTGAAGAATCTATAAATAAAAAAATGTTGACTGAATAGGGGTAGGAAGGCACCAGAAGGTTAGAGATTTAAAAAAGAAAAGAATTGAAAAGATGTGAGAATTCATCACAGAATCTGGGTTGTTAGAAAACATGTACTATTTTGAACTGTCAAAATGATGGAAGAATCTAAAAATCAAAAAATAGTGATTGATTAGGTGTAGGATATCATTAGAATGTTGGAGATTTAAGAAAGAAGTCAATTGAAAAGATGTGAAAATTCATCACAGAATCTGGGTTAATAGAAAACATGTACTATAATAAAACGTAAAAATTATTGAGAAATCTATAAATCAAAAAATATTGACTGAATAGGTGTAGGAAGGCACAAGAATGTTAGAGTTTTAAAAAAGAAGTCCTTTGAAAAGATGTGAGAATTCATCACAGAATCTGGATAGTTAGAAATCATGTACTATGATGAAAGGTGAAAATGATGGAGAAATCTATAAATAAAAAAATATTGACTGAATAGGTGAAGGAAGGCATAAGAATGTTAGAGATTTAGAATATGAAGTGAATTGAAAAGATGTGAGAATTCATCACAGAATCTGGGTTAATGGAAAACATGTACTATATTGAGCTGTCAAAATGATGAGAGAATCTATAAATGAAAAAATTTGTCTGTATAGGTGTAGGAAGGCATCAGAATATTACAGATTTAAAAAATAAGTCCCTTGAAGAGATTTTAGAGTTCATCACAGAATCTGGATTGTTAGAAATCATTTACTTTTATAAAAGGTCAAAATGATGGAGTAATCTATAAATAAAAAAATATTGACTGAATAGGTGAAGGAAGGCATCAGAATGTTAGAGATTTTAAAAAGAGGTCAATTGAAAAGATTTGAGAATTCATCACAGAATCTGGGTTGTTAGAAAACATGTACTATTATGATAGGTCAAAATGATTGAGAAATCTATAAATCAAGAAATATTGACTGAATAGATAAAGGAATCCATCAGAATGTTAGTGATTTTAAAAAGAGGTCAATTGAAATGATGTGAGAATTCATCACAGAATCTGGGTTGTTACAAAACAATGACTATAATCAACTGTCAAAATGATTGAAGAATCTATAAATAAAAAAATTTTGACTGAATAGGGGTAGGAAGGCACCAGAAGGTTAGAGATTTTAAAAAGAAAAGAATTGAAAAGATGTGAGAATTCATCACAGAATCTGGGTTGTTAGAAAACATGTGCTATTATGAGCTGTCAAAATGATGCAAGAATTTATAAATAAAAAAATATTGACTGAATAGGTGTAGGAAGGCGTCAGAATGTTAAAGATTTAAAAAAGAAGTCAATTGAAAAGATGTGAGATTTCATCACAGAATCTTGGTTGTTATAAAACATGTACTATTTTTAACTGTCAAAATGATGGAAGAATCTATAAATAAAAAAAGAGTGACTGAATAGGTGTAGGAAATCATCATAATGTTGAAGATTTAAAAAAGAAGTGAATTGAAAAGATGTGAGAATTCATCACAGAATCTGGGTTAATAGAAAACATGTACTATAATGAAAGGTCAAAATGATTGAGAAATCTATAAATCAAAAACTATTGGCTGAATAGTTGTAGGAAGGCACCAGAATGTAACAGATTTAAAAAAGAAGTCCAGTGAAAAGATTTGAGAATTCATCACAGAATCTGGGTTGTTGGAAGAAATGTACTATTATGAAATGTCAAAATGATGGAGAAATCTATAAATCAAAACATAATGACTGAATAGGTGTAGGAAGGCATCAGAATGTTAGAGATTTAAAAAAGAAGTGAATTGAAAAGTTGTGAGAATTCATCACAGAATCTGGGTTAATAGAAAACATGTACTATATTGAGCTGTCAAAGTGATGGAAGAATTTATAAATAAAAAAATATTGACTGAATAGGTGTAGGAAGGCAGCAAAATGTTAGAGTTTTAAAATAGAAGTCCTTTGAAAAGATGTGAGAATTCATCACAGAATCTGGGTTGTTAGAAAACATGTACTATAATCAACTGTCAAAGTGATGGAAGAATCTATAAATCAAAAAATATTGACTGGATAGGTGTAAGAGGGCACCGGAATTTTAGAGATTTAAAAAAGAAGTCCTCTGAAAAGATGCGAGAATTCATCACAGAATCTTGGTTATTATAAAACATCTACTATTATTAAAGGTCAAAATGATGGAGAAATCTATAAATCAAAACATAATGACTGAATAGGTGTAGGAAGGCATCAGAATGTTAGAGATTTAAAAAAGAAGTGAATTGAAAAGTTGTGAGAATTCATCAAAGAATCTGGGTTAATAGAAAACATGTACTATATTGAGCTGTCAAAGTGATGGAAGAATTTATAAGTAAAAAAATATTGACTGAATAGGTGTAGGAAGGCAGCAAAGTGTTAGAGTTTTAAAATAGAAGTCCTTTGAAAAGATGTGAGAATTCATCACAGAATCTGGGTTGTTAGAAAACATGTACTTTAATCAACTGTCAAAGTGATGAAAGAATCTATAAATCAAAAAATATTGACTGGATAGGTGTAAGAGGGCACCATAATTTTAGAGATTTAAAAAAGAAGTCCTCTGAAAAGATGTGAGAATTCATCACAGAATCTTGGTTATTATAAAACATCTACTATTATTAAAGGTCAAAATGATGGAGAAATCTATAAATCAAAAAATATTGACTGAATAGGTGTAGGAAGGCATCAGAATGGTAGAGTTTTAAAAAAGAAGTCCTTTGAATGATTTGAGAATTCATCACAGAATCTGTGTTGTTAGAAAACAATGACTATAATCAACTGTCAAAATGATTGAAGAATCTATAAATGAAAAAATGTTGACTGAATAGGGGTAGGAAGGCACCAGAAGGTTAGAGATTTAAAAAAGAAAAGAATTGAAAAGATGTGAGAATTCATCACAGAATCTGGGTTGTTAGAAAACATGTACTATTTTGAACTGTCAAAATGATGGAAGAATCTAAAAATGAAAAAATAGTGACTGAATAGGTGTAGGAAGGCAACAGAATGTTATAAATTTGAAAAGAGGTCAATTGAAAAGATGTGAGAATTCATCACAGAATCTGGGTTGTTAAAAAACATGTACTATTTTGAACTTTCAAATTGATGGAAGAATCTAAAAATCAAAAAATAGTGATTGATTAGGTGTAGGATATCATTAGAATGTTGGAGATTTAAGAAAGAAGTCAATTGAAAAGATGTGAAAATTCATCACAGAATCTGGGTTAATAGAAAACATGTACTATAATAAAACGTAAAAATTATTGAGAAATCTATGGACCAAAAAATATTGACTGAATAGGTGTAGGAAGGCAGCAAAATGTTAGAGTTTTAAAATAGAAGTCCTTTGAAAAGATGTGAGAATTCATCACAGAATCTGGGTTGTTAGAAAACATGTACTTTAATCAACTGTCAAAGTGATGAAAGAATCTATAAATCAAAAAATATTGACTGGATAGGTGTAAGAGGGCACCATAATTTTAGAGATTTAAAAAAGAAGTCCTCTGAAAAGATGTGATAATTCATCACAGAATCTTGGTTATTATAAAACATCTACTATTATTAAAGGTCAAAATGATGGAGAAATCTATAAATCAAAAAATATTGACTGAATAGGTGTAGGAAGGCACCAGAATGGTAGAGTTTTAAAAAAGAAGTCCTTTGAATGATTTGAGAATTCATCACAGAATCTGTGTTGTTAGAAAACAATGACTATAATCAACTGTCAAAATGATTGAAGAATCTATAAATAAAAAAATGTTGACTGAATAGGGGTAGGAAGGCACCAGAAGGTTAGAGATTTAAAAAAGAAAAGAATTGAAAAGATGTGAGAATTCATCACAGAATCTGGGTTGTTAGAAAACATGTACTATTTTGAACTGTCAAAATGATGGAAGAATCTAAAAATGAAAAAATAGTGACTGAATAGGTGTAGGAAGGCAACAGAATGTTATAAATTTGAAAAGAGGTCAATTGAAAAGATGTGAGAATTCATCACAGAATCTGGGTTGTTAAAAAACATGTACTATTTTGAACTTTCAAATTGATGGAAGAATCTAAAAATCAAAAAATAGTGATTGATTAGGTGTAGGATATCATTAGAATGTTGGAGATTTAAGAAAGAAGTCAATTGAAAAGATGTAAAAATTCATCACAGAATCTGGGTTAATAGAAAACATGTACTATAATAAAACGTAAAAATTATTGAGAAATCTATGGACCAAAAATATTGACTGAATAGGTGTAGGAAGGCACAAGAATGTTAGAGTTTTAAGAAAGAAGTCCTTTGAAAAGATGTGAGAATTCATCACAGAATCTGGATAGTTAGAAATCATGTACTATGATGAAAGGTGAAAATGATGGAGAAATCTATAAATAAAAAAATATTGACTGAATAGGTGAAGGAAGGCATCAGAATGTTAGAGATTTTAAAAAGAGGTCAATCGAAAAGATGTGAGAATTCATCACAGAATCTGGGTTAATGGAAAACATGTACTATATTGAGCTGTCAAAATGATGAAAGAATCTATAAATGAAAAAATTTGACTGTATAGGTGTAGGAAGGCATCAGAATTTTACAGATTTAAAAAAGAAGTCCCTTGAAGAGATTTTAGAGTTCATCACAGAATCTGGATTGTTAGAAATCATTTACTTTTATAAAAGGTCAAAATGATGGAGTAATCTATAAATAAAAAAATATTGACTGAATAGGTAAAGGAAGGCATCAGAATGTTAGAGATTTTAAAAAGAGGTCAATTGAAAAGATTTGAGAATTCATCACAGAATCTGGGTTAATGGAAAGCATGTACTATATTGAGCTGTCAAAATGATGGAAGAATCTATAAATGAAAAAATATTGACTGTATAGGTGTAGGAAGGCATCAGAATATTACAGATTTAAAATAGAAGTGAATAGAAAAGATGTGATTATTCATCACAGAATCTGGGTTGTTTGAAAACATGTACTATTATGAGCTGTCAAAATGATGGAATAATTTATAAGTAAACAAATATTGACTGAATAGGTGTAGAAAGACGTCAGAATGTTAGAGATTTAAAAACAAGTCAGTTGAAAAGATATGAGAATTCATCACAGAATCTGGGTTAATAGAAAACATGTGCTATATTGAGCTGTCAAGATGATGGAAGAATTTATAAATAAAAAAATATTGACTCAATAGGTGTTGGAAAGCACCAGAATGTTAGAGTTTTTAAAAAGAAGTCCTTTGAAAAGGTGTTTGAATTCATCACAGAATCTGGGTTGTTAGAAAACATGTACTATCATGAAAGGTTTAAATGATGTAGAAATCTATAAATTAAAAAATATTGACTAATTAGGTGTAGGAAGGCATCAGAATGTTAGATGTTTTGAAAAGAGGTCAATTGAAAAGATGTGAGAATTCATCACAGAATCTGGGTTAATGGAAAACATGTACTATTTTGAGCTGTCAAAATAATGGAGAGATCTATAAATAAAAAAATATTGACTGAATATGTAAATGAAGGCATCAGAATGTTAGAGATTTTAAAAAGAGGTCAATTGAAAAGATGTGAGAATTCATCACAGAATCTGGGTTAATGGAAAACATGTACTATATTGAGCTGTCAAAATGATGGAAGAATTTATAAATAAAAAAATATTGACAGAATAGGTGTAGGAAGGCGTTAGAATGTTAGAGATTTAAAAAAAAAGATAATTGAAAAGATGTGAGAATTAATCATAAAATCTGGGTTGTTAGAAAACATGTACTATAATCAACTGTCAAAGTGATGGAAGAATCTATAAATCAAAAAATATTGACTGGATAGGTGTAAGAGGGCACCAGAATTTTAGAGATTTAAAAAAGAAGTCCTTTGAAAAGATGTGAGAATTCATCACAGAATCTTGGTTATTATAAAACATCTACTATTATTAAAGGTCAAAATGATGGAGAAATCTATAAATCAAAAAATATTGACTGAATAGGTGTAGGAAGGCACCAGAATGTTAGAGTTTTAAAAAAGAAGTCCTTTGAAAATATGTTTGAATTCATCACAGAATCTTTGTTGTTAGAAAACATGTACTATCATGAAAGGTCTAAATGATGGAGAAATCTATGAATTAAAAAATATTGACTAAATAGGTGTAGGAAGGCATCAGAATGTTAGATGTTTTGAAAAGAGGTCAATTGAAAAGATGTGAGAATTCATCACAGAATCTGGGTTAATGGAAAACATGTACTATATTGAGCTGTCAAAATGATGGAAGAATTTTTAAATAAAAAAATATTGACTGAATAGGTGTAGGAAGGCGTCAGAATGTTAGAGATTTAAAAAAGATGTCAATTGAAAAGATGTGAGAATTCTTCACAGAATCCGGGTTGTTAGAAAACATGTACTATCATGAATGGTCTAAATGATGGAGAAATCTATAAATCAAAAAATATTGACTAAATAGGTGTAAGAGGGTATCAGAAAGTTAGTTATCTTGAAAAGAGGTCAATTGAAAAGATGTGAGTATTCATCACAGTGTCTGGGTTAATGGAAAACATGTACTAAATTGAGCTGTCAAAATGATGGAAGAATCTATAAATAAAAATATATTGACTCAATAGGTGTAGGAAGGCGTTAGAATGTTAGAGATTAAAAAAGAAAGATAATTGAAAAGATCTGAGAATTAATCATAAAATCTGGGTTGTTAGAAAACATGTACTAATTTTAACTTTTAAATTGATGGAAGAATCTAAGAACGAAAAAATAGTGACTGAATAAGTGTAGGGAAACATTAGAATGTTGGAGATTTAAAAAAGAAGTCAATTGAAAAGGTGTGAGAATTCATCACAGAATCTGGGTTGTTAGAAAACATGTACTATTATGAAAGGTCAAAATGATGGAGAAATTTATAAATCAAAAATTATTGGCTGAACAGGTGTAGGAAGGCACAAGAATGTTAGAGTTTTAAAAAAGAGGTCCTTTGAAAATATGTGAGAATTCATCACAGAATCTGGGTTGTTAGAAAACATGTACTATTATGATAGGTCAAAATGATTGAGAAATCTATAAATCAAGAAATATTGACTGAATAGATAAAGGAATGCATTAGAATGTTAGTGATTTTAAAAAGAGGTCAATTGAAATGATGTGAGAATTCATCACAGAATCTGGGTTGTTAGAAAACAATGACTATAATCAACTGTCAAAATGATTGAAGAATCTATAAATAAAAAAATTTTGACTGAATAGGGGTAGGAAGGCACCAGAAGGTTAGAGATTTAAAAAAGAAAAGAATTGAAAAGATGTGAGAATTCATCACAGAATCTGGGTTGTTAGAAAACATGTGCTATTATGAGCTGTCAAAATGATGCAAGAATTTATAAATAAAAAAATATTGACTGAATAGGTGTAGGAAGGCGTCAGAATGTTAAAGATTTAAAAAAGAAGTCAATTGAATAGATGTGAGATTTCATCACAGAATCTTGGTTGTTAGAAAACATGTACTATTTTTAACTGTCAAAATGATGGAAGAATCTATAAATCAAAAAATAGTGACTGAATACGTGTAGGAAATCATCATAATGTTGAAGATTTAAAAAAGAAGTGAATTGAAAAGATGTGAGAATTCATCACAGAATCTGGGTTAATAGAAAACATGTACTATAATGAAAGGTCAAAATGATTGAGAAGTCTATAAATCAAAAAATATTGACTGAATAGTTGTAGGAAGGCACCAGAATGTAACAGATTTAAAAAAGAAGTCCAGTGAAAAGATTTGAGAATTCATCACAGAATCTGGGTTGTTAGAAGAAATGTACTATTATGAAATGTCAAAATTATGGAGAAATCTATAAATCAAAACATAATGACTGAATAGGTGTACGAAGGCATCAAAATGTTAGAGAATTAAAAAAGAAGTGAATTGAAAAGTTGTGAGAAATCATCACAGAATCAGGGTTAATAGAAAAAATGTACTATATTGAGCTGTCAAAGTGATGGAAGAATTTATAAATAAAAAAATATTGACTGAATAGGTGTAGGAAGGCAGCAAAATGTTAGAGTTTTAAAATAGAAGTCCTTTGAAAAGATGTGAGAATTCATCACAGAATCTGGGTTGTTAGAAAACATGTACTATAATCAACTGTCAAAGTGATGGAAGAATCTATAAATCAAAAAATATTGACTGGATAGGTGTAAGAGGGCACCAGAATTTTAGAGA
The DNA here is from genome assembly GCA_964019985.1 of Aurelia sp. 4 Dawson et al 2005. Taxonomy (NCBI): domain Eukaryota; kingdom Metazoa; phylum Cnidaria; class Scyphozoa; order Semaeostomeae; family Ulmaridae; genus Aurelia; species Aurelia sp. 4 Dawson et al 2005. Next base: position 8,275,720 of record OZ026494.1, on the reverse strand, counting down.
TTTAAAAAAAAAGTCCTTTGAAAAGATGTGAGAATTCATCACAGAATCTTGGTTATTATAAAACATCTACTATTATTAAAGGTCAAAATGATGGAGAAATCTATAAATCAAAAAATATTGACTGAATAGGTGTAGGAAGGCACCAGAATGTTAGAGTTTTAAAAAAGAAGTCCTTTGAATGATTTGAGAATTCATCACAGAATCTGTGTTGTTAGAAAACAATGACTATAATCAACTGTCAAAATGATTGAAGAATCTATAAATAAAAAAATGTTGACTGAATAGGGGTAGGAAGGCACCAGAAGGTTAGAGATTTAAAAAAGAAAAGAATTGAAAAGATGTGAGAATTCATCACAGAATCTGGGTTGTTAGAAAACATGTACTATTTTGAACTGTCAAAATGATGGAAGAATCTAAAAATCAAAAAATAGTGATTGATTAGGTGTAGGATATCATTAGAATGTTGGAGATTTAAGAAAGAAGTCAATTGAAAAGATGTGAAAATTCATCACAGAATCTGGGTTAATAGAAAACATGTACTATAATAAAACGTAAAAATTATTGAGAAATCTATAAATCAAAAAATATTGACTGAATAGGTGTAGGAAGGCACAAGAATGTTGGAGTTTTAAAAAAGAAGTCCTTTGAAAAGATGTGAGAATTCATCACAGAATCTGGATAGTTAGAAATCATGTACTATGATGAAAGGTGAAAATGATGGAGAAATCTATAAATAAAAAAATATTGACTGAATAGGTGAAGGAAGGCATCAGAATGTTAGAGATTTTAAAAAGAGGTCAATCGAAAAGATGTGAGAATTCATCACAGAATCTGGGTTAATGGAAAACATTTACTATATTGAGCTGTCAAAATGATGAAAGAATCTATAAATGAAAAAATTTGACTGTATAGGTGTAGGAAGGCATCAGAATATTAAAGGTTTAAAAAAGAAGTCCCTTGAAGAGATTTTAGAGTTCATCACAGAATCTGGATTGTTAGAAATCATTTACTTTTATAAAAGGTCAAAATGATGGAGTAATCTATAAATAAAAAAATATTGACTGAATAGGTGAAGGAAGGCATCAGAATGTTAGAGATTTTAAAAAGAGGTCAATTGAAAAGATTTGAGAATTCATCACAGAATCTGGGTTGTTAGAAAACATGTACTATTATGATAGGTCAAAATGATTGAGAAATCTATAAATCAAGAAATATTGACTGAATAGATAAAGGAATGCATTAGAATGTTAGTGATTTTAAAAAGAGGTCAATTGAAATGATGTGAGAATTCATCACAGAATCTGGGTTGTTAGAAAACAATGACTATAATCAACTGTCAAAATGATTGAAGAATCTATAAATAAAAAAATTTTGACTGAATAGGGGTAGGAAGGCACCAGAAGGTTAGAGATTTAAAAAAGAAAAGAATTGAAAAGATGTGAGAATTCATCACAGAATCTGGGTTGTTAGAAAACATGTACTAATTTTAACTTTTAAATTGATGGAAGAATCTAAGAACGAAAAAAAAGTGACTGAATAAGTGTAGGGAAACATTAGAATGTTGGAGATTTAAAAAAGAAGTCAATTGAAAAGGTGTGAGAATTCATCACAGAATCTGGGTTGTTAGAAAACATGTACTATTATGAAAGGTCAAAATGATGGAGAAATTTATAAATCAAAAATTATTGGCTGAACAGGTGTAGGAAGGCACAAGAATGTTAGAGTTTTAAAAAAGAGGTCCTTTGAAAATATGTGAGAATTCATCACAGAATTTGGGTTGTTAGAAAACATGTACTATTATGATAGGTCAAAATGATTGAGAAATCTATAAATCAAGAAATATTGACTGAATAGATAAAGGAATGCATTAGAATGTTAGTGATTTTAAAAAGAGGTCAATTGAAATGATGTGAGAATTCATCACAGAATCTGGGTTGTTAGAAAACAATGACTATAATCAACTGTCAAAATGATTGAAGAATCTATAAATAAAAAAATTTTGACTGAATAGGGGTAGGAAGGCAGCAGAAGGTTAGAGATTTAAAAAAGAAAAGAATTGAAAAGATGTGAGAATTCATCACAGAATCTGGGTTGTTAGAAAACATATGCTATTATGAGCTGTCAAAATGATGCAAGAATTTATAAATAAAAAAATATTGACTGAATAGGTGTAGGAAGGCGTCAGAATGTTAAAGATTTAAAAAAGAAGTCAATTGAAAAGATGTGAGATTTCATCACAGAATCTTGGTTGTTAGAAAACATGTAGTATTTTTACCTGTCAAAATGATGGAAGAATCTATAAATCAAAAAATAGTGACTGAATAGGTGTAGGAAATCATCATAATGTTGAAGATTTAAAAAAGAAGTGAATTGAAAAGATGTGAGAATTCATCACAGAATCTGGGTTAATAGAAAACATGTACTATAATGAAAGGTCAAAATGATTGAGAAATCTATAAATCAAAAAATATTGACTGAATAGTTGTAGGAAGGCACCAGAATGTAACAGATTTAAAAAAGAAGTCCAGTGAAAAGATTTGAGAATTCATCACAGAATCTGGGTTGTTAGAAGAAATGTACTATTATGAAATGTCAAAATGATGGAGAAATCTATAAATCAAAACATGATGACTGAATAGGTGTAGGAAGGCATCAGAATGTTAGAGATTTAAAAAAGAAGTGAATTGAAAAGTTGTGAGAATTCATCACAGAATCTGGGTTAATAGAAAACATGTACTATATTGAGCTGTCAAAGTGATGGAAGAATTTATAAATAAAAAAATATTGACTGAATAGGTGTAGGAAGGCAGCAAAATGTTAGAGTTTTAAAATAGAAGTCCTTTGAAAAGATGTGAGAATTCATCACAGAATCTGGGTTGTTAGAAAACATGTACTATAATCAACTGTCAAAGTGATGGAAGAATCTATAAATCAAAAAATATTGACTGAATAGGTGTAAGAGGGCACCAGAATTTTAGAGATTTAAAAAAGAATTCCTTTGAAAAGATGTGAGAATTCATCACAGAATCTTGGTTATTATAAAACATCTACTATTATTAAAGGTCAAAATGATGGAGAAATCTATAAATCAAAAAATATTGACTGAATAGGTGTAGGAAGGCACGAGAATGGTAGAGTTTTAAAAAAGAAGTCCTTTGAATGATTTGAGAATTCATCACAGAATCTGTGTTGTTAGAAAACTATGACTATAATCAACTGTCAAAATGATTGAAGAATCTATAAATAAAAAAATGTTGACTGAATAGGGGTAGGAAGGCACCAGAAGGTTAGAGATTTAAAAAAGAAAAGAATTGAAAAGATGTGAGAATTCATCACAGAATCTGGGTTGTTAGAAAACATGTACTATTTTGAACTGTCAAAATGATGGAAGAATCTAAAAATGAAAAAATAGTGACTGAATAGGTGTAGGAAGGCATCAGAATGTTAAATATTTTAAAGAGAGGTCAATTGAAAAGATGTGAGAATTCATCACAGAATCTGGGTTGTTAAAAAACATGTACTATTTTGAACTTTCAAATTGATGGAAGAATCTAAAAATCAAAAAATAGTGATTGATTAGGTGTAGGATATCATTAGAATGTTGGAGATTTAAGAAAGAAGTCAATTGAAAAGATGTGAAAATTCATCACAGAATCTGGGTTAATAGAAAACATGTACTATAATAAAACGTAAAAATTATTGAGAAATCTATGGATCAAAAAATATTGACTGAATAGGTGTAGGAAGGCACAAGAATGTTAGAGTTTTAAGAAAGAAGTCCTTTGAAAAGATGTGAGAATTCATCACAGAATCTGGATAGTTAGAAATCATGTACTATGATGAAAGGTGAAAATGATGGAGAAATCTATAAATAAAAAAATATTGACTGAATAGGTGAAGGAAGGCATCAGAATGTTAGAGATTTTAAAAAGAGGTCAATCGAAAAGATGTGAGATTTCATCACAGAATCTGGGTTAATGGAAAACATGTAGTATATTGAGCTGTCAAAATGATGAAAGAATCTATAAATGAAAAAATTTGACTGTATAGGTGTAGGAAGGCATCAGAATATTACAGATTTAAAAAAGAAGTCCCTTGAAGAGATTTTAGAGTTCATCACAGAATCTGGATTGTTAGAAATCATTTACTTTTATAAAAGGTCAAAATGATGGAGTAATCTATAAATAAAAAAATATTGACTGAATAGGTGAAGGAAGGCATCAGAATGTTAGAGATTTTAAAAAGAGGTCAATTGAAAAAATTTGAGAATTCATCACAGAATCTGGGTTAATGGAAAGCATGTACTATATTGAGCTGTCAAAATGATGGAAGAATCTATAAATGAAAAAATATTGACTGTATAGGTGTAGGAAGGCATCAGAATATTACAGATTTAAAATAGAAATGAATAGAAAAGATGTGATTATTCATCACAGAATCTGGGTTGTTAGAAAACATGTACTATTATGAGCTGTCAAAATGATGGAATAATTTATAAGTAAAAAAATATTGACTGAATAGGTGTAGAAAGACGTCAGAATGTTAGAGATTTAAAAAACAAGTCAATTGAAAAGATGTCAGAATTCATCACAGAATCTGGGTTAATAGAAAACATGTACTATATTGAGCTGTCAAAGTGATGGAAGAATTTATAAATAAAAAAATATTGACTGAATAGGTGTAGGAAGGCATAAGAATGTTAGAGATTTAGAATATGAAGTGAATTGAAAAGATGTGAGAATTCATCACAGAATCTGGGTTAATAGAAAACATGTACTATATTGAGCTGTCAAAGTGATGGAAGAATTTATAAATAAAAAAATATTGACTGAATAGGTGTAGGAAGGCACCAGAATGTTAGAGTTTTAGAATATGAAGTGAATTGAAAAGATGTGAGAATTCATCACAGAATCTGGGTTAATAGAAAACATGTACTATATTGAGCTGTCAAAGTGATGGAAGAATTGATAAATAAAAAAATATTGACTGAATAGGTGTAGGAAGGCACCAGAATTTTAGAGTTTTAAAAAAGAAGTCCTTTGAAAAGATGTGAGAATACATCACAGAATCTGGATTGTTAGAAATCATGTACTATGATGACAGGTCAAAATGATGGAGAAATCTATAAATAAAAAAATATTGACTGAATAGGTGAAGGAAGGCATCAGAATGTTAGAGATTTTAAAAAGAGGTCAATTGAAAAGATGTAAGAATTCATCACAGAATCTGGGTTAATGGAAAACATGTACTATATTGAGCTGTCAAAATGATTAAAGAATCTATAAATGAAAAAATTTGACTGTATAGGTGTAGGAAAGCATCAGAATATTACAGATTTAAAAAAGAAGTCCCTTGAAAAGATGTTAGAATTCATCACATAATCTGGATTGTTAGAAATCACGTACTGTTATGAAAGGTCAAAATAATGGAGTAATCTATAAATAAAAAAATATTGACTAAATAGGTGTAGGAAGGCATAAGAATGTTAGAGATTTAGAATATGAAGTGAATTGAAAAGATGTGAGAATTCATCACAGAATCTGGGTTAATAGAAAACATGTACTATATTGAGCTGTCAAAGTGATGGAAGAATTTATAAATAAAAAAATATTGACTGAATAGGTGTAGGAAGGCACCAGAATGTTAGATTTTTAAAAAAGAAGTCCTTTGAAAAGATGTGAGAATACATCACAGAATCTGGGTTGTTAGAAATCATGTACTATGATGACAGGTCAAAATGATGGAGAAATCTATAAATAAAAAAATATTGAATGAATAGGTAAAGGAAGGCATCAGAATGTTAGAGATTTTAAAAAGAGGTCAATTGAAAAGATGTGAGAATTCATCACAGAATCTGGGTTAATGGAAAACATGTACTATATTGAGCTGTCAAAATGATGGAAGAATTAATAAATAAAAAAATATTGACTGAATAGGTGTAGGAAATCATCAGGATGTTGGAGCTTTAAAAAAAAGTCCTTTGAAAAGATGTGAGAATTCATCACAGAATCTGGGTTGTTAGAAAACATGTACTATCATGAAAGGTCAAAATGATAAAGAAATCTATAAATCAAAAAATATTGACTGAATAGGTGTAAGAAAGCTCCAGAATGTTAGAGTTTTAAAAAAGAAGTTAATTGAAAAGAAGTGAGAATTCATCACAAAATCTGGGTTGTTAGAAAACATGTACTATAATCAACTGTCAAAATGATAGAAGAATCTACAAATAACAAAATACTGACTGAATAGGGGTAGGAAGGCAGCAGAATGTTAGAGTTTTAAAAAAGAAGTCCTTTGAAAAGATGTGAGAATTCATCACAGAATCTGGGTTGTTAGAAAACATGTACTATCATGAAAGGTCAAAATGATGGAGAAATCTATAAATCAAAAAATATTGACTAAATAAGTGTAGGAAGGCATCAGAATGTTAGAGATTTTTAGAAGAGGTCAATTGAAAAGATGTGAGAATTCATCAAAAATTCTGGGTTAATGGAAAACATGTACTATACTGAGCTGTCAAAGTGATGGAAGAATCTATAAAAAAAAAAATATTGACTGAATAGGTGTAGGAAGGCGTTAGAATGTTAGAGATTTAAGAAAGAAGTCAATTGAAAAGATGTGAGAATTCATCATAGAATCTGGGTTGTTGGAAAACATGTACTATTTTTAACTTTCAAATTGATTGAAGAATCTAAATATCAAAAAATATTGACTGATTAGGTGTAGGAATGCATCAGAATGTTAGAGATTTTAAAAAGAGGTCAAATGAAAAGATGTGAGAATTCATCAAAGAATCTGGATTGTTAGAAAACATGTAATATAATCAACTGTCAAAATGATGGAAGAATCTATAAATCAAAGAATATTGACTGGATAGGTGTAGCAAGGTACCAGAATGTTAGAGATTTAAAAGAGAAGTCCAGTGAAAAGATGTGAGAATTCAACACAGAATCTGGTTTGTTAGAAAACATGTACTATCATGAAAGGTCAAAATGATAAAGAAATCTATAAATCAAAAAATATTGACTGAATAGGTGTAAGAAAGCTCCAGAATGTTAGAGTATTAAAAAGAAGTTAATTGAAAAGATGTGAGATTTCATCACAGAATCTGGGTTGTTAGAAAACATGTACTATAATCAACTGTCAAAATGATTGAAGAATCTACAAATAACAAAATACTGACTGAATAGGGGTAGAAAGGCATCAGAATGTTAGAGTTTTAAAAAAGAAGTCCTTTGAAAAGATGTGAGAATTCATCACAGAATCTGGATTGTTAGAAAACATGTACTATCATGAAGGGTCAAAATGATGGAGAAATCTATAAATCAAAAAATATTGACTAAATAGGTGTAGGAAGGCATCAGAATGTTAGAGATTTTGAAAAGAGGTCAATTGAAAAGATGTCAGAGATCATCAAAAAATCTGCGTTAATGGAAAACATGTACTATATTGAGCTGTCAAAGTGATGGAAGAATCTATAAATAAAAAAAATATTGACTGAATAGGTGTAGGAAGTCGTTAGAATGTTAGAGATTTAAAAAATAAGTCCAGTGAAAAGATATGAGAATTCATCACAGAATCTCGTTTGTTAGAAGAAATGTACAATTATGAAAGTTCAAAATGATGGAGAAATCTATAAATCAAAAAATATTGATTGAATAGGTGTAGGAGGGCTCCAGAATGTTAGAATTTTAAAAAGAAGTGAATTGAAAAGATGTGTGAATTCATCACAGAATCTGGGTAATTAGAAAACATGTACTATTATGAGCTGTCAAAATGATGCAAGAATTTATAAATAAAAAAATATTGACTGAATAGGTGTAGGAAGGCGTTAGAATGTTAGAGTTTTAAACAAAAAGTCCTTTGAAAAGATGTGAGAATTCATCACAGAATCTGGGTTGTTAGAAAACATGTACTATCATGAAAGGTCAAAATGATGGAAAAATCTATAAATCAAAGAATATTGACTAAATAGGTGTAGGGGGGCATCAGAATGTTAGAGATTTTGAAAAGAGGTCAATTGAAAACATGTGAGAATTCATCAAAGAATCTGGATTAATGGACAACATGTACTATTAAGATAGGTCAAAATGATGGAGAAATCTATAAATTGAAAAAAATTTACTGAATAGGTGTAGGAAGGCGTTAGAATGTTAGAGTTTTAAACAAAAAGTCCTTTGAAAAGATGTGAGAATTCATCACAGAATCTGGGTTGTTAGAAAACATGTACTATCATGAAAGGTCAAAATGATGGAAAAATCTATAAATCAAAGAATATTGACTAAATAGGTGTAGGAAAGCATCAGAATGTTAGAGATTTTGAAAAGAGGTCAATTGAAAACATGTGAGAATTCATCAAAGAATCTGGATTAATGGACAACATGTACTATATTGAGCTGTCAAAATGATGGAAGAATCTATAAATCAAAAAATATTGACAAAATAGGTGTAGGAAGGCATCAGAATGTTAGAGATTTTGAAAAGAGGTCAATTGAAAAGATGTAAGAATTCATCAAAAAATCTTGGCTAATAGAAAACATGTACTATATTGAGCTGTCAAAGTGATGGAAGAATCTATAAATCAAAAAATATTGACTAAATAGGTGTAGGAAGGCATCTGAATGTTAGAGATTTTGAAAAGAGGTCAATTGAAAAGATGTAAGAATTCATCAAAAAATATTGGTTAATGGAAAACATGTACTATATTGAGCTGTCAAAGTGATGGAAGAATCTATAATTCAAAAAATATTGACTGAATAGGTGTAGGAAGTCGTTAGAATGTTAGAGATTTAAAAAATAAGTCCAGTGAAAAGATGTGAGAATTCATCACAGAATCTGGTTTGTTAGAAGAAATGTACAATTATGAAAGTTCAAAATGATGGAGAAATCTATAAATCAAAAAATATTGACTGAATAGGTGTAGGAAGGTTCCAGAATGTTAGAGTTTTAAAAAAGAAGTTAATTGAAAAGATGTGAGAATTCATCACAGAATCTGGGTTGTTAGAAAACATGTACTAAAATCAACTGTCAAAATGATTGAAGAATCTACAAATAACAAAATACTGACTGAATAGGGGTAGGAAGGCACCAGAAGGTTAGAGAGTTAAAAAAGAAGTGAATTGAAAAGAAGTGAGAATTCATCACAGAATCTGGGTAATTAGAAAACATGTACTATTATGAGCTGTCAAAATGATGCAAGAATTTATAAATAAAAAATATTGACTGAATAGGTGTAGGAAGGCGTTAGAATGTTAGAGTTTTAAACAAAAAGTCCTTTGAAAAGATGTGAGAATTCATCACAGAATCTGGGTTGTTAGAAAACTTGTACTATTATGAAAGGTCAAAATGATGAAAAAATCTATAAATCAAAGAATATTGACTAAATAGGTGTAGGAAAGCATCAGAATGTTAGAGATTTTGAATAGAGGTCAATTGAAAACATGTGAGAATTCATCAAAGAATCTGGATTAATGGTAAAAATGTATTATATTGAGCTGTCAAAATGATGGAAGAATCTATAAATCAAAAAATATTGACTGAATAGGTGTAGGAAGGCGTTAGAATGTTGGAGATTTAAAAAAAGGAGTGAATTGAAAAGATGTGAGAATTCATCACAGAATCTGGGTTGTTAGAAAACATGTACTATATTGAGCTGTCAAAGTGATGGAAGAATTTATAGATAAAAAATATTGACTGAATAGGTGTAGGAAGGCACCAGAATGTTAGAGTTTTAAAAGAGAAGTCCTTTGACAAGATGTGAGAATTCGTCAGAGAATCTGGGATGTTAAAAAACACGTACTATATTGAGCTGTGAAAGTGATGGAAGAATTTATAAATAAAAATATATTGACTGAATAGGTGTAGGAAGGCACCAGAATGTCAGAGCTTTAAAGTAAAGTCCTTTGAAAAGATGTGAGAATTCATCACAGAATCTGGGTTGTTAGAAAACATGTACTATCATGAAAGGTCAAAATGATGGAGAAATCTATAAATCAAAAAATATTGACTAAATAGGTGTAGGAAGGCATCAGAATGTTAGAGATTTTGAAAACGGTCAAATAAAAAGATGTGAGAATTCATCAAAGAATCTAGATTAATGGAAAACATGTACTATGTTGAGCTGTCAAAATGATGGAAGAATCTATAAATCAAAAACTATTGACTGAATAGGTGTAAGAAGGCGTTAGAATGTTAGAGATTTGAAAATGAAGTCAATTGGAAAGATGTGAGGATTCATCACAGAATCTGGTTTGTTAGAAAACATGTACTATAATCAACTGCCAAAATGATGGAAGAATCTATAAATAAAAAAATATTGACTGGATGGGTGTAAAAAGGCACCAGAATGTTAGAGATTTAAAAAAGAAGTAAATTGAAAAGATGTGAGAATTCATCACAGAATCTGGGTTGTTAGAAAACATGTACTATATTGAGCTGTCAAAGTGATGGAAGAATTTACAAATTAAAAATATTGACTGAATTGGTGTAGGAAGGCACCAGAATGTTAGAGTTTTAAAAGAGAAGTCCTTTGAATAGATGTGAGAATTCATCACAGAATCTGGGTTGTTAGAAAGCATGTACTATCATGAAAGGTAAAAATGATGGAGAAATCTATAAATAAAAAAATATTGACTAAATAGGTGTAGGAAGGCATCAGAATGTTAGAGATTTTGAAACGAGGTCAATTGAAAAGATGTGAGAATTCATCAAAGAATCTGGGTTAATGGAAAACATGTACTATTATATTAGGTCAAAATGATGGAGAAATCTATAAATCAAAACATATTGACTGAATAGGTGTAGGAAGGCTCCAAAATGTTAGAGTTTTAAAAAAGAAGTTAATTGAAAAGATTTGAGAATTCATCAAGGAATGTGGGTTGTTAGAAAACATGTACTATAATCAACTGTAAAAATGATGGAAGAATCTATAAATCGAAAAATATTGACTGGATGGGTGTAAGAATGCACCACAATGTTAGAGATTTAAGAAAGGAGTGGATTGAGAAGATGTGAGAATTCATTATATAATCTGGGTTGTTGGAAAACATGTACTATTTTTAACTTTCAAATTGATTGAAGAATCTAAAAATGAAAAAATAGTGACTGAATAGGTGTAGGAAAACATTAGAATGTTGGAGATTTAAAAAAAGGCAATTGAAAAGATGTGAGAATTCATCACAGAATCTGTGTTGTTAGAAAACATGTACTATTTTGAGATGTCAAAGTGATGGAAGAATTTATAGATAAAAAATATTGACTGAATAGGTGTAGGAAGGCACCAGAATGTTAGAGTTTTAAAAGAGAAGTCCTTTGACAAGATGTGAGAATTCGTCAGAGAATCTGGGATGTTAAAAAACACGTACTATATTGAGCTGTTAAAGTGATGGAAGAATTTATAAATAAAAATATATTGACTGAATAGGTGTAGGAAGGCACCAGAATGTCAGAGCTTTAAAATAAAGTCCTTTGAAAAGATGTGAGAATTCATCACAGAATCTGGGTTGTTAGAAAACATGTACTATCATGAAAGGTCAAAATGATGGAGAAATCTATAAATCAAAAAATATTGACTAAATAGGTGTAGGAAGGCATCAGAATGTTAGAGATTTTGAAAACGGTCAAATAAAAAGATGTGAGAATTCATCAAAGAATCTAGATTAATGGAAAACATGTACTATGTTGAGCTGTCAAAATGATGGAAGAATCTATAAATCAAAAAATATTGACTGAATAGGTGTAAGAAGGCGTTAGAATGTTAGAGATTTGAAAATGAAGTCAATTGGAAAGATGTGAGGATTCATCACAGAATCTGGGTTGTTAGAAAACATGTACTATAATCAACTGCCAAGATGATGGAAGAATCTATAAATAAAAAAATATTGACTGGATGGGTGTAAAAAGGCACCAGAATGTTAGAGATTTAAAAAAGAAGTAAATTGAAAAGATGTGAGAATTCATCACAGAATCTGGGTTGTTAGAAAACATGTACTATATTGAGCTGTCAAAGTGATGGAAGAATTTACAAATTAAAAATATTGACTGAATTGGTGTAGGAAGGCACCAGAATGTTAGAGTTTTAAAAGAGAAGTCCTTTGAATAGATGTGAGAATTCATCACAGAATCTGGGTTGTTAGAAAGCATGTACTATCATGAAAGGTAAAAATGATGGAGAAATCTATAAATAAAAAAATATTGACTAAATAGGTGTAGGAAGGCATCAGAATGTTAGAGATTTTGAAACGAGGTCAATTGAAAAGATGTGAGAATTCATCAAAGAATCTGGGTTAATGGAAAACATGTACTATTATATTAGGTCAAAATGATGGAGAAATCTATAAATCAAAACATATTGACTGAATAGGTGTAGGAAGGCTCCAAAATGTTAGAGTTTTAAAAAAGAAGTTAATTGAAAAGATTTGAGAATTCATCAAGGAATGTGGGTTGTTAGAAAACATGTACTATAATCAACTGTAAAAATGATGGAAGAATCTATAAATCGAAAAATATTGACTGGATGGGTGTAAGAATGCACCACAATGTTAGAGATTTAAGAAAGGAGTGGATTGAGAAGATGTGAGAATTCATTATATAATCTGGGTTGTTGGAAAACATGTACTATTTTTAACTTTCAAATTGATTGAAGAATCTAAAAATGAAAAAATAGTGACTGAATAGGTGTAGGAAAACATTAGAATGTTGGAGATTTAAAAAAAGGCAATTGAAAAGATGTGAGAATTCATCACAGGATCTGGGTTGTTAGAAAACATGTACTATTATGAAAGGTCAAAATGATGGAGAAATCTATAAATCTAAAAATATTGACTGAAATGGTGTAGGAAGGCATCAGAATGTTAGAGATTTAAAAAAGAAGTCAATTGAAAAGATGTGAGAATTCATAACAGAATCTTGGTTAATTGAAAACCTGTATTATATTGAGCTGTCATAATGATAGAAGAATTAATAAATAAAAAAAAAATTTGCTGAATAGGTGTAGGAAATCATCAGGATGTTGGAGATTTAAAAAAGAAGTCAATTGAAAAGATGTGAGAATTCATCACAGAATCTGGGTTGTTAGAAGAAAAGTACTATTATGAAAGGTCAAAATGATGGAGAAATCTATGAATAAAAAAATATTGACTGAATAGGTGTAAGAAGGCTCCAGAATGTTAGAGTTTTAAAAAAGAAGTTAATTGAAAAGATGTTAGAATTCATCACAGAATCTGGGTTGTTAGAAAACATGTACTATATTCAACTGTCAAAATCATGGAAGAATCTATAAATCAAAAAATATTGAATGGATAGGTGTAGGAAGACACCAGAATGTTAGAGATTTAAAAAAGAAGTCAATTGAAAAGATGTGAGAATTCATCACAGAATCTGTGTTGTTAGAAAACATGTACTATTTTGAGATGTCAAAGTGATGGAAGAATTTATAAATAAAAAAATATTGACTGAATAGGTGTAGGAAGGCTTTAGAATGTTAGAGATTTAAAAAAGAAGTCAATTGAAAAGATGTGTGAATTCATAACAGAATCTTGGTTGTTAGAAAACATGTACTATAATCAACTGTCAAAATGATGGAAGAATCTATAAATCAAAAAATATTGAATGGATAGGTGTAGGAAGGCACCAGAATGTTAGAGATTTAAAAAAGAAGTCAATGGAAAAGATGTGAGAATTCATCACATAATCTGTGTTGTTAGAAAACATGTACTATTTTGAGATGTCAAAGTGATGGAAGAATTTATAAATAAAAAAATATTGACTGAATAGGTGTAGGAAGGCTTTAGAATGTTAGAGATATAAAAAAGAAGTCAATTGAAAAGATGTGTGAATTCATAACAGAATCTTGGTTGTTAGAAAACATGTACTATAATCAACTGTCAAAATGATGGAAGAATCTATAAATCAAAAAATATTGAATGGATAGGTGTAGGAAGGCACCAGAATGTTAGAGATTTAAAAAAGAAGTCAATGGAAAAGATGTGAGAATTCATCACATAATCTGTGTTGTTAGAAAACATGTACTATTTTGAGATGTCAAAGTGATGGAAGAATTTATAAATAAAAAAATATTGACTGAATAGGTGTAGGAAGGCGTTAGAATGTTAGAGATTTAAAAAAGAAGTCAATTAAAAAGATGTGTGAATTCATCACAGAATCTTGGTTGTTAGAAAGCATGTACTATTTTTAATTGTCAAAATGATGGAAGAATCTATAATTAGAAAAATAGTGACTGAATGGGTGTAGGAATTCATCAGAATGTTGATGATTTAAAAAAGAAGTCGATTGAAAAGATGTGAGAATTCATAACAGAATCTGGGTTAATAGAAAACATGTACTATAATGAAATGTCAAAATGATGGAGATATCTATAAATCAAAAGAAAAAAAACTGAATAGGTGTAGGAAGGCACCAGAATGTTAGAGCTTTAAAAAAGAAGACCTTTGAAAAGATGTGAGAATTCATCACAGAATATGTGATGTTAGAAAACATGTACTATTATTTAAGGTCAAAATGATGGAGAAATCTATAAATAAAAAAATATTGACTGAATAGGTGTAGGAAGGCACCAGAATATTAGAGTTTTAAAAAAGAAGTTAATTGAAAATATGTGAGAGTTCATCACAGAATCTGGGTTGTTAGAAAACATCTGCTATTTGGAACTGTCAAAATGGTTGAAGAATCTATAAATCAGAAAATAGTGACTGAATAGGTGTAGGAAAACATCAGAATGTTGGAGATTTAAAAAAGAAGTCAGTTGAAAAGATGTGAGAATTCATCACAGAATCTGGGTTGATAGAAAACATGTACTATTATGAAAGTTCAAAATGATGGAGAAATCTATAAATTTAAAAATATTGACTGAATAGGTGTAGGAAAATATCAGAATGTTGGAGATTTAAAAAAGAAGTCAGTTGAAAAGATGTGAGAATTCATCATAGAATCTGGTTGTTAGAAAACATGTAGTATTATGAAAGTTCAAAATGATGGAGAAATCTATAAATCAAAAAATTTTGACAGAATAGGTGCAGGAAATCATCAGGATGTTGGAGATTTAAGAAAGAAGTCAATTGAAAAGATGTGAGAATTCATCACAGAATCTTGGTTGTTAGAAAACATGTACTATCATAAAATGTCAAAATGATGGCGAAATCTATAAATCAAAGAATATTGACTGAATAGGTGTAGGAAGGCAAAAGAATATTAGAGTTTTAAAAAAGCTGTTAATTGAAAAGATGTGAGAATTCATCACAGAATCTGGGTTATTAGAACACATCTGCTATTTTGAACTGTCAAAATGGATGAAGAATCTATAAATCAGAAAATAGTGACTGAATAGGTGAATGAAAACATCAGAATGCTAGAGATTTAAAACAGAAGTCAATTGAAAAGATGCTAGAATTCATCAAAGAATCTGGTTTAATAGAAAACAGGTACTATTATGAAAGGTCAAAATGATGGAGAAATTTATAAATTAAAAAATTTTGACTGAATAGGTGTAGGAAAGAACCAGAATGTTAGAGTTTTGAAAAAGAAGTCTTTTGAAAAGATTTGAGAATTCATCACAGAATCTGGGTTGTTAGAGAACATGTATTATTATGAAAGGTAAAAGTGATGGAGAAATCTGTAAATCAAAAAATATTGACTGAATAGGCGTAGGAAGGCATCAGAATGTTAGAGATTTTAAAAAGAGGTCAATTGAAAAAATGTGAGAATTCATCACAGAATCTGGGTTGTTAGAAAACATGTACTTTAATCAACTGTCAAAATGATGGAAGAATCTATAAATCAAAATATATTGACTAAATAGGGGTACAAAGGCAACAGAATTTTAGAAATTTAAAAAAGAAGTCAATTGATAAGATGTGAGAATTCATCACAGAATCTGGGTTAATAGAAAACATGTACAATATTGAGCTGTCAAAATGATGGAAGAATTTATAAATAATAAAATATAGACTGAATAGGTGTAGGAAGGCATAAGAATGATAGAGATATAAAAAAGAAGTGAATTGAAAAGATGTGAGAATTCATCACCGAATATGGGTTGTTAGAAAACATGCACTATTATGACCTGTCAAAATGATGGAAGAATCTATAAATAAAAAAATATTGACTGAATAGGTGTAGGAAGGCACCAGAATGTTAGAGTTTTAAAAAAGAAGTCAATTGATAAGATGTGAGAATTCATCACAGAATCTGGGTTGTTAGAAAACATGTACTTTTTTGAACTGTCAAAATGATGGAAGAATCTATAATTCAAAAAATATTCACTGAATAAGTGTAGGAAGGCATCAGAATGCTAGAGATTTAGAACAGAAGTCCTTTGAAAAGATGTTAGAATTCATCACAGAATCTGGGTTGTTAGAAAACATGTACTATTATGAAAGGTCAAAATGATGGAGAAATCTATAAATCAAAAATATTGACTGAATAGGTGTAGGAAGGCATCAGAATGTTAGAGATTTTAAAAGAGGTCAATTGAAAAAATGTGAGAATTCATCACAGAATTTGGGTTGTTAGAAAACATGTACTATAATCAACTGTCAAAATGATGGAAGAATCTATAAATAAAAATATATTGACTAAATAGGGGTAGGAAGGCACAAGACTGTTAGAGTTTTAAAAAAGAAGTCCTTTGAAAAGATGTGAGAATTCATCACAGAATCTGGGTTGTTAGAAAACATGTACTTTTTTGAACTGTCAAAATGATGGAAGAATCTATAATTCAAAAAATATTCACTGAATAAGTGTAGGAAGGCATCAGAATGCTAGAGATTTAGAACAGAAGTCCTTTGAAAAGATGTTAGAATTCATCACTGAATCTGTGTTGTTAGAAAACAATGACTATAATCAACTGTCAAAATGATTGAAGAATCTATAAATCAAAAAATATTGACTGAATAGGTGTAGGAAGGCATCAGAATGGTAGAGTTTTAAAAAAGAAGTCCTTTGAATGATTTGAGAATTCATCACAGAATCTGTGTTGTTAGAAAACAATGACTATAATCAACTGTCAAAATGATTGAAGAATCTATAAATGAAAAAATGTTGACTGAATAGGGGTAGGAAGGCACCAGAAGGTTAGAGATTTAAAAAAGAAAAGAATTGAAAAGATGTGAGAATTCATCACAGAATCTGGGTTGTTAGAAAACATGTACTATTTTGAACTGTCAAAATGATGGAAGAATCTAAAAATGAAAAAATAGAGACTGAATAGGTGTAGGAAGGCAACAGAATGTTATAAATTTGAAAAGAGGTCAATTGAAAAGATGTGAGAATTCATCACAGAATCTGGGTTGTTAAAAAACATGTACTATTTTGAACTTTCAAATTGATGGAAGAATCTAAAAATCAAAAAATAGTGATTGATTAGGTGTAGGATATCATTAGAATGTTGGAGATTTAAGAAAGAAGTCAATTGAAAAGATGTGAAAATTCATCACAGAATCTGGGTTAATAGAAAACATGTACTATAATAAAACGTAAAAATTATTGAGAAATCTATAAATCAAAAAATATTGACTGAATAGGTGTAGGAAGGCACAAGAATGTTAGAGTTTTAAAAAAGAAGTCCTTTGAAAAGATGTGAGAATTCATCACAGAATCTGGATAGTTAGAAATCATGTACTATGATGAAAGGTGAAAATGATGGAGAAATCTATAAATAAAAAAATATTGACTGAATAGGTGAAGGAAGGCATCAGAATGTTAGAGATTTTAAAAAGAGGTCAATCGAAAAGATGTGAGAATTCATCACAGAATCTGGGTTAATGGAAAACATGTACTATATTGAGCTGTCAAAATGATGAAAGAATCTATAAATGAAAAAATTTGACTGTATAGGTGTAGGAAGGCATCAGAATATTACAGATTTAAAAAAGAAATCCCTTGAAGAGATTTTAAAGTTCATCACAGAATCTGGATTGTTAGAAATCAATTACTTTTATAAAAGGTCAAAATGAGAGAGTAATCTATAAATAAAAAAATATTGACTGAATAGGTGAAGGAAGGCATCAGAATGTTAGAGATTTTAAAAAGAGGTCAATTGAAAAGATTTGAGAATTCATCACAGAATCTGGGTTGTTAGAAAACATGTACTATTATGATAGGTCAAAATGATTGAGAAATCTATAAATCAAGAAATATTGACTGAATAGATAAAGGAATGCATCAGAATGTTAGTGATTTTAAAAAGAGGTCAATTGAAATGATGTGAGAATTCATCACAGATTCTGGGTTGTTAGAAAACAATGACTATAATCAACTGTCAAAATGATTGAAGAATCTATAAATAAAAAAATTTTGACTGAATAGGGGTAGGAAGGCACCAGAAGGTTAGAGATTTAAAAAAGAAAAGAATTGAAAAGATGTGAGAATTCATCACAAAATCTGGGTTGTTAGAAAACATGTGCTATTATGAGCTGTCAAAATGATGCAAGAATTTATAAATAAAAAAATATTGACTGAATAGGTGTAGGAAGGCGTCAGAATGTTAAAGATTTAAAAAAGAAGTCAATTGAAAAGATGTGAGATTTCATCACAGAATCTTGGTTGTTAGAAAACATGTACTATTTTTAACTGTCAAAATGATGGAAGAATCTATAAATCAAAAAATAGTGACTGAATAGGTGTAGGAAATCATCATAATGTTGAAGATTTAAAAAAGAAGTGAATTGAAAAGATGTGAGAATTCATCACAGAATCTGAGTTAATAGAAAACATGTACTATAATGAAAGGTCAAAATGATTGAGAAATCTATAAATAAAAAAATATTGACTGAATAGTTGTAGGAAGGCACCAGAATGTAACAGATTTAAAAAAGAAGTCCAGTGAAAAGATTTGAGAATTCATCACAGAATCTGGGTTGTTAGAAAACATGTATTATTATAATAGGTCAAAATGATTGAGAAATCTATAAATCAAGAAATCTTGACTGAATAGGTAAAGGAATGCATCAGAATGTTAGAGTTTTTAAAAAGAAGTCCTTTGAAAAGGTGTTTGAATTCATCACAGAATCTGGGTTGTTAGAAAACATGTACTATCATGAAAGGTCTAAATGATGGAGAAATCTATGAATTAAAAAATTTTGACTAAATAGGTGTAGGAAGGCATCAGAATGTTAGATGTTTTGAAAAGAGGTCAATTGAAAAGATGTGAGAATTCATCACAGAATCTGGGTTAATGGAAAACATGTACTATATTGAGCTGTCAAAATGATGGAAGAATTTATAGATAAAAAAATATTGACTGAATAGGTGTAGGAAGGCGTCAGAATGTTAGAGATTTAAAAAAGAAGTCAATTGAAATGATGTGAGAATTCATCACAGAATCTGGGTTGTTAGAAAACATGTACTATCATGAAAGGTCTAAATGACGGAGAAATCTATAAATCAAAAAATATTGACTAAATAGGTGTAAGAAGGCACAAGAATGTTAGAGTTTAAAAAAGAAGTCCTTTGAAAATATGTGAGAATTCATCACAGAATCTGGGTTGTTAGAAAACATGTACTATTATGATAGATCAAAATGATGGAAAAATCTATAAATCAAGAAATATTGACTGAATAGGTAAAGGAATGCATTAGAATGTTAGTGATTATAAAAAGAGGTCAATTGAAAAGATGTGAGAATTCATCACAGAATCTGGGTTGTTAGAAAACATGTACTATATTGAGCTGTCGAAGTGATGGAAGAATTTATAAGTAAAAAAAATATTGACTAAATTGGTGTAGGAAGGGACCAGAATGTTAGAGATTTAAAAAAAAGTCAATTGAAAAGATGTGAGAATTCATCACAGAATCTGGGTTGTTAGAAAACATGTACTATTATGCAATGTCAAAATGATGGAGAAATCTATAGATTAAAAAATATTGACTAAATAGGTGTAGGAAAGCATCAGAATGTTAGATGTTTTGAAAAGAGGTCAATTGAAAAGATGTGAGAATTCATCACAGAATCTGGGTTAATGGAAAACATGTACTATATTGAGCTGTCAAAATGATGGAAGAATTTTTAAATAAAAAAATATTGACTGAATAGGTGTAGGAAGGCGTCAGAATGTTAGAGATTTAAAAAAGATGTCAATTGAAAAGATGTGAGAATTCTTCACAGAATCTGGGTTGTTAGAAAACATGTACTATCATGAATGGTCTAAATGATGGAGAAATCTATAAATCAAAAAATATTGACTAAATAGGTGTAAGAAGGTATCAGAAAGTTAGTTATCTTGAAAAGAGGTCAATTGAAAAGATGTGAGTATTCATCACAGAGTCAGGGTTAATGGAAAACATGTACTAAATTGAGCTGTCAAAATGATGGAAGAATCTATAAATAAAAATATATTGACTCAATAGGTGTAGGAAGGCGTTAGAATGTTAGAGATTAAAAAAAAAAGATAATTGAAAAGATCTGAGAATTAATCATAAAATCTGGGTTGTTAGAAAACATGTACTAATTTTAACTTTTAAATTGATGGAAGAATCTAAGAACGAAAAAATAGTGACTGGATAAGTGTAGGGAAACATTAGAATGTTGGAGATTTAAAAAAGAAGTCAATTGAAAAGGTGTGAGAATTCATCACAGAATCTGTTTGTTAGAAAACATGTACTATTATGAAAGGTCAAAATGATGGAGAAATTTATAAATCAAAAATTATTGGCTGAACAGGTGTAGGAAGGCACAAGAATGTTAGAGTTTTAAAAAAGAAGTCCTTTGAAAATATGTGAGAATTCATCACAGAATCTGGGTTGTTAGAAAACATGTACTATTATGATAGGTCAAAATGATTGAGAAATCTATAAATCAAGAAATATTGACTGAATAGATAAAGGAATGCATCAGAATGTTAGTGATTTTAAAAAGAGGTCAATTGAAATGATGTGAGTATTCATCACAGAGTCTGGGTTAATGGAAAACATGTACTAAATTGAGCTGTCAAAATGATGGAAGAATCTATAAATAAAAATATATTGACTCAATAGGTGTAGGAAGGCGTTAGAATGTTAGAGATTAAAAAAAAAAGATAATTGAAAAGATCTGAGAATTAATCATAAAATCTGGGTTGTTAGAAAACATGTACTAATTTTAACTTTTAAATTGATGGAAGAATCTAAGAACGAAAAAATAGTGACTGGATAAGTGTAGGGAAACATTAGAATGTTGGAGATTTAAAAAAGAAGTCAATTGAAAAGGTGTGAGAATTCATCACAGAATCTGTTTGTTAGAAAACATGTACTATTATGAAAGGTCAAAATGATGGAGAAATTTATAAATCAAAAATTATTGGCTGAACAGGTGTAGGAAGGCACAAGAATGTTAGAGTTTTAAAAAAGAAGTCCTTTGAAAATATGTGAGAATTCATCACAGAATCTGGGTTGTTAGAAAACATGTACTATTATGATAGGTCAAAATGATTGAGAAATCTATAAATCAAGAAATATTGACTGAATAGATAAAGGAATGCATCAGAATGTTAGTGATTTTAAAAAGAGGTCAATTGAAATGATGTGAGAATTCATCACAGAATCTGGGTTGTTAGAAAACAATGACTATAATCAACTGTCAAAATGATTGAAGAATCTATAAATAAAAAAATTTTGACTGAATAGGGGTAGGAAGGCAGCAGAAGGTTAGAGATTTAAAAAAGAAAAGAATTGAAAAGATGTGCAAATTCATCACAGAATCTGGGTTGTTAGAAAACATGTGCTATTATGAGCTGTCAAAATGATGGAAGAATCTATAAATCAAAAAATAGTGACTGAATAGGTGTAGGAAATCATCATAATGTTGAAGATTTAAAAAAGAAGTGAATTGAAAAGATGTGAGAATTCATCACAGAATCTGGGTTAATAGAAAACATGTACTATAATGAAAAGTCAAAATGATTGAGAAATCTATAAATCAAAAAATATTGACTGAATAGTTGTAGGAAGGCACCAGAATGTAACAGATTTAAAAAAGAAGTCCAGTGAAAAGATTTGAGAATTCATCACAGAATCTGGGTTGTTAGAAGAAATGTACTATTATGATATGTCAAAATGATGGAGAAATCTATAAATCAAAACATAATGACTGAATAGGTGTAGGAAGGCATCAGAATGTTAGAGATTTAAAAAGAAAGTGAATTGAAAAGTTGTGAGAATTCATCACAGAATCTGGGTTAATAGAAAACATGTACTATATTGAGCTGTCAAAGTGATGGAAGAATTTATAAATAAAAAAATATTGACTGAATAGGTGTAGGAAGGCAGCAAAATGTTAGAGTTTTAAAATAGAAGTCCTTTGAAAAGATGTGAGAATTCATCACAGAATCTGGGTTGTTAGAAAACATGTACTATAATCAACTGTCAAAGTCATGGAAGAATCTATAAATCAAAAAATATTGACTGGATAGGTGTAAGAGGGCACCAGAATTTTAGAGATTTAAAAAAGAAGTCCTTTGAAAAGATGTGAGAATTCATCACAGAATCTTGGTTATTATAAAACATCTACTATTATTAAAGGTCAAAATGATGGAGAAATCTATAAATAAAAAAATATTGACTGAATAGGTGTAGGAAGGCACCAGAATGTTAGAGTTTTAAAAAATAAATCCTTTGAATGATTTGAGAATTCATCACAGAATCTGTGTTGTTAGAAAACAATGACTATAATCAACTGTCAAAATGATTGAAGAATCTATAAATAAAAAAATGTTGACTGAATAGGGGTAGGAAGGCACCAGAAGGTTAGAGATTTAAAAAAGAAAAGAATTGAAAAGATGTGAGAATTCATCACAGAATCTGGGTTGTTAGAAAACATGTACTATTTTGAACTGTCAAAATGATGGAAGAATCTAAAAATGAAAAAATAGTGACTGAATAGGTGTAGGAAGGCATCAGAATGTTAAATATTTTAAAAAGAGGTCAATTGAAAAGATGTGAGAATTCATCACAGAATCTGGGTTGTTAAAAAACATGTACTATTTTGAACTTTCAAATTGATGGAAGAATCTAAAAATCAAAAAATAGTGATTGATTAGGTGTAGGATATCATTAGAATGTTGGAGATTTAAGAAAGAAGTCAATTGAAAAGATGTGAAAATTCATCACAGAATCTGGGTTAATAGAAAACATGTACTATAATAAAACGTAAAAATTATTGAGAAATCTATAAATCAAAAAATATTGACTGAATAGGTGTAGGAAGGCACAAGAATGTTAGAGTTTTAAAAAAGAAGTCCTTTGAAAAGATGCGAGAATTCATCACAGAATCTGGATAGTTAGAAATCATGTACTATGATGAAAGGTGAAAATGATGGAGAAATCTATAAATAAAAAAATGTTGACTGAATAGGGGTAGGAAGGCACCAGAAGGTTAGAGATTTAAAAAAGAAAAGAATTGAAAAGATGTGAGAATTCATCACAGAATCTGGGTTGTTAGAAAACATGTACTAATTTTAACTTTTAAATTGATGGAAGAATCTAAGAACGAAAAAATAGTGACTGAATAAGTGTAGGGAAACATTAGAATATTACAGATTTAAAAAATAAGTCCCTTGAAGAAATTTTAGAGTTCATCACAGAATCTGGATTGTTAGAAATCATTTACTTTTATAAAAGGTCAAAATGATGGAGTAATCTATAAATAAAAAAATATTGACTGAATAGGTGAAGGAAGGCATCAGAATGTTAGAGATTTTAAAAAGAGGTCAATTGAAAAGATTTGAGAATTCATCACAGAATCTGGGTTGTTAGAAAACATGTACTATTATGATAGGTCAAAATGATTGAGAAATCTATAAATCAAGAAATATTGACTGAATAGATAAAGGAATGCATCAGAATGTTAGTGATTTTAAAAAGAGGTCAATAGAAATGATGTGAGAATTCATCACAGAATCTGGGTTGTTAGAAAACAATGACTATAATCAACTGTCAAAATGATTGAAGAATCTATAAATAAAAAAATGTTGACTGAATAGGGGAAGGAAGGCACCAGAAGGTTAGAGATTTAAAAAAGAAAAGAATTGAAAAGATGTGAGAATTCATCACAGAATCTGGGTTGTTAGAAAACATGTGCTATTATGAGCTGTCAAAATGATGCAAGAATTTATAAATAAAAAAATATTGACTGAATAGTTGTAGGAAGGCACCAGAATGTAACAGATTTAAAAAAGAAGTCCAGTGAAAAGATTTGAGAATTCATCACAGAATCTGGGTTGTTAGAAGAAATGTACTATTATGAAATGTCAAAATGATGGAGAAATCTATAAATCAAAACATAATGACTGAATAGGTGTAGGAAGGCATCAGAATGTTAGAGATTTAAAAAAGAAGTGAATTGAAAAGTTGTGAGAATTCATCACAGAATCTGGGTTAATAGAAAACATGTACTATATTGAGCTGTCAAAGTGATGGAAGAATTTATAAATAAAAAAATATTGACTGAATAGGTGTAGGAAGGCAGCAAAATGTTAGAGTTTTAAAATAGAAGTCCTTTGAAAAGATGTGAGAATTCATCACAGAATCTGGGTTGTTAGAAAACATGTACTATAATCAACTGTCAAAGTGATGGAAGAATCTATAAATCAAAAAATATTGACTGGATAGGTGTAAGAGGGCACCAGAATTTTAGAGATTTAAAAAAGAAGTCCTCTGAAAAGATGCGAGAATTCATCACAGAATCTTGGTTATTATAAAACATCTACTATTATTAAAGGTCAAAATGATGGAGAAATCTATAAATCAAAACATAATGACTGAATAGGTGTAGGAAGGCATCAGAATGTTAGAGATTTAAAAAAGAAGTGAACTGAAAAGTTGTGAGAATTCATCAAAGAATCTGGGTTAATAGAAAACATGTACTATATTGAGCTGTCAAAGTGATGGAAGAATTTATAAGTAAAAAAATATTGACTGAATAGGTGTAGGAAGGCAGCAAAATGTTAGAGTTTTAAAATAGAAGTCCTTTGAAAAGATGTGAGAATTCATCACAGAATCTGGGTTGTTAGAAAACATGTACTATAATCAACTGTCAAAGTGATGGAAGAATCTATAAATCAAAAAATATTGACTGGATAGGTGTAAGAGGGCACCAGAATTTTAGAGATTTAAAAAAGAAGTCCTTTGAAAAGATGTGAGAATTCATCACAGAATCTTGGTTATTATAAAACATCTACTATTATTAAAGGTCAAAATGATGGAGAAATCTATAAATCAAAAAATATTGACTGAATAGGTGTGGGAAGGCATCAGAATGGTAGAGTTTTAAAAAAGAAGTCCTTTGAATGATTTGAGAATTCATCACAGAATCTGTGTTGTTAGAAAACAATGACTATAATCAACTGTCAAAATGATTGAAGAATCTATAAATAAAAAAATGTTGACTGAATAGGGGTAGGAAGGCACCAGAAGGTTAGAGATTTAAAAAAGAAAAGAATTGAAAAGATGTGAGAATTCATCACAGAATCTGGGTTGTTAGAAAACATGTACTATTTTGAACTGTCAAAATGATGGAAGAATCTAAAAATGAAAAAATAGTGACTGAATAGGTGTAGGAAGGCAACAGAACGTTATAAATTTGAAAAGAGGTCAATTGAAAAGATGTGAGAATTCATCACAGAATCTGGGTTGTTAAAAAACATGTACTATTTTGAACTTTCAAATTGATGGAAGAATCTAAAAATCAAAAAATAGTGATTGATTAGGTGTAGGATATCATTAGAATGTTGGAGATTTAAGAAAGAAGTCAATTGAAAAGATGTGAAAATTCATCACAGAATCTGGGTTAATAGAAAACATGTACTATAATAAAACGTAAAAATTATTGAGAAATCTATGGACGAAAAAATATTCACTGAATAGGTGTAGGAAGGCAGCAGAATGTTAGAGTTTTAAAATAGAAGTCCTTTGAAAAGATGTGAGAATTCATCACAGAATCTGGGTTGTTAGAAAACATGTACTTTAATCAACTGTCAAAGTGATGAAAGAATCTATAAATCAAAAAATATTGACTGGATAGGTGTAAGAGGGCACCATAATTTTAGAGATTTAAAAAAGAAGTCCTCTGAAAAGATGTGAGAATTCATCACAGAATCTTGGTTATTATAAAACATCTACTATTATTAAAGGTCAAAATGATGGAGAAATCTATAAATCAAAAAATATTGACTGAATAGGTGTAGCAAGGCACCAGAATGGTAGAGTTTTAAAAAAGAAGTCCTTTGAATGATTTGAGAATTCATCACAGAATCTGTGTTGTTAGAAAACAATGACTATAATCAACTGTCAAAATGATTGAAGAATCTATAAATAAAAAAATGTTGACTGAATAGGGGTAGGAAGGCACCAGAAGGTTAGAGATTTAAAAAAGAAAAGAATTGAAAAGATGTGAGAATTCATCACAGAATCTGGGTTGTTAGAAAACATCTACTATTTTGAACTGTCAAAATGATGGAAGAATCTAAAAATGAAAAAAATAGTGACTGAATAGGTGTAGGAAGGCAACAGAATGTTATAAATTTGAAAAGAGGTCAATTGAAAAGATGTGAGAATTCATCACAGAATCTGGGTTGTTAAAAAACATGTACTATTTTGAACTTTCAAATTGATGGAAGAATCTAAAAATCAAAAAATAGTGATTGATTAGGTGTAGGATATCATTAGAATGTTGGAGATTTAAGAAAGAAGTCAATTGAAAAGATGTGAAAATTCATCACAGAATCTGGGTTAATAGAAAACATGTACTATAATAAAACGTAAAAATTATTGAGAAATCTATGGATCAAAAAATATTGACTGAATAGGTGTAGGAAGGCACAAGAATGTTAGAGTTTTAAGAAAGAAGTCCTTTGAAAAGATGTGAGAATTCATCACAGAATCTGGATAGTTAGAAATCATGTACTATGATGAAAGGTGAAAATGATGGAGAAATCTATAAATAAAAAAATATTGACTGAATAGGTGAAGGAAGGCATCAGAATGTTAGAGATTTTAAAAAGAGGTCAATCGAAAAGATGTGAGAATTCATCACAGAATCTGGGTTAATGGAAAACATGTACTATATTGAGCTGTCAAAATGATGAAAGAATCTATAAATGAAAAAATTTGACTGTATAGGTGTAGGAAGGCATCAGAATTTTACAGATTTAAAAAAGAAGTCCCTTGAAGAGATTTTAGAGTTCATCACAGAATCTGGATTGTTAGAAATCATTTACTTTTATAAAAGGTCAAAATGATGGAGTAATCTATAAATAAAAAAATATTGACTGAATAGGTGAAGGAAGGCATCAGAATGTTAGAGATTTTAAAAAGAGGTCAATTGAAAAGATTTGAGAATTCATCACAGAATCTGGGTTAATGGAAAGCATGTACTATATTGAGCTGTCAAAATGATGGAAGAATCTATAAATGAAAAAATATTGACTGTATAGGTGTAGGAAGGCATCAGAATATTACAGATTTAAAATAGAAGTGAATAGAAAAGATTTGATTATTCATCACAGAATCTGGGTTGTTAGAAAACATGTACTATTATGAGCTGTCAAAATGATGGAATAATTTATAAGTAAAAAAATATTGACTGAATAGGTGTAGAAAGACGTCAGAATGTTAGAGATTTAAAAACAAGTCAGTTGAAAAGATATGAGAATTCATCACAGAATCTGGGTTAATAGAAAACATGTGCTATATTGAGCTGTCAAGATGATGGAAGAATTTATAAATAAAAAAATATTGACTGAAAAGGTGTTGGAAAGCACCAGAATGTTAGAGTTTTTAAAAAGAAGTCCTTTGAAAAGGTGTTTGAATTCATCACAGAATCTGGGTTGTTAGAAAACATGTACTATCATGAAAGGTCTAAATGATGGAGAAATCTATGAATTAAAAAATATTGACTAAATAGGTGTAGGAAGGCATCAGAATGTTAGATGTTTTGAAAAGAGGTCAATTGAAAAGATGTGAGAATTCATCACAGAATCTGGGTTAATGGAAAACATGTACTATTTTGAGCTGTCAAAATAATGGAGAAATCTATGAATAAAAAAATATTGACTGAATATGTGAATGAAGGCATCAGAATGTTAGAGATTTTAAAAAGAGGTCAATTGAAAAGATGTGAGAATTCATCACAGAATCTGGGTTAATGGAAAACATGTACTATATTGAGCTGTCAAAATGATGGAAGAATTTATAAATAAAAAAATATTGACTGAATAGGTGTAGGAAGGCACAAAAATGTTAGAGATTTAAAAAAAAAGATAATTGAAAAGATTTGAGAATTAATCATAAAATCTGGGATGTTAGAAAACATGTACTAATTTTAACTTTTAAATTGATGGAAGAATCTAAAAACGAAAAAATAGTGACTGAACAAGTGTAGGAAAACATTAGAATGTTGGAGATTTAAAAAAGAAGTCAATTGAAAAGATGTGAGAATTCATCACAGAATCTGAATTGTTAGAAAACATGTACTATTATGAAAGGTCAAAATGATGGAGAAATTTATAAATAAAAAAAATATTGGCAGAATAGGTGTAGGAAGGCACAAGAATGTTAGAGTTTTAAAAAAGAAGTCCTTTGAAAATATGTGAGAATTCATCACAGAATCTGGGTTGTTAGAAAACATGTACTATCATGAAAGGTCTAAATGATTGAGAAAACTATAAATCAAAAAATATTGACTAAATAGGTGTAAAAAGGCATCAGAAAGTTAGATATTTTGAAAAGAGGTCAATTGAAAAGATGTGAGCATTCATCACAGAGTCTGGGTTAATGGAAAACATGAACTAAATTTTGCCGTCAAAATGATGGAAGAATCTATAAATAAAAAAATATTGACTCAATAGCTTTAGGAAGGCGTTAGAATGTTAGAGATTTAAAAAAAAAGATAATTTAAAAGATGTGAGAATTAATCATAAAATCTACGTTGTTAGAAAACATGTACTAATTTCAACTTTTAAATTGATTGAAGAATCTAAAACGAAAAAATAGTGGCTGAATAAGTGTAGGAAAACATTAGAATGTTGGAGATATAAAAAAGAAGTCAATCGAAATGATCTGAGAATTCATCACAGAATCTGGGTTGTTAGAAAACATGTACTATTATGAAAGGTCAAAATGATGGAGAAATTTATAAATCAAAAAATATTGGCAGAATAGGTGTAGGAAGGAACAAAAATGTTAGAGTTTTAAAAAAGAAGTCCTTTGAAAATATGTGAGAATTCATCACAGAATCTGGGTTGTTAGAAAACATGTACTATTATGATAGGTCAAAATAATGGAGGAATCTATAAATCAAGAAATCTTGACTGAATAGGTAAAGGAATGCATCAGAATGTTAGAGTTTTTAAAAAGAAGTCCTTTGAAAAGGTGTTTGAATTCATCACAGAATCTGGGTTGTTAGAAAACATGTACTATCATGAAAGGTCTAAATGATGGAGAAATCTATGAATTAAAAAATATTGACTAAATAGGTGTAGGAAGGCATCAGAATGTTAGATGTTTTGAAAAGAGGTCAATTGAAAAGATGTGAGAATTCATCACAGAATCTGGGTTAATGGAAAACATGTACTATATTGAGCTGTCAAAATGATGGAAGAATTTATAGATAAAAAAATATTGACTGAATAGGTGTAGGAAGGCGTCAGAATGTTAGAGATTTAGAAAAGAAGTCAATTGAAATGATGTGAGAATTCATCACAGAATCTGGGTTGTTAGAAAACATGTACTATCATGAAAGGTCTAAATGACGGAGAAATCTATAAATCAAAAAATATTGACTAAATAGGTGTAAGAAGGCACAAGAATGTTAGAGTTTAAAAAAGAAGTCCTTTGAAAATATGTGAGAATTCATCACAGAATCTGGGTTGTTAGAAAACATGTACTATTATGATAGATCAAAATGATGGAAAAATCTATAAATCAAGAAATATTGACTGAATAGGTAAAGGAATGCATCAGAATGTTAGTGATTATAAAAAGAGGTCAATTGAAAAGATGTGAGAATTCATCACAGAATCTGGGTTGTTAGAAAACATGTACTATATTGAGCTGTCGAAGTGATGGAAGAATTTATAAATAAAAAAAATATTGACTAAATTGGTGTAGGAAGGGACCAGAATGTTAGAGATTTAAAAAAAAGTCAATTGAAAAGATGTGAGAATTCATCACAGAATCTGGGTTGTTAGAAAACATGTACTATTATGCAATGTCAAAATGATGGAGAAATCTATAGATTAAAAAATATTGACTAAATAGGTGTAGGAAAGCATCAGAATGTTAGATGTTTTGAAAAGAGGTCAATTGAAAAGATGTGAGAATTCATCACAGAATCTGGGTTAATGGAAAACATGTACTATATTGAGCTGTCAAAATGATGGAAGAATTTTTAAATAAAAAAATATTGACTGAATAGGTGTAGGAAGGCTTCAGAATGTTAGAGATTTAAAAAAGATGTCAATTGAAAAGATGTGAGAATTCTTCACAGAATCTGGGTTGTTAGAAAACATGTACTATCATGAATGGTCTAAATGATGGAGAAATCTATAAATCAAAAAATATTGACTAAATAGGTGTAAGAAGGTATCAGAAAGTTAGTTATCTTGAAAAGAGGTCAATTGAAAAGATGTGAGTATTCATCGCAGAGTCTGGGTTAATGGAAAACATGTACTAAATTGAGCTGTCAAAATGATGGAAGAATCTGTAAATAAAAATATATTGACTCAATAGGTGTAGGAAGGCGTTAGAATGTTAGAGATTAAAAAAAAAGATAATTGAAAAGATCTGAGAATTAATCATAAAATCTGGGTTGTTAGAAAACATGTACTAATTTTAACTTTTAAATTGATGGAAGAATCTAAGAACGAAAAAATAGTGACTGAATAAGTGTAGGGAAACATTAGAATGTTGGAGATTTAAAAAAGAAGTCAATTGAAAAGGTGTGAGAATTCATCACAGAATCTGGGTTGTTAGAAAACATGTACTATTATGAAAGGTCAAAATGATGGAGAAATTTATAAATCAAAAATTATTGGCTGAACAGGTGTAGGAAGGCACAAGAATGTTAGAGTTTTAAAAAAGAAGTCCTTTGAAAATATGTGAGAATTCATCACAGAATCTGGGTTGTTAGAAAACATGTACTATTATGATAGGTCAAAATGATTGAGAAATCTATAAATCAAGAAATATTGACTGAATAGATAAAGGAATGCATCAGAATGTTAGTGATTTTAAAAAGAGGTCAATTGAAATGATGTGAGAATTCATCACAGAATCTGGGTTGTTAGAAAACAATGACTATAATCAACTGTCAAAATGATTGAAGAATCTATAAATAAAAAAATTTTGACTGAATAGGGGTAGGAAGGCACCAGAAGGTTAGAGATTTAAAAAAGAAAAGAATTGAAAAGATGTGCAAATTCATCACAGAATCTGGGTTGTTAGAAAACATGTGCTATTATGAGCTGTCAAAATGATGGAAGAATCTATAAATCAAAAAATAGTGACTGAATAGGTGTAGGAAATCATCATAATGTTGAAGATTTAAAAAAGAAGTGAATTGAAAAGATGTGAGAATTCATCACAGAATCTGGGTTAATAGAAAACATGTACTATAATGAAAAGTCAAAATGATTGAGAAATCTATAAATCAAAAAATATTGACTGAATAGTTGTAGGAAGGCACCAGAATGTAACAAATTTAAAAAAGAAGTCCAGTGAAAAGATTTGAGAATTCATCACAGAATCTGGGTTGTTAGAAGAAATGTACTATTATGATATGTCAAAATGATGGAGAAATCTATAAATCAAAACATAATGACTGAATAGGTGTAGGAAGGCATCAGAATGTTAGAGATCTAAAAAGAAAGTGAATTGAAAAGTTGTGAGAATTCATCACAGAATCTGGGTTAATAGAAAACATGTACTATATTGAGCTGTCAAAGTGATGGAAGAATTTATAAATAAAAAAATATTGACTGAATAGGTGTAGGAAGGCAGCAAAATGTTAGAGTTTTAAAATAGAAGTCCTTTGAAAAGATGTGAGAATTCATCACAGAATCTGGGTTGTTAGAAAACATGTACTATAATCAACTGTCAAAGTGATGGAAGAATCTTTAAATCAAAAAATATTGACTGGATAGGTGTAAGAGGGCACCAGAATTTTAGAGATCTAAAAAAGAAGTCCTTTGAAAAGATGTGAGAATTCATCACAGAATCTTGGTTATTATAAAACATCTACTATTATTAAAGGTCAAAATGATGGAGAAATCTATAAATCAAAAAATATTGACTGAATAGGTGTAGGAAGGCACCAGAATGTTAGAGTTTTAAAAAAGAAATCCTTTGAATGATTTGAGAATTCATCACAGAATCTGTGTTGTTAGAAAACAATGACTATAATCAACTGTCAAAATGATTGAAGAATCTATAAATAAAAATATGTTGACTGAATAGGGGTAGGAAGGCACCAGAAGGTTAGAGATTTAAAAAAGAAAAGAATTGAAAAGATGTGAGAATTCATCACAAAATCTGGGTTGTTAGAAAACATGTACTATTTTGAACTGTCAAAATGATGGAAGAATCTAAAAATGAAAAAATAGTGACTGAATAGGTGTAGGAAGGCATCAGAATGTTAAATATTTTAAAAAGAGGTCAATTGAAAAGATGTGAGAATTCATCACAGAATCTGGGTTGTTAAAAAACATGTACTATTTTGAACTTTCAAATTGATGGAAGAATCTAAAAATCAAAAAATAGTGATTGATTAGGTGTAGGATATCATAAGAATGTTGGAGATTTAAGAAAGAAGTCAATTGAAAAGATGTGAAAATTCATCACAGAATCTGGGTTAATAGAAAACATGTACTATAATAAAACGTAAAAATTATTGAGAAATCTATAAATCAAAAAATATTGACTGAATAGGTGTAGGAAGGCACAAGAATGTTAGAGTTTTAAAAAAGAAGTCCTTTGAAAAGATGTGAGAATTCATCACAGAATCTGGATAGTTAGAAATCATGTACTATGATGAAAGGTGAAAATGATGGAGAAATCTATAAATAAAAAAATATTGACTGAATAGGTGAAGGAAGGCATAAGAATGTTAGAGATTTAGAATATGAAGTGAATTGAAAAGATGTGAGAATTCATCACAGAATCTGGGTTAATGGAAAACATGTACTATATTGAGCTGTCAAAATGATGAGAGAATCTATAAATGAAAAAATTTGACTGTATAGGTGTAGGAAGGCATCAGAATATTACAGATTTAAAAAATAAGTCCCTTGAAGAGATTTTAGAGTTCATCACAGAATCTGGATTGTTAGAAATCATTTACTTTTATAAAAGGTCAAAATGATGGAGTAGTCTATAAATAAAAAAATATTGACTGAATAGGTGAAGAAAGGCATCAGAATGTTAGAGATTTTAAAAAGAGGTCAATTGAAAAGATTTGAGAATTCATCACAGAATCTGGGTTGTTAGAAAACATGTACTATTATGATAGGTCAAAATGATTGAGAAATCTATAAATTAAGAAATATTGACTGAATAGATAAAGGAATGCATCAGAATGTTAGTGATTTTAAAAAGAGGTCAATTGAAATGATGTAAGAATTCATCACAGAATCTGGGTTGTTAGAAAACAATGACTATAATCAACTGTCAAAATGATTGAAGAATCTATAAATAAAAAAATTTTGACTGAATAGGGGTAGGAAGGCACCAGAAGGTTAGAGATTTAAAAAAGAAAAGAATTGAAAAGATGTGAGAATTCATCACAGAATCTGGGTTGTTAGAAAACATGTGCTATTATGAGCTGTCAAAATGATGCAAGAATTTATAAATAAAAAAATATTGACTGAATAGGTGTAGGAAGGCGTCAGAATGTTAAAGATTTAAAAAAGAAGTCAATTGAAAAGATGTGAGATTTCATCACAGAATCTTGGTTGTTAGAAAACATGTACTATTTTTAACTGTCAAAATGATGGAAGAATCTATAAATCAAAAAATAGTGACTGAATAGGTGTAGCAAATCATCATAATGTTGAAGATTTAAAAAAGAAGTGAATTGAAAAGATGTGAGAATTCATCACAGAATCTGGGTTAATAGAAAACATGTACTATAATGAAAGGTCAAAATGATTGAGAAATCTATAAATCAAAAAATATTGACTGAATAGTTGTAGGAAGGCACCAGAATGTAACAGATTTAAAAAAGAAGTCCAGTGAAAAGATTTGAGAATTCATCACAGAATCTGGATTGTTAGAAGAAATGTACTATTATGAAATGTCAAAATGATGGAGAAATCTATAAATCAAAACATAGTGACTGAATAGGTGTAGGAAGGCATCAGAATGTTAGAGATTTAAAAAAGAAGTGAATTGAAAAGTTGTGAGAATTCATCACAGAATCTGGGTTAATAGAAAACATGTACTATATTGAGCTGTCAAAGTGATGGAAGAATTTATAAATAAAAAAATATTGACTGAATAGGTGTAGGAAGGCAGCAAAATGTTAGAGTTTTAAAATAGAAGTCCTTTGAAAAGATGTGAGATTTCATCACAGAATCTGGGTTGTTAGAAAACATGTACTATAATCAACTGTCAAAGTGATGGAAGAATCTATAAATCAAAAAATATTGACTGGATAGGTGTAAGAGGGCACCAGAATTTTAGAGATTTAAAAAAGAAGTCCTCTGAAAAGATGCGAGAATTCATCACAGAATCTTGGTTATTATAAAACATCTACTATTATTAAAGGTCAAAATGATGGAGAAATCTATAAATCAAAACATAATGACTGAATAGGTGTAGGAAGGCATCAGAATGTTAGAGATTTAAAAAAGAAGTGAATTGAAAAGTTGTGAGAATTCATCAAAGAATCTGGGTTAATAGAAAACATGTACTATATTGAGCTGTCAAAGTGATGGAAGAATTTATAAGTAAAAAAATATTGACTGAATAGGTGTAGGAAGGCAGCAAAATGTTAGAGTTTTAAAATAGAAGTCCTTTGAAAAGATGTGAGAATTCATCACAGAATCTGGGTTGTTAGAAAACATGTACTTTAATCAACTGTCAAAGTGATGAAAGAATCTATAAATCAAAAAATATTGACTGGATAGGTGTAAGAGGGCACCATAATTTTAGAGATTTAAAAAAGAAGTCCTCTGAAAAGATGTGAGAATTCATCACAGAATCTTGGTTATTATAAAACATCTACTATTATTAAAGGTCAAAATGATGGAGAAATCTATAAATAAAAAAATATTGACTGAATAGGTGTAGGAAGGCACAAAAATGTTAGAGATTTAAAAAAAAAGATAATTGAAAAGATTTGAGAATTAATCATAAAATCTGGGATGTTAGAAAACATGTACTAATTTTAACTTTTAAATTGATGGAAGAATCTAAAAACGAAAAAATAGTGACTGAACAAGTGTAGGAAAACATTAGAATGTTGGAGATTTAAAAAAGAAGTCAATTGAAAAGATGTGAGAATTCATCACAGAATCTGAATTGTTAGAAAACATGTACTATTATGAAAGGTCAAAATGATGGAGAAATTTATAAATAAAAAAAATATTGGCAGAATAGGTGTAGGAAGGCACAAGAATGTTAGAGTTTTAAAAAAGAAGTCCTTTGAAAATATGTGAGAATTCATCACAGAATCTGGGTTGTTAGAAAACATGTACTATCATGAAAGGTCTAAATGATTGAGAAAACTATAAATCAAAAAATATTGACTAAATAGGTGTAAAAAGGCATCAGAAAGTTAGATATTTTGAAAAGAGGTCAATTGAAAACATGTGAGCATTCATCACAGAGTCTGGGTTAATGGAAAACATGAACTAAATTTTGCCGTCAAAATGATGGAAGAATCTATAAATAAAAAAATATTGACTCAATAGCTTTAGGAAGGCGTTAGAATGTTAGAGATTTAAAAAAAAAGATAATTTAAAAGATGTGAGAATTAATCATAAAATCTACGTTGTTAGAAAACATGTACTAATTTCAACTTTTAAATTGATTGAAGAATCTAAAACGAAAAAATAGTGGCTGAATAAGTGTAGGAAAACATTAGAATGTTGGAGATATAAAAAAGAAGTCAATCGAAATGATCTGAGAATTCATCACAGAATCTGGGTTGTTAGAAAACATGTACTATTATGAAAGGTCAAAATGATGGAGAAATTTATAAATCAAAAAATATTGGCAGAATAGGTGTAGGAAGGAACAAAAATGTTAGAGTTTTAAAAAAGAAGTCCTTTGAAAATATGTGAGAATTCATCACAGAATCTGGGTTGTTAGAAAACATGTACTATTATGATAGGTCAAAATAATGGAGGAATCTATAAATCAAGAAATCTTGACTGAATAGGTAAAGGAATGCATCAGAATGTTAGAGTTTTTAAAAAGAAGTCCTTTGAAAAGGTGTTTGAATTCATCACAGAATCTGGGTTGTTAGAAAACATGTACTATCATGAAAGGTCTAAATGATGGAGAAATCTATGAATTAAAAAATATTGACTAAATAGGTGTAGGAAGGCATCAGAATGTTAGATGTTTTGAAAAGAGGTCAATTGAAAAGATGTGAGAATTCATCACAGAATCTGGGTTAATGGAAAACATGTACTATATTGAGCTGTCAAAATGATGGAAGAATTTATAGATAAAAAAATATTGACTGAATAGGTGTAGGAAGGCGTCAGAATGTTAGAGATTTAGAAAAGAAGTCAATTGAAATGATGTGAGAATTCATCACAGAATCTGGGTTGTTAGAAAACATGTACTATCATGAAAGGTCTAAATGACGGAGAAATCTATAAATCAAAAAATATTGACTAAATAGGTGTAAGAAGGCACAAGAATGTTAGAGTTTAAAAAAGAAGTCCTTTGAAAATATGTGAGAATTCATCACAGAATCTGGGTTGTTAGAAAACATGTACTATTATGATAGATCAAAATGATGGAAAAATCTATAAATCAAGAAATATTGACTGAATAGGTAAAGGAATGCATCAGAATGTTAGTGATTATAAAAAGAGGTCAATTGAAAAGATGTGAGAATTCATCACAGAATCTGGGTTGTTAGAAAACATGTACTATATTGAGCTGTCGAAGTGATGGAAGAATTTATAAATAAAAAAAATATTGACTAAATTGGTGTAGGAAGGGACCAGAATGTTAGAGATTTAAAAAAAAGTCAATTGAAAAGATGTGAGAATTCATCACAGAATCTGGGTTGTTAGAAAACATGTACTATTATGCAATGTCAAAATGATGGAGAAATCTATAGATTAAAAAATATTGACTAAATAGGTGTAGGAAAGCATCAGAATGTTAGATGTTTTGAAAAGAGGTCAATTGAAAACATGTGAGAATTCATCACAGAATCTGGGTTAATGGAAAACATGTACTATATTGAGCTGTCAAAATGATGGAAGAATTTTTAAATAAAAAAATATTGACTGAATAGGTGTAGGAAGGCTTCAGAATGTTAGAGATTTAAAAAAGATGTCAATTGAAAAGATGTGAGAATTCTTCACAGAATCTGGGTTGTTAGAAAACATGTACTATCATGAATGGTCTAAATGATGGAGAAATCTATAAATCAAAAAATATTGACTAAATAGGTGTAAGAAGGTATCAGAAAGTTAGTTATCTTGAAAAGAGGTCAATTGAAAAGATGTGAGTATTCATCGCAGAGTCTGGGTTAATGGAAAACATGTACTAAATTGAGCTGTCAAAATGATGGAAGAATCTGTAAATAAAAATATATTGACTCAATAGGTGTAGGAAGGCGTTAGAATGTTAGAGATTAAAAAAAAAGATAATTGAAAAGATCTGAGAATTAATCATAAAATCTGGGTTGTTAGAAAACATGTACTAATTTTAACTTTTAAATTGATGGAAGAATCTAAGAACGAAAAAATAGTGACTGAATAAGTGTAGGGAAACATTAGAATGTTGGAGATTTAAAAAAGAAGTCAATTGAAAAGGTGTGAGAATTCATCACAGAATCTGGGTTGTTAGAAAACATGTACTATTATGAAAGGTCAAAATGATGGAGAAATTTATAAATCAAAAATTATTGGCTGAACAGGTGTAGGAAGGCACAAGAATGTTAGAGTTTTAAAAAAGAAGTCCTTTGAAAATATGTGAGAATTCATCACAGAATCTGGGTTGTTAGAAAACATGTACTATTATGATAGGTCAAAATGATTGAGAAATCTATAAATCAAGAAATATTGACTGAATAGATAAAGGAATGCATCAGAATGTTAGTGATTTTAAAAAGAGGTCAATTGAAATGATGTGAGAATTCATCACAGAATCTGGGTTGTTAGAAAACAATGACTATAATCAACTGTCAAAATGATTGAAGAATCTATAAATAAAAAAATTTTGACTGAATAGGGGTAGGAAGGCACCAGAAGGTTAGAGATTTAAAAAAGAAAAGAATTGAAAAGATGTGCAAATTCATCACAGAATCTGGGTTGTTAGAAAACATGTGCTATTATGAGCTGTCAAAATGATGGAAGAATCTATAAATCAAAAAATAGTGACTGAATAGGTGTAGGAAATCATCATAATGTTGAAGATTTAAAAAAGAAGTGAATTGAAAAGATGTGAGAATTCATCACAGAATCTGGGTTAATAGAAAACATGTACTATAATGAAAAGTCAAAATGATTGAGAAATCTATAAATCAAAAAATATTGACTGAATAGTTGTAGGAAGGCACCAGAATGTAACAAATTTAAAAAAGAAGTCCAGTGAAAAGATTTGAGAATTCATCACAGAATCTGGGTTGTTAGAAGAAATGTACTATTATGATATGTCAAAATGATGGAGAAATCTATAAATCAAAACATAATGACTGAATAGGTGTAGGAAGGCATCAGAATGTTAGAGATCTAAAAAGAAAGTGAATTGAAAAGTTGTGAGAATTCATCACAGAATCTGGGTTAATAGAAAACATGTACTATATTGAGCTGTCAAAGTGATGGAAGAATTTATAAATAAAAAAATATTGACTGAATAGGTGTAGGAAGGCAGCAAAATGTTAGAGTTTTAAAATAGAAGTCCTTTGAAAAGATGTGAGAATTCATCACAGAATCTGGGTTGTTAGAAAACATGTACTATAATCAACTGTCAAAGTGATGGAAGAATCTTTAAATCAAAAAATATTGACTGGATAGGTGTAAGAGGGCACCAGAATTTTAGAGATCTAAAAAAGAAGTCCTTTGAAAAGATGTGAGAATTCATCACAGAATCTTGGTTATTATAAAACATCTACTATTATTAAAGGTCAAAATGATGGAGAAATCTATAAATCAAAAAATATTGACTGAATAGGTGTAGGAAGGCACCAGAATGTTAGAGTTTTAAAAAAGAAATCCTTTGAATGATTTGAGAATTCATCACAGAATCTGTGTTGTTAGAAAACAATGACTATAATCAACTGTCAAAATGATTGAAGAATCTATAAATAAAAATATGTTGACTGAATAGGGGTAGGAAGGCACCAGAAGGTTAGAGATTTAAAAAAGAAAAGAATTGAAAAGATGTGAGAATTCATCACAAAATCTGGGTTGTTAGAAAACATGTACTATTTTGAACTGTCAAAATGATGGAAGAATCTAAAAATGAAAAAATAGTGACTGAATAGGTGTAGGAAGGCATCAGAATGTTAAATATTTTAAAAAGAGGTCAATTGAAAAGATGTGAGAATTCATCACAGAATCTGGGTTGTTAAAAAACATGTACTATTTTGAACTTTCAAATTGATGGAAGAATCTAAAAATCAAAAAATAGTGATTGATTAGGTGTAGGATATCATAAGAATGTTGGAGATTTAAGAAAGAAGTCAATTGAAAAGATGTGAAAATTCATCACAGAATCTGGGTTAATAGAAAACATGTACTATAATAAAACGTAAAAATTATTGAGAAATCTATAAATCAAAAAATATTGACTGAATAGGTGTAGGAAGGCACAAGAATGTTAGAGTTTTAAAAAAGAAGTCCTTTGAAAAGATGTGAGAATTCATCACAGAATCTGGATAGTTAGAAATCATGTACTATGATGAAAGGTGAAAATGATGGAGAAATCTATAAATAAAAAAATATTGACTGAATAGGTGAAGGAAGGCATAAGAATGTTAGAGATTTAGAATATGAAGTGAATTGAAAAGATGTGAGAATTCATCACAGAATCTGGGTTAATGGAAAACATGTACTATATTGAGCTGTCAAAATGATGAGAGAATCTATAAATGAAAAAATTTGACTGTATAGGTGTAGGAAGGCATCAGAATATTACAGATTTAAAAAATAAGTCCCTTGAAGAGATTTTAGAGTTCATCACAGAATCTGGATTGTTAGAAATCATTTACTTTTATAAAAGGTCAAAATGATGGAGTAGTCTATAAATAAAAAAATATTGACTGAATAGGTGAAGAAAGGCATCAGAATGTTAGAGATTTTAAAAAGAGGTCAATTGAAAAGATTTGAGAATTCATCACAGAATCTGGGTTGTTAGAAAACATGTACTATTATGATAGGTCAAAATGATTGAGAAATCTATAAATTAAGAAATATTGACTGAATAGATAAAAGAATGCATCAGAATGTTAGTGATTTTAAAAAGAGGTCAATTGAAATGATGTAAGAATTCATCACAGAATCTGGGTTGTTAGAAAACAATGACTATAATCAACTGTCAAAATGATTGAAGAATCTATAAATAAAAAAATTTTGACTGAATAGGGGTAGGAAGGCACCAGAAGGTTAGAGATTTAAAAAAGAAAAGAATTGAAAAGATGTGAGAATTCATCACAGAATCTGGGTTGTTAGAAAACATGTGCTATTATGAGCTGTCAAAATGATGCAAGAATTTATAAATAAAAAAATATTGACTGAATAGGTGTAGGAAGGCGTCAGAATGTTAAAGATTTAAAAAAGAAGTCAATTGAAAAGATGTGAGATTTCATCACAGAATCTTGGTTGTTAGAAAACATGTACTATTTTTAACTGTCAAAATGATGGAAGAATCTATAAATCAAAAAATAGTGACTGAATAGGTGTAGCAAATCATCATAATGTTGAAGATTTAAAAAAGAAGTGAATTGAAAAGATGTGAGAATTCATCACAGAATCTGGGTTAATAGAAAACATGTACTATAATGAAAGGTCAAAATGATTGAGAAATCTATAAATCAAAAAATATTGACTGAATAGTTGTAGGAAGGCACCAGAATGTAACAGATTTAAAAAAGAAGTCCAGTGAAAAGATTTGAGAATTCATCACAGAATCTGGATTGTTAGAAGAAATGTACTATTATGAAATGTCAAAATGATGGAGAAATCTATAAATCAAAACATAGTGACTGAATAGGTGTAGGAAGGCATCAGAATGTTAGAGATTTAAAAAAGAAGTGAATTGAAAAGTTGTGAGAATTCATCACAGAATCTGGGTTAATAGAAAACATGTACTATATTGAGCTGTCAAAGTGATGGAAGAATTTATAAATAAAAAAATATTGACTGAATAGGTGTAGGAAGGCAGCAAAATGTTAGAGTTTTAAAATAGAAGTCCTTTGAAAAGATGTGAGATTTCATCACAGAATCTGGGTTGTTAGAAAACATGTACTATAATCAACTGTCAAAGTGATGGAAGAATCTATAAATCAAAAAATATTGACTGGATAGGTGTAAGAGGGCACCAGAATTTTAGAGATTTAAAAAAGAAGTCCTCTGAAAAGATGCGAGAATTCATCACAGAATCTTGGTTATTATAAAACATCTACTATTATTAAAGGTCAAAATGATGGAGAAATCTATAAATCAAAACATAATGACTGAATAGGTGTAGGAAGGCATCAGAATGTTAGAGATTTAAAAAAGAAGTGAATTGAAAAGTTGTGAGAATTCATCAAAGAATCTGGGTTAATAGAAAACATGTACTATATTGAGCTGTCAAAGTGATGGAAGAATTTATAAGTAAAAAAATATTGACTGAATAGGTGTAGGAAGGCAGCAAAATGTTAGAGTTTTAAAATAGAAGTCCTTTGAAAAGATGTGAGAATTCATCACAGAATCTGGGTTGTTAGAAAACATGTACTTTAATCAACTGTCAAAGTGATGAAAGAATCTATAAATCAAAAAATATTGACTGGATAGGTGTAAGAGGGCACCATAATTTTAGAGATTTAAAAAAGAAGTCCTCTGAAAAGATGTGAGAATTCATCACAGAATCTTGGTTATTATAAAACATCTACTATTATTAAAGGTCAAAATGATGGAGAAATCTATAAATCAAAAAATATTGACTGAATAGGTGTAGGAAGGCATCAGAATGGTAGAGTTTTAAAAAAGAAGTCCTTTGAATGATTTGAGAATTCATCACAGAATCTGTGTTGTTGTTAGAAAACAATGACTATAATCAACTGTCAAAATGATTGAAGAATCTATAAATAAAAAAATGTTGACTGAATAGGGGTAGGAAGGCACCAGAAGGTTAGAGATTTAAAAAAGAAAAGAATTGAAAAGATGTGAGAATTCATCACAGAATCTGGGTTGTTAGAAAACATGTACTATTTTGAACTGTCAAAATGATGGAAGAATCTAAAAATGAAAAAATAGTGACTGAATAGGTGTAGGAAGGCAACAGAATGTTATAAATTTGAAAAGAGGTCAATTGAAAAGATGTGAGAATTCATCACAGAATCTGGGTTGTTAAAAAACATGTACTATTTTGAACTTTCAAATTGATGGAAGAATCTAAAAATAAAAAAATAGTGATTGATTAGGTGTAGGATATCATTAGAATGTTGGAGATTTAAGAAAGAAGTCAATTGAAAAGATGTGAAAATTCATCACAGAATCTGGGTTAATAGAAAACATGTACTATAATAAAACGTAAAAATTATTGAGAAATCTATGGACCAAAAAATATTGACTGAATAGGTGTAGGAAGGCAGCAAAATGTTAGAGTTTTAAAATAGAAGTCCTTTGAAAAGATGTGAGAATTCATCACAGAATCTGGGTTGTTAGAAAACATGTACTTTAATCAACTGTCAAAGTGTTGAAAGAATCTATAAATCAAAAAATATTGACTGGATAGGTGTAAGAGGGCACCATAATTTTAGAGATTTAAAAAAGAAGTCCTCTGAAAAGATGTGAGAATTCATCACAGAATCTTGGTTATTATAAAACATCTACTATTATTAAAGGTCAAAATGATGGAGAAATCTATAAATCAAAAAATATTGACTGAATAGGTGTAGGAAGGCACCAGAATGGTAGAGTTTTAAAAAAGAAGTCCTTTGAATGATTTGAGAATTCATCACAGAATCTGTGTTGTTAGAAAACAATGACTATAATCAACTGTCAAAATGATTGAAGAATCTATAAATAAAAAAATGTTGACTGAATACGGGTAGGAAGG
The DNA here is from genome assembly GCA_964019985.1 of Aurelia sp. 4 Dawson et al 2005. NCBI lineage: Eukaryota > Metazoa > Cnidaria > Scyphozoa > Semaeostomeae > Ulmaridae > Aurelia > Aurelia sp. 4 Dawson et al 2005. The sequence goes on along the minus strand of OZ026494.1, from coordinate 8,232,283 downwards.
CACCAGAAGGTTAGAGATTTAAAAAAGAAAAGAATTGAAAAGATGTGAGAATTCATCACAGAATCTGGGTTGTTAGAAAACATGTACTATTTTGAACTGTCAAAATGATGGAAGAATCTAAAAATGAAAAAATAGTGCCTGAATAGGTGTAGGAAGGCAACAGAATGTTATAAATTTGAAAAGAGGTCAATTGAAAAGATGTGAGAATTCATCACAGAATCTGGGTTGTTAAAAAACATGTACTATTTTGAACTTTCAAATTGATGGAAGAATCTAAAAATAAAAAAATAGTGATTGATTAGGTGTAGGATATCATTAGAATGTTGGAGATTTAAGAAAGAAGTCAATTGAAAAGATGTGAAAATTCATCACAGAATCTGGGTTAATAGAAAACATGTACTATAATAAACTGTAAAAATTATTGAGAAATCTATGGACTAAAAAATATTGACTGAATAGGTGTAGGAAGGCACAAGAATGTTAGAGTTTTAAGAAAGAAGTCCTTTGAAAAGATGTGAGAATTCATCACAGAATCTGGATAGTTAGAAATCATGTACTATGATGAAAGGTGAAAATGATGGAGAAATCTATAAATAAAAAAATATTGACTGAATAGGTGAAGGAAGGCATCAGAATGTTAGAGATTTTAAAAAGAGGTCAATCGAAAAGATGTGAGAATTCATCACAGAATCTGGGTTAATGGAAAACATGTACTATATTGAGCTGTCAAAATGATGAAAGAATCTATAAATGAAAAAATTTGACTGTATAGGTGTAGGAAGGCATCAGAATTTTACAGATTTAAAAAAGAAGTCCCTTGAAGAGATTTTAGAGTTCATCACAGAATCTGGATTGTTAGAAATCATTTACTTTTATAAAAGGTCAAAATGATGGAGTAATCTATAAATAAAAAAATATTGACTGAATAGGTAAAGGAAGGCATCAGAATGTTAGAGATTTTAAAAAGAGGTCAATTGAAAAGATTTGAGAATTCATCACAGAATCTGGGTTAATGGAAAGCATGTACTATATTGAGCTGTCAAAATGATGGAAGAATCTATAAATGAAAAAATATTGACTGTATAGGTGTAGGAAGGCATCAGAATATTACAGATTTAAAATAGAAGTGAATAGAAAAGATGTGATTATTCATCACAGAATCTGGGTTGTTTGAAAACATGTACTATTATGAGCTGTCAAAATGATGGAATAATTTATAAGTAAAAAAATATTGACTGAATAGGTGTAGAAAGACGTCAGAATGTTAGAGATTTAAAAACAAGTCAGTTGAAAAGATATGAGAATTCATCACAGAATCTGGGTTAATAGAAAACATGTGCTATATTGAGCTGTCAAGATGATGGAAGAATTTATAAATAAAAAAATATTGACTGAATAGGTGTTGGAAAGCACCAGAATGTTAGAGTTTTTAAAAAGAAGTCCTTTGAAAAGGTGTAAGAATTCATCACAGAATCTGGGTTGTTAGAAAACATGTACTATCATGAAAGGTCTAAATGATGTAGAAATCTATAAATTAAAAAATATTGACTAATTAGGTGTAGGAAGGCATCAGAATGTTAGATGTTTTGAAAAGAGGTCAATTGAAAAGATGTGAGAATTCATCACAGAATCTGGGTTAATGGAAAACATGTACTATTTTGAGCTGTCAAAATAATGGAGAAATCTATAAATAAAAAAATATTGACTGAATATGTGAATGAAGGCATCAGAATGTTAGAGATTTTAAAAAGAGGTCAATTGAAAAGATGTGAGAATTCATCACAGAATCTGGGTTAATGGAAAACATGTACTATATTGAGCTGTCAAAATGATGGAAGAATTTATAAATAAAAAAATATTGACAGAATAGGTGTAGGAAGGCGTTAGAATGTTAGAGATTTAAAAAAAAAGATAATTGAAAAGATGTGAGAATTAATCATAAAATCTGGGTTGTTAGAAAACATGTACTAATTTTAACTTTTAAATTGATGGAAGAATCTAAAAACGAAAAAATAGTGACTGAACAAGTGTAGGAAAACATTAGAATGTTGGAGATTTAAAAAAGAAGTCAATTGAAAAGATGTGAGAATTCATCACAGAATCTGAATTGTTAGAAAACATGTACTATTATGAAAGGTCAAAATGATGGAGAAATTTATAAATAAAAAAATATTGGCAGAATAGGTGTAGGAAGGCACAAGAATGTTAGAGTTTTAAAAAAGAAGTCCTTTGAAAATATGTGAGAATTCATCACAGAATCTGGGTTGTTAGAAAACATGTACTATCATGAAAGGTCTAAATGATGGAGAAAACTATAAATCAAAAAATATTGACTAAATAGGTGTAAGAAGGCATCAGAAAGTTAGATATTTTGAAAAGAGGTCAATTGAAAAGATGTGAGCATTCATCACAGAGTCTGGGTTAATGGAAAACATGAACTAAATTTAGCCGTCAAAATGATGGAAGAATCTATAAATAAAAAAATATTGACTCAATAAGTGTAGGAAGGCGTTAGAATGTTAGAGATTTAAAAAAAAAGATAATTTAAAAGATGTGAGAATTAATCATAAAATCTAGGTTGTTAGAAAACATGTACTAATTTCAACTTTTAAATTGATTGAAGAATCTAAAACGAAAAAATAGTGGCTGAATAAGTGTAGGAAAACATTAGAATGTTGGAGATTTAAAAAAGAAGTCAATTTAAATGATCTGAGAATTCATCACAGAATCTGGGTTGTTAGAAAACATGTACTATTATGAAAGGTCAAAATGATGGAGAAATTTATAAATCAAAAAATATTGGCAAAATAGGTGTAGGAAGGCACAAAAATGTTAGAGTTTTAAAAAGGAAGTCCTTTGAAAATATGTGAGAATTCATCACAGAATCTGGGTTGTTAGAAAACATGTACTATTATGATAGGTCAAAATAATGGAGGAATCTATAAATCAAGAAATCTTGACTGAATAGGTAAAGGAATGCATCAGAATGTTAGAGTTTTTAAAAAGAAGTCCTTTGAAAAGGTGTTTGAATTCATCACAGAATCTGGGTTGTTAGAAAACATGTACTATCATGAAAGGTCTAAATGATGGAGAAATCTATGAATTAAAAAATATTGACTAAAAAGGTGTAGGAAGGCATCAGAATGTTAGATGTTTTGAAAAGAGGTCAATTGAAAAGATGTGAGAATTCATCACAGAATCTGGGTTAATGGAAAACATGTACTATATTGAGCTGTCAAAATGATGGAAGAATTTATAGATAAAAAAATATTGACTGAATAGGTGTAGGAAGGCGTCAGAAAGTTAGAGATTTAAAAAAGAAGTCAATTGAAATGATGTGAGAATTCATCACAGAATCTGGGTTGTTAGAAAACATGTACTATCATGAAAGGTCTAAATGACGGAGAAATCTATAAATCAAAAAATATTGACTAAATAGGTGTAAGAAGGCACAAGAATGTTAGAGTTTTAAAAAAGAAGTCCTTTGAAAATATGTGAGAATTCATCACAGAATCTGGGTTGTTAGAAAACATGTACTATTATGCAATGTCAAAATGATGGAGAAATCTATAGATTAAAAAATATTGACTAAATAGGTGTAGGAAAGCATCAGAATGTTAGATGTTTTGAAAAGAGGTCAATTGAAAAGATGTGAGAATTCATCACAGAATCTGGGTTAATGGAAAACATGTACTATATTGAGCTGTCAAAATGATGGAAGAATTTTTAAATAAAAAAATATTGACTGAATAGGTGTAGGAAGGCGTCAGAATGTTAGAGATTTAAAAAAGATGTCAATTGAAAAGATGTGAGAATTCTTCACAGAATCTGGGTTGTTAGAAAACATGTACTATCATGAATGGTCTAAATGATGGAGAAATCTATAAATCAAAAAATATTGACTAAATAGGTGTAAGAAGGTATCAGAAAGTTAGTTATCTTGAAAAGAGGTCAATTGAAAAGATGTGAGTATTCATCACAGTGTCTGGGTTAATGGAAAACATGTACTAAATTGAGCTGTCAAAATGATGGAAGAATCTATAAATAAAAATATATTGACTCAATAGGTGTAGGAAGGCGTTAGAATGTTAGAGATTAAAAAAGAAAGATAATTGAAAAGATCTGAGAATTAATCATAAAATCTGGGTTGTTAGAAAACATGTACTAATTTTAACTTTTAAATTGATGGAAGAATCTAAGAACGAAAAAATAGTGACTGAATAAGTGTAGGGAAAAATTAGAATGTTGGAGATTTAAAAAAGAAGTCAATTGAAAAGGTGTGAGAATTCATCACAGAATCTGGGTTGTTAGAAAACATGTACTATTATGAAAGGTCAAAATGATGGAGAAATTTATAAATCGAAAATTATTGACTGAACAGGTGTAGGAAGGCACAAGAATGTTAGAGTTTTAAAAAAGAGGTCCTTTGAAAATATGTGAGAATTCATCACAGAATCTGGGTTGTTAGAAAACATGTACTATTATGATAGGTCAAAATGATTGAGAAATCTATAAATCAAGAAATATTGACTGAATAGATAAAGGAATGCATTAGAATGTTAGTGATTTTAAAAAGAGGTCAATTGAAATGATGTGAGAATTCATCACAGAATCTGGGTTGTTAGAAAACAATGACTATAATCAACTGTCAAAATGATTGAAGAATCTACAAATAAAAAAAATTTGACTGAATAGGGGTAGGAAGGCACCAGAAGGTTAGAGATTTAAAAAAGAAAAGAATTGAAAAGATGTGAGAATTCATCACAGAATCTGGGTTGTTAGAAAACATGTGCTATTATGAGCTGTCAAAATGATGCAAGAATTTATAAATAAAAAAATATTGACTGAATAGGTGTAGGAAGGCGTCAGAATGTTAAAGATTTAAAAAAGAAGTCAATTGAATAGATGTGAGAATTCATCACAGAATCTTGGTTGTTAGAACACATGTACTATTTTTAACTGTCAAAATGATGGAAGAATCTATAAATCAAAAAATAGTGACTGAATAGGAGTAGGAAATCATCATAATGTTCAAGATTTAAAAAAGAAGTGAATTGAAAAGATGTGAGAATTCATCACAGAATCTGGGTTAATAGAAAACATGTACTATAATGAAAGGTCAAAATGATTGAGAAGTCTATAAATCAAAAAATATTGACTGAATAGTTGTAGGAAGGCACCAGAATGTAACAGATTTAAAAAAGAAGTGAATTGAAAAGTTGTGAGAAATCATCACAGAATCTGGGTTAATAGAAAACATGTACTATATTGAGCTGTCAAAGTGATGGAAGAATTTATAAATAAAAAAATATTGACTGAATAGGTGTAGGAAGGCAGCAAAATGTTAGAGTTTTAAAATAGAAGTCCTTTGAAAAGATGTGAGAATTCATCACAGAATCTGGGTTGTTAGAAAACATGTACTATAATCAACTGTCAAAGTGATGGAAGAATCTATAAATCAAAAAATATTGACTGGATAGGTGTAAGAGGGCACCAGAATTTTAGAGATTTAAAAAAAAGTCCTTTGAAAAGATGTGAGAATTCATCACAGAATCTTGGTTATTATAAAACATCTACTATTATTAAAGGTCAAAATGATGGAGAAATCTATAAATCAAAAAATATTGACTGAATAGGTGTAGGAAGGCACCAGAATGTTAGAGTTATAAAAAAGAAGTCCTTTGAATGATTTGAGAATTCATCACAGAATCTGTGTTGTTAGAAAACAATGACTATAATCAACTGTCAAAATGATTGAAGAATCTATAAATAAAAAAATGTTGACTGAATAGGGGTAGGAAGGCACCAGAAGGTTAGAGATTTAAAAAAGAAAAGAATTGAAAAGATGTGAGAATTCATCACAGAATCTGGGTTGTTAGAAAACATGTACTATTTTGAACTGTCAAAATGATGGAAGAATCTAAAAATGAAAAAATAGTGATTGATTAGGTGTAGGATATCATTAGAATGTTGGAGATTTAAGAAAGAAGTCAATTGAAAAGATGTGAAAATTCATCACAGAATCTGGGTTAATAGAAAACATGTACTATAATAAAACGTAAAAATTATTGAGAAATCTATAAATCAAAAAATATTGACTGAATAGGTGTAGGAAGGCACAAGAATGTTAGAGTTTTAAAAAAGAAGTCCTTTGAAAAGATGTGAGAATTCATCACAGAATCTGGATAGTTAGAAATCATGTACTATGATGAAAGGTGAAAATGATGGAGAAATCTATAAATAAAAAAATATTGACTGAATAGGTGAAGGAGGGCATCAGAATGTTAGAGATTTTAAAAAGAGGTCAATCGAAAAGATGTGAGAATTCATCACAGAATCTGGGTTAATGGAAAACATGTACTATATTGAGCTGTCAAAATGATGAAAGAATCTATAAATGAAAAAATTTGACTGTATAGGTGTAGGAAGGCATCAGAATATTAAAGATTTAAAAAAGAAGTCCCTTGAAGAGATTTTAGAGTTCATCACAGAATCTGGATTGTTAGAAATCATTTACTTTTATAAAAGGTCAAAATGATGGAGTAATCTATAAATAAAAAAATATTGACTGAATAGGTGAAGGAAGGCATCAGAATGTTAGAGATTTTAAAAAGAGGTCAATTGAAAAGATTTGAGAATTCATCACAGAATCTGGGTTGTTAGAAAACATGTACTATTATGATAGGTCAAAATGATTGAGAAATCTATAAATCAAGAAATATTGACTGAATAGATAAAGGAATGCATTAGAATGTTAGTGATTTTAAAAAGAGGTCAATTGAAATGATGTGAGAATTCATCACAGAATCTGGGTTGTTAGAAAACAATGACTATAATCAACTGTCAAAATGATTGAAGAATCTACAGGGTGTCCCAGAAAATTTGTGCCCCGTTTGCCTGAAGACCAGGACAAAGCAGCAAAAGGTCGTCACCATATTTTGGCATGATGTTGCTCGCAAGATGTTAAATTGAAGTTTGCTTCCATCCCCGTAAAAATCCGTTAAGAAATGATGGAGCTATGACGTTCAGAAGACCAAATTTCTCTGATGACTGAAACCAGCGGTCGGCCATTTTGTATAATTATTTTTGCAACGATAAGCAGCTTCATGGATGAGCTGAAACAGTAGCCTCCAATCTCATAGCTCTCGCGAAAGTTTCAATAATCATCAGAGACTTCAGCTATTTCTTACCCCACGATCCTTTATTGAATGTCAAAACGAAGATGAGGATCCCATGATAAAATAAACAATCGAAAGGCAATGACAAAAATATAGTCACATTTTGTTTGCAGGTGTGGTGAGTGCAGCAATTATTTAGTTTATCTATCAGTTCAAAATGAGACAATACAGCTCCAAAAATCTTTTGCCCTTCTCGTTTCTTTTAGTTCATTGTCTTCGGTAGTAAATCAACAATTGCTTGTAACAAATGAAGGGAGAAATCTGAGTAGGGATACGCTAGGGATGGCGACAAATTAAATGTGAAATATATTTTTGTCGAAGCTTTTGATTTTTTATTACTTTGGGAATTCTGATCTTCACTTTTGCATTCTATCAAAGATCGTGGGATAAAAATAGTCTAACTCTCTGATGATTATTAGAACTTTGATGAGAGCTATGACATTAAAGACTGCTATTTCAGTTCATCCATGAAGCTGTTTATCTTTGCAAAATAGTAAGATAAAATGGCCGACCACTGGTTTCAGTCAACAGGCAGATTTGGTCTTCTGAAAGTCATAGCTCCATCATTTTTCGATGGATTTTCACGGGAACGGTGGCAAACTTTAATTGAACATCTGAAGAGCAACGTAATGGAAAAGGTTAGTGATAATCTTTTGCTGTTTTCTCACAATCTTCAGGCAAACGGGGCACAATTTTTCTGGGACACCCTGTATAAATAAAAAAATGTTGACTGAATAGGGGTAGGAAGGCACCAGAAGGTTAGAGATTTAAAAAAGAAAAGAATTGAAAAGATGTGAGAATTCATCACAGAATCTGGGTTGTTAGAAAACATGTACTAATTTTAACTTTTAAATTGATGGAAGAATCTAAGAACGAAAAAATAGTGACTGAATAAGTGTAGGGAAACATTAGAATGTTGGAGATTTAAAAAAGAAGTCAATTGAAAAGGTGTGAGAATTCATCACAGAATCTGGGTTGTTAGAAAACATGTACTATTATGAAAGGTCAAAATGATGGAGAAATTTATAAATCAAAAATTATTGGCTGAACAGGTGTAGGAAGGCACAAGAATGTTAGAGTTTTAAAAAAGAGGTCCTTTGAAAATATGTGAGAATTCATCACAGAATTTGGGTTGTTAGAAAACATGTACTATTATGATAGGTCAAAATGATTGAGAAATCTATAAATCAAGAAATATTGACTGAATAGATAAAGGAATGCATTAGAATGTTAGTGATTTTAAAAAGAGGTCAATTGAAATGATGTGAGAATTCATCACAGAATCTGGGTTGTTAGAAAACAATGACTATAATCAACTGTCAAAATGATTGAAGAATCTATAAATAAAAAAATTTTGACTGAATAGGGGTAGGAAGGCAGCAGAAGGTTAGAGATTTAAAAAAGAAAAGAATTGAAAAGATAAGAGAATTCATCACAGAATCTGGGTTGTTAGAAAACATGTGCTATTATGAGCTGTCAAAATGATGCAAGAATTTATAAATAAAAAAATATTGACTGAATAGGTGTAGGAAGGCGTCAGAATGTTAAAGATTTAAAAAAGAAGTCAATTGAAAAGATGTGAGATTTCATCACAGAATCTTGGTTGTTAGAAAACATGTACTATTTTTAACTGTCAAAATGATGGAAGAATCTATAAATCAAAAAATAGTGACTGAATAGGTGTAGGAAATCATCATAATGTTGAAGATTTAAAAAAGAAGTGAATTGAAAAGATCTGAGAATTCATCACAGAATCTGGGTTAATAGAAAACATGTACTATAATGAAAGGTCAAAATGATTGAGAAATCTATAAATCAAAAAATATTGACTGAATAGTTGTAGGAAGGCACCAGAATGTAACAGATTTAAAAAAGAAGTCCAGTGAAAAGATTTGAGAATTCATCACAGAATCTGGGTTGTTAGAAGAAATGTACTATTATGAAATGTCAAAATGATGGAGAAATCTATAAATCAAAACATGATGACTGAATAGGTGTAGGAAGGCATCAGAATGTTAGAGATTTAAAAAAGAAGTGAATTGAAAAGTTGTGAGAATTCATCACAGAATCTGGGTTAATAGAAAACATGTACTATATTGAGCTGTCAAAGTGATGGAAGAATTTATAAATAAAAAAATATTGACTGAATAGGTGTAGGAAGGCAGCAAAATGTTAGAGTTTTAAAATAGAAGTCCTTTGGAAAAGATGTGAGAATTCATCACAGAATCTGGGTTGTTAGAAAACATGTACTATAATCAACTGTCAAAGTGATGGAAGAATCTATAAATCAAAAAATATTGACTGGATGGGTGTAAGAGGGCACCAGAATTTTAGAGATTTAAAAAAGAATTCCTTTGAAAAGATGTGAGAATTCATCACAGAATCTTGGTTATTATAAAACATCTACTATTATTAAAGGTCAAAATGATGGAGAAATCTATAAATCAAAAAATATTGACTGAATAGGTGTAGGAAGGCACGAGAATGGTAGAGTTTTAAAAAAGAAGTCCTTTGAATGATTTGAGAATTCATCAAGGAATCTGTGTTGTTAGAAAACAATGACTATAATCAACTGTCAAAATGATTGAAGAATCTATAAATAAAAAAATGTTGACTGAATAGGGGTAGGAAGGCACCAGAAGGTTAGAGATTTAAAAAAGAAAAGAATTGAAAAGATGTGAGAATTCATCACAGAATCTGGGTTGTTAGAAAACATGTACTATTTTGAACTGTCAAAATGATGGAAGAATCTAAAAATGAAAAAATAGTGACTGAATAGGTGTAGGAAGGCATCAGAATGTTAAATATTTTAAAGAGAGGTCAATTGAAAAGATGTGAGAATTCATCACAGAATCTGGGTTGTTAAAAAAAATGTACTATTTTGAACTTTCAAATTGATGGAAGAATCTAAAAATCAAAAAATAGTGATTGATTAGGTGTAGGATATCATTAGAATGTTGGAGATTTAAGAAAGAAGTCAATTGAAAAGATGTGAAAATTCATCACAGAATCTGGGTTAATAGAAAACATGTACTATAATAAAACGCAAAAATTATTGAGAAATCTATGGATCAAAAAATATTGACTGAATAGGTGTAGGAAGGCACAAGAATGTTAGAGTTTTAAGAAAGAAGTCCTTTGAAAAGATGTGAGAATTCATCACAGAATCTGGATAGTTAGAAATCATGTACTATGATGAAAGGTGAAAATGATGGAGAAATCTATAAATAAAAAAATATTGACTGAATAGGTGAAGGAAGGCATCAGAATGTTAGAGATTTTAAAAAGAGGTAAATCGAAAAGATGTGAGATTTCATCACAGAATCTGGGTTAATGGAAAACATGTACTATATTGAGCTGTCAAAATGATGAAAGAATCTATAAATGAAAAAATTTGACTGTATAGGTGTAGGAAGGCATCAGAATATTACAGATTTAAAAAAGAAGTCCCTTGAAGAGATTTTAGAGTTCATCACAGAATCTGGATTGTTAGAAATCATTTACTTTTATAAAAGGTCAAAATGATGGAGTAATCTATAAATAAAAAAATATTGACTGAATAGGTGAAGGAAGGCATCAGAATGTTAGAGATTTTAAAAAGAGGTCAATTGAAAAGATTTGAGAATTCATCACAGGATCTGGGTTAATGGAAAGCATGTACTATATTGAGCTGTCAAAATGATGGAAGAATCTATAAATGAAAAAATATTGACTGTATAGGTGTAGGAAGGCATCAGAATATTACAGATTTAAAATAGAAGTGAATAGAAAAGATGTGATTATTCATCACAGAATCTGGGTTGTTAGAAAACATGTACTATTATGAGCTGTCAAAATGATGGAATAATTTATAAGTAAAAAAATATTGACTGAATAGGTGTAGAAAGACGTCAGAATGTTAGAGATTTAAAAAACAAGTCAATTGAAAAGATGTCAGAATTCATCACAGAATCTGGGTTAATAGAAAACATGTACTATATTGAGCTGTCAAAGTGATGGAAGAATATATAAATAAAAAAATATTGACTGAATAGGTGTAGGAAGGCACCAGAATGTTAGAGTTTTAAAATAGAAGTCCTTTGAAAAGATGTGAAAATTCATCACAGAATCTGGGTCGTTAGAAAACATGTACTATAATCAACTGTCAAACTGATGGAAGAATCTATAAATCAAAAAATATTGACTGGATAGGTGTAAGAAGGCACCAGAATTTTAGAGATTTAAAAAAGAAGTGAATTGAAAAGATGCGAGAATTCATCACAGAATCTGGGTTGTTAGAAAACATGTACTATATTGAGCTGTCAAAGTGATGGAAGAATTTATAAATAAAAAAATATTGACTGAATAGGTGTAGGAAGGCATAAGAATGTTAGAGATTTAGAATATGAAGTGAATTGAAAAGATGTGAGAATTCATCACAGAATCTGGGTTAATAGAAAACATGTACTATATTGAGCTGTCAAAGTGATGGAAGAATTTATAAATAAAAAAATATTGACTGAATAGGTGTAGGAAGGCACCAGAATGTTAGAGTTTTAGAATATGAAGTGAATTGAAAAGATGTGAGAATTCATCACAGAATCTGGGTTAATAGAAAACATGTACTATATTGAGCTGTCAAAGTGATGGAAGAATTGATAAATAAAAAAATATTGACTGAATAGGTGTAGGAAGGCACCAGAATTTTAGAGTTTTAAAAAAGAAGTCATTTGAAAAGATGTGAGAATACATCACAGAATCTGGATTGTTAGAAATCATGTACTATGATGACAGGTCAAAATGATGGAGAAATCTATAAATAAAAAAATATTGACTGAATAGGTGAAGGAAGGCATCAGAATGTTAGAGATTTTAAAAAGAGGTCAATTGAAAAGATGTAAGAATTCATCACAGAATCTGGGTTAATGGAAAACATGTACTATATTGAGCTGTCAAAATGATTAAAGAATCTATAAATGAAAAAATTTGACTGTATAGGTGTAGGAAGGCATCAGAATATTACAGATTTAAAAAAGAAGTCCCTTGAAGAGATTTTAGAGTTCATCACAGAATCTGGATTGTTAGAAATCATTTACTTTTATAAAAGGTCAAAATGATGGAGTAATCTATAAATAAAAAAATATTGACTGAATAGGTGAAGGAAGGCATCAGAATGTTAGAGATTTTAAAAAGAGGTCAATTGAAAAGATTTGAGAATTCATCACAGGATCTGGGTTAATGGAAAGCATGTACTATATTGAGCTGTCAAAATGATGGAAGAATCTATAAATGAAAAAATATTGACTGTATAGGTGTAGGAAGGCATCAGAATATTACAGATTTAAAATAGAAGTGAATAGAAAAGATGTGATTATTCATCACAGAATCTGGGTTGTTAGAAAACATGTACTATTATGAGCTGTCAAAATGATGGAATAATTTATAAGTAAAAAAATATTGACTGAATAGGTGTAGAAAGACGTCAGAATGTTAGAGATTTAAAAAACAAGTCAATTGAAAAGATGTCAGAATTCATCACAGAATCTGGGTTAATAGAAAACATGTACTATATTGAGTTGTCAAAGTGATGGAAGAATATATAAATAAAAAATATTGACTGAATAGGTGTAGGAAGGCACCAGAATGTTAGAGTTTTAAAATAGAAGTCCTTTGAAAAGATGTGAAAATTCATCACAGAATCTGGGTCGTTAGAAAACATGTACTATAATCAACTGTCAAACTGATGGAAGAATCTATAAATCAAAAAATATTGACTGGATAGGTGTAAGAAGGCACCAGAATTTTAGAGATTTAAAAAAGAAGTGAATTGAAAAGATGTGAGAATTCATCACAGAATCTGGGTTGTTAGAAAACATGTACTATATTGAGCTGTCAAAGTGATGGAAGAATTTATAAATAAAAAAATATTGACTGAATAGGTGTAGGAAGGCATAAGAATGTTAGAGATTTAGAATATGAAGTGAATTGAAAAGATGTGAGAATTCATCACAGAATCTGGGTTAATAGAAAACATGTACTATATTGAGCTGTCAAAGTGATGGAAGAATTTATAAATAAAAAAATATTGACTGAATAGGTGTAGGAAGGCACCAGAATGTTAGAGTTTTTGAATATGAAGTGAATTGAAAAGATGTGAGAATTCATCAAAGAATCTGGGTTAATAGAAAACATGTACTATATTGAGCTGTCAAAGTGATGGAAGAATTGATAAATAAAAAAATATTGACTGAATAGGTGTAGGAAGGCACCAGAATTTTAGAGTTTTAGAAAAGAAGTCCTTTGAAAAGATGTGAGAATACATCACAGAATCTGGATTGTTAGAAATCATGTACTATGATGACAGGTCAAAATGATGGAGAAATCTATAAATAAAAAAATATTGACTGAATAGGTGAAGGAAGGCATCAGAATGTTAGAGATTTTAAAAAGAGGTCAATTGAAAAGATGTAAGAATTCATCACAGAATCTGGGTTAATGGAAAACATGTACTATATTGAGCTGTCAAAATGATTAAAGAATCTATAAATGAAAAAATTTGACTGTATAGGTGTAGGAAGGCATCAGAATATTACAGATTTAAAAAAGAAGTCCCTTGAAAAGATGTTAGAATTCATCACATAATCTGGATTGTTAGAAATCATGTACTGTTATGAAAGGTCAAAATGATGGAGTAATCTATAAATAAAAAAATATTGACTAAATAGGTGTAGGAAGGCATAAGAATGTTAGAGATTTAGAATATGAAGTGAATTGAAAAGATGTGAGAATTCATCACAGAATCTGGGTTAATAGAAAACATGTACTATATTGAGCTGTCAAAGTGATGGAAGAATTTATAAATAAAAAAATATTGACTGAATAGGTGTAGGAAGGCACCAGAATGTTAGATTTTTAAAAAAGAAGTCCTTTGAAAAGATGTGAGAATACATCACAGAATCTGGATTGTTAGAAATCATGTACTATGATGACAGGTCAAAATGATGGAGAACTCTATAAATAAAAAAATATTGAATGAATAGGTAAAGGAAGGCATCAGAATGTTAGAGATTTTAAAAAGAGGTCAATTGAAAAGATGTGAGAATTCATCACAGAATCTGGGTTAATGGAAAACATGTACTATATTAAGCTGTCAAAATGATGGAAGAATTAATAAATAAAAAAATATTGACTGAATAGGTGTAGGAAATCATCAGGATGTTGGAGCTTTAAAAAAAAGTCCTTTGAAAAGATGTGAGAATTCATCACAGAATCTGGGTTGTTAGAAAACATGTACTATCATGAAAGGTCAAAATGATAAAGAAATCTATAAATCAAAAAATATTGACTGAATAGGTGTAAGAAAGCTCCAGAATGTTAGAGTTTTAAAAAAGAAGTTAATTGAAAAGAAGTGAGAATTCATCACAAAATCTGGGTTGTTAGAAAACATGTACTATAATCAACTGTCAAAATGATAGAAGAATCTACAAATAACAAAATACTGACTGAATAGGGGTAGGAAGGCAGCAGAATGTTAGAGTTTTATAAAAGAAGTCCTTTGAAAAGATGTGAGAATTCATCACAGAATCTGGGTTGTTAGAAAACATGTACTATCATGAAAGGTCAAAATGATGGAGAAATCTAAAAATCAAAAAATATTGACTAAATAAGTGTAGGAAGGCATCAGAATGTTAGAGATTTTTAGAAGAGGTCAATTGAAAAGATGTGAGAATTCATCAAAAATTCTGGGTTAATGGAAAACATGTACTATATTGAGCTGTCAAAGTGATGGAAGAATCTATAATTCGAAGAATATTGACTGAATAGGTGTAGGAAGTCGTTAGAATGTTAGAGATTTAAAAAATAAGTCCAGTGAAAAGATATGAGAATTCATCACAGAATCTCGTTTGTTAGAAGAAATGTACAATTATGAAAGTTCAAAATGATGGAGAAATCTATAAATCAAAAAATATTGACTGAATAGGTGTAGGAGGGCTCCAGAATGTTAGAATTTTAAAAAGAAGTGAATTGAAAAGATGTGTGAATTCATCACAGAATCTGGGTAATTAGAAAACATGTACTATTATGAGCTGTCAAAATGATGCAAGAATTTATAAATAAAAAAATATTGACTGAATAGGTGTAGGAAGGCGTTAGAATGTTAGAGTTTTAAACAAAAAGTCCTTTGAAAAGATGTGAGAATTCATCACAGAATCTGGGTTGTTAGAAAACATGTACTATCATGAAAGGTCAAAATGATGGAAAAATCTATAAATCAAAGAATATTGACTAAATAGGTGTAGGAAAGCATCAGAATGTTAGAGATTTTGAAAAGAGGTCAATTGAAAACATGTGAGAATTCATCAAAGAATCTGGATTAATGGACAACATGTACTATTAAGATAGGTCAAAATGATGGAGAAATCTATAAATTGAAAAAAATTTACTGAATAGGTGTAGGAAGGCGCTAGAATGTTAGAGTTTTAAACAAAAAGTCCTTTGAAAAGATGTGAGAATTTATCACAGAATCTGGGTTGTTAGAAAACATGTACTATCATGAAAGGTCAAAATGATGGAAAAATCTATAAATCAAAGAATATTGACTAAATAGGTGTAGGAAAGCATCAGAATGTTAGAGATTTTGAAAAGAGGTCAATTGAAAAGATGTAAGAATTCATCAAAAAATCTTGGCTAATAGAAAACATGTACTATATTGAGCTGTCAAAGTGATGGAAGAATCTATAAATCAAAAAATATTGACTAAATAGGTATAGGAAGGCATCTGAATGTTAGAGATTTTGAAAAGAGGTCAATTGAAAAGATGTAAGAATTCATCAAAAAATATTGGTTAATGGAAAACATGTACTATATTGAGCTGTCAAAGTGATGGAAGAATCTATAATTCAAAAAATATTGACTGAATAGGTGTAGGAAGTCGTTAGAATGTTAGAGATTTAAAAAATAAGTCCAGTGAAAAGATGTGAGAATTCATCACAGAATCTGGTTTGTTAGAAGAAATGTACAATTATGAAAGTTCAAAATGATGGAGAAATCTATAAATCAAAAAATATTGACTGAATAGGTGTAGGAAGGCTCCAGAATGTTAGAGTTTTAAAAAAGAAGTTAATTGAAAAGATGTGAGAATTCATCACAGAATCTGGGTTGTTAGAAAACATGTACTAAAATCAACTGTCAAAATGATTGAAGAATCTACAAATAACAAAATACTGACTGAATAGGGGTAGGAAGGCACCAGAAGGTTAGAGAGTTAAAAAAGAAGTGAATTGAAAAGAAGTGAGAATTCATCACAGAATCTGGGTAATTAGAAAACATGTACTATTATGAGCTGTCAAAATGATGCAAGAATTTATAAATAAAAAATATTGACTGAATAGGTGTAGGAAGGCGTTAGAATGTTAGAGTTTTAAACAAAAAGTCCTTTGAAAAGATGTGAGAATTCATCACAGAATCTGGGTTGTTAGAAAACATGTACTATTATGAAAGGTCAAAATGATGAAAAAATCTATAAATCAAAGAATATTGACTAAATAGGTGTAGGAAAGCATCAGAATGTTAGAGATTTTGAATAGAGGTCAATTGAAAACATGTGAGAATTCATCAAAGAATCTGGATTAATGGTAAAAATGTATTATATTGAGCTGTCAAAATGATGGAAGAATCTATAAATCAAAAAATATTGACTGAATAGGTGTAGGAAGGCGTTAGAATGTTGGAGATTTAAAAAAAGGAGTGAATTTAAAAGATGTGAGAATTCATCACAGAATCTTGGGTTGTTAGAAAACATGTACTATATTGAGCTGTCAAAGTGATGGAAGAATTTATAAATAAAAAATATTTACTGAATAGGTGTAGGAAGGCACCAGAATGTTAGAGTTTTAAAAGAGAAGTCCTTTGACAAGATGTGAGAATTCGTCAGAGATTCTGGGATGTTAAAAAACACGTACTATATTGAGCTGTTAAAGTGATGGAAGAATTTATAAATAAAAATATATTGACTGAATAGGTGTAGGAAGGCACCAGAATGTCAGAGCTTTAAAATAAAGTCCTTTGAAAAGATGTGAGAATTCATCACAGAATCTGGGTTGTTAGAAAACATGTACTATCATGAAAGGTCAAAATGATGGAGAAATCTATAAATCAAAAAATATTGACTAAATAGGTGTAGGAAGGCATCAGAATGTTAGAGATTTTGAAAACGGTCAAATAAAAAGATGTGAGAATTCATCAAAGAATCTAGATTAATGGAAAACAT
Source organism: Aurelia sp. 4 Dawson et al 2005 (assembly GCA_964019985.1). Lineage (NCBI taxonomy): Eukaryota > Metazoa > Cnidaria > Scyphozoa > Semaeostomeae > Ulmaridae > Aurelia > Aurelia sp. 4 Dawson et al 2005. The sequence continues at coordinate 8,214,856 of OZ026494.1, read as the reverse complement.
GTACTATGTTGAGCTGTCAAAATGATGGAAGAATCTATAAATCAAAAAATATTGACTGAATAGGTGTAAGAAGGCGTTAGAATGTTAGAGATTTGAAAATGAAGTCAATTGAAAAGATGTGAGAATTCATCATTGAATCTTGGTTGTTAGGAAACATGTACTATTTTTAACTTTCAAATTGATGGAAGAATCTAAAAATGAAAAAATTGTGACTGAATAGGTGTAGGAAAACATTAGAATGTTGGAGATTTAAAAAGAAGTCAATTGGAAAGATGTGAGGATTCATCACAGAATCTGGGTTGTTAGAAAACATGTACTATAATCAACTGCCAAAATGATGGAAGAATCTATAAATAAGAAAATATTGACTGGATGGGTGTAAAAAGGCACCAGAATGTTAGAGATTTAAAAAAGAAGTAAATTGAAAAGATGTGAGAATTCATCATAGAATCTGGGTTGTTAGAAAACATGTACTATATTGAGCTGTCAAAGTGATGGAAGAATTTACAAATTAAAAATATTGACTGAATTGGTGTAGGAAGGCACCAGAATGTTAGAGTTTTAAAAGAGAAGTCCTTTGAATAGATGTGAGAATTCATCACAGAATCTGGGTTGCTAGAAAGCATGTACTATCATGAAAGGTAAAAATGATGGAAGAATCTATAAATAAAAAAATATTGACTAAATAGGTGTAGGAAGGCATCAGAATGTTAGAGATTTTGAAACGAGGTCAATTGAAAAGATGTGAGAATTCATCAAAGAATCTGGGTTAATGGAAAACATGTACTATTATATTAGGTCAAAATGATGGAGAAATCTATAAATCAAAACATATTGACTGAATAGGTGTAGGAAGGCTCCAAAATGTTAGAGTTTTAAAAAAGAAGTTAATTGAAAAGATTTGAGAATTCATCAAGGAATGTGGGTTGTTAGAAAACATGTACTATAATCAACTGTAAAAATGATGGAAGAATCTATAAATCGAAAAATATTGACTGGATGGGTGTAAGAATGCACCACAATGTTAGAGATTTAAGAAAGGAGTGGATTGAGAAGATGTGAGAATTCATTATATAATCTGGGTTGTTGGAAAACATGTACTATTTTTAACTTTCAAATTGATTGAAGAATCTAAAAATGAAAAAATAGTGACTGAATAGGTGTAGGAAAACATTAGAATGTTGGAGATTTAAAAAAAGGCAATTGAAAAGATGTGAGAATTCATCACAGAATCTGGGTTGTTAGAAAACATGTACTATTATGAAAGGTCAAAATGATGGAGAAATCTATAAATCTAAAAATATTGACTGAAAAGGTGTAGGAAGGCATCAGAATGTTAGAGATTTAAAAAAGAAGTCAATAGAAAAGATGTGAGAATTCATAACAGAATCTTGGTTAATTGAAAACCTGTATTATATTGAGCTGTCATAATGATAGAAGAATTAATAAATAAAAAAAAATTTGCTGAATAGGTGTAGGAAATCATCAGGATGTTGGAGATTTAAAAAAGAAGTCAATTGAAAAGATGTGAGAATTCATCACAGAATCTGGGTTGTTAGAAGAAAAGTACTATTATGAAAGGTCAAAATGATGGAGAAATCTATGAATAAAAAAATATTGACTAAATAGGTGTAAGAAGGCTCCAGAATGTTAGAGTTTTAAAAAAGAAGTTAATTGAAAAGATGTTAGAATTCATCACAGAATCTGGGTTGTTAGAAAACATGTATTATATTCAACTGTCAAAATCATGGAAGAATCTATAAATCAAAAAATATTGAATGGATAGGTGTAGGAAGACACCAGAATGTTAGAGATTTAAAAAAGAAGTCAATTGAAAAGATGTGAGAATTCATCACAGAATCTGTGTTGTTAGAAAACATGTACTATTTTGAGATGTCAAAGTGATGGAAGAATTTATAAATAAAAAAATATTGACTGAATAGGTGTAGGAAGGCTTTAGAATGTTAGAGATTTAAAAAAGAAGTCAATTGAAAAGATGTGTGAATTCATAACAGAATCTTGGTTGTTAGAAAACATGTACTATAATCAACTGTCAAAATGATGGAAGAATCTATAAATCAAAAAATATTGAATGGATAGGTGTAGGAAGGCACCAGAATGTTAGAGATTTAAAAAAGAAGTCAATGGAAAAGATGTGAGAATTCATCACATAATCTGTGTTGTTAGAAAACATGTACTATTTTGAGATGTCAAAGTGATGGAAGAATTTATAAATAAAAAAATATTGACTGAATAGGTGTAGGAAGGCGTTAGAATGTTAGAGATTTAAAAAAGAAGTCAATTAAAAAGATGTGTGAATTCATCACAGAATCTTGGTTGTTAGAAAGCATGTACTATTTTTAATTGTCAAAATGATGGAAGAATCTATAATTAAAAAAATAGTGACTGAATAAGTGTAGGAATTCATCAGAATGTTGATGATTTAAAAAAGAAGTCAGTTGAAAAGATGTGAGAATTCATCACAGAATCTGGGTTGATAGAAAACATGTACTATTATGAAAGTTCAAAATGATGGAGAAATCTATAAATTTAAAAATATTGACTGAATAGGTGTAGGAAAATATATGAATGTTGGAGATTTAAAAAAGAAGTCAGTTGAAAAGATGTGAGAATTCATCATAGAATCTGGTTGTTAGAAAACATGTAGTATTATGAAAGTTCAAAATGATGGAGAAATCTATAAATCAAAAAATTTTGACAGAATAGGTGTAGGAAATCATCAGGATGTTGGAGATTTAAGAAAGAAGTCAATTGAAAAGATGTGTAGGAAGGTGTAGGAAGGCACCAGAATATTAGAGTTTTAAAAAAGCAGTTAATTGAAAAGATGTGAGAATTCATCACAGAATCTGGGTTATTAGAACACATCTGCTATTTTGAACTGTCAAAATGGATGAAGAATCTATAAATCAGAAAATAGTGACTGAATAGGTGAATGAAAACATCAGAATGCTAGAGATTTAAAACAGAAGTCAATTGAAAAGATGCTAGAATTCATCAAAGAATCTGGTTTAATAGAAAACAGGTACTATTATGAAAGGTCAAAATGAAGGAGAAATTTATAAATTAAAAAATATTGACTGAATAGGTGTAGGAAAGAACCAGAATGTTAGAGTTTTGAAAAAGAAGTCTTTTGAAAAGATTTGAGAATTCATCACAGAATCTGGGTTGTTAGAGAACATGTATTATTATGAAAGGTAAAAGTGATGGAGAAATCTGTAAATCAAAAAATATTGACTGAATAGGTGTAGGAAGGCATCAGAATGTTAGAGATTTTAAAAAGAGGTCAATTGAAAAAATGTGAGAATTCATCACAGAATCTGGGTTGTTAGAAAACATGTACTATAATCAACTGTCAAAATGATGGAAGAATCTATAAATCAAAATATATTGACTAAATAGGGGTACGAAGGCAACAGAATTTTAGAAATTTAAAAAAGAAGTCAATTGATAAGATGTGAGAATTCATCACAGAATCTGGGTTAATAGAAAACATGTACAATATTGAGCTGTCAAAATGATGGAAGAATTTATAAATAATAAAATATAGACTGAATAGGTGTAGGAAGGCATAAGAATGATAGAGATGTAAAAAAGAAGTGAATTGAAAAGATGTGAGAATTCATCACCGAATATGGGTTGTTAGAAAACATGTACTATTATGACCTGTCAAAATGATGGAAGAATCTATAAATAAAAAAATATTGACTGAATAGGTGTAGGAAGGCACCAGAATGTTAGAGTTTTAAAAAAGAAGTCAATTGATAAGATGTGAGAATTCATCACAGAATCTGAGTTGTTAGAAAACATGTACTTTTTTGAACTGTCAAAATGATGGAAGAATCTATAATTCAAAAAATATTCACTGAATAAGTGTAGGAAGGCATCAGAATGCTAGAGATTTAGAACAGAAGTCCTTTGAAAAGATGTTAGAATTCATCACAGAATCTGGGTTGTTAGAAAACATGTACTATTATGAAAGGTCAAAATGATGGAGAAATCTATAAATCAAAAATATTGACTGAATAGGTGTAGGAAGGCATCAGAATGTTAGAGATTTTAAAAGAGGTCAATTGAAAAAATGTGAGAATTCATCACAGAATTTGGGTTGTTAGAAAACATGTACTATAATCAACTGTCAAAATGATGGAAGAATCTATAAATAAAAATATATTGACTAAATAGGGGTAGGAAGGCACAAGACTGTTAGAGTTTTAAAAAAGAAGTCCTTTGAAAAGATGTGAGAATTCATCACAGAATCTGGGTTGTTAGAAAACATGTACTTTTTTGAACTGTCAAAATGATGGAACAATCTATAATTCAAAAAATATTCACTGAATAAGTGTAGGAAGGCATCAGAATGCTAGAGATTTAGAACAGAAGTCCTTTGAAAAGATGTTAGAATTCATCACTGAATCTGTGTTGTTAGAAAACAATGACTATAATCAACTGTCAAAATGATTGAAGAATCTATAAATAAAAAAATGTTGACTGAATAGGGGTAGGAAGGCACCAGAAGGTTAGAGATTTAAAAAAGAAAAGAATTGAAAAGATGTGAGAATTCATCACAGAATCTGGGTTGTTAGAAAACATGTACTATTTTGAACTGTCAAAATGATGGAAGAACCTAAAAATGAAAAAATAGTGACTGAATAGGTGTAGGAAGGCATCAGAATGTTAAATATTTTAAAAAGAGGTCAATTGAAAAGATGTGAGAATTCATCACAGAATCTGGGTTGTTAAAAAACATGTACTATTTTGAACTTTCAAATTGATGGAAGAATCTAAAAATCAAAAAATAGTGATTGATTAGGTGTAGGATATCATTAGAATGTTGGAGATTTAAGAAAGAAGTCAATTGAAAAGATGTGAAAATTCATCACAGAATCTGGGTTAATAGAAAACATGTACTATAATAAAACGTAAAAATTATTGAGAAATCTTTAAATGAAAGATTAACGCCCCAGGCCCCACTGCAGCAAGTGTACCAGGCCCAGTCCCCCTCCCTTATGTCTGAATAAAGCAGCCATATGTAGGTCCAGGGATCTCGCTCATGCGTCACGCTATTCACTTGTTCACATTCCTGCTCGGAGTCAGCCGTACAAGTTCTTACTCGTATTTGTTTTCCTCCTCGGAAATTTACTTTACTCGCTATATAATGATGGCTTCGCACGACAAGAGTTCGTCTGCCACCCGTCCAAGAGATCGCAGGGATGCTCGTCGCACGCTAGCAGGCTGGAAGAACCTATCGAAGACGGAGCTAAGAGCCAAGGCCCAAATGTATGGCGTCGAACAGACAGGAAAGAAAGAAACGATCGCCTTGCGACTTTACAGCCTTTTTGACGTTGTAGCAACTGATAATGAATCGAATGAACCTGAAGCAAATCCCGTGGCGGGACCTTCATCATCTGGTGAACGCGAGGGTTTACAACCGAATCAGCCCCAAACTCCGAACCAAGGAAGTTCAATGGTTACATTTAGTCTCGACGATTTGAAGAAGTTGATGCAGGAAGTAGCCGAAAAAGCTAACCAGCCACGTGGAGGGAATGATCCTTACCCTGGTGTTCTCCAGCTCTCGCCGACATCCACAATCTCCCACCCACAAGGCCCAGAAACCCCCCAGCCAACCGTCCAGCCAGCCACCCAGCCGACTGCCCAGCCACGTCCTGCCCCAACAGCCGTCCTTGAGCCTCCAACAGCCGCTGCCGCCACAACAGCCGCCGCAGTCCCACATAATACATTACATCAAGGTAACATTGAGTCTATTTTTCATTCACCACTTAGCTCTCTGCCCCCACTCTCCCCAAAGTTGATAAAAGCAATGAAAGCGAAAGAGTACATTGATTTAAACACTTTACTACCTAACTCTTTATATGACACAACTGCCAACCAATCTTACAGCCTTCAAGTCCAACCAGGGGCAACTGGGGATGAAACTGTGTCATTGACGCAAACTCGCCGCACCGCCCAAAAAATCACCAACTTCATATCCTGGCTGGAAGCCTGGAACGTTTTCATAAGAGGCATGGTGCACTTTCATCCTCACCTCGCCCCCGATTTATTAGCATACCAAGAATCCTTCTCCGCCCTAAGCCGCAATTACCAGTTCCAATCTTGCTACAAATATGACATAGCATTTCGAATGAATGTGGCAAGGAACCAGTATCTGCCCTGGTCGCGGCTCGACGAATATGCTTTCAACCGTTTCTTGCGTTGTGCACCACCCTCCCAGCCCCTAGCATGTTTCAGATGTCACATGTCTGGCCATTTTGCTGCAGATTGCCCATCCCTCAAGTCACGGGATAATGTTTCGCACCCCGGTCAAAGCATGTCCACCCAAGCCTATTCCTTCAACGGCCAGCCGCCCTTTCGTGCAAAACACCCCTTTTATCAAGCCCCTTGCCGGCATTTCAACGCCAACAATTGCCGTGACCAAAACTGCCGCTGGCCCCACATCTGCAATCGATGCCGCGGCCCTCACCCAGCAACAAATTGCCCAAGGCTTAAACAATAACTTCAACCCATTACCCGCCTTTTCAAAGACTCCTGTTAATGCAAACCTTTTACGTAAGGAATTAACTGCTTATCCTGACCAATTCTTTGTTGACAATTTGATCATCAGTTTCGAGCACGGTTTTTCAATTGGCTATTCAGGCCCGGAATTTTGTAATATTGCACCTAATTTGCAGTCTGCCTCTTCAAATCCAACAGCGATCTTCAATTGCATATCTGAGGAGTTAAAGCAGAAACGGATGTCGGGCCCTTTTACTAGCCCACCATTGCCAAACTTTCGTACGTCACCCATCGGTGTGGTTCCCAAGAAAGACAGCAATAAATTTCGTATGATTACTGACCTGTCCTCGCCAAAGGGCATTTCGATCAATGACTTTATAAATGATTCCGAAGCTTCCGTAGCTTTCAACAATTTTGATTCAGCTGTTTCCATCGTGTCCAGCCTGGGAAGGGGGGCACTCATGGCCAAATTGGACATAAAGAGTGCATTTCGTATCTGTCCGGTAAGACAAGAGGACTGGCATTATTTAGGTTTCTCGTTTATGGGTCTCTATTTCGTCGACTTATGCCTACCGTTTGGCCTTCGCTCCTCTGTGGAGCGCTTTACACAGTTATCGGACTCTCTTCTTTGGATCATGAAAAACAACCACAAAATAGTAAACTGCACTCATTATTTGGACGACTTTTTCTTGGCTGGACCCCCGTCTTCACCCCCGTGTCATGAAGAAATGCAAAAGACAATATCATTGTTTAACAACTTGGGCGTTCCCTTGGCTCCTGAAAAAATCGTAGGCCCACTAACTAAGCTCACATTCCTGGGGATAGAAATAGACTCACAAACAATGTCACTGAGGTTACCAGAAGACAAGCTATCCACCCTCGTGGCAATGCTACAGAAATGGTCGAATTTGAAAAAATGTACGAAAAGAGATCTGCTTTCATTGATTGGAAAACTTTCGTTCGCCTCTAAAGTGATCCCATCCGGTCGAATGTTTATCAGACGCCTCATAGACTTATCAACGACTGTCGAAAGATTGTCCCATCGAATCTCCCTAAATTCTGAAGCAAAGAAGGACATCTCTTGGTGGGCGAAATTCCTACCCACCAGGAACGGAAAGTATAAAATTCTTGATTCATCAACCACCCCCTGCCACCAGTTACATATTTATACTGACGCTTCAGGGGAAATAGGGTTTGGGATCTATAACAATGGTCGATGGGTATCTAAAACATGGCCGAATGAACACAAACAAAAATCTATCCAATGGAAAGAGATCTTTCCCGTCTACGTTTGTTGTTACTTGTGGGGCAAAGAATTCCACGGAAAACGCTTACTTTTTCACTGTGATAACCTGGCTGTCGTGAACATTTGGTCCGCCCAGTCATGCAAATCGCCAGAAATTATGGCTGTTTTGAGAAAACTTTTCTACATAGCAGCACAACATGAATTCACTGTTAACATAAAACACATACCAGGAGTAAACAATGTCTTAGCAGACTGCCTTTCTCGTTCCCAGATAAGAAAATTTTTCACACTGGCGCCCTCGGCGAAATCCCACCCAGCAGAAGTCCCAGACGAACTCTGGAAAGTTTAGAACAAGACAGTCGCTTCCTTCAATTTATGTCTATTGCCAATTCGTCGAGAAGAGTATATGCCCAAGGTCAGTCTAGCTTCAGTTCATTCTGTTCTGGTTTGCAAATTCGACCTTATCCTCTGTCACAACACAATTTGTGCCTGTTTACCACCTACCTGGCCCGGACTTTGAGTTACTCTACAATCCGGACATACTTAGCTGCTGTCCGCTTTCGAAACATAGAACTAGGTTTCTACTCAAACTTCGAACCCATGCAAAATTTGCAGATGCTACTGCGTGGGATTAAACGCGTCAAAGGCATATCACTAAGGCCCAGCCGCCTGCCAATAACGTTAAACATCATGAAAATCTTGAAGTTGAATTTGAGAAAAACACCTCTTTGCGTGCAAGACAAACTCATGCTCTGGGCTGCGTTCACAACAGCCTTTTTTGGCCTATTGCGTTCCTCTGAATTTTGTTGTGAAAGCAAATCCACTTATAACCCGAATTCAACACTACTCCTAAGGGACGTTATCCTAAGTGAAAACGTGGCAAAGATACAAATTAAGGTTTCAAAAGCCGATCCTTTCCGGAATGGTCACGAAGTTCGCCTCGCAGCATCCCAGTCATCTGTCTGTGCATTCCGAGCACTCAATAAATACATGACGTTTTGCTCTTGCCCAACTGCCCCGTTGTTTGCCTTCAGTGACTCAACGTATCTCACTCGTCAAAGAGTGACGAAGTCATTACAGAGCCTATTAGGCCCAAGTTTTCCTGATGTCGATCGATATTCGTCCCACAGCTTCAGGATTGGTGGTGCAACATCCGCAGCAGCAGCAGACTTACCAGACTGGCTGATTAAAACTCTTGGCCGTTGGTCAAGCAACTGCTACGAACGTTATATCCGTAACCCTACAAACATCATAGATAATGTTCCTTATATTCTAGCTCATCGTTAGGTTCGTAAGTCACATAGGGCCCACCCCCCTTTTAACACAGGGTTAGCCAGCTCCGGGGCGTATCTTGGCGTATCTTGGCGGTTAGGCCACCAAATCTGGTGGCGAAAGGTAGTTTAGAAATATGTAGGCCTGAGAATCTCATCACCTAATTTAAGCCAGTTTCTGTATTTTCCGTAGTTTTTCGTGGCTCTCGAGGAGTCGCCACCGTTAAAGCAGTTTTTTATATAGGGACATGTCTTAGAGCCTTCTGTGCAGGACTACAGAGGACCTGAGGGCAGGCAACCCCTGCAGCTGGCCTCTCAAGTACCTGCAATGGGAGACCAAAACTGAATTTAGCATTAAAAGTTGGGGTCATCGATACCTCGGGTACTTCATGGCAGGACAAAACGTACCTCTCATGCTGACCCAGGGGATCACAGTTACAAACGATAGCTTAGTACATTTTATGCCTGATACGACCCCAAGAGCTGCCAAAAAGTATATCTGGTGTTTCTGAGTCTATCTGCGGTTTGGACTTTAGGGGTTTGGGGGGCCGCAGGGGAGTTAATCCACGATTTACGGAGTAAATGAAAGATTAACGCCCCAGGCCCCACTGCAGCAAGTGTACCAGGCCCAGTCCCCCTCCCTTATGTCTGAATAAAGCAGCCATATGTAGGTCCAGGGATCTCGCTCATGCGTCACGCTATTCACTTGTTCACATTCCTGCTCGGAGTCAGCCGTACAAGTTCTTCCCTCCCGCCCACCCCTTTTATTAGGGTTGGTTTCTCGCCACAGCGGGTCCCTATCTACCCTCTAAGCCCGCACGGGTCGTATTGGCTATTGCTACAAACATTAAGCCCCGACTCCCTACCCCGTTACTCTTCATGGCCCCACAATCAGCTTCACCAATTTCAGGTAACAGTTCTGTCTCTATCCTAGCCTACCCGGGCGGTTAGGCCACCAAATCTGGTGGCGAAAGGTAGTTTAGAAATATGTAGGCCTGAGAATCTCATCACCTAATTTAAGCCAGTTTCTGTATTTTCCGTAGTTTTTCGTGGCTCTCGAGGAGTCGCCACCGTTAAAGCAGTTTTTTATATAGGGACATGTCTTAGAGCCTTCTGTGCAGGACTACAGAGGACCTGAGGGCAGGCAACCCCTGCAGCTGGCCTCTCAAGTACCTGCAATGGGAGACCAAAACTGAATTTAGCATTAAAAGTTGGGGTCATCGATACCTCGGGTACTTCATGGCAGGACAAAACGTACCTCTCATGCTGACCCAGGGGATCACAGTTACAAACGATAGCTTAGTACATTTTATGCCTGATACGACCCCAAGAGCTGCCAAAAAAGTATATCTGGTGTTTCTGAGTCTATCTGCGGTTTGGACTTTAGGGGTTTGGGGGGCCGCAGGGGAGTTAATCCACGATTTACGGAGTAAATCAAAAAATATTGACTGAATAGGTGTAGGAAGGCACAAGAATGTTAGAGTTTTAAAAAAGAAGTCCTTTGAAAAGATGTGAGAATTCATCACAGAATCTGGATAGTTAGAAATCATGTACTATGATGAAAGGTGAAAATGGTGGAGAAATCTATAAATAAAAAAATATTGACTGAATAGGTGAAGGAAGGCATCAGAATGTTAGAGATTTTAAAAAGAGGTCAATCGAAAAGATGTGAGAATTCATCACAGAATCTGGGTTAATGGAAAACATGTACTATATTGAGCTGTCAAAATGATGAAAGAATCTATAAATGAAAAAATTTGACTGTATAGGTGTAGGAAGGCATCAAAATATTACAGATTTAAAAAAGAAGTCCATTGAAGAGATTTTAAAGTTCATCACAGAATCTGGATTGTTAGAAATCATTTACTTTTATAAAAGGTCAAAATGATGGAGTAATCTATAAATAAAAAAATATTGACTGAATAGGTGAAGGAAGGCATCAGAATGTTAGAGATTTTAAAAAGAGGTCAATTGAAAAGATTTGAGAATTCATCACAGAATCTGGGTTGTTAGAAAACATGTACTATTATGATAGGTCAAAATGATTGAGAAATCTATAAACCAAGAAATATTGACTGAATAGATAAAGGAATGCATCAGAATGTTAGTGATTTTAAAAAGAGGTCAATTGAAATGATGTGAGAATTCATCACAGATTCTGGGTTGTTAGAAAACAATGACTATAATCAACTGTCAAAATGATTGAAGAATCTATAAATAAAAAAATTTTGACTGAATAGGGGTAGGAAGGCACCAGAAGGTTAGAGATTTAAAAAAGAAAAGAATTGAAAAGATGTGAGAATTCATCACAAAATCTGGGTTGTTAGAAAACATGTGCTATTATGAGCTGTCAAAATGATGCAAGAATTTATCAATAAAAAAATATTGACTGAATAGGTGTAGGAAGGCGTCAGAATGTTAAAGATTTAAAAAAGAAGTCAATTGAAAAGATGTGAGATTTCATCACAGAATCTTGGTTGTTAGAAAACATGTACTATTTTTAACTGTAAAAATGATGGAAGAATCTATAAATCAAAAAATAGTGACTGAATAGGTGTAGGAAATCATCATAATGTTGAAGATTTAAAAAAGAAGTGAATTGAAAAGATGTGAGAATTCATCACAGAATCTGAGTTAATAGAAAACATGTACTATAATGAAAGGTCAAAATGATTGAGAAATCTATAAATAAAAAAATATTGACTGAATAGTTGAAGGAAGGCACCAGAATGTAACAGATTTAAAAAAGAAGTCCAGTGAAAAGATTTGAGAATTCATCACAGAATCTGGGTTGTTAGAAGAAATGTACTATTATGGAATGTCAAAATGATGGAGAAATCTATAAATCAAACATAATGACTGAATAGGTGTAGGAAGGCATCAGAATGTTAGAGATTTAAAAAAGAAGTGAATTGAAAAGTTGTGAGAATTCATCACAGAATCTGGGTTAATAGAAAAACATGTACTATATTGAGCTGTCAAAGTGATGGAAGAATTTATAAATAAAAAAATATTGACTGAATAGGTGTAGGAAGGCAGCAAAATGTTAGAGTTTTAAAATAGAAGTCCTTTGAAAAGATGTGAGAATTCATCACAGAATCTGGGTTGTTAGAAAACATGTACTATAATCAACTGTCAAAGTGATGGAAGAATCTATAAATCAAAAAATATTGACTGGATAGGTGTAAGAGGGCACCAGAATTTTAGAGATTTAAAAAAGAAGTCCTTTGAAAAGATGTGAGAATTCATCACAGAATCTTGGTTGTTAGAAAACATGTACTATTATTAAAGGTCAAAATGATGGAGAAATCTATAAATCAAAAAATATTGACTGAATAGGTGTAGGAAGGCACCAGAATGTTAGAGTTTTAAAAAAGAAGTCCTTTGAATGATTTGAGAATTCATCACAGAATCTGTGTTGTTAGAAAACAATGACTATAATCAACTGTCAAAATGATTGAAGAATCTATAAATAAAAAAATGTTGACTGAATAGGGGTAGGAAGGCACCAGAAGGTTAAAGATTTAAAAAAGAAAAGAAATGAAAAGATGTGAGAATTCATCACAGAATCTGGGTTGTTAGAAAACATGTACTATTTTGAACTTTCAAAATGATGGAAGAATCTAAAAATGAAAAAATAGTGACTGAATAGGTGTAGGAAGGCAACAGAATGTTAAAAATTTGAAAAGAGGTCAATTGAAAAGATGTGAGAATTCATCACAGAATCTGGGTTGTTAAAAAACATGTACTATTTTGAACTTTCAAATTGATGGAAGAATCTAAAAATCAAAAAATAGTGATTGATTAGGTGTAGGATATCATTAGAATGTTGGAGATTTAAGAAAGAAGTCAATTGAAAAGATGTGAAAATTCATCACAGAATCTGGGTTAATAGAAAACATGTACTATAATAAAACGTAAAAATTATTGAGAAATCTATGGATCAAAAAATATTGACTGAATAGGTGTAGGAAGGCACAAGAATGTTAGAGTTTTAAGAAAGAAGTCCTTTGAAAAGATGTGAGAATTCATCACAGAATCTGGATAGTTAGAAATCATGTACTATGATGAAAGGTGAAAATGATGGAGAAATCTAGAAATAAAAAAATATTGACTGAACAGGTGAAGGAAGGCATCAGAATGTTAGAGATTTTAAAAAGAGGTCAATCGAAAAGATGTGAGAATTCATCACAGAATCTGGGTTAATGGAAAACATGTACTATATTGAGCTGTCAAAATGATGAAAGAATCTATAAATGAAAAAATTTGACTGTATAGGTGTAGGAAGGCATCAGAATATTACAGATTTAAAAAAGAAGTCCCTTGAAGAGATTTTAGAGTTCATCACAGAATCTGGATTGTTAGAAATCATTTACTTTTATAAAAGGTCAAAATGATGGAGTAATCTATAAATAAAAAAATATTGACTGAATAGGTGAAGGAAGGCATCAGAATGTTAGAGATTTTAAAAAGAGGTCAATTGAAAAGATTTGAGAATTCATCACAGAATCTGGGTTAATGGAAAGCATGTACTATATTGAGCTGTCAAAATGATGGAAGAATCTATAAATGAAAAAATATTGACTGTATAGGTGTAGGAAGGCATCAGAACATTACAGATTTAAAATAGAAGTGAATAGAAAAGATGTGATTATTCATCACAGAATCTGGGTTGTTAGAAAACATGTACTATTATGAGCTGTCAAAATGATGGAATAATTTATAAGTAAAAAAATATTGACTGAATAGGTGTAGAAAGACGTCAGAATGTTAGAGATTTAAAAAACAAGTCAATTGAAAAGATGTGAGAATTCATCACACAATCTGGGTTAATAGGAAACATGTACTATATTGAGCTGTCAAAGTGATGGAAGAATATATAAATAAAAAAATATTGACTGAATAGGTGTAGGAAGGCACCAGAATGTTAGAGTTTTAAAATAGAAGTCCTTGGAAAAGATGTGAAAATTCATCACAGAATCTGGATCGTTAGAAAACATGTACTATAATCAACTGTCAAACTGATGGAAGAATCTATAAATCAAAAAATATTGACTGGATAGGTGTAAGAAGGCACCAGAATTTTAGAGATTTAAAAAAGAAGTGAATTGAAAAGATGTGAGAATTCATCACAGAATCTGGGTTGTTAGAAAACATGTACTATATTGAGCTGTCAAAGTGATGGAAGAATTTATAAATAAAAAAATATTGACTGAATAGGTGTAGGAAGGCATAAGAATGTTAGAGATTTAGAATATGAAGTGAATTGAAAAGATGTGAGAATTCATCACAGAATCTGGGTTAATAGAAAACATGTACTATATTGAGCTGTCAAAGTGATGGAAGAATATATAAATAAAAAAATATTGACTGAATAGGTGTAGGAAGGCACCAGAATGTTAGAGTTTTAGAATATGAAGTGAATTGAAAAGATTTGAGAATTCATCACAGAATCTTGGTTAATAGAAAACATGTACTATAATGAGCTGTCAAAGTGATGGAAGAATTTATAAATAAAAAAATATTGACTGAATAGGTGTAGGAAGGCACCAGAATGTTAGAGTTTTAAAAAAGAAGTCCTTTGAAAAGATGTGAGAATACATCACAGAATCTGGATTGTTAGAAATCATGTACTATGATGAGAGGTCAAAACGATGGAGAAATCTATAAATAAAAAAATATTGACTGAATAGGTGAAGGAAGGCATCAGAATGTTAGAGATTTTAAAAAGAGGTCAATTGAAAAGATGTGAGAATTCAACACAGAATCTGGGTTAATGGAAAACATGTACTATATTGAGCTGTCAAAATGATTAAAGAATCTATAAATGAAAAAATTTGACTGTATAGGTGTAGGAAGGCATCAGAATATTACAGATTTAAAAAAGAAGTCCCTTGAAAAGATGTTAGAATTCATCACATAATCTGGATTGTTAGAAATCATGTACTGTTATGAAAGGTCAAAATGATGGAGTAATCTATAAATAAAAAAATATTGACTAAATAGGTGTAGGAAGGCATAAGAATGTTAGAGATTAAGAATATGAAGTGAATTGAAAAGATGTGAGAATTCATCACAGAATCTGGGTTAATAGAAAACATGTACTATATTGAGCTGTCAAAGTGATGGAAGAATTTATATATAAAAAAGTATTGACTGAATAGGTGTAGGAAGGCACCAGAATGTTAGAGTTTTAAAAAAGAAGTCCTTTGAAAAGATGTGAGAATACATCACAGAATCTGGATTGTTAGAAATCATGTACTATGATGACAGGTCAAAATGATGGAGAAATCTATAAATAAAAATATATTGACTGAATAGGTGAAGGAAGGCATCAGAATGTTAGAGATTTTAAAAAGAGGTCAATTGAAAAGATGTGAGAATTCATCACAGAATCTGGGTTAATTGAAAACATGTACTATATTGAGCTGTCAAAATGATGGAAGAATTAATAAATAAAAAAATATTGACTGAATAGGTGTAGGAAATCATCAGGATGTTGGAGATTTAAAAAAGAAGTCAATTGAAAAGATGTGAGAATTCATCACAGAATCTGGGTTGTTAGAAAACATGTACTATCATGAAAGGTCAAAATGATGGAGAAATCTATAAATCAAAGAATATTGACTAAATAGGTGTATATAGCATCAGAATGTTAGAGATTTTGAAAAGAGGTCAATTGAAAACATGTGAGAATTCATCAAAGAATCTGGATTAATTGAATACATGTACTATATTGAGCTGTCAATATGATGGAAGAATCTATAAATCAAAAAATATTGACTGAATAGGTGTAGGAAGGCGTTAGAATGTTGGAGCTTTAAAAAAAAGTCCTTTGAAAAGATGTGAGAATTCATCACAGAATCTGGGTTGTTAGAAAACATGTACTATCATTAAGGTCAAAATGATAAAGAAATCTATAAATCAAAAATTATTGACTGAATAGGTGTAAGAAAGCTCCAGAATGTTAGAGTTTTAGAAAAGAAGTTAATTGAAAAGAAGTGAGAATTCATCACAAAATCTGGGTTGTTAGAAAACATGTACTATAATCAACTGTCAAAATGATGGAAGAATCTACAAATAACAAAATACTGACTGAATAGGGGTAGGAAGTCACCAGAATGTTAGAGTTTTAAAAAAGAAGTCCTTTGAAAAGATGTGAGAATTCATCACAGAATCTGGGTTGTTAGAAAACATGTACTATCATGAAAGGTCAAAATGAAGGAGAAATCTATAAATCAAAAAATATTGACTAAATAAGTGTAGGAAGGCATCAGAATGTTAGAGATTTTTAGAAGAGGTCAATTGAAAAGATGTGAGAATTCATCAAAAATTCTGGGTTAATGGAAAACATGTACTATATTGAGCTGTCAAAGTGATGGAAGAATCTATAAATAAAAAAATATTGACTGAATAGGTGTAGGAAGGCGTTAGAATGTTAGAGATTTAAGAAAGAAGTCAATTGAAAAGTTGTGAGAATTCATCAAAGAATCTGGATTGTTAGAAAACATGTAATATAATCAACTGTCAAAATGATGGAAGAATCTATAAATCAAAAAATATTGACTGGATAGGTGTAGGAAGGTACCAGAATGTTAGAGATTTAAAAAAGAAGTCCAGTGAAAAGATGTGAGAATTCATCACAGAATCTGGGTTGTTAGAAGAAATGTACAATTATGAAAGGTCAAAATGATGGAGAAACCTATAAATCAAGAAATATTGACTGAATAGGTGTAGGAAGGCTCCAGAATGTTAGAGTTTTAAAAAGAAGTTAATTGAAATAATGTGAGATTTCATCACAGAATCTGGGTTGTTAGAAAACATGTACTATAATCAACTGTCAAAATGATTGAAGAATCTACAAATAACAAAATACTGACTGAATAGGGGTAGAAAGGCATCAGAATGTTAGAGTTTTAAAAAAGAATTCCTTTGAAAAGATGTGAGAATTCATCACAGAATCTGGATTGTTAGAAAACATGTACTATCATGAAGGGTCAAAATGATGGAGAAATCTATAAATCAAAAAATATTGACTAAATAGGTGTAGGAAGGCATCAGAATGTTAGAGATTTTGAAAAGAGGTCAATTGAAAAGATGTCAGAATTCATCAAAAAATCTGGGTTAATGGAAAACATGTACTATATTGAGCTGTCAAAGTGATGGAAGAATCTATAATTCAAAGAATATTGACTGAATAGGTGTAGGAAGTCGTTAGAATGTTAGAGATTTAAAAAATAAGTCCAGTGAAAAGATGTGAGAATTCATCACAGAATCTCGTTTGTTAGAAGAAATGTACAATTATGAAAAATCAAAATGATGGAGAAATCTATAAATCAAAAAGTATTGACTAAATAGGTGTAGGAGGGCTCTGGAATGTTAGAATTTTAAAAAGAAGTGAATTGAAAAGATGTGTGAATTCATCACAGAATCTGGGTAATTAGAAAACATGTACTATTATGAGCTGTCAAAATGATGGAAGAATTTATAAATAAAAAAATATTGACTGGATAGGTGTAGGAAGGCGTTAGAATGTTAGAGTTTTAAACAAAAAGTCCTTTGAAAAGATGTGAGAATTCATCACAGAATCTGGGTTGTTAGAAAACATGTACTATCATGAAAGGTCAAAATGATGGAAAAATCTATAAATCAAAGAATATTGACTAAATAGGTGTAGGAAAGCATCAGAATGTTAGAGATTTTGAAAAGAGGTCAATTGAAAACATGTGAGAATTCATCAAAGAATCTGGATTAATGGACAACATGTACTATATTGAGCTGTCAAAATGATGGAAGAATCTATAAATCAAAAAATATTGACTGAATAGGTGTAGGAAGGCGTTAGAATGTTGGAGCTTTAAAAAAAAGTCCTTTGAATAGATGTGAGAATTCATCACAGAATCTGGGTTGTTAGAAAACATGTACTATCATGAAAGGTCAAAATGATAAAGAAATCTATAAATCAAAAAATATTGACTGAATAGGTGTAAGAAGGCTCCAGAATGTTAGAGTTTTAAAAAAGAAGTTAATTGAAAAGATGTGAGAATTCATCACAAAATCTGGGTTGTTAGAAAACATGTACTATAATCAACTGTCAAAATGATAGAAGAATCTACAAATAACAAAATACTGACTGAATAGGGGTAGGAAGGAACCAGAATGTTAGAGTTTTAAAAAAGAAGTCCTTTGAAAAGATGTGAGAAATCATCACAGAATGTGGGTTGTTAGAAAACATGTACTATCATGAAATGTCAAAATGATGGAGAAATCTATAAATCAAAAAATATTGACTAAATAGGTGTAGGAAGGCATCAGAATGTTAGAGATTTTGAAAAGAGGTCAATTGAAAAGATGTAAGAATTCATAAAAAAATCTTGGTTAATGGAAAACATGTACTATATTGAGCTGTCAAAGTGATGGAAGAATCTATAAATCAAAAAATATTGACTAAATAGGTGTAGGAAGGCATCAGAATGTTAGAGATTTTGAAAAGAGGTCAATTGAAAAGATGTAAGAATTCATCAAAAAATCTTGGTTAATGGAAAACATGTACTATATTGAGCTGTCAAAGTGATGGAAGAATCTATAATTCAAAAAATATTGACTGAATAGGTGTAGGAAGTCGTTAGAATGTTAGAGATTTAAAAAATAAGTCCAGTGAAAAGATGTGAGAATTCATCACAGAATCTGGTTTGTTAGAAGAAATGTACAATTATGAAAGTTCAAAATGATGGAGAAATCTATAAATCAAAAAATATTGACTGAATAGGTGTAGGAAGGCTCCAGAATGTTAGAGTTTTAAAAAAGAAGTTAATTGAAAAGATGTGAGAATTCATCACAGAATCTGGGTTGTTAGAAAACATGTACTAAAATCAACTGTCAAAATGATTGAAGAATCTACAAATAACAAAATACTGACTGAATAGGGGTAGGAAGGCACCAGAAGGTTAGAGAGTTAAAAAAGAAGTGAATTGAAAAGATGTGAGAATTCATCACAGAATCTGGGTAATTAGAAAACATGTACTATTATGAGCTGTCAAAATGATGCAAGAATATATAAATAAAAAAATATTGACTTAATAGGTGTAGGAAGGTATCAGAATGTTAAAGAATTAAAAAGGAAGTGAATTGAAAAGATGTGAGAATTCATCACAGAATCTGGGTTGTTAGAAAACATGTACTATAATCAACTGTCAAAATGATTGAAGAATCTACAAATAACAAAAAACTGACTGAATAGGGGTAGGAAGGCACCAGAAGGTTAGAGAGTTAAAAAAGAAGTGAATTGAAAAGCTGTGAGAATTCATCACAGAATCTGGGTAATTAGAAAACATGTACTATTATGAGCTGTCAAAATGATGCAAGAATTTATAAATAAAAAAATATTGACTGAATAGGTGTAGGAAGGCGTTAGAATATTAGAGTTTTAAACAAAAAGTCCTTTGAAAAGATGTGAGAATTCATCACAGAATCTGGGTTGTTAGAAAACATGTACTATTATGAAAGGTCAAAATGATGAAAAAATCTATAAATCAAAGAATATTGACTAAATAGGTGTAGGAAAGCATCAGAATGTTAGAGATTTTGAATAGAGGTCAATTGAAATTATGTGAGAATTCATCAAAGAATCTGGATTAATGGTAAAAATGTATTATATTGAGCTGTCAAAATGATGGAAGAATCTATAAATCAAAAATATTGACTGAATAGGTGTAGGAAGGCGTTAGAATGTTGGAGATTTAAAAAAAGGAGTGAATTGAAAAGATGTGAGAATTCATCACAGAATCTGGGTTGTTAGAAAACATGTACTATATTGAGCTGTCAAAGTGATGGAAGAATTTATAAATAAAAAATATTGACTGAATAGGTGTAGGAAGGCACCAGAATGTTAGAGTTTTAAAAGAGAAGTCCTTTGACAAGATGTGAGAATTCGTCAGAGAATCTGGGATGTTAAAAAACACGTACTATATTCAGCTGTTAAAGTGATGGAAGAATTTATAAATAAAAATATATTGACTGAATAGGTGTAGGAAGGCACCAGAATGTCAGAGCTTTAAAATAAAGTCCTTTGAAAAGATGTGAGAATTCATCACAGAATCTGGGTTGTTAGAAAACATGTACTATCATGAAAGGTCAAAATGATGGAGAAATCTATCAATCAAAAGATATTGACTAAATAGGCGTAGGAAGGCATCATAATGTTAGAGATTTTGAAAAGGGTCAAATAAAAAGATGTGAGAATTCATCAAAGAATCTAGATTAATGGAAAACATGTACTATGTTGAGCTGTCAAAGTGATGGAAGAATCTATAAATCAAAAAATATTGACTGAATAGGTGTAGGAAGGCGTTAGAATGTTAGAGATTTGAAAAAGAAGTCAATTGAAAAGATGTGAGAATTCATCATAGAATCTGGGTTGTTAGGAAACATGTACTATTTTTAACTTTCAAATTAATGGAAGAATCTAAAAATGAAAAAATTGTGACTGAATAGGTGTAGGAAAACATTAGAATGTTGGAGATTTAAAAAGAAGTCAATTGGAAAGATGTGACGATTCATCACAGAATCTCGGTTGTTAGAAAACATGTACTATAATCAACTGCCAAAATGATGGAAGAATCTATAAATAAAAAAATATTGACTGGATGGGTGTAGGAAATCATCAGAATGTTGGAGATTTAAAGAAGAAGTAAATTGGAAAGATGTGAGGATTTATCACAGAATCTTGGGTTGTTAGAAAACATGTACTATAATCAACTGTCAAAATGATGGAAGAATCTTTAAATAAAAAAATATTGACTGGATGGGTGTAGAAAGGCACCAGAATGTTAGAGATTTAAAAAAGAAGTGAATTGAAAAGATGTGAGAATTCATTATATAATCTGGGTTGTTGGAAAACATGTACTATTTTTAACTTTCAAATTGATTGAAGAATCTAAAAATGAAAAAATAGTGACTGAATAGGTGTAGGAAAACATTAGAATGTTGGAGATTTAAAAAAAAGGCAATTGAAAAGATGTGAGAATTCATCACAGAATCTGGTTTGTTAGAAAACATGTACTATTATGAAAGGTCAAAATGATGGAGAAATCTATAAATCTAAAAATATTGACTGAAAAGGTGTAGGAAATCATCAGAATGTTGGAGATTTAAAGAAGAAGTCAATTGGAAAGATGTGAGGATTCATCACAGAATCTGGGTTGTTAGAAAAAATGTACTATAATAAACTGTCAAAGTGATGGAACAATCTATAAATCAAAAAATATTGACTGGATAGGTGTAAGAGGGCACCAGAATTTTAGAGATTTAAAAAAGAATTGAATTGAAAATAGGTGAGATTTCATCACAGAATCTGGGTTGTTAGAAAACATGTACTATATTGAGCTGTCAAAGTGATGGAAGAATTTATAAATAAAAAAATATTAACTGAATAGGTGTAGGTAGGCACCAGAATGTTAGAGTTTTAAAATAGAAGTCCTTTGAAAAGATGTGAGAATTCATCACAGAATCTGGGTTGTTAGAAAACATGTACTATAATCAACTGTCAAAATGATGGAAGAATCTATAAATAAAAAAATATTGACTGAATAGGTGAAGGAAGGCATCAGAATGTTAGAGATTTTAAAAAGAGGTCAATTGAAAAGATTTGAGAATTCATCACAGAATCTGGGTTGTTAGAAAACATGTACTATTATGATAGGTCAAAATGATTGAGAAATCTATAAACCAAGAAATATTGACTGAATAGATAAAGGAATGCATCAGAATGTTAGTGATTTTAAAAAGAGGTCAATTGAAATGATGTGAGAATTCATCACAGATTCTGGGTTGTTAGAAAACAATGACTATAATCAACTGTCAAAATGATTGAAGAATCTATAAATAAAAAAATTTTGACTGAATAGGGGTAGGAAGGCACCAGAAGGTTAGAGATTTAAAAAAGAAAAGAATTGAAAAGATGTGAGAATTCATCACAAAATCTGGGTTGTTAGAAAACATGTGCTATTATGAGCTGTCAAAATGATGCAAGAATTTATCAATAAAAAAATATTGACTGAATAGGTGTAGGAAGGCGTCAGAATGTTAAAGATTTAAAAAAGAAGTCAATTGAAAAGATGTGAGATTTCATCACAGAATCTTGGTTGTTAGAAAACATGTACTATTTTTAACTGTAAAAATGATGGAAGAATCTATAAATCAAAAAATAGTGACTGAATAGGTGTAGGAAATCATCATAATGTTGAAGATTTAAAAAAGAAGTGAATTGAAAAGATGTGAGAATTCATCACAGAATCTGAGTTAATAGAAAACATGTACTATAATGAAAGGTCAAAATGATTGAGAAATCTATAAATAAAAAAATATTGACTGAATAGTTGAAGGAAGGCACCAGAATGTAACAGATTTAAAAAAGAAGTCCAGTGAAAAGATTTGAGAATTCATCACAGAATCTGGGTTGTTAGAAGAAATGTACTATTATGGAATGTCAAAATGATGGAGAAATCT
The DNA here is from genome assembly GCA_964019985.1 of Aurelia sp. 4 Dawson et al 2005. Taxonomy (NCBI): domain Eukaryota; kingdom Metazoa; phylum Cnidaria; class Scyphozoa; order Semaeostomeae; family Ulmaridae; genus Aurelia; species Aurelia sp. 4 Dawson et al 2005. Next base: position 8,192,302 of record OZ026494.1, on the reverse strand, counting down.
ATAAATCAAACATAATGACTGAATAGGTGTAGGAAGGCATCAGAATGTTAGAGATTTAAAAAAGAAGTGAATTGAAAAGTTGTGAGAATTCATCACAGAATCTGGGTTAATAGAAAAACATGTACTATATTGAGCTGTCAAAGTGATGGAAGAATTTATAAATAAAAAAATATTGACTGAATAGGTGTAGGAAGGCAGCAAAATGTTAGAGTTTTAAAATAGAAGTCCTTTGAAAAGATGTGAGAATTCATCACAGAATCTGGGTTGTTAGAAAACATGTACTATAATCAACTGTCAAAGTGATGGAAGAATCTATAAATCAAAAAATATTGACTGGATAGGTGTAAGAGGGCACCAGAATTTTAGAGATTTAAAAAAGAAGTCCTTTGAAAAGATGTGAGAATTCATCACAGAATCTTGGTTGTTAGAAAACATGTACTATTATTAAAGGTCAAAATGATGGAGAAATCTATAAATCAAAAAATATTGACTGAATAGGTGTAGGAAGGCACCAGAATGTTAGAGTTTTAAAAAAGAAGTCCTTTGAATGATTTGAGAATTCATCACAGAATCTGTGTTGTTAGAAAACAATGACTATAATCAACTGTCAAAATGATTGAAGAATCTATAAATAAAAAAATGTTGACTGAATAGGGGTAGGAAGGCACCAGAAGGTTAAAGATTTAAAAAAGAAAAGAAATGAAAAGATGTGAGAATTCATCACAGAATCTGGGTTGTTAGAAAACATGTACTATTTTGAACTTTCAAAATGATGGAAGAATCTAAAAATGAAAAAATAGTGACTGAATAGGTGTAGGAAGGCAACAGAATGTTAAAAATTTGAAAAGAGGTCAATTGAAAAGATGTGAGAATTCATCACAGAATCTGGGTTGTTAAAAAACATGTACTATTTTGAACTTTCAAATTGATGGAAGAATCTAAAAATCAAAAAATAGTGATTGATTAGGTGTAGGATATCATTAGAATGTTGGAGATTTAAGAAAGAAGTCAATTGAAAAGATGTGAAAATTCATCACAGAATCTGGGTTAATAGAAAACATGTACTATAATAAAACGTAAAAATTATTGAGAAATCTATGGATCAAAAAATATTGACTGAATAGGTGTAGGAAGGCACAAGAATGTTAGAGTTTTAAGAAAGAAGTCCTTTGAAAAGATGTGAGAATTCATCACAGAATCTGGATAGTTAGAAATCATGTACTATGATGAAAGGTGAAAATGATGGAGAAATCTAGAAATAAAAAAATATTGACTGAACAGGTGAAGGAAGGCATCAGAATGTTAGAGATTTTAAAAAGAGGTCAATCGAAAAGATGTGAGAATTCATCACAGAATCTGGGTTAATGGAAAACATGTACTATATTGAGCTGTCAAAATGATGAAAGAATCTATAAATGAAAAAATTTGACTGTATAGGTGTAGGAAGGCATCAGAATATTACAGATTTAAAAAAGAAGTCCCTTGAAGAGATTTTAGAGTTCATCACAGAATCTGGATTGTTAGAAATCATTTACTTTTATAAAAGGTCAAAATGATGGAGTAATCTATAAATAAAAAAATATTGACTGAATAGGTGAAGGAAGGCATCAGAATGTTAGAGATTTTAAAAAGAGGTCAATTGAAAAGATTTGAGAATTCATCACAGAATCTGGGTTAATGGAAAGCATGTACTATATTGAGCTGTCAAAATGATGGAAGAATCTATAAATGAAAAAATATTGACTGTATAGGTGTAGGAAGGCATCAGAACATTACAGATTTAAAATAGAAGTGAATAGAAAAGATGTGATTATTCATCACAGAATCTGGGTTGTTAGAAAACATGTACTATTATGAGCTGTCAAAATGATGGAATAATTTATAAGTAAAAAAATATTGACTGAATAGGTGTAGAAAGACGTCAGAATGTTAGAGATTTAAAAAACAAGTCAATTGAAAAGATGTGAGAATTCATCACACAATCTGGGTTAATAGGAAACATGTACTATATTGAGCTGTCAAAGTGATGGAAGAATATATAAATAAAAAAATATTGACTGAATAGGTGTAGGAAGGCACCAGAATGTTAGAGTTTTAAAATAGAAGTCCTTGGAAAAGATGTGAAAATTCATCACAGAATCTGGATCGTTAGAAAACATGTACTATAATCAACTGTCAAACTGATGGAAGAATCTATAAATCAAAAAATATTGACTGGATAGGTGTAAGAAGGCACCAGAATTTTAGAGATTTAAAAAAGAAGTGAATTGAAAAGATGTGAGAATTCATCACAGAATCTGGGTTGTTAGAAAACATGTACTATATTGAGCTGTCAAAGTGATGGAAGAATTTATAAATAAAAAAATATTGACTGAATAGGTGTAGGAAGGCATAAGAATGTTAGAGATTTAGAATATGAAGTGAATTGAAAAGATGTGAGAATTCATCACAGAATCTGGGTTAATAGAAAACATGTACTATATTGAGCTGTCAAAGTGATGGAAGAATATATAAATAAAAAAATATTGACTGAATAGGTGTAGGAAGGCACCAGAATGTTAGAGTTTTAGAATATGAAGTGAATTGAAAAGATTTGAGAATTCATCACAGAATCTTGGTTAATAGAAAACATGTACTATAATGAGCTGTCAAAGTGATGGAAGAATTTATAAATAAAAAAATATTGACTGAATAGGTGTAGGAAGGCACCAGAATGTTAGAGTTTTAAAAAAGAAGTCCTTTGAAAAGATGTGAGAATACATCACAGAATCTGGATTGTTAGAAATCATGTACTATGATGAGAGGTCAAAACGATGGAGAAATCTATAAATAAAAAAATATTGACTGAATAGGTGAAGGAAGGCATCAGAATGTTAGAGATTTTAAAAAGAGGTCAATTGAAAAGATGTGAGAATTCAACACAGAATCTGGGTTAATGGAAAACATGTACTATATTGAGCTGTCAAAATGATTAAAGAATCTATAAATGAAAAAATTTGACTGTATAGGTGTAGGAAGGCATCAGAATATTACAGATTTAAAAAAGAAGTCCCTTGAAAAGATGTTAGAATTCATCACATAATCTGGATTGTTAGAAATCATGTACTGTTATGAAAGGTCAAAATGATGGAGTAATCTATAAATAAAAAAATATTGACTAAATAGGTGTAGGAAGGCATAAGAATGTTAGAGATTAAGAATATGAAGTGAATTGAAAAGATGTGAGAATTCATCACAGAATCTGGGTTAATAGAAAACATGTACTATATTGAGCTGTCAAAGTGATGGAAGAATTTATATATAAAAAAGTATTGACTGAATAGGTGTAGGAAGGCACCAGAATGTTAGAGTTTTAAAAAAGAAGTCCTTTGAAAAGATGTGAGAATACATCACAGAATCTGGATTGTTAGAAATCATGTACTATGATGACAGGTCAAAATGATGGAGAAATCTATAAATAAAAATATATTGACTGAATAGGTGAAGGAAGGCATCAGAATGTTAGAGATTTTAAAAAGAGGTCAATTGAAAAGATGTGAGAATTCATCACAGAATCTGGGTTAATTGAAAACATGTACTATATTGAGCTGTCAAAATGATGGAAGAATTAATAAATAAAAAAATATTGACTGAATAGGTGTAGGAAATCATCAGGATGTTGGAGATTTAAAAAAGAAGTCAATTGAAAAGATGTGAGAATTCATCACAGAATCTGGGTTGTTAGAAAACATGTACTATCATGAAAGGTCAAAATGATGGAGAAATCTATAAATCAAAAAATATTGACTAAATAAGTGTAGGAAGGCATCAGAATGTTAGAGATTTTTAGAAGAGGTCAATTGAAAAGATGTGAGAATTCATCAAAAATTCTGGGTTAATGGAACACATGTACTATATTGAGCTGTCAAAGTGATTGAAGAATCTATAAATCAAAAAATATTGACTGAATAGGTGTAGGAAGGCGTTAGAATGTTAGAGATTTAAGAAAGAAGTCAATTGAAAAGATGTGAGAATTCATCATAGAATCTTGGTTGTTGGAAAACATGTACTATCATGAAAGGTCAAAATGATGGAAAAATCTATAAATCAAAGAATATTGACTAAATAGGTGTATATAGCATCAGAATGTTAGAGATTTTGAAAAGAGGTCAATTGAAAACATGTGAGAATTCATCAAAGAATCTGGATTAATTGAATACATGTACTATATTGAGCTGTCAATATGATGGAAGAATCTATAAATCAAAAAATATTGACTGAATAGGTGTAGGAAGGCGTTAGAATGTTGGAGCTTTAAAAAAAAGTCCTTTGAAAAGATGTGAGAATTCATCACAGAATCTGGGTTGTTAGAAAACATGTACTATCATTAAGGTCAAAATGATAAAGAAATCTATAAATCAAAAATTATTGACTGAATAGGTGTAAGAAAGCTCCAGAATGTTAGAGTTTTAGAAAAGAAGTTAATTGAAAAGAAGTGAGAATTCATCACAAAATCTGGGTTGTTAGAAAACATGTACTATAATCAACTGTCAAAATGATGGAAGAATCTACAAATAACAAAATACTGACTGAATAGGGGTAGGAAGTCACCAGAATGTTAGAGTTTTAAAAAAGAAGTCCTTTGAAAAGATGTGAGAATTCATCACAGAATCTGGGTTGTTAGAAAACATGTACTATCATGAAAGGTCAAAATGATGGAGAAATCTATAAATCAAAAAATATTGACTAAATAAGTGTAGGAAGGCATCAGAATGTTAGAGATTTTTAGAAGAGGTCAATTGAAAAGATGTGAGAATTCATCAAAAATTCTGGGTTAATGGAAAACATGTACTATATTGAGCTGTCAAAGTGATGGAAGAATCTATAAATAAAAAAATATTGACTGAATAGGTGTAGGAAGGCGTTAGAATGTTAGAGATTTAAGAAAGAAGTCAATTGAAAAGTTGTGAGAATTCATCAAAGAATCTGGATTGTTAGAAAACATGTAATATAATCAACTGTCAAAATGATGGAAGAATCTATAAATCAAAAAATATTGACTGGATAGGTGTAGGAAGGTACCAGAATGTTAGAGATTTAAAAAAGAAGTCCAGTGAAAAGATGTGAGAATTCATCACAGAATCTGGGTTGTTAGAAGAAATGTACAATTATGAAAGGTCAAAATGATGGAGAAACCTATAAATCAAGAAATATTGACTGAATAGGTGTAGGAAGGCTCCAGAATGTTAGAGTTTTAAAAAGAAGTTAATTGAAATAATGTGAGATTTCATCACAGAATCTGGGTTGTTAGAAAACATGTACTATAATCAACTGTCAAAATGATTGAAGAATCTACAAATAACAAAATACTGACTGAATAGGGGTAGAAAGGCATCAGAATGTTAGAGTTTTAAAAAAGAATTCCTTTGAAAAGATGTGAGAATTCATCACAGAATCTGGATTGTTAGAAAACATGTACTATCATGAAGGGTCAAAATGATGGAGAAATCTATAAATCAAAAAATATTGACTAAATAGGTGTAGGAAGGCATCAGAATGTTAGAGATTTTGAAAAGAGGTCAATTGAAAAGATGTCAGAATTCATCAAAAAATCTGGGTTAATGGAAAACATGTACTATATTGAGCTGTCAAAGTGATGGAAGAATCTATAATTCAAAGAATATTGACTGAATAGGTGTAGGAAGTCGTTAGAATGTTAGAGATTTAAAAAATAAGTCCAGTGAAAAGATGTGAGAATTCATCACAGAATCTCGTTTGTTAGAAGAAATGTACAATTATGAAAAATCAAAATGATGGAGAAATCTATAAATCAAAAAGTATTGACTAAATAGGTGTAGGAGGGCTCTGGAATGTTAGAATTTTAAAAAGAAGTGAATTGAAAAGATGTGTGAATTCATCACAGAATCTGGGTAATTAGAAAACATGTACTATTATGAGCTGTCAAAATGATGGAAGAATTTATAAATAAAAAAATATTGACTGGATAGGTGTAGGAAGGCGTTAGAATGTTAGAGTTTTAAACAAAAAGTCCTTTGAAAAGATGTGAGAATTCATCACAGAATCTGGGTTGTTAGAAAACATGTACTATCATGAAAGGTCAAAATGATGGAAAAATCTATAAATCAAAGAATATTGACTAAATAGGTGTAGGAAAGCATCAGAATGTTAGAGATTTTGAAAAGAGGTCAATTGAAAACATGTGAGAATTCATCAAAGAATCTGGATTAATGGACAACATGTACTATATTGAGCTGTCAAAATGATGGAAGAATCTATAAATCAAAAAATATTGACTGAATAGGTGTAGGAAGGCGTTAGAATGTTGGAGCTTTAAAAAAAAGTCCTTTGAATAGATGTGAGAATTCATCACAGAATCTGGGTTGTTAGAAAACATGTACTATCATGAAAGGTCAAAATGATAAAGAAATCTATAAATCAAAAAATATTGACTGAATAGGTGTAAGAAGGCTCCAGAATGTTAGAGTTTTAAAAAAGAAGTTAATTGAAAAGATGTGAGAATTCATCACAAAATCTGGGTTGTTAGAAAACATGTACTATAATCAACTGTCAAAATGATAGAAGAATCTACAAATAACAAAATACTGACTGAATAGGGGTAGGAAGGAACCAGAATGTTAGAGTTTTAAAAAAGAAGTCCTTTGAAAAGATGTGAGAAATCATCACAGAATGTGGGTTGTTAGAAAACATGTACTATCATGAAATGTCAAAATGATGGAGAAATCTATAAATCAAAAAATATTGACTAAATAGGTGTAGGAAGGCATCAGAATGTTAGAGATTTTGAAAAGAGGTCAATTGAAAAGATGTAAGAATTCATAAAAAAATCTTGGTTAATGGAAAACATGTACTATATTGAGCTGTCAAAGTGATGGAAGAATCTATAAATCAAAAAATATTGACTAAATAGGTGTAGGAAGGCATCAGAATGTTAGAGATTTTGAAAAGAGGTCAATTGAAAAGATGTAAGAATTCATCAAAAAATCTTGGTTAATGGAAAACATGTACTATATTGAGCTGTCAAAGTGATGGAAGAATCTATAATTCAAAAAATATTGACTGAATAGGTGTAGGAAGTCGTTAGAATGTTAGAGATTTAAAAAATAAGTCCAGTGAAAAGATGTGAGAATTCATCACAGAATCTGGTTTGTTAGAAGAAATGTACAATTATGAAAGTTCAAAATGATGGAGAAATCTATAAATCAAAAAATATTGACTGAATAGGTGTAGGAAGGCTCCAGAATGTTAGAGTTTTAAAAAAGAAGTTAATTGAAAAGATGTGAGAATTCATCACAGAATCTGGGTTGTTAGAAAACATGTACTAAAATCAACTGTCAAAATGATTGAAGAATCTACAAATAACAAAATACTGACTGAATAGGGGTAGGAAGGCACCAGAAGGTTAGAGAGTTAAAAAAGAAGTGAATTGAAAAGATGTGAGAATTCATCACAGAATCTGGGTAATTAGAAAACATGTACTATTATGAGCTGTCAAAATGATGCAAGAATATATAAATAAAAAAATATTGACTTAATAGGTGTAGGAAGGTATCAGAATGTTAAAGAATTAAAAAGGAAGTGAATTGAAAAGATGTGAGAATTCATCACAGAATCTGGGTTGTTAGAAAACATGTACTATAATCAACTGTCAAAATGATTGAAGAATCTACAAATAACAAAAAACTGACTGAATAGGGGTAGGAAGGCACCAGAAGGTTAGAGAGTTAAAAAAGAAGTGAATTGAAAAGCTGTGAGAATTCATCACAGAATCTGGGTAATTAGAAAACATGTACTATTATGAGCTGTCAAAATGATGCAAGAATTTATAAATAAAAAAATATTGACTGAATAGGTGTAGGAAGGCGTTAGAATATTAGAGTTTTAAACAAAAAGTCCTTTGAAAAGATGTGAGAATTCATCACAGAATCTGGGTTGTTAGAAAACATGTACTATTATGAAAGGTCAAAATGATGAAAAAATCTATAAATCAAAGAATATTGACTAAATAGGTGTAGGAAAGCATCAGAATGTTAGAGATTTTGAATAGAGGTCAATTGAAATTATGTGAGAATTCATCAAAGAATCTGGATTAATGGTAAAAATGTATTATATTGAGCTGTCAAAATGATGGAAGAATCTATAAATCAAAAATATTGACTGAATAGGTGTAGGAAGGCGTTAGAATGTTGGAGATTTAAAAAAAGGAGTGAATTGAAAAGATGTGAGAATTCATCACAGAATCTGGGTTGTTAGAAAACATGTACTATATTGAGCTGTCAAAGTGATGGAAGAATTTATAAATAAAAAATATTGACTGAATAGGTGTAGGAAGGCACCAGAATGTTAGAGTTTTAAAAGAGAAGTCCTTTGACAAGATGTGAGAATTCGTCAGAGAATCTGGGATGTTAAAAAACACGTACTATATTCAGCTGTTAAAGTGATGGAAGAATTTATAAATAAAAATATATTGACTGAATAGGTGTAGGAAGGCACCAGAATGTCAGAGCTTTAAAATAAAGTCCTTTGAAAAGATGTGAGAATTCATCACAGAATCTGGGTTGTTAGAAAACATGTACTATCATGAAAGGTCAAAATGATGGAGAAATCTATCAATCAAAAGATTTTGACTAAATAGGCGTAGGAAGGCATCATAATGTTAGAGATTTTGAAAAGGGTCAAATAAAAAGATGTGAGAATTCATCAAAGAATCTAGATTAATGGAAAACATGTACTATGTTGAGCTGTCAAAGTGATGGAAGAATCTATAAATCAAAAAATATTGACTGAATAGGTGTAGGAAGGCGTTAGAATGTTAGAGATTTGAAAAAGAAGTCAATTGAAAAGATGTGAGAATTCATCATAGAATCTGGGTTGTTAGGAAACATGTACTATTTTTAACTTTCAAATTAATGGAAGAATCTAAAAATGAAAAAATTGTGACTGAATAGGTGTAGGAAAACATTAGAATGTTGGAGATTTAAAAAGAAGTCAATTGGAAAGATGTGACGATTCATCACAGAATCTCGGTTGTTAGAAAACATGTACTATAATCAACTGCCAAAATGATGGAAGAATCTATAAATAAAAAAATATTGACTGGATGGGTGTAGGAAATCATCAGAATGTTGGAGATTTAAAGAAGAAGTAAATTGGAAAGATGTGAGGATTTATCACAGAATCTTGGGTTGTTAGAAAACATGTACTATAATCAACTGTCAAAATGATGGAAGAATCTTTAAATAAAAAAATATTGACTGGATGGGTGTAGAAAGGCACCAGAATGTTAGAGATTTAAAAAAGAAGTGAATTGAAAAGATGTGAGAATTCATTATATAATCTGGGTTGTTGGAAAACATGTACTATTTTTAACTTTCAAATTGATTGAAGAATCTAAAAATGAAAAAATAGTGACTGAATAGGTGTAGGAAAACATTAGAATGTTGGAGATTTAAAAAAAAGGCAATTGAAAAGATGTGAGAATTCATCACAGAATCTGGTTTGTTAGAAAACATGTACTATTATGAAAGGTCAAAATGATGGAGAAATCTATAAATCTAAAAATATTGACTGAAAAGGTGTAGGAAATCATCAGAATGTTGGAGATTTAAAGAAGAAGTCAATTGGAAAGATGTGAGGATTCATCACAGAATCTGGGTTGTTAGAAAAAATGTACTATAATAAACTGTCAAAGTGATGGAACAATCTATAAATCAAAAAATATTGACTGGATAGGTGTAAGAGGGCACCAGAATTTTAGAGATTTAAAAAAGAATTGAATTGAAAATAGGTGAGATTTCATCACAGAATCTGGGTTGTTAGAAAACATGTACTATATTGAGCTGTCAAAGTGATGGAAGAATTTATAAATAAAAAAATATTAACTGAATAGGTGTAGGTAGGCACCAGAATGTTAGAGTTTTAAAATAGAAGTCCTTTGAAAAGATGTGAGAATTCATCACAGAATCTGGGTTGTTAGAAAACATGTACTATAATCAACTGTCAAAATGATGGAAGAATCTATAAATAAAAAAATATTGACTGGATGGGTGTAAAAAGGCACCAGAATGTTAGAGATTTAAAAAAGAAGTGAATTGAAAAGATGTGAGAATTCATCACAGAATCTGGGTTGTTAGAAAACATGTACTATATTGAGCTGTCAAAGTGATGGAAGAATTTATAAATTAAAAATATTGACTGAATTGGTGTAGGAAGGCACCAGAATGTTAGAGTTTTAAAAAAGAATTCCTTGGAAAAGATGTGAGAATTCATCACAGAATCTGGGTTGTTAGAAAGCATGTACTATCATGAAAGGTAAAAATGATGGAGAAATCTATAAACAAAAAAATATTGACTAAATAGGTGTAGGAAGGCATCAGAATATTAGAGATTTTGAAAAGAGGTCAATTGAAAAGATGTGAGAATTCATCAAAAAATCTGGGTTAATGGAAAACATGTACTATTATGATAGGTCAAAATGATGGAGAAATCTATAAATCAAAACATATTGACTGAGTAGGTGTAGGAAGGCTCCAAAATGTTAGAGTTTTAAAAAAGAAGTTAATTGAAAAGATTTGAGAATTCATCAAGGAATGTGGGTTGTTAGAAAACATGTACTATAATCAAATGTAAAAATGATGCAAGAATGTATAAATCGAAAAATATTGACTGGATGGGTGTAAGAATGCACCACAATGTTAGAGATTTAAAAAAGGATTGGATGGAGAAGATGTGAGAATTCATTATATAATCTGGGTTGTTGGAAAACATGTACTATTTTTAACTTTCAAATTGATTGAAGAATCTAAAAATGAAAAATAGTGACTGAATAGGTGTAGGAAAACATTAGAATATTGGAGATTTAAAAAAAGGCAATTGAAAAGATGTGAGAATTCATCACAGAATCTGGGTTGTTAGAAAACATGTACTATTATGAAAGTTCAAAATGATGGAGAAATCTATAAATCTAAAAATATTGACTGAAAAGGTGTAGAAATGCATCAGAATGTTAGAGATTTAAAAAAGAAGTCAATTGAAAAGATGTGAGAATTCATAACAGAATCTTGGTTAATTGAAAACCTGTACTATATTGAGCTGTCATAATGATAGAAGAATTAATAAATAAAAAAAATTTGCTGAATAGGTGTAGAAAATCATCAGGATGTTGGAGATTTAAAAAAGAAGTCAATTGAAAAGATGTGAGAATTCATCACAGAATCTGGGTTGTTAGAAGAAAAGTACTATTATGAAAGGTCAAAATGATGGAGAAATCTATGAATAAAAAAATATTGATTGAATAGGTGTAAGAAGGCTCGAGAATGTTAGAGTTTTAAAAAAGAAGTTAATTGAAAAGATGTTAGAATTCATCACAGAATCTGGTTTGTTAGAAAACATGTACTATATTCAACTGTCAAAATGATGGAAGAATCTATAAATCAAAAAATATTGAATGGATAGGTGTAAGAAGACACCAGAATGTTAGAGATTTAAAGAAGAAGTCAATTGAAAAGATGTGAGAATTCATCACAGAATCTGTGTTGTTAGAAAACATGTATTATTTTGAGATGTCAAAGTGATGGAAGAATTTATAAATAAAAAAATATTGACTGAATAGGTGTAGGAATGCGTTAGAATGTTAGAGATTTGAAAAAGAAGTCAATTGAAAAGATGTGTGAATTCATCACAGAATCTTGGTTGTTAGAAAACATGTACTATAATCAACTGTCAAAATGATGGAAGAATCTATAAATCAAAAAATATTGAATGGATAGGTGTTGGAAGGCACCAGAATGTTAGAGATTTAAAAAAGAAGTCAATGGAAAAGATGTGAGAATTCATCACAGAATCTGTGTTGTTAGAAAATATGTACTATTTTGAGATGTCAAAGTGATGGAAGAATTTATAAATAAAAAAATATTGACTGAATAGGTGTAGGAAGGCGTTAGAATGTTAGAGATTTAAAAAAGAAGTCAATTAAAAAGATGTGTGAATTCATCACAGAATCTTGGTTGTTAGAAAGCATGTACTATTTTTAATTGTCAAAATGATGGAAGAATCTATAATTAAAAAAATAGTGACTAAATGGGTGTAGGAATTCATCAGAATGTTGATGATTTAAAAAAGAAGTCGATTGAAAAGATGTGAGAATTCATAACAGAATCTGGGTTAATAGAAAACATGTACTATAATGAAATGTCAAAATGATGGAGAAATCTATAAATCAAAAAAAAAAAACTGAATAGGTGTAGGAAGGCACCAGAATGTTAGAGCTTTAAAATAGAAGACCTTTGAAAAGATGTGAGAATTCATCACAGAATATGTGATGTTAGAAAACATGTACTATCATGAAAGGTCAAAATGATGGAGAAATCTATCAATCAAAAGATTTTGACTAAATAGGCGTAGGAAGGCATCATAATGTTAGAGATTTTGAAAAGGGTCAAATAAAAAGATGTGAGAATTCATCAAAGAATCTAGATTAATGGAAAACATGTACTATGTTGAGCTGTCAAAGTGATGGAAGAATCTATAAATCAAAAAATATTGACTGAATAGGTGTAGGAAGGCGTTAGAATGTTAGAGATTTGAAAAAGAAGTCAATTGAAAAGATGTGAGAATTCATCATAGAATCTGGGTTGTTAGGAAACATGTACTATTTTTAACTTTCAAATTAATGGAAGAATCTAAAAATGAAAAAATTGTGACTGAATAGGTGTAGGAAAACATTAGAATGTTGGAGATTTAAAAAGAAGTCAATTGGAAAGATGTGACGATTCATCACAGAATCTCGGTTGTTAGAAAACATGTACTATAATCAACTGCCAAAATGATGGAAGAATCTATAAATAAAAAAATATTGACTGGATGGGTGTAGGAAATCATCAGAATGTTGGAGATTTAAAGAAGAAGTAAATTGGAAAGATGTGAGGATTTATCACAGAATCTTGGGTTGTTAGAAAACATGTACTATAATCAACTGTCAAAATGATGGAAGAATCTTTAAATAAAAAAATATTGACTGGATGGGTGTAGAAAGGCACCAGAATGTTAGAGATTTAAAAAAGAAGTGAATTGAAAAGATGTGAGAATTCATTATATAATCTGGGTTGTTGGAAAACATGTACTATTTTTAACTTTCAAATTGATTGAAGAATCTAAAAATGAAAAAATAGTGACTGAATAGGTGTAGGAAAACATTAGAATGTTGGAGATTTAAAAAAAAGGCAATTGAAAAGATGTGAGAATTCATCACAGAATCTGGTTTGTTAGAAAACATGTACTATTATGAAAGGTCAAAATGATGGAGAAATCTATAAATCTAAAAATATTGACTGAAAAGGTGTAGGAAATCATCAGAATGTTGGAGATTTAAAGAAGAAGTCAATTGGAAAGATGTGAGGATTCATCACAGAATCTGGGTTGTTAGAAAAAATGTACTATAATAAACTGTCAAAGTGATGGAACAATCTATAAATCAAAAAATATTGACTGGATAGGTGTAAGAGGGCACCAGAATTTTAGAGATTTAAAAAAGAATTGAATTGAAAATAGGTGAGATTTCATCACAGAATCTGGGTTGTTAGAAAACATGTACTATATTGAGCTGTCAAAGTGATGGAAGAATTTATAAATAAAAAAATATTAACTGAATAGGTGTAGGTAGGCACCAGAATGTTAGAGTTTTAAAATAGAAGTCCTTTGAAAAGATGTGAGAATTCATCACAGAATCTGGGTTGTTAGAAAACATGTACTATATTGAGCTGTCAAAGTGATGGAAGAATTTATAAATTAAAAATATTGACTGAATTGGTGTAGGAAGGCACCAGAATGTTAGAGTTTTAAAAAAGAATTCCTTGGAAAAGATGTGAGAATTCATCACAGAATCTGGGTTGTTAGAAAGCATGTACTATCATGAAAGGTAAAAATGATGGAGAAATCTATAAACAAAAAAATATTGACTAAATAGGTGTAGGAAGGCATCAGAATATTAGAGATTTTGAAAAGAGGTCAATTGAAAAGATGTGAGAATTCATCAAAAAATCTGGGTTAATGGAAAACATGTACTATTATGATAGGTCAAAATGATGGAGAAATCTATAAATCAAAACATATTGACTGAGTAGGTGTAGGAAGGCTCCAAAATGTTAGAGTTTTAAAAAAGAAGTTAATTGAAAAGATTTGAGAATTCATCAAGGAATGTGGGTTGTTAGAAAACATGTACTATAATCAAATGTAAAAATGATGCAAGAATGTATAAATCGAAAAATATTGACTGGATGGGTGTAAGAATGCACCACAATGTTAGAGATTTAAAAAAGGATTGGATGGAGAAGATGTGAGAATTCATTATATAATCTGGGTTGTTGGAAAACATGTACTATTTTTAACTTTCAAATTGATTGAAGAATCTAAAAATGAAAAATAGTGACTGAATAGGTGTAGGAAAACATTAGAATATTGGAGATTTAAAAAAAGGCAATTGAAAAGATGTGAGAATTCATCACAGAATCTGGGTTGTTAGAAAACATGTACTATTATGAAAGTTCAAAATGATGGAGAAATCTATAAATCTAAAAATATTGACTGAAAAGGTGTAGAAATGCATCAGAATGTTAGAGATTTAAAAAAGAAGTCAATTGAAAAGATGTGAGAATTCATAACAGAATCTTGGTTAATTGAAAACCTGTACTATATTGAGCTGTCATAATGATAGAAGAATTAATAAATAAAAAAAATTTGCTGAATAGGTGTAGAAAATCATCAGGATGTTGGAGATTTAAAAAAGAAGTCAATTGAAAAGATGTGAGAATTCATCACAGAATCTGGGTTGTTAGAAGAAAAGTACTATTATGAAAGGTCAAAATGATGGAGAAATCTATGAATAAAAAAATATTGATTGAATAGGTGTAAGAAGGCTCGAGAATGTTAGAGTTTTAAAAAAGAAGTTAATTGAAAAGATGTTAGAATTCATCACAGAATCTGGTTTGTTAGAAAACATGTACTATATTCAACTGTCAAAATGATGGAAGAATCTATAAATCAAAAAATATTGAATGGATAGGTGTAAGAAGACACCAGAATGTTAGAGATTTAAAGAAGAAGTCAATTGAAAAGATGTGAGAATTCATCACAGAATCTGTGTTGTTAGAAAACATGTACTATTTTGAGATGTCAAAGTGATGGAAGAATTTATAAATAAAAAAATATTGACTGAATAGGTGTAGGAATGCGTTAGAATGTTAGAGATTTGAAAAAGAAGTCAATTGAAAAGATGTGTGAATTCATCACAGAATCTTGGTTGTTAGAAAACATGTACTATAATCAACTGTCAAAATGATGGAAGAATCTATAAATCAAAAAATATTGAATGGATAGGTGTTGGAAGGCACCAGAATGTTAGAGATTTAAAAAAGAAGTCAATGGAAAAGATGTGAGAATTCATCACAGAATCTGTGTTGTTAGAAAATATGTACTATTTTGAGATGTCAAAGTGATGGAAGAATTTATAAATAAAAAAATATTGACTGAATAGGTGTAGGAAGGCGTTAGAATGTTAGAGATTTAAAAAAGAAGTCAATTAAAAAGATGTGTGAATTCATCACAGAATCTTGGTTGTTAGAAAGCATGTACTATTTTTAATTGTCAAAATGATGGAAGAATCTATAATTAAAAAAATAGTGACTAAATGGGTGTAGGAATTCATCAGAATGTTGATGATTTAAAAAAGAAGTCGATTGAAAAGATGTGAGAATTCATAACAGAATCTGGGTTAATAGAAAACATGTACTATAATGAAATGTCAAAATGATGGAGAAATCTATAAATCAAAAAAAAAAAACTGAATAGGTGTAGGAAGGCACCAGAATGTTAGAGCTTTAAAATAGAAGACCTTTGAAAAGATGTGAGAATTCATCACAGAATATGTGATGTTAGAAAACATGTACTATTATGTAAGGTCAAAATGATGGAGAAATCTATAAATAAAAAAATATTGACTGAATAGGTGTAGGAAGGCACCAGAATATTAGAGTTTTAAAAAAGAAGTTAATTGAAAATATGTGAGAATTCATCACAGAATCTGGGTTGTTAGAAAACATCTGCTATTTGGAACTGTCAAAATGGTTGAAGAATCTATAAATCAGAAAATAGTGACTGAATAGGTGTAGGAAAACATCAGAATGTTGGAGATTTAAAAAAGAAGTCAGTTGAAAAGATGTGAGAATTCATCACAGAATCTGGGTTGATAGAAAACATGTACTATTATGAAAGTTCAAAATGATGGAGAAATCTATAAATTTAAAAATATTGACTGAATAGGTGTAGGAAAATATCAGAATGTTGGAGATTTAAAAAAGAAGTCAGTTGAAAAGATGTGAGAATTCATCATAGAATCTGGGTTGTTAGAAAACATGTACTATTATGAAAGTTCAAAATGATGGAGAAATCTATAAATCAAAAAATTTTGACAGAATAGGTGTAGGAAATCATCAGGATGTTGGAGATTTAAGAAAGAAGTCAATTGAAAAGATGTGAGAATTCATCACAGAATCTTGGTTGTTAGAAAACATGTACTATCATAAAATGTCAAAATGATGGCGAAATCTATAAATCAAAGAATATTGACTGAATAGGTGTAGGAAGGCACCAGAATATTAGAGTTTTAAAAAAGCAGTTAATTGAAAAGATGTGAGAATTCATCACAGAATCTGGGTTATTAGAAAACATCTGCTATTTTGAACTGTCAAAATGGATGAAGAATCTATAAGTCAGAAAATAGTGACTGAATAGGTGAATGAAAACATCAGAATGCTAGAGATTTAAAACAGAAGTCAATTGAAAAGATGCTAGAATTCATCAAAGAATCTGGTTTAATAGAAAACAGGTACTATTATGAAAGGTCAAAATGATGGAGAAATTTATAGATTAAAAAATATTGACTGAATAGGTGTAGGAAAGCACCAGAATGTTAGAGTTTTGAAAAAGAAGTCTTTTGAAAAGATTTGAGAATTCATCACAGAATCTGGGTTGTTGGAGAACATGTATTATTATGAAAGGTAAAAGTGATGGAGAAATCTGTAAATCAAAAAATATTGACTGAATAGGTGTAGGAAGGCATCAGAATGTTAGAGATTTTAAAAAGAGGTCAATTGAAAAAATGTGAGAATTCATCACAGAATCTGGGTTGTTAGAAAACATGTACTATAATCAACTGTCAAAATGATGGAAGAATCTATAAATCAAAATATATTGACTAAATAGGGGTACGAAGGCAACAGAATTTTAGAAATTTAAAAAAGAAGTCAATATATAAGATGTGAGAATTCATCACAGAATCTGGGTTAATAGAAAACATGTACAATATTGAGCTGTCAAAATGATGGAAGAATTTATAAATAATAAAATATAGACTGAATAGGTGTAGGAAGGCATAAGAATGATAGAGATATAAAAAAGAAGTGAATTGAAAAGATGTGAGAATTCATCACCGAATATGGGTTGTTAGAAAACATGTACTATTATGACCTGTCAAAATGATGGAAGAATCTATAACTAAAAAAATATTGACTGAATAGGTGTAGGAAGGCACCAGAATGTTAGAGTTTTAAAAAAGAAGTCAATTGATAGGATGTGAGAATTCATCACAGAATCTGGGTTGTTAGAAAACATGTACTTTTTTGCACTGTCAAAATGATGGAAGAATCTATAATTCAAAACATATTCACTGAATAAGTGTAGGAAGGCATCAGAATGCTAGAGATTTAGAACAGAAGTCCTTTGAGAAGATGTTAGAATTCATCACAGAATCTGGGTTGTTAGAAAACATGTACTATTATGAAAGGTCAAAATGATGGAGAAATCTATAAATCAAAAATATTGACTGAATAGGTGTAGGAAGGCATCAGAATGTTAGAGATTTTAAAAGAGGTCAATTGAAAAAATGTGAGAATTCATCACAGAATCTGGGTTGTTAGAAAACATGTACTATAATCAACTGTCAAAATGATGGAAGAATCTATAAATAAAAATATATTGACTAAATAGAGGTAGGAAGGCACAAGACTGTTAGAGTTTTAAAAAAGAAGTCCTTTGAAAAGATGTGAGAATTCATCACAGAATCTGGGTTGTTAGATAACATGTACTATTATGAAAGGTAAAAATGTTGGAGAAATCTATAAATCAAAAAATATTGACTGAATAGGTGTAGGAAGTCATCAGAATGTTAGAGATTTTAAAAAGAGGTCAATTGAAAAAATGATAGAATTCATCACAGAATCTTGGTTGTTAGAAAACATGTACTATAATCAACTATCAAAATGATGGAAGAATCTATAAATCAAAATATATTGACTGAATAGGGGTAGGAAGGCAACAGAACTTTAGAAATTTAAAAAAAAGTCAAGAGGAGACATTCCGGGAGACATTCTTTGTCTCCAACCGGGAGACGTCCTTTGTCTCCCTCTTGGAGACAACATTTGTCTCCCTCCTGGAGACAACCTGTCTTCTTCCGGGAGACAACCTTTGTCTCCCTCCCGGAGACAACCGGTGTCCCTCCGGGAGACAACCTTTGTTTCCATACGGGAGACAACCTTTGTTTCCATACCGGAGACAACATTTGTCTCCCTCCTGGAGACATTCTTTGGTCTCCCTCAGGAAGACAACATTTGTCTCCCTCCGGGAAACAGCCTTTCTCCTCCTCCGGGAGACAACCTTTGTCTCCGTACGGGAGACAACATTTGTCTCCCTCCGGGAGACAACCTTTGTCTCCCTCCGGGAGACAACCTGTGTCTCCCTCCGGGAGACAACCTTTGTCTTCAATTCGGGAGACAATCTTGGTCTCCATACGGGAGACAACCTTTGTCTCCCTCCAGGAGACAACCTGTCTTCATCCGGGAGACATCCTTTGTCTCCCTCCCGGAGACAACCGGTGTCCCTCCGGGAGATAACCTGTCTCCTTCCAGGAGACAATCTTTGTCTCCCTCAGGGAGACAACCTTTGTCTCCCTGCGGGAGACAACCTTTGTTTCCATACGGGAGACAACATTTGTCTCCCTCCGGGAGACAACCTGTCTCCTTCCGGGAGACAACCTTTGTCTCCCTCCGGGAGACAACCTGTCTCCTTCCGCGAGACAATCTTTGTCTCCATACGGGAGACAACATTTGTCTCCCTCCGGGAGACAACCTGTTTTCCTCCGGGAGAAAACCTTTGTCTCCATACGGGAGACAACATTTGTCTCCCTCTGGGAGGCAACATTTGTCTCCCTCCGGGAGACAACCTTTGTCTCCCACCGGGAGACAACCTTTGTCTCCCACGGGAGACAACCTTTGTCTCCCTCCGTAAGACAACCATTGTCTCCCTCCGGGAGACAACATTTGTCTCCATTCGGGAGACAATCTTGGTCTCCATACGGGGGAAAAAATTTTTCTTCCTCCGGGAGACAACTTTGTCTCCCTCCGGGAGACAATCTATGTCTCCATACGGGGGACAATATTTGTCTCCCTCCTGGAGACATCATTTGTCTCCCTCAGGAAGGTAACCTTTGTCTCCATACGGGAGACAACATTTGTCTCCCTCCGGGAGACAATCTTTGTCTCCCTCTGGGAGACAACCTTTGTCTCCATCCGGGAGACAACCTTTGTCTCCCTCTGGGAAACAACCTTTGTCTCCCTGCGGGAGACAACCTTTGTCTCCCTCCGGGAGACAACCTTTGTCTCCCTCCGGGAGACATTCTGTGTCTCCCTCCGGGAGACAACATTTGTCTCCATACGGAAGACAACCTTTGTCTCCTTCCGGGAGACAACATTTGTCTCCCTCCGGGAGGCAACATTTGTCTCCCTCCGTAAGACAACCATTGTCTTCCTCCGGGAGACAACATTTCTCTCCATTCGGGAGACAATCTTGGTCTCCATACGGGAGACAACCTTTGTTTCCCTCCGGGAGACAACCTTTGTGTCCCTCCGGGAGACAACGTATGTCTCCATACGGGAGACAACATTTGTCTCCCTCCGGGAGACAACTTTTGTCTCCCTCCGGGAGACAACCTTTGCCTCCATTCGGGAGACAATCTTGGTCTCAATACGGGAGACAACCTTTGTCTCCCTCCGGGAGACAACCTGTCTTCTTCCGGGAGACAACCTTTGTCTCCCTCTGGGAGACAACCTATGTCTCCATACGGGGGACAAAATTTGTCTTCCTCCGGGAGAGAACTTTGTGTCCCTCCGGGAGACAATCTATGTCTCCATACGGGGGACAATATTTGTCTCCCTCCTGGAGACATCATTTGTCTCCCTCAGGAAGATAACCTTTGTCTCCATACGGGAGACAACATTTGTCTCCCTCCGGGAGACAATCTTTGTCTCCCTCTGGGAGACAACCTTTGTCTCCATCCGGGAGACAACCTTTGTCTCCCTCCGGGAAACAACCTTTGTCTCCCTGCGGGAGACAACCTTTGTCTCCCTCCGGGAGACAACCTTTGTCTCCCTCCGGGAGAAAACCTGAGTCTCCCTCCGGGAGACAACATTTGTCTCCATACGGAAGACAACCTTTGTCTCCTTCCGGGAGACAACATTTGTCTCCCTCCGGGAGGCAACATTTGTCTCCCTCCGTAAGACAACCATTGTTTTCCTCCGGGAGACAACATTTCTCTCCATTCGGGAGACAATCTTGGTCTCCATACGGGAGACAACCTTTGTTTCCCTCCGG
Source organism: Aurelia sp. 4 Dawson et al 2005 (assembly GCA_964019985.1). Taxonomy (NCBI): domain Eukaryota; kingdom Metazoa; phylum Cnidaria; class Scyphozoa; order Semaeostomeae; family Ulmaridae; genus Aurelia; species Aurelia sp. 4 Dawson et al 2005. Next base: position 8,171,587 of record OZ026494.1, on the reverse strand, counting down.
GAGACAACCTTTGTGTCCCTCCGGGAGACAACTTATGTCTCCATACGGGAGACAACAATTTGTCTCCCTCCGGGAGACAACTTTTGTCTCCCTCCGGGAGACAACCTTTGCCTCCATTCGGGAGACAATCTTGGTCTCAATACGGGAGACAACCTTTGTCTCCCTCCGGGAGACAACCTGTCTTCTTCCGGGAGACAACCTTTGTCTCCCTCCGGGAGACAACCTATGTCTCCATACGGGGGACAAAATTTGTCTTCCTCCGGGAGAGAACTTTGTCTCCCTCCGGGAGACAATCTATGTCTCCATACGGGGGACAATATTTGTCTCCCTCCTGGAGACATCCTTTGTCTCCCTCAGGAAGATAACCTTTGTCTCCCTTCGTGAAACAACCTTTGTCTCCCTCCGGGAGACAACCTTTGTCTCCATACGGGAGAGAACATTTGTCTTCCTCCGGGAGAGAACTTTGTCTCCCTCCGGGAGACAATCTATGTCTCCATACGGGGGACAATATTTGTCTCCCTCCTGGAGACATCCTTTGTCTCCCTCAGGAAGATAACCTTTGTCTCCCTTCGTGAAACAACCTTTGTCTCCCTCCGGGAGACAACCTTTGTCTCCATACGGGAGAGAACATTTGTCTCCCTCCGGGAGACAATCTTTGTCTCCCTCTGGGAGACAACCTTTGTCTCCCTCCGGGAGACAACCTTTGTCTCCCTCCGGGATACAACTTTTGTCTCCCTCCGGGAGACAACCTTTGTCTCCCTAAAGGAAGACAACCTTTGTCTCCCTCCGGGAGACAACTTATGTCTCCATACGGGCGACAACATTTGTCTCCCTCGGGGAGACAACTTATGTCTCCATACGGGTTACAAAATTTGTCTTCCTCTGGGAGACAACTTTGTCTCCCTCCGGGAGACAATCTATGTCTCCATACGGGCGACAACATTTGTCTCACTCCGGGAGACAACTTTTGTCTCCCTCCGGGAGACAACCTTTGCCTCAATTCTGGAGACAATCTTGGTCTCAATACGGGAGACAACCTTTGTCTCCCTCCGGGAGACAACATTTGTCTCCTTACGGGAGACAACATTTGTCTCCCTCCGGGAGACAACCTTTGTCTCCCTCAGGGAGACAACCTTTGTCTCCCTCCGGGAGACAACCTTTGTCTCCCTCCGAGAGACAATCTTTGTCTCCCTCCGGGAGACAACCTTTGTGTCCCTCCGGGAGACAACCTTTGTCTCCATAAGGGAGACAACTTTTGTCTCCCTCCGGGAGACAACCTTTGTCTCCCTCTGGGATACTCCCTCCGGGAGAAAACCTTTATCTCCCTCCGGGAGACAACAATTGTCTCACTCTGGGAGACAACCTTTGTCTCCCTCCGGGAGACAACCTTTGTCTCCATCCTGGAGACAACATTTGTCTCCCTCCGGGAGACAACCTTTGTCTCCCTCAGGGAGACAACCTTTGTCTCCCTCCGGGAGACAACCTTTGTCTCCCTCCGGGAGACAACCTTTGTCTCTCTCCGAGAGACAATCTTTGTCTCCCTCCAGGAGACAACATTTGTCTCCCTCTGGGAGACAACCTTTGTCTCCCTCTTGGAGACAACCTTTGTCTCCCTCCAGGAGACAACAATTGTCTCCCTCCGGGAGACAACATTTGTCTCCCTCCGGGAGACAACCTTTGTCTCCCTCAGAGAGACAACCTTTGTCTCCCTCCGGGAGACAACCTTTGTCTCCCTCCGGGACACAACCTTTGTCTCCCTCCGAGAGACAATCTTTGTCTCCCTCCGGGAGACAACACTTGTCTCCCTCCGGGAGACAACCTTTGTCTCCCTCCGGGAGACAACCTTTGTCTGCCTCCGGGAGACAATATTTGTCTCCCTCCGGGAGACAACCTTTGTCTCCCCCTGGTAGACAACCTTTGTCTCCCTCCGGGAGACAACCTTTGTCTCCCTCCCGGGAAAACATTTGTCTCCCTCCGGGAGACAACCTTTGTCTCCCTCCTGGAGACAACATTTGCCTCCCTCCGGGAGACAACATTTGTCTCCCTCCGCGAGACAACATTTGTCTCCATAAGGGAGACAACCTTTGTCTCCCTCTGGGATACTCCCTCCGGGAGAAAACCTTTATCTCCCTCCGGGAGACAACAATTGTCTCACTCTGGGAGACAACCTTTGTCTCCCTCCTGGAGACAACCTTTGTCTCCCTCCGGGAGACAACCTTTGCCTCCCTCAGGGAGAAAACCTTTGTCTCCCTCCGGGAGACAACCTTTGTCTCCATAAGGGAGACAACCTTTGTCTCCCTCCGAGAGACAACCTTTGTCTCCCTCCGGGAGACAACCTTTGTCTCCCTCTGGGATACTCCCTCCGGGAGAAAACCTTTATCTCCCTCCGGGAGACAACAATTGTCTCACTCTGGGAGACAACCTTTGTCTCCATCCTGGAGACAACATTTGTCTCCCTCCGGGAGACAACCTTTGCCACCCTCCGGGAGACAACCTTTGTCTCCCTCCGGGAGACAACCTTTGTCTCCCTCCGGGAGACAACCTTGGTCTCCCTCCGAGAGACAATCTTTGTCTCCATACGGGCGACAACATTTGTCTCCCTCCGGGAGACAACTTTTGTCTCCTTCCGGGAGACAACCTTTGCCTCCATTCTGGAGACAATCTTGGTCTCAATACGGGAGACAACCTTTGTCTCCCTCCGAGAGACAACCTATGTCTCCATACGGGTTACCAAATTTGTCTCCCTCCGGGAGACAACCTTTGTCTCCCTCCGGGACACAACCTTTGTCTCCCTCCGAGAGACAATCTTTGTCTCCCTCCGGGAGACAACACTTGTCTCCCTCCGGGAGACAACCTTTGTCTCCCTCCGGGAGACAACCTTTGTCTGCCTCCGGGAGACAATATTTGTCTCCCTCCGGGAGACAACCTTTGTCTCCCCCTGGGAGACAACCTTTGTCTCCCTCCGGGAGACAACCTTTGTCTCCCTCCCGGGAAAACATTTGTCTCCCTCCGGGAGACAACCTTTGTCTCCCTCCTGGAGACAACATTTGCCTCCCTCCGGGAGACAACATTTGTCTCCCTCCGCGAGACAACATTTGTCTCCATAAGGGAGACAACCTTTGTCTCCCTCCGGGAGACAACCTTTGTCTCCCTCCGGGAGACAACCTTTGTCTCCCTCCGGGAGACAACCTTTGTCTCCCTCTGGGATACTCCCTCCGGGAGAAAACCTTTATCTCCCTCCGGGAGACAACAATTGTCTCACTCTGGGAGACAACCTTTGTCTCCCTCCTGGAGACAACCTTTGTCTCCCTCCGGGAGACAACATTTGCCTCCCTCAGGGAGAAAACCTTTGTCTCCCTCCGGAAGACAACCTTTGTCTCCATAAGGGAGACAACCTTTGTCTCCCTCCGAGAGACAACCTTTGTCTCCCTCCGGGAGACAACCTTTGTCTCCCTCTGGGATACTCCCTCCGGGAGAAAACCTTTATCTCCCTCCGGGAGACAACAATTGTCTCACTCTGGGAGACAACCTTTGTCTCCCTCCTGGAGACAACCTTTGTCTCCCTCCGGGAGACAACATTTGTCTCCCTCCGGGAGACAACCTTTGTCTCCCTCCGGGAGACAACCTTTGTCTCCATCCTGGAGACAACATTTGTCTCCCTCCGGGAGACAACCTTTGTCTCCCCCTGGCAGACAACCTTTGTCTCCCTCCGGGAGACAACCTTTGTCTCCCTCCCGGAGACAACATTTGTCTCCCTCCGGGAGACAACCTTTGTCTCCCTCCAGGAGACAACATTTGCCTCCCTCCGGGAGACAACCTTTGTCTCCCTCCGCGAGACAACATTTGTCTCCCTCCGGGAGACAACCTTTGTCTCCCTCAGGGATACTCCCTCCTGGAGAAAACCTTTATCTCCCTCCGGGAGACAACAATTGTCTCACTCTGGGAGACAACCTTTGTCTCCCTCCTGGAGACAACCTTTGTCTCCCTCCGGGAGACAACATTTGTCTCCCTCCAGGAGACAACCTTTGTCTCCCTCCGGGAGACAACCTTTGTCTCCATCCGGGAGACAACATTTGTCTCCCTCCGGGAGACAACCTTTGTCTCCCTCAGGGAGACAACCTTTGTCTCCCTCCGGGAGACAACCTTTGTCTCCCTCCGAGAGACAATCTTTGTCTCCCTCCGGGAGACAACATTTGTCTCCCTTCGGGAGACAAACTTTGTCTCCCTCAGGGAGACAACCTTTGTGTCCCTCCGGGAGACAACCTTTGTCTCCAAAAGGGAGACAACCTTTGTCTCCCTCCGGGAGACAACCTTTGTCTCCCTCTGGGATACTCCCTCCGGGAGAAAACCTTTATCTCCCTCCGGGAGACAACAATTGTCTCACTCTGGGAGACAACCTTTGTCTCCCTCCGGGAGACAACCTTTGTCTCCATCCTGGAGACAACATTTGTCTCCCTCCGGGAGACAACCTTTGTCTCCCTCAGGGAGACAACCTTTGTCTCCCTCCGGGAGACAACCTTTGTCTCCCTCCGGGAGACAACCTTTGTCTCCCTCCGAGAGACAATCTTTGTCTCCCTCCAGGAGACAACATTTGTCTCCCTCTGGGAGACAACCTTTGTCTCCCTCCTGGAGACAACATTTGCCTCCCTCCGGGAGACAACCTTTGTCTCCCTCCGCGAGACAACATTTGTCTCCATAAGGGAGACAACCTTTGTCTCCCTCCGGGAGACAACCTTTGTCTCCCTCCGGGAGACAACCTTTGTCTCCCTCCGGGAGACAACCTTTGTCTCCCTCTGGGATACTCCCTCCGGGAGAAAACCTTTATCTCCCTCCGGGAGACAACAATTGTCTCACTCTGGGAGACAACCTTTGTCTCCCTCCGGGAGACAACCTTTGCCTCCCTCAGGGAGACAACCTTTGTCTCCCTCCGGGAGACAACCTTTGTCTCCATAAGGGAGACAACCTTTGTCTCCCTCCGAGAGACAACCTTTGTCTCCCTCCGGGAGACAACCTTTGTCTCCCTCTCGGATACTCCCTCCGGGAGAAAACCTTTATCTCCCTCCGGGAGACAACAATTGTCTCACTCTGGGAGACAACCTTTGTCTCCCTCCTGGAGACAACCTTTGTCTCCCTCCGGGAGACAACATTTGTCTCCCTCCGGGAGACAACCTTTGTCTCCCTCCGGGAGACAACCTTTGTCTCCATCCTGGAGACAACATTTGTCTCCCTCCGGGAGACAACCTTTGTCTTCCTCCGGGAGACAACCTTTGTCTCCCTCCGATAGACAATGTTTGTCTCCCTCCGGGAGACAACATTTGTCTCCCTTCGGGAGACAAACTTTGTCTCCCTCAGGGAGACAACCTTTGTGTCCCTCCGGGAGACAACCTTTGTCTCCATAAGGGAGACAACCTTTGTCTCCCTCCGGGAGACAACCTTTGTCTCCCTCTTGTTGTTGTTGTTGTTGTTGTTGTTGTTCATTTATTTTAATTCGATACTTACATAGCTAACAATATATACAATATATACAAAGTTAACTAATCTAAATCGAATGAAATTAAAATGTTAAAAAAAGTTATTGTTTAGTAAAAGTAAAACTACAGCAGGCACTACATTTGCATTCTGGGCCATTCCATTCCTTTATCATAAGTTTGAAGTTTTTCAAGTTTTCTGCAGATTTCATTTTGTTTGGTAAGCCATTCCATATTTGAGGTCCAACGGACTCAAGACTATTTGAACCGAAAGTTACTTGATTTGGTCTAACATGCTTTAAGTCATAAGGCTTTCTGGAGGAATAATGCGAAGATCTGAGTTTGAAGAAATTTTGCATAAATGGCGGATTTAGATTATTCATTGTTTTGTAAATTTCAATGCAAAGAGTTCTTTGACGTGAAACTTGCATAGTACATCTTCCTGATTTTTGGAGCAAGTCCTTATATGAGCTCTTACGATCATTATAAAGAAACCTTAGTGCACGTTCTTGTAACTTTTCAATTTTTTGAAGCGACTTCATAGAAGAAAAATACCAAACCAATGGACAATAATTGAAGTTAGAGTAAACAAAGCTCTGTACAAGTACCTTTTTTTGTTCAAATCCAATAAATGATCTTAACCTTTTCAGAACGTTTAGTTGTGTCGCAGCTTTTTTACAAAGGTTTGATATGTGTGTATCAAAATTCAATTTATTATCCAGGGTTACGCCCAAAAGTTTTACAGTTGCTTCTGACTTGATGGCATGATCTTGAAGGCTTATATTTTGTCCAGTAGTATTTTCCCGATCTTTTCTGACCAGCAGAGCATGAAATTTATCAGGGTTTGCAATCATTTCGTTTCGGTCTAGCCAAGTTAAAGCGACATTGGTTTCATTCTCCAAAACCCTGACGAGATCGGGCATAGTTTTGGAAAAATATGAAAGTGTATTATCATCAGCATAATTATGAAGGGTTGCCTGCTTTATAAAAAGAAAGAGGTCATTTATGAAGAAGTTAAATAAAATTGGACCAAGTACAGATTCCTGTGGAACTCCTGATACAACATCTTTAAAGGAACTATTTGAATTATTTATCCGGACACACTGTTTTCGACGTTTTAAATAGGAATAGATAAGAACTAAAGCGTTTTCATCAAAACCGTATGCATGTAATTTTGCTATGATTAGATCATGTGGAATGCAATCAAAAGCCTTTGAGAGATCCATGAAGATAGCACCTACCACGAAATCTTTGTCAAGTTTTTCCCTCCAGTCTTCTACCAGATTTATCAACACATGTTGTGTGCTGTATGATTTTCTGTAAGCCGAGATAAATATAGAGAGCGTTTTATCTAGATGCGAGATAAGCTGCTGTTTTAGGGCTTTTTCGTATATTTTTGAAAAAGTATTTAGCACACTAACTGGACGGAAATTTCTTTCAGCAGTGCGATTTGATTCCCCTTTGTCCAAGGGGCATACCGCCGCATTTTTCGCATTTTCTGGAAATCTGAAATTACGTATACTGCAGTTGATAGCATTAGTTAATGGAACTGTAAGCTCATTGGCAGCAAGAGATACTAGTTTTGGTGGTATTTGATCAACACCTGTAGATTTTTTTCCATCCAAACTTTTTAACAATAATGCAACCTCACGAGCTTCCACTTCGTTGACAGAAAAGGTTTCAAAATTGCAATTTGGGTTTTGTACTATGGCTAGAACACTTGGATGGTTCTTATACTTTTCTAAGATCAATTTAACTATATGCCTATCATCATCAATGTCTGTTGTATCAGCAACACCACAAGGTTTCTTACCACTAGTGTTCTCTACAATATTTACATAGTATTCATTAAAAAGTTCACTCAATTCTTGATCATCAGTTATGATTGTGTCATTTTTTACAATTGATATGTCTGATCCAACTAGAGCACCTTTGTTTGATAAAAATGGCTTGACGAGATCCCAAAAAGCTTGATTAGATAACAGCCCATTTTCAGTAGCTTTTTTGAAATGATTTTTGATTGCTTTTCTCCGTACTGAAACACATTTATTACGCTGCTTTTTAAACTTTGTCTTATTTTCATTTGTAGGATTTTTGTTAAACTTCTTTTTCAATCTAGATCGAGTGTAAATGGCTCTATTCAATTCTGGTGTCATAAAAGGCGCTGAATTTCCTCTCTGAACTTTTGATTTTAACGGCGCATGTTTTTCAACCAAATTTCGAAAAGTACTAGTTATGTTATCGTAGGTTTTATCAGGATTATTCGTATGGTATTCAAAAGGGGCTTTCTTGACATCTTGAAGAAACTTTTTGGGGTCAAACTTTTTATAACTACGGTATCTAATTATTTTAGGCTTGAGCCTAGCAACCACTGCTTTCATTAAGGTAATGACAAGACCATGACAATCACTAAGACCGGTCTCAAATACAGAGGTGTTTAGGAAGCTCCTTGGTTTGTTTGTAAGAATAACGTCGATAGAAGAACTATGACTTTTCGTGAAACATGTTTTAGTTGTGACCAAATTTGATAATCCGAATACATCACAAAAGGATGACAGCTTATTGTATCCAGGGTGCTGCGAGTCTTGTGTGTCGATATTGATATCTCCCATCACAATAACATTATCATATCTATCTAGCGCCTGGTTCAAAGAAACCGATAAAGTAGCAAAGAAACTATCTAGGTTAGAGTCAGGGGGCCTATAGACACTAAAGATAATCCACTTCTTCTTACAAACTATTAGTTCGGAACATAGCAGCTCCAATGAGTTAGTCTCGTATAAAGTTAGTCTATTGCATACAACTCCTTTTCTAGCATATTGCATGAGACCACCTCCATGTTCATTCCTATCACGGCGCATTGGAGGTTGGTAGTTATTCAATAGAAATATTTCAGTCTTAAATTCAGCACTCAGTTTCGTCTCTTCTATTAGCAAAACGTCGGGAAGGCATTTTTCAGCAACATTTCGTAAATCTATAATTTTGTTCCTGAGACTATTTATATTCAAAAATCCAACAATAGGATTGTTAGGGTACTTAACTCTCAAACCAAAAATTTTGTCAATGTCATTTGACGCAGCCGACTGAAAAGATACATCAGTCGCAAATTCTTTCGAAGATTCAGCAAGTATACTAGCCCTCGATAATTCTAAACTGGAACACCCGATTAGAAGAGATGAGGATGGAACTGATACCTCTGAAATGGTCGTACTAACGTCACCAATATTTGGTGTCAGAGATGCTGGTATCATGTCATCGGAAATTACAGAACTGCTGATAGTATCCGCATTTGGTAGCGTATTTCTTAACATTAGAGCATGTTCTAAAGACAGTCAAGCCGAATTTAAAAATTTAACGATGTTACCTCCTAAGACATTTGTTCCTCTTTGATTTAAATGGATCCCATCATCATACAAAAGTTCTTGCCAGTTCTCATCAAAATTTTCATGTTTTATGAAATCTATACCATAATTATCAAGTGATCTTTCTAATAGATGGTTAACCTGTACTCGTTTCGATTCCATCAGATCAGAGTCTCCTCGAGCCAAAATGCTTGATACCGCAACACTTCTCACTGTTCGACTTGCCTCCAGTGCAACATTGACTATTTTCTTGGCAGTTTCTTCTGGTTCATCGCTTCTTAGATTGTTTGTCCCGCAGTGAATTATTAGGCCATCAGGCTTTTTGCTCAACGTAGGCACCATGTATGATTCCATGTCTTCCACCGTTGCCCCCGAGAACGTCTTCACAACTGCATAGTAATTTCTTACGCTTTTATTGATTTCTTGTTTCCTTATCCCTCTCAATATAGAGTCTCCGATAAAGGCGACTGTTGGTTTTCTTCTTCCAAAGCTTTGAGCCTTTGTCGTTTCTATTTGCATCCCATGTTGATCTCGTTTTTCTTGGTTAGCTAATCCCGGCCTGTTATCGCTTGGCTTTGGGTTCTTCGGTATTTTTGTTTGCGATCTATGAAACATTTCATCGTTTGGCATTCTTTTCTTTGGTGTTGTTGTTTTTGTTCCTACCAACGTGCGCGAGGTTTGATCTCGAAGGAGACTTTCATTCTCAAACATGTGTCCTGTGGGCATGCAGTTTTTCTCTTCAAACTTTGTATCTGCGAGTATTTGGAATCGATTTCTGGATAAGACCTGTGTCGGTATCTCTCGTCGCGTTTTTACAGATCGTTTTGGGAATTGCCAGATAGTTTGTTGACTGTGAGTTCCTATTTCTTTCTGTTCAGATAAAGAACTGGTTTTTCCAATTGGGACACCCCAAGGCTGACTTTTCTTTATTTGACTTTCTTTAAAACTTGAAATTTCAGCATCATTTCTCAATTGCCAGATGCCTTGCTGATCATTATTTTTCTCCGTTGGGACTTCCCAAGGTTGGTTTCTCTCATCCTGATTTTCTTTAAAATTTGAATGTTCGTCATCATTTCTCGTGCCTAGCTGAATATCTCTTTTTGGATTATTTGTAGTAAAACGTTGTTTTTCTCTGGGAATCCCCAAAAAATTTTGACTACGGGATACCTGTTGGGGCCTCATCATGGAAGCCTGCGAAGAATTTTCGATACAAGATTCGTTTCCAGTGTTTTCAAGCATTTTCTGTAAGTCTAAAATTTTTGTTTTTAATCCATAATTTTCATCTTTTAACGTTTTATTTTCTGTCTCTAACCTATCTGTCTTGACCATCAACTGAACATACTGTTCGTCCGACACCCTTATCCTATCGATATTTCTCCTTTCACTATCCTGCTCATTTTCCTTCTCATTTAACCTTGCTTCAATTCTTTCCAATTTTCTCTCAATCTCATCCAAACGATTAGCAGTGTGGTCTGTCTCCAATGTTTTTAACTCCTCATTAAGTGGCAAGTCCTCTTCATTGGCTGTGAGCTCAGTCGCATCACCCTCACTATAATTTGACAGACTTTCGCCATCTTCTGTGTCATCTTCGTCAGAAGTTGCCATTAATTCCTCCTCTTGTTCTGCCCTATTCTTCAACTCACTTCTTAGTTCTATTATTCTTTCCTCGTCATTCGATATTTTCCTTTCTTTACCGTTGAGTTCAATTGCAATATCTTCATCTTGTTGTTCATCCCTATCAACCGCGGACCTACCACCATCTCGTGAAGCGTTTCTCGAATTCGAATTTTCGTCCTTGTGCTGTATTTCCTGTTCAGAGATTACTTCCACTTCATCCATAAAATCTTTTTCTTGTATTTTCAATGACTCACGACCAGCGTGCTTGATATCTTTTATTTTTCCTGTTTTTAGCATGTAATTCAATGACATTCGAACCACACCTTCCTTTAGGCCATGTGTTTTGCGAAGTGCATTGCAGATCTTCGACGACTTGGCGCGCTGTCTGTTGTCTTGCAACTTCCTCATTTCCACAAGAATCAATTCTTCCATTTCAGTTTGTCCTAGTATTAATCCTGAGTCAGTTTCAATTACTTCATTCTCGAAAACAGAAGCCATTTCAAAAATTTCCAGATAACCAAACTCACAGTGCGACCATGCGACCCGAACCGAATTCCCTTTTGGGATACTCCCGAAACTCCCTCTGGGATACTCCCTCCGGGAGAAAACCTTTATCTCCCTCCGGGAGACAACAATTGTCTCACTCTGGGAGACAACCTTTGTCTCCCTCCGGGAGACAACCTTTGTCTCCCTCCGGGAGACAACCTTTGTCTCCCTCCGGGAGACAACCTTTGTCTCCATCCGGGAGACAACATTTGTCTCCCTCCGGGAGACAACCTTTGTCTCCCTCAGGGAGACAACCTTTGTCTCCCTCCGGGAGACAACCTTTGTCTCCCTCCGAGAGACAATCTTTGTCTCCCTCCGGGAGACAACATTTGTCTCCCTTCGGGAGACAAACTTTGTCTCCCTCAGGGAGACAACCTTTGTGTCCCTCCGGGAGACAACCTTTGTCTCCATAAGGGAGACAACCTTTGTCTCCCTCCGGGAGACAACCTTTGTCTCCCTCCGGGAGACAACCTTTGTCTCCCTCTGGGATACTCCCTCCGGGAGAAAACCTTTATCTCCCTCCGGGAGACAACAATTGTCTCACTCTGGGAGACAACCTTTGTCTCCCTCCGGGAGACAACCTTTGTCTCCATCCTGGAGACAACATTTGTCTCCCTCCGGGAGACAACCTTTGTCTCCCTCAGGGAGACAACCTTTGTCTCCCTCCGGGAGACAACCTTTGTCTCCCTCCGGGAGACAACCTTTGTCTCCCTCCGAGAGACAATCTTTGTCTCCCTCCAGGAGACAACATTTGTCTCCCTCTGGGAGACAACCTTTGTCTCCCTCCTGGAGACAACATTTGCCTCCCTCCGGGAGACAACCTTTGTCTCCCTCCGCGAGACAACATTTGTCTCCATAAGGGAGACAACCTTTGTCTCCCTCCGGGAGACAACCTTTGTCTCCCTCTGGGATACTCCCTCCGGGAGAAAACCTTTATCTCCCTCCGGGAGACAACGATTGTCTCACTCTGGGAGACAACCTTTGTCTCCCTCCGGGAGACAACCTTTGCCTCCCTCAGGGAGACAACCTTTGTCTCCCTCCAGGAGACAACCTTTGTCTCCATAAGGGAGACAACCTTTGTCTCCCTCCGAGAGACAACCTTTGTCTCCCTCCGGGAGACAACCTTTGTCTCCCTCTCGGATACTCCCTCCGGGAGAAAACCTTTATCTCCCTCCGGGAGACAACAATTGTCTCACTCTGGGAGACAACCTTTGTCTCCCTCCTGGAGACAACCTTTGTCTCCCTCCGGGAGACAACATTTGTCTCCCTCCGGGAGACAACCTTTGTCTCCCTCCGGGAGACAACCTTTGTCTCCATCCTGGAGACAACATTTGTCTCCCTCCGGGAGACAACCTTTGTCTTCCTCCGGGAGACAACCTTTGTCTCCCTCCGATAGACAATGTTTGTCTCCCTCCGGGAGACAACATTTGTCTCCCTCCGGGAGACAACCTTTGTCTCCCTCAGGGAGACAACCTTTGTCTCCCTCCGGGAGACAACCTTTGTCTCCCTCCGGGAGACAACATTTGTCTCCCTCCGGGAGACAACATTTGTCTCCCTTCGGGAGACAACCTTTGTCTCCCTCAGGGAGACAACCTTTGTGTCCCTCCGGGAGACAACCTTTGTCTCCATAAGGGAGACAACCTATGTCTCCCTCCTGGAGCAAGCTTTGTCTCCCTCTGGGATACTCCCTCCGGGAGAAAACCTTTATCTCCCTCCAGGAGACAACAATTGTCTCACTCTGGGAGACAACCTTTGTCTCCATCCTGGAGACAACATTTGTCTCCCTCCGGGAGACAACCTTTGTCTCCCTCCGGGAGACAACCTTTGTCTCCCTCTTGGAGACAACCTTTGTCTCCCTCCGGGAGACAACAATTGTCTCCCTAAGGGAGACAACATTTGTCTCCGTCCGGGAGACAACCTTTATCTCCCTCCGGGAGACAACAATTGTCTCACTCTTGGAGACAACCTTTGTCTCCCTCCGGGACACAACCTTTGTCTCCCTCCCGGGAAAACATTTGTCTCCCTCCGGGAGACAACCTTTGTCTCCCTCGAGGAGACAACATTTGCCTCCCTCC